>OU611965.1:13124482-15524482 GCA_914767545.1 Sesia apiformis | reverse complement strand
GGGCAAGAGAGATTAATCCTCTCGCTCACCCGCTCCGGAGAGCGCGGACACGGAGGCGAGCTAACCGAGCTCGAACTCCCTCTCCGCTCGGAGGACCTGGGGCGTCGGATGCGGGGGCAATTGACGATAACAGAGATGGGGTCCTCAGAGGAGACGATGCCCATTATGTTCCTGGGCATCGCTCGAGTAGTTCAATGGGAGAGTGATGCTCTCCCGCGGTGAGTCCGTGTAAGCAGACAGCGGCGTTGGCGGGGCAGCGGTAGAATGCGAAAGCGGGCCCGCTGTCCACGTTATAGCCGAGGAAGTCGGAACATCGTGGTGGTTTTAGTCGGTAGTGGTGCTTCGGTACTGAGCCCGACATAACCCGTCCGCTTCCCCCGGAGCGGCGGGTATGCGTAAAGGCATTTCCCCACGTAAAAAAAAAAAAAAAAAAAAAAAAAAAAAAAAAAAAAAAAAAAAAGGTTAGGTTGGATGTCGTGCCTGTGCAAATTAGATGACAGAACAAATGTAATAAAACTACATATATATCGTTGAGTTTACGGACATTCTTAAATACCATCCATTCTGTTCAAACTAAAACTAAACGGTTCAACCTTTGCAGTTCAAGCCCAATTGTGATTTTACTGTCCAAAGACTGACCATTTCAAAATCTTTTGCGATTTCCAAACAAGCCTCTATCACAGAAGACCACTCTAAAATTTGTAACGTACATGTTTCGGAACCCATACCAGAATCTATTTCCAATCTCATCCTGGCCAATTCCATACCATCCCATTCCATTCTATCTCCTCTTGTCCAATCATATATCGCAATCCGTTCCATCATAACCCCATCGTAGTACAATGGGGTAAATGAAATCCGTTATTCCATTATTTCCTTTACTTCCCATCCCATATTAGTACCCGGTATATTTGTCTCATGCCCTGAGCACATGTCATGGCTAATCTAAACCATAAAATAACCTTTAAATCATAACAACATTTGCGTGTTACCGATATTACTAATTGGATACCATTATGCATAAATAACCTAGCATAGCTCGAAGAACCGATGGCCGATGGGGCAGAAGGGTTCTCGAGTGGAGACCACGTACCGGCGGACGAAGCCGAGGACGTCCATCTGCTAGATGGACAGACGACCTCATAAAGGTTGCGGGGACCCGCTGGATGCAGGTCGCTGCCGATAGGTCTAAATGGCGGAAAATGGGGGAGGCCTATGTCCAGCAGTGGACGTCCAAGGGCTGAGAAGAAGAAGAAGAAGATGCATAAATGATTCAAGTGACACAAATGAAATTTTACAGTTAAGAAGATATTGTGTTTGTGTAAAATGTCAAAAATCTTTAAGTGCTTTTAAAATATCATTATTAAAATTAAAATTGTCTCTGTGTGACTAGCACGTTCCACAGCCACTTCCAGTTGTTACTATTCTGTGTATATGTTTATTTCTTACTACCGTCCGATTTATTTATTTATCGTCGCGTACCTGTATCTACACTACTTAGGCCTAAAAGTTATATTATACTTTCTTTTTTCATATAAGTGAATATAATTATTATGAGAAATAGATGATTCTTAAACCACAGTTACACATAATTGTATCCAATTTTATGTCTTCATGACCGCGACTGTCCTATAATAAAAAAATCATCTAGTTTTTCCAAGTTGCTTAATTCAAAAAAGACCTTAATTGCCAACTGCGTAATTACTTTTTTCGCAATTACAATGATAATTCAATTCTAAAGCTGGCCCCTGAATAATTAGTACATTTGAGCATCACTGGCATTCTATTCTAGACTTTACTGCTATCACATTAAGGTACGGTTTGTTTTGCGGTCCATCACATAAGCAAGGACAGCAGTTTTTCTGATTAGTAGACGAAAAGATACTGGCAGGATGTCAGAGAAAAAGTACTATAATTACCGGCTTTAATAGGAATGGATCCAACTATGTAGTTTTAAGATGTTAGAGATATTTTTTTTTCAAAATATAAACTAACATAAAGACAAAAAATTGTGATAAAGTACAATATGCTGGTATATAATTTATATATGAAGAAAAATGTGATTTATGATTTGTATATTAAAAAAAATAATGATCTACTTCTACACTGCTTAACCGATCGCCATGAAAAATGGTATACAATACTTTGTTGTAACTTCGCCACTAGATGGCGCTGTGGCACATCAACTTTTATGGCAGGACTACGTCTGCCGGATTTTACTAGTGAAATATAAAAAATACTTAAATAATTAAATGTGCAATTAAATGTTTTCGAAGAAAAAGTTCCGTGATAGGGCTCGTCTTACTAACGCTGTGCTGGTTCAAAAGTCTGTTGTAACAATTACTGTCATATTTTCCAGCAAACACTGTAGAATTTCTAGCAATTACTGTCGTATTTTCTAACAATTACTGTCGTATTTTCTCTCCGAAGAGGTAAAAGTGCACGGGTATCGACCCTAAAACCACATGACATCGCCCAAGTGCTTCTAGGTATGGTCTTCAATTTGAAAGAAATTTCCGGACTATATGGAGAGTGGAACGGGGTCGTTTGAGCTAAAAATCTTATTCATATGAGATTTTAATTTTCATATGAGATCTTTTTTGGCTACAGAGCCTTAATTAATAAATATTTTGACTTACAAAAACGCTATGTGAGAGCAAAAATTAAATTCGGGATTCCTTTTAAAGAGCCTTTTACGTTAGTAATTAAGAATTTCCCTCCTTTACCTTGGCCCTGCTGATTTACGACTTAAATTATTGTGGGAGGCATTTTTTAGGGTTCCGCATTTCAGATAAGAATCCTCGTTAGGGGGCACTTGACGCTTGCCCTAGTGAGTTCTGTGCGTATACAAAAATATTGCATCGAAAGTTCGGAGCGGTGATTGCCTAGGGATTTCTATTTTCGGGTCCCATTCATGAGGTCGCGAGTTCGAATCCCGGCCCATAGGTTCAAGTTACTATTTATTTACTTATTTTATTTATCAACAAAAAATCCACAGCAATACTGTATATAAACTTATTATACATATACATAAAGCTTATTGTCAAACATGTATTTAACTATGTATACAATGGAAAATATTTAATATGGGCGATGGGTTCATACGTGAACTATCGTATAAGTACGGATTTCTCAATAATCATCAATTTCCCTTAACATTCTAACCAAATGTAGTCAAGTATACTGCCCGCCTTGGAAGAAGGCATAAGTGAATTTGCATGACCAACGACAAAAATGCAAAAAAAAAAATACTAAAATTTTAAGTAGGTAATTTATAATCGAGCTACGAACTTGAAATTTTGGATAAAACAAACAAAAAAACGATGTTTATTCTCTTAGGTTATTTTTAATTTTCGAATATAATAACTACTTAATATGCTTTCTCTAAAGAAATCCTTTTCTGTTTAGGAGGATAGTATAAGTAATAATATACACGTCCACCATTCATCACAGACAGGTACTTACCACCAGGTGAATATAATTGTATGCTCATCTATCAATGTCTTTCTAAAAGAGACAAAAGTCAGCTCGTTGAACTTCAAGCCTTCACTGAATCCTTGACAAGTAAGACGAACTCTTACTCTACCGGTTTTTAACTACAGCAAATTTATTATCCTCGAGTTAATTCAGAAGCCCTTCTTATCACTTAACTCGTTCTAACAGTAATGAGATTCAACACTGTAGTGCCATTTGGTGCCGAAAAATAATTAGAAAAACTTAAGTTAAAGTTAATTACTAAGTGTCTAACTAAATAATAGGGGTTAAAGTATGAAGTTGCCGTTTTATAGTAATAGATACTTTGAATTGACATAAAACCTTCATGGTGTGAGATTTTCGAGTGAACCTTTTTTCACATGATACCTATGAGGTTCTTGTTTAAAAAAATGTGCAACATTCAATTTTCGACTTTCAATTGTTTTTTTTTATTCAGCTTAGACGGGAAAGATGGATACTTCGAAAATCCGAGTAATCTTTGAATACGAGTTCCGACGCGGAACTAACGCGGCAGAAACAGCTCGCTATATCAATGCTGCGTTTGGAGGGGAGACTGCTAATGAACGAACCGTGCGTTTTTGGTTTAAACGCTTTCGTAATGGAAACTTCGACTTGAAGAACGAACCACGTGGAAGACCGCCCACACAGGTGAATAACGCTGAATTGAAGGAGATGGTGGAAGCCGATCCGAGTCAAACTATCCAGGAATTTGCATGATGGCGAAACTAGCAGTGAAGCAGCCCCGACTCGTGAATCGATCTTCACCATTATTGCTCCATGATAACGCAAGACCTCACACTGCACGAGAAACCGTTGAAACTTTACAGGAGCTGCAGTTAGAAACCATACGTCATCCTCCGTACTCGCCAGACCTTGCTCCAACGGACTACCATTTTTCTCGTGATTTGTACAATTTTCTAGGTAGTAAAAAATTTTCTTCCCAAGAGGCAGTACAAAATGCTTTCACACAGTTTGTCGAATCTACATCCCCAGAGTTCTATCGCAAAGGCATAAATGAACTTCCGATTAGATGGCAATAATGTATAGATAATGAGGGTAAATATTTTGATTAAATAAATATGTTACATTTTAGAAAAAAACGAGTTTTAATTTTTCAGTACAAATCGGCAATTTCATACTTTAACCCCTCATAATATATTTGCTCCGTGTTTCATATTAAATTTTAAATTGTAGGCTTGGTTTTATCTGTGTTCTTTTGGTCGTAACTTTATATGTTGATACTGCTATCTCACCGTGAAAGCCTCCTCTTTGGTTGAATATGAAATATGAGTCCTTTTATCATTCACTGTCGTATATGGGCTTCTCCATGTACATTGTCCTGTGCAGAATGTACTCGCTAACTCGCTTGGCCAGCACGCCGTTTTAAGGCCATCTAGTACAATATATCGCTATACATCTTTACACATCCCTATATATGGCTTTAAAACGGCATACAGGCGAAGCGGGTTAGAAAGTCCACTCTTGGTTTAAAGGTGTTGTAGTTTCTTAGGGCTTGTAGTAGCGGCTTTATTATCCCTTAGTCGCCTTTTACGACGCTCACGGGAAGAGATGGGATGGTGTTATTCTAAAGACAGCCAACAAACACGGCCATAAGTAAAGTAACGTTAAAATTTTTCTAAATTTTAAGTAATACTTGATATTGTATGTAATAGTAGGCTATTCCGATTAACATCTCCACCCCATCATTTTCATTCCTCTAATATCTATACATATAATAAAACTGTAGAACTAGCGTGTCTGTACATTGAATATATTTATCAAAAACTGGTTGGGGGCGATGACGGACGAATATCAGAATACAAAAATGATTTTGAAAATTTTTGTCTGTCTATTTGTCTGTTCAAACACGCTAATCTTCAAAACTACTAAACGGATTTTCATAGAGTTTCCACAGGTTAATTAAACTTAGCTTGGCGCTTCGAATACGCTTTGTTTCATCGAAATCGGCTGACGGGAAGAAAATATATCTCAATTTAAAGTTTAAAAACTAAAATTACAGCTAGTCATTTATTAAAAATCAAGTACCAAATTCAAAGTGACAAAAGTAAATTCTACATGCCCCATATTAATTCGTCCTAAACCTAACTAGACTACTATTCCAATACATATTCCTAGCAAACCATCCCACGCCCCGAATGTAATTAACCAATGCAAATGTTTGTGTTGCAAACAATGTACAGGCGACTTGCTAGATGGTATAAAGAATAGATGGTAGTTTATTGTCACGCCAAGTAGCATATCATTTAAAATTATCATTTTGACAGTTCTGCCTGCTTAACAGCGTATTCGACTCCTGCCCATTCAGCGAGGTATTGCAGCCACAGCGTTGTGTTCCGTGTATAAATAATACTTTATGGCAAACCAAAAGATCCAAATTTATACAATGTTTTCAATATGTAGATAACAAATAACATTCCTACAATTTGAAGATACTATATTTGCAATTTAGCAAAAAATGTAGGTGTTTGTAAATTTTATTCTCTATTTTGCATATTATTAGTTATTAGTATAAAGATTTTTGGTATTATTAAGTATCTACAAATAAGATATTTTCAGTTTAAAAATATCGAAACTTGTTATTTTTTTTTATGAAGTACATATGCGTTTCGATTGGGGGTTATTTACTATCTGGTAAATAATAAACGTAGAATGTGATGATTTAGTAAAATTTTTAAACATAAACTACCATTTAAAACTACTTTATTTACTTTAGTCGTGCGTAAATGTAACGCTGCAGTGTCCGTAAGGATCCGCTTAGTGTGAGGAATGAAACAGTGAAACCAGACAATGTAACTACTTAAACGTATTATGCATTAAAATATTTATTAAAATTCTGTTTGTAAAGTATTTAACAGATAATTATTTCTATAATTTGGATATTTTTCATTTAGGTACGTTGTGATTAAAAGAAATAAATGAAAAACAACTTTAGATTTTGGAAACAAAATATATTATGACTATTTGAAAGGTGTCCATTAATCCTTATAAAGGATTGCCGAGATCACAGCAGCCATAATTAAATGAAATATAATTTGAAGTTTAAGAGAATACAAATTATCAAACAATTCATAGTCAGTCTACTGTTATATACTCTATCGTCTGTCCCAAGTAATATACGCTCTGTAATTGCACAATGATTTAAACGTAATGTAACACGTTTAACTACCGACATTCTGGTTGGTTAATTTCGATACTGTGACGTCCAATTGTCTGCTTTTATTGGCTATAAATTGGCAGTTTAAAAGTGATTTTAATGTGCGAGGCCATGGCTTATTGAGCGATTTAATGACAATTTTAGCATTCTGTTTTAAATGTGGTGTAGCCCAGTTGGTTAACGCTGCTGCCTGCTGTGTGAAAGTTACTGGGTTAGATCCCGGTCGAACATTCATTTGTTTAAAGATATTTGTTTGTTGTGTATAGAGATTCATTGTTTGTTCGCGATGTGCATCTGCTTTTGTTAATATTTTTAATTGGCGCTGGTGTGGTGTATGTGTCTTTGTGTCTCTGGACCCACGACATAGGAAATGAGAGCCATTGATTGTGGCGGTATTTATTCATTCATTTATTTATTTATAATCAAATATATAAAAGACTATAAATTAAAACGAATTTTTACCAAGAGCCGAGGTAGCCGAATTTTTAAAGTCATGAGTTCAAATCCGCGGCCCGAATTATTGAGTTTCTATTAAGAGAGTTGTGAATAGGATTTTGCAAGGTCGACGACGCGCCCGCATACCCCCTGGTGTTGCAGGTGTCCATGGGCGGCGGTAACACTTACCATCACGTGGGTCCGCTTGCTCGTCCGCCCAATAGTCTAAAAAAAAAGGACGGACTTATATAAATATAGAACTAGAACTAGCTCGGCGGTGAACGAAAACATCGCGACGAAAACCACATGCTCGAGAGAGAAAAAAAAAACAATCTGGATCATGTGTATCCACTAATCTGCATTTGATTCGTATTGTGGATTATGATCCAAAATCACCCGGTAATTTACAAGAGAATGCCCTGCTATAGGACCTTAAAAAGGGTAACCACTCTCCTCGCCTCCTGTTTGTGACTTTCCGTTAACTAAATGTCGACTGGTAGAGAATGCAATAAGACATTAAGTCCGCTTTTTGTACAGTGTTTGTGTGCAACAAAGTATAAATAAAGAAATAAAACCACACACATACATACAAAGTTTTATTAGTCCGTTTAAAAGAAACATGTAACGAAACTATTTACAGATACCTATTTAGGTTAATATCGAAATTAAATGTAATTGAATTACAAAAACTTATGAGAAAGGCAATTCTTTTAATAATTGTTTTACGATACAGCCATCTTGTTAGATTTTGTTAGTCCAAGTCTAACGGACAGAGAACTTCTCAAGGTATTAAGTACATAATTAAGTCGTATATAATTTCTGTGCAAGAAAGTATAAATACCATACCGTACCATCAACTATACATTTTTTTGAACGGTTTAAATCGCGTATATTTGACATTATTTATATCCCGACGTTTCGAACACTTTGCAATGGACGTGGTCACGGGGTGACTAATTGATTTTATTTGTCAGTTGAGTTAATTGTTAATTGTTTTAATTGAGTTAATTAAAAAGTTACTTGAGTGATTTAAACCGTTCAAAGTTGTTTAATTGCTATGTATAGTAATCGCGAAAATCTAAGAAAATATTATACATTTTTTCATTACGGAACGGTATTTCAAAACTATTTAAAACATTTTCTGCAAAAAAATCCCCCAAACATGACCGCTTCTCATAACCGGGTATTATCAAAATTCTTCAAGTAATCCGTTTTCCGACGGAGTCTATTTCCCATCCATTTTATACACTTACTCACCCTTGTCTTAGACGATATAACCACAGAATACAGAGAAACCAGTACCTAATTTTTAATTTGAATACTTTAATTCAATACACACATATGGAAACCGTGCTTCTATTATTATGCGTGATATTTAACTTTAAATTTAAGGCTTTAATTCATGGGTCGTGACCTATTAATAACTGTGGAAAGTGAAATAAAACAAGTACCAAACATCAAGACGCCGGCTGGACACCCAGGAAAATATCCTGGATGCAAGACGCCTGGAGCCTCCCGTTTTGTTTCCGCGTAGCATTTTCTGAAGATTTGTAGGCAGCTTTTATATGTAAGTAAACCAATAATAATAAAATATATACAAATGAAATAATTATTTTGTCTAAAATATTTTTATCATAGGACAGTTCATTTTTCAGTGTGGCAATTTAAATATCAATTAGAATTTTAAACGTAAAATATCAATTACAAGTATCGAATAATAGACGTGAAAATACACCATCAATTTCGAATGACAAGACAGCACTTAAAAATATCTTACTTGTGATTTAACAGAGATAGTTTATTAAACTTCAAAGTGCTTTTTGTGGGTAATATTTGTGACAATTAAATAAAAGAGTAGAACTGTGTTTCCAAGGTGTTCTCTTCTGTCCCCGGTAAACCTACTATCGCTTTACTGAGCGACTCCTAACTTACTTCGACGGGACTGCACATTGACAGGATATGTTTTAGACTTTAAAATTGTTTATTACGAAGAAAACTTGACACTGGCAGAATTTGCTAATTGCACCATTGCCATATATGAAAACAAAGAAAAAAGGAGTGTACTGTATAAATGATTGCTCGTGTTGATTGTGGAAAGAAAGACTTTTTAATCGTACAATAATAACACATGGCCATGATGCCTTAAAAAGCGACATAAGTGGAGTTTCGCACAACAACCTTCGGTGTCGCACTATAATCGTCTTGAATTGTCCATGTTTGAATTGCACTTGTATGTGTGCGTGTGTATGCTTATTGAATTCCGAGCACAAACGTGCTAAGATTCGCTACTGATTTTTCTGCACACCGTGCTATAATGTTACCGCGACAAGATTTAGTATTCGACTCGTGTCCGGTCGCGCTTGACCAACTCCCACAATTTTTATACGTCGTTATTCGTCCAGAATTCTAAACTATCATCTTGCTGTAACTTTTCTTATGACTAGAAAAAGTCACTGAAGAAATATGTGAAATCAGTTTTACATGAAGAATAAATCATTGGAGCAAAGTGCAGCAAGTTTTTGAAAGATTAACGATGATTATTTATTTCATTATTATTAATTTTTGTAAATTCAATATTTAATTAAAAATCATAATAAACGATTATGATTAATAATTATGATTAATTTTACACATTAGATTTAATTAATCGTTTGTGATGTCTGATGCCCTGTATGAGGTTGACTATATGTAGCATTTGTAGCATATGTAGACCTAAGAAAATATAATATGTAGCATCTATGATTATGGTTATGTAAATATCATACAGTCATACATGTTTGTAGTTTTAGGTGAAATTGTTTAAAAATCTGTACTTAACTATAAATTCTGTTATACGGCCTCAGGGTTTCAATTCAAGAGTTCACGAATGAGAGTCGAGAGTAGGCCATCGCTTCTCAACCTCGCGACTCCCTAGGGGGTCGCGTGTTGAGTTAAGTTGAGTTGAGTTGAGTTGCACATGTGTACAAAAAAAGTTTTATAAATTAAATAATGATTAATTATCTAATTATTTGCGTCTGATCCCTCGGGTACTGTTAATCAACCAACATCAGTTTAAAAATCTGTTAATCCACTTCACTATTGTCTTTTCTTTAGGCCCTTTCAATTTATCTAAACTACTTTTAAAATTCTAAATTCTAATTATGTTTGTTTTCAAATTTAGATTCCTTTTGTGTCACAATCTAGCTTTTATCCATGTTGTGCTCGTCTATAATTGGGACATAAACCAGACCTTAGTCTTATCGCAATTGTATATCCAAATCATGTTTTCTATGTATAAGTTGCTGTACCTAA
The DNA here is from genome assembly GCA_914767545.1 of Sesia apiformis. Classification (NCBI taxonomy): domain Eukaryota; kingdom Metazoa; phylum Arthropoda; class Insecta; order Lepidoptera; family Sesiidae; genus Sesia; species Sesia apiformis. Next base: position 15,514,086 of record OU611965.1, on the reverse strand, counting down.
ATAAATAAATGATTTACAAGAAGGTCGTGAGGTTTTATTTTTATTTTTTTAAGTGAAGTAGGCGGATGAGTAAGCGGTCCCACGTGATGATAAGTGTTACCGCCGCCCACGGACACCTGCAACACCAGGGAGTATGCGGGTGCGCTACCCACCTTACAAAATCCTATTCACAGCTCTTGAGGCAGTTCGTTCCACAGCCTTAAATTTTTATTTACTTTATTTTTGGCTTTTTTAGTGGGTCCCGGAACTAAAAAGGTTGAGAAACGATGAACGCTATCACCGCTCTGTATCTGTAGTATCAGGCTTAGTGCAAATAAGGATAGTATGAATTAATAATGTGCCACATGAAACGCTGGGTACTGTAAAGAGTTAAATACTTCACGCTATTATATCAGCGATGCACAGCGTTCGAGTTTATTTAGTTGGGTAATTATTTGTGTCAAAGATTATATATCTCTAGTCATACTTTTGAATAAGATGATACATCAATCTGCTTTGTCAATGTGACCCTTAGGTGTACAAGGGATACACGTATATGGTCGTTCACCTGCCAAAACCTGAAGAGGTTCACCAACTCGATACTAAAACTATCCCCCGGTACACTGCAGACCATAAGCATTGGCGGTGAACTATAAGAGAGGTGGCGATTACTATAGGTAGATTATCAATGGGCGTAGTGATACGAGTCTTTATTGACTCGCCTGCCCTTTAATCCCCAAAAAAATAATAATACAACAACTTTAGTCTTATAAATGCTGGAGTTTGTAAAATGCTGGGGATATTTTACAGCTTCGCCCCGAAGCGACTTTAGATAAAGAATTGAAATTGCCGATATATCGTAATTAGAAGCAATTGGAAGCTGAATTAGCAGTTGGTAGGTTTTTGGGTAATAACTACAGATCTGATGTTCAGATATCCTTTATATTACAAAAAAGGTATATTCGAATAATGCCTCATATATCACAACAAGAACAGAAATAGAATATTACACTTACATTATTTGTTAAAGTTCTAGCGGCAAAGTGACCCGATCTGCCAAAGAAGGAGGCAATCATCTTCTTTTCAGCACTCCGTCCTTTCTTCACTTTCGTCGGCAACTCTTCCGAAGGAAAGACCCACTGCGCAGATTGCCTCTTAATTTCAGGCTCATAGTAGTAGATCCAGCTTTCATCACCTGTTATTATATCAATAACAGCATTTGATTGACCATTGTCCATTTTTTCTAGCACTTGGAGACACCATTTCACGAGACAGTATTTTTGAGGTCCGCTGAAATTGTGAGAAATCTATCTAGCACAAAGCTTCCTTACCTGTAGGTGATGTTGTAAAATAGTTTGGAATTGACTCATATCAATACCTAATGATGTCCGTATCTGCTGATATGTCGTTCATTTGTTTGCTTTAATCATGAACCGCACAGTTTTAATGTTTTCCTCCCTCACCGCTGTCGCAGGACGTTTAAACTACGTTTAAATTCACTGAACCAGTTATAAACAGTGGCACTGGATGGAGCTTCCTCACTAAATGCCAACTTAAGTCTTTATAACCTTGTTTCTGGTTTAAACCACAACGAAAGTCATAGAAAATCATTACACGAAAATGTTCTCTTCTCAAATTAATTTTTCCGCAAACACTTAACTTTCAAATTGCCGCCAGAAATAAAAACAAATGACTGATTTTAAAATTTAATGGCCTTTGACAAGCTAAGAGTTGAATTTTCAAAATTCGAATTTGTTTACCTTATCGTATTCTAGCAGTGGCCAGTTCTAAGAACTTTTAATTTGACCTATCGTATGTAGGCACAAAAATAAACTCAAATTATATCACATCTGCGGCATGTATTCTTTGAACACTTCTCATTGAGCGATTCGACGATACCAATGATTTAATTGAATTCAATTAATAGATACAAATCAGTTAATTGATACATTAAGCCATCAATTGATGGTACCTTAATTACCTAGCCACTGGTGATTTAGCGGAAATGTAATTAATTTTGGAAGGGTAATAAAATTTGGCCCTTGGTAACTTTGGGAAAATGTTACTGAATTGCATTTTGTTCGATTTATAGGATTTAAATCTACCGATCAGATTATAACTTCTCACTGAAGAAAACATGCCCCACGTTGTAATTGGTTTAAATTACGTGTAATTTATTTAATTAAGTTTAATTTAAATAGTATTTTATAGGAAGGAATCGGCAGACTATCTTACAATCCACCTGGTGGTAAGGGATACTGTCCCTCATGGACATCGGCGATACATGCCAACATCAGTCCAGAATGACGAAGGTTGGCGTGTCCCCGGATGCGTTTTCCTATCTTTGGAGATGTAGGAATAGATTTGGAGAAAGGGTTGGGAAAATAAGGAGGGATAGGATAGGATACGATGCGAATGCGAATGCGAAACAAGTTCATACATTAGGGAATGTATAAAGTGAGAAATACAGTACATTTCAACGTAGTCGATTGCGGCCAACGGCTGTCGGATAGCAGAGTGCACTCTCCCGTTCCAAAAGTTGCTAAAAAGCACGTAATAAAAATGAAATAAAAAAAGCAAGAATTAAATTTTTATTTTCATGAGACCAATTTAACTTTAGGATGATTAAGACAAGAGAGAGAGAGAGAGAAATAGGGAGGAAGCTGTGACATTCTATTATATAGTACATTGTTGTTGACGTATGAAACACCCAATCCGTGTGCATATGAACAAATTTACGCTGCGCGTTGTTATCTCAATATCGTTTAATATGTCATGTCAATGTAATGTTAATGGACCTACCATTCTTGATTTTTTATTTTAGCTTCGTTTATTTTATCTTGAACACACTGTATTATAATTATTTGTAAATTAAAATTTCTAAAGTACAATTGAATTATTGATTATTATCTTTTTTATTACCTATTGATTATAATTATTATAGCATACAGTCCACTACAATCCACCTGATGTTAAGTGGATATTGTAGTCCATAGACATCAGCGATACATACCAACATTCGTCCAGAATAACAAACGTTGGCACGACCCCGGATGCGCTGCCTACCTTTAGAGATATGGGAATGGATTTGGAGAACGGGTTGGGAAAATGGGAAGGGACAGGATGGGAATGGCAATACATGCCAATATCAGTCCTGAACAACAAACATTGGCATGCCCCCAGATGCGCTGCCCACCTTTGCAGATCGAGGAGCGGATTGGGAAAATGAGGAAGGATAGGATGAGGTGGGAATGGGCTCTGGCATATCTCACTCACTACCGAAACACGTACGTACATTGGGGAAATACGATAAAGTGGGAAATGCAGTACATTTCAAGGTAGTCTTCTGTGAGAGAGGGGTAACGTGGCTAGTCGAGTGCGCCCAGCGGCTGTGGCTGTTTTTAAATGAACTCTGACTTTGTTACTTTGTACCACTCACTTATTACATCACTTGAGAGCGTCCAGTGACTATGGGAATGCAGCGTGCATTCTCCCCCTATAAAGTGTGTAGAATTTATAAAACTAAGTTTATTGATTTTACGATGTAGCCTTCTTCATATTTTTATTTAACCAAATATAATCTAGGCATTAAAATTCACCCTTTACGCATTTCTTTGCAATAAACTTTAAATAAATAGATAAATGAAATGAATAAAACGCCTTACCTTTGGCGCTAACACGAACGAAACCTCAAGTGGGTATCGAGGTAAAACTCGCGCCTAAATAGGCTACGTTTGGGCCTTATTTATGCAAACGTGTTGTAGGAGTCAGGTGGCGATGTTCTCCTGTAAAACGGCTGTCCCTACTTATTAGCATAAAGTTTACTAGGTACAGTTGGGGAAAAAGTGACATGCAGATCTCATGAGAATTACGTCACAGCTGAATAATAATAATATGTATTATTATTGTTTATCGTGTCTTACAATATGGTTATCATATCAATAATTTGATATTCCAAAATAAATAAATAAATATTAACATTAACTAAATATTTACATACCTGATTATTAAACTCCTCAATGTAAACCAAGCGTAATGTGGTACAAAATCGGTCAGCACACAGCTTACACTGTCACACTCATGCACACCAATACACACACGCACTCAGGCGCATTTTTTACCTTTAATTTTTCATTCATTGACATTCGTACTAGCTTCATTCCCTCCTTTTCACACACGCACATTGCGACACTGAGTCTTCAGAGTTCGCGTACTCCTTCCCTAAATTTTAAAAGAGATGTACCAAATAACTAGTAGAATCTGTTTTTGTCAATAAGTTTGGTATATTTATTTTAGTTAGTTATTCCTCTGTTTTGCTGTAGATTCATGTTCACAGATAAGTATAATAAAATAAAAAAATAAAACAACTTTTGAACTTTTCAAAAGGCCACGCCATTGCATCAAGTTTTTATCATGTAAAAAAGTACGCGGCAGGACAGACCGGTTCACGAATGTCTGTGATACATGCCACCGTCATACATGCCACCGTCATACATGTGATTCATACCTTTTTTATTTAAAAAAGTGCTTTTTCCGCGAAAGTCCTCTATAGGACGTTCTTACACGAAATTGTTTGACTTACGACTCTCGCTCATACGGAAATATTTACATAGATCTCATCGAGCTCCGTTTTAGATGTTTTACTCAGGGTTTGGCCTTAAATCTTGGCAGAAAGTGTTCGGCCCGTCACTTACATAATAAACTTTACAGTTGACTTTAATGGTGACTTTAACAGACTTATTTCATGCTCTTATTGTACACGTTATAAATATTCAATAATTATTTCAAAAATTTGAAAAGAAGTATTTTATAAGGTCTAGATAATAATGTAATGAATCAAGTTTACTATAGTGTAAGCAGTCTGCGAGTTACCTCTAGCACGTGCGTCAGGCTGGCACGGCCCATCGACTAGAGCTATTGAGCTAAGCCTTAATCGAATGTACTCCTCTTGAGGACCACGACCCACCTCCACCCTACCAACCTTTTGGTTATACGGACCAAATCGTCGGGAGGTACGCGCCGTTCGCCTGCTAGGGCTATGTTGCGGCGCGTATCTGCTCTGCCTCCCTACAAGTATTATCTTTTGCCTGTGTCCCATAAGCACTCTCCCCTTTCTGGGGCTGTTCTACTCCACAAAACGATGGACTTCAGTGCCGAACAGCTCTTTCAGGCTCCTTTTCCTGTGCCATCGGTGTGCAAACTCTCTGAGCCCGCGGAAGTCCGCTTCGGAGGAGACGAGGTCGCAGTAGTATGCCGGTCCCTCCTCCCGCCGTACAATCCTCTCTAGCATGCTCCGTCGATATTCCTCGTATAGAGGACAGGACCATAGAACATGGTGCAAGTCCTCCTCTGCCATGCCACACTCACACTGACTACTCTCACACAGCTTCATATCATGCAGTCGCTTTCGAAAGCAGCCATGCCCAGTGAGTATCTGGGAAGTTTCATAGTCCGGTTCGACCCAACGCGACTTGAGTCGAACTGCCACGTCCGGGAAGAGCCTGAACAGCTCTCTGCCTTTGCTCTCGCCAACCCACCTTTCCTGCCAGCTAGCCACTGTCTCGTTCCAAATGGCCTGTTTCCCAGCACGCGCCTCCTCCCTGGTCGCAAGTAAACGCGCCAGATCCATCCTGCCAGCGCGGATCACCTCAAGGTCCGCTGGAAGCACGCCCGCCAGTACCGGTAGGGCGAGCGTGCTGACCGATCTATATGCCTTCGTCAATAGGATCAACGAAGGCCGCTGAGTGCGCAGAAGGACGCTTCGAACTACATGCAAGGACGCACGCTCAAACCAGCACGCCGCGGCATAGGTGAGTGTCGCCACATACGTACCACGGTACAAGATCCTGAGGCCCCGGAATCGAATTCCCCACGATGAGGCCGACACCCGGGACATCTTCCCGAATGATTTACTGCTGCTTTCACCTATGTATTTCGCACGCTCCACGAACGAACGAGGACCATAATATGTACCGCTTTTGTTTTCAATGTACCGCTTTGATATAGAAAATTAAGGCATCTAAAGGCTCGCGCACATTATAAACGCGGCGGGCCGCAACTCAACGCAATAATTTAAGTCATCTGTTGACATTAAATTCTTGACGTCACAGCGCACAGCGCCATCGCACAGCGCCTCGAATTGCGTGCGTTAACTGCGTCCGTTCAACGCACTTGAAGCGGGCCGCATTGTAGCCCATAACATCGCATAACAACGTATCAACTCTGCCTCCTTACAAGTAAATTTTCCACTCCCGTGTCCCTGAGCCACTCTTCTCCTTCTGGGGCATGGACTCCACAGCAACATCCAACTCCGTCGCCGAGCCGCTTAACTACTTAGAACTTCTCTTTTTGTGCCACTGATGCGCGAACTCTCGCAGCCTATTGAAGTTCGCTTCTGTAATGCTGAAACTTAATATCTTGTGAGATATTGACGTGGATAGGGGCCGGGCTTAAAAAATTTACTTGCCCGGGGCTGGCCTTGTCCCTGAGCTCATTTATGTATTCGCGCTCTTAACAAGCATATGTACCGTTTTCATTTTCATTGTCCCTCTATCTATAGTATAGGAACTCGAGAAGAGATGTTGAGTTTTTGTTTGATTAATTTAAAAAATGTGTATTGTACGTTTTATGGTTTATGAGTGATAGTTTATTAAACATTATAGTGTTTTCTGTGCGTAATGTTTGTGATAATGAAGTAGGACTGCGTTATTCGTGTGGTTCCAAGGAATGCTCTTTAGTACTCAGTAAACCTACTATCACTTCACTGAGCGGTTCCTGATTTACTTCTACGGGACTGGACTTCAAAGAAAATTTGACACTGGCAGAATGTGCTAATTGCACCATTGCTATGTATGAAGAAAAAGCTCAATTGTTTAAATACGTTTGAAACATATTTATATGTATAGTAGTCCGTGCTAGCAGAACTTTCAAAATAGTAGACGAAATGGTATTTAAATTAAATGGTATTAATGAAGGTAGTCACGAAAATAAGTTAAAATTTCACTAAAACATTGAAACACTAAAAGATTGAAAACTTAAGTACGATTTGATTGATCGAGAAATCCCTAGAAATTTTGAGACAAATTGCTCTTTAAGAGATCAAAGAAAATTATATAAATTTAATCGCATTTATGTAATATCTGTAGCATAAAATACACGATACGAATTTTAGGAACAGTTCCAATTTTCAAACACAAATGGCTATTACGTATGTTGTACAAATTTAATCAACAAATTCAGATAATTGTCATAATACAAGGATGAATTCTAAATAGGTCCATAAATCATTAAAAAAAAAAATAACCTTTTTGTTCCCCCTAAACAAAGGTACTCCAATGCTGAAGGGTTGCTATAAAAACATAAGAAATTTCCAATATTATACACGGACGTGATAGCTATGGCGGAACGAATTGCATATAGTGTTGGCCGTGAAAATAGTTCATCTATTTTTTAATTTGTTTTTTTTTTTATTGTGAGGTCTAATATGATTAGAAAACTTCTCGTCCTATTATACTTCTCATTCTCTATTTCCAAATTATTTTTTTCTAACCTTTGTCCAAATTCATCCCAACTTACTACTTGTATACTCTTTGATATCTACTATTATCGGAATGGAAATAAATATTGGGTATATAAGGCAAATTGATATTTTGTTGTAACTATGGTGTTCATAGTGTTTTTGTAAGCATTTATGTAGTTTTTTTATGGTAGAAGGCGGTAGACGAGCATACAGTCCATCTGATGGTAAGTTGATACTGTCGCCCATAGACATCTGAGATACATGCCAACATTAGTCCAAAATGACAAACGTTGGTACGCTCCAGGATGCGCTGTCTACCTTTGGAGATATAGGAATAAATCTGGGGAAAGGGTTGGGAAAATGGGGAGGGATAGGATGGAAATGGGCTCACTCACTCACATCTCACTCACTACCGTAACACGTACGTACATTAGGGAAATAAGATAAAGTGGAAAATGCAGTACATTTCAAGGTAGTCTTCTATGAGAGAGGGGTAAAATGGCCAGTCGGGCGCGCCCAGCAGCTGTTGAATTTTAGCGTGCACTCAGGGAGAGTGCACGCTAAAATTCACTTTTTTTATATTATATGTAATATTGCACGCCATTATCAGCAAATGTGTAGATCTCACTATGTACTTATCATCCTTATTAAGGCACATCTTCATTAATATTATAAAGAGGTAAAGTTTGTAAGTTTGGATGTAGGAGGTAATCTCCGAAACCACTAATCCGATTTCAAAAATTCTTTCACCGTTTGAAAGGTACATTATTCTAAATGGACATAGGTTATATATTATGTATATATTTATATCATGTGTAAAAAAAATTACGGGCATGCAACGCATGCCGGGCACAGCTAGATAAATGGACTGAATTATAAAAAAACAATTCCAAAGGTAGGCCTATCCAATGACAAACTATCTATTGATACTATCTGTTACAAACGTTGGCTCATCCGCGAGTGTACCAAAGTTTGTCATTTTGGACCAAAGTAGACATGTACCGCGGATGTCTATTGACGACCTTATTCTTAATATCAAAATAATAGACATTTTATTTTGAGCAACAAAGGCTCATAGTTACACATACATAATAGTAATATATATACAATAATACTAATAAACTAGTGGACAGTTAGCTAATTCTGCCCAATATGACAACCACTCAATGCTTCAGTATTGATCAGTTGCAGCCATAAGAATACCCTTGGTGCTGCACCGCGATCTGTCCAACTGGGAGGCTATTATTTTGAAATAAAAAGAAACATAAATCGAAATGGGACAAAGCTGAATCTGGAGCTGGTGTACACTTTCTTTGATCGACACTACCCACACGATTCAGTCGGCTTAGCGTGGAATGGCGGAGCTATTTTCATAAAGGGTAACGAGTAAGCGTTTGCCTGAAATTAGGTCGGGTCGGGCTGTTTACCCAAAATATCTTACTTTTTTCACTTATAGTGTACACTGAAACTTTTCATAAGGACTTGGCATCAAGTGTATATGGTAAAATAATATCTCGCTAATCCGACAATTCACTATACCGACACGTCCAGTAATGGTCCGGCACTAATGGCTCATTTACGTAAGGAGAGTTTCCCTAACATTGATTAAAAGCTAGTATAAACAACTGTTATCATCGAGTTTTTATCATCATGTGAATGGTTGGAGGCGAGAATTGTATGCAGTTTGGTCGCATACTAGAATGGTGTACATTATTCTCGCCCGAACCGTTCGAGAAACTCTCCTTGTGTAAACGAGCCTTAAAACAAGGAGTGGAATAGCGTTTTGCTTTTGACTTCACTCACTCATTGACCTTGCAAATATTGTCGCTTACGCAGGCGGTTAAATTGCAAGACGCAACTGTCGCAAGTTGTTTATATTTTCTTATTGTTTCGTACGTGGAATCAACTCAAAATGTCGAATTGATAAGCGTATTCTGTAATATGTATTTTTCTTCATATATGGCAATGGTGCAATTAGCACATTCCGCCAGTGCCCGTTTTTTTCATAATAGATTATTTCAAAGTCTAAAACGTATCCTATTAATGTCTAGTCCAGATGAAGCAAGTCAGGAGTCGCTCAGTAAAGCGATAGTGGGTTTATTGAGGATAGAAGAGCACACAAAAACTCAGTCCCACGCTTTTAGTTGCTTATCACAAACACCACACACGAAAACCACTTTGTCACTATTAAACACCATTTTTACAATAATCAAACACCTTCTCGAACAACTTCACTTCTCGAAGTTCCCGCTAGTCTTCTTTTTTATAGAAAGAAGGTGTTCAAACGAGCATACAGTCCACCTGGTGGTAAGTGGATACTGTCGCCCATAGACATTCGTGATACATGCCAACACTAGTCCAAAATAACAAACTTTGGCACGCCCCCGGATGCGCTGCCTACCTTTGTTGATGAAAGAATGGATTTGGAGAAAGAATTGGGGACGTGGGAAGGGATAGGATGGGAATGGGCTCTGGCATATTTCACTCACTATCGAAACACGTACATACATTCGGGAATTTAACAAAGTAGTATTCTGTGAGAGAGGGGTAACGAGGCCAGTCGAGTGCGCACAGCGGCTGTTGGATTATAGCGTGCACTCTTCCCCTCCAGGATTATGTAATAAAATCTGTAAATATATAGTGATCTGTCTGCCCAAAATACTATACTAAATGTAACCGTTATAAAAACCAGCACATGTATTAAACATATTGAGGCTTGAACCGCGCAAAATAATTTCAAGGCCAGATTTCGTTACGTAAACAAAACACCAAAGGTCGAGGACAAAATATTCAGTTACAAGGACAATACTTTATTATCTCCGTAAACGACAGTTGTTCGTTTTTATGAGGTAAAAGGAAGCTGGGATTATAAATTCATTCCCGTAAAACTAAAATCATAGATTCTGCTCATGATTGTGAGTTAATTGGCGTAATTAAAGGTCTTAAACGCAATCCGACCTTGTTGGAGTCTGAACTCATCGAAATGCTCGACAACTATGCATGGGATCGTCGCAGAGCATCGTTAGACGTCCCCAAGTGCAGGACTGCATCAGCGCGTCACGCCTGTCTCCCGAGGTTCTGCGCCTGTCCAATTGATCTCATCGAGCGGAATTAGACCCGTTTCTATGTTCTGTGGAACCGTTTCGCAGAGTGACAGTAAATATTCACTCTTGATGTCTTTTTGAGTAATTATTTTCGTTATTTACTAGTTGAATTTTCAGAATTTTCAGAGTTATCAGAACTGTAAGGGGCCTAAAGTATGCAAATTGGTGGGTGCACAGTAAAGTTAATTCAGGTTGTAAATAAATAATAGTTTAAATAATGTTTCGTATTTTATTGTGCATTGTATTTCGTAAATTTATAAAAAAACACATGGGAGAAAATCGAAAAAAAAATTTCTTTCGAAAAATTATTAATTGAAGGTACTCTGAATCATGATCTAACTCTAGAATAACACTATCCCATAAGTGTTTTAAGGCCATACATCCCTTATACACAAGAAAATGTGCATGAGGAGGTACGGGCCTAACACATGACACGGGTCCAGTTATGGATTATGGTATACTGTCCTGCATGCAAAACCGAATTGTATTTACGAATTGATCAACACAAAATCACCCACGTGACCCGTATATTTGCGAATACAAATAAATGCAACCATACCCCAATTCTTTCCGTCATAAAAAAAAAGAAAAAAAGCCGGCAATCCGATAACCAATCGCAATCTCGCAAACAGATCGTATTTCATTGAATTATTTATCGAACAACTGAAGTATGTTTCGGTAAACGTAAACGAAATACTTGGTCGGAATAAATTTCATTTTTTTCCATTGTGTGTTACCATTATGATTTACCTGATAGTAGATTTTTTATAACGTACGAGGCCGCACCCGCATGGGAAAATTAAATTTGCATATTGGAGTAAAGGTTGAGCTATATCTGACGTTTAAATAATTAGCAAAAAATTAACACCCATGTTTAAATGAAATAACGTTTTTTATCCTTGCATCATTATATATTTCTCTTATTTTTTATTCAAGTCCTTTATTCAAATTACACTACATCGGCAACGAATTAGTCCAAGTGGTAGTAAACCCTTCTTGCAGTGTAAAAGGACCCGGGTTCGATTCCCGGTCAAACATTCATTTTTTTAAAGACAAATGATTGGTTCTGGTCTGGGTGGTGTGTCTGTCTTTATGTGTGAGTAATTTCACTAAAATGTGTGACTAAATGTGTAGTATCAACCATAGTAACAAAATCGAAGCACGTTAGGTTTTCGCCTGAGATTGAAATATTTTTAAAAATAGAAATATTTTACAGTTTTTATGATATTTACATTGATATTTATACATATATATTTATGATTTTATGATATTACATTTGTAGGGGGAGAGTGCATGCTGAATTCCCACAGCCACTGGGCGCACTCGACTGGCCATGTTACCCCTCTCTCAAAGAAGACTACCTTGAAATGTACTGCATTTCTCACTTTATCGTATTTTCCCAATGTACGTACGTGTTTCGGTAGTGAGTGAGATATGCCAGAGACCATTCCTATTCCATCCTCTCCTTCCCTATTCTCCCAATCCATTCCTTAATCTGCAAAGGCAGGCAGCGCATCCGGGGGCGTGCCAACGTTTATCATTCTGGACTGTTGTTGGTATGTATCGCGGATGTCTATGGACGGCAGCATCCACTTACCATCAAGTGGACTGTATGCTAGTCTGCCGCCTTTTATCTATTAAAAAAAGTCACAGGCTCAAATCCAAGGATACAATTTTTTTTTAATTCTCTTGTGTCTCTAGATCCACGATGCAGAAAATTCTAGTGTGGGCCATTGAATGTCGCGTTATTATACGTTATTTTATTTTGTTTATCAAGTTATTAATAAATACACAGCGAAACCAATCAAGACAGAACTTGCAACAATATTCTTATCGCCACAAGGGATTTCACTATGTACATACATAGACTAGACATACATACGTATATACTATATATATATATAGACTTAGGTAGGTTCAAGACTCTAACTTAGGATATGTGGTGAGTGGTGTTTGTGATACACACTGGTTTTTTGTATGTAAGTGTATGTGTGTGTAATAAATATAAAAAAAAGAACTCGATACATACGAGTACATGGTTAACAAAAACCCAAATTATGAAATCATTCAGTTATAAGCCAACTTTTACAGAGCGAATTGCGCATCCAATTCGCATGCGTATAAATCAGCGCTCTGGACGGTGCGTCGTTCGTCTGCGGGAATTATGCCGCAGAAACTTATCACTTACTTCTTTGCTTCGTCAGTTTCCAGCTTCTTATGTTGAGGGTAACGACACACTTTTTCTACTCTATCTTAGATAAGATTATCTTAGATACCTCTAAATGATCAAGTATATTGAGCAATTTCACGAGGTGCACAATGGTTTCGATTGTTTAGGAATTGTAATGAAATTCACAAAATACTAAAAGTGGCAGTTTTTTATTGCGCTGTTTGTGACAGATATTGCACAACACTAAGTTTTTATACTGTGGCAACCCTTTATGCATAATAGAGTAAAAAAGGTAACTTTTACGAAAATGTAGGTAGATATGTCTCAGTGGCCTACTTACAGAAGCGGTTGAAGATGTTAAACGCCTAGACTTTATTCTTATTTCACTTTCATGTCTGAATATTTAGGCCAAGGTTTCTACCGCAAAGTAAACACAATGTGATAATACAATATGACTGACACGTCAGACAACAAACAGGGAAATTTAAAGACAAGTGACGTCACTATTGTTGTTGAATTATTATTTCTCGCCTAACGGAGCCCTGAGTGTGGACAATTGTATTACATAGGACATGCACTCGTATGTTACTTACATAGGAGGTAAATAATACCACGCGTTTTACCCGTTGATAACCGCTATGCTCCGGTAGAACAAGTGGTCAGAACAACTAAAAATTATTTTAATGTGTAATTTTAATCTAATGGTATAACTGAGTGAATTTATAAAAGGTTAGTATTGTTTCATCGAAAAAAGGCGCCATCCAAGCATACAGTCCACCTGATGGTAAGTGGATACTGTCGTCCATAAACATCCGGGATACATGCCAAAATCAGTCTAGAATGGCAAATGTTGGCAAGCCCCCGGGGGGCTGCCCACCTTTGCAGATTAAGGAATTGATTTGGAGAAAGGGTTGGGAAAATAGGGAGGGATAGGATAGGATGGGATGGGAATGAACCCTGGCATATCTCACTCACTACCGAAACACGTACGTACATTGGGGAAATACGATAAAGTAGGAAATGCAGTACATTTCAAGGTACTGCATTTTAACGTGGCCAGTCGAGTGCGTACAGCGGCTGTGGGAATGAACTAGTATGAATTACTAATAAAAAAAGTAACCTGCTAATACGAATAACATAAAAAATTAAAACAGTATGTAAAGACATAATGTATTTATTATATGTATATTTAATACAGACATGTTTATATCCTTAAAGTTGAAACTTCCCAGTGAAAAGTTGATCTTTTTGGGCGAGCTGAATTTCTCAACTAAGCTATTAGGCAAATGTGTGTGTTGTGTATTAATGGGAATATATATGAAGTAGTTACATAAGGTAACGTTTTTATTACGTTCAGTTATTTTCTTTTTCTCTGTTGGCTCTGCGATCAGTCGCGAGACTATAAGCAGATATATTCAATAATAATGTCTTTTAGGTAGCGGGTGGGTCATCGCCCATTACTTCATCAGTCAGTAAGCACATCTGTCCACTTTACCCCCTTTACCGCTCTGGACTGCAACAACCTGTTTGCCAGTGGGTTTGAATGATTCACCAATCGCTCACAATATCTCTTTTTATGTAACTCTACTTCCTCTAGAACAGTAGGTATGTTCAGATATTCGTGGATTTAAGTGTTCCGGGCATTACGATCACTTATTAATAGATTGCTGAAGTGAGGAGAGGCGGTTGTTGATTCCTGTATAACCCCCTACCAACTGCGCAAGCGTAACACTACCACCGCACATTACAACTGATAATGTTCAAAATAGAAAAATAACCCCTCATCAACTGAGCAAGCGTTACACTACCACCGCACATTACAACTGATAATGTTCAAAATAGAAAAATAACCCCTCATCAACTGAGCAAGCGTTACACTACCACCGCACATTACAACTGATAATGTTCAAAATAGAAAAATAACCCCTCATCAACTGCGCAAGCGTTACACTACCACCGCACATTACAACTGATAATGTTCAAAATAGAAAAATAACCCCTCATCAACTGCGCAAGCGTTACACTACCACCGCACATTACAACTGATAATGTTCAAAATAGAAAAATAACCCCTCATCAACTGAGCAAGCGTTACACTACCACCGCACATTACAACTGATAATGTTCAAAATAGAAAAATAACCCCCCATCAACTGAGCAAGCATTACACTACCACCTCACATTACAACTGATAATGTTCAAAATAGAAAAATAACCCCTCATCAACTGAGCAAGCGTTACACTACCACCGCACATTACAACTGATAATGTTCAAAATAGAAAAATAACCCCTCATCAACTGAGCAAGCGTTACACTACCACCGCACATTACAACTGATAATGTTCAAAATAGAAAAATAACCCCTCATCAATTGAGCAAGCGTTACACTACCACCGCACATTACAACTGATAATGTTCAAAATAGAAAAATAACCCCTCATCAACTGCGCAAGCGTTACACTACCACCGCACATTACAACTGATAATGTTCAAAATAGAAAAATAACCCCTCATCAACTGAGCAAGCGTTACACTACCACCGCACATTACAACTGATAATGTTCAAAATAGAAAAATAACCCCTCATCAACTGAGCAAGCGTTACACTACCACCGCACATTACAACTGATAATGTTCAAAATAGAAAAATAACCCCTCATCAACTGAGCAAGCGTTACACTACCACCGCACATTACAACTGATAATGTTCAAAATAGAAAAATAACCCCTCATCAACTGAGCAAGCGTTACACTACCACCGCACATTACAACTGATAATGTTCAAAATAGAAAAATAACCCCTCATCAACTGAGCAAGCGTTACACTACCACCGCACATTACAACTGATAATGTTCAAAATAGAAAAATAACCCCTCATCAACTGAGCAAGCGTTACACTACCACCGCACATTACAACTGATAATGTTCAAAATAGAAAAATAACCCCTCATCAACTGAGCAAGCGTTACACTACCACCGCACATTACAACTGATAATGTTCAAAATAGAAAAATAACCCCTCATCAACTGAGCAAGCGTTACACTACCACCGCACATTACAACTGATAATGCTCAAAATAGAAAAATAACCCCTCATCAACTGAGCAAGCGTTACACTACCACCGCACATTACAACTGATAATGTTCAAAATAGAAAAATAACCCCTCATCAACTGAGCAAGCGTTACACTACCACCGCACATTACAACTGATAATGTTCAAAATAGAAAAATAACCCCTCATCAACTGCGCAAGCGTTACACTACCACCGCACATTACAACTGATAATGTTCAAAATAGAAAAATAACCCCTCATCAACTGAGCAAGCGTTACACTACCACCGCACATTACAACTGATAATGTTCAAAATAGAAAAATAACCCCTCATCAACTGAGCAAGCGTTACACTACCACCGCACATTACAACTGATAATGTTCAAAATAGAAAAATATCATAAACAAACAACTAAAATGCCTTTCTATTTATGACAGTACATTGGGTGAATAATGAAGGTCTCTCGGCGACTCGTTAAGGAGCCTGTTTGCGCCCCAAGACTTATAGGCGGAATAAATTACCATTTTATTTCTACCAACACAGTGTTTCTCGGACAAAACTCTCTTATTAATAGAAAATTTATACAGCGAATTAACAGCTAGCTGGTTTAAAGGCGTGTGGTTAACACCTTAGCGCGATTACGTTTATATTTTCTCATACATTACCTAATGAGGTTCTTGTGGTTAGAAGTCACGATAGAAATGTTTCAAAAAAAATTGGTCAACCAATGGCTTGGCCCGAAAGGGGCATTGATGCGAAAGAGAATAATTGAAGATCAAAGTTCATAATTTCTTGTACTTGTATCAGCCTTTAATGTCCCACTGCTGGGCACAGGCCTCCTCTAGTAAAACACTGGGGGGTTTCGGGCAGTAATCCACTACGCGCCTAAAGCGGATTGGTGGATACATAATAATAATGAAGGATTTTTCAAGCATATGCTGATATACATAAAATAGACACAAATATTAAAAATTTAAAAATATAAATACACAAACCATTAAAAAAGAAATTCATATAAAGAGAGACACACTACACAACGGCACTGATATGTGCCCCCGTCCAGTGCCTCAGTACATTTACAGGCAGTCTATTGGTGCTGTCTCGCACGCGACACATCATCGAGGCTATTCTACCACGTAAGATGGACTGGAATCCATTTCAGATATATTCCAATTTAATCCAATAATATTCCAGATTTTTTTAAATTCCTGCAGCACGCGGGTTCGTCACGATGCTTTCCTCTCATCACCGAGGTGGTGACAATTTTTAAAACTCCTTACTTAAGTAGTACCTAACTCATTGGTACGGCCCGAGGATTTGAAATCATGATCACATAAATGTGAGTCGAGTATAGATACCTCTAGGCTATCACCGCTCTCAAAGTTCATAATTATGACTTGTTAACATAAATACGAGTATCAGACTTCCTACCTTAAAAAAAAGGTCGCAATAAAAACAAATTTAAATAAAGTATCTCAGTAAATTTGCAAAAACTATATTAATTAGGTATTATTTTTCGTTAAGAACTTATAAAGCTTATCTATACATATCTCTATAAATAAAAATGTAAACGTTCGTTTGTTTAAAATCTTAAACCTCCGAAAGTTCTTCACCGATTGCTTTGAAATTTTGACACAACGTTGCATTCGAATACGCGCTTGTTTCTATATATCTATCACAGGGTAAAAACATGCTTTTTATCCAAAAACAGGGTAAGCGCCATCTGTTGGGCAGCCACAGCAACGCGTGGCCGGGTACAGCTAGTAAGTAATAAAACAGTAAAGGGTTGAGTCTGTAGATTGACTAATTTAAAAAAATGGGGTCTCTTTAGAAACTACGGAATCCAAAACAGTAGTTTTAAATTTTTGTCTCTATGTTTGTCTGTTGTCTGTTATATGCTGCTGAAGCAAGCAGCTTGTAAAAGACTACTCTGATCGCGTTTTTACTAATGTTAGCTATTAATTGTCCAGAAGATAAACTGGTGTATGTGTCACCTTCATATGTCACAAGGAAGTTGAGTTATATAGAAAAATACTTTTAATAGAATTACTCAAAAACTACTGGATGTATTTTCATCCGTGAAATCCATCATGCCGGTGCTTTTACAAGTGTTGAAAATATTTTACAGTCGCTTAGTCCACGCGAGCGAAGCCGCGGGTAGAAGTTAGTAAATATATAAATGTATAGTTTGAAGTCATTTATTTAAACAAACCTTACTAAATAATTGGCTTCACTTATTCACTCCCTCCTCAATCACCAGATATCAGAAGAAAATTAATTAATAAAACAAAAAAACTTTATCTTGTCCCTAAAACACGTTAAATCTTAATTTTAATTTACCAACTTCGGGAACACTCGGAAACTCCTCCTTTTTAATGCAAATTACTTTAACTTTTGCTGTTTTCATTAAGAAATGTGAATTATTGTTCTAGTCTAGTGGTTTTCGCTTGATTAGAAAAGAAAGTTCCTTTTTACTCTCTAATTTTGAAAATTAATTGTACATTTTGTTTTGTATCCGTACTTGGCCTCTATTTTATATACGATTCCCGTCAATTACTGTGAAAATTGACAGACACTGATTGACACATACCTACATCACGCTGTATTGCTTTGTGGATTTAAGAATGATGATTTGGAAAATAAAATGAGTGTGTATTAAAGTATGTAACTAAAATAATGTGCTAAATAATATATCGCCAGTAACTACAAGTATATAAATATCTCCCACTGTGCCGTGTGGTGTCTCTCATCTCTTCCCCGCGGGTGTTGTAAGACTAAGGAAGAATAAAGTCACTACCACAAGTATTGAGGAACTACACCATCTCTAAAAGAGTGGACTCACCACTCTTTTATGATGACTTTAAACGCCCGCTTGGTTAGCGTGCCGTTTTGAGGTCATATACCCTCGTGCACAAGACAATGTGGACGAAGAAGCCCATGTCCATCAGTGTACACTGAAAGGGCTAATTGCACTACACTAGCAGAACCTCCGAATTAGTTAGCGTAGACGTTAAAATATGTGTGAGTTTGATTCCCGCGGGAACTTTATAATGGATCTGAATGAAAAGTAATTTAATGTTTACCCGTCTTATAAGCTACAATTATGCCAAGTTTAATTAAAATCGCAATCCGCGTTCAGACAGATAGAAAGACGGGAAAATTAGAAATTCGAGAAAAAATTGTAGAATTACACTGCAGTTACTTTTTTAAAATAAATACCAAATGTATAGACATGACTCGGTTACGATTTTATTATATGAATAAATGTACATGTCATTAATATATATGTATAGTTTTATAACATTAATTGAATTAAGTTACTCGTAAACCAACAGATCTCGGGTAAAGCAACAACACAGTGTTATCTGTTTGTTCTCATCTCGTTCTAACTCGAGATAAATGCACTTATCTCAGCGGTCCCGCACCTAATGTACTTCTCTATGTCTGTAGCGGGTGCATTTATTTGAAATTATATTTTTAAAAGTGCATGTTGACGGTAAGTTTTATGTTTTTCTTTGTTTTTTAGTTGTATTTATATACTTTATATTATTATTATGTATTTATTTAATAGTTACAAAAGAAAATACACACACACGACGTGCTTATATTTGTGACCCTTTGGGTTGGGTCGCACCAAACATTATCTTAGCTAAAGTTATTGTACAAAAGCTATGGTTAGCGGGTATTGAATGGGATGCAGTTGTACCAAAGAATACCTTAGAAGAGTGGTTGACTTTTCAAAAGGAATTGACACCATTATCTCAAATACGCATACCTCGATGACTGAACTGCTTGGCATTTTATACCACCTCACTCTCCCAATTTTGGAGGGCTATGGGAAGCAGGGGTAAAGTCGGTCAAATTTCATTTAAGGAGAGTGATCGGAGAATCAAGCTTGACATTTGAAGAAGTCGCGACAGTTTTATGTCAAATTGAAGCGTGTCTTAATTCCAAATCATTGTCTAGCATTGAAACGGCTACCGACGATTATACCGTTCTCACCTCGGAACATTTTCTGGTTGGTGAATCTTTGCTGTCCGTGCCAGATTTCGACTATGAGTCATCGAATATTTCCAATTTGAGGCGTTGGCAACTGGTTCAGCGCATATTGAAGAGTTTTTGGCGACGTTGGTCCAGTGAGTAGCTAACACGTTTTTTGCAACGGTATAAATGGGCTCAACAAAACCCCGAACCTAAAGAAGGTGATGTAGTACTCGTAAAAGAGGTTCACTTACCCACATGTCGTTGGCTCTTCGGAAAATTCATTGGAAAACACCCCGGGCCGGATAATCTCACTCGCGTAGTCACTTTACGAATTAAAAATTCGTTTATCAAAAGGCCAACTTCCAAATTATGTATCCTGCCGGTGACGGTATGAGTTTTTAATGTTAAGTTTGTTTTTTCCGTAAATTAAGTTTTCTTTTTTTGTTTTTACGGTTTGTTTTGTATTTTTGAACCCATAACCTGGTTGACGGTGTTTAAGGGCATTTGGGGTATGTTCAACACTGTATTTCTATTAGGTAATATTCATATTAGTTCGGTCAGACTGCGATAGTTTTAGTTTTGTTGTAATGGTTTAGTTTGTGTCAAGACCGACAGATGTCGCTATATCGTTTCTACATCGCGGTATGGTTTCATTTCTGTGTAAACATTGAATGGTGAATTTTGGTTTGTTTTGTGTGTTTACCAATATAGTTACATCGCACGCTCGGATTGGATCCAAGTTTATCATGGTCCTTTCAGCCGTATCACTGGCGCGGTTGGAGATTGCACAGTGGTCACTGATACCACTGAACCCCGTACTCAGTAGACCGCTGCAGCTGCTTGACTACTACGTGGTAGGAGAAATGGTGTGTGTTTACCAATAAAGGGGAATACAGATCAACCATACTTGTGGTTTTACTGGTCACACCTTCGGATTGGATCCGAGTTTAACATGGTCCTTCGAGCCGGATAACTGGCACGCTTGGATTGCACAGTGGTCACTGATACCACTGAACGCGTAGTCAGTAGATCGCTGCAGCGGCTTGAGTACGTGATAGGATGGGTGTGTGTTTACCAATATAGTGGAATTTAAATCACCATACTTGTGGTTTTATTGGTCGCACCCTCGGATTGGATCCGAGTTAAACATATTTATATATATATGAGATTTCTACCAACAAACCTGGGAAAGCGATAGGTGAGCAATCAAATAGGCAGACATAGTGCGTACCTAAATACACTACTGTAAACACTACTTACGTACTTACATACTTTTACATATTGATATGAAGGAAGTTTTACGTATTGTTCGTGTGATGTCGGCGGGCTTTAAAACAATTAATATTCTTTTTGTTTTTCAATTGCTTTTTCATTTCATTTGTTTAAATCAGTGAAATAATTTATCTTTCTTTCTTACTTTCAACGTGGATGTCGTAATATGTTCTCGTGAGTGTTGTAACAGGCGCCTAAGGGTTAACAGAGTCAAGCTACCACAACCCTTGAGGAACTTGACCACCTCTAAAAGAGTGGACTCGCAAACCCCTGTCCAATTGCCGTTTAAGGCCATATATCCCTCATGCACAAGCCAATGTGCATGTCCACGTTCAGCAGTGGACGAAAAATGGGCTGTTTACTGTTTACGGTTATGTAGGATGACAATACTTATATATGTTAGCTGCTTCTATGCCCGCGCGCTCGCTATCTCACGGAAACAATTCAATGGCAATCTTAGTTTTTTAGCCTATATTTGGTGATCTTCAAGAAGGTGGATGCAAAATTTCGTCTAGATCCGTCCGTCGGTTGATGCGCGAAAGCAGACAACGTTTTATTTTTATGTAGGATTTTCTCTACTTTTCAGTTACACAAGAAAGTACAGTTAAAACTTCAATTGTAATTTAATTCCCCTTTCTACTTACTAGTACCCTGAAACCAGTGTACACAATGCGGCCACGGCCACGGTCGGTGCACACGGATTTTAGTACGTAGTTACGGGACGCGTTTGCGGTTACCTTGCTTAGCTTTGTAGGCAGTTTACATGATGTAGTTGTGTTATTTACCTTTGTACGGTAATTGTCGTAAGTTAATATTTGCTTTAGTAAATCTAGATTTATTATGAAACTAAAATTTGCTAGTGATAACCATCTAGCTTAAATCTCGATTTAATACAGGAAATATACTCCGATTTTCAATTCCGTTGATTACTGACGTGTCTTGGTGTTACTAGACGACAATACATACATAGTATGTGAGATCGTATTTTTTTATTTAAATATTTATTAATGTGTATTTATTTTAATTTTAAGTTACTTTAATTTAAAACACTTTAATAAATATCAATGTCGAAACAATAAGTTGGTTAGAAAACCTGTATCACCAGGGAGTATACAAGTATTAAAAAAATATTTTAATTAAAGAAAAAAACAATATATGCTAATAATCATTTGATGAAAGCAAGGTAAGTACTTTTGCTTTTACCCGCTAATGTAAATTTTGTTTAATTGAATTATTGAGACTACCTATTCTGGCAATTCTCAGTGGTTCAATCGTTAATGTAGTATCTTGTTTATAATTGAAAAATAACCCAGTCAAAAATGGTTTAAAACAAATAGTTACTAGAATGTCATAAAATGAAAATTGACATTTTATTGTCGTAATTCCGTGCAATTAAAAATTGGACTATAATTTGTTGAACTTTTTTAAAGGATTAAGACGGCAGAAGAGCATACAGTCCACCCGATGGTAAGTGGATACTGTAGTCCATGGACACCCGCGATACATGCCGACATTAGTCCAGAATGACAATCGTTAGCACGCTCCCGGATGTGCTGCCTACCCTCGGAGATTTAGGAATTGATTTGGAAAAAGGGTTGAGGAAATTAGGAGGAATAGGATAGGATGGGAAATGGCTGTGGTATATCTAACTCACTACCGAAACACGTACGTACGTATAGAGGAATATTATAAATTGAGAAATGTAGTCTTCTGTGAGAGTGGGGTAACGTGGCCAGTCGAGTGCCCCCAGCGGCTATGGAATTTTAGCGCGCACTCTCCCCCCCAAAGAAAGTGAAATGTATAGAAAGAAAAAAACACATTAAAATGATTCTAAAAAAAAGCTTATTTATCAATAAGGATTAGTCACTCCAAAAGGTATAGAAATTTAACTTAACATTTTATACATTTTCAATCACAAGTTCCAACTGAAAGGCTCCCTAATATTTACTTATCAAATAAACGCGTTGATCGGTGTATGCCGCTTAAATATTTACAGTAACCGGTATCGGTTTGGCAGACGTTAACGGCACAAAATGGCACCACAGTATTTTGATGTGCTTTTAGATAATATTTGATTATCAAAAGCCACATAATTATTTTAACACCCCTTTTTGGTATTAAAATTATTTACGGTTACTTTAGAGGTAAATTAATTTACAAACAGGATATGGTATTTGGTAGCAAGATTTAAGGGTGTAGATTGTTGGCCTGAGATCTCGATTTCGAGCGACCGCAGCGCCAAAGTTTAATGTAACATCCGACGGGGCGGATGAATGACCTAGAGAGCGCGATTTTCAAAATGTTTTGCAACAAACGTTCCACGTTGAGAAATTGTTATTGAACTTGAATATTTACAGCATAACAATAACGTTGAATTTTTGGAAACTAGCTGTTGATTCTTTTTAATAGATTAATAAGAGTAGTTGAGACACAATTTTTATGTTTTTCTATCATTTGACATCTGACATTTTTGTATTCTACTTACCTAAAACTCCAACTATTTATTTATTTGTAATTTCACTACCAAAATTTATGCTAATTCGTAAAATATTCATTCAATAAAATAATTGCAAATTCAGTAGGAAGTGTGTTTATCTCTACGCAAGGAAATGTGCCTATTGCGTAAACTCAAATACTTACTTTTTGTTTACGATCACCTCGTCGATATCTAAAAAAAATCCTAGGGTTTTAAAAAAAATGTCAATAAATGAAACACAAGTATAAAAATGATTTATTTACTACACAATAACAAATATGAGTCGCCATTACTCGCTATCTCAAAAGCGTGCTAGGGTTGTACAAAAATTAGTAAATAATTCATTTATTTACTAATTTTAACAGAAGTTTGTAAATTATTAATATACTAATTAAAAGTATGTAATTAAACAATAACGAAATATGAGTTCAAAATTCTAATGGTTTTTCATTCGATTACGGATCAAGTTCTGATTTCTGCTAATTTGATGATAAAATCAATGGCTATCACAAAACCTATCAGAATGAAAACGTTACCAGCTGCCCGATTCACGTAAGTAATAAAAACCGTAGCGCAGTGACGTCACTTCGTTTTTTGCAAATTTAGCCCTTTTAACCGACTTAAAAAAAGGAGAATTCTCAATTCGCTGTATTTTTGAACCAATTTTTATGATTCTTTACACCAGGTAACTCAGAAATTGTATAGTAATTGAGCTATTGGAAGATTTATGACAATCCAAGACTAGATAAGTAAGTGCGTTTAAAACAGAAAACCAAAAGGCGATTTCTAAGTTCCTAAGTTAAAACGACTTTTGGACTGGCGTGTTTACGTGAATCGACTGGCTGGGTAGTTAAGTTACCTGTATCTTTCAAAATCATTAGGCGTTCTTCTCTTTCATAACACGTAAAGCTCTTTCTTTCCTCTCTTTCATAGCCTCTATGATACTGGGCGCGTCACGAATGGGCATGCTTCGTGACTGCCGAGGATCAACTAATTCTGGAAGTAGGCAATCGTAATAAAACCTAACTAATTTCATCTCCATTTTCTCCTCCCAAAATTTGTCGTCCTTTTCTATAATATAAACTTTCATAGGTACAGTAGCACCAAACCAGATGCCAAGCATGCAAACGTTTCTTTTAGTAATATGTACCTGTCCCTGAATTTGGAAATACCAGTTATGATTTTTATTTATGACATAACCCTTGGAAGCCTTGTCCTTAACCCAAAAGGTATGTTTGGCCATTGCTTCATCAAGAGTCATGCCAGCTAAAGAATGTGGGCACTTAATTTCAATTAAACCGTTTGCATAAATGCCATCTGGTGTAGTACCAAGAAATTCATATTGATCGTCGACGAACAAACCGCAACCTTGTATACTAATATTCTCTTGAATTTCTAACTGTTTAATTGCGGTTTCTTCGTTTTCGATACCGTACCGTACAGCAGGCAAACTGGAGATATTACTACCATAAACGATTTTACGAACAAGAACAGCACAACTTGTGCTCTCTCGTTTTTTACAAACTTCCCCGAACGATGATGAGGTTAGTAATTTTCTCCTTGTACTCATCCACTCAGAACTACTTCTTTGCAAATGGATCGACCTTTCAAGCTCCTCTCTTTCAGCACAAGACAACTTTAAATCGGCTAAAAAAGATGACTTGGCTTTCTCATATAATTCTGGACTCAGATCAGGTTTTTCGCAGTTTGGTCCATAGTGAGCGTCTTTCGATACAGCGCTGTGGCTCTTTTTCAATCTTAATTTAGGTTTAGCAATTAAACGGATTCTACGATTACAATTTTCCACTTTCGCGATCAAAGGATTAGGACTAGATTTAAATATTACTTCATGAGTTTTACTATGAATCGATCCTGTATTAAAAGACACAACAGCAGCTGCGCATCGGCCCGCATAAGAACCACGGGAAGAATAATTTACACGCTTACCCCCTACTAATTTGGCAATCACTGCGTTAAAACTTTCAACTATATTACTTGTACAATTATGAATTAAACTTCTAGAATGATATGACAGTCTTTTACTTAAAATGTGTACCGCGTCCATTAATCCGCATCCAACAATTGCTGGAAGCAACCCAACAGGTTCTATTCGACGAGTATCAGGTCTACAGAAATACTCCTTGCAATATTGGTGATTACCAAATACGTGTTGTGGACCATTTAGGATATCTTCACTAAGATTTTTTATTTTTTCTTCGAGTGACTGATTTTGATCGCCCCAATATTTAATAGCGCATTTTACACCCGTTCTTAAACGCAAATACCTTTCTTTTAGGAATTTCCGCAATTCGCAAGGATACTTAGTGTCTTTCGACAGTTTCTCCAAGCTATTGCAGTAGTTTCGTAAAAGATGATTTTTGCATTCAATTTTCTCTACTGTTAAATTACCGTACGGTCGCGAATCTAATATTTTTTTATAAGTACTGGAATCGCCGTCTGCTACAAATTTATTATAAATTACACCGTGATCAACAATGGAACGTTTAAACCCCTCAACTATTATGGTCGATTCCATACCGGTAGATGATCCCGAATAATTCTTGAAACAACGGTGTTCCGAGGGCTGACTGTCGTTCTTTGCGGCTCGTGCACAAACTACGCAGTATTTATTTTTAACTCCAAAAAACAATACTTTATTAGTTTTAATGCCAATTATCGCAGCTGCGCCGGACAAGGCGGAAAAATTATTACCATAAGATCTCTTGCTCCAACAACCGTCAACAGCAACAGATATTAATGGTGTACCATTTTTATCAACACTACCTATAGACACTGCGTACTCCGCTTCTTCCTTGACAGCTTCTGCCATGGAATGTGCTGCTGTCTTTTCCCACCAATCGCAAACCGTATTATTAATTTCATTGTATAATGAAGGTGACATGATTGGTAGGGCTACTGCGGCAGTTAATGTTTTTAACTGATAGTAGCTCCCACCAGATGATATGATACCAGATACAATTTGATGATTCACTTCCATTCTATCTTCTTTCTTTTCAATCAAACACACAGTAAATTTCATACTACACATACTACATTTCATGATGAGTTTTGAGTCCAGACCAACTTTTACTTCACCTATTATACTGAGGTAACTTAACTTACAATCCATTGGACCGTGGTCCCCTATGGCCTGAAGAGCTTTAAAAAAAAAAGAAACGTCTACAACTCTACGCCCAACTTCCATTTCATCCACCTTTCCCTCTTGGTCGTTTTCAATAACTAGTTCCTGTAAAGAAAGATAATGGCTTGATTTTTTTTATAAAAAATAATTAAAAATTTAAAAAAATGCAAAAGAATTAATACAATATTAGGTTCCTGATGAATAGAAATTATAATTTCTTTACGCATTAGGTATTGTTTTTTTATGACGTCACCTATTTGAACGTAAATTTTCTTTTGAGAAAGTAATTGAGAAGTATTTCGGTACTAAGGTGTTTGTCTCTCGATGAAAATAATAAATATTGCAAGAAAAATCTATAGGTAGGTATTGAGATTTTGTCTTCGCCCATCACTAACTAAGTAGTTTGTTTATTTATGTAACAAGTCTACAAGAATTACGTATAACAACTTACCTCTATACAGCGCGTAGCATTGTTGCTCAGAGTCTCGGCCCCAAGGTTTTCTTTATTTTCAATACTGGAAATATTATTCATCAATATTATCCACTTTTTATTTATTTTGTACAACCCTAAGCCAGACGCTAGGCGCCTCGCGTCTGTTTGGCGGTATAGGTATGTCGACAAAGTTGCGCTGTCGCCTACCTACTTCCACAATTTGATATTTAGACAATACTAGCCGACCCGGCGAACTCCGTATCGCCTTTTTTTTTTTTAAAAATCCTATTATTTTATAATGCGTACAAAACTTTCTTTTCCCTGGCATGCCACTCAAATTCAATCAGTCCTGCGAAAAAAATAGCCTATGTTACTCAGTGATAATGTAGCTTTCGAATGATAAAAGAATTATTAAAATCAGTCCAGTACTTTTTGAGTTTATTCGTTACATACAAAAATCCAAATCTTTCCTCTTTATAATACCTATTAGTGTAGATATTGTATTTTTTACGATTTATATCTAGTTCCATCATGGTTTTCTTTCAGACATTCATTATATCGATACTTTCTACTAACTGAAAATAAATTAATTATAAAAATGTTATACTTACAGTTTTTTACAAAAAACACAAATTCACAATACGTAATTCTGCTGTCTGCAGCCGACAAGCGTGGTGTCGCGTTCACTTACAGAAAGGAACTGCCGCTGCAGACCACCGAGATTGCACGAATGAAACGAACGTTTTATCCCATACATTTGTGTATGAAAAATTTACCTTAAAATATATCTAGATTTTAGGGCTTTAAAAGAGGAAGTCTTTGTTTGTAAAGGTATAAAAAGAAGTATACAGCTATACTTATTGGTTTCTTCAGTGTTCAAAAAGTGTTTCTTTTTATCAATTTGTGTTGATTTATGGGGTTAAATCTGAAAAATACGAAGTCATGTTTTTGCATTTTTACTCAATTTTGTGCGTTTGTTGACGTTTATTATATAACAACTATTAGGTTTAAGAGTTTAATATAAGCATGAACATACTTATTGGTCTTTGATTGTAATATATACAAATTATCATTGATATCAATCATATGTAAATAGGTTAAATATGAAAAATCGTAACACTCTTTTCGGTGATTTTCACGATCTACACCCTTAAAACATGGATTTCCAGAACCGACATTATTGATATGAAGGGCACAGAATATACAAAGCGGCGTTTAAATATATTGTTAAACCTTATAATTATACAATTCAGTTTAATTTCTCAACAAAGAACATTAAAATTCTTCACTTGAACTATGAGAAACTAATACGTAGATACTATAGGTGCATTTGGCATTTAGACCATTGGAGATATAGTATTGTTTAACAAATATTCTTTTAACTTTTTTTTGACACTACTTATTGAAAAATATTTTTTTTTATATTTTCAGGGAATCAATTACCTATAGCCGAGCCCTCGCAAATTGTACATTTTTCTTTCCATATAGGGTTCTAATATTAGGTAGTTCGAAAATGTCTTTATTCCTTGTCCGGTATTTACTTGATTTTTTTTTATAAATGTGATTTGCGTGTGTATATTATTGCAGTTTGATTTTTATTCGAGTCAGGGATATGACAACTGACAGCGAGTCAGGGATGTAACGAAAGGGGGTAGAACTGTCAATGAAGTGTCATCTCCGTACCAATTTCATTCCGTTTGACAGCTCTACATGTCATATCCCTGACTCAAATAAAAAATCCGACTATAGTAATTATTTTTCTGATTAACATGCATGTTGAGTAAATAATTGTCTTGTACTTGTACTTGTATCATCCTTTAATGACCCACTGCAGAGCACAGGGCTCCCCTAGTATATCACGGTTTCGGGCCGTAATCCATCACGCGCGCCCAGAGCGGATTGGTGGATACACATACTCCAGATTTTTTTTTATTTCTGTTTCCTCACGATGTTTTCCTATCACCGCCGAGCTAGTGACATTTAAAAAAAATCCGTACTTAAGTAGAAACTCAGTGGTACGGGCCGAGGATTTGAAGTCACGATCACACGTATGTAAGTCGAGTATAGATACCCCTAGGCTATCAAAATTAATTAATTTTGTTAATTTTTTAAACGTTGATAAGAGGTTATAATTGCATACAACTTTAATTACTTACTTTGTTTTGTGTTCTTGGAAAATTTTGCGGCTTAGTCTTCGCAGCTGGACCCCACACTTGTTCTAGATATCCTAGAAGCGATTTGACAAGTGTATGTATAGTGTGTCGTAATTTTTGTAATGTTTTGCAAATAAAACATAAAATAATTATTTAGGGCAATTTAAATAGGCTTATATTTAAACGGGCAGCAAATCGCGATCAACAAAAAAAGTACTTTTGAATAACTGAAATAAAGAATTATAAATTACTAGCCGTGTGGCCGATGAGAAATCTCGTCGGCAACATCTCGGGAACTTTTACACCCTTAGGGGATGAATTTTCAAAAATCCTTTCTTAGTACTCCACCTACGTTATATAAGGAACTGCTGTGCAAAATGTCATGCTTCTAGAGCCACCGGTTTAGGCTGTGCGTTGTCTGTCAGTCAGTCAGTGTTAGATTTTTATTAAGTAGATTAATAATGTCATGAACAAATCGACGGAGCCTATTTCATATTCGTTTGTCACCTAATATTTTCACCAGAGATACCAAACCTTTCTTTTTGTTTTACATGGGGAAATCCTCATGGATACCCCCCTGCCGACACCTTGACTGAAGAGTGTGCCGGACTCTTACCGACTAAAACCCCACGACTACCCTCTCTCCACCAAGTGCCGAGATTACGGGAACGAGAGATGCTAAACCTAACCCAAAGTTGAATTTGCAGCCATTGATTTGCTGCGCAATAATTATTTCCCATTTTAATATTCAACGTGTCACTGAAATAAGGCAACATTTGAAACACATAAATTAATTTAAAACATATGAAACCGTTTTAGGAAAAATGAAATTCCACCAGTTTATACAATAGGTATTTTTTTTATAACTTATTGTCCGATTTTAGTATATCTTTTATTCTATGAACAGTTGCAGTCTAGAATAACAAACGTTGCCACGGCCCCGGATGCACTGCCTGCCTTTGGAGATTTACGAATGTATTTAGAGAAAGCGTTGGAGAAATGGGTAGGGATAGGATAGGATGGGAATGGTCTTTTATATATCTCACTTACCACCGAAACACGGAAGTGCATTGGGCAAATAGGATAAAGTGAGAAATGTATTACATTTCAAGGTCGTCTTGTGTGCGGGACGGGTAACATGGCCAGTCGCGAGCGCCCAGCGGCTATAGGATTGTAAGTATGCACTCTCCCCCACAATAAACTTTCCAAAGTTAGGTAATGTATTATCAAATGTGCGAGCGATCGTCATTTTCGATTGATTTTAGAGATAGTAACCGTTTACCAGTACCAGTGTTTACCAGTGCGCATAGTAAAGTTCAGAAAGTACATTACTAGAATAGTGCTGTCAAAACTTAGTAAAAACATTAAGATAAAACAAAAAGTGGGGTCAAAATGCCCATTTGTGCCGAGAAAGTACGTCAAATAAAGTGGCATACAAAAGTAGCCGATAAAGGTTCTACACTTTCGCCCCCCTACTATTTGTTTTCACTT
The DNA here is from genome assembly GCA_914767545.1 of Sesia apiformis. Lineage (NCBI taxonomy): Eukaryota > Metazoa > Arthropoda > Insecta > Lepidoptera > Sesiidae > Sesia > Sesia apiformis. Next base: position 15,483,305 of record OU611965.1, on the reverse strand, counting down.
CGTAAATACGTTAAATATTTACACGTTAACATATTGTCTATGTGTATATCTTTCTTTGCGGGATAATATCCGAAACGGAAATATACGCTAAAGAACTAAATTCAACACCATGCTGAAGTGATAATAAGCAGGTCTTATTTGTCGCAGATAACCTTTAATCGATAACTGTTGGGGTAGACGAGTTATCGAATGGACGTCACGAACCTTCGATGGCTATGGCTATATCATGACGGGTATATCAAGTAGCCTATGATCAAGTAATACTTAAGCGATCACTAAATTTATCCCCATCAACTATCTTTAAAATGTATCCATTCAAAGTATTCATTGAATTGGTGATCTTTGTGTCGATTTTGAATTATTTTTTTTAATTATATTCTTATTAAAAGGTTAATTAAATAGTTAACAATTTATAAAGGTTGACTGTTCTATCTGGAAACACTGAATAGGGCAGATAATTGAAGTTATATTTTAATAATATAGATTTATCTACCAAAAATATCCCAACATCTTCAAAGGTACGCAGCGCATATATGAGTGCCAATGTTTGTCATTTTGGACTGATATTGGCATTCACTACGGACATCTATGAGCGACAGGGTGGACTGTAGCTCGTCTGTAACCTGAATCTATGAAAAAATATATATTATGGATGCAATTAATACCTGAGAATGATTGAACTGTTCATATTATTAAAAATGTCTCTTTCACATGTCACAAGAATTCCACGGTACTCGAAAATTCAATTTAATACAAATGGTAAGGGCCAGCGTCAAAGTTTCGTATTTCCACACACTGTTATAGATAAGCAAAACCAACTTGTTCTTCCTTTTATGGAGTAAGTAAACCCTTTTCCATTTCTTTTTCTGTCTAGTACTGATAGCCAACTACTACATTTTTATTTTTGGAATAGGGAGTTGAGATTTTAAATTTTATTTTTTCTTATTAAGAGCAAATACGTTTATTGATAATTTTGTAAAAGAAAGATTTGGTATTGTAAAGATTCGTCAACAGACCTTTTAATAGCCACTGCTGGACACGGGCCTCCTCGTGCTGTGCGTGAGGGATGGCCCTTAAACGGCATGCTGGCCAAGCGGATTGGCAAGTCCATTCATTTAGAGGTGGTATAGTTCCTCAGAGCCTGTCGTAGCGGTTTTGTTATCCCTCAGTCGCCTTTTATGGCACACACGGGAAGAAATGGGGTGGAGATATTTTAAAGCCGCACGTGAAGATAATTTGTAGAATAACCTCATTGTAGATGATTAATTTGGAATTGAAAAAAATTAATACTGTTTAAAGCCTGACCAGGAAAATAAAAAACTTGCTGTGGGGGCGCCACATTTGCTTTTTTCATAGTTAGTGTTGTCAGTAGAAGATATTGTATTAATAATTATTAATTTTACGCATCATGGCGAGGTTTTTTATTTTCTTGGTCAGGCTATATATTCTTTATTTTCATATGCATTTTATATTATTATTTATTTTTATTTTATATGCTGAACAGATTGAAATTAAATTCAATAAAATAATATAACTTTTTAAACTTTCACGTTGTGTACACATTTTATATGTTTCAGCACGTGGTACACCAGTTGAGTAGAAATAAAAGGTAAACAAAAACCTTTAATTTTACCCTGTCAGACCTGATTTACAATGTACTATAAAACGAAAATATCATAGTTTGGATTAATATCTCGATTAAGTTACGTAGTTTTGGCTTATCAGTTCAGTAGTTTCAATGACAGCTTAAACTATTCCTAAAATTTATGGCCAGTGAATTCAGACCATATGTTGTTGAATTTGGCTCGTGAAATGCTACAATTTTTGTCTAAGCATTTTGTTTCTATGACGTAGGAAAAATTGAGAAATTTATATTACCAACGGGAAATAATTGCTGAGATTTTGTATTTCAAGATACTTTAGATTTTTCGTTTTACTTTTGTTTTTAAGCGTAATTAATTTCTGAGTTTCAATTGTTAATGTTTTTGTCTTTCGCTTTATCTAATATGGTGTTAGGAGTAATCTAAATAGGTATTACTCTTATAGTAAGAGGGCAGCAGACGAGCATACCATCCATCTGGTGGTAAGTGGATAAGGTCGCAAATAGACACTTGTTATACACTCCAACATGAGTCCAGAATGACAAATGCTGGTACGGCCCCGGATGCGCCTTTTGAGATGTAGGAATTGATTTGGAGAAAGGGTTGGGAAAATGGGCACGGATAGGATGGGATGGGAATGGACTCTGGCATATCTCAGTCACTTCCGAAATACGTACGTACATTGGGGAATGTGATAGAATGGGAAATGCAGTACATTTCAAGGTAGTCTTCAGTGAGAGAGGGGTAACGTGCGCTTCGCGGTACGTGGCTTCCATTCGAGGACTTGTCTACTGCATCGGTTATCGGTCCACGTATGGTCTGCCTACTGTCACTTCAGCGTGCTGATTCTACGAGCTAAGTCAATGACTTTAGCTCTTTGGCGAATTATTTATGTAATTAAAATATTTCACTCCATCATGTTTAAAAAATCCGTAAATGGCATGGATTACACTGATACGCTTCGTAGTTGAATAAAATTCTCGAATTGCTGAATTTCAAGTTCATATAACCATGAAGCTTTCACTGGTAGTATCGGATAAAATGATTTTCCAACGGCATTTTGTGAGATATTTATTAAATGAAAAAATATGCAGTTTGAAAGAGAGATTTTTAACTTGAACGGCTTGCGGTGGAGTATTCAATTCAATCGATTTTAATTTAACAGCGAATGAAGCTCAATTCCTTATACGAGTATAGGTTTTTGGCCAATTTTGGAGCAATTTATTGTTTTATTGCATTTAATTATTGAATTTTTAATCTAATTAATTGTTGTTGCTCTTTATTGTAACTACTTATAATGAATTGTTACAGTAAGTCATTAAAATATTAGACAGATAGATAAAACTTTTTATTGCACACCAAAACTCATACAAAACAAGACAGTAACAGATATTATAAGACATGCACAAAGGGCGGTCTTATCCCTATTAGCTATCTCTGTCAGATTGGGTAGAGAGGAAATAAATATTTTAATCACAGGTAGATGATGTACACTAATTTACAGTATACGTCATAATTACCGTAAGTACGAAAACGGTCTTATTCCCAGAAGGAATCTCTTCCAGTCAACTTTGTAACAACCGAGAAGAGTTATGCCATTAAAACAATGTAAACATTTAATCAAAAATAAGAGGTATGTTTTTATACATAAATAAATATATATACCTTATTATCTAATATTTATTAATTTACTACCTGTGCTCGGCATGCGTTGAAATGAGTTAAGTTTTTTTTATAGAGAAGAGGGCGGACGAGGAAGCGGTCTCACGTGATGGTAAGTGTTACCGCCGCCCATGGACACCTGCAACACCAGGGGGTATGCGGGCGCACCGCCGACCTTGCTAAATCCTATTCACAGCTTTCTTGAAGAACCCCACGTCGTAGTTTAATGGGAAGACCTCTTGAGGCAGTTCGTTCCACAGCCTACGGTTTCGCGATATAAAATATTTTTTGGACAGAACAGTACGCGACACCTCCAAATCCGTAAATTTTTTTGTCAGCAACCTTCTCGGGCGCGCTCACAACAACTCACCAAAGTTTCATCGAAATCGGATGAATGGTATAGGAACGCATAGAAGACGAACAAACAAACATTATTTTTTATATGTTAGATTTATACCGTACGACGCGCCATATAAAGTCCATATTGCCATCATAGTTAATAGTATTTCGTTTATTTTTTAGTTTAGTATTCCTTTTTTTCGTAGGTACGTCGTTAATTATCTGGTCAATATAATATTTTGCAATCAGTTTACTTTATTAACATTAATTAATTTTTTGATTCTTCACCCCGAAAGGCCTCGACGAAATTTAATAATGTCCTAAGTAAAAAAGTGTCATTTTCCGTTTAATTATGAAGTTCATTACAGCGGGCGGGCGACATCAATCTCACCTGTTTTCGTCTACTTTTTTCGTCGGCTTCTGTGTATTTAGGTGCTCTTTTTCTATAAAGTTGGAGAGACATTAAATGGCAGTCGCTTAATTGTGTACGACTGTCTCTTGTGCGACAAAAACGGTTACTGGAGAAGTTTGGTTGAAACAGTTTTACTGGATAAATCGGTCGATTTATAAGGTTGTGCTTGAAAGCCCGGGAAGTGCAGTGTGGGACGTCTTCCACTCAGGTGGTTGGATGGTGGTTGACGCGAAGGTCTAGTATGGCGGCAGGCTTTGGGAGAGGCCTATATCCAATAGTGGTGGATATATAGTGGAGAGACAGGCTGATGGTATAGTATGGTACGGATCGAAGAACATAACAAAGACTTGTATAAGTGCGTATCTCAATAACACACAATTTTTTGTGTCATGTCAAAAGGACATGTCGTTTTATTTTTTTCAAAAACTTATCGTATAAAAAAGGCAAATAGTAGATTCCAGTCTGAAGGGAGATCTCGCTATTTTCCGTAAGTTTTGGAAAAAAAAGTGTTTTGACAAAATTCATATTCATAAAGTTGTATGTATAGACGTCAATTTTGTTATTTTTTAAAAAGTTTGCCATGCAACCAGCCCTTTCAGTATCAAGTGCTGGACATGGGCCTTCCCGTGCAGGTTGGCGGGTCCACTCTTTTAGAGGTGATGTAGTTCCTCAGCTAGTTTGTGGTTTGTGGTAGCGGCTTGTTATTCCTTAGTCGCCATTTACGACACCATGAAACGAGATGGGGAGATGGGATGGTGCTATTCTATGGCCACTCAACACCACACTGACTAGCTCCGACTTTAAAAAAATACACTATCATATTTTTGAACTACTGAACCGATTTGACCTTAGCATTTCAGAACTTAACCGAATAAAATAATTTAACCGATTGTTATTTTTTCTAAACTTCTTCCAAAACTGACATTATACAAACAACTCTATTTTTTGTTCATGATAGTTTTTTTAATGGATATGCGATATTCCAATCAAAACAGGTAAGCATTATTTCCACTTCTAATAAGCGTAAGTCTTAAAAACTTAAAAACAACACATGTTTTTCTATTTCAATCACATAAGTCTTCTTAATATGGCAAAATCATAGGCAATTACTATATGTTAAGAAGCCGCACGTCATTCGGTACATAACAGTGCGATATCCTTAGATGGACCTAATTCCCTTCAGTCAATTATCACGCCCGGAAGTAATCCCGGGACGTTGTGGGAGGGGTGGGGGTAGTCAGGTCAGAACCCTGGGGATTAGTGTTACGCACGTATGCGGAAAGAACGGAGTGACGAATGACGTGTCGTTCAGACGAAAATGGAAGATATTTTTTGGTAGAGGATAATTTTGAATTCTTGAATGGTTATCTTTTATGAAAAGGAGGTGGAGTTGATTATTTATATTTAATCAGGGAAATTCCGAAGAAATCAGCCGACGGTTTTTTTTTTAATAAAAGTATGAAAAAGATTTGAACAAATAAAAGTTATATTTCATTTGTTTTGTTTTGTTTTACCGATCGAACCATGACAATAATTGCCTTAATATTAAAAGTATGAAGTAAAATCATTAACTTAAGGTATATTTCAAGTGTGTTGGTACATGTTCATTTGTTTGGGACCCTTATATCCATCATTCCTTGTTTAATTTTTATTCTAACATGAACAGACTCGTGAAATTGGGGTTTTTAATGTTGACCTTTGACAGTATTTTGACAGTACGGCTGTCATTTTTATGGCTTTATCGATCGGTTGCAGTAGGTAGTCTGGTCGAGCGACTTAACGACCAGCTACGCGACCACATGACCAGAAGTATCGATTCCATAAATTTTGACTAAAAGTAAATTTAAATTGACCCGGCTTTTCCCAAAATGGAACACAAATCCACACCCTCTCTCTAAGTGACGTTAAGTTACTCTTTAATAACATTTCCTAAGTGACATTAAGTTATGCTTAATAATATTTCGCATTCTGATAGACGCTCATCGCATTTACAGAGGTAATTAAGTTAATTGCTCGGCGTCCTTAAGTTAAGCGACTCTTACACTTAGATGGCACTTAATGGGCGATGGCGGAAATATATTAAATTACATAAGCGTACCTATAGTTACTTATGCACAGATATTACTCGCACATACGCTGAATATGAAGTACTTACATATTCGCTTGTTAAAAAAGGGGCAAGCTGAAGGTGGCAGTGGGCAGATCATGTATGCCTCAGGATTGAATGAAGCATATCGATGAAGCAGATGAGAAGGGGTTCATTAAAAAGTCAAATTTGAAACTTAAGTACTACGTAATAAGAATGTTCCATTTTTAAAACACATGAATTAAATAATAGGTATGATGACGGATTTTGAAATCCGCTTCTATAATGTAGATTCACGTCTACTGTTTCCGAAAATAACATTATTTCAGCAATAAAATAAGTTTTAACGCAAATTATGCATTTTTTTTCTATCTACTTTGAATTATGCGCGAAAACACTCGCAGGTGTCATGGCGTCGCTTGTGACGTTACGCCTAGGTAAACGTAGGTAGGTAAATCAATCGAAGTTCAAGCGACACGGTGATGTTTCATGAGGCGTGACGTCATTCGCTCTGATTGGCGTTTTAGTTAACATGGCCGAATGCAGTATTTTATACTTTTATTTTATTGAAAATATTATTAATCTCAATGTTTACATTAAAACTGGTTAATTTATTAGGATTCTTTCAACATATTTTTTTCTCTAAAATCATTTATTCTTTAATTCTTTAATACTGTCATCATGCCTATTGGAGAGCTACTGAAGATAGAACACTATTAAGGCTGTAACGTGCCTGCCGTCCAGTGCTTGTATAACATATCTAAGTATACTAAATGTATGTATGTATACTAAAATCGATGTTTCGCCTCCTGTTCGATGTTGTTTATAAATGACAATTGTTAATTTCTAGCTGGAAAAATAATCAAAAGTTAGAAAATATCGCGATTCGTAGCTATAGTATTAATCCGAGACTCCCAACAAGCTGCGTTACGGGCACGTTGTAAAAACAGCTGAATCCCGAGATGTCCTCAAGTTGGCTCGTTACCGCCCCCAGTTTAATTCGGTCGTTGTGAACTTGCTTCGTGTAACTGATTTAATTTTGCATCCCTTGCGCAGGTGCGTAAAGGATGGTCAGGTCAAGAGCTACGAAGAGGTAAAGGTGATTTTAATCAGTCAGGAAGTCAATACAAAAAACTAAGTCCAAGTCAGTACGAAGTTTACCCTCAAGCGAATGTGCAGTACCCTGATAAACTCACACAGTTTTATGGCACCAAGAAGTTATCTTTATGTAGGTACCCTTCATTTTTAAATGTTAGGTAAATATTAAAAAATTAAACAGTATAATAGTCTCTTGAGACAAATCAATGCATTAGTGAAATACCTTGATGCCTATATATTGTTCAATTTCAAATTACTGAAGAGGCACAGTTTTTATCAACTTGATGTCACGTTTTTAATTATATTATCGAGATGTGACGATGCATGAGGTCACTGAATGCCTCTATACTGACTATTTATTTTGTTTATTTTTATTTTAAAAACTTTTGTTCGGGGGTTGAGAGGTGAAGGGTGAGTTCGCGTGCTGCGCGGGCGCAGATCGCCCGGACAATCGGCCCTCGATCCTTGTGCGGTACGGTAGAAATTTGTTTGTTGTGCAATTACGCTGCACATTTTTTGAGACCTTGGAATTCGCGTGTGCCGTGATTATTGTTGAATTTAATAGTGTAGTGTACGGAAGACCTTGCAAAGGCGCCATTAAACGCCTCCCTGTTCAGCAGTTCCTGGGGCCCTCGGGAAGATCGAGAGTGAGTGAGCAGGCGGTTACAAGATCGGAACTTCTGTTTCCTCTCTTGAATTTTGACTCCGCGTATCGCGGATAAAACGACTTTATTGCACTTAATCGTACTAAAAGTCGATCTTGATTGGAGCCGTTCTCTACCAGTCAACCTTTGAGTTGAATAGAGAGGCACGTTGGAATGTGCTATGAAATGTATGCATATAACGAATGGAAAAATGCATAAAAAGTAGCTACATAAGTAAAAAGTATATAAATAAGTTAGTAAAGAAATATATTTCACTAAAACTATGTATAGTTTTAGTGAAATATATTTCTTTTTATCAGTATAAGTCCGTATAAATTCGTAGCTCTAAGTTCTCGAAGCGGCTATTTCGCATAGGCTAAAAACTTTTGAGGATTTGAATTGTAGATCGTCGAGCTCTCTGTTTATTTCAGCGAGGAATTAGGAATTGTATTCTGAGAATCGGTTCGGAAGTGCCTTGAAATCAACACCTTTTGACAAGTAAATAAACTTTCGATATTCTTGGATCTTTGAATATTGTGTTTGTTACAAACATTCTAACATAACCTTGCGACATGGTTTATAATGCCACTTGATGTTTATGATATATACAATATACCTACTAGTAAAAATATTGGTAAAAATAGTGGGCTCGCCAACCGTTATAAATGTCATCATAGTGTAAAAAAAAAGTCATTTAATTGGTAAAAAATAGGTCAAATCATTTGTCAATATGAAGGCCAATAATTGTCTTGAACGCGAGGGATGGCTGGCCAAGCGGGTTTGCGAATCCACTCTTTAGAAGTGGTGTAGCTCAGGTGGTGTAGTGAAGTCGGTGTAGTGAAGTCGGTGTAGTTCAGGGCTTGTGGTGGCGGTTTTGTTATCGCCTAATCGCCTTTTACTATACCCACGATAAGATAGGTTGGTGTCATTCTGAAGCCTGCCGACACCGCATTGATAGATAGACAGATTTACCTTTATTGTACACCAACACACGTTACAGAAGGATAATTTTAATAAGTATGTAACACGTACAAAGTACAACAGGCGGCCTTGCAACTTTTGGGTGGTAAGGAGAAAACGGATGACCGTCCGCCAATTAAAAGGCAGCTAAAAAATGCCGATTTCGGATATTCTACAGTGTCATAGAGCTGAAAATTCTCTATCGATCTGTCTTGGAATTATGTCTCTAATCGGTGTTAAAACCTTTTTCGTATCTGTTCACATTTCCTAGAGACATCGATTCCCACGTTTTTTATTTGCAAATATTTCTATATTTAAAGTTGAAATATTGGCATAACTCAGATGTGGAGTCTGTCCGTTTGCCATATAAAATTCTAAGTTATCACTTAGCTGCCTTTCAGTTAGCGGACGGCAGAATATGAAACTTAGGGTACAATTGTATATAATACTAGCGACCTGACCTCGCTTCGCTTTGGTTGATAGGTTTTTTTTTCAAAATTTCAAAATAAAATATAGTCTATATTAGACACGGATAATGTAGCGTCCTATTTGTGAAAGAATTTTTGATATCGGTTCAGTAGTTCCAGAGATTATCCCCAAACACACAATTTTACACAATCAAATCAACTAATGATAATACTTACTTAAGATGAATGCAATACATAAATACATATATGTATACATATATACATACACATAAACATACATACATAATATGGGAATGTAAGGAAAAAAATAGAATTTAAAGAGAGTACAGAACAAAGTAAAGAACTAAGTAAATAGACAAGTACTGAAAGAGAGATATAGCGCGAGTTAAGAGTCAATTAATGTTATAGTTAGAGTGCCATGCTATAGTTGCTATAGTATTATGGCTAGAGGTAGCGCATTCCATAGCTATCTATTCATACAAGTATAATAAAATCGATAAAATAATAAAATCGTGGGGGCAAATTAATGATAATAAATTGATTGATGTTAGTAATTATTATATTTTTTTTTGGTAATTTAATTTTTGTTTCAAAACAAACATTTATTAATTGTATTGTTAAGTTTAGAGTTTATTGTGTTAAGATTTTTTTATTTTATTATTATTTTTAAGATATATTATTAATGATATATATATATTAATGGTATTTTTATTTTAGTAATGAAAAAGAGTTGTTGGTATTGAAGATTCCATTCCATTACCATCAGACGGCCATTTACCATTAAATGGACTGTGTGATACTGTGTCATCTTGTGTCTATAAAAAATATTAAACAAAATAAATACAATAATATCCATCTTAAACTAGAATTTTAAGTATTATTAAAACCTTTTACCCAATTTTCGCGTTGTTTATTTCCATTAATGCTGTTAAGTAGGACACTGTTTTACGAAATAGCCTCACTGTGGAATTAATTTCCGATATCGTTCAATTAATTTTACAATGAATTGTAATTTCTGCGTTATAATTATGGCGTTTAACCAAAAAAATATTTAAAAGTTCCTTTGCCCGTATCTATGCTGAAATGTACTATATGTAGATGCATAGGTACTTTATATCCGAAAATGTGTAACGAATTTTCAAATTTCTTACAAAAAATGATGTGTGTGACTATATTTATTAATAGTCACACACATAATGACTGTATTTAATTGCGACTTTTTTGACAATTTAATAATTCTGGATAATTTAATAATTTCGGATAATTTAATAATTCTGGATAATTTCATAATTTTTGTCATTTTTTTTCTTTAAATTTGGACACCGTTCTACGGTTATAACATGAGCTCTTTGATTTCATACTAATACAAATATTTGTACTTACCTATCCTGTCTCAAGGTCGTGTGGTGTCCGGCCGCCTATAGAATAACACCATCCCATCTTATCCCGTAGGTGTCATAAAAGGTGACTAAGAGATAATAAAGCCGCTATTACAAGCTTTGAGGGATCATGCCAACCCGTTTGGAAAGCGTGACGTTTTAAAGCAATCCATTCCTCACGCACACGAGGTAGCCCATGTTCAGCAGTGGACGGTAAAAGTGCTGGTTACGATTTACGGTTTTATGTTAAGTTTATTTTCGTGTAATAATAATAATCGAATAATAATATTCATTCCGCAAAAGCACAGGTTACAAAAAATGGTGTTATAGTCAGATCGTCCTATCAACCTTTAAGTGGCGTGCAAAAAAGTAAATATATATTTCAGTTTTTATATAGAAAAAAGGCGGCAGACGAGCATACAGATCCGCCTGGTGGTAAGTGGATACTGTTGTCCATAGACATCCGCGATACATGCCAACATCAGTCCAGAACGACAAAACGTTGGCACGCCCCCAGATGCGATGCCTACTATTGCAGATTAATAAATGGATTGGGAAAATGGGGAGGGATAGGACGGGATGGGATGGAAATGGGCTCTGGCATATGTCACTCACTACCGAAACACGTACGTACATGGGATAAATACGATAAAGCGGGAAATGCAGTACATATCAAGGTAGTCTTCTGTGAGAGAGGGGTGACATTCTTTATACAATATCGTCATTATCACTATCAGATTAATTATCATATCATTATCATGGGTAATTACAATTACAATCTCAGTACGTTATGCAAATAATCATTAATATTGCCAATGCAGTATTCTAATATCCACCTGGACAATTTTTTTAAAAATATTTTGTCAAAAATTTGATAGTATTCGGTAATTTATTATATATATTTAAAGCCATACAAAAATCATTCCTTTTTGTATGCTAGAGTTCTTTTCTGAAGGGTGCATCAAGCAAAAAATGCAATAAAAGTGTCTTCGCGGCCTGTGTCTTGTTTCACTTATGTGATTCTTCTGCCATCCTCAAGGAAATTCCGTAGGTTATCGTCCCGTTCCACATTAGTTCACATAGAAAATGGTTAACTCTTCCACGGCGCTGATGTCCCTTTTTGAAGGTGTTAACATAGAACTAAATTATTCATTTTGTCTTCTAATTCATTATACAGATAAAGACGGCTATTTTGTTTGTAAGAACTATTGAGAATTTGAAAAGAATTTTCATATCCACTTAAAAAATACTAGCAGTGCCCGCGATATCGTTTGCGTAGACATTAGATTATGTGTGGTTAGCTTGGCTCACGCGGGAACTTAATAATTGCTCTAACTGAAAATGGGTAACCTAAATTTTTTTGTATGGTGACGGTGGCAGACGGACGTGCAGTCCACGTAATGGTAAGTGGCTACCGCCGACCATGTAGGTACACCTTTAACACCAGGTAGTATGCAGGTGCTCTGCCGGTCTTGTAAAACCCTAAATGTTAACCCCATAACTATGTCAAGTTTCATTAAAATCCGGCCAGTTTGAGTGGCGTTCAAACAAATAGATAAAAATTCCAAAAATTATTGATTTGGTTTCTGTAGGCTATCATTCGTACTATACACGTCAACGATTTTTAAAAAACAAAATAGTAAATGTACAGGCATTTGCTACGAATTTATTATATATGTTTGAAAGTTGTTCCACTGTTTGAACATCGCCGATACCTCCCTCTCAACACCTATCATGAACATCCTCTGGATGGAGCCGCATAAAATTCCAAACGAATGCGTCAAGAGTTCACGCAAGTTCATTCACCGGAAACAAAAGTCTTGCGGTGGATTGTCAGTTCAGCCCGTGCAAAGGGATGTGGAAATACACGGATGTTTTTCAGTTACAGCACAGTACATAGAAAATTATACAGTAGAGTAACTCTTATCTGTTCTTAAAATTAATTCTATAACAAATCTGGTGAAAATATATGAGTTGCCGATATATAAATTTTATGAAAAATCAGAGTTATCTGTTATTTGTTCATGTACGTTGGAATTGCCTCTTTCCCGTCTGTACCATTTTATAATCTGCGGTCAGCGTGATACAAACTGCTCCATCGACTATAAGCGACAATACAAGTTTTGTAGCTGCTTTACACCGCGCGCCGCTGCCGCCGTGACACTCCGACGTTAAAAATACAAAATAAAAATTGGAAATTATACATATTTAGGATAAATAATATAAAGATCGAAATAAAGTTATGTCTATGTCTTTTTTTTTATGGACGAAGGCGGCAGACGAGCATACAGTCCAGCTGATGGTAAGTGAATACTGTCGCTCATAGACATCCGCGATACATGCCAACATTAGTCCAAAATGACAAACGTTGGCACGACCCCGGATGCGCTGCCTACCTTTGAAGATACGGAAATGGATTTGGAGAAAGGGTTGCGAAAATGGGGAGGGATGGGAATGGGATCTGCACATCTCACTCACTACCGAAACACGTACGTACATTAGGGAAATAAGATAAAGTGGGAAATGCAGTACATTTCAAGGAAGTCTTCTCTGAGAGAGGGGTAACGTGGCCAGTCGAGCGCGCCCAGCGGCTGTTGGATTGCAGCGTGCACTCTCCCCCTTTCGATGGAATGTCTATAAATATCATCATATACTTTCTACTTCCAATCCCATGTATCTCTGCCGTGGAGGAATGAGGTATGAAAAAAGTCAATGTTCCATTATAATCACTATTCCCCACTCTTAAAACTGGAAGAGATTCCATTTAGGAATGAATCATTTCTTGAACTGTATTGTAATAAATTTACTTTTTATTACACTACATTACAATATTTATTACTTATTTTAACTACTTGATGTGGCCAAAGCAGTTTATTCGCTTAAAACACCTTGTATATTAGTGTGTGTTACTCACATTTCAAACTTTATGAGTTGATATACTGTCATCTATTCTACACTGTTGCACCGCTACAGGCGAGTAGGCGAGCACGGCTAAATTGCACGGAAATCCAATAGAGATAACCTCACACAACGCGCGGGAAAAAATATTTTCCGTTCATTTTCCGTTTATAAACTCTACGTACTTGCAAATGGGGGTTTTCGTATATTTATCTTGAATGCGGAGTGGGGGCTATGAGAGGGAAACAGACGTACTAAAAAATATATCCTTCATTTGCAAGGTCAGGGCCGGTTGGGTACTCCTGATTCGCAACTTTTATTTTTCTTTTTATGCTTATGTACCTTGGTAAGTGTCTCCTTTACTAGTCTTTGCTTATTAGTCTTACCTATGAAATTGCCGTTTTGTTCACAGTGGCCACTTTGAAATTAGTTGGTTATCTTGCGTTTATCTGGCTTGGAATTCCAAATTCAAATTAATTTCAATTTAAAGCTACGACATTCTTCTAAATCATTTATTCATTTGTTTTTCCGTCAAACGATTCTTCGCTTAGGTATCGTTGTGTTTGCGATTATGGAAAAGTAAAAAATTCGCGTTATTTTCGAATATCAGTTCCATCGCGGTATCAACGCAGCATAGACAGCACGCAATATCAACGATGTGGACAGACCAAACACTGTTCTACTGTTTTTGGTTTGATCGCTTCCTTTCTGGATATTTCGACCTCAAGAATAAGCCCCGTGGACAACATGGACGTGAACTCGCTAATGACAAATTGAAAGCAATAGTGGAAGCGGATTTATCTTAAACCACGTTTAAGTTAGCAGCAGCTTTCGGCATAAGTGACAAAACGATATTGATTCATTGACACTTTTCAATCGGAAAAGTGTAGAAGCTCGGAAAGTGGGTACCGTATGAGCTTAATGAAAGTCAGTTGCAATCACGTGTCGAAGCTTGCCTTACTTTGCTAAACCGGCACAAAAATAAAGGGATTCTGAATCGTATTGTCACTTGTGATGAAGTCCAAAAAAGTACAAAAAACAAATCATACCGCGAATCCGTAGGCTGTGGAATAAGATTTTGCAAGGTCGGCAGCGCACCCGCATATCCCCTGGTGTTGTAGGTGTCCTTGGGCAGCGGTAACATTTATCATCACGGGGGACTGCTTGCTCGTTCGCCAACTTCCCTATAAAAAAGGTGGATTCTGTATGATAATCGTAAACGTTCGTCACAGTGGTTGAACTACGCTCGCCCAAACACTGCACGACAGACAGGCTCAAAGTTACTGGAAGCTTCGACTGGAAACCCTCCGTCACCCACCGCACTTGCCAGACCTTGCCCCTACTGATTCACATTTTTACACAGGAATATATTCAACTCCGATGACGCAGTGAAAAACGCCTTCAGAAATTTCATCGTTCCCAGGAGTTCTATAGGTGAGGCATCAGTCAACTTCTATTAAAATGGCAAAAGTGCATTGATAATAATGGACAATTCTTCGATTAATTAGATATATAGTTTAGACTGATCAGCAATAGAATTATAAATTAATAAGCGAAAATGATTGATTAAATTTGTTAAATCGTGATGAAGTGAAGATAAAATTTTGTTAATACAATAATTTTAGTACCGGTAGAATATTTATTATTAAGTGGGTTAAATATTAATTTAGCTGATTAAATAACACACATCGAGCAAAATGATTCGGAGGTCAAATATCTTTAAAGTTTCTTTAAATCTTTCTTTAAAGTGTATTAATATATACTTTTTAAGTTGTTTTAGTAAAAAACTTCACTAACATTGTTTTAAATTATAGTACTAAAATTAGTATTCTGAAATCAAATTAATCTTCAAAGTGTGTGCAGTTTTTTCTTTAAAAATAAATAGCGTCTGCCGTTGAATTATTACAACAATAAAGTAAATTAATCTCTTTAAGAAAGCAATAAAACTGAATGTTTTAAGCTAGGTACTCTAGTAGTCTAGTATTTTGTAAAAAAAGTATTTGCCTTGATAAATAATTGCTCTGAAGTCAGCGGAAGGTTGAATTTTTTGCCAGGTAGTAGGAATAATAAAGTTAGTAAAATATATATCTACCCGGGTACAAAATTGTAACGTCATTTCTCTGTCTGCCTGTCTGTAAGTAAATAAATATATTTTACTGCATACTCCAGATTTTTGGAACGAAGTTCGTTTACGCGGCTTGCGGTATGTGTGATTCGAGAGAAAATGTAACGTCACGTAAGATTTTTATCCCCTCCATACGCCTTTCTCTTTCTCTCTGTGTGTGTGCGTGCGAGTATCGAGAGCGAGCCTCAAGCAGAATAACAGACGGGCAGACTAGTGCGTGGCCGGTTGTATAACCTAAATTTTTGATTTGATTCCTTATTTTAAATTATTTGCATTGAAAATATGATACAAAATAAAAAAAAAATACATGAACTATACAGATTTTATTTCGAATTACATTCGGAGTTTAAAAAAAATGCGTGAGGATCTTCGTTCCTGACGGGGGTCCCCTGACCGCACATTTAATTTTTTTTATTTTTCTCGAGCATGCGGGTTTCCTCACGATGTAAACATCGTGAGTTTACCGCCGAGCTCGTGACAATAATCGAGACAATTTTAAACATCCGTACTTAAGTAAAAACTCAGTGGTACGAACCGAGGATTTGATCACACGTATGTGAGTCGAGACTATACTCCTATCTAGGAGAGCCTAGATATATAGGTGATAGCCTGGGGGTCCTAGGCTATCACCGTTCTTCATATATTATAATTAAATTACAACATTATAATCTTTGACCTGAAGATCAACGATTAGTTATAATAATTCTATATTTTCAATTTATATAAAGATTGACGATTTGAAGAAAGGGAGCGGTTAGATGAGAAGAACAGATGACCGTTTGTGGTTCTTGGAGAAGGTCTAGGTATATTCAGCAGTGGAAAGACAAGCTATTGGTATAGTATCGTATAGTGTAAAAATATCTGAATGGTATTTTCCGTTTTGCATTGTATTTTATATTTTGTAACACTTATTTCGAACAAAATCTCACGACATAAGTAACAAATCATAACAAAGACATAAGTATTTTTGTTGTATCTACAATTAAACTAACTTGTGAAATTAGAAAGTACTCTCATTTACATATTTTTGTCCATACGACATTTTGCCGAAGGCAATCTAGTCTTCTATTAAATTATTATAACAGTTTATATACATAGAAAATATGCTTTAATACATTTAGATAAAACTGTATTAATATACATTTAGGACTTTAAGAAATGGTTTCATAACATCTCGTCTTTCGTCGGTGAACCAAAATGAGGAAAGCACAGTCGGCCGGGGTTCAAAGCCCTACGGAGAGAAACCCGCGGACGTACGTGCGGTATCGAGCAGCTCCGCCTTCTGCATCTTCACTGCGAGCCAGCTACTACGGAACTGCCGCAGGTTTATCGCGAGGTCGGTTGTGATTAACCCGTTTAATGACAAGATGAAGGACAAGACTACCTTAAAATGTACTGCATTTCCCACTTTATCTTATTCCACAATGTATGTACATGTTTCCATGTTATCCCTACCCAATCCTTTCCAATCCTTCCTCTAAATCCATTCCTATATCTTCCAAGGCTTTGTCGTTTGTCATTGTGGTCTGAGTTGACATATACCGCGGATGTCCATGGGCGATAGAATCCACTTACCACCGGGTGGATTCTATGCATGTCTGCCGCCTTTTTCCCATAAAAAAAAAATAAAGATGATGGACGAATTTATTATTAATTAGAACATTCACAGAAGTAGAAGTATTTAGAAGTATTTTTTTTTCTTCCGCTTGTATAATGGGGAATGTTTCAAAGAGCTGTTTTATTTGAAGTCAACTTAGTGTTTTTATTTCATAAGAAAATACCAAGCAAAACAAAGTCCAACTTATAAAATAAATCCTTAGCATTCAAAACTGTATTTTAAATTTCAAAATTTCATTTACCTGTCACATTGTTTACTTCTGCGGTACTTTTCGTGTCATAGAAAATAACAAAGAAGAATACGAGTATAAAGAGGAATGAATCTGGCAGTCTTTATTAGAGCAAAGGCAAGTCGAAATCCAAGAAATAAAAGCAAAGATATGCAAGCAAATCCGCGAGACACGCCAGATTCAATATGACATCGTATATAACCTACACCCGACATTGTTAAAGCGTAGTACACACAATAATAATTTTGTCTACAGACTTCTCCTTATCTCCCAAAGGTTGCCTGGGAGAAATGGCTTTAGCGATAAGGCCGCCGGCACTTCTAATTACTTGTACTTTGTATTTTTCTGTATGTTTTTGGTGTACAATAAACTGTATCTATCTATCTATCTAACTAAGACGCTACACCAAAGTCGGCCATGTGGTGTCGGCCGGCTTAGAAACAATGCTAAAATTACTAAAAATGTCATGACTAAGGCGACGGAGTTCCGCTTCATGGGACTCCAAATTTTTATTGTCAGGAGAGAAACTTAACTTAACCCACTTTTAAATTTGCTGCAATCAATTCGCCGCCTGTTCAGTATTTTTATTACCCATTTAATTATTTACATCTATAATGATAATAATAAAAAATACAATTTATTGCATACAAATAGTTATTACATGCGCGCGCACACATAATAAATGACAGAATACAACAGGCGACCTTATCGCTAAGGCGATCTCTTCCAGGAAACCGTAGTCCATAGTTATTATTTTTTTTTTATCCCTCCCCGTTGCTGTCGTCATCGTCGTCCTCGGCACGTCTTAAACGACCCCGACCTCCTTCCGCCGGTTTATCGGCAGGGAAGCCCTTAGGCTCGTTGCTGCACACACTCTTTGTTCCTGGCTGAGCGCCTTCTGGGCTCGCCCTAAACCATACATGAAAAAAATATATATATAATTTTAATAATTCAGTGGTCTAATTAATCAGGAGGTCAGTATTAAGTAGCTTTATGGTATACTTTGGCCGTGTATTTTAGAATAACATCATTCCATCTCTACCCCGTGGGTGTCATAAAAGGCGACTGAAGGATAACATAGCGACTACCATAAGCCCCAAGGAACTAAAAGAGAACTAAATGTCTAAAAGAGAGGATTCGTCAACCCACTTGGTTAGCGTGGCGCTTTAGAGCCACACATCCCTCATGTACAAGACAATGTACACGAGGAAGCCCATGTCCAGGAGTAGATACTGAAAGGGCTGGTCTCATTGCATAAGAGTTCATAAATTGTTTCAGGGTTTTTTAACTTTTACAATATTGGCTGGTACATTAACATCCTATTCAAAGTCTTCTACCCACTAACGTTACCAAGTGACGCGGGTGGTTTTACCCTTGGGCGCTCACCTTAGCGACCAGTGATAGTCAGTCACATCCCTGGTCGCCTCAAACCCCTTTTGTTCTGAGGTTACAAGACTAGAAACAGAGGTCAGAAACTTTTTCACGTAGGAAGAAATGTATTTTAATGAACTTCTACTATAGTCCGATTTTTATTCGAGTCAGGGATTTGACATGTAGACATGTGTCAAACACAGTTGTACATTGTACAGAGATGACACTTTATTGACAGTTGTACGTGTCAAATCCCGGACTCGAATAAAAATATCAGACTTTATGTGCACCCAGCTTAATGTTGTACTGGTAAAAATTGCGTGACTACGTAGTGAGGCGTCTGTTTTTATTACGCTCTTTATGTGTAAACACAGATAGTTTCTGAGAGAATACATTACATTAAATCGATTTATCATGAATCCACTTACACAAATGTAGACTGGACTTCTTGTTGTCAGGAAAAACTTGTGAATAAACATTATTTAGTAGTATTCATGTAGTCAAGTGAATATTTCCATGCACGTCTGTAATAAGTTGATTACTCGAAAACGAAATTTGAAGTAAGAAGTTCTAGAACGTCGTTTCATTTCGAATTTATAATA
The DNA here is from genome assembly GCA_914767545.1 of Sesia apiformis. Classification (NCBI taxonomy): domain Eukaryota; kingdom Metazoa; phylum Arthropoda; class Insecta; order Lepidoptera; family Sesiidae; genus Sesia; species Sesia apiformis. The sequence goes on along the minus strand of OU611965.1, from coordinate 15,463,853 downwards.
AAAAATAATCTTATAATATTCGATATCTTCAGAGAAATTGATTTCAATATTGAAGTTATCTCGATATTCAAAGCAAAAAAACATTAAACTTTTAAATGTGCCCTTGAAATACAGATGATTTTGGCTTACCAAAATAAAAACTTATTAAAATTGTACGTGGTATGAAAACTTCTAAAATTTTCACGTATTTTAAACATATTTAACGTTGACTTAGGCTATACCTGTCTTCACATGCATTCTGCAACAGTGATTCATGTTGAAGAATCCCGCCTGCCGACAATCATATCCAGGAGGTGATTGGGGCTCGCATCCTGTACTGCAGAGACGCGCAACGTTTCCGAATGGTAGACACTGTCTGCCTTCCACGAACATTCCCGAAGCACTTCAGAATGGAAGCAGTCCCAAGAACAAGCGGAAGGTATAGTTGTACTGTAACGTTATACATACGATTTTTGAGTATAATTTTTCCACGGGCAGCTCGTGTACAATAGTGAGTTTCATTGAGTGAGTGAGTATTAGACTCTTATGAAAAAGATTCATGATCAAATTATTAGTGATCAAAGGTTTTTCTACATCAAAACTTTCCTCATCAAAATAGCTGTACTGTAACGTTATACATACGATTTTTGAGTATAATTTTTTCACGGGCAGATCGTATACAATAGTGAGTTTCATTGAGTGAGTGAGTATTAGACTCTTATGAAAAAGATTCATGATCAAATTATTAGTGATCAACGGTTTTTCTACATCAAAACTTTCCTCATCAAAATAGCTGTACTGTAACGTTATACATACGATTTTTGAGTATAATTTTTTCACGGGCAGATCGTATACAATAGTGAGTTTCATTGAGTGAGTGAGTATTAGACTCTTATGAAAAAGATTCATGATCAAATTATTAGTGATCAAAGGTTTTTCTACATCAAAACTTTCCTCATCAAAATAGCTGTACTGTAACGTTATACATACGATTTTTGAGTATAATTTTTTCACGGGCAGATCGTATACAATAGTGAGTTTCATTGAGTGAGTGAGTATTAGACTCTTATGAAAAAGATTCATGATCAAATTATTAGTGATCAAAGGTTTTTCTACATCAAAACTTTCCTCATCAAAATAGCTGTACTGTAACGTTATACATACGATTTTTGAGTATAATTTTTTCACGGGCAGATCGTATACAATAGTGAGTTTCATTGAGTGAGTGAGTATTAGACTCTTATGAAAAAGATTCATGATCAAATTATTAGTGATCAACGGTTTTTCTACATCAAAACTTTCCTCATCAAAATAGCTGTACTGTAACGTTATACATACGATTTTTGAGTATAATTTTTTCACGGGCAGATCGTATACAATAGTGAGTTTCATTGAGTGAGTGAGTATTAGACTCTTATGAAAAAGATTCATGATCAAATTATTAGTGATCAACGGTTTTTCTACATCAAAACTTTCCTCATCAAAAGCTTGCACTACATAAGGCATAAGAAATTGTCACCAACATGTACTCTCAAGCTCTCAACCCGCTGTACAAAATTCAAGAACATTTGACTTTAAAATATGAATGGGTTATATATAGTAGTTAAAAAAATAACAAGGTGATTATTTTGCCCAGGGCGGCTTTTCATTATTTTTAAAACAACAAAGGCCTTTGTCTCATCTGGCTAGAAAAGCAATCACATGAATATTACAGCAGCCCCGATGGTAACAAATTCGAAATCCCAGACAAAATAGGTATTCAAGGTTCATTTTATGCGAGAATAAATGTAAATGTTCATTATAAGGGTGAATAAAACCCCGTTTTTCATTAGGTAGGTATCTACTTTAATAAAAGAGCGTAATAATCTAAAACAGTTACTTGAATATTTAAGCATTTCTTTAACATTGTATCAAGTTTGGGTGGACCGCAGACCTAAAGCATAAGCGCTAGTTCAGACATTTCGGAATCCGCACTGTTTTAACCGCGCGGTTTTTTTTTTCGTTTCATATTATGGCACTGGTGTAATTAGCACATTCTGACAATGTCAAGTTTTTTTCGTAATTAAAGTAAAAACAATTTAAAACACTCGTTGTCAAAGTTCAGTCACATCGAAGGAAGTCAAGAGACGCTCATTATAGTGATTGAGGACAGAGTTCGACTCCTTGGAAGCAGACGAAAAATGCAGTCTTAAGCTTTTATTTGATTATCACAAACATTATGCACACTCTAGGCACTTTGAAGTTCAATAAACTATCACCAATAAACCATAAATCTAACAATACACAATTTTTGCAATAATCAAACAAAAACTCAACCTTCACTTCTCGGGTTCCCGCCAAAAAGTTAACCGGTTTGAACCACGTACAATAACAGCTGTTCAGAAAGAGACGACGACCGTGCGGATGTCCAACAGATTTGTATTCTATTTTATCTAACAGATTTAAAAAAAATATTTTTTATGTGCCACTTTACTTACAAATTTCTATTATAAATGTGTTATTACATATTTTAAAACGGCACTTGATGAAAATTCCCTGACAACATTCGTTTACCAGTGAATTAATTATTTATCAACGAGACATGAAACGCTACTTGCTCACTCCGCGGGTTTAGCGACACCAACAGACGCTATTGCTTTCAGTTGTTCATGCCAGCACCATTCAGCTTCGTGCCAGCAGGTTATTTGGAACTCCCGCTGATTTCACTCGACTTCGTCACTAACAACATTGTTCTAGCTTTATTAAATACACTATGTTACTATGCCAGCAACAAATTTGTTTACCGCAACAACTATTGGTTTACCGGTGAATTAGTTATCAACAATCAGCAAGTTTCGTCGATACGTCACGTGATGCCAGCCGCACGTGCGACTGGCATCACGTGGCTAATTCTCATTTGGGTCATCGATTAGCGCTTTAATGTTGTTTGCCCGTAATATGAAAGGAATACATTGGCTATTGTTTATTTTGTTTAAGGATTGTTACGCAATTATTTTGGCGAATTTTGCATGAAACTGTTTTGTTGAGACAAAACAGTTTCATGCAAAATTCGCCAAAAACTGTGTGTACTAGCATAGTCAATTACTGTCTCTAAAAGGCATGTGAACTACGACCCGATATAAACATTGTAATTACCAAAGAAGTTTTGGAATCCTTTATTATTTACAGCCTGTGTCTCTTCACTACTGGATGTGAGCCTCTGCCAAGGTTTGCCACCACTCAAATGACCATTTGGTCTTCTCATCCAACCATTAGCGGCGAATTTCTCTAAGAGACATCAGTTCATCAGTCTTCTCATATACAAGACAAATGCGTGAGGCGGCATGGATCTCCTCACGGCCATGGCTGGACATGGATCCAGCAGTTGACGGCAAAAAAAGGATGGCAATGACTTCGATTCAGCTGTGGATTGAAGAGGAAAAATAATTATCTATAAATTAGCCTGTGGGTCAAAGAGTAAGAAAAATTATCCATGGATCCACCTGTGGAGCCTGATTGTGGATCCATGTGAATGGAGACTGTTTTGCTATGTATAATTTCACATGCCTATTATGTGATTTATGCCAACACCAACCTTATGTACCAGACTTAAAGGACTTGAGGGGGAGAGTGCACGCTGCAATCCAACAGCCGCTGGACGTGCTCGACTGGTCACCTTACCCCTCTCTCACAGAAGACTACTTTCCACTTTATCTTATTTCCCTAATGTACGTACGTGTTTCGGTAGTGAGTGAGATGTGCCAGAGCCCATTCCCATCTTATCCCTCTCGAATTTCCCAACCCTTTCTCCAAATCCATTCCTATATCTCCAAAGGTAGGCAGCGCATCCGGGGGCGTGCTAACGTTTGTCATTTTGGACTAATGTTGGCATGTATCGCGGATGTCTATAGGCGATAGTATCCACTTACCATCAGGTGGACTGTATGCTCATCTACAGACTTCGTACATAAAAAAAAACTGACTATTAACACATTATATTAGACTCGCATGTAAGTAACACGTATAAATAATCAAAACTTCTTTACTCCGAAAATTCTCGGTAACATTTCACTTTGAATCTCTTAAGCATACAACCTAATGCCTATTTCATTGTACTTAGCTACGATTAATTCTGACAGTAAGACAAATAAAAATGTCGGATTTCTAATCTGTTGCCACAAAAGAGAGATTATGTTATCTTCTCAACCGAGAGAATGACGTAAATCTCTGGAAATGGAAGAATAAACCACTCAATACTCTGAATATTTTATAACAATGCCCTTGAGTACAAAAATGCTGAACCAAGTGCCCTATTTAAGCCGAAACACAGCCGAAGATGGGTCGAAAAGCAAAAAGTCGAATGCGTTCATCCCTTTTTCGGCCCATTAAATAATTGTGCGATTCACAGCAAAGTATCAAGACATTTCGGCTAAAAGTAAAGTATTACGCCATGAATATGTATCAAGGTTCATTTAACATAGGCCGTGTTTTGTATAAAATGATTTTTCTTCGCTAGGAAATTTAGGGGTTTGCGGTAACACATACATTCATTGTCATGGCTCAGAGATAAAGATGTTGTTCTTTGAAATCACTCCCTTAATTTTTATTTTCTACCGGTAGTGCCCTCGATTCTGTTCCTGAGCGATTCCCGTGGGAACTCTATATTGAACAAGGATAATAAGTACCCTAAATATTAATCCGGCAAATGAATAATAAATGACAACTTTCATTAAAATTCGTCAAATAGTTTTTGTGCGCTGCGCGTTCAGACAGATAATCAAATAGACACGGACGCGGACGGAGAGACAGACAAAACTTGTAAAAAAATGTTGTTTTCGGCTCTGTACTAATCATAGACACTGGCACTGACGTTTTCAAACATTGTTAAGTACACAGACCCAACTATGTTACTACTTAGTTATATATACTAGCTGTTGCCCGCGACTTCGCTCGCGTGGTCTTCAGGTACTAATTCAGAAACCTTCGCGGGCTGCGCACAACAATTCACCAAAGTTTCATCGCAATCGGATCAATGGTATAGGAACGACGCATACAGGACAAACAAAGAAACATTCATTTTTATATACATATAGATGTATAGATATACTCACTTGTCTTGTTAATTATCTTGACGTTTTGTAATTCTTCAATCACTGTGCGACGCATTGACCTACCGTGAAAGCGTCTTTGTATGGATCGAAATTCCTGTATTAAACTTTCCCTCGTGGCTATTCCTTTGTTACCGGAAAAAAACCGGTTTTTGTGGCTATGTGCTTGCATTCGTGACTATGTAAGTACACCTTCGGCAAAAACAGAATTAATTGGCCCAGTAATTTTAAGGCAACAATACCCTCCTTTCCCGGACAATCTGTATTTATATATCAATCAAAGAATTACTTATTCCCAAACCACGAGGTGGCTAATGCCTTGACTACGTCAGATTATCCAATGGAGGAATTTGATTGAGGGCATTATACAAAATACCCGAACGTGAAGTCAAAGGTAGGCTAGTGATTAAGGTCTCCATATTGAAATTCACTCCCGCATACACATAGTAAAATTTGAAACAAGTAAATTGACCCGAGACACACTGCTGGTACAAAAGACACATTTTGTGATGCGATCAATATATCATTGAAACGAAAAGAAAATTATAATTCGTGAAATAGTTTGGTTGTATTTACGTTGAAACAAAAATGTCAGTGTACGTATTTGAATACTTTCTCCATCAATGAGCCATACCCAACATCCGAACTAATGTTGGATACACAATATTAATACTTATTTACGCTGCTGGCTCAGGGACTTGAAGTGGATCTTGGTCTCCGACACTAAGAACCTCATTTTCGGTCCAGCGTAGCTATTTGGCAAACTCTCACTCTCTCACTGGTCCCTCGCAGCTTCGTCTCTCCAGCGGTAGGTACTTGGAACGTCTGACCGGTCGTCGATCACTTGGTTGTCTCGCATAGACTTATCTTACGCCGCGATCCTCCCCCGCACTCCGCACCACGTGACCGAGCCACCGCAGTCTGGTCGCTTCAATTTCAGTGATGATTTTCAGCTCTTCCAACTTCTTGTTATTTTTACCCTCCACATACCATCTTCTCTTCTTATCAGTCCCAAAATTATTCGCCAAAGTTTTCTTTCCGTTTCTAGAAAATTCCTTTTCTCTACGGCATAGTCCAAAGTCTCGTATTCATACACCAAGACTGGTCTAATGACAGCTTTATATATTCGTATCTTGGTGTTACTGCTCAATAACCTGAACGTTAATGCCTTCTGGAGAGCTGCAATACACGTACTACACATACATATGCAATACACACACTGCAATGCAATACTGCGCAAAATTAGTGTAGGTAGAAAAATAATCTTATTACCACCGGTTAATAAAGCACATATTCAACCTTACATATTATAGCTATATTATATCTATGTGGTGTCGGCCGGCTTTAGAATAGCACCCATCTCTTCCCGTTGTAAAAGGCGACTAAGGGATTACAAAACTCTAAGGAGCTATACAACCTCTAAAATAATGGACTTGCCAACTTGTTTGGCCAGCACGAGCGTGGTATTTTAAGGTCCATACATCTCCCATGCACGAGACAATGCATAGGAGGAGGTCTATATCCGGCAGTAGATGATAAAAAGGCTAGTTCTAGAGTATAATTGGGAAATAGCGAATGCTAGTATTCAAATAATGGACATCAAAAGCCACCCAAACATAAATCCTGTGTGTCACGGTGGCACAAAATTGTGTTTTCATACATTGAAGTCCTATCCTAATATTTGAACGCCGTACACAAACTGTGACCTTTCCCCAACGTTGTATTCGTATGTTTGTCGTATTTGCATGTTAACTAGGCCTGACAAGGGTACAAAGAGATATGAATAATATGCCCACATGTCTCCAATACTGTTAATGTGGAGTAACTTTCGCGATGGACCGCATTTGTAAACAAAGAAGAGCTACAAAGTTGCCCAAAACAAAGTCACGTCGGATCATCATAAATTAGACAATATTTTTAAAGTTTTCCTGATTCACCGAGTTATACTATGTGACTCGTTAATAACTTGTATAAATACTCTTTGGCGAGAACTAAAGAAGTGAAGTTGAGTTTTTGTTTGATTATTGTAAAAAATGTGTATTAGGCGTTTTGTGGTTTAACAGTGATAGTTTATTAAACTTCAGTGTTTTTCGTGCGTGGTGTTTGTGATAATCAATTAAAAGCGTGGGTCTACGCTTTTCGTGTGCTTCCAAGGAGTTCTCTTCTGTCCTCAATAAACCTACTATCGCTTTACTCAGCGACTCCTGACTTACTTCAAAGGAACGACACATTGATAGGATACGTTTTAGACTGAAATTGTTTATTACGAAGAAAACTTGACATTGGCAGAATGTGCTAATTGCAACGCCATATATGAAGAAAAAAAAAACTTGTACAAGGGGAGGTCCAGAAGTTGCGGCCCGATAAAGAAAAAGGACATTCAAGTTCATGAAACTATTTTTATTTTTCAATATTGTATCCGTCTATTTGAACACACTTTTCGGGTCGTTTAATTGGCATTTCTATCCCTGTATAAAAATAATCAGAAGTTTTGTCTTCCAAATAGGCGAAAATCGCAGCCAGCGGTCACTTCATCATCAGTGGAAAATCTTCTACCCCTTAAGTCCGCCTTGAGTTTTGGGAACAAATAGTAATCACTGGGACTCAGGACCTGTCAGGACTATAGGGGTGGGTGGCGAATTTCTGTGAAACCACACTTTAAAACAGCAGTTTTCGCAACTGCGGCGGCGTGGACCGGTGCATTATCGTGGAGAAACCGTACATCTTTGTTTAGTTTTCCACGACGTTACCACGACAATTGCTTCTCGTAATTTTTCTATCCGTCACCGTAGTATTGCGTTATTTTATAAGCTATATCTATAAGCAACATTCCTTGACAATCCCCGAATATCGAAGCGATAATCTTTTTTGTAGATTTAGTCACCTTTGCCTTCTAGGCGGTGCTTCATCAGAACCACGTCACCCCATCGACTCCCTTTTGGAAAGGGGATCATAGTAAAGAACCATAATCTCATTCCCAGTAATAATTGACTCCAAACAAGTCTTTCCGTTTCTCTGAAAGAGCCTCCAAAAGTTCCTTAGAGCACGCTATTCGTTCACTTCGTTGCATGCTTGAAAGAAGCATGCAGTGGGTACCTCGCACTAACTTTATTCATATAAAGATATTCCTGGAGAATCCTAAGGACTGTAGTTTTTGAAAGCCCTGTCCTTGCTATTTCTTTCGTCTTTAGCCATCGGTCGCTCAGAACTACTTCCACTAATTTGATGTTGTTTGGAGTGAGTGCCGCAACGAGTCGACCGGAGCGAGGTACGACGTCGATGGACTCTCGTTCTAAACGAAATTGCTTACACCAATATTTGACGGTGAAAAATGATGGAGTAGAATCCCCGTACACATTATCCTACCTTTGTTGGATATCTCAATCAAGGAACTATATTTCAGTTTAAATATTTTGAAGATTTTGCGACTTCCTGGTGTTCTAAGAGTCGAGGAATCAAAACTAACGAGGATTGAACTCTAAACATTATACACGAATTAGCAGCATAAATGACAATTACAATGACGTATAACTTGTTTTTTTCAGAGATCTGGAAATATGTCAGGCCAGACACTTTTAGACCCCACTGGTATGAAGAAATGATCCATATCTATACTAATATAATAAAGAGGTAAAATTGTGTGTTTATATGTTGGGGGTAATCTCTGGAACTATGAAATCGATTTCAAAAATTCTTTCACAAATAGGAAGCTACATTATCCGTGTTCAATATAGGCTATATTTTATTTTGAAATTTTGAAAAAAACTTATAATCCGAAGCGAATCGAGGGCGAGTCGCTAGTATGTAATAAAATTGTAACAGAGCCGTGTGTATGCATTTTTTGGAAAAGTTATTGCGGTGTGAAGTACAAATGAAACAGAGCTTAAAACAATTTTTAAAATTTCTGCCTGTCTGTCTGTCTGTTTGTCTGTATCACGCAAAAAAAAACCTTTGCGTGATGCGCTCAGACAGACAGAGAAACAGACAAAAGTTCCGTAAACGATTTTATTGTACTTATATACACAAATGAATATATACATAAGCAAATAATGCATTACATGTCATAGACAAGTAGGTTAGTATGATATGTAGGTAAGTGTGATAGGTTTGTAATATACGTATAGATATATATTTGTAGCAAAATTTATATTTAGTAATCTTATTTAAGCCCGTAATCTTTGCCAGAAATGTTATTCTCAAACCCGGGCTGAATCCATAATAGAGTAGAATAGGGTCGAATGGAAACTGTACGTACAATAAATCGTGGATTTGTGTTGGTACGAGTATATGAGTATATGAGACGTCAGAAACTTCGTTTGCTTATGGTCGAAGTTTAATCAACAAAAAGTATTGTTTTACGTTATGATTACAAATATAATATATGTTAGGTATAAAATAATTAGTATGTTAAAATTGTAGGAAAATGATACAATACATACATGTTGTGATATTGACGAATTTATTTGCTTCACAAAGAAATTCGTCACCTGACTAGCTCAACTGCAAATTTATAAATGGTTTTGTAGTAAAATGTGCAATTCTCAACACTGCAAATGAATTTAAATATGTCAAATTCTCAAAACGGCATATTAAAATGACCAATTATCAAAATTGCAACAAACAGCTATTTTCGAAGTGATTTTAATATAGGAGTATATACTCAAAAATCAAAGATATTTATTTGTATGTTCTGAATCAGACCCACTGTTAAGTCCACGTTTCGGCACAACTTTTGACGTCAAGTACCTACCGCTACTTTCAAGATTAAAATGAAATTGAATTGAAGTGAAATATGGGTTCAAATGTCGATTAAATTCAAAGATGAACTAAATCGTAGTGTCAGAATTATGACAGTGTAAATTTTAAAAAAGATCCAAATAAAAATGTCTACGTCCAAGTATACATACAAACTATATATATTTGGATAGAGGGTTCCATACAGCTCTAAAACTTTGCCTAAAATCTTTTTTTTTTCTAAAACGCATTGGAAAACAGTGGAATAGACCGACAGCGCCATCTGAGTTTTTTATTATGTCAGTACCTGTATATACGACATACGACACAGCAAAATCCATGATGATGCACATTTTATTACCAACCAGATGACAGCAATCGGTAATTTCCACGGGGAAAGCTAATAAAGTCACAGCTTTATTTAAAGGTATTTTCTTGTCGAGAGCACCTAACAAACGTTGTTATTTAGATCTTTGACTCAAGTGAGTATGTCAAGGAAAGAACAGTTTTATTTTGGATTAGCCCGCGACTTCCTTTCATGTGGTAATCCGAATTACAACTAACCTACTTGCCAAGTTTCAGCGAAATCGGTTTAGTCGTTTCAACGTGAATGAGTAACAAACACCGAAACTTTGGTATTCCTACATTATACGTAATAAAATTGTAACAGATTTTGAAAAAATCGTTGCAGGTTACTTACTGTACGAAAGACACAAAATCCAAAACAGTTATTTTTAGAAATTTCATCTGTCTCTCTGAAGGCGAATCATGCAAAAGCCACTGGACAGAATTTAAGGAAATTTGACGTAATTATAGCCTATGACTTGGGTTAACATTTAAAGTTCATTTTATCCCGATCCGTTATAGAGTTCCTACAGGAATAACTGTGAAGTTCACGCAAACGAAGTCGTTGGCACCGCTAGTAAATAATATAAAAAGACAGTTGTCATGGTTACTGTTTTTAGCAATTGTGGCAAGAAAATTGTCCATTTTTTTTTTATTTCCACTTAGAGTGTTTTCAAATCTCTTGTTAAATGAATACAGAAAAGTGACAAGTGATATGTATGACTGAAACCTAATTTTAACATAAGTGAAACTGTTGTTCAATTTTGGTGTAGTTATATTGTTTTAATAATAGACATAGCTTAAAATTCATCTATACTCTATTCACATTAAGAAAAAAATGACATTATCCTTCAAATTCATCTCGTAATTGGTCAATAGGTGAAATCACGTGACTGATAGTTATGACATTACATTTTCCTTAACTTGAATAGAGTATAAATTGATAGTTCATGAAAAATATTAAAATATCAACGACAAGTTAAGAAAAAATAAAATGAATTTTCTTTTATAACGTTGCAGCGCTCTAGCTCCATCGCAAATCAGTTTATGTAAAAATGTCTTACACAAAGAACTAAATTGAATCAACTTGCCATTCTATCATCGGATTACTCTATGACGTCTCCCGTATCGCGAGAAAACAATTTTTCCTCCGACGAAATGAAGTGAGGGGAATGTCTGAATATCGTGTTGGTATCGAAAACAAATGAGTTTTGTTAGTGGCGTACGAAGGGCTCCGAATATATTGTGAATGAACTATATTGGCACTTGGCTTTGCCTTTTCTATAGGGTTATTGGAAAACCCTGTATAAAAGTCATGTATTGGAAATAATTAAATTGGCGGCAGAAATACTGAAAGTGGCAGCAAATCGGTGACAGCAAATTTAAATGGGGATTGGGTTTAGGTTCAATAACAAATAACAGGTACAAATAAGATGAATATCTACACATCCCGGCCGAAAGTAATACACATCGACTATGATCGGCTAGCTTCGGTTCTGTAGAGCGTCGTCTCTGTCGTGTGCCGGTACGTCGCTGACTTGTCAGTCGTAGTACACACGACAGAGACGACGCTCTACAAAAAACCGAAGCTAGCCGATAGTCTCTTTCTAAGGGCCGATGTGAATTACTTTCGGCCGGAAATTTGTACATTGTGTTGACATTTTTAATGATTAAGAATTGTTTGTTTCAGTTGTTCAAAAATATTTTGTTTTATTGATGATGATTTGCTGCCATTTACTGTTTTCTTGGTGCTCGTTTATATACAAACCTTTTCTTATCTGCATTTATCTATGGTCGTGTAGTGTTGGCCCGCTATAGAATAGCACCAGAAGAATAGAATAGAATACCACATAGAATACCAGAAGCCCTGAGGAACTGCGCCACCTCTGAAAGTGTGGACTCGCCAACCAGCTTGTCCAGCGTGGCGTTTTAAGGCCATATATCGTTCATACACCAGACAACGTACATGAGAAGTTGATCTTTTGTTTAACTGATAACGTTTTCATCAGGTTGTACTACTCTAACCACACGTGATAAACATACGCGTTAAGACCGCAAATCTCAAAGTTATAAAAATCGTGTATATTGAACTGACTACTACAGGTATTAGGTACTATATTGAATTACTAAACGCACGGCCTGACGAGCATACAGTCCACCCGATGGTAAGTGGATACTGTAGTGGACATCTGCGATACATGCCAATCAGTACAGAATGACAAACGTTGGCACATCCCCAAATGCGCTGCCTACCTCTGGAGATTAAGGAATATATTTGGAGAAAGCATTGGGAGATTAGGGAAGGATAGGATAGGACGGAATGGGAATGAGCTGGGATGGGAGTGACGTTATCTGAGCGAAAGGAACTTTTTGTCGTATATGGATGGACTTATTCAATTTGGTTAAAAATTTCTAATTTAAAATTTCGCTTATTCAAAAGATGTGTGGAAGCAATTCTTACTACCATCTTTAATGATGTCGTATGTCACATAAGATCTGTGACGTATATGTCGGCTAATCCACATTACGTTGATTAATTACTTATGTTAATATATTGAATAAAACTAAATTTGAGCGGATGTGACTAATTTCTTATAATTCTTAAACAATTGCAACATTCACAGAAAGTTTGCGAGAGAAAAGTGAACAAGCATCGACGAGTATTGTCTATATTTTTTTCTAGTGTATTCTCAATTATAAATAAAATATGTAATTCATTTTTTAAATATAATGATTACGGACGTAATAATAAAATATTACAATTAAAAATACATCGATTTTAATACATTTTACTAAATGATAATTATATTCATTGAAACAAATCTTATAAGAGCTTAATGAGAGCGTGCTATGAAACGCTTTTAGTGTTTTAGTTCCAAATTGCGGCTAGATGACACCACTAGCGTATAATGGCACTAAATCGTCGCAAGTAGACAGTAGAAAACACTTTATTGAGGCGCAAATAAATAATGCGCGCCCATATATACAATAGGCATGATGACGGATTTTGAAATCCGCTTCTATAATGTAGATTCACGTCTACTGTTTCAGAAAATAACATTATTTCAGCAATAAAATAAGTTTTAACGCAAATTATGCATTTTTTTTCTATCGTCGCTTGTGACGTTACACCTAGGTAAACGTTGGTAGGTAAATCAATCGAAGTTCAAGCGACACGGTGATGTTTCATGAGGCGTGACGTCATTCGCTCTGATTGGCGTTTTAGTTAACATGGCCGAATGCAGTATTTTATACTTTTATTTTATTGAAAATATTATTAATCTCAATGTTTACATTAAAACTGGTTAATTTATTAGGATTCTTTCAACATATTTTTTTCTCTAAAATCATTTATTCTTTAATTCTTTAATACTGTCATCATGCCTATTGTCGCCATTGAAAGGGTTCTTTAGGGCATCGAATTTCCATGGAAACGCTAGTAAGTACGAAACTTTACTCAATGTCTTTAATATTCAGCTAACCGTTACGATATCACTCGTAGTTGAATCCTCGCCCTTAAATTAATTTGTGCAAGGGATAGAGTTTACTCAAGGTTTACTCAAGGACGTTATAGTAACAAAGGGTAGGTATAGAGGTCCGTAGACACAGTTTTCTACAAAATTAAGTAACATTCACATTCAATGGTCCACACTAAAATCTTTGTGACATCGGTCGAAAGTTGTATTTTATAACTTATCTAATTATATATAGTACATTATGTCAGCTTTGTATTTTACTTTAATTCTTGATTTTTAGTATTATTAATTTATAATATTAGTTTTTATTTAATTTTACATAACTTTATCATTGCCTCGCATATATATCTTCAATGGCTTTACTGAAAACCAGCGCTGCGGTTTGTCCGTGGCATATTTCCGACGTGTTTCTTTATTTTGTGTTCATTTTTTCGTTTTCTTCTTATGTGTAATTTGTTTGTTCTTACCTTTTAAGGGTCGTGCATATTACGGCGTGCCGCAGTGCAGCGCATAACATTATAAAAAATTCTCATGAATGATTATCATACATTTTGTATAAACTGTGGCATACTTCAGGCAGGCCGCATCGCGACGCAGCGCAGCGCACTAACGGATCGTTCGCCAGCCGTATTTATGTGCCGATATTATGCGCTGCGACGCGGCCCGCCCCAATGGACGATGGACGTAATTCGAGAGTTGTTTGCTGTGCGACCGTGTGACGAATTGAATGTCAACAGCTAGCTGACTTAAATTATTGCGTTGAGCTACGGCTCTCCCATGTATGAAATGTGCGTTGTCGCAGTTTTGCAGGCGCGAAGCGGTTGTACTGTGCGCGAGCCTTTACTGTGTCCGAATGAAATTATGTATCGGTACATCTAGATACCAGAGAGAGGTATGTGGGTGCGTTGCCGACCTTGTAGGATCCTCTTCACACCTATATATATATATATATGCAAAGAAACATATTTCTTTAATTTGTACAGCGCTCTTCTGTCTGTAAACAGTGACCATGTACTTATGTACTCCATAGATATTGTACTATATATTGTAAATAAAGGTATGGAGCGCCTTAATAAGGAACAACTATACTGTATGACAATCTTTAATGTAATGAATAAGTATAAGTTGATAGATACTAATACATGGGACTTGGGCTCTCGTTTATATTTCAATAGTGTATATATATTTCAATGTATGTACCTATATATATTTATCAATAGGTATTGAATAAAAAAGTCGCATTGAATTTTTGTTTTTCTAAACACAGTTACATACATCGAAAGTCAACACAGTGCCCGTGACAAGTGTTTCAATAGCACTTCCAACAGTACAGAACCCTGAAACTTTAAAGACGATTAATTCCAAACTTCAGCAAAGTTACAAATCGGGGATCCACCGGCACTGTTGGTAATGTCGCCACGGAACCTCAAGTTTGCCAGTTCAAACGGCCGGACGAAATGTTTAATGAATATTCAGATTTCGTTATTTTATACAGGTATTCGTTGACAGACGGTTCGTAACCGGTCGAATTGGAATGATTTATTAGGCATCTCTTGTAGATGGGAAAAAGGAGAGGTTCCTGTAAATTTTATATTTCACTCTAGTTTTTTCCGTATCTTCATTCGTTTGGATTTATAAGGATCTCCGTGAAAACTTGCAAGGGATCTGGGTAAAAGTTAATCGGGACATAAAGTATAACTAAAACTATGGCTATGGCTATAGGTCTATAGCTATAAGTATGACTAAAACTATGGCTATATAGATAGCTATATAGGTCATATATAGACTATATAGATGTCTATAACTATAAGTATAACTAAAACTATGGCTATATAGCTATGTATGTAACTATAAGTATAACTAAAACTATGACTTTATAGCTATGTATGTAACTATAAGTATAACTAAAACTATGCCTATATAGCTATGTATGTAACTATAAGTATAACTAAAACTATGCCTATATAGCTATGTATGTAACTATAAGTATAACTAAAACTATGCCTATATAGCTATGTCTATGACTATAATTATGTTCGATTCCAAATTAAGAAAAATTTAACAGGTACGTGGTTGGGAAGTGAATGAGATTCACTCCCGATTCATCGGATACTTTAATTCTTTTCCAGTCCATCGCTCGCGCTCAAATAATTTTAAAAGCTCTCAGCATCGAAGTGCTTCGAAGCGCTTCGCAAGTAAAGTAACGATAGGATTCGGTGAGATACGTACAACAGTTTGCTTCGCTTGAGTCTATTTTACGAGTACGCTACCTTCTTCTTTGAGAATGTGGCCATAAAATAGGCGTATATCGTATGTGTGTCGCAAATGAGACATTTTTTAAACCAATCAGCATAAATCACTTAGAAGACGCTTATATACGCAACTTTACTGAACAAAACTAGTAGTTTTGCGAAAATAATGGGAAAGTATTGCGTTTTCACTGTAAATTTTAAAAACAGACAGACATACAGATTACAGAGTAACAAACAAAGAAACAATCAGGCAGATAAGCAAATAATTAGCTCGGTTCGGATTCGGCATACTTAGTTCATTAAGGGGATTTATTCTGATGGAAAATTAGAAAAAATAAAGTGATTTTTTTTTTCAATATAAAATTAGGTTTATTTTAAAGATTAACAGTATACCCAGTATACATAGTACTATCTTTAGATGAATTGCTTATAAACGAAATATTAGCGAATGAAAAGGTTAAAATAAAAACATAAACCAGTCAGCAGTCTTGTTGACAATTTGCAGTAGTTCAATACAACTTATTACCGCCGACGCGCGTAACGAAGGTTTATCGAAACGACAGTGATACGATCTAAAGAATACATTTTTCTCTTTTTATACCTAAATAACCGTATAAAGTTTATTATAAAACATTCAGTGTTAAATTTTACATTTTACAAGTTACACGAACAATTCCTTCAACTCACGAGTGCTTGTCAAAAGGGAAATTAAATCTTTTCGTCACCATGAATGGTAATGACAATTAAATCTTGCGTCACCGTGACAATGACCATTAAATCTTGCGTCACCTTGACAATGACAATTTAGTTACATCTAATGACTATATTGTAAGGCGCATAAGGAATTTTTCTACGCGACATATTCTTATGCATGATGGTATAAAACGCCAGACTGATGGCTAAGCCAGTTGGCGAGTTTTTTTTAGATGTTTTAGATGTGGTTTAGTTCCTCGGGGCTTGTGATAGCGGCTTCGTTATTCCTTAGTCGCCCACGAGACGAGATGTCTGCCATTATCATTACCATACCATATCATCAGTCTGTGTCTCGCTACCGCTGGATATAAGCCTCTTCCAAGGTCTTCTCAACCAGCCACTACCGGCAACTATCTTCAAGTCATTAGTCTACCTGCAACTGGCTGGAGAGCGTGTCGCACTACGTTTCCCGGTTTCCATTATCATTACTAAAATTGATCGCCTGTTAAACGCGAAATCAGTGGCCACAAGCTAGGTAGCATGAACTTGGCGACAATTAATTAGATACCGTTTCAAGGAACGCAATGTAGAGGCAAAGTTTTAGAAGCAGTCAAAATAAACGATATATACTAGGTGGAGTATTTTCCTTAAATGAGTTTTAATTAGCGTCTGTGTAAGCACTAGATAATAAGTACTGGCATACTTACAGGAAAACAACCTCCCTTTTAATGAATACTTAGGTGTCAGGCTTATATATTATGTAAATAATGACACAAGGGAAAACTGATACGCCCTATTCTTCCCAGATCACATTCTATCTTTAGAGGATGATGTGTTACGAAAAGATTTTTTTTTTCGGAATGGCTAAATTCTTGTGGCCCTAGTGGCCTTTCAAGAGTCACTGGTCGTGTTTAATTTACGGCGACCTCAGAAGGCGCTCAGCCAGGAACAAAATGTGTGTTGCAAGGAGCCTAAGGCCTCCCCCGCCGGTAAACCGGCGGAAGGAACGGGCCTCGGCTTAGGGCGTTGCATTGGGGGGATACCGCGGGATCACGAGTCGGTGAGAAGCGCCCAGCCGCGTGCTGATGATACCTAGTAAAAGTGTTGGCTGAGGGCTGGTGTGTTTTGACGGTGTAACGAGGAGGATGTCCACGTCTCCGCCGGCGGGGACGGTGTAGGATGATCTGTTGCGAGTAGAGATTGTAGGTATATTGTATTGGTTGTTATATCAGAAGGTTGCTCAAGTAAATTATGAACTTGGCCACTGAACTGCTTAGTAAGGCGCGTAGCAGATTGCTGAGCATTCGACGCAGCACGCACTCTATACAGGAGAAGCTATACTGTAAATTACACAGTATTGTCGCTACACGAAACAAATATAAAGTATAATGGAATATTATTCCATATTCCCCCCCCCCCCCCTTCCCAATCTTACCGTTAAATTTTCAAGGACTGGCACATTATGATCCACATACTAAGTACACAGTGGCGAGTTTTGGTTTTAAAACTTAATAAACCTATAGTGTAGGTAGTCCGATATGTGGGTAGCGTACGAGGGCAGTCTGTGGCCGACAATTAAACGTGTAACATATATTCCGTGTTCTCATTATTTAAATATCCCAGAATACAGGATAAAACGATAGTGGCTGTATGCAGGTACTTATATTTCCGGCTGGTAGATATAATATGATATGATACTTAGAATATTGATACACCTGAGCGGATGCGCTAGGGTCGCGCCTTTTTCCTGACGCTATGTCGCGATACTCTACCACGCTAAGAGCGGACTGCCACCCGGCATTAAAATACAATTAGTTGTATTGAAGGCGGACCATCGCCAATAAAATTCCAAATTCAACTTTATTTTGTAATTGTGTTTAGTTTTTAATAAAGCTCTCAATCTTTAACGAGATTTAACTAGGTATCTATATAAATATTGTTTACAATCGACTGAAAAATATGAGAACTAACGTCACTAGCGATCGCCCGCGACCTCGTTTGCGCTAGCGTAGGTGTACTAATGAAACAATACATGTTTTTCTTGTCTTTTATTGTTCACTACAAATTTACCCTGGCATGGTCTTAAGTAGAGGAAGAAAAATCTTAATAGCGTGTTTCAGGATTTGATTTTGGAGTGAGGAGCGGCATCTAATATCGAATAGGTAAACTATAAATTTTACATAATGAATTGTTAGTTATTATACGTGGACATGGCGAGCCATCTATGACTGTTCAACAACAATACACATCATGGTTGTACATGTACAGTAGGTTTATCGTAGATAAATTTTAGTTAAATAGTAAACTGTGCTTATTTTCTTATATAAGATGCAGCTATAAGAAGCACATTGTTTGTAAAATTTGACACCTAATTGACCGGGTTATCCCATTCCTACAGAATACCGCCGTATCAAAGGAATGTATCAAACGTGTGGGAACAAGAGAGATTAATATTGGAGAAAGTATGAGATTTCATAAATCGTCAGATTCAGTTCGCCATCTTATCAAATCTTACCACTGATTTATTGAACTTCTTATGTTTTTAATTTGTGATGTTTGGTGTCGGCCAGCTAATAGCATCACCTCTGCTCGTGAGTGGTCGTAAAAGGCAACTAATGAATAAGAAAGCCGCTACTATAGGCTCTGAGGAACTACACCAACCACCTCTTAAAGAGTGGACTCACGAACCCGCTTGCCCAGCGTGACATTTCAAAGCCACACATCCCTCGTGCACAGGACAATATGTAGGAGAAGGTTTAATTTAAAATATGAAGAAAAACATTTAAAGAGCAGGGAACTTGTCAGATGACAATCAAATCGAATTCATCGTTCAACCACTTCTAGTATTCAACGTTAATAATTTTGAAACAAATTTGAAACCTTAATCTAAAGCGAGTATTGTTATTAAGTTTGTACCACCTGTCGCCTCTGGGGTTCAGTGATTTCTTACCAACATTAGACCGCTGTTTCACTGACGGCAGACAGCGATTAGCGTTTGCTCGCTCGAGAAGTATTTTTCTATATTATTCTGTAAATAGAAAAGTACCATTAGTATGGTACTAATATATATATATATATATATATATATATATATATATATATATATATATAATGTATCACAATCACATATGTATATATGTGTGTGTGTGTGTGTATATATTAATTATAATGTAGTTGTAACATTGTAGTACCTACTTATAAGTAGGTATATAATATTCGTTACAAGTATTTGTGTATAATATTTATTAATTACTAGCTGTTGCTCGCGACTTCGTGCGCGTGATCTTCAAGTACTAATTCAGAAACGTTCGCGGGCGTGCGCACAACAACTCACCAAAGTTTCATCGCAATCGGATGAATGGTATGGGAACACATACGAGACAAACAAAGAAACATTCATTTTTATATATATAGATAGTTAAATTTGTAAGTTCATCGCACCTGCCAACGCGCCTCTCTGTTTAACTCAAAGGTTGGCTGGTAGAAAATGCTTCTAGGCAATTCGCTTAAGTCCAATAATGTTTTTAAATAAAAAATAAATACCATACATGTAATCAATTTCACTTGCTACCACACTTACTTCAGATGTTTGGGATAGTCATTTTAGATTAACTAAATTATTTCAACATTTTCCTCGAGAAGAAAGTAACTTTACTTCGACTTTAATTTATTTAGGAAGAAAGAAAAGAAAGAAAGAAAATATATTTATTCGTTGTAAAAGCATTTCTACACCACAAGTGCGTACGTATTGTAATACATTAAATACAAGATATATCTAAATATATTGAGTGTCGCAACAACTAGAACTGACTCAGCAAACGCTGCAGATAATCCATAGTAGAAAGCCCCTCTAGCTCAAAATAATAAAAAAATCATTTGTACTTGTATCAGAATTATTCAAAGAAGGTTGTATTTTTGATCATGATTTTCTGCTAGTTCAGTTTTTTTTTATTCTTTTTTTTTAAATACAAGCCTTTTAATATTAATTACCATTTTAAATCGCCGCTTCGCTGGCACTAAGGCAACAACCTAATTACTTGATCACAATTTGTTTTCGAGACGGATTAATTTGTGGCGTTTGTCTTGCAGATAATTTTGATAAGGAATTACCAGAAATTATGGAACTTAGAGACCATTTATTACGACGCCCTATAAAGATAATTTTGGCATTGCTAATTGCTTAAATTTAACGTGAATAGAGTAGATAAGAATATAGCTATAGGTGAGCGGCACAGCTCCGAGAAGTCAGTCGCTTCGACATCGAATACACCGGTCAGTGTTAATAATATAATTTAGGTTACTATTATGCAGGTGATATGGCGAGTTGAACATAAAAAAGTATTGAATTTTATTTTTCGCATTTTTAATTTCAAGCCATTTTTCCATTTTAGATAAAAAATAATAATTTCAGATTCGTATTCAATGACCCCGAAAACATTAAAATACGTTAAAATTATTCACTAGGACGGAAGTGGTCACTATAGTGCATTTTTTTAGGGCTGTGCCGCTCGCCTGATATACGTAAGTACAGATAATTATTGGTCTCGAAATCAACGCTTGGAAATGATTTAAAATACCTGTTAATAAAGATGAATACCGTATAATTTAACAGCTACTGCTGGACATGGATGTGGCTGGCAATCGGTATGTGCACCACGGATGAATGTGTTTAGAGTGAATTTGAATTTAGGTTTGCATTAACGGCCAGTTCTTAGGGATTTTATAAATTAGTAGTAAGAAGTTAAAGGAACAAATTGCATTGTTACAACGTATTGTAATATACGGGATTTTAGAGTTGCACCGTAACGCAGGGTAACTCAATGCTTAGCATAACAGCGTACATACGTTGACTTAGCATATAATCTAACATTTTAAATACGATGTAAGTAGGTTTAAGTGTGAAATTTCTTAATCAATTAATTTATCAATTAATCAATTCCATAGTTTCTTTCTCTATACACAATCTACTCAAGAGTACCACCGACACCCCCTACTCAGCAGCTATACCATCATATGCCTACCTACGGCATTTGTTTCAATAGTGATTTTTTCAAATTCGATCTTGTGATCTCTGGAATAAGCAAATATATTCAAATTCCACCTAAAATATATGACATAACCTCACTCAAGTTGCAACATTTTCATAAAATAGCCACATGCCACAGACATATAAATTACAATTTGTCCGAGTAAGGAGAAACGATACTAGCGAAGAACCGCCGCGTCACGCACGCCAGCGTTTGCAATAAAACGGCGACATATGTCTCAATGCTACGGCACCGTCAGCAGAAAAAGGATGACTTGGCTTTATAGGTGTCCTATGAATTGTCAACATAGAAACGACAATCGGTGCTGACTCACAACATATATCTTTATGTTAGTTTTCATAAATATTTGTCTCAATGCTACGTACAGTCAGCAGAAAAACGATGACTTTGCTTAAAAGTCAACACTGATTGACAGCAACGCGTCAAATTCTGCCTATATCTGAATATGACCTAACTCTAGCATTACTAATCTAACCCAATAATTAAATCATTCGGTCTTGTTTCAGTATATCTGCAGCAGTAGATAGATGGCAGATGCTTTGCTCCCACGGGACTTCCTCTTCCAACCGGAACAAGTGGAAACACGTTGCCATTTAACAACTGTTGGCATTAAGCCAACTATTTTGCCAATTAGAGGCTACCGGTTAGCAAAACAGGCCCTTAGAAACTTTCAGTTAAAGTATTCGGGTGCTAATTTTCTCATTGTTTCTTGGTTCCATAGTAACTGTTAGATTAATATCAGGTAGCATACATACACAATAGGCCTTTGACGAGACGGCCTCAACCATAAGCTCAAAGAGATTCGCCAAAGAGCTAAAGTCATTGACATAGCCCATAGAATCAGTATGCTGAAGTGGTAATGATCATGTCATATTCACGATGGACCCGTAGTCGCACCAGATTGTCACACTGGTATGTCTACGGGGAAACTTATTTCCCGATACTGCCAGTGTGATAAACGATAGATTTTTTTTTTAAGGGCCCGTTGTAATACTAGGTGTTTACGATGCGCACACTAGGCGCGCACCTGCCTCGCGTTTACGCGAAAGCAGCCCGAGGAATGTGCACTCGGGCCCAAATGTAGTAAACTTACTCAATATATCCACCGGAGGTGGGTAAGCACAATATAGAACAATTTATACAATTTAGAGGTCTCACTTACCCCAGGTGGTTTTGCCCACGCTCAAATCTGGAAAGTGTACCTACGCTAGTCCCTACTAGACGTGACCTATCTTAGTGTGATTGAATAAATACATACATTCACAATAGATACTTGTGTAGTAATCCAAGTCTCGTCCTGTGGTGAGCCGGTGGCCGCTATCGTTCGGCAACTCACACCCGGCAGCAAATCACCTCGAGAATCACTTCCAAACCACAAGCACAATCACAACAAATCCAACCAAAACACTCGCGTGGCACAGGATATCAGCGAACAAGACCTATTACTAGGCGCTAATAACAAATAACAACTGTCCGAAGCCGCAGTGTGAATTTATCTCAATTTAACTCTGCTCGCCGCCGAGCGCGTGTTACTACTCAAAAAATATCAAATTCTCAAAACCGCCTTCAATATGGCGGGGACAAAAAAATGTTGCTTCAAAATAATCAATATATGCGGGTATGCAAAGATGCTCGCGCCAATTCCAAACAATCCCCCGTCCCGAGCCGAAGTATTCGGGTCGCTAATCAATGGGTAAGCGGGATAATGTCGCGACGGCCCGCTTCAAAATAGAATCGCCCACCAAGACCTCGGCTAACCTGGGAACACCATCAGAGCCCGGAAAAAGGTTAACAATGCGCCCCCGGCGCCAACACAAGGGCGGTAGGTTAGCATCTTTAACCAACACGAGGTCCCCAACCTTCGGCGGATTCGTTTTGTCCGTCCACTTGACGCGCTGCTGCAGAGTGTGCAAATATTCAAGGTGCCAGCGTTTCCAGAAACTCTGAGTGAGTTGCTGGAGCAATTGAAAACGCGACAAACGAGAACTGGGCACATCAGTCCAAGGGTACTCTGGCAGAGCGACGAGTGGCTGACCAATCAAAAAATGGCCCGGCGTTAGGGCTTCCAAATCATTCGGATCCGACGAAAGTGGGCAGAGCGGTCGAGAGTTGAGGACGGCCTCAACTTTCGCAAACACGGTCGCGAGTTCCTCAAATGTGAGAATCGTCTCACCAATAACGCGCCTCAAATGGGTCTTTGCCGATTTAACTACGGCCTCAAAAATTCCACCCCAGTGCGGACAAACTGACGGATCGAAGCGCCAGGTTATCCCACGGAGGGCCATCTCACGACCCAAATTCATTTTCTGCTCTTCAAGAAACTCATACACATCCCTTAAGTAGTTATTGGCCCCCTGAAAATTAGTTCCGTTGTCGGACCTAATCAAGGTAGGGAGTCCCCTACGAGATACAAATCGGCTGAGGGCCGCTACGAAGGCTTCTGTGGAGAGAGCAGACACAACTTCCAAGTGTGTGGCCTTAGTAGACAGGCACACAAAAACACACAAATATGCCTTTACGGATTTGGCATTACGAAGCTGAGATGACTTCACCAAAAAAGGACCAGCAAAATCCGTACCAACCGTAGCAAAGGGTCTAGACTCAGAGACTCGGTCCGCGGGCAAATCGCCCATCTGGGGTTACATGGTAGAAGCTTTAGTTCTGTAACAAGACATGCAACGAAAAATGACTCCCCGGACGAGTCGTCTAGCCGACAAAATCCAAAATTCGCGTTGCAAAATCGCCAACAGTGCGTTACAGCCTGCATGGGAGTTCTTGAGGTGTCGATCCATCGCCAGCAACCGCACCAAATGTCCATCTTTCGGCAAGAGAAGAGGATGGCGGACACCATGAGGCAAATTGGCATGTCTAAGCCGACCTCCCACGCGCAGTAGACCCGAAGGATCCACAAAGGGATTCAATCGCACAATAGCGCCTTTTAATTTAGCGGAACCTTCCTTCATAGATTTTAACTCTGAAGCGAAGCTAACAGACTGTACTATGCGAATCCAATTCAATAGCGCTTCATGTCGTTCCTCAGACGAGATGAAGGCTGACAACAATTTATTCTGTGGGTTTTTAACATTGTGACGCCAACGTCTAACCCAAGATGTCACATTCAAAAGTTTATCCAGTGAGCTGTACCTGGCTAGCAAAACATCGGGATCACATGATGATTCCGCTGCTTCGCTGCTCCCGGCACCATCGGCCACTGGTAAACTTACAAAGCCTATCGCAGGCTGAACTAGAGTGATCCGTGAGGCCGGCCAAATTGACACTGGTCCCTTCAGCCAGTCCGGACCCCACCACAACGGATGTCCAATAATCTCTAGGGCTGAGCATCCACGTGATGCACAATCAGCTGGGTTTATATCGCCAGGGACATGTCGCCAAATCAATCGAGCTTGCGACGCCTGGATCTGGGAAACACGGTTCGCCACAAACACCTCCAAGGTGTGAACAGAAGCTCGCAACCAACAAAGCACAATTTGACTGTCTGTCCATGCAAAGACGTCTACTAACTCTACGGAACGCCCTAGAGTAGCGACGACATGATTCAAGAGACTGGCGCCTGACAATTCTAGCTTCGGTATTGTCATACGCGAGCGAATAGGCGCAACCTTGCTCTTTGCTAGAACCGGCGAGACCAAAACATGTCCAGCAGCATCCACTGTGCGTAGATAAACAACCGCTGCATACCCTCGCTCGGAAGCATCACAAAAGCCATGAAGGCTAGCTCTATATTTTCCAGACGGAAGGAAACGTCTGGGCAAGGAAACCCGATTAAGAGCTGGGAGGGATGACACAAACTCTAGCCATTCCAACAATAACTCTCCATGAAGAGGCTCATCCCACGACAATTCAGCAGCCCATAATTTCTACAAAAAACATTTCGCCCAAAAAATAACTGGACTGATCCAATCGACTCACCAACCAAGCTGAGACTATACAACCCTGGGCACCCGAGTCCAAAAGGGCACGAACAACAATCGAGTTGTCCTTCGGGTCCCATACCCGCACAGAGACCGTGGGCAAAAGGATGGTCTCTGGGTTCTAAGCGTGGTGAGCTGCAAGTCCCTAACGGGAGAAGTTACGGAGTGAGGGCTCCCTCCACGAGTGCGGCAGGGGACGATAACTGTCTACCTTGCCCTCACCGCGACGACCCTGCACAACATGTGCGGATGAGAGGGGGGCTGCAGCCTGCCCTCCCAGGCGAGGCGGACGCCGCTCCGACCCCGGTCGCTCCAACAGCGGGGGGGGAGAATCTCCGGTTGCGGTAGACTGTGGAGTACTCCGCAAACCCAACAGTGCCTCTAGGGGGTGGCGAACGCCTACCCCCGCCCGTAAGGGCTCGATCTTGGGCGCTGGACCTGGCAGGACTGTCACCACCAGCGCGAGCAGCCGAATGTCGCTCAGCATCACGAACACCAGCACCCTCCTGGTTGCGGTTCGCACACAAAATGACGTGGTGAGCACCACCACATTGTCCACATGGACGAGGCTGAGGACACTCTCGCTGGAAGTGACCCTCCAGGCAATGGTAACACAATCGCCTCTCCTTGGCGATGTGTCGACGCGCTGCTACGCGCAAGGCCACAAATTTATGGCAAGCAGTCATCCGGTGGCCGGAGCGCTTGCAGAATCTGCAAGCCACGGACTCCTCTTGGGAGACCCCATATCTCGGCCGTGACTGCTTGAAACCCGGCGGACCCTGCGGTCGGGCCAGTGGTCGCTCTCGGCTAACACTAGGCTGCGGCACCAAGGGAGCGGAACCCTCCACGGTATCCACCTTGCGACACTCGTCTTCGAGGAACCTTTCGAGTTCCTCATAGGAAGGCAAGTGAGTGGAGCTGTCTCCACCATATTGTCGCTCAAAGCGCAGCCGCATCTCCAAAGGCAGTTTCGCCAACACAATATGGAGCAGCAAAAAGGACCACTGGTCCACAGGTAAATCCAATCGCCTTAAGGCGTTAACGGCCACCAAAACAGGGTTAACAATGTCTGTCCGTAAGGCTGACGCACAGGCAACCTTAGGCAGGTTCAAAATTTGCCCCACATGGGTGTCAGCCAAAAGGCGCACGTTGTGGTAACGGCGCTTCAACAAATCCATGGCTGTCGAGTAGGTGCCGTCATCGACCTTCAGGTGCTGTACCAGGCCTAGAGCCTCTCCCTGTAAGGAGGCCAACAGGTACGCCATTTTTTGAGCAGCTGACAGGTCGGTATGGGAGTCCACCAAACTATTGAACATCCCATAGTAGCTCAACCACTGGTCCAAATCACCGTCAAAGGTGGGAAGGTTGAGCGTGGGGAGACGACCCAACAAGGCGTGGGGTGCAACAAGTGAATCCCCACCAGAGGGAGCTGAGATGTGGGAGACCGCCTAGTTAATGGTGTCCACAAACTCGTATATTTGACCAAAGTCCGCTTCATATCGCTGCTTCTGCTTGTCCGGTACAGGCGTTTCCAAATTCGCCATAAATGTCAAGCCCTCAGCAAAACTCCTATCTAACGCCACCAAACGGGCCGGCATTTCACTCGCCCGGGCGAGTAAGGCTTGCTTCCGGTCCGGGCGGTTGACCATTGCAACCGCAGAAGAAAACCATCTCAGCTGCGCAGTCATTGCGGACTGATGTGTGGAAAAGGTCACCTGGACAGACATGTCTACACCTCAGGACGCACGCAATACAAAACAAAAACCAAAAATAAAAAACAAAAATAAAAGCAAAAAAAAAAAACAATAACAAAAAAATAACAAAATAAAAAAAACAAAAAATGCAGTGGAGGCACAATAAAAAACAAAAGGGGTGCGTATGTGTCTTCAAGAAGGTATAACCGTCCAAAATATTAATTAAGACTACCTGACAAAACAACAACAAAAAAAAAACAAATTAAATTATCAAATTATCAAATTAAATAAACGCAACCAAAAATGTATACGAGCGTGGACTCAATAAAACCACAATGTCCAGCTATCAAAAAAAACGTGAAGCGTTATTTCCAAAAAAAAATTATTAACGCGTGTGGGTAATTCGCCAGCTACTAAACGTCGCACGCGTGGATTCAAAATATCTTCAGAATACAAAATATACGTAGGGCCTAGCCTTCAAACCGTGAACGTAAAATAAAAAATCAAAACCAAATATTTAAACCAAATTAACAATATACAAACAAGACAAAAGGTCATCAATATTAACTACCTAACGGTATTATCAATATCATCAATTTCAAGTAACGGTATCAAACCACGCTCTGCTACCAGATGTTTACGATGTAGCAGGAGCGTGGACCCAATATATTCAAGGCTCTTAACACGTGAATTTACAATTATCAATAAAATGAATAATGACAAAAACAAGAATGGTTGATAACGGTATCAACCACGCTCTGCTACCAGATGTTTACGATGTAGCAGGAGCGTGGACCCAATATACGCAAGGCCCTCAACACGTGAAGTTACAAAAAAAAATTGAATAATGACAAAGAATGGTGGATAACGGTATCAACCACTCAACCACGCTCTGCTACCAGATGTTTTCGATGCGCACACTAGGCGCGCACCTGCCTCGCGTTTACGCGAAAGCAGCCCGAGGAATGTGCACTCGGGCCCAAATGTAGTAAACTTACTCAATATATCCACCGGAGGTGGGTAAGCACAATATAGAACAATTTATACAATTTAGAGGTCTCACTTACCCCAGGTGGTTTTGCCCACGCTCAAATCTGGAAAGTGTACCTACGCTAGTCCCTACTAGACGTGACCTATCTTAGTGTGATTGAATAAATACATACATTCACAATAGATACTTGTGTAGTAATCCAAGTCTCGTCCTGTGGTGAGCCGGTGGCCGCTATCGTTCGGCAACTCACACCCGGCAGCAAATCACCTCGAGAATCACTTCCAAACCACAAGCACAATCACAACAAATCCAACCAAAACACTCGCGTGGCACAGGATATCAGCGAACAAGACCTATTACTAGGCGCTAATAACAAATAACAACTGTCCGAAGCCGCAGTGTGAATTTATCTCAATTTAACTCTGCTCGCCGCCGAGCGCGTGTTACTACTCAAAAAATATCAAATTCTCAAAACCGCCTTCAATATGGCGGGGACAAAAAAATGTTGCTTCAAAATAATCAATATATGCGGGTATGCAAAGATGCTCGCGCCAATTCCAAACACTAGGCTTGTCGCAAAACGTACCAGACGTACGTACCAGAAAGTGCATTGTGCAATGCCGGCCACATGCACCGACGATATAAAGTTTGTCAGTAGGAGCTGTAAGAGAATCATTTATGGTGGAGAGCTTATGAGATTTATATCCAATAATGGAAAGACGTAGGCTAATGTTATTATATGGTACGGTACGGTAAGATATGCCATGGCAGGGCATCGCATTGTATGGTACGATAAACAGGGAAATGTCCCGTCCGACTAGTGCTGTAATCATAAATTTTTTTACTGTAAATTTTCGGCTGCAGCGTGTCATCGCCATATTTCCGTTTTTAATTTTTCTAATAAACCTATCAATTTTAGAAACTATCAAAATACCCTTTACCAAACACTAATCCTTGTCATGAAAATTGAAACAGATGTGACACATCCGAAATGCGCTGACACATTTCACTGCGAGTAGACCGATTAGAGCTGAGACGAGTGCTGTCACCACAACGCTAATTTGTGAGTTTCAAACTATATAGGGCACCTTATTTTGATTGTAATAAAGACTAGAATGAACTTATTTTGTATATCGACATGATACAAATATAATAATGAGGTCGGTATGCATTATATGATTACTCTAAGAAAAAATAACTCTAAGAAATTTGAGGGGAAGAGTGCACGCTGCAATCCAACAGCCGCTGGGCGCGCTCGACTGGCCACGTTACCCCTCTCTCACAGAAGACTCACCTTGAAATGTACTGCATTTCCCACTTTATCGTATTTCCCCAATGTACGTACGTGTTTCGGTAGTGAGTGAGATATGCCAGAGCCCGTTCCCATCCTATTCCTCCCCATTTTCCCAATCCTTTCTTCAAATCCATTCCTATATCTCCAAAGGTAGGCAGCGCATCCGGGGGCGTGCCAACGTTTGTCATTTTGGACTAATGTTGGCATGTATCGCGGATGTCTATGGATAGTATCCACTCACCATCAGGCGGACTGTATGCTCGTCTGCCACCTTCGTACATAAAAAAGAAACATAAAAGGATATATTTGGTTGTGTAAGAAAATAAGAAGAAATAAAGAAAAAAACATAAAATACGACATAGCACACACGAGAGCAGAGAAGTCCACTACGTGGAGATTAGATTAGATTTAATTAGATTAGAGAGTTTAGATTTAACACATATTTTGAATTTTAATATATAAATAATACATACGAGTATATGCTAAAACTTAACGTATCGTGAAAACATTTTTATAAACTCATAAAATAACGGAGTTATAGCTACTCAAAGTTTCGGCTGTAGTTATTGTCGATTCGTCCGTCGTCACGCGATGATGACGTCACAATGTACCTTTCTACAATCTTTTACTTTTCAATCTTTAAAAGGGATATTCAACTAGATTATGTTGATATTCGTTGTAGAGCTTCATGAATATTATTCACCGTCATATTGTTTGTATATAAATATATCGTGACCATCATACGCTGTTCAGAACTTTATTTTTCAACACCCAACTTTGAAAAAGTATAACTTCGTAATTTTTAAACATTTATATATTTTTTATTTTATTTTAAACTAGCTGGCCCGGCGAACTTGGTACCGCATGAGACCAATAGATTTGACAGTTGTTGTCATCTATCTGTTCTCTATATTTTTGTTTAAATTTCGATTTGAGTATTTTCTATTTATTTCAATATATTTCTAGATTAATATTATTATTTTTTTTCCTTGAATTTTTCAGATATTTTAATAGTTATTGTGCTATTCGGGGCGGAGACGAATCCAACAAATCATTAAAAAATCAGAGATCATTAAAATCGGTCCAGCCGTTTTTGAGTTATAAATGGTTTAACTAACCCGACTTTGTTTTATAGATATGATGAAACAGCAGTATTAACACATAATACTCGTATTATTACATTCTAAACAATCTCCAAACACATGCCCATTAATGTTAACAAAAGATAGGTGTTTCTTGCATATACACTAAACGTTGCGCTAGATATCATAAAAGAAAAACACTAATTTTTTTGTAACTTTTCAACCTTTTTTAGGTAATAAATAAAAAAATGGCGAACTTTTGTTATATAAACGGACAAGATTATATACAAGGAAATTTACAATTATACCAGGAATTAAAACACAAATAACATCGCTTAAAATAAAAATCTTACTTCTTCTCACTCCTCACGAACTGTCTCGAGAGGTCTTTCCCGTGTGATACGACATAGGGTTCTTCGGGAAAGCTGTGCATTCTAGAATTCTGTAAGGTAGAGAGCTGCTGGTGTTGCAGGTGTCTATAGACGGGGTAACCACCATTACGTGGACCTTTTGCCACTCTTCCAGAGTCCCCACTGTTAAGAGTATTAAAATGATTTTCAAATGATGTTTTTAAGATGTATCTCCACGAGTTTTTTTGTACAACAGAAGAACTAATTTCCCCAGAACCGTCTTTTATCTACGGAAATCGTTCGATGTTCAAAACAATGTATCACTGGCCGGCCGAAACTGGAACAGTGTTAAAAATACCGAGAGGAGACAAGGGCGACATATAACACGCTCCGTAATAAAATCCCTAGGCAAGAAACCATAGTAAGAAGAAACGGTATGGAATCTTAAAGGTATTTCGAACGAATAAAGCGATAAATGGATGAGGGCTGTCACTTATTCGATGGATAAACCGTGAAGTATATCTGATATATGTGATGTTTTTGTATCAGCCGCTGTATTTTCACTTACTGGTTATAGACCTCTCCCGAGGCCCGCCACAACACAATTTACTGTTTGTGCAGCTATTAAACGCGACTTTCTTCAAGTAGTCCGTCCTTTTAGCCGGAGTGCGACCCACATTATTTTTCCGAATATATTTTGGCAGGGCAGGCTGTACGGTGCACGTACGTACGTACCAGACGTACGTACCAGAAAGTGCATTATGCAATGCCGGCCACATGCACCGACGATATAAAGTTTGTCAGTAGGAGCTGTAAGAGAATCATTTATGGTGGAGAGCTTATGAGATTTATATCCAATAATGGAAAGACGTAGGCTAATGTTATTATATGGTACGGTACGGTAAGATATGCCATGGCAGGGCATCGCATTGTATGGTACGATAAACAGGGAAATGTCCCGTCCGACTAGTGCTGTAATCATAAATTTTTTTACTGTAAATTTTCGGCTGCAGCGTGTCATCGCCATATTTCCGTTTTTAATTTTTCTAATAAACCTATCAATTTTAGAAACTATCAAAATACCCTTTACCAAACACTAATCCTTGTCATGAAAATTGAAACAGATGTGACACATCCGAAATGCGCTGACACATTTCACTGCGAGTAGACCGATTAGAGCTGAGACGAGTGCTGTCACCACAACGCTAATTTGTGAGTTTCAAACTATATAGGGCACCTTATTTTGATTGTAATAAAGACTAGAATGAACTTATTTTGTATATCGACATGATACAAATATAATAATGAGGTCGGTATGCATTATATGATTACTCTAAGAAAAAATAACTCTAAGAAATTTGAGGGGAAGAGTGCACGCTGCAATCCAACAGCCGCTGGGCGCGCTCGACTGGCCACGTTACCCCTCTCTCACAGAAGACTCACCTTGAAATGTACTGCATTTCCCACTTTATCGTATTTCCCCAATGTACGTACGTGTTTCGGTAGTGAGTGAGATATGCCAGAGCCCGTTCCCATCCTATTCCTCCCCATTTTCCCAATCCTTTCTTCAAATCCATTCCTATATCTCCAAAGGTAGGCAGCGCATCCGGGGGCGTGCCAACGTTTGTCATTTTGGACTAATGTTGGCATGTATCGCGGATGTCTATGGATAGTATCCACTCACCATCAGGCGGACTGTATGCTCGTCTGCCACCTTCGTACATAAAAAAGAAACATAAAAGGATATATTTGGTTGTGTAAGAAAATAAGAAGAAATAAAGAAAAAAACATAAAATACGACATAGCACACACGAGAGCAGAGAAGTCCACTACGTGGAGATTAGATTAGATTTAATTAGATTAGAGAGTTTAGATTTAACACATATTTTGAATTTTAATATATAAATAATACATACGAGTATATGCTAAAACTTAACGTATCGTGAAAACATTTTTATAAACTCATAAAATAACGGAGTTATAGCTACTCAAAGTTTCGGCTGTAGTTATTGTCGATTCGTCCGTCGTCACGCGATGATGACGTCACAATGTACCTTTCTACAATCTTTTACTTTTCAATCTTTAAAAGGGATATTCAACTAGATTATGTTGATATTCGTTGTAGAGCTTCATGAATATTATTCACCGTCATATTGTTTGTATATAAATATATCGTGACCATCATACGCTGTTCAGAACTTTATTTTTCAACACCCAACTTTGAAAAAGTATAACTTCGTAATTTTTAAACATTTATATATTTTTTATTTTATTTTAAACTAGCTGGCCCGGCGAACTTGGTACCGCATGAGACCAATAGATTTGACAGTTGTTGTCATCTATCTGTTCTCTATATTTTTGTTTAAATTTCGATTTGAGTATTTTCTATTTATTTCAATATATTTCTAGATTAATATTATTATTTTTTTTCCTTGAATTTTTCAGATATTTTAATAGTTATTGTGCTATTCGGGGCGGAGACGAATCCAACAAATCATTAAAAAATCAGAGATCATTAAAATCGGTCCAGCCGTTTTTGAGTTATAAATGGTTTAACTAACCCGACTTTGTTTTATAGATATGATGAAACAGCAGTATTAACACATAATACTCGTATTATTACATTCTAAACAATCTTCAAACACATGCCCATTAATGTTAACAAAAGATAGGTGTTTCTTGCATATACACTAAACGTTGCGCTAGATATCATAAAAGAAAAACACTAATTTTTTTATAACTTTTCAACCTTTTTTAGGTAATAAATAAAAAATGGCGAACTTTTGTTATATAAACGGACAAGATTATATACAAGGAAATTTACAATTATACCAGGAATTAAAACACAAATAACATCGCTTAAAATAAAAATCTTACTTCTTCTCACTCCTCACGAACTGTCTCGAGAGGTCTTTCCCGTGTGATACGACATAGGGTCCTTCGGGAAAGCTGTGCATTCTAGAATTCTGCAAGGTAGAGAGCTGCTGGTGTTGCAGGTGTCTATAGGCGGGGTAACCACCATTACGTGGACCTTTTGCCACTCTTCCAGAGTCCCCTCTGTTAAGAGTATTAAAATGATTTTCAAATGATGTTTAATTCCCCCAGAACCGTCTTTTATCTACGGAAATCGTTCGATGTTCAAAACAATGTATCACTGGCCGGGCGAAACTGGAATAGTGTTAAAAATACCGAGAGGAGACAAGGGCGACATATAACACGTTCCGTAATAAAATCCCTAGGCAAGAAACCATAGTAAAAAGAAACGGTATGGAATCTTAAAGGTATTTCGAACGAATAAAGCGATAAATGGATGAGGGCTGTCACTTATTCGATGGATAAACCGTGTAGTATATCTAATATATGTAATGTTTTTGTATCAGCCGCTGTATTTTCATTTACTGGTTATAGACCTCTCCCGAGGCCCGCCACAACACAGTCTGCTGTTTGTGCAGCTATTAAACGCGACTTTCTTCAAGTAGTCCGTCCTTTTAACCGGAGTGCGACCCACATTATTTTTCCGGATATATTTTGGCAGGGTAGGCTGTACGGTGCAATCCTACAGCCGCTTGGCGCATTCAACTGTGAGAGAGTGGCCTACATTCTCGCAGAAAACTACAATAAAAAAAAAACATTTCTCACTTTATCATATTTGACAAATATATATACGTGTTTCAGTAGTGAGTGGGATATATCAGAGCCCATATCCATCCCATCTTATCCCATGGACATCATGGGCGATAGAATCCACTTACCATCAAGTGTCACCTTCTTTACATATAAAAAAAATCCAGAAAGTTGTTTTCATTCCAGCACACATCGATCATGCGATAGATATTGGTCTGTCGTTTATCTTACTGACTCGTAGTTGTTACATTAGTTCTTTTATTCATTAAAAAACTCCGTGCATGCGGTAAATTTAATACGAGCATGCGTCAATAAAGATTAAATACCGCATCTTATCTATCTTGTGCCTCTAGACAAGAAGCGCTTCAAAGGCTATAAAATAACAGTCATTCATTTTACAACGTGCCAAAGAAGTTTAGATGTGTAGAGTAAAAGCGAAAGTTGTAGAGGCGACACTGATAGCTACATTAGTGCGCGCGATGACGGATTGATGGAAATATATGGATGGTATATTAAAATTATTATTAGCTCACATAATTTTTAGAATAAATCTTCCTTATATCTACACAGACCAAAACTATATATACCAAAACTTACTCGTGGATTGAAGGAATTTAATTGTTAACCTCTTCTACGAAGTCTTCAAAAAGACCCATGGCTGCGTCAAGAATTCTCTGTTCTCGGTAAGTTTCAAAAAACAGTAGCTGTGGTTTCACTTGCCCTTTCCAACAACCTGCAGGGGAAAGAATCACTTTCATTTTTAGCTTTTGTTAATGACTCCCGATGCGGCTACAGGTACACCGTTAGTCAATAATCGAAGCTAATAAATAAAAGTTGTAAAATACGTTATCAAATATTGATATATTAAAAATGCGTTTATGAGCTACTAATTTCGCTTAATATGAAACTAGGTAATTAATGTGCATATGCTATATTGCTATGTGAGCGCCATAGTTTACGAAATATCATGTCACAGAAAGCCTAGAATATGTTTAAGATACTTCACCCACTTAAGCCCATTTTAATTAACATTATAGTTGTAATTTTTAGAAATGTCAGCACATACAGTTAACAAGATATATCGTTGGAGGTGCTTGGTAGGCAGGAGATAAGTGATAGAATTGATAGTTGTATACAGTCGTATGCAGTTGTATACAGTCCTATACAGTTGTATACAGTTGTATACAATCGCATACAGTCGCATACAGTCGTATACAGTCGTATACAGTCGTATACAGTTGTATATAGTGGTATATAGTTGTAGTGATAGACTTGTAGACTTGGATGAAATTAATTGAATAATTTATTTGAAATCATAACTCTTTTTTTTTTTTTTATGTTAGGAACGACAATCAAGGAAAACCCTGCATGGTCACCTGGTACCATCTAGTCTAGTTAGTCTAGGTGGTACCAGGTAGTGCCGGACTTCTACCGGCTAAAAAACCTTGATTGCCTCAACATCGTGTAGGTCTAAGTTCTTGTGGCCCTGGTGGCCTTTCAAGAGTCACCGGTCGTATGTTGATGAGGGGCGAGCGTAGAAGGCGCTCAGCCAGTAAATCATAACTCTATTTGTACAGAATATAATTGTTATTATTACCCTAAAAGCCAATCAAAAATTCTACATTTCGACCATTAGTGATGCATAATTTTGCTATGGATCTGTAAACATGGGATGGGTCCGTTTCCGCTTCCCTCCCACCACGGCGCTGGGCGAATACATAAATACATGTTGCTCGGCCGGCTCATTCCTTCCCCACTCCCGATATCCTCTTTCGGTCAAACTATCCCTTGGGTTAGAAAGACCAAATAACTCCAAGTTCCGAGAACTTTAATTCTTTAATTCCTTTAATTCCGAGAACACATGAAAACTGCTCGGAACCGAGGCGCCTTTGTACTCGGTCGCCTTAACTATCTCATATGCGAGAGAAGTAAAATGTCGCTTATAAATAAGCTAACATTGTACTAAACTTGCGTACGTCTCATAATGACTTTCGCTAGCGTTGTCTTTGCACGCGCAATCCCCTCCGATATTAAAATACTTCAAACTGCTTTATAGTACTCTCGGAATGTCGACCTCCACAAGGATTTGGAACTTCCCTCCATCGTCAAATACGTGAAAGACTCCGCCCGACACTACTACGACAGAATCTCTCATCATCGCAACCCCCTAGTAGTTGCCATCCTAACTTATGTCCCCGATTGGAATGCCCCTCTCCGTCACCGTCGTCCTCAACACGTCCTTGACGTTCCCGATGACCCAATTGCCAATGCAGTTTTTACACTACATGCTTACACTACACATGTACACCGTCCCCGCCGGCAGAAACGAGGACGTGCCCCTTCGCTACACCGTGAACACACACCTGCCCTCAGCTAACACTTTTACCAGGTATCGGCTCGTGCCTGGGCGCTTCTCACCGACTCGCGATCCCGCGGTACCCTCCCAAAGCAAAGGTCTAAACCGAGATCCGTTCCTTCCGCCGGTTCACCGGCCATGGAAGCGCTTAGGCTCGTTGCCACACACTTTTTGGCAATTTTTGCTCCTGGATGAACACCGTCTGCCCTAAACTATACATGTCCACTGACTCTTGAAAGGCTACTGAACCACAAGAATTTAGCCATACCAAAAAAAAAGCTCGTTCCTTCGTAGCAGCCGGCCACATGGAGTGCAGACGTCTCAAGTCAGTGCCACATTGAGTGCATTTTCGTACTACGCGAGCTCCGTGTGGAGGCACGTGACGAAGAATACTTGCTGTTCCTGCTTGCTGCAACCTCCACGAAGTAAATCAGCTCATCGTGAGTAACCATATGTATGTATATGTGTGAATTTGTGTGTATGTGTATATGTGTGTGTGTGCGTGAGTGAGTGTCAGTATTTGTTTAACAACATATAACACATAACAGTTTAAAATCTTATGTATTCGCAGTTTCTTTATGAGGGCGTCAATAATGCTGGCTACGCAAGTAGCTATTGTACATATCCTAGAACGTATACATGAGGCCTTACTCTTTTAGGCATAATATTAGTTTGTTATTTAAAAAAAACGTTTACAGTCTATGGGAATATGGAATTTAATCTTTGAGCAGACATGTCAGATGAAATAAGGACGGTTATAGTCGGCTATTAAAGGAAGATATTTTTGTTTTGTCCAATCAAGATTAGGAATAGGTGCGGTTGGATGGCGGCCAATTTAGATTTAATTGTTTGTCACGATGAAAC
The DNA here is from genome assembly GCA_914767545.1 of Sesia apiformis. Lineage (NCBI taxonomy): Eukaryota > Metazoa > Arthropoda > Insecta > Lepidoptera > Sesiidae > Sesia > Sesia apiformis. The sequence goes on along the minus strand of OU611965.1, from coordinate 15,426,052 downwards.
ATTTATATCTGTTGAATTTATCTCTAGTTCCTCAAAGAGACAGATATATTCAGGATTCAGATAAAAAGAGGATCGCTTCCAGGTTGGTGCTTAATTTCGTCAAAGACCTCAACAGTCTAGGTAAAACTGTTTTTCTTCACCACCTGTTTAGTAATAATATAACAATCCATACTTGAATAGAAACTGCCAGCTGTGATTTTTCAACTAAACTATGACATGAGGTTCTTCGAGAGAGTTGTGAGCACGATTCCGAAAGGTCAGCAGTGCATACGTACCTCCCCTGCTATTGCAAGTGTCTATGGATGGCAATGACCACTTACCACCACATGGATGGATCCCCCGTCTGTACTCTGTTCTATATAATAAAAAAAAAATCTCACTAGTGTGAGACTGGGATTTAAACTCTCGAGGTCAAATACCTTTGGACTAGTACCACGCTAAATAGAACAAATTTTACAGCTGCCCTATTTAATGGTAAATGCATAAATTAAGGGGTCCGCGTACCTTCAATTAGACAGAAGCCCTAAGCCCTTTGATCGTTTGTATTTTGTAACCAATCCCAATGGTACATATTAATTAAGTTTGAAACATCTCTCTGTTTCCACATATATATACATAGATACGGCGTGTGTCTATGTCTTAGCGTCTATGTTTGTGTCTCTGATTGTTTGCACACAGAATCTATTTGATATCAGCCTATAACATTCCACTGCAGGACGCAGACCTCCCCTGGTATAAATATCTGGGATTTCCGGGAATCGGTAGATCACATACTCCAGATTTTTATTTTATTTCTCGAGCATGTTGGTTTCCTCTCGATGTTTTTCCTCCTTGTAAAGTTAATTACTTTTTTTTTATACTTGCTTAAGTACAAACCAGTAAGGTCGAAGATTTTAACTCACGATCACACGGATGTGAGTCGAATATCCCTAGGCGCACTCAAGATCTACTGGATTGATTTTGTTTCGATTTTTACTGTATTATTGCGTAAGATTGGTATAGTGGGTTGATTCTTGCATCATTTCGCATTTCTGTAAAAACAACACAACAGAATTTCATCGTGGATCATAATAATTAAACCATTGGAAGTTCTGTTTGCTACGAATTTCATATAAATCTAACAGGTTTTTCTATAGACACTAAAATATCTAATTAAGCCAGATAACCCCCATTAAAGTGGGACGGCCATAATAAAAGATATTTTTGCCGGAGAAATGAGGCCCATTACTGAGGCACTCAGTCAACTGACGCATTTTAATTCCTCATTGTGGACAGCCCTTTCCAGATCAGACGAAATAAATAGCGGTATGGAATCTTTTAGCAACGCTTCAATTATAGGTCACGCACACATAGGCACTAATTAATATGACGCACAAAAACATGTAAAGATTATTTAATAATGAGCGGTAATACTACTCTCGATTCCCATTCATGAGTTGTAAGTTCAAATTCACGGCTCGTATTATTGAATTTTACTTAAGCACGAATTTTTAAATTATCACTAGCTCGGCGATGAAAGGAATCATAGTGAGAAAACCGTAAACTCGAGAATTGAGAAAAATCTAGAGCATTTAACTAATCCTCACTGGACCCGCGTGGTAGATTATGACCGATTGCCTAGTGATTTTACTAAGGGAGGCCTTGACCTGCAATGGAATAATAATAATATCAAAAATTAACTACTTTATGACCAAAGTAACATTTTACATTTTCACGACTAGTAAGTTTTTTGCATTCATAACTATATTATAATCGTTTAATTTGTGGTTTTTTATTAATACACTTAATTCTCACCATTTTATCATTATTATATATTATTAAATACGAGTACCTACTCTGTATCTCTTGTAACGAATAATCTTTCGATAAGCTAATGAAGCAATTATCTGTCGTTATACGCAATTAAACATTTTTTTTAAATCCGCCATGTAAAAATCAACACTAATAACATCCACTTATTAGATCGCAGTTTACTACAATTGTTAAAAAACATATCGCTGAGATTACATACTGTCTATTTTATACATGCCCTGTCCCTTTGCTAGCCGACTATTTGTAAGCGAAATGTCGGTCATATTTTAACAAAAATAACTCATTAGACGTCCCGCACTAGACGTTTAAAGAAAGCTGCTGAGCGGGAGTTTCTTTGAGTTTTAGCAGAGGATTTTACCTTTGTATCCAAAGATATACTCAGTGCGTACCAAAGAGGTTTTGTACTGGTCTTTGCTCGTGGCTTTGCTGTATAATTAATACGGTTTTATTATTGTCGACGCAGTGAATATTTTGTCCAATATTTAAACTCGTATCAAATTATAATGAACAGAAGACTGAAAATAGCATTTGGCTATAGCTTTGTTCATTTATAAATACATCAGTTTTTTAAACAAATTGACATTATCTAAACATATATATTTAGCAAGCGGTCCCACGTGATGATAAGTGTTACCGCCGCCCATGGACACCTGCAACACCAGGGGGTATGAGGGTGCGCCGCCGACCTTGCAAAATCCTATTCACAGCTCTCTTGAAGAACCCTATATCGTAGCTTAATGGAAAGACCTCTTGAGGCAGTTCGTTCCACAGCCTACGGGTTCGCGGTATAAAATTATATGTTATATATAAATTGGTGTTCACTTTAGTTCTATTTATAATTAATAATATAACTTGATAATATTGTAGATGTTGGTAACCTAATAAAGATTAATAATATATAATACAATACAGTCATGTCTCGCTTTCAGAGCATACCTCCTAACATATCGGAGAGTATCAGGATCGTTGTTGTCGACATTTCCAACACGTGGCGATGGCGAATACATTTAGTGCTGTTGATGGTTTATCCAGCCAGCATTTTTTGCCATTTTTTGCCATTTTTTGCCATTTTTTTTGCCATTTATATTTGCCAGCATTTTTCTCGTAAATATTTTGTCAGCATCCCGAAGAAAGGCAACCGAAAACAATGAATGCTGGCTACTCTCCACTATCTGTGTAAAATCTTTTCCAATAATTTATTCTTTTATAGTATGCTTAGGTGCTAATGTACTTATTCTATGTACCCAGACTGGTTTTTTCGTTGGTCTTTCGGCTTCACACGGCCGTAGCTATGTATATCGGCGGCCGTGATTAGTAAAATAATCGACTCCACTAAGTTACGACATGGAGCTCATCATGGGGTTTATATGGCACGAAGCAACATTCATTTTGTATGGTTATTTTTTGTATGTGTATAATAATAATAAAAAAATAACAAAAGAAAGTTGAGAATAAAATTCTGCAAGAACGGTAGCTCACCTGCACCCCCTGATGTTGCACGCGTTCATGACTGGTGGTGACCACTTGCCATCTTGGTTAAAAACTACTTATTTATATTAGTATTTAGAGAAATATATGGATAGATAGCAAAACTTATTTAATAGGGTTCTGTTAACGTGTAACGAAGCGTCACAGGAGTTATCCGTCGCATATGTGTTTAGCACAGGTACTGTTTTCGAGCCTGCCATCTGTTAGCAAAAATTGCAGAAAAATTTAATTAAAGAATATTTTATTTGAATGATTAAATACTAAACTGATTTCGAACATGATATCTAGACATCTTCGTAACATCATTTAGTCATATAACAACTTAGAATAACTTAGTCATATAATAAATGTAGATGGAGTACTGGTATTGTGACATTGTCTTCTGACCTATCACTATGCTACGTTGAGAAAGAGATGAAAAGCAGAAGATTGGAAATTTTCCAGAAAAAATCCTACTAAGATCATAGGCGATCGATAACTACTTGTTTTTATCAGTATCCAAGGAATCTATTCACAAATAGTGAAACGTATTTAATGGGTTTGCATCGGCGTACAACTAAGCGTTTAACCTTAATTTATTGGGCTTTTTCGGTACTTTCTAATACTCAGGGGACCGAGCCTTCACATATTCAAATATTTACAATAATCCTAAAGCACAATTTCTTCTATTTACCTCAAGCGGAAATTTTCGTACATTCTGCACGCGTTGACAGTGGCTGCATAAAACTTTTATGGCGTTAAAGTATTGCAATATGCGGATTATCTTCCTGGTTTAAAAAGTTGCAACTTTGCATATACTTAAATAATTGTTATCCTCCACATTGTGTTGCATGAAATAATAAAAGTCCAGTTTAATACTCTAAATAATTTAACTCACCCAGGCACATTGTCAATATATATATATCTTTTTACAAAATTGTAATTAATACGGTGCAAATGTCAGACCATCCACGAATGTATTGGAGACTTGTTCGTGCAGACTTATTCCATGTTCCTTATACAAAAAGAAGATGTGTCAGTCGTAACGCTCCGCTGGCTTGTATATGCTCCTTCTATAATGGCTATCTTAAACTGTTTTGTGCAGTCACGCAATCTGAAAACCGATCGAGCGACATCTATCAACCACCCGAAATCGAAGGCTAACGGCACACATAAGGGAGTATTGTTTGAATTTTGACTGCCAATCCGACTGAATCCTCTTATCAGTCATCAGTCAGTTGCACTAGGTTACGTGCGGTCGAGTGACTTAGTGACCAGCAGCTCGACCACGCGACCAGTGGCATGGCTGGCCGCTACGACCATCGACTCCCTGAGGCCGAGTACTTCAGGATGCCAATCTGAAGCAATTTAGCAAAGTAACACCTGTACCTTTTTAATACAGTGCTTCCTCTACAGACTATTCCAAAAAACTGCAAACCGATCTGTTTTTTCGAATTATTTTCGAGATAATTTCCATTCGCTAGCTCACTATTCATCAGCCTGCAAAGGTGCTGAGTGAAATTTTATTGACGCATTGAAGAACCCTTCTGTTTATATTGCCTACGAATTTGAATATTCTTCATCAAAGTGCCCTTGGAAGTTGAATAAATCTGCTTCTGTAGCCTTCGTAAATGTATTTTGTATAGTTGAACATGTTGCAACGGTTAGATTGGGTTCGCATTAAAGAATTCTTCTGATATTCTGATATAAGCAGCTGTCAAGTGGACTTGGTACGTACTTAGTTGGTCATTTACCAGCTGATCATGTGCCCGGCAATTAACGCAGGTATATGGATTGATATTCTTCTTTAAGGATCTCCGTTCCACATTTTGTTTGTCCGAAGCGACCATTTTGTATAGGAGCTCCTCCTCGGGCATGAACTCTATTCAAGTTACCCTAGCTCCTTTCAGAAACCGCCTGTTCTTCCGGGCTTATTGCATGCTTCCAACATTGTCCCCGAATTTCCGAGGATCTTTGTTCGTTGGTATGCCATACCTTTGCAAAAGTACATGGGATGGAATTTCCTCAGCTTCTATGCTTCCTCTGCATAGTGGGCTATCCGTGATACCCAAAATGAAAAAAAAAAAAAAATTATTGGACAGTGTCCTGTTAAGGTTCTATTGTTATATGAAGATTACTTCTACTTATTTGAAGAAGATTCCTTGTTCATCTTGGGCATGGCTTGGGCATAGCTTCTCGGGATTGACTGTAGTCTGTGACAGTCCACATTGGTTCGTGTTCTCGTCGACTATTCGTTGGAACAAATTGTCAAGCTTACAGTATAGATACTCTCAAATATCCTTTACATTGTCAAGACTTCTGCAAGGATTCTGCAAGAAATTTCTTCTAGAGAAGATTTTTTTATGCCATTTCTCACTTTGAATAAGATAAGCTACATTACATCTTCATGTATTGCGTATCATATTTTATATTGACGTATTCTTACAAAATTATAATAAGGAGCAATGAACTTTAATCTCTTATAGGCGGGAAAATATTGAAATGCAGAAACGTTTTTGGAAAAATATGGGAACTACAATAGTTCTAAATAGAGCTCCTAGACGGATGACTGAAACATGACATACTATTGATTATGAATAAGGGACAGAACCAGGAAAATAAAATAGATTTTTCTGGAATGGGTCGGGCGAGAATGTTGTCGATGATTTTCATATGATTTTCATTCAAACTTCATATGATTCTCGCCTGCAACTGTTTATATGATGAGAAAATCTCGATGGTTACAATGATCACATGATGATAATAATTGTTTTTACTAGCTTTTGGCCCATTTTCTCACCTGCACGCGTTCGAGAAACTCTCCTTGTCTGTGAGTGTTAAACGCAATTTGCACAACAAATAGTTTATTAGACTTTCATTATAAAAGGTTAAATTAGCATCTAGGAGATAAATGCGGTAAGCTCAAAAAGAGCTATCAATAGTCATATTAGGGATGGCCCAAAAATAGTGTTGGGCTGTAAATATGCGAGGATATAACGATAAATTATTTTTGATACTAAGTGAACACAAAAACACCTTTTTAATGTAATTTATTTGTATAAGACTAATAAAAACAGCCTCAAGAGAAACCTTTGGGAACATTACCCCCGAAATCTACAGAGCTAATGGTATTTTTCTCCTTTCTTCTCTATATTTATATTTAGTATTGTATTTATATTACCTTATACATATGTATGGTCTATATATGTATTAAATATTTACTTTTGTAAAGTATATTTATATATTTTATGGTATAAGTAAATTATCAATGTATTATTATTATTATTTATCCAGATGAATTAAGCTTTGCTGTTTAATTTCTATTGCACCGGCTTTAATTTTTCACATCTAACCAACGGTCGACTGGTAGAGATTACCTTAAGGCAATAAGTCCGTCTCTGTACAATATAGCGCAATAAGAGTACATAAATATATAACCGTAATGAGCCCCGAGTGTTGGGGGTATCTCAAGTTCTGAATAAATGAATAAAACAGTCGTAAAATCTTGTTTATATAACAATAAAATTTTATCAATCAGAATAATGATTGATTGAAATAACAATTTGTATTGTGGAGTGTAGGCTTTCTCGGCCGGTGTCCATATTAATTGAATCTTCCGGGCTACTTGGCCGAGGTCTTCTGGAATCTCTTTTCTTTCTTCCAAACGTTTCGTCAACAACTGCGGTTGACATCGAGCGCAACTCTCGAGAAGCCGAAGAGATAACATCTCTCCGAAAGTGAACGCAGTCGCCACTGAAGATGCACAGATGACCCACAAGAGCATGGTATTTTATATACTCCAGTCGAGGACAGTGGATCTCTGGGATCTTTGACTGATCTGATGATATTTCTGAGTTGGCACGTAGGCATGAAAAAGGTCTTCACGTTTTTCTTTTGTAAGCTCTTGCTATCGACCGCTATAAGATTGATATCGATACCAACCCAGAGAGAAGCAAGGCGTTCTTACCTTACTTAAAAGGCATAACAGATCGCATCAGCAAGATCTTACAACAAGCTATTGAAATCTACAAGTATCCCAACAATTTTAACAAAAAAGAAGTAAATCTAAGACTATGTAATATCTGGTATCCAGCACTCCGAAGATATCAAGCTCACGGGGAAGAGAGACGAGGGGGGGGGGGGGGGGGACAAAAACAGACTCGGTACACACCACACAAACATATAAATACCGATATGGCAAGGCCTTCCCATGCGACCTGATCGCGCCCGCGGACTAGTCAAACGTCCGGGCCTCTTAAGACACCGAAAAGGGGCGGGAGCTAGCAACGAAGCCGCAAATAATCATAATCAAGGATAAACGACCAATGACCCAATAGGGTCACCCCAAGGACCTGTCCGTATTAACGGACAGAGGCGAAACCACATTAAGGGAGAAATCCCGGAATTGTTTCCTCCGCCTCCCTATAAGGGGGTGCGAGAGACGGCCTCAGGAAAATACCGGTGCACATAAATACAATATATAAATACATATATAAATACTCGCCCACTATAAATACCGGTGCGCCACAATCGTCGAGTCAGTTGCGCTCGAGAAGCCGAAGAGATAACGTCTCTCCGAAAGTGAACGCAGTCGCCGCTGAGGATGTCAACCGCAGGTGTTGACGAAACGTTTGGAAAAAGAGAAGAGATTCCAGAAGATCCAGGCCAAGTAGCCCGGGAAGATTCAATTAATATAACAATATTTGTATTGTTTACTTCCTTGTTTTAATTCGCAGGCCGGTGACACTGCCTTTTCTATTTGAGTTCGTGTTCAGTGACCTATTAAAAGCGCACGAACGCGATGACTAGCGATATTATAAAAACCCTGTTGTAACGGTATGTAGAGAGAAATACCAACGTAAATGTATTAATCATATCTTTTCAAAATACATATATTCTACTAGCTTTTCGCCCGCGGCTTTGACTGCGTGGATTTTGTTTTAAAAGTAATGGACTCCCCCGGAATAAAATATGCAAATCTTATTTCGGATTTCAGGCTCTTTGCCAAAATTTCATTGAAATCGCTGCAGTAGACATAAAAACGTAAAGTCATGAAGACATAACAAATAAACAGACAAACAAACACACTCTCGGATCTATAATATAATACACGTCGTTTCAATCTGGAACAATTATATGGAAATTTCAATTTATCTGGTGATTCAACCCTTTGAGGATTGAATTTCCAGATAAACGAGAAGTCTATAGATATACCGAATTTCAGGTCTTCAAACTTAAACAGTTTTTTGAGGTACCAATAGATTTTTTGTTCGCTCCTCTAAGTCGAATATCAAAAAAACGCCGATACACATGTTTAATTATTTTAAATGAGAAGTCTATATGCTATCAGACGGTCGGTTGATGCTTGCAACTGAACTACTGACACTGAAAAGTCTCAACAGTCCAATCAACCGGACTAATTACCCGACTACTGATACCAGGCCCTAAGTTTCATGTCTCTAACTTAAGTAGTCCTTGAGATACACGCATTCCATAAAAAAAATCCCAGTAAAATTTCTAAAATTTCTTCAGTGGCTACGTATGTCATAAAACATATCCACTGTGCAAATTTCATGTTTCCAGCTTTGGCTGCTTTGGCTCGGCGATGATGAATCTGCCAATCAATCAGTTAGTCTTTTTACTTGTGTAAATTTCAATATACTTTGTCCAAAATGTAAACAAATGTTGCGGCCTGAGGTGACAACGGCTTTAAAGAACTATCTCAAAATTTAGTTTTAAATCTAGGGTAAACATGCACTCTCGTTGAAATTATGGATATGTAAACAATTTAATTTAAGGTTGTGTCAGTTACCTGAGGCCGCCATGTTTATTTACTCGTATATTTTGGACAAACTGGATTAGAACGAAATACACATAATTATATATATCGATAAATGAAACCCTTTATTGGAGACCAAAACAAACATTGTAGACACAAAATGCACAATGGCTGTGTTATCGCTAAATGCAATCTCTGCCAGACAACCTTTAGGCAGAGAGCAAATAAATATTTTTATCATAATAGAGTATTTTAAAAGTAGGAAGAGGAGGTTGCATGCTGTAATCCCACAGCCGCTGTAACTAGAAGTAACTAATCTCTCACAGAAGACTACTGTAAAATGTACTACACTTCTCAGTTTATTCCATTCCCCATGTACATACATATTTCGGTAGTGAGTGAGATATGTCAAGAGTCTATTTACATCCCATCCTATTCTATCCCTCCCCATTTTCCCAACCCTTTCTCCAAATCCATTCCTAAATCTCCAAAGGCAGGTAGCGCATTCGGGGACGTGCTAACGTTTGTCATTGACATGTATCGCGGATATCCGGGTATCAATGCACTCCAACATTGCCTCCAAACGATCAAAAACATTGCGCAATCACTAAAATTGCACAATATAATTGATCGTCTATAGGACCTCTTACAATGTGTTTCTATTTAAACAGAATTTTGAAACAACAGAATTTTAAAGTGAACAACACTAACCGACGTCAATAAGACCAATTCTCGACTTTAAGATTCCTGGTTGACATGCCCTGGTGTTGTAGGTGACCATGGGCGGCGGCGGCCAATTACCATCGTGTAGCCCACCTACTCATCTGCCATGTATTCTATAAAAAAAAAATTAAAAAAAAATTACCGCAACATAAAGGTGAGAATTTTACCAAAACGCTTTTAATTAACAATCTTCAACCTAAAATAATTGCTGCACATTTTTCTCCATAAAAAAACGAATTGCGTGACACTTTCACCGGTTTCTGTATTAGAATTTATTGCGTTAAAGCCTTTTTCTACGCGGCAGTGCCTCGAAACGGAGGCCGTTAAAACAATAATAGCGTTACCCGCATTTTTGAAATATCAATATTTACACTGAAATTGTGTGATTACGACCAACCCATTTGGAAAATTCCGACAATTTTTGAGTGGGTAATAAAGTCACTGAACTTTAGTGCAGAGAATTTTAATAAAGCTGCTTAGACCAAGGTCATCAATAACACCAGATGGATCATTGGTTAGAGGATATACACTAGATTTTTTTTTTTAAATAAACTTATACACCTCCCCAATGAAGGGATATACTGAAACTATTATTATATGCTGAACCATATAGTGTGTGAGTGGTCGTACACGCGACACACACACATATATAAGATGTAGTCATACCATAAACATAGACAAGGGAAACTTATTGTTAAACTCTTTACACAATAAAATCCAATTTACTATGGAGTCTGAGGTCAATAAATCCATAGCTTTCCTTGACATTCTAGTCATCAGAAATCCTGACAACTCTCTTGGTCATACTGTGTATAGGAAACCCACCCATACAGATAAATATCTCAATGCTAACTCCCATCACCATCCATGTCAGTTGGCTACCGTAGGCAAATCTTTGTTACAGAGAGCACACGGCATCTGTGACACTGACCACCTCGAGGAAGAGCTTCTGCATGTGAAACAAGTACTGCGAAGCAACAATCACAGACTCCCACGAATGCGTCACAAAAGCCGCCCCAGGCCTCCCACAGTTGAGCGACAACCTGCCATCTTACCATACATCATCATGTATACGATAATGTATACGATATAAGTCACAAGTAAATTTTAATAATAGGAGAAACTCATCTATAATACAAAACTTCTCCACTGACGATCACCATTTGACGAATTTTTACAATTAATTATGGTACAATTAGGCACTTTTGTGTTTTCTAACGACTAACGACTTCTAAGTAGGAGCTTAGCGTCGACAATGAGACACGCAGCGACCGACAACTTGTGTTCTCTGTATCTGTGAGTATACTATGCCGATCGCTTCCAATACGAAGAACAACAAAATTTTATAACGCTCACACACTCTTACGTTGGCTGCGTCATTTCGTTGTTCATTAACACGCTGCCTATATTTTTATAGTCAATTATAGTCTTTTGTTCAGCGACGGCGAACAAAAGATATGTTCAACGGCGCACACCACTGTTATACCCGTTACACGCGTCTTGGTTCCGTCTGAAAATCAGCGCTGTATGCTGTTTGTACGGTATACAGAGGCGGATACCCTTTCAACACACATGGGACCGCGCAGTTTTTATCGCCTTGTTTTTAATTTCATTTTATTGTTTGCATAACTATGTTTAATTAATTTTTAGAATAAGACATTGTCGCGTTATTGCGATCACTTGTGTGTATGAAATAAAAAATTCTATCTATCTATCTTTTATAGACATATTTCTTTATACACGGACATAATTGTTATAACTCCTTGAAGTAATTTTAGACATTTAACAGAGTACACAATATAAAGTATTAATGATGTACTACTTAGCTATTATTTGAGAAACTGAATAGTAACATGTATAGAATGTAAATTAAACGATATTCTCGTTTAATATTTTTTACAAAAAAATCTGCGACTCTATAAACGAAAAGCTTTAGTTTTTTCCAGATACGTTTGCAGACTTTTATATGCACGTCCACCGCAATTTATGCATGGCGCAATACGGTCGTAACATAAATATTTTTATGGGAAACTGGCTGAGACCGTGGGCTCCCATGGTCAGAACGTGGGAAACGAAGCGGGGGGAGCATCACGCAAGCTCGTTCGCCACAAGCTATCCGCTGGCGGCGGCGTGCGAGCGTGTCGCTACTGCAGTTTCGTCACACCGCGATTTCGTTACGACTCCAGTTTAAAATTCCAATTTCAAATTAAACTAGTGTCGTGTGTGAAATTCCGTATGTTTTGTGTGAACTATGGAGTGTTGTGTACTTAACTAAGGATTGCCATCGTCCATGGTGAGTGTTCAAATATATTTCATTTAGTGTTGGCCTTTCCGATTGTATTTATTTTGCTTTGCAAATACGCGGTCGGTTATCGTATTTCGTTCTTTCCACGTTTTTGGATGTAAATAAAAACATATTTGTTTAACACACAGAGTAATAAATTGTACAATATTTAAAGAATAGTATTTCGTTTTTCCCCTTTAATAAATTTAGAGAAATTTGGACTGTGTAATATTAATAATACTAGGAACATAATATTAAAAAAGTTGATATTTATTAATTAATTACAATAAATCAAACAAAATATTTATGTATACAACGAAATTATATACCGAATTTCGGTTGTTAAATTTATACATATCTTTGCGTTTTGAACACACTTATTTACATACCTTCTAAACTTAAAAGCTATTTAAGCTTAAAAGTTTACTGCATATAATGCCCAGAAACATTACCTAGCGGTTAATCTTCACTTAAACAGAAATATATGAGAATAGTGCATGGTAAAAACAAAACAAATTTTGAAATAATGATAATTTTAATAATTTTGATAATTTTGAATCATTTATTTACAGTTCATTGTTTTAACAAAAAGCGTACTTTAAATTGCATTTTCTCCTAGCCAACTTTGGGGCTATATAGTGATCGCATAGTACGTCACGTAAATACATAATTATTATTTACTATGTATTTGACAAATAATATTTGAATAAACCACGTTGTGATTACAACCGAAAGTCGATTTGGCACACGGATTGTATTCTACGTACATTGTTTAGTACGTCTCGTGGGGCTCGTAAACGGTGACTAAGAGATAACAAAGCTCAGGAACCTATACCTATACCACATACCCTCAGGAACTGCATCGGCTCTAAAAAAGTGGACTCGCCAATTCGCTTGGCCAGCGTGGCATTTTAGGGCTATACATCTCTCATGTAAGATACGATGTACGTGAGGAAGTCAATGTCCAGTAGTGGATACTACAAGAGCTGGTTGCGTTGTATTGCTTAGTAAATACTTATTACTGGTCATAAGATCATTTCCCCCTTATCCAGTTACATTTGAATGAGAAGTAGTTTACTAAAAGTATTTGCAGGATTTTTCTGAAATCTGTAAAAGGATATGTAATTTTCGCAAGACCTTTTCAATTCGACACCTACATCTTTCAACGTTAATAACTGTCATACAGTAAAAGCGAACTTGTGTTACTTGACCTAGCTACTCGGTTTTTTATTTATATTTTGTAAATAACGTAGAAAAATATCTACTGGCAGCCGCCCGCGACTTCGGCTGTGTTTTAGATGTGTATGTAGACAGTCGAAGTGAAATATTGTTAAAGCTTTTCACAAAATAATTATGAAGTTACTGGATATTAACGGACAAAAAATGTACGAGTATCTTATATATAAAATTGTCGACAGTATAAAGTGAGTTTATTTTTGTTTATGGATAAGATATAAATTCAAAAACCACTGAAGTATTTGAAGATTGTTTCGCTATTAGGAAGCTTTCGGAATAGATACCTATTAATTTTTTTTGGAAATAACACAGAATTTCTGACCTATTATTGCATCTGAGCAAAGGTAAAAGCAAAACAGAACAACAAAAACTGAAACAGAAGAATTGGAGACAAAACAGGTCGGAAAATAAATACCTCCTCTGCAATGTACGAGTAATGTCCTACCATACTACGAACAAATACGTAGCAAGAGCTACAATTATGGTGCTTCGTAGCCAAGGTCTTTGAACTGCTACGACACTGACTTATATGCGGCTACGCCGTAGCGTGTTGCAACACAAACTCGGAAACGAATGGAGGCTTTTATTTGATTTGGTTTTTAATCCTCTGTATAAATTATATACTATTTTATTAGTCTGGCCAATATATAGTGATCATATGAATTGAATTATGTATCAAATAAATGGAAAAATATAATTTATCGATGTAATTAAACGAATCGTGGGATTTAAAACGAACTTAAAAAAATATTTATTGTACATAATTCTCAATGTACTACTTACATATGTTTATTGAGCGTGCTGTAGACATTCGATCCCTGTGGAAGATCCCCAGCATGCTGGCGGCATTACCTCGCTGGTCTGAGACACTGATGCGTTGTGCTAATTAATTATGTTAGTTGATGATACTTTTATTCATATAATTCAAATGAATAATTTAAAATTAATATCTCACAAGATATGAGACACTACTTACAAAATATCTTTATCAAACGTATCACTATCTTCCTCAACCCTTCCCCAAACTGATATTTGAAGATAAATCACTATCTATTGCCATTACACATGCGTATATCACTATGACTGCCGATATTTTAACAACGGTTATATTTGGCGGTAGTTATTTAAGCAGAACACAAACGTATATCTACAGGAAGTTACAGATATACGTAAGGCCTTTAGCATCGATTTTTGAAAGACGAAGGTCGGTATCCTTCGCCGTTCAAAAGTCAACAGTTGTCGATCGCCTAGTTATTACCTATAAAAAGTGTTAGGCATTAGATATTAAGTATTTTTTTATGTATCACCTTGCTCCCGCACGTCCAGAGCACCATCAACGCAACGCCGATATACATCATCTTTTATCACTTCATTGCTGAATATAGGTCTTCTCAGACGTTTTTCTCATAGGGATTGAGAAATAAAAAACCTACTTAGGAACACTTAAGATGCGATATTAATGAAAAAAGGAAAAAAAAATGCAGCAAAAGAAATTTTGAATAATTGGTGTTGACACCGATATAAATGAAATGACACGAAAATTTGGACATATAAATGATTTTGATTATGTCTCATTTACGAATTTATATAAAACTAAACATTCAATGTGTTTCAAATTTTCAAATAAAGAACAAGTCGAAATTTTTTTTCCATTCAGCGGCGTAAGTTTATGAAAGATTATTTAAAGGGTGTATTGGGTAGGCGAAGTTACTCAGCGTTTGTGGTGGCCGCTTTGTTATCCCTTAAGGTCTTCGCAAATGAGTTGTGGCGCAACCGTAGCGTACGCGATTAAAATATTTTGCACGTGTACCAGACGTGTACCAGTTTCCGCACACTCATCGTTGCGTATGTGAATCGTAGCTAGCGTTTCGACGTTCTGCATTTGAAATCGTAACTTCTTTGCGTTCACACGTTTCTTCTGAGCTTGTTAATTACGAAGACCTGACCATCTTCTCAGACGAAGAAGATTTTTTATTAATTAACTTTGTTCGAACCCAAAATAGAAAGCGGCGTTTGCATGGTCCATCCATATATTCAAAATAATTCCAATAGAAGACCGTTTCTTGTTGCTTAAGAACTATCAGCAGGTGGTAATGCCTTTTTAATGCCTAACAATGCTCTTCCATGGCGGTGGAGCCATCGTTTTTAATATATTTTATAATTATCTAAATATATTACCTTTCTATACCTACCTAGGTTTAATTAATGCGATATGAATAAATAACATATTAACAGTCCATTAATTTGTTTTAATTGGCAACACACCTTTAATTGGATATTCATTCAATTTCGTGTTGTGTAAACAGGGAAAAGTTTCTACGAAATGCACAAATTCAGCTATTTTATCAGACATTTTAATATTTTTACTCTGACAAGTACGCCAATACGCGACTGTCGGGAATAACGAGTATGAGAAGCGACGATTCTGCTATGACGCTGATCGTGTTCAGAAATGTATGCGCCGGTAACGCTCTCGTACAGCGTGCGGCTCACGCTTGACATACGATACGTTTCTACTATGTGCGATGACCCTCGATCACCTTTCACGACACCCGCGAGAGGTGATAGGGCAGTGCTATTCTATAGCCGGCCGTATACCACACTACACCACCTCCAAAAGAGTTGACTCGCCAAGTCTTTGGAGGAGGAGAGTGCACGCTGCAATCCAACAGCCGCTGGGCGCACTCGACTGGCCACGTTACCCCTCTCTCACAGAAGACAACCTTGAAATGTACTACATTTCCCACTTTATCTTATTTCCCTAATGTACGTACGTGTTTCGGTAGTGAGTGAGATGTGCCAGAGCCCATTCCCATCCTATCCCTCCCCATTTCCCCAACCCTTTCTCCAAACCCATTCCTATATCCAAAGGTAGGCAGCGCATCCGGAGGCGTGCCAACGTTGTCATTTTGGACTGATGTTGGCATGTATCACGGATATCTATGGGCTACAGTATCCACTTACCATCAGGTGGACTGTATGCTCGTCTGCCACCTTCGTCCATAAAAAAAAAAGTCGCTTGGTCAGTGTGACGTTTTAAGTCCATACATCCCTCATACACAATACAATGTGCATAACAAGTGGATATTGAAATTGTTGGTTGCATATTGGTAGGCACGAGGGAGTAGCGATGTGTCTTGGGTTACTTTTACGGCTAACCATCAAACGGACACACTGCTCGTATTTCTAAATACCACAAATTAACCCCTTTTCCGGTTAAAATGATTTGACGTCCACTTCCAGGTCAGTGTGACGTTTTAAGTCCATACATCCCTCATACACAATACAATGTGCATAACAAGTGGATATTGAAATTGTTGGTTGCATATTGGTAGGCACGAGGGAGTAGCGATGTGTCTTGGGTTACTTTTACGGCTAACCATCAAACGGACACACTGCTCGTATTTCTAAATACCACAAATTAACCCCTTTTCCGGTTAAAATGATTTGACGTCCACTTCCAGGTCAGTGTGACGTTTTAAGTCCATACATCCCTCATACACAATACAATGTGCATAACAAGTGGATATTGAAATTGCTGGTTGCATATTGGTAGGCACGAGGGAGTAGCGATGTGTCTTGGGTTACTTTTACGGCTAACCATCAAACGGACACACTGCTCGTATTTCTAAATACTACAAATTAACCCCTTTTCCGGTTAAAATGATTTGACGTCCACTTCCAGGTCAGTGTGACGTTTTAAGTCCATACATCCCTCATACACAATACAATGTGCATAACAAGTGGATATTGAAATTGCTGGTTGCATATTGGTAGGCACGAGGGAGTAGCGATGTGTCTTGGGTTACTTTTACGGCTAACCATCAAACGGACACACTGCTCGTATTTCTAAATACTACAAATTAACCCCTTTTCCGGTTAAAATGATTTGACGTCCACTTCCAGGTCAGTGTGACGTTTTAAGTCCATACATCCCTCATACACAATACAATGTGCATAACAAGTGGATATTGAAATTGTTGGTTGCAAATTGGTAGGCACGAGGGAGTAGCGATGTGTCTTGGGTTACTTTTACGGCTAACCATCAAACGGACACACTGCTCGTATTTCTAAATACCACAAATTAACCCCTTTTCCGGTTAAAATGATTTGACGTCCACTTCCAGGTCAGTGTGACGTTTTAAGTCCATACATCCCTCATACACAATACAATGTGCATAACAAGTGGATATTGAAATTGCTGGTTGCATATTGGTAGGCACGAGGGAGTAGCGATGTGTCTTGGGTTACTTTTACGGCTAACCATCAAACGGACACACTGCTCGTATTTCTAAATACTACAAATTAACCCCTTTTCCGGTTAAAATGATTTGACGTCCACTTCCAGGTCAGTGTGACGTTTTAAGTCCATACATCCCTCATACACAATACAATGTGCATAAGAAGTGGATATTGAAATTGCTGGTTGCAAATTGGTAGGCACGAGGGAGTAGCGATGTGTCTTGGGTTACTTTTACGGCTAACCATCAAACGGACACACTGCTCGTATTTCTAAATAAGACAAATTAACCCCTTTTCCGGTTAAAGTGATTTGACGTCCACTTTCATTACTTTGAAGTTCATTTTCCAATTCTTACTTTTTGACCCAATCAGTCGGCTCAATCCGCCCCACGAATTTCGTTTACTACTCAGCGCCATTCTATAGGCATTCGATAGGCGGTTAAGCTTTCTCAAAATAGCCTATTAGCGAACGCTTTGCAATACAAATATTTGTAGGGACTTTTATGGGCCCGAAAGGGAATTGCAGCCCTTTTGGATAAAGCCTTTAGAGGATTAAGTTTGTAGTGAATTTCGGTTCTGAGATAAAAGTAAAACGAATTGACTGACTGAATGATAAAAGTGATAGAACGAATTAAATGAATGAATGATTGCAATATCAAAAACTTTATCTCCATCGACAATCGATATCGTCATGACCGAAGTAAAAATTATCGTTTTAAAATAAATAACGAAATGCTGTATTTAAAACAAATACTTAATTTCATTATACAGTATTTTTGCGCTGAGTGGAACGGCCTTGGGTCAAGTGGACCGATGACTTAAAGAAATTCGCTTGTGGCGGTTGGATGAGAAGAGCCGAGGATCTTGTGTGGTGGCGAGCCATGGGAGAGGCCTACTACCAGCAGTGGAGAGACAGAGGTATGGTATTTTTTTATAGAAAGAAGGTGGCTGAATGAACAGACAGTCCACTCGATGGTAAGTAGACACTGTCGCCTGTGGAAATTTGGGATACAACAACAACAGTCAGGAGTGACAAACGTTGGCACGCGCCGGCTACGCTAGGAAATTGGGAGATTAGTAATAGATTTGGAGAAAGGATTGGAAAAATATGGAGGGATAGGATAGGACGGGGAATGAGCTTCGGCAGATGTCGCTCACTAACCGAAACACTTACGTTTTTTGAGGAAATGGGATAAAATAGGAAATGCGGTACATTTTGTGGTAGTCTTCTGTGAGGAAGGGATAATTTGGGCCGTCGAGTGCGCCTAGCGGCTGTGGGGTTGTAGCGTGCGATACGAGTATGTCGACGTGTTCCGGGTTCAAGAGTGAAACATTCTTGAAACAAACATGAAACTATTGGTCAACGTGTCATAAATTATAAATATGAAAATAAACACCTGAAATTAACTGGTGTGCGCTGCGATTACCCATTCGTGTTTATTATTGGCTTTTATAATTTATTATTCAACACCGGGCATCAGATAAAAATAAGTTAATTAAAAGAAATTAATGTCCGTCTAAATAATAATTAAACTGCCTTTGAATAAGCTACTCATTATTACTTTTTAATATTTTCCTTGTATAAAAAGTAGGTCGTGTGAAATAATTAGCTTACAAAAGAAAACGATGACAGGTGTCAGTAGAAAGGGATTCTTTCCGTACGTTATTAAATAAATATTAATTAACAAAAATTGTACAACTTTTTTTGTTCAGTAAAATAATGCGGTCAGGATGCCGTTGAAAGTCGAGCGATTTTGTAGTGCTTCTACAATGTTCCCACCGCAAATTCTTTGCGTGGGATGGCTTTCATGCCGTCATATTATTCGACGCCATTTTCACAGATAAATATTTTTTTATATTTACCTGTGTGACACTTAACTTTTCATTCATATTTTTCTATTTAGCTGTGGACACAACTTTTCATTCATATTTTTTATTTACGTGTGGACACAACTTTTCATTCATATTTTTTTATTTACGTGTGGACACAACTTTTCATTCAAATTTTTTATTTACGTGTGAACACTTAACTTTTCATTATTATTGTTTTTTTTTTTTAAAAAAAAAAGGCGGCAGGCGAGCATACAGTCCACCTGATGGTAAGTGGATACTGTCGTCTATAGACATCCGCGATACATGCCAACATCAGTCCAGAATGACAAGCGTTGGCACGCCCCCGGATACGATGCCTACCTTTGCAGATTAAGGAACGGATCGGGAAAATGGGACACTTTACCTGTTAACCGTCGAACATGGGAAAATGGGTTTATATTTACCTGTGGACACTTAACTTTTCATTCATATTTTTAGTTAATTTAGTTACAGTTTGCCAGTCAAAGCAATTGCTATTAAAGGATATCTATAATTCTTTCCATTTTTATAATAATTTGAAAGATTGTATACTAAATAAACATTTTATAAATATACAATTATGCTCCGTTTACACAACACACGTTAACAATGTTTAATGTCTCCGTGTATAATTGGATAATTCTAGCGAACAAATTATGTTTTTGATATTTTATCAGATTACATTTACATGATGCTGATACTTTCATAGATTTGAACAGAATTTAGAGTCTTTTATATCTTCTACAGTTTGTTGAAGCGTTCTCTTTTATTAGTACCTAATTAACTTGAAAACAATATCTTAAATGTTACATACTGATACTAAACTGCGCAATGTGCATACGCAACGTAAATTAACTTATACATTAAATAATTATTAATCAATAATCGTGCATTTTTACCGTAAACTACGAATTGCTATTATTTATTTTAGATGTCTAACTAATTCAGTATTACATCAGTAGGTACTACAAATCAGTCAGTCAGTCAGTCAATCACTTCATTTGTCCTCATATGTGAATATGAAGATAAATGAAGTGATCGACTAATTAGCGAATAAACCATTTCTTGGGACCGTACGAATGTCGATTACATTTTGGGATTTTTTGAAAAGTTTACGCATACACGAACTCAACCGACTATTTTTTCTGCCAAATTTATGTAATAGTCAAATAGGTACCTTCCTTTTCAAACGAGGTTTCAGCCTTGTACCATAATTCATTGCTATTTTGACGTGACGTCACGCCGCTCGGCGACTTGTCGCGTCGCTGATCTATTAATTATTAATAAAGGGAACGTGATAATCCACGATAAGAACTGGGAGCTGTATTTTGAAGTAAGCCAACGCCATTAACTTAAGTCTCATAATTCTGTAATACTATAATATACTCATTAGCGCTGTTATTATCAATGACTAGTCACTGTCCGCCCACGAGGTATATTACAGAGGAGCTCACAATGACATCAATGAGACATTTGCGTTTGTGTGAGTACACACCGATAGTGTATAGTGCACGAACCATTTCAACAATCGGATTGGACAGTTCGGCACCCACTCACATAGATGCAAAGTTCATGTCTCGTTGATTTCACTGTACCCTTGTACTTAATTTTTATTTTATTTATTTAATGGGGAAAACATGCAGTACAATAAATTTACAAAAAAAAACGTGTGCGGTAAGGGGACCCTCGTCAGGAACGAAGATCCTCACGCATTTTTTTTTAAACTCCGAATGTAATTCGAAATAAAATCTGTATAGTTCATGTATTTATTTTTTATTTTGTATCATATCTTCAATGCAAATAATTTAAAATAAGGAAACAAATCAATAATCAATAATTTAGGTTATACAATCGGCCACGCACTAGTTTGCACGTATGTTATCGCTCTCGATACTCGCACGCACACACACACAGAGAGAAAGAGAGGCGTATGGAGGGAGTAAAAATCTTACGTGACGTTACATTTTCTCTCGAATCACACCTACCACAATCCGCGTAAAGGAACTTCGTTCCAAAAATAATTATAAAAAAATAATTACATCAATAAAGTTTCCACTAAAATAAAAAAAACTTACATTATAAGTACACGCTATAAACTTACATTATAGCGTGGCACACCCTCTGACCAGGTAGACTGACATCTTGAAGAAAGTCGTCGGCGGTGGGCTGATGAGAAGAGCTGAAGACCGTGTGTGGTGGCGGACCTCGGGAGAGGCCTATATCCAGCAATGGAGAGACACAGGCTGATGGCATTGTATAAATACAAATACATAATACATAGCGACTTGTGCAGACATATAAAGCAACTTTATCGCGATCCTATATCCCGATATAAATGACCCTTATTTGCAGAAGGCTCTTCGCATTTTCTCTATTTCTGTCCCAGTCCCTATCTAAATATATAATTAATTTAAGATATTCGGTCTGAAAATACAACAGATATTTCTAAACCTTTATTTGTGTTTGAAATTGAATGTTCCTTCATTGACGTCTAGTCTATTTCTGTTATGTTTTAAATTATCTTCTAGATAGACAGGGAAATGCTTTCTTAGAAATCTTTCAAAATTTTCTGAAAACTTACTTAAAAAAATACTCGTTTTATTTCACAATAGACATTTATTTGTAGTCATAACTTACACAGTATTTCAAGTATAGTATATTATTTAAATTGTTATTGGAACGAAGTTCCTTTACACGGCTTGCGGTAGGTGTGATTCGAGAGAAAAATGTAACGTCACGTAAGATTTTTACCCCCACCATACACCTTTTTCTTTCTCTCTGTGTGTGTGTGTGTGCTTGCGAGTATCAAGAGCGAGACTCAAGCAGAATAACAGACGTGCAGACTAGTGCGTGGTCGGTTGTATAACCTAAATTTTTTATTTTTGATTTGATTTTTTATTTTAAATTATTTGCATTGAAAATATGATACAAAATAAAAAAAAAAAAATGAACTATACAGATTTTATTTCGAATTACATTCGTAGCTTAAAAAAAAATGCGTGAGGATCTTCATTCTTGACGGGGGTCCCCTGACCGCACACGTTTTTTTATTTAAACTTCATTACTTGTGTAAGGCGGACTTAATGACATATGATATTTTCTATCAGTCAACCGCCAACCAAATCAAACAGAAATAGGATCGCGGGTACAACTTGGTTTAAGTATATGTAGAACATTTTTTTTTTAAATTTTTTTCCTGCTCATTTACACAAACCATAAATATACTGTCAGGCTTTTCATACAGATTGTACATTTTCATGACTATACCGGATTCTCCAGAAAATATTTTCCTAAATAACACCAAAACGGGGGCGAAGCTTCTTTTTCTTCGTATGTGGCAATGGTGTAATTAGCACATTCTGCCAGTGTTGAGTTTTCTTCTTAATAAACAATTTCAAAATCTAAAATGTTTCCTGTCAAAGTCCAGTCCCGTTGAAGTGAGTCTAGAGTCGCTCAGTAAAGCGATAGTAGGTTTACCGGGGACAGAAGATGCTTTGATCACAAATGTTAGACACAAGAACACTTAGTTTAATAAACTATCACCATTAAACGATAAAACGCACAATACACAAATTTTATAATAATCAAACAAAAACTCAACTTCACTAACTCGAGTTCCCGCCAAAAAATCCCGTTGCCCATTCATGACTGATGTTCCCATATATTATGCATGGCCACAATATACACTTACCACCAGGTAGACCGTTTGCTCATCTGTCATCTTCTTTCCATAAAATCTGACCCTTAATGGTGTTATGACATAAATTAAGAATTAGAATAACAGTTAAAAGCAAAAGATTTCCTGAAACAGATATTCTTGCAATTAATAAAATATCAAAAAAAGTTATTTATATCCAGTGGCGGTAATGTAAGCCGACATAATACCGGGTTACGGTTTTACGCACGAATGAAACACTGCCTAATATAATATTCCTCAGAGTTTTGATTAATTACCAAAGTTTATTAATGTTGACAAGGACCGTCGTTACACTGTGCACTCGTAAATTTTTAAACGGAAAGAAAATTAAGGCTCTTTCTTGGGGACATTACTGTTTTAAAAATCTTTATAAGCACTTTACAAAAATGCGAATAACAGTTTCGTTTTTTTTTTATGGACGTAGGTGGCAGACGAGCATACAGTCCACTTGATGGTAAGTGGATACTGTCGCCCAGACATCCGCGATACATGCCGACATTAGTCCAAAATGACAAACGTTGGCACGCCCCCGGATGCGCTGCCTACCTTTGGAGATATAGGAATGGATTTGGAGAAAGGGTTGGGAAAATGGGGAATGGTCTCTGGCACATCTCACTCACTACCGAAACACGTACGTACATTAGGTAAATGAGATAAAGTGAGAAATACAGTACATTTCAAGGTAGTCTTCTGTGAGAGAGGGGTAACTTGGCCAGTCGAGCGTGCCCAGCGACTGTTGGATTGCAGCGTGCACTCTGCATAGGAAGTGTAGGAAATGAAAGCCCACTGCCTTACGAACAACATTTAATACATAATAAAGGTATTTACATACCGTAATATTGTAAACGAAACCATAGCGCAATGTTTAAATGGTTAACGCCATCTGTTGTTAGTTTTAGGTACAAATCGGCTCATACGGTTAAGTACTTTTAGAATGTTATAAATGTGTAACATTTATTATTTATACTGTACAGTCTTTTGTTAAGTCTTTGTTAAAATATTGAAACATGAACTGATATGAATAGAGAATTAGTAATCTGTTATTTCTTATTGCTTGTCATTTCTATTTACGGCTTAACTCTATAGGTCTAGTAATGCAAAAGTGAATAAATGGAAATCAAAGGTCACACGTCTTGATAGGTATTGTTTGTTTAGTTAGTAAATTATAGTTACTGGCATCAATATCGCCATTCATTAGAAGTAATTAGAAGGGGGTTCGGGCCACAATCCATCGCGTGGTCCTGTGCGAACACAGAAATGTTCGTGTTTTCACATTCTAATTCGGACGACTCACTCGAAAGCCCTTTTAATTTTATTCTTGGAAATACCAGAAATAAAAGTGTTAACATTTTAAATGAGTCAATTTCCACCTAAATAAACCTTTGACGAAAATTGCTCTGTCGTTTTAATATTAAAATTAAACTTAATTAAGCTTGTACCCTGAGTTTTTATTTAAAATACTACCGCCCTTCAATTACATTAGGAGCGTTTCAACAATATTATTTTGGTTATCATTTTTTTAATTTTACATTAGCCAATACGGTTTTGCAATATACGTATGAAGGCAAGTGATTTAATTTAAAAAGATAAATTAAAAAAGCATAAGGCTAAGAAATGCTTCCTGCGGTTTGTTCACAATTTCGTTATATGTATTTCATATTTAAGTATTTGGTAAAAATATATTGAAAAGAATATAGAGTATCTTATTTTGCATGTATTTATTTTCTTCTTTGGTTGTAGGATAAGCCATAAAACATATCAATGGTAGGAACAATCAACTATCGTGTTCTTCGAATTTACTAAATGTTCCAGACAAAACCTGGTACGTGACAATAACTAGTTTAAAAATAAAGCCAATACTCTTTCGAGTTTGCACGCATGTTATCGCTCTCGATACTCGCACGCACACACACACAGAGAGAAAGAGAGGCGTATGGAGGGAGTAAAAATCTTACGTGACGTTACATTTTCTCTCGAATCACACCTACCACAATCCGCGTAAAGCGCGCCAATACCATTGAGCCAAGGTTAAATAATTTATGGAACACTATAAAATGGATTTATTATAAACCAGAGCTTTGCATGAAGAGTTATGGCCGCACAGAAAGTAGGACATTTAGATCAAACTTTTCAACAAGTTTCTATGACGTTGATGTTATGACGCATTGGCGACCAATTATACTCGTAGTGTCGCGTCGGAGGCCTCCCATTCGATTCTGTTTATATCTCTAACTTTATATTTCACAAGTGTGGTTTTGATCGGTTTAAAAATAGCACCCACTCTCTTCTTTTCCCGTGGGTGTCCGTGAAAGGAGAACAAAACCGCCACTACAAGCCCTGAGTAAAGAAAAGCCTCTAAAACAGTGGAGTCGCTAACCCACTTGGCCAGCGTGATATTTTAACGCTATACATTCATCATGCACAATTCAATGTGCATGTCCAGCAGTGGATGATAACAGAGCTGGTTACAGATTTATAGATCACATGAGCTGGTTATCATCACTTTTGGGATTTTCGCGTTTATATACATAGTTATCAATATTACGATAGTTTTCAGTAAGAATACAGATTAAATTCCTGAGAGTAAACCTGCTGGTAATCTTTACTAACTTTTTCTTTACTCTCTAAGTTAACGTTCCACTATTTCCAACCCAGTGATCGCATGTGATTGAAATGTGAGAGTGACACAGAGGGGGAGAGTGCACGCTGCAATCCAACAGCCGCTGGGCGCGCTCTACTGGCCACGTTACCCCTCTCTCACAAAAGACTACCTTGAAATGTACTGCATTTCCCACTTTATCTCATTTCTCTAATGTACGTAGGTGTTTCGGTAGTCAGTGAGATGTGCCAGAGGCCATTCCCATCCTATCCCTCCCCATTTTCCCAACCGTTTCCTCCAAAGTCGAATTTAGGGGTCATCTGGAAAATAAGGCCAAAATGGCCTCCAAAAAGCTCGGTGTGCTGAACAGAGCGAAGCGGTACTTCACCCCTGGGCAACTTCTTATGTTTTACAAAGCTCAGGTGAGGCCCCATATGGAGAATTGCTCTCATCTCTGGGCCGGCGCACCGAAATACCAATTGGACCCATTTGACTCTATCCAACGACGTGCTGTTCGTATTGTCGACGATCCCAATCTCACGGGCGGTTTAGAATCCCTCAGCATTCGGAGAGACGTTGCGTCTCTGTGTGTTCTACCGCCTGTACAATGGGGAATGCTCTGAAGAATTGTTCAATATAATTCTCACCTCGGGTTTCTACAACCGCACCTCCCGTCACAGAAGTGCGGTCCATTTGCATTTCCTCGATACGGAGGTGTCGCGCACTGTTCGGTCCAAAAATTATTTTATACCGCGAACCCGTAGGCCTCAAGAGGTCTTTCCATTATGCTACGATATGGGGTTCTTCAAGAGAGCTGTGAATAGGATTTTGCAAGGTCGGCGGCGCACCCGCATACTCCCAGGTGTTGCAGGTGTCCATGGGCGGCGGTAACACTTACCATCACGTGGGATCGCTTGCTCGTCCGCCAACTAGTCAATAATAAAAAAAAAACATCTCCAAAGTTAGGCAGCGCATCCTGGGGCGTACCAGCGTTTATCATTTTGGACTGATGTTGGCATGTATCGCAGATGTCCATGGGCGACAGTACCACTTACCACCAGGTGGACTGTATACTCGTCTTCCGCCTTCGTACATAAAAGAAAAAGAAAATGTTACAACTCTTCTCAAGGTCTGTTTCTAAAAGCGATATTTATCAACACTATGTTTTGGTAAACCTCAAACACAAATGTTTACGTTAAATTACAAAATCGCCCGAGTTATTA
This sequence comes from Sesia apiformis, assembly GCA_914767545.1. Taxonomy (NCBI): domain Eukaryota; kingdom Metazoa; phylum Arthropoda; class Insecta; order Lepidoptera; family Sesiidae; genus Sesia; species Sesia apiformis. The sequence goes on along the minus strand of OU611965.1, from coordinate 15,399,139 downwards.
ATTTTTCTGACGTTGTGTTTGTTTTTAGTTATGAAGTTATTCTTAGCAAGGTTAAGCTGAAAAAGTAGGCGAATGTTTGTGTAACCCAAATAGATTTATGTCTTTATTATGTTGGCCTTTTAACGTAACTGTAATGTATGTTCGCCATAATTTAAATGTATTTCAAATCTGTCTGTTCTAATTCTGTGGGCATACTCTTATTATAAACTTACAAAAACATCAATATCCCTAACAAGTTAACCAAACAAACTGTAGATTTTGTCTTTTATACTCATTCAAAACTAACTTGAATGATTCAAAGACGAATATAAATTTGAATTGCCTTGTATTATCCATTTTATATTTAAAAAAAATCAATTTCATGTATAAGAGCTACAGAAGGATTAGATGATTTTATTGGACATTTGAAAAGTTTTCTATGCATATAAAATTGATTTGCATATAAAAGTGAGTGAGTATAAAAGATTTATACACCCGGTGAATGTGTAATATTGTTCGTACATTGGAGGGACGCCTCCTTATAATTGGATAAAAGGCTGGGGTATTTCACGTATCGAAGCGACCGCAGCGTGTGGTCCATGTTGTAAAATCATAGAAACATAGTCAAACTTTGACCTTTGACCTTACATTTTTCTCTTGTTAAATACCTAAAATTGGTTAAGGCATGAAACTGACGAGCAGAAATGCTCACTAAACGTGCGATCAAAGGTATAATTATGACTTAAATGACAATTAGTATATATTCAGTAACTATAGTTGAACAAAAATTCTGGTCTGAAAGGTTAAGGCTATACAATCGCTTGTAAAATTTACTTGTAACAAGTACAAGTAGTTGTAATTATACAATACTTCAAATTGCTAACAAATCGTTACTTGAAGTTCTGTTAATCTATCACTGCTCTTTTCTATTCTACAGTTCAAATCATAGACAATATTACGAAACACAAAGTTAAATTTTAAATGGCAATTAAGCTCTTACTTGATAGTGAATTACTTGTCATAATATAATCAAATAAAAACATAAGACTGCGTTTTTCGTGTGCTTCCAAGGAATCCAATTGCTGTCATTGCTAAACCTGCTATCATTTTACTTATAGATTCCTATCTTACTTCGATAAAAAATTGATTGATTCATTTTCACTTGGCATTGGTAAAATAGCCGTCGTCCTTAAGTCGACAACTGATACTGCCATTAACCCAATGAAGAAGAAGAGAGTGAGTGACACTAATAATCAAGGTACTAACACCTTGTTCCTAAAAAAACTCCATGCCTCTTCGACCAGTTGAAAACGTATCCCATTTAACAGATAATTCCGTCTGTTTCTCGATTATAAAAGAGAGAAAATATTTTATTAGACGCAACGGAACACATAGACATAAAGTTATCATAAAACAAAAATAAGTTGTACATAAATGTCATGTTACCTTAACCAGTTAACCTTCAACTGTGAGTCACGGCGACAAAAAGGTTATCTGGCTCAGCATAACGCTATGGAGTAGAATTTGCAATGAGAGCTTATGGTGGAAAGGGGTGTAAGCGCGATGATCATGACATACGGTCAATGTCAGGAACTTAGCTTACAGTATCACATAAAGAGAGTGGTAAACAAAGTGTGAGACCGATGCAATCTGAAGACCTCACCTGAGTGGCTTTAGCATGCACCGGTCCCTTCCACGGTCGTTATGTGACCTGGTAATTGTTCTTCTTCCTAGCCAGGGCACGTTGGGCTGACTGACAGGTACAGCTCGAGCTCAACATAATTTATTTATTTTATTTTCATTTTTATTTTGTATATAAACAAATCACTTATAAGTATTTAGACAATATTACATAGTATGTATTTAATCTTATTGCTAATAACGGACTTATTTCTTCTTACAAATATATTATTCTAATTCAAATTCAACATGGACATGTGCAGAGAACAATAATTCATTTATCAAACGTTCAAGCAGCGTAAAAGTAAATATAAATTAATAATGTGTTATATTAATAAAAGTTATATAAATTTAATAATTTATATAACTGTGTAGTATATAAATTATAATATTGTGTGTGTGCGTGCATGTGAGGGTGTGTGCGTAATATACACGCATTTGCATGCGTGCGCTGTCATCTACGGTACAAACGCTTGTAACTTAGACTACACCGCACGGTGTCCTGCGGGGTAAGTGAGATTTACGCTACAAGTAAATTAGTTATTTTTAATCGCATTTACGGGCAATTGATCGGTAAACTTGTAAACAAATTTCCTTTAACGAATGTTCGCCGAGGCTTTTAAAAGCCTCTGTCATGCGACCTAATGGACTGAGAGTATTTTTAAAAGTGAAGGGAGGTATATGGAGGATCTATGGCTGTCTTTAAATATTATGCTACAAAGTGATATTTATTATTAAAAGAAAGCTGATTGATAGAGTTGTATGGGATTGTATTCCACAGATTTTATTTTTTAATTCTCCGGCATGTGAATTTCCTCACGATGTTTTCCTTCACCGTCCCAGCTAATGATAATAATTGTAAAATCCATACAGTATAATATAAGTAGTACGAATCGGATTACAAAACTTACGACTTTGAGAAATGTCAGTTGAGAGGATACCGGTGATGTTGAATATTCGATAATTTCGCTATCGACACTTGACCTTGATAATCTGTTATAATATCGATATCGCGGAATGTGGTATTGACGAACGGTAATATTGGTGGTAGTATAGGTTATCAACAACGGCTACGTTATCTCACAATCACGCAACTTACCGCCAAAACTATCAAGACGAGTCAACCGTACATCAACATTCAAAAATTATTCACGTCTGAATAGAGACTCAACTGGTTGCGACAGCTTTCCGCTGCTGATGATTACGACCAGTTGACAATTTACTGGACCGCATGATACGTACGATAAACATTTTCTCTCGACTCCATATAGTTATTTACAATCAGACGACCAAAGTCTCAAAAGGAGTTCCTATCGAGACTTTTTAGTCGTCTGATTGCGAGTAGTCGCAATACCGTGTACGCGACGTCTACATATCACTCTGACTATGTCTATTGTTATGTAAATTCGACAATAATGTCACTTTGTACAATATCATTCTTCGTTACAATCTTATGAAACAACTGTCACTACCACGGTTCGAGAACATTCTAACAAAGCGTTCTTCGACGTTTTTAAAGGAAAGAGCTACTGAAAATTTTTTCGACGCTTTTCGAATAAAACAAAGTAACGTCGAACAAAAGAATGGGGAAACAGTTTAGGAATCTGGCAAGAAAACTGGTTTCTATTGTGCTCCCCGATTGCCTGGACCAGACAATTGGATAGCCTCAACGCAGAAACATAATTAAGAGTAATGACGTCACAGTTTCGCTTGCAACCCGTCATAAAAATCTCTTACGTCACTTTGTTCTATTAATGGCGCACTTTTTTTGAACACCGCGTCAGAGCTCAATACACATTCGTGGGATCGGATTATATCTAATTTTAGGGACTAAACTTCTATCGTCCACTGCTGGATATCGGCCCCCTCATGCACGTCCGGTGCATGAGGGATGTATGGCCTTAAAAAGCCACGTTAGCCAAGCGAGTCCACTTTTTAGAGGTCCTCGGGGCTTATGGTAAATTTTACGACACCCCACGGGTAGCCTAACTATTCTTAAGCCAGCCGAAACACTGTTTACACTTGGCCAAGGTGTCGTTTTAAGCCCATACATCTCTCATACACAAAGATTTATACTCACACAAAGATTTATATTAGTTTTAGAAATTAAAAATAAACTGTTCAAAATACTAAAATGTTCAAAATAATCACGCTGTAAAATCTAGATGTCCCTGTAATAATATCTTTCTGAATTTAATAATGTTTCAATTTCATACCAGTTTTACAAGGAGAATATACTGGATAGATAGACAGATGAGGCGTTTATTCAGAACACAGTTATAGGACACTACAGTTTCAAAGAAATAGACAAAGCAGATTCATTTAAAGACAGTAAAATGATATATTATAGTAGGTGTGATCGCGAGTTCAATTCCTCGGTCCTAGGGTGCCTAGGGCCTGGTGAGATCCTATGACTGCCGCAAAAGGGCGTTCAGCACAATTGCAATTCCTATTCCTGAAAATATGTGTGAATATAACGACCTAATCTTTTTAAATGTGGTTTTAAAATGTTTTTAATTAAACTTTTTAATTGGCCCAATGTGATATTAACCTTTTTAAAAATATATCACTGTCTTCTTGATAGTTTGCCAGAATATTGAATCTCACAACAAAGCAAGTCAGAAGAAACAGACAACGAAATGTCTAGCAGCACATATTTCCAACTTATCGAAGAGGTCGGAAGTCCTGTTATAGGTAGGTACTCGTACATGTACTCACTGCCTTCGCGGCCTATTTCAACCGAAATAGATCAGACGTAAGAAAAATAAATGAGAACGGTAGTAAAATTAATTGCCTTCAGAGTAGAGAGGGGAAGATCAAATTAATTTGGGTTTAATTGAAGCACGTATACACAGTCAGCACGCGGAGGAAATTACTTGGGTATAGAAACGCTTGACGTAGTAAAAAATGTAAGTAGGTTGTCTTCATTAGTACGCAACCTAGATGCAGTCTTCTAATGTGGCTTTCGACCTTTTATTTCTGTAATAGGGTATTTTTGTATTGCTTTCTGTATTTTTAGGGGGGGGGGGGTTGCATGCTGCAATCCAACAGCCGCTGGGCGCGCTCGACTGGGCACGTTACCTCTCTCTCACAGAAGACTATATTAAAATGTACTGCATTTCCCACTTTATCTAATTTCCCTAATGTACGTTACGTGTTTCGGTAGTGAGTGAGATGTGCTAGAGTTCATCACCATCCTATCCCTCCCCATTTTCCCAACCCTTTCTCCTAATCCATTCCTATAGCTCCAAAGGTAGGCAGCGCATCCGGTATCGTGCCAACGTTTGTCATTTGGGACTAATTTTGGCATGTATCGCGGATGTCTATGGGCGACAGTATCGACTTACCATCAGGTGGACTGTATGCTCGTCTGCCGCCTTCGTACATATAAAAATAAATATAAAAATATTCCATAAGTATTAACAATCATTTTTATTATAAATTTCTCATTTTTGATTGTGGGATTGTGATAGGTAGTAGAATTAATGTATGACATTGTGTGAGAAAAGGGAACAACAATATCGGACAATTAAGTGATTTGTTAAATAAAAATAACATTATTTCCTTGTTTTTTTAAAAGCAATTTCTATTAAACAGAATCTTGGAACAATTAAATTTTTACGTTAAATCTTAACTAAAGTCAGTAAAAAAGTTCGCACCTATAATAATATGATCCCTTTGTTCAGATAGTCAAGTCATACGAAAAAGAAAAAAGTCAAATGTCTCCCACTTGAGATAGGGGTTTCGAACCCTTATTGGGAGTGTTTTGTCGCAAAAAGTAGGCGTACATGATCTTAAGTTATCATTAAGCTATGTCCGGATAAACTATATATTACAAAGAAGAGTACCACGAAATTTGTGGTAACCATGAACAAAGTAAGAACTAACCGCCTGCATAAGTAGCACACTAAACTTCCTTTACTAACTTGGCTTCACGTTCAATTTGTAAAGACACGGAGGTGGCGAGACAAGACGAGGCTTTAACATAAATAGTTTGAGTGTTGACACAGTAGATATAGAATGCGGTAGTTATTGAGAATTTTTAACATAATACTTAGGCCCGACTAGAGCGGACGCAATGAAATCAGCGCACAGCGAATATTTTAAGCACCCGCGACTTATGTAGCAGTGCTAGTTTTAATGATTTTAAAATTCAGTGAAGTATATTTGCTAATTGACTGATTGTGTGCACGGGGGATCATTAGTTTCATTAGTTGAAATTCACTTCTAATGACGAAAATTGATATGTCGTTTGCTAAAGATAAGACTGATAAAGTTACTTACTTAGTGTCTTGCAACAGTATTTATTACTTCTAAACACATTTTGAGATTGTAATGCCCGCTTTCTCGCCTTGCCAACAGAGGGCGTTACAAGTCTCATTTGGCACATTTATAAATATTGGATTTGCGGGGGTGTTCTTGGAAAAACAGTCATTTGAAACAAAATAAAGACACGGGTGCCGAATAACTTTGTGTCTAGTGCGGCCTGGGAACAGAGACGTTAAAGGGTATGCGGCTACAAGTAATCATAGATTCAGCGGCAAACGAGAACGAGAATTGGCAGGCGAGAGCAGAACGATTGCGTCAAGAAGAATTAGCCTTGGCGAGAATCGTCGTCCGTTAGGTCTATCTTGAAAGAACCCGATAAGCTACTGAGTGCTCGCTAACTTCAGCTCGTAGTATGCTGGCCAGTCTATTGTTATCGTGAGTAATCGTCCTAAAGGGCGTTGTTTAAACCTGCAGCAACGAGAAATAACGCTAATAAAATCCGAACAGAGGGTTACGATGTAGTTGAGAATATGTGTGTTGTTTTCATGATTATACTACTCACCCCGTAACGAAAAACACTGACACTAATAACTGTTTACCAAACACTATATTAATTACCAAAACTGGAATTTAGAAAACTTATTTCTAAATTCCGTTATTCGGTATCCGTGTCTTTTACTTTGTTATCGCAAGTCTACTTTTCCCAAGAATACGCCCAAAAACACAATATTAATAAATGTGCTAAATGAGATTTGTAACGCCCTCTGTTGGCAAGGCGAGAAAGCGAGCATTACAAGATGTTTGCAAAAAGGGAAGAAAGTTCTGAAACAAGTAAATGAGAAGATTTTTTTATGAATTTGTATTACATTCGTTACCGTAAATTTTGGGATCTATCATCAGATCATCAAGGAAGCTGTACATATTTAGATCAGTTACAAAGCTGTTGATTCTTATTAAAATATATTTTTTAGTATATTATCTAAATACTGTTATAATCTAAATTCTGACTATGCTAAATGTATAGAGAATAGAGTTGTATAATGCATTGTGCCATTATTTGAACCATTGCGAGATATTTTCTCTCTAATCACATTAACTATTTTCGCTTTTGTAAAATTGTTACAAAAGCGAATAAGGAGAACATCGCCGCCGCATCAATACCACATTGGTGTTAGGAAAACTTATTTTTAATATGTGTATACTGCTATTTAGCTATACTGTGATCGTCTTCTCAGCAAGAGTTTTGAACTAGTTAGGGCTTGCGGTCAGAACTGTAGCACGTACAATCGGTGACAGGTCAACTTATATCCATAGGCACTCTAATATACTGTTAATAAGGGCTAGAATCGAATGTTTTATGTAAACTAGGTTGTTCCCAATTGTGAGTACAAACTTGTGACCACAGTAACCCTTAGTTCTCGCTGTTCGAGTTATCGAGTCTTGACAGTTTCTGCTTAAATTTATTTACTCGTACATAATTACCGCTAGAATTTTGCGTTATTTTTGCTATAGGGACGTTGAGATACGATGTAGAAACGTGACCTTTGACGGTAGACCTGAGCCATAATTTTGAAGTTTTTCAGCCAGACACCTCTATATTGGGAGGTGCAGGTGAAGATCTGAAACGAAATTTTCAAACTTCGTAATTATTTGACGGTCTTTTTAGGAAGCGGCTCATGTCCAGCTGTGGACGATGAAACGGCTATTATGGTAGTAAAACATATATGGTTGATGGGAGTAGACCCAATACGTAGTAAAACATATATGGTTGATGGAAATAGACCCAATAGCGTAGTAAACATTATGGACATTCAAAACATAACCTACTCATGTGATTCCTATAGGCATTGTGAATTTATTATTTAAACAAACATATCGTTTTAGGCCACAATTTGTGCCGCTGGGTTTATTATTAATAACTGATATTTGTAAATTAATTCAGCTGGTATTAATAAAATCTATGGTTTGATACAAACATGGTTCGTGTGTAATGTTAATTACTTGTAAATGAAGTATAGGGAACTTCGACGGGCGCCATTTTGAAATAATAAAGCAAAATTAGAAGCTACAATTATACAAACCCTTTGATAAAATAAGGTTTATAGCTATCATTGTGTTTATAAAATCTTATGTATAAAGAATAACATTTGTCTTTGTGTACAGCGGAATCACTACAGTGGTAATAAAAATCACAAGAGACTTTTTGATAATTATTAAGATTTCAGGAAATATTTGTAAGAAAGTATGGTGTCTTCGCATCCATTGCAATGCTTTTTACCTTTATTCTTATCTTCATTTTTTTTAATAAATCGGCAAATACTTCGTATCTTAGAGAACTGTCATTATAACCTTTTTTTTTCTTTTATATGACATTGGTGCAATTAGCACATTCTGCCAGTGTCAAGTTTTTTTCGTAATAAACAATTTCAGAATCTAAAACGTATCCTGTTAATGTCCAGTCTCGTTGAAATCGGTTAGGAATCGAGAGTCGCTCAGTAAAGCGATAGTAAGATTACTGAGGAGAGAAGAGGACTCAAAAAATTACTTCTAATTATGTACTTCTAGTTTTTATTTGATTATCACAAACATTACGCACAGAATCACCTTGAAGTTGAATAATTTTGTAGTTCACTATTAAACCGCATTCTTAAAATAATCAAACAAAAACTCACTACTCGGGTTCCCGCCAAAAAGTCCCAGTATAACCTTGAGATCTAATCAAAAGTTTTTATTCGATATATAAATTTAACCTATGTAAAATAATGGATTTATAATATCAAATATATTTGAAATTTAGGAGATTTCAATTGGAACATGTGCAATTCATTCATTACCGATCCTGGGGTTCATCCGTATTTATACTTGACTATTGGTAGGGTGAAATAATGTTATAAACGGACAAAGTCAGATATAAATGTTAGTATTTGTGGTATTAAAACTATTTATCTCTGCACCCCCATTAAACATAAATAAATATGTATAAACTTGACCCAACAATTGTTTCACAAATAACAATGTTGTGTTGTTTACAGCCCCAATTTCCGGACAAAACTAAATTATTAAAGGGACTAATATTTTTGGGTCCGGATGCTGTAACTTTGTTAAGTTGTAAGTTATTAGGAAATTATATTTGTGTTATCACTCTAAATGGAAATTTTATTAAGCGTGCTATTAAAATTTTTATTAGCGTCTGATGAGATCAAAAATCATTCTTACTTTCTCTTCTTTAATTATAATTATAATATAATAAATAACGCCACACTCGCCCACACTAGGATTCCACGTGTCGCGGGTCCAGAGACACATACAGAGACAAACACAAACACACACCTGGGTGTGTGACCCGAACATATATTTGTCTTTTTTTGTATACATACTTTATTATTATTAACATACTATTATTAATTTATTAACATACTTTATTTGATATTATTTATGTCCGACCGGGAATCGAACCCGGAACCTTTTGGACTTTTTTGGTGAATCTTCTTATACCTCAAAGTCTATTAAATTATATTGTAAAAGAATTTAACAGGGAACAAAGAATACTTCCGTAAGGAAAGTAGTTTGAATCTACATAATAAATGTTTCGACAGTGAGTGAGATATGCCAGGGCTCATTCCCACCCTATCCTATCCTATTCTTCCCCATTTTCCCAACCCTTTCTCCCAATCAATTCCTTAATCTGCAAAGGCAGGCAGGCAGCGCATGCGGGGGCGTATTAACATTTGTCGTTCTGGACTGATGCTGCCATATAATGCGGATGTGTATGGACGACAGTGTCCGCTTACCATCAGGTGGACTGTATGTTTGTCTGCCGCTTTTTCCTACAAAAAAATATATCTTGGCTAACATAGATGTCAAATCAATTCAGTAGTTTCAAAATCACGACGGTGCTAAAAAATCTATCTATGTTAATATACATATCATGATATATATATACTAATATACATATATATAACGATAATAATATGTTGTTTGATAGGGTTTGTAAACGATAATAATATGACTCTACGGACTGGCCCCTGTCATCGCATTTTTAAGTTTGAATTGTGAAATAATTTTATAGGGCGTTAGGGCATTTTATCCATTATTAGAGCATTGAATAGAATTTTACTTTACGGCAATAGAAAAGATCCTTTAACGTTTACTTGTTCACATTTATTTAGGTCACAAGTACCCACCCTTTTACGATCAAAGGTATAGAAGCCAGTCGGTCAACCGTTACGATTTTTATGTCCTTTGACGCAAATATTTTTCTATCAAAGTGCCCTTTTTAAGTACCTATTGGGTATTTTAATGATTTGTATATAAAATATCTATGGTAGAAATAAAATTTATTGTTCGCCTTTCTAGAAATTAGAATTGGTTTTCGAATGTATACCTAACTTCTTAAGTATTATTGTAGCTACATTTGTATAAAAATGTTTAACATTGGGCTTGTATATTGTATTCTGTTACTAGAGTTTCATTTGGGATTTTTTTACAACATAATATTTTTTTTAAGTTGAATTCATCAAGGCTTGTCACTTGATTGTCAGGAATAATTACTGTGAGTCGATTAGATACCATTCTGCGTAACTAATCCAAGGGACAAAAATGAAAAATTTAGTATGTACATACTCGTGTTATTACTTGAGTATTTTAGAAGGCTTTTGGACCATTATCATAAGAATAATAAATAATACCAGTAATTATTATATATTATTATGTGTTACATTAAATTTTAAATAACGATTTTCAACGACTAATGATTTATTCAATCAGAAATATTAATTTCACGAATGGCACTACGGGGAATTTGGGAAGTAGATAGGCGATCGAGTTGCGGGGACGCGGAGGGCAGGAAGGAATGAGGAAGGGAGTCGAGCGGACGGAGGATTGAGAAAAAGTAATGGACAATCAGTAGTTACGGTGGGGATTGAACAGAATAATTGATGTAACATAGTACATGAAGATTATATGTGTAGCGGGTTCTTTTATATATGCTACCTACTAAAATATGGAATGAAATATAAATTGGAATTCTGATTTTTTAAGATTTACTGTTTCAGATTACTAAATTGAGTCGAATGACGTAAGAATGACAAATTTGCCGCTTGGTCTAGTTGTGCATAATTGTATCAAATCGGTCTCACGAACCACACCACACCATCAACCTATGTCTCGTTCCCATTAATTTCTTAAAGAGTCATTATTTAACAAACAAACAAATAAAATGCAATGCAACCAGCACTTTCAGTATCCACTACTCGACATGGGGCCCCCTCATGTACATTATCCGGTGCATGAAGGATGTATGGCCTCAAAACGCCACGTTGGCCAAGCCGGTTAGGCCATTTTTTGAGAGATGGTGTTGTTCCTCGCGGCTTATGGTAGTCGCTTTGTTAACCCTTAGTCACGTTTTACTAACCCCACGGGAACAAAACGGGATGGGGTGGTGTTATTCTATAGCCGTTCGACACCATAGGCCGCAACTGGTACGCAATATATAAGTTACTTCTTGAGAATTCTTTATTGACTTATACGAACTTATACGGACGTTAGTTTGAAGAAAATTTCGATCTAAACATTAGTAATATACAAATACAATACAAAATTTTCGTATTGACCAAAATTGATTACCCGCTGCACAAAGGATATATCCGTATCGCGGGGATGCCCACGATACGAATGATCCTACACTAACCCGACGGACAGTAATACACATCGGCCTTTAGAAAGAGATTATCGGCTAGCTTTGATTTTGTAGAGCGTCGTCTCTGTCGTGTAGCGGTACGACAGAGACGACGCTCTACAAAACCGAGCTAGCCGATCATAGTCAATGTATATTACTTTCGTCCGGGATGACTAAGTGGAATTACAATTGAAGATCTAGGGATGGTTGATAATTAAATATGTTTCCTTATTACATTATTGAGACAAAAAGAAAAAGAAAATCGAAGTCAAAAAAATTTATTGATATATCAAAAAATTATAATAATACTACATGTAAATACAAATTCACCTTTGATATCTACCCTTATGTGTGGTCACTATAGATTCTGTGTTTGTGTAATTCAATGTGGGAAGCCACCGAGTGACAGGATGTTTGACTTGATGGCGGTTGAGACGTTTCAAATTACAGTGCTTAGCCACTTGAGACTATATATAAAGGGTAGGCAAAGAGATGTAAAACGATGAGCAAAGACCGACCTTACTTTCGGTTTAAGTAGTAATAACAATAATAATAAAATCTTTATTGTTAACAGATTTTTGTTGACGTAACATCATATGAAACCCCTAACTCCTGAAGTAGGTAAATCTGTATCACAGGAACTAGTGTATCCACAATAAGAGTAATCTGTGCTTATCCAATAATTACAGCTTATTTATTAAAAGTACAAAGAGAACAAACTTATAAACAAAGATTAAATTATAAAAATGAAATGTATAATAAATACATACGTATATAAATCAGTGCATGCGTATGTATATAAGAAATTTCATGTATGTAAAAATGTCTGTTTATGTGTGTGCAAGTATATATGTTTATTTGGTTTTTGTATTTGAATGTGTAATTGTTAGTATTTGAGTGAATCTGTACAATCTCTAACGAATCGTACACAATAAAAACTATATTTACGAGAAGTGCTATAAGACCTTTCTGCTCGATAATAAACTCTGTAAAAAGAACTTCTAACATGACTTCGTGTAGAGAGTTTATCACTTTCTACCATAGAAGCATCTACCATTCAGCCTGTGTCTGCACTGCTGGATATACATCTCTCGCAATGGCCGCCGCCACACACGGTTTTCTTTTTTGTCATCCACCCACTAACGACCACTTTCTTCAAGTAGTCAATCCACCCGGTCGGATTGCCCATGTCTCACGCAAAGATCCCCGGTACGTGATCTCCATTCGAGAACTCGTTTACTATACTGCCACATCGGTTTTTTTTTTTTATAGACTTGTGGGCGGACGAGCAAGCGGTCCCACGTGATTGTAAGTGTTACCGCCGCCCATGGACACCTGCAACAGCAGGGGGTATGCGGGCGCGCCGCCGACCTTGCAAAATCCTATTCATAGCTCTCTTGAAGAACCCCATATCGTAGCGTAATGGAAAGACCTCTTGAGGCAGTTCGTTCCACAGCCTACGGGTTCGCTATATAAAATAGTTTTTGGACCGAACAGTGTGCGACACCTCCGTATCGAGGAAATGCGGATGGACCGCACTTCTGTGATGGGAGGAGCGGTTGTAGAAATCCAAGGTGGGAATTATATTAAACAATTCTACTGAGCATTCCCCATTGTACAGGCGATAGAACACAGAGAGAGACGCAACGTCTCTCCGAATGCTGAAGGATTCTAAACCGCCCGTGAGAGTGGGATCGTCGACAATACGAACAGCACGTCGTTGGATGGAGTCAAATGGGTCCATTTGGTATTTCGGTGCGCCGGCCCAGAGATGAGAGCAATACTCCATATGGGGCCTCACCTGAGCTTTGTAAAGCATAAGGAGTTGTCCAGGGGTGAAGTACCGCTTCGCTCTGTTCAGCACACCGAGCTTTTTGGAGGCCATTTTGCTCATTCTCTGATCAGTGTCGAAAACATTATAACTTGATAACGACGAAAAGAACAACAAATGGTGTTTCATAACTTCATTTGGCTGAAACACAGCTATCAAGCGCTCAGTAGACGTTAAAGTACATCAAACAAACATACATCGGTCCCACTGACATGCAAGTTAACTAGAAACTTCATTCGAAGCAACACCAGAGCCTTGTTTACCCTTGCATAAATGTTTCAAAATGCTCAACAATGTCTACAGCAATATGTTAATGGCATTTGTAACACGATACATTTATGTCCAAAATTGCAGCATACATTTTGGACTTTACCTAGATGCCTTAAAGGCTATATCGGCTCAAAATTAGCGGCATAAATTATCACATTGCGGTATGCCCAGGGGTACTATGAGTATCGCCTTCCTTCAGAACAATAGGGCAGGTTGTAATTAACGAGTATAATACTCGTTATAATGGTTGTGTGTCAGAACGTTGAAGTTATCTAAGGATGGGAGTACAAATAATTTACTTTTGCCAGTTTGAAGTAGTTAGTTGGACGGAGATTACGCTATTTTTCGCATCTTTCACAAAAAAAAGTGTTTGTACAACTTGAGGAGCCATGTTTGAAAATGTTGTGTTTAGTGGTTCGGGAATATTTCACTATATACCTAGTGAAAGTGACACAAAGTTTCAATGAAACCTACTTGCTTACTTAGATAAAGAGTGTTATAGATTTAGGTTTAATTTTGTTCATTTGTTATACGTATAATTTCGCTTTGTTTTAATTTGGAGAGTGCACGCTGCAGTCCAACAGCCGCTGGGCGCGCTCGACTGGCCACGTTACACCTCTCTCACAGAAGACTACCTTCAAATGTACTGCATTTCCCATTTTATCGTATTTCCCCAATGTACGTACGTATTTCGGTAGTGAGTGAGATGTGCCCAGAGTCCATTCCCATCCTATCCCTCGCCATTTTCCCAACCCTTACTCCAAATTCATTCCTATATCTCCAAAGGTAGGCAGCGCATCCGGGAGCGTGTCAACGTTTGTCATTTTGCAATAATGTTGGCATGTATCGCGGATGTTTATGGGCGACAGTATTCATTTACCATCAGGTGGACTGTATGCTCATCTGCCGCCTGAGACCATAAAATAAAAAAAAAACATTTTGGCCATAGTAATTCTAAGTTTTTAATACTAGTGTCTAATAATTGACATAACAACAATATAGATGGCTTTTTTATTATTTATTATTTTTCACTAAAAAGAATCGCTTTAGCTATTACAATTACTTATAACGATTGTGATAGATTATAATAAATACACACATCGTCACACGGGCGCACACATGCGCACAACACACACAAATGGACACACCAATCCGAACACAAATCGACATGTATTATTAATAAAAAAATCACCCATTACTAGCCACAAACTTTATGTTTGTCGGTGGATCGGGAAGACATCCATAGATTTTCTTTCACCGTCCTTGTCATACGATGAAGTACGGAACCCCGACCATGCCGCCTCCAAATTGCATACAAAAATATTTCCTTACATATACTCGTATGTACTTATTCGAAACAGACACCCTTTTTTCAAGAGGCTTACTAACTACTAAGTATGTATATCTTTACAATGGCAAGAGAAAAAGGCGTATAAATTGACGGGTTTTGGTGGAAAAAGGCCGACCCTTTCTAAGATTCTTTTATGTTTTTTCTCTTTATCTACAAGGTATATTTATATTCTTGAACTTTTATCTGTTTCTCACAAAGAATAATATCTAAATGGAAAATCAAAATTGTAAACCGTGTAGACCACTGATTTAAAAATAATTTGTGACATAGACATAGCTTTTTGTGATAAGGCCGCTTATTGCTTCTCTATATCTTAAGTTAAAATTTAGTAGGTTAAGTTTAAACGAGAATTTGCATTCATACATACTAAAGAATAACAAAGTCGCTCCCACAAGCCCTTAGTAGCTACACCGCCTCTACACTACACTGCCAGCGCGCAGTGTGACTTTTAAGGCCATACATTCCCCATGCACACAGCAATGTGCATGAAGCGGGTAGTGCTATTCTAAAGCCAGCCGACACCACACGGTAAAGACGCCCCCCCCCCCACCCCCCACCCCTACTGTCTTAAAAAAAAAATGTATACACTCAATTTATAGAGTAAACGATATTAAATGATTTCGAAAATAATTTCAGTTACTTAATGTCAGTAATTAAGGTCATAATTAATTAATTACGTACTGATTATATAATAACCCCTTGTAATTAATTATTGATTACAATAACCTAATTAATTAGTAATATACAGGATGGAAAATACGAACGGGACATGGAGGAAAAGTACGTTAAATATTGAAGATATCAAATTTCACTCAAAGGAAATATTATTTTGCTTGTTAAAATAAGAATAACCGTATTCAATTTTTTGTTTTAAAACCTTACCTTTGCCGGGAATCGAACCAACTAAAAATGCAAAAAATAGACAGTCACTATTTTATTGAACCAATCGATAGGGTCTATGATAAGGATAAAATCTCTCGAACAAACATTGTATCTTACAATTAAAGAAGACCATGAAATGTAACAATTCGTACATATCGACTCTTAACTAACGTCCTAACCTAGACAGTTTATTTTTTAAATGTAAAAGACCTTTTATCATTCTCTTAGAACTCACGATAATACTACCTAAATAAAAGCGAAAATAATGTATGAAGTAATAGAGTAATAATAAGCTAAAAAAAGATCCTTTAGAAAATACAAGATAATTACAAATATTTATTATCTAAGTATGCCCCGCCCCAAATTCAAAAAAATAGAACGTTTTAATTTGTAAATGGTGTAAGACTAATTTTGTAATTGGAACGAACATCTCGATAATCTGTTGTTATTTTATTTCGTTTCCTGTTTGTGTTTATTTTCCCGCCATTTCATAATCGTATTAATAATGGCTTATCAGGAACAATTTGATTTGTTAGAAGTTTACTTTTTAAACCACAAAAGTCCCACATTAACTGTACAGTGGTATGGGGAGAGAGGTATCCGGATAGACAAATACCGTCTAGAAAGCTGAATATTTTGACATACTTTGAGTGTTATCCAAAAGCTTCAAGTAGGGAAGCTGCTGAAGTGTTAAACACCAGTCATACTCGTGTAATTAATTTCTGAAAAGGCTTAATCTCTGCATTCAAGAAAATGGTTCGCATTTCGAGCAACTTATCAGTTAATTTATAAAAATGTTGTATCGAAATTATAATTTTAATCAATGTCTAATTTAGGTAACAATTTATAATAGTCTACTTCAGGTAATAATTTGCATATTCAATGGTTAATGTACCTACTTATTAGGTTACCTATGTTGAGTTAACTGTTGTATTAGTTGATATAATTTCTCTAGCACTCTACCATCTTTTTTAAGAATTCTTCAGTATCAAACGGTTGTTTGGAAGAGATCGCTACTTAGCGATAACACCGCCGATTGTACCTTTTCAGATTGTAATATTGTTTGTAAGCATTCGTTCTAATTATGTGCAATAAAGAGTTATCTATCTATCTATCTAGGTGGGTACGTGTCCTTCAGGTTAATTCTATACATTTCAAGGTCTTCTTTAATTGTAAGATACAATATTTGTTCGAGAGATTTTATCCTTATCATAGACCCTATCGATTGGTTCAATAAAATAGTGATGTCTATTTTTTACATTTTTAATTGGGTCGATTCCCGGCTCAAGTAAGCTTTATAAAAAATGTTTGAATGCTGATATTCTTATTTTAAAAAACAAAAGAATGTTTCCTTTGAGATAAATTTGATATCTTCAATATTTAATGTATTTTACCTCCATGTCTCGTTTGTATTTTCCATCCTGTATATAGTGACTTGTTTCTAATTATATAAATGCAATTCAGCGTACTCTGACTGCTTGATATGCGACTAGCGTATATAATACTAAATTATGATCTCGCAGCGTTGTGCAAATTGTTATTTATATTCCAATTATTATGACTATTTTGTTTAAGCTTTTAACTTTTTCGAACACTCATATAGTATATATATGTAATCACGATAGTTTATAAGCTTCCTGAAAAAAAAAGAAAGTCGTTAGTCGTTGCCTGCGGCCGACTGGTGCAGTTGATAATGACCTGTTGTACAAAGGGTCCCGCTTTCGATTCCCGGTCGGTGGTTCATTTGTTTAAAGACAAGGAGTGTGGCGTTATTTATTTAATTTCAACGATATTTATCGATAATAATGTTGTAAAAATCGCTGTTCCTCATCCTGATTTCGCTACAACCGTAATCCATTTTACAAAGTTCATATTACATTAGTACAACCTAATTATAAAGGCCTATTTCAGGCCCATGTCAAAAACAGTTTATAGAGTTTACAGTAGATGTTAATTTGTAAGTTCGTTATAAATGTTTGAACAGTAATAATGAATAATTTAAGACGAATAATATTATCTTAGTCATCGGATACATGGTGTTGTTTAATAGCAGCAAAACTGTTTAGCCGGACAAAGGTAAAAGAAATACAGAGAGAATTACGAAACGAACATTCACGGACGATGTTCTTTTTTTTTTATAATTCTACAAAATTTACAAAATCTGGCCTTGTTACTCTTTTGTCTTGTTGTTGTCTAATCCATGGCCCTTGTATCAGAGTACAACATCACCACTGCAGGCGCACTAGCGTCCTCTAGTAGATCACTGGAGGTTTTTGGGTCGTAATTCACCACGCGGGCCCGTGCCCGTGCGGATTGGTGGATCACGTATTAGAAATATTTGGTAATTGGATAAGTTCGCGGCCTTTTTATAGTGAAAATAAAGACAAATAAAGACTTTTTTGTATTACATAAATATTTATTGAACGGAATATTGTCTCCGTTTGGCCATTTTTCTGGCATCGCTATACAAAATTTTGGGGTTTCTGAGCGAAAATCTGATTTAAATGGACTTATATAGGACTTATACATGATTTATACAGGCGTCTCTAAAATGTAATTTTACTCCATTTAGGGAATTTTGTATAGAGCGGAATAAATGATAATCCGAAGGTGCAATGTCTGGACTGTATGGAGGTTGCATTAAAACTTCCCAGCCAAGGTCCATCAATTTTTGTTAAATCATCAAAGATGTAAGCGGTCGATCATGTCATGATGGAAAACTACACCTTTTCTGTGCATTATTTCTGGGCGTTTTCCTTCAAGTACCTATTTGTTCCACTTTTACTAATTACTGACAGCAGACATCAGAATTAATCGTTTGGCCATGTGGCAAAAGCTCGTAATACACAATGCCTGTCTAATCCCACCATATACATAACATGACTTTATTCGGAGTGTGTCCTGGCTTTGGAACTATTTGTGATGGCTCACCTCGCTTACACCAAGATCGGTTATTGTTATCGTAGGTAATTACATCTCTCATCGCCTGTTACCGATCTCTTCAGAATTGGATCGATTTCATTTCGGTTTAGCAATATCTCGCATTTAAATCATGCGGCATCCAAATATTTGTAATATAAAATATCTAATTTTATCCTCATTAACTTCCATTTTAAAATTGTTAAAAAATATAAAACTTTCTGCTTGTAATTTCAGTTTGCCGCAATTACAAAAAAGTCAACTGTCAAACGGTATATCGCTTTCCCGCCAATGATCAGTGTCGCCAGAAATATAGCACGCTAAAAAGGCTGCGAACTTTTCCGGCTGCCTATTACATCGCCCACTTGCAATTATTTTAAAGCAGTTTGACAACGTTGCAATTTTTTTCGCTTCACAGAATAATTTACATTTTTAGATACAATTTTTTTTTGTCCGTTGTTAAAAACTGTTGAATTAAAAAAGTCGTAGAACAAATTTGTTAGTTTTCATTAAAGAAATTTAATCAATTTATTCAATATTCAAATTTTAATGTCAATTACCTCAAAATTACGAACAAATTTCATAGTTTCAATCTTCGGGGATACACTCGACACGGCCTGTATATATTGTTGAGAATAACTGTATTTATAGGTACCTACATATATAACTATGATGAAACACCTACTACATATTAAACATGCTAATATCTCAGCACCTGGAAACTGGCGAATCCCTTCCCTAATCGAATAAACCAGTAATTCCCAGGCCGGTGTCCCACGGGTCTCATAACTTACCGACCGGCATATATGACTTATATGGAACAGGCAGTAGCACAACTTAGTAGTCACTGGCAAAATATTGAGAGACAGTAAGACGGCCCCCGGCCCCTAAACCTACAATAATGTGATTGCACAATATTTTTGAATCGCACTCAAAGGTATAACGGAAGTCCGATACACAGAATGAGTTTCAATCTAGGCTTAGGATGTAGCTGAAAACCAGCGCTATAACCTTCTTTAGTGTTGCAGCATATATACTGAGCTACACCGCACTATCTCTTATGTTATATGTTAAATTTTATGTATTATGATGTTTTGTGTGTACAAATAAATGGCTTTCTCTCTCTCTATCGTTGCGATCACGATTGTGATCGTTGCACAATCCCTCAAATTTCATAATAAAAATTGATTGTCCAAAATATAATAATTAGATTGTCCATCGCCAGAATGTGGCAAACGACCTTGTCGTCCACTGTCTAAACAGTGGTAAATGGATACTGTCGCTCAAGGTCATCGGCGATATTGATATTATATAGCACTGCCATTCTATGAATGATTTTCTATCTTATTATTTCATTGTTTACCCATTTGACAATTATAATTATTTGTTCCGTGACGATATCCGGAATCCATCTTGAGTCAAGCTCCTGTCTTTTTCACGTTTTTCGTCCTAGCAACTTCCCCTCTTCGACTTCCGGCGCCACTGTCGCCTCGTTTTATCGTTTTAGATGGCGGCGACCCGCATGGCGCTCGGCTTTTACCTCATTATAGCGTCGTTTTTCGTAGCGTTAACACGTCTTAGCAATCATTATTTTAATTTTCATTTAATTAAATCTAATAGTTTAACGTAAATTGCATACGTAGTGAAAAAATCCTCTCGTAATGGAGAACGAAATATATTTTGATAAAGAACAAAGTGATGGTGAACACGTGTCACGGAAGAGAAGTCGTTCTTCAAGTTCGAGCAGTACATCATCGGAGGAGTCTAGCCCGGATAAAAGGAGAAAAAGGCGGTCTAACCATGTAAGTGACGCACAGTTTGAATTCCTTTCTCAACAAGTGGCTTTTCTAACGAATTTGATTTCGCAAAAACACGGTGAGCCTCAAACGAGTACTTCGTGGGTTGCCGAGGTAATAAATGGACCCAACAATGATACAACAAACGAGTTGGGCTTACGCCCACCGCCGAGCACGAGTGATGCGGATAATCAACAGCTCCAATTGTCAGAGCTATCAACTACGTTAAAAGATCCGCCATTCCCTAAGTCTGATGATAAACATTTAGAAAAGATAACCCAATTACAGCGTTTTAAATGTAATGACTGGCATGCAATTCGTTTTTCCGAAACTCAGAAAAAGTACGTCACTACTCCGGGTTTTATAGAACTCAATGTAAACGATGAACTGAGACGTTTCAATGCGTTTAGGTCTAACGATGATCGTTTGTACTTGATAGAGAGAACTTTTGCAGCTTTATCCAATGCTATACTGACTCAAAAAGACGAATTGCGCACAACTTTGCAAGGTTTAGTCGAATGGTCTAATGATAAGAGTACAACACTTACACCACGATCTCTTTTCGATAAGATTGAACAAATGTTTAATAAAGATTCGAGCTATACAAAAGTGACCGATGATATTTTACAAATATCTTGCGGCCGTCGAGCCGACTGCATTAGCATGCGCAGGGATTTATTAATTAAGAAAATTTCGGAGGAATATCACTGTGGGGCGTTGCAAAAAATTCCACCCAGTGCTGAACAATTGTTTGACAACGATATGCTTACAGCCTACCTTCAAAAAATTGGGGGGGCCGAAAAACTAACCACTTGCTTCCAGGCAACGCAGCAAACTGCAGCTACAGCTACCGGCCAGAGGCGTGCGTATTATAACCAGTCGAAACCATCGACAAGCAAGCAAGAGAGTGAAAACTTTTTTCGTAAAAATACCTCAGCGTCGAAAGATAAGTTCAAAGGTCACTCGAGGGCATCCGGCAACAAGACTTCCAATGGCAAGAACAAACACCACAATTCGTCAAGAGGTAAGAAATCAAATTACAACTCATCGAATAGAAACAATCGATCATGACTCGCAATCATTTCGGGGCGGCTGTCTAAAGCAATATATACATGCATGGGAGAACTTAGGTGCGCCCAACCACATATGCAAACTTCTCAAGGGAATACGTATTCCTTTCGTGATGAAGCCGCCCCTTATATATCCAAATCAATCTGTCATAATAAATTACGAGACAAAGCAGAGTTATCATATGACACAGCTAATAAAAAATATGATAGACACGCATGTACTAGAAAAAGCCGAGATCAATCCCAGCTACCTATCAACATTTTTTCTAGTTCCGAAAACGGACGGATCGTTTCGCCCAATCTTCAATTTGAAGAGACTAAACCGTTTTGTCAAACTAAAAGGTTTTCAGCTTTTCAGTCATTTCCGAATTCCAAGCTTTTTACAGAGCAACGATTGGATGGTGAAGGTAGATCTGAGCCAGGCATATTTTCACCTTCCCATAGCCGAAGAACACAGGCGATTTCTGAGACTCAGCTACAAAGGCCAACTTCTACAAATGACGTGCCTTCCCTTCGGCCTTTCATCAGCGCCACGAACGTTCACATCCTTGACGAACTGGGTAGCCGAGTTCCTGAGAAGGCGAAATATGAGGTGCGTGGTATACCTAGACGATTTTTTAGTAGTGAATCAGTCCTGTCAAGTTTTGCGCGAACACATTACATTTATGGTGAACCTAATGAGACACCTCGGCTGGACTATCAATATGGACAAGTCTGTACTGGTTCCGACACAACGCCTGGAGTTTCTGGGTGTTACATGGGACACCAAACTCAACACGAAGTCCCTGTCGAAACCGAAGTGCGAAACGCTACGCAAAGCACTTCTCAGTCAGATGTCCAGAGGCAGTTGGTCCCTCAGACAGGCCCAGTCCCTTCTGGGGAGACTCAACTTCGCCTCTTTTGTAATACGCAGAGGGAGGTTACATTGTCGAACCCTGCAATTTCACAATCGATACCTTCCCACGGAACACCCCTACAAACAAGTGAAATTGCCACAACCGGTACTCTCCGAAATGCGATGGTGGTTAAAGGCAGCACAGGGCTCACTTCCTATACATACAAACTCGATCTCTCATCTGCTTACGACGGATGCATCGGATTTCGGCTGGGGAGCTCAGCTGGGCGACACGAAAATGTCAGGACAGTGGACAAAACGGCAACAGTCATGGCATGTCAATCTCAAAGAGCTGTTTGCTGTCTACGCGGCAATACAACAAGAGAACAGCCGGCTTCACAATGCTCACATTTTACTGCAAACAGACAACCGAACAGTCGTAGCTTACATAAACAAGGAAGGCGGAACGAAATCGAAGAAGCTTCTGAACCTCACACGGCAACTATTGAAGGTGATGGACCACTTAAATCTACAACTGACGGCTCAGTACTTTCCGGGCCGATTCAATTGCGAAGTAGATGCCCTATCACGCGGCAAGGTCTGCCCCGAGTGGCACCTACTCTCTACAGCAACGGACAACATATTCAAGATGTGGGGCACACCGCAAGTAGACTTATTTGCGTCGGAAACAGCTCACGTAGTAATGAGGTATGTATCGCTGGACACGCAAGACCAGCAGGCTCTGTTTCACAACGCATTCCTTCACCAGTGGGACTACGAACTTGCGTGGCTATTTCCTCCACCGAACCTAATACCCCAAGTATTGTCTCACCTGAACACAGCGAACGGTCAGTACATCTTGATCGCTCCGAAGTGGAAGATGGTATTTTGGCAAGCAGACCTACAAGCCCGGACCATTCAAGAACCTTATCACATCCCGCTCCTTCCACAAGTTCTGATCGACACGAAAACCGGAATGCACCCGCCAGAGATTCAAGACATTCAATTGGAAGCCTGGCTGATTTTGGGTGGACAGACGAAATCAAAGAATGGTCAGTAGAAGAAAGATCACTGTTATTGTCAAGTTGGCGGCGATCTACAATAAACACCTACATGCCAGCATGGAACAAATGGAAGATATGGTGCTCCTCTAACAATTCTTCTTACAGAGATCCGAGTCCAGAACAAGTTGCTCGTTACCTGGCGTATTTACACAACAGCGAAGGTCTGGCTTATCGAACTATACTAGTCCATAAATCTGTTATTTCTACTTTTACCAAATTATCAGATAATACTACATTGGCATCTAACTTTCTTATTAAACATATTTTAAAAGCTATTTCAGTTGCAAAGGACAAGAAAATGAAACCACCTATTTGGAATGTAAAGAATGTATTACAATACTTAGAAAATAATACACCAGATGAAAATAATTTGTACCAAGTATCCAGACGTGCCGCTATATTACTTTTGCTAGCGGCAGGACGACGAGTACACGACCTGACGCTGCTGAGGATCAATGCCGACCAATATATAGATGAGGGCAATTCTATTGTCATGTGGCCTTGTTTTGGATCGAAGACGGATGACGCTAACAACAGGCAATCTGGATGGAAACTAAAAGCACATCCGAACAAAAATCTCGACTGTGTATTTTGGACTCGTCAATTAATCGGTACTTCACAAGATCGTCGGAAATCAGGTATGCTGTCAGAACTTTTTATAACTGCTAGAGGTGATCCAAAACCAGCTTCTAGAACTGTAATCAGTGGTTGGATCAAATCTGTTCTAAAGGACGCGGGTGTCGATGCCACGCCAGGCTCAGTACGCTCTGCCGTAGCCTCTCTCAATTGGCTAGAAAAGTTTCCTATTGATCAGATTCTTCAGACTGGAAATTGGCGGCAAGAACATACTTTTAGAACGTACTATCAAAGAGAGCTAGCGAATCAATCCAGAAATAATGATTTTACGACGTCAGTTTCCTTGTCAAATTTCTTTGAACCTGTGCGATAACAATGATTTGGTTAATTTGATGATTAAAACTGTATGATTCATATATAACATTGAATAAATATTGTTTACTTTTCAATAACTTATTATAATTTAATTTTTTTATTTTTTTATTTTACATAACACATTATAGCATCTACATAATTATTGTAATAATTATGGGCATACCAGGAGATAACAAACATATCACTCAAGATGGATTCCGGATATCGTCACGGAACAAATAATAGAGGGTTTTAACTAACAATAAAACTTACCTATTATTTTTCCAACGATATCCGGAATCCAGGTAATACCTACCTGGTACATCGTGAGTAAGTATAATGAGGTAAAAGCCGAGCGCCATGCGGGTCGCGCCATCTAAAACGATAAAACGAGGCGACAGTGGCGCCGGAAGTCGAAGAGGGGAAGTTGCTAGGACGAAAAACGTGAAAAAGACAGGAGCTTGACTCAAGATGGATTCCGGATATCGTTGGAAAAATAATAGGTAAGTTTTATTGTTAGTTAAAACCCTCTATTATGATTGACTGCTTTTCGTTCCTGACTCTTATATTAATTATGTAACTCCAATTATGCAAATTGTCTTATTATGTTAAATTCATTTATGCGATACATTTAAATTTTGCATGTAATTTTTATGACAAACTTTTTCCATGTTATTATTAGCATGTTTCAGCAAAATAAATAAATTATGCATTTCGACATATGCCAACATCAGTGCAGAATTACAAAACGTTGGCACGGTCCCGGATGCTCCGCCCACCTTTGAAGATTTAGGAATGGATTTGGGGAAAGGGTTGGGATTTTTTTCTTCGTTCGGATAACTTTTACGTCTCCGCTTGATCGTTTGATAAACAAATTATTGACGAAGATGTTCTCTGCACATGCCGATATTGAATTAGAATAGTACATTTGTAAGAAGAAATAAGTAGGTACCTACGTTATTGACAATAAACTTGACAAAAATTTAAAACATTCTGTGTAATATTGTCTAAAAATTTATAAGTGCTGTGTGACTTGTTTATATAACGAAATAAAAAATTGGGAAGGGATAGGATAGTGTGGGATGAGAGTGGGCTCTGGCATAACTTACTGACTACCGAAACACGTACCTATATTGAAGGAATAGGGTAAAGTAGGAAGTGCACTACATTTAACGGTATATTTCGCATTCTATTTTCTGTTTATTCTGGTAGTTGACTGTAAATAATGACGTAAGACATTGAATTCGCCATTTGTACATGTTAAATACTCGTGTACATGTTAAATCACTGCTGGACATGGAGTCTTCTAATGCATATTATCTTTTGCACGAGGAACGTATGGTCCTAAAACGCTAAACTAACGAAGCGGATTCGCAAAACCACTATTTCAGAGATGGTGTAGTTCCTTTCGTGTCGTGGCAGCGGTTTTGTTATCCAGTAGTCGCCTTTTACAATAGACGCAGGAAAAAATATGGTGGTGCTATTTGTTCTTTTCTTTTGTAGAAAAAAGGCGGCAGACGACCATACAGTCCACCTGGTGGTAAGTGGATACTGTCGTCCATAGACCAGTCGCCAGTCGAGTGCGCCCCGTGGCTGTGAGAATGCAGCATACACTCTCCCTCTATAACATGCTATAACATATTCTGGAGCCAGCTGACAGCACACGGTAGAATACTTGTGTAATGAAGTTTAAATAAATGTGAATGCTGCGAGGAAGACGTTTCTCACTGTCTTCTTTATATGGTGTGTCAGTACTAAATTTTAGAGAGAAACTCACCGAATGGGATGCTCTAGCGTGTTTCTATCTTAATGCTTCTTGCTCGATGACCCAAAAACTCAGTGGAGTGATATTTTAGAGCCATTAAATTCACTCTTTGTCTATTTATATGCGTTTTCGTTTAAGCTACAAAAAGTTCAAATGAAACTCAATTTGTGAATACAAGAAAATATTTACCGCAGTAAATATTTAACGAATACAACGAACACACAATAAAAAAATCATGAAGAATATTTTTGTAACGACTTTTTCTTCAATCTGTTTCATTTTATACGCATTTCTGTCGGATTTTCTGTTGATAGATTTTCAATTTAATTTCATGTCGCAATTCAATAGGTACTTATTTCTTTATTTTTTGTATGTGGATAGGTATATATTTTAGCTGTGTTGTGAACACACTAGAATATAAACAATCAGTTACTGAAAAATATCCCTATTGTGAAAACTGGTAGAATCGATTCTACTCGATGCTGAACAACCTACATTCGGTTTTAACGTTATTTCAGTGACACAATGTATACAACGTAAATATACGTGTTTTAAAACGTGTTACGTCACAACAGAGCATTTTGTGACTGTTCCAGATTAGGCCAATCACGAATCCCACACGAATTCCGCCCGTAGTCGTAAGTCATTGTGAGAATAATAGAATGTTAATAGAATGGAGATTCATAATAAACGAGGGCTGTGGGAATAAAGCTTTAAATCAAATAAAGTATAGTACAATAAACTGTGTATAATAAAGTATAATATAATAAAGTGTGTATAATATAATAAAGTGTATATAATAAAGTATAATATAATAATGTATAGTATAATAAAGTGTGTATAATAAAGTATAATATAATAAAGTATAGTACAATAAAGTGTGTATAATAAAGTATAGTATAATGAAGTGTATATAATAAAATATTATTTTCGTCGTGTATACTATTATTAACTCTGTTTATATTTATACTAAAAATACACCCGCGTCCGTATTTCTGTTCGATCTGGTGATTGACTGGCAGAAAATGCCATAAGGCACACCATTTGTTACAATTACTAGTGCAATGATGTTTAAATAAATATGTTTTTATAAAAAGTAATACTATAACTATGTATATGGACCTCCCCTCGTATATATCAAAATTTCTCTTCATAAAGAGAATAGTCTGAATATAACAGGGATAACAGTGATTAGATGTTGATAACAGTTGTTTATACAACACTCCTATTCGATTATCGCTCGGTTGATGCGAGTTTTTATTATCAAGTGAACAATTGCAGGTGAGTTTCATCGCATACGAGAATCGCATACAATATTCTCCCCGAGCCGTTCGAGAAACTCTCCCTGTATCTCTCCTCCTTTACTCTTTTAAAAAATATGAAAAGAAACCACATCAGCTACATTCAATAACTTAATAACTCCTTTTAAATGAATTTCTAACACGATAAAAATGTCACTTTATTACATTTTCCACACAAAACAGAATTCTTCTCAAAGTAGATAAAAATAGAGGTATTTTTTAGATCTAGCAAGGATTTATTTCCCACAAAAGAGACAAAAAATAACAAAAGAAAACGAACACTTATTGTCCTTCCTCCGACCACACTTGTTATAATAACAATAATACTTGAAATCCTATGAACATACAAAGATCAAAGACATGGAAATCCGCGTGAGATTCTCCAGAAGTTATCCGTTATACTCACAACACTGCGTACAGTAGCAGGCAATATGGGCACGCCGTCAATGAGAAAGAGACAGACTTCTCTTTTATAATTCTTTTTTATCTTTTATAAAGATAGTTACAATAAAATTTATATAATCAATATAAGTCCATAACGTTCCACTTCCTCTGCAGCCCCAAGCCTCCCCCAGCAATCACTAGGTTTCGGGCCATAATCCAGCATTCAATTTGTTTCGGTTGTTAAAGCATACGAATGTCAAAATTTGAAATAGATGAACTCATTGCTAGGGAAAAACGACCTAGTGTATTCCTAGCAAGAGTTGATAAATTCGTTTTCTAAATATATCTCACAAGGCATCAAGTTGCAACCAGGCGTTCAAAGAGATGCGGATGCAGGATGCAATTTACACGAGTGTGAAGCATTTAGTCGATAGTGAGTAGTATTTTATAGTCGCCTTTGTCGCTTTTCCATGTCAAATTTGTCCATACTATACTATACAGTGGTGATTGATTAATGGTATTGATTCTGGATTCTCATTGTAGTCGTGAGTTTAGTCGTGTAGTCGTCATAGTGCAGTCGAACCACTGAGTACTAACTACGGATTTTAAAAATTACTATAGCTATTCGGTGAAGGAAAACATCACGACGAAACCCGCATGCTGGAGAATAAAATAAAAAATCTGAAGAATGTGTATGCACCAGTCCGCATTGGGCCCCCATGGTGAATTATGGTCTGAAGGCACTAGTGATTTACTAGGGAAGGCCTGTGCCCCGGAGTGGGGCGTTTAAGAGACTGACTTCGTCATCATCACACATGTGCCAGATTTTTTCTAATTTTCGGGCACACGGATTTGCTAGCGATGTTTTCCTTTACCACCGAGCTAGTGATATTTCAAACATTCCTATTTAAGTAAACATTCAATGTCACGGAATCGGGTTTAACCTCATAACCTCGGGAATTTGAGTCGAAAATGGATATTCCTAGACATGGTGTAGTTCTTCAGGGATTGTGATAGCTGCTTTATTATGGCTTAGTTGACTGTCACGACATCTACGGGAAGATATAGGTTGAAGCTGACCGACACCTCACGGCAAACACGACCCAAGAATTCTTTGATATGTTGCAGAGTAACAATACCAAAAAATACAAACCAACTTCACATCCATTATACTAACTAAGATTAGAATAAACAAACACATACATTTATCATGTTGTTTTCGGTCACCATACACGCAGTAAAAGCTTCTCTTCCCGAAAGTCCCATCCATCTCTTTCATCCATACATTCATATCAGTGTCCTTACATACGTGACTGCCTGTCCTAATTCACCATATTTGACATAGTATAGAGAGTCAGCAGTAATGTATCTTTACACTATGTTTATAATTACAAGTACTAAAATAACTACAAGTATTTATATGGGACAAAAGTTAAGAAAAATATATATTTAAAAAATATCGATTAGCCAATTCACATTGGTATCGATTAGATTATTTAATTACCTTTGTTCGGAACACAACCGATTTATGAGTGTTTTAGAAACCTTAATTAACCGGTTTATCCTACGCGGGTAACATCGGCGGTTTCAATTAATAAAAAGTTTTCTAAATTTATAATACATATTTAGATACCTCAATGTAATAAAAAAAGATATATTTTCAATTGATGTATATATATATATTTCCCGGAAGTTGATCTCTTTTGTTGTAACTTTATTATTTTTCATTAGATTACACAATATTTATTTGTTTATAAGTCGAAATTTTTAAGTCTTTATTTAATAATGGATGCTGTTTAATTCATAAGATATACTTTATTTGTATATAAATCTGTATGAGAATGTTGGCATATCTGTAATTTAAATGCATATAAAAAAATATGATTTGAATGTACTAACAATGACCTATATGTATTTAGTAGATAAGCCTTATTTAAATAAATAATGTTTAAAGTGAATGAAAACTCTTATTTAGCAAAACCATTTAGATATCGGTTTGATAACTAAACAAAACTGGTTTAAAAATGTCAAATTTGACATGAACAGAACAGTTCGTACTTGAATGCGTATAATTTGTCAAGGTATGTAAATATAACAGAAACGCCATACACAAGTCACTGCATAATTTGTCATAATCATAATTTGTAGAGTCCTCTCCAACTAATTACCATTTTACAATTGGTTCTGTTTTTCGCATATTTTTATAATTTATTTTTCACCTACCGTGGTTTAAAAATCTGAATTTCTATAATTCTTAGAACATCCAGGTGTTTGTAGCTTGTAATCTTTGTATCTGTGTGCGGTTTGGGAAAAATTAACTTTTATATGAAGTTGAACTACCGTTTCATCGTATTATATTGTTATTTGATACCCTGAACCCAATAAGTATGAGCATCATTGTCTGAAAGATTGATGGTTATAATTCATGAAAGCCATCACGACACCGTATTCAGGAGTCAAACGACTTCCTGCCCCCGTAACAGCTTTATATGTCACGGTTCATCTTACATAATGCCATCACGGTGACTATTGTGTTCGTGTAAGGTCGGGTCCGATAGACGCTACCTGCTTCAACCTCATAAAGACTACGTGAATTTTAATTATAACTGAAGCAGGACATAAGTTGTTGTCTATCACGAAAGAAATTGTTAAGATGGTGCAGATATTCTTTATTTGTTAGGAGGGTGCAAGCTGCAGTCCAACAGCCGCGGGGCGCATTCAACTGGCCACATTACACTCCTCACATACAAGTCTACCTTGAAATGTACTGCATTTCCAAATATATCCTATTCTCCAATGTAAGTGCGTGTTTCGGTAGTGAGTGAGATATGCCAGAGCCCATCATATCTTATCCTATCTCTCCTATTTTTCCCAACCCTTTCTCCAAATCAATTCTTACATCTCAAAAGGTAGGCAGCGCGTCATGTTGGCATGTATCGCGGAAGTTCATGGGCGACAGTATCCACTTACCATCAGGTAGACTGTATTCTCGTCTGCCGTTTTCTTACTATATTTAACACAGTGTGTAACATTTAATATAGTGTACTTTTATTGTATCAGAATTTTTATTTTTCCGTATGGAAGATAAGTCAATTTCCACAATAAATTACCATTGCACAGAATATGTCACATACGTACAAAAGTACGGTATATACATACGTACAGCTCCTACGTACAAAAGAACATGTGAATTTTTTTTTATTATATTAAACAGAATGGCTGGTCAATATGCACATGGCCACAAAAAAAGCAATGAAAAACCAGTATTTCTGTGTCATTTACAGAAGCATGGGTGTCCCAAAATTCACGCAAGATTTGAATTTTGCGCCCTTTGTCCGGTAAAGTGTTGTCAATTAAAAGAAAAAGACAGAATGACAGCTGAGAGTTCAGGGTTATTAAAAATGCAACGCTACACGAGAGAACAACACTATTTAAAAATATTTTAAAAATAATGAAGATTTCGCAGCTACAGTTCGCAATTTTCGTACAAAATATGGCCGGAATAGTGATTTAACTTCATCAACTCTGAAGAGATAAATTGAAAAATTCAAGGAGACTGGATCAATTAGTGATCTTGAACACTCTGGCCGCCCTTCAACAAGTCGTTCAACACAAAACATCGAAGCAGCTCGTGAGAGTGTTGCTGAGAGTCCAGAAACATCAATTCGGCACCGTTATCAAGAATTAGACAAAATTGTCGCATTTGGGGTTCAGAAAATCCACCAGTGATTGCTGAGAAAGAAATGCATCCACAACGTGTCACTGTTTGGTGCGGATTTTGGGCTGGAGGCATCATCGGACCATTCTTCTTCGAAAATGCGTCTGATCAGACAATAACAGTTAATGGTGCTCGCTATTGTACATGATACTCCGGTTTTTTATGCCTAAACTTTATGCCTTACTGCATGAGTCATTTCCTGTTCGTGTAATTTCCCATTTTGGTGATCAGAATTGGCCACCCGGATCATGTGATTTAACGCCGTTGGACTTTATAATTTGTGGTTTTTTGAAGTCTAAGGTTTATGACAACAAGCCCACGACCACCCACGCCTTAAAGGAGGACATTGAGCGCTGTATCAACGAAATTCAGCCGCATTTATGCAAAACGGTCATAGAAAATTTCGACAAAAGAGTGCGTATGTGCCAGCAAAGCCGTGGAGGTCATTTACCCGATATGCAATTAAATACATAACCCTATACTGTATACTTTATGAATCAATAAAAAATTTACAACTTTTAATTCAAAACCTGTGTTTTCTATCAAAATTATTTCTTGCGTGAATTTTGGGTCACCCTAGTACAGATATATTGATTGAAACTGAGTCGAGGACACAGATAAGTACACACGGCCCTGTCTACTTCGTTTGGAACAGCGCGCCACGGGAGCATGTTCGCGGACAAATCGAGGTTAAGCTCATTTACGGGGGAACTCCTGATCTGGGCGCGTCCACTTTCCTGCACTTAAATCGAGTTATGTCTATATTCTATTTATAATAAGAGCTAATAAAAGTACCTATACACCAACTACAAAAATTAAATTACGTTATTTTAAAACTTCAGTATTAAACATTTGCGCCGGCGTTTTTTTTTTTCGATTTTGTCATAATTATTTTAATTTTTTTCACCTCGGTATAAACAGATATCTAAAACTTATCTGTTTTTGGGATTTCCCCAGGTTGGAGTATAAGCGGTTAATTAGTAGTTTTTGGCACAAAAACATAAAGTAACTTACCAACTGCAATACCACATTATACTCTCTAAATATAACAACTAAAAGAATTATATTATTATCCTGAATGTATAAATATTTGAAACTGCAATTGGCTCTCCTGTAAAGTATAATTTTCGACATGTCGTTTTGTACGTAGGAGCCGTCGATATACTCAGTTAATGAAATAAAAACAAAACAAGATCTGCGCTTAGGAATTACTGTAGAAATTCTTCAATGTTCACATTGATAGAATACAAAAAATAATCAACTAACTCTGGACTGATTAACGATCTCGGGGAATGAGGAACTAACTAAAGAGATACCCGGAATACAACAAGCAAATAAACTCTGTTGTCCGAATGTAACTGAGAGATACGCGGAAAATGTCGATACGTTATTCTTTACCCACGACTGAACGGAGATGGTATATGGTATTTGGAGTAAGAGAATGTTTGTATGTATGTTTGTGTACCCCCATTGTTACCACTTTTCTCTGAAACGGTTAGACCGATTTAGGAGTGGTTCTTTTGTAAACGTTTAATTGTTTGAGGATGACTATAGTGGTTATAACCAATCAGGGGGCTCTGCTGTTTTCATAATTTAATTCATAATTAATTCATAATTTTAATAAAACGGTTAAAAAACTCTAAAACCTTGTTTCTATCACATTCGACAAACCTTAGTTGTGCGCGATGACGGTGATAGATTAAACTATTGCAGATTTTTTTCTTAGGTTTTCTCGATTACTATACATAGCAATTAAACAACTTTGAACGGTTTAAATCGCGTATATTTAACATTATTTATATCCCGACGTTTCGAACACTTTGCAGTGGACGTGGTCACGGGGTGACTGGTGACCATGATTGCTATCTATTGCAGATTGTCAACGAGACTGCTGATTTTATATTTTTATTTTAACCTTTTCAAAGGTTTTTCAAGAGTTTTTTTTAGCCGTCGGGTGTTATTATGTATTTACAATTTATGTTTCAATTGCGCGTTGAAAACGTTGGCTATGTGATGTCGGCCGACGTTAGAATGGCACCACTCCATTTCTTCCTTTAGAAATTGACCAAAGGATAACAAAGCCGCAATCTGCGTAAGGAGACCGGAGTCTAGCAATGGTAACATCAAATAAAAACGGTGGCATTTTAATACATCTTTTAGTCAAATCGCCAAGTTGTTGCTGTTGATAAACATATTTCATGCTTTATCGTATATTAAAAACGAACAAAAATATGTGTTTAAGGCGATGATAGATTTAGTTCACTAAAGTATGTTAGATGGCGCTTATCGGGTTCTACATCGCCCTATCATTGTATTCGCAGAATGTTATTACAATCCTTAGAACAGATAGATAGTTCGTGTTTTGTTTAGACCACCCTATAGTATCCCGCGTATAATTGCGTTAGTACAACAAGTGAAGGGTGCACACCCTTAACAATATATGCATCAGACATTCATACGTGGCAGATTGATATGCTCCAAGTTTTACATAGAAATTGACAGTGTTATGGCTCGCAAACATTTACCACACGCCACGTTTACTCTCGTTGGCGATTGTGTTTAAACAACAACGAAAAGATAATACTTTTTCGTTTTTCTATAATACTACTTTTAGATAGTCATCAGACTGATGTAATATAAATCTGAAAGTATGTTTGTTATTTAACCACGCCTCAAGCGATCCAACATAAATATTGCAATGCGAAATTTTGCTTGAGGGAAAATTCAAGGAATAATAGAACTACGTTTTATCTAAATCCCCTATAAAATTTTCACGAGAATCTGTATAAAGTCCATGTGAATGAAATGCTGGCACAAATGTAGTAAGAGCGACAAGTGCAAGAAGAATGTATTAACGCTCCATAGTAAGAGAACCAAGACGGGGCGTGACTCCGACCCTAACGGCACAGGCCCGAAAAAATTTCCAGCGGTTTTTTATACACTTTTACATTTATTCACTTTTTTACTTTTCAACCAGTAATTTATAGAGTGCACGTATTTTTTAAAATTACTATTGTCTTTTAATTATATTTTTAGTTTATTTTAGAATAAAGGTTTCTGAGTACTGGGCTAGATCAATTTACGATGTTCAGGAATGAGGAACTGTCTAACGCGAAGGAGTGAAAAGAGACACTCGTAAAATGGAGTAATTTATGAGCATAGTGCCAGCCAGGAAACATGCAGATGAATTGCTATAAACATAATAATTTAGGCTGATGTAGGACTAGTTAAATCTTATGTTAAACCAAAATCGTGCCAATAGGGGAGATGAATCTTTTCTGACAAAGTACATTTTTTTAAATATTATTTCAGAAAAACTATGTAGGTACATCATATTGGATATATTTTTAAACTAACTTAAACAACTATGTAACAACTAACTTAAAATAATATCGTGTAATAACTTAAAATAATACCGTGTAATAACTTAAAATAATACCGTGTAATAACTTAAAATAATAACTAATCGTACAAACTGCTTAAAGTACCGAATTATAATATTGAGCATGTTGTTACGTTTATTCCCTGTTGCCAGTACAACTTTAACATACCATACCATCTGCCTATTCTCCCCGGTGCTGGATGTAGGCCTCTCCCGGGGCTCGCCACCATATACAATGTTCAGCTCGTCTCTTACTGTCACTATCAGTGAACTCTTTCAAGTCGTCGGTTCAGCTGGTGGAATCGCGTTCTCATTGCGCTTCCCGGTGCATGGCCTCTATTCAAGGACTCGTCTACCGCGTCGGTTCTACCGTGCCGGTTCTACCGCGTCGGTTCTACCGTGCCGGTTGTACCGTGCCAGTTCTACCGCGTGGGTTCTACAGTGCCGGCTGTACCGTGCCGGCTGTACCGTGCCGGCTGTACCGTGCCGGTTCTACCGCGTCGGTTCTACCGCATCAGTTGTCTTAACTGAATATAAACCATTTTAACGTTTTTAAAGTAAGCTTACTTTAACGAAATCCGTGTTTTCCTATTAATTGACAAGTTTTTCTAGGTGAGGACAAGAGGAACTTGTTAATAGGAAAATGACATTATTTCGGTCCAAATAATTTTAAATGACTGTTATCTGTATATTTAATTTTAAGATTTAAATATTTGAAATATTTTACATAAATAATGAAAACACGTGCAGTGAACATGTCAGTTTTTTGTAATATCAAAACATCAAACATGTATTTACTGTAACAGTATCTCGTTACGAAGGAAACAATTTCCTGTAGGTAATTAAATTCATATTTCAAAAAATTAATTAATTAGTATATAATCTTACTTAATTAGCAAATAAAAACTCGTTTTAAACCACACATAAGAGCTTCTAAAGGCAATTTCTAAGAAAATTCACCGCTTTGAAATCCAGGGTAGTATTTGAATGAATGAATTAATTAACATGTCTGATGATATGGTATTGTGTCGGAATTGTAATAAAAACGCATTGTTTTCGAGACACAACCGTTTGAAGCGAAAGAGGTCATCGCCCGGAATAGTCCGCAAGATGGCGAAGTGCCAAAACTGGAACTAATGTCACAATAAATATAACAACAGTACACAAACGAAGGAAATTCGCTTAATGGAAACACGCGTAGTCTAAGTGAAATAAAGACATTAAAATAATTTCGTTATTTAACTATTTGACATTAATACCTAACTACGATTCACTGAACTACGATTATAAATTTAATTGACAGAATCTGATCTTCCATACGCTTTACCGAAATATGTATACTGCAGATACCAAAACTTAACCACTATAAAACTGTAGAGCATCTTAAATAATATGAAACTAAATGCGATTAAAAGTCCAGGTTCAGACCAGACAGTCGGAATCAGACCTGTAGACATAAAAAAGAATGACGATAACATTTCAGTAGCCATAATAAGTTAATAAATACAACTGTACGAACCTGTCCGTTACTTAATCAATTAAAAACGAGATGTGCCCCTCCAATATAGACCAATCACAATGTTACTGTGTCCTGATAAAACAATGGAAAAAGTGATCAAATATATAATTCCATAAAAACAACCAGATAGATACTAACTAAGACACAATATGGATTTCAACCTTGAAAAAGTACCACCGTGCTTTTATCAATTCCAGAGTTATTTTCCATAGTTCCAGAGTTCGTGCGATCAAGTGAAGAATTGAATGTTGAATGCTAACTCATTTAAATTATTGAGTTGAGCTGCGGCCCTCTGCGTCTGTAATGTGCGTTGTCGCAGTTTTGCCGTGCGACGCGACTATAATGTGCGCAAGGTTAATATAACAGGTTAATATAATAATAATAATACAATAGGTTAATATAATAATAATAGGTTAATAATAATAATATAATTAATATAACAGGCAAGGTTAATTAATATGTGCCTTAATATAACAGTTATTGTTTAAAAACATAGATTAACTACTGTTACCCTTAATGTACTGGCGCAAAACTACATGCACGCAATTGTGGTATGCGGAAGCATTACTATTGATAACGCGGGAATTTCCTTATGTGTTCTAACCTCATTTCCGGGAATATCCCTGCTATTGTTATCCCTGTTGACATTTGCAGTTACGTAAGTGTGCGGTGAACCCCTAAGGTTTAGTAATGGAAAACAGAACTGTAGGTACTTAGAGAATTAGCAAAATCTGGAGTAAATTTTAACCGACTATGACAAAAGCAAAAATAATGGGTAATGAATTTAGCAGGCATTTATTAATGTTTCACGGTACAGTAATAATAAATAATATAGTAAGCAATTTAGATAAGTAAGTCATAAAATAGGTAATATTATTTGATTTTTCTATCAATATATTAAACGATAAAATTAATTAAATATTTTATCATTGAATCTTTTATCTATCAATACATATAATCTACCCTCTCTCACAGAATACTACCTTGAAATGTACTGCGTTTCCCACTTTATCATATTCCCCAATGTATGTACGTGTTTCGGTAGTGAGTGAGATATGCCAGAGCCCATTCCCATCCTATCCCTCCCCATTTCCCCAACCCTTTCTCCAATTCCATGCCTTATTCTGCAAAGGTAGACAGCGCATCCGGGGGCGTGCCAACGTTTGTCATTTTGGACTAATGTTGGCATGTATCACGGATGTCTATAGGCATCTCCCAAAGCTCGCCACCATACATGGTTTTCCGCGCTTCTCATGGCAAACCATTCTGATATAGAAATTAATAAATAAGGAACCAAATTCTTAAAAATACCAATTCCCTAGTAAAATTACCGAAGAAAATTGAGTAAAGTAGAAAATTTATATGCCACGACCGCCGCGTTATGTTTTAGCATCAAATTACTTTAAATTTTAATAAGTAGGCATCAACATTTTTCCTACTGAATTTTATAAGGGGAAAAGGTGGGTTTATCAAAAAGGCAGCGTGGCAAAGGATCAACGCCTAAATAAATATAATTCACGCGGCCCTAAGGCCATAGTTCGAGGTCGGGAGAATATTTTGATAGACGAAAAGCCTGAACCGCAAACTTAGGATGCATATATACGTATATTGGTAAAACAAACACAAAAATTTAAATTGAAACATAACAATGATCGTGTTTGGGGAATTAGAGCGGTGGCGTTTAAAATTTCAGAGGTAAATAGTAGGAACAAATTTCGATTACTAAATTATATTTGCTGGAGTGAACCGGTAAATTAACTTGTATTACATGATTTTACACAACACTACCATTGTCAGATCGTGTACATAAATAAGTACATCGGTATAATTTTGCAATTCTTTTTAAAACTAATTACATTTTTTTTATAGTGAAGTAGGCGGACGAGCAAGCGGTCCCACGTGATGGTAAGTGTTACCACCGCCCATGAACACCTGCAACACCGGGGGGTATGGGGGTATGGGTATAGATGACGATATCAGCCTATAACGTCCCTGCACTGAAGATCCCACTGCCCGCTGCAACTTTCTCGAGCATGCGGGGTTTCCTCACAGTGTTTTCCCCTACCATCGTGCTAGTGACATTTAATAACAAATATCTGCACTTATGTAGAAACCCAGTGGTACGGGCTGAGAAGTTGAACTCACACTATTATACGAATGTGAGTCGAGTATACATACCCATAGGGACTAGGCTAACAGCGCTCTTGATTTTCACAAAATTATTAATTAAGAGAATTGAATTTTAATTGTTTTTTGCTAATAAAATTTAACCATTTTCGATTCTAGATTTTAACTATATAATATTATGGGAGATTATATAAGTTAGATTACCTATAAGTTCTTATAGAGATTCAGCTACATATGACCAAGAAAAAACTATATAAGAAAATGTAATAAATAATTTAGTTTTTATCTTTTGTGATTAATAACCATGTAGATAAATCCTAGAATTGAGTTCACTGACTAAAAAAATTAGCGCGGTAACAATATTAATGAACATTTTTAAACTAGCTATTTATCTAAGATAGAGAAGTACAGGTATGTTGTACAGTGTAATCAACGAGACATGAGCTTTGCATCTATGTGAGTGGGTGCCGAATTGTCCAGTCCGATTGTCGAAATGGTTCTCACTGTAGACTATCGGTGTCTACTCACACAAACGCAAAGCTCATGTCTCGTTGATTTCACTGTACCGGCTGACATAGCGTTTGACGCCCTCCAGCCAACAACTTTGTATAAGTTTTCTAGTCAGGTGATAAACTTGACGGCAGTTTCTGGCACATTTATCCTATATCCAACCTATAACTTACCTATATCCAGCACCGGTGAGACACAAGCTGATGGTATATTGATGGTACGGTAAAGATCCACAAAGATTTAACAACAAAACAATCCCCTAACAAAAGCCGTACTCCCAAAACTGAAATATACACTCAATCTTACGCATGGTTTGATTCTGCTAGTTTCAATCCACTTCCGTTTCCGGTTACGGAAATACATGTAATTAATGCCTACCCTTTACACCCCGCCAGAAACATTAAAGAGACATTAAATATCAATTAGGGAAAGAATAATTGTTTATTGTGAAGTGAAATTGATTATCTGGGGCGTCATTAATCAAGAAGACGAGCATATGCCCTGAAATTTGATTTTCAACATTTCCACGAATTAACAGTGGTGATGTCAAAATTGAAATATTAGAGTCATTATTTAATCACAGCAGTTTTAATTTATCTTATTCTTATACGATTTTAGTTAACAATTATGGTTAATTTGGTTAATGAACAGGGTAATAAAGATTTTTATCCGGGTATACGTAAGTTTAAATATCATTGGCGGGAGTAAGTTGATAAGTTAAAAATTGTATTTCAAGGACACAGTTTAAAAGTTTAATACCTGTGATTTCGCTTTGAATAACAAGATGTCACTTTGTTTTTATATAAAAGTAGCCATACGAGTTCGTGCTCCACGTGTTGTTAAGTGATCACCGCCGCCCGTGGACATCTGCAACACGAGGAGGTATGCGTGTACGCCGCCGATTTAGCAAAATTCTATTCCGAGTTTTCTTGAAGAACTTCACATCGCAGCGTAATGGAAAAAATACCTCTTGAGACGAATATCACTTTAATGCCGAAATCAATTTCTCTGAAGCTGTCGAGTGTTACAAGATTTACATATATATCTTATTGGAAATGGTATCTAGCTCAGTATATAGATGTATTGTGTGACAGTGTTAATCAGTGCAGATTTTCAGTGGAGCCGTCAGAGACGCAGGGGTAATTTTTTTTGTATATCTCATAAACATCTGATAGTTATCTGAACGGTTTGCTGAATTCTCCTCATTTGATTTAGGATAAAATGAGATTAAATTCTTATTTAGTTTAAAAATTTTCATCGTAAATCTGCAAATATTCACAATTCTTGTTTTAAGCTGCTACGTCTAGGGATTAAATTAATATAATGCTAACCATTTTTTAAATTTCATCTAACATAGCCTCTACCTTTTCAAAGGGTTTTTAATAAAAACAGCTTTTTAAAATGTATTTCACGAATACGAGTAATTTATTTTTTAATCTAGTTTTTATTACGAAAATGAGTCTGCTTACCCGACTAAGTCTGTTTCATAGGGGTGCTATGTTTATTATATAAAAAAGTGGGTGGACGAGCAAGCGGTCCCACGTGATGGTAAGTGTTACAACCGCCCATGGACAGCTGCAACACCAGGGGGTATGCGGGCGTGCCGCCGACCTTGCAAAATCGTATTTACAGCTTTCTTGAAGCTACGTGCCCTTTGCAATCATGTCTTTCGTTAGTCAACCTCAATCTGAGGGCGTATGTAACAAGTCTTATTTAGTGAACCCTCCACCTCCCACGTCCCTGCCAACCTTACTGTTGTAACATCACATATACGTTTT
This sequence comes from Sesia apiformis, assembly GCA_914767545.1. Lineage (NCBI taxonomy): Eukaryota > Metazoa > Arthropoda > Insecta > Lepidoptera > Sesiidae > Sesia > Sesia apiformis. The sequence goes on along the minus strand of OU611965.1, from coordinate 15,358,102 downwards.
AAGGCCGTACATCTCTCATGTACAAGACAAAGTCCACGAAGAGGTCCGAGTCGATAAAATGGCTGGTTATGGTTATAATACTCAATGAGACAAGAGGGAATGGGATGGGTTGTGATGGGAAAAGAACTCTTTCATATCTCACTCACTTCCACAAAACTTTCGTTATACATTTCACGACAGTCTGCTGTGAGACATAAAATAATTACATTTGTAAACAAAATATACATAAAAAAGTTAAAACATTTTTCTATTAACCAAGTTCAATTTCCACTAGTGAAAATTGCCACACTGCCTGGAATCCAATACAAGTCTTACGATATAATAAAATCGGCAACTTTTCGAATAAAAATTTTCGTTTCCCTTTTGTTAAACAAACTGAATACGCTCAAGCAAGTTACGGTAAAAATATTCCGATTGCCGTACTCCCAAGTTCGCTGGGATGTTTGCAATTTATGCATCATACTTTACGAAGGTAAATAATAAGGGAAGAAGTAGATATTGCTTTTTTCTCGCTGCATTTCTTGCGATAGTGAAACTATGGTACGGGCAAGACGATATCCAACAGTACAATGCAATCAGCCCTTTCACTAACCACTGCGGGACACGGGCCTTTTCATGCACATTGTCCTGTGCATGCGAGATGTTTGGACTTAAAACGCCACGCTAGCCCAGCGGATTGGCGAGTCCACTTTTTCAGAGGTGGTGTAGTTACTCGGCTGCGGTTTTGTTATCCCTTGTTAGGGCAAGACGATAGTTGGGCGATATCTGTGAGGTCCCAGGGCGTGTATTTCATACAAAAAAATAAGCAGAGCTTACCTTTTAACTAATACTTGACACAGTCTGACTCGAGTGATTTACTGAGAGTTCTGTTAACTTTTGCGTTCTTTTGTCTGCGTTGTATGTATTGTTTGTGTATATTTGTATGTCCACGAGGCGTGACAAAGAGAAACGCTCGCATTAACATTTGTCCACCAATGTACCTTTGTCCACAAATAAATGTATTGTATTGTAAAACTAGAAACATTCCAATAGATCTCATTTTGCTGTATTTCATTTTTTTACCAGGCACGGCTGGCGGCTTCACTCGCATCGATACAGCTTATTATGTGTTAATCTGATTTATATAATATTATAATAATATTCATTGGAGTGCAGTTAAAATGTCGGTTATCCACTTATTAGCAAATACTTTCATATATAAACGCGCTCTCGAATAAACGAACGGTCAATGGAAAACGGTAAATTTCCGCATTTCCTATGCGAATTCCAGAAATATCAATCCTCACGAATTCCACTTGTATACGTGTGATTCGTGTAATTATCGCGTATGCAATTATACGTCATGGTATCAGAAATTACACTTGTTAGCGAAACGTTTATTTACGTCAAAGTTATTAAATAACAAATCGATATACTTTTACATTTATGAATTGGCAAGGATTTTTAAGAATGTCGCACACGTTTTGCCTACGTATATATGAACCATCGATTTATCAAAATACACACACACACACACACATGAACAATTCCTTGGATAAAACTGTTTACATAAGTGCTTCATTTATTTACTTAAAATAAATTATGTAAACACTTTTACGGCGAAATATTACAACATAAATATGTATATTTTTGGATTATGTAGCAAACGTTTTGTTTCTCAATTCTTTCTAAACAAAAATAAGTACTTTTACATTGACAAAAAAAAATCAGTTATTGTAAAAAAAATACGTTCTTGGTCATCTGATCTGATTGTCAAATTTTAGGGGGTGAGGCAGATGAGGGCAGGGGGCGTTCATTAAAAAGTCAAATTTGAAACTGTACTACATTTTCATTTTCAAAACATATGAATTAAATAATTCGAGAGCTAGTGAACTTAGAACAACACCATTAGTCTATAACGTGTCTGCCCTAGAGTACTTGTATAACATATCTAGTATATACTCGTATTCCTAAATCGATGCTTCTTGGGTACTTACAGACTGAATTGATAGTAAATAAATTTGACCGTTTTCCAAATACCTAACGCTAGAACTCTGCATTTTGGTTGATCGATGATTTGAGCACAGCCTAAAATACATCATTTGTAAGTTAAGTATCTTCCTCGTAATGATCGCGACACGATGGCGTAGCTACAAAATACCTGTAGAGTCGCTGTTGATTCGCAGTCGCATCGCTTCGTGGCATGAGAGCCTTAAAGTTTTACTGGTACAAGGAACATAGGGGTTTACCGTACATAATATAAAGGTCGCTCACGACGTAATGATTCCGCGCGGGCGTATTCCCATCCAAATGCCTTGCGCGTAACTTTTTATACGGAACAAAAAAAAGCAGTATATTTCCTCCAAGTGTTTTAGGGAATTTCAAATTGAAAAATATGACTCTCTTTCTCTGTCTCTTTTAATCATGACTGTTTGTTTCGCAAGAACACAGGTAGATTTTTTGGCGGGAATTCGAGAAGTGAAGTTGAGTTTTAATTATAGTTGAGTATTGTAAAATTGTATGGTAAGATTACAATTGTATGATTATTGTATTAGGCGTTTTGTGGTTTATCAGAACACGTATTAAACTTTGAAATTGTTGATTATGAAGAAAACTTGACACTGGCAGAATGTGCTAATTGTACTATTGCAATGAATAAAATAAAAAGACCACAGGTAACAAAAAATGGTTTTAGTTTTTCTATTATGTTCTGTCTCTAATAGGCGTGCAAAAAATAATTTTATATATATATAATAATTATTTCGTTCATCATTAATCATTACATTACGATATTGTCATTATCATTATCAAATTAATTATAATGTCATGATCATTATCAAATCAATTATCATATCATTGTCATTATCAAATTAATTATCATGTCATTATCATTATCAAATTAATTGTCATGTCATTATCATTATCATGTCATTATCGTTATCAAATCATTATCATTATCGAATTAACTACAATTACAAGTAATGGCAAGTAGTTACAAGTAGTAGTTCTATGATAAGTAGTGGCGTACATCAACTATAAGAATAATCCCTAGAATGCTTCTGTTGTTTTCCGGTCATTAACAACTTAACAATCTTTATACAGGGTGTTGCAGAACCTTTAGCTAACCCTGAAACTGTGGATTTAATTCATGATACTGAATAAATTAATTTGAAAATATCAAGATTTTTTTTTTCACGTTATACTAAATTTTTCCTTTGTATTTGCTAAATACAAAGTCCTCTCACCGCCACCGTTACCAGACCTTTTATCGTCCACTGCTGGGCATCGCCTTCTCATGCACAAGACAATCTATGGCTCTTTTACAGGTGGTGCAGATCCTTGGGGCTTGTGGTGGAGACTTTGTGGTAGCGATTTTGGTTCGTGACGTGCTACTCTAAGACTTCACACGGCAATCACAGCCATTCCTCCTCTCAAATCCAATGTACTTATCTCACCGGATAGCCGTGTCTTTATATTTATATCTACGTAAATAAAGAGAAATTTCCGTCTGTCAAGCTGCCAGTTTCTTCGGGATTATCTCCGGAATCCGACCAGTAGAGATTTTGTTTTCAATTTCAGATTTGGGTATTTATTCGGAAAGGTTTTGGTATGCCAGTAACTACTAATCGATGAGTGCATTTAGTATTAATATTTAGTCTGTAGCCGTGTGGTATCGGTCGGTTTTAGAATAGCAGAAACCCTAAGTATGTCAAAAGCGGGCTACCACAAATCATGAAGAACTACAACACTTCTGAAAGAGTGGACTCGCTAACAAAACCAGTTTGGCTAACTGATAAAACATATAATTTACGCTAATACGTAAATCACAAAGCCCACTATCACAAATTATCTCATAACAGATAGTTCAATTCAGTCGGCTGTGAAGCCGTTTAACATTGGGAATGTCAAGAGAGGCCTAAGATTTAAGCTATTGGCGATTATAGCTTATTTTTGATCTAAAAGTTTCAAATCTTATCGCTCATACTAATTACGGTTTCTTTCTACTACTTACATATACAGGCTGTGTTTGAAACATATCCACTTACATATCCATCCATGATTCTAAATTCGTTGATATAGCGGCAATCTTTCTTTTTGCAAAAGATGTTTTTCATTTAGTTTTTGCCAAATGTTTCATATTTTACTTTTTGTTGACCTCGATTCATTTCCCCCTGATATTTTTTGGTGATAGTTATAGTGATATTATCACTTGTGATAGTTTTCAGTGGAACGAAGTATATCGACTACAATATAATTATAAAACTAACTTAAAATTCACCAGGTCAGAGTAATTCCTTTTTCAGTAATTCAATTTTTCAATCATCACTACTTACCGTTAATTGACAATTCCGAATTGTGTACAAATTCAGTGGTACGATCTGGGATAGAACTCACGACCTGGCGGATGTGTGTCTCCAATAGACACCCCTGGACTATCACGGATAGGTTACAAAATTATCAATAAATAAGAGTAACATAGAGTAACACTCGTCAATCAGCGGACTAGTTTCCGCTGACGCTACCTTCGCTTTGAACATACATCTTCTAACTATTCAGTAACCGGTCGGAACCTATCGCGCAAGACAAATATCCCAGAGCGAACCATTAATCCTTCTAATCGTGACTGAAAACCTCCGGAGGACTGTATGAATCCAATGGTCGGCCATATTAATCAAACCAATCCGTTATACGATTTGATCTACAGCCAGAAACGCTCGCAAGAAGCAACATTATTCTGAAACATTTTGCTATTCTTACCAAAACTTTTGTTTAAAGCACTGTATTTTCAATTCAAATTTCAGAGAGACAATGAAAGCTGACTATAGTTTTGTAAGTCGTCGCTTTCGGGAAGGAGAGAGATTAATAAAAGTTCTTTGTTATAAAATGAACAGTTTACAAAATACTTTGCCTAATTCACGAGTAACTTTTTAATTATTTGCTTAATTGGATTGGGTGTTGTATTTACCGAACCAGTATTCACCTTTGCTTTAAATTTATTTAAAAATAATTTACGTTTTCTGAATGATACTCATGAGATTGTCTGCGATTACAAATTCTCTATCACCGTACTGGTTTTCTTGCCTTCACCGTGTAGGCCGGTTGATTCGCTGCCTGTTAATATTAGAAAAGCATTTTCTCGACGTATTTTCATGAGACGGTTTAATAAACACCTTCTTGAAGCAGAAACTGTCTAATCATATTTTGTGTGGTATATATGTATATGTTCCAATGAAGAAAAATAAATAAATTACATTTGAATTCGGAATCTGTCATTCTCACGTGTTTTTTCTCATTTGTATGTGAAAGATTTAATACACCAGTAAGAAATATAGTTGGAATTTCACTCTGAAAATCTCTAACACGAAAGGCTGAGACTTGTTACGATTCCTAACTAGTTACAAACCACCCACAGCTCTGGCTGTTAATGGCTGAGGAAACAAGTCATGACGTGTTCGCTTTTTGTTGCCTTCCCTAATTTCAGCCGGAAAATTACCGGTCATTGCCCGAGCTCAGGAAAAGTCCGAATCCCAGCTAACCCGGGCCAGTCCAAATCCTGATTGATTTATTTCCTGTGGTATTTCACTTGCGTTTCTTTCCTGGCTTAGTAATTACGGAGAATAACGCAGTAATTACCTAGTCCATTATCTAAGTAAATCTGTGGAATCTATGTCTATTATCTAAGTAATTAATTTAGCTTTGTCGTATTTGATTTCTATTGGTATACGGGACGAATTACAACAATTCAGGTGCGGCAGGATTTTGAGGCAGGAGAGGACGCAGATGTTAAAAACACTTTTTACTTTATCAGTGTTTGTATTGTCATTTGCCGTTGCAAAATAAATATATGAGGAAATCGCGAGTAACCGATTCCCGCAAATAACCGATTCCCGCAAATAACCGATTAACCGTGTCGTATGGAGCGGCTTTAGAATAGCCACTCCTCATCTCTTCCGTTATACTAAACGCAATTTAAATAATATTCTGGTAACAATAAGGACTACTTATTAAATGGAAACTTAATTAAGTACTAAGTATTAAGTACTAAGACTGCACTGGGCAGTAAAATAAGTCCAAATATGGGTATTGCTGCATGAGATCAATGAGCAGACGCAGGGCCCGTGTCTCGCCGACTTAGTCCTACATCCAGACACATCATTCAGTGCTCGACGATTTTATCAGTGAAGTTTTTATAAGTTTTTTTTTTCAAAATTTCAAAAATAGCCTATGTCCATCTGTAATAATGTTCCTTTCAAATGGTGAAAGAATTTTTCAAATAGGTGCAGTGGTTCCGAAGATTACCCTCCACATGGCACATGTCTACAGTCTTCCTAAATTTATATCGTCCACACTTTTATATCGTTGTACGTATGTGAAGGCTACATAAATAAAAATTGCTGATAAACCTCCAAATACCCAGCATGATATTCAAAAATTGGTATTCTAAATTAATTAATTACTCTCTATACAGACCTCTCAAAATCTTTGTATACGTTTTACTTACGGAAAATTTTCCTCCAATAATTAATATTGGTGCGAACGTCGAATAAGTACCTTCGCTGTTTGTACTCCCCGAGGTGAAGTGGTCGTGGGAGCAAACTACTTCAATTATTGATAGATTAATTTCTAAGGAGACCGTTAGTTAATGAATTTTCCCCTTTGGAATGGTCAGTGGCACAGAGTATATATCTGTGCAGTAGGTTGACGATTTTTTTTTAAGAAAAGGGATATTTCTACGGTGTTAAGGAATGCGCATTTCGAAGATGCGTTTTATATGCAATTCTACACAACTTTTTTTTCCTTTATATTCCTGTATGTTACAAATTTTGATTGCTTTTAAAATAAATAATTGAAACAAAATTTTATACAACGAATTATAGCTTAAGAGACCGTTGTTTTGGTTTATTGTCTACAGTCCTGTTTTATATATTTTATATAGATAATGGTTGCACGGTTAGACTCTCACGTTAATCACGTCGCCGAGCGAGCATTATACATATGGCATTCTTGCCGGAACAATTTTAAATTACATTTTTTCAAGACAAAACGCAGATGAAAATTTACTTAGTCTTCTGGGACTGTATAACTACAAGTGCCATAAGCAACTACTAACAGTGTAAACTATCTTGTAAGCTACTAACAGTGATAGACCTCTTGCTTTCCTGCCATTGAACGTTCAAATCATAAAGTGATCAGGTTGAGATTGCATTGACTACTTGTATATTTGTCTAAACACGCTCGTAATACCACCGTTAGATTTATGTACTGCGTCAAGATTAAGAGTTGTAGTTTAACTGAACTAACTCCCAGTTGTGTTCGGAACTAAATCTATGAATTCTTAATAGAAGTCATTACTGATTCTAAAACAAGAAACTTACAACTTGTGAACAGGAAATAAACTTGCAATTTAATAATACAACTGAACAGATTCTTGTAGAGAATATTAAAAATATAATACTTTATTATCTACTTATTTTGTTATAACTATTATTATTTTATTTTATTTTATTATACTATACTTATTGTTATCTACTTATACTTTATTATTATACTCGTATAACATAAGACTTGATCAAACACTTACGATAACCGACCTCTTGTATTTTTCCCGTATTGTTCAGTTAATCATATACGATAACGTTCTCTCTTTTGTTACAGGCAGACAACCGATATAAACACAAATCCGAAATGAGATGAGTATGCGCGTGGCGTGGGCCAGGTGGTACTGGATAGTTATACTCACGACGTGCGCTGCAAGGACTGCCAGCGATTGGCTAGATTGCGCCCACATAGTGCACTGTCGTTGCAAATGGTCCTCAGGAAAAAAGACAGCCACGTGTGCCTCCAGTGACCTACGCCGCCCGCCCTCTCTCTCATCAGACATCCAAGTCCTCGATCTCCACGACAACCCACTTAGAAACCTGCCACAGGAAGTGTTCGCTAGTATCGGCCTACTAAACTTGCAGAGATTGAACTTAAGAGCGACGAAACTAAGGTCCATACACGCAGACGCATTCCTAGAATTAAGAATTCTGATCGAAGTCGATTTGGCTGATAACGATCTCTCTGGTCTTCCCAGAGATATATTCAGAGGCAACGAAAGATTACGCTTAGTTGTGCTGAGCAATAATCCGTTAACGGTGCTAGTTGCCGATCAATTCCCACCGCTTCCACATCTGCGAATGCTCCTATTAGACGGTTGCAGATTGAGGTCGATACACACGAACGCCCTGCGGAATTTGAAGTCTTTAGAGACTATAGATTTGCGTAGAAATCAACTTGTATTCCTTCGTCAAACGACGTTTTCCTTTACAGCGTTGAAGACAATTTCTCTGTCTAGTAATCCGTGGAGGTGTGACTGTCGTTTGCGTGAGTTTAAGGACTGGTTTCTAAGTAGTAAGTTGGGCACTGAAGATTTACTCTGCGTGGAACCAATCACGCAATCTGGGAACAAGTGGCAAAGTGTCCCAAGTGAGAGTATGGTTTGCGCGCCAGAAGTGCGATCGAGCACATTGGTTGTGAGAGCTGAAGTTGGCGTTGCAACTTCGTTCGGATGTTGGGTCCACGGAGTTCCAGAGCCTCGAGTGACATGGTTATTCGACGGCATAGATGTACACAATAATAGTACTGTAGATTTCGACATGGAGGAGACAGAGACAGAAATAGAAGATGACGATTCAGAAGAAAGAGTACCCGGTAGCGTGAGATGGGTAAACATAACGCTTTTGAACGTGACTTCGAGTGCAGCTGGGGAATGGACTTGTGTAGCTAAAAGCAACGCAGGTGAGGCCCGAGCAGTGATTAGTCTAGTATTACCTAGATCCCAAACAGCTACTGCCAGAACTGCTCCAGGGATTCCACAGCTCCTAGGAGTTGTTTTTGGTGCTTTAGGTATTTTAGCCGCCCTTGGATTCATTGCAGCTGTTGCTTGCTGGCATATGAGAAGACGAACTGTACCACCGAGTAGAAGTTTTACTGACCAAGAAAAGAGATTACTAGACGCATCAGTAGTGGTTAGCTGTGATCGCTCTATCGCTGATATGGCGTCACCGTGTGACTTCGAATTGACGGAGAGGTCACTGTCAATTGGTGACGATCAACCAAGAGGATGTGGGTTTGACCCTGTTCACATAACTATAGAAGGCACGCCTGGAGCATTTCCGCCTCCCCCAGCTGAATTTGCTGTGCCAGTTCCTTACGGAAATATCTTCATATCGGTCCAAGTGTCAGGAAGAGGCGAGCCAGGGAAATATCCTGATCTGTTGAGCGGTGGAGCCACTTTGCCGAGACGGAATAGGACCTGTTGTGCTGCTCCGTATGATAACATGGGTCCTAGAGTAACCGCAGCGGGAAGTTCCACCTGGTCATTACCAGGAGCGAGTTCAGAAAATGTTGAGGCATCAGAAACCCCAGTTTTGACGTTACCGCCTCCGCCACCAGAATTTGTCTCCCTTTAGCATCGGCCATTGGTACTAGACGCCTCCACACTGAGGTGACCTGGTACCCATAAACTCTTGAGTCAATTAGACTTATTCCCCAATTTTAATCTTTAAAATAATTATAACTTTGTAAATAGTTTAGAAGTGCTAATTAAGGACGATGTGTGACATCCTGTGAGATATACGTAAGGTTGTTATCAATATTAAAAGTTAAATTGTATGATTGAGTATATCGTTTTTAAGGACTTGTTACCCACAATTTGGGATATTGAAGTGAGAAAGTTTAGCGTTTAATTAATTTCTTAGATATTCCTCCTTTTTATGTCTTTTGCATATGTGTCTTCCCAACTTTTGTAAATATAATTGTTTATTACAAACTTCCCAAACATAAGACTGACCCTTTCGTCTTGTTTTCGTCTCTCTATATAACTCTAGCATATGTATAAAGCTATATATACACTTCACTTAGTGTCAGGCAGGATAGCTTACGAACATTTTGTTTAAAAAAGCAAATAATGTAAAGAAAATAAACCGATCACACAGACTTCTTCGTTTTATTGACCGATCTCTATTCACTGTCAGTTACCATCGCCTTTACAACTTTTATTACCTCAGCGACTGGATCTTTCTTATTAACGAGTGTGCAAGCTTCTGCAAATTAAAATGTTCGTGATAATTGGATTGGTTTCACAAGATTAAGTGAAAAGGTAAAACCAGATAGTTCAAAAGAAAGTCTTAAGCGATTAATTACATAAGGACGTTTTTTTCAATCACTTTTAAGGATGTGAAGATGATAAGTATAAAACATGTAAGATTTTTTGTAATATGTCACTTACTTCTTTGTGAAGTTCGTCGGTGGTGGCGAGATGAGAAGCTCCAAGGATTGTATGTTGCGGGCCTTGGGAGAGACCTGGGAACAGCAATGATGATGCACAGGCCGATAAATTGGATTCCTTTCTAAGAGAGCTCAAATATATTTAATTTTACAGATTATTTTCGAAATATTCGGAAATATGATATTTATTTTGACATTAAAAACAATTTATAAGATACACTGTTATAAAACACATTGTATTAAAATAAATAAGTTATAATATACAAATTTTATAATTTATAAAATACACTGTTTTACAAATTCGATATCAGACTTATTACAACAGAACGTACCATTTCAAGTGACAGGTCTCCCCTAACAAATTACTAGAAGGTTTCGGGCCATAATACGAGTACACCACGCGGGCCCAGTGTGGATTGGTGGATGCACATGATGAACATTGGTGGTATTGTGACAATATTGATGCATTTTTGGCATTTCCAATAAAATTCTTAACTTTATATGTTGGATGGGTTATTGTATATGGTAAATAAAACCATAAACCATATATGTATAGAAACTGGTCCAGAATTTGAAGCATGTGTACCCCCCAACCCGCACTCGGCCCATGTGATATATTATGTCCCGAAACCTTCTAGTGATTCGCTAGGAGACGCCTGTGACCTGAAGTGAGACGTGATAGTCTGATATTGAATTTATAAAACAGTATATTTCACATAAAATTGTTTTTAATATCAAAATAAATATCATTTTTCACGAATATTTCGAAAATAATGGACAAAAAGAACTTCGGAATCATCTGTAAAATTAAACGTTTGGTGCTTAGCACAGAAAGTCCCCGCGAAATTTGTTACGGGAGTCTAAACAAAAATTGCAATCAAAACGCTTTTTAGACAATGGCCGTTAATTTATTAGGGCGTCCCGGAATTCTAAAGCAAGGTATTATTGGTGGAACTGACAAAACAATTTGTAATGGAGCTTTATCTCTTTGACCTATTTTCCCCCTCGACCGATTCACGAATTCATGTTATTAATGGCGTCAATTATTTAAGCCCACTCTACCCTTTTTATAAATTCCTTTCATCTATAAAAAGCGTGCCTACCGCAGATTAATATGAAGTCATTTAGACATGAATGGAGCGTGGCACGAAGAGGGTGTATTAATTTTACATGGAAACTTTTCGACATCCTGTGACTGACCGCTTATTTGTTCAACTTTATTAATAACGTGAAAAATGTGTGTTACTCAATCATTGATAACTTCATTAACTCCCAGATTAAAAGTTAACGGTGTAGCTATACATCAACCATCATCCCGTGTCTCTCCACTACTGGATATGGGTCTCTCCCAAGGACCGCCACCACACACGGTCTTTAACTCTTTTCACCCAGCCACTACCAGCGACTTTCATCAAGTCGTCAGTTCACTTCATCGGAAGGCATACTACGCACGCTACGTTTCTCGATACATGGTCTCCATTCGATGAATCGTTTTCCGCTACTTATGCAAGCGGATACGTAGAGTTTACAATTTATTTACTACTAGCTTCCGCCTGCGGCTTCGCTCGCCTGGACTAAGCACCTGTAAAAGCGCCGACCTTATGGATTTCACAGATGAAAATCCATCGAGTAGTTTCTGAGTAATATTTTTTTTTTCATATTTTCCTCTGAAACTCAACTTCTTTGTGTCATATGAAGATGACACATATACCAGTTTTCCTTCTGTATACTTAGCTATGGATTAGTGAAAACCTAATCAAAATCCGTTCAGTTTATGTGTACATTTATGTGAAGGTTCTAGAGTGCCTATACGGTGCGAGTGGGAACAAAAATTACTGAATTTTCAAAAGTCGTATAACAAAAGTTTCACAGGTTTTTGTTGAAAAAAACCCCTTTTGTTGTAGCACCTCGCTTTCAGAGCATACCTCTTAAGATCTTGGAGAGTATCGGGATCCTTGGTATCGACATCTCCAGCAAAGTCGAATTTAGGGGTCATCTGGAAAATAAGGCCAAAATGGCCTCCAAAAAGCTCGGTGTGCTGAACAGAGCGAAGCGGTACTTCAAACCTGGGCAACTCCTTATGCTTTACAAAGCTCAGGTGAGGCCCCATATGGAGTACTGCTCTCATCTCTGGGCCGGCGCACCGAAATACCAATTGGACCCATTTGACTCTATCCAACGACGTGCTGTTCGTATTGTCGACGATCCCACTCTCACGGACGGTTTAGAATCCCTCAGCATTCGGAGAGACGTTGCGTCTCTCTGTGTTTTCTACCGCCTGTACAATGGGGAATGCTCTGAAGAATTGTTTAATATAATTCCCACCTCGGGTTTCTACAACCGCACCTCCCGTCACAGAAGTGCGGTCCATCCGCATTTCCTCGATACGGAGGTGTCGCGCACTGTTCGGTCCAAAAATTATTTTATACCGCGAACCAGTAGGCCTCAAGAGGTCTTTCCATTGAGCTTCGATATGGGGTTCTTCAAGAGAGCTGTGAATAGGATTTTGCAAGGTCGGCGGCGCACCCGCATACCCCCTGGTGTTGCAGGTGCCCATGGGCGGCGGTAACACTTACCACCACGTGGGACCGCTTGCTCGTCCACCCACTAATCTATAAAAAAAAAAAAAAAAAAACAAAAAGGTTTGACAAAAGAAATTCATTGTTAAGATGTCGTTATTATAATATTTGCTATTTAATCCTGTATAACTTATGGGACTAATTTCTGTAAAGTTTTTCTAATTGAGAACATGCTATATTAAAACATGTCTTACGTAAAACATTGGCTTTTAATCATCTACTTCTATGAACAATTCCAACGCATTGAAAGAAAATCAATTTGGTTGGGAGGTTGAAACAATGGAGAGGAAACTCAATGTTCTGTATGAGATAATTGAAATCTTTACGTCGTCGAGGGGTAGGTAATTCCTTTAAGTGTGAGCATTTATATCGCCGAGAGGGCTTCTGGGGTAAGGGTGATAATGTAGTAGGAGAAAAGATTTTAGAACAAATAATAATGGTGAGATTTTAAACTTTTGTTATCTATGGACTTTTCAATGCTGTCATAAATCAAAGTCATAAATATCGTTTTACAAGAGAGCAGTATAAAATAGCAACTTGCTGTATTTTTGGCAACAAGCAAAAATAGCCAGTGAACTTCAATGAGCAGCCTATAATTGAGGTATCTTTATGACACTCACATTAAAGAATATACCTATCAATTAAGGGTGCATTTTTCAAAAATATCTCAAAAATAGAGATTTTAAAAAATACACTTGCAAATAATGACAGTGTTCTTAAAGCTTATAGCTGTGCTCAGCAACCGGTGTGCCGCGGCATACTGATGTGCCGTGAGACGATGCGAAGTGTGCCGCAATGGAACCCGAATCACGAATCACCCAACAGGGAGATGTAACGAACGTGGACACATTTCCAGACGTTTTTTTTTACTTATTTGGTGATTTTTTACTTTTTAATTAGAAAATTAGTAGAATGTACGTGTTTTCCAATATTTTTAAACCCCGTTCAGACATGCAGCCGAATTTTGGAAAGAATGTAAGTATGCAGCAAGTGAAAAAAAAATGTCGATTGCTGGCCTAGAGGTGTTTATTCTTGGTTCTCATTCATGAGGACGCTACTTAAGTACGTATTTTTAAGATTATCACTAACTCGACGGTGAAGAAAAACATCACGCGGAAACCGGCATGCGCGAGAATTTAATAATACATAAATCTAGAGCGTGAGCCTTCAGTAATCCACAGTGGGTCCTCGAAAGACACTATTAATTTATTCGTAGAGAGCTCTGCACTGCAGTGACACATTATAAGCTGATATCGATATCGTTGGTCAAAAAAAGAAAATAAAAAATAAATAATGACAATAAACGGATTACTCGCTATGTTTACTTATTTTTTTAAAACCGACATTTAGCGGACCGTTACATGAATCGTGGTCACGGCGAGACTGCTTACGCATTAATCAGTCTTGCTGTGATTATAGTATACGTAACTGGTCTGAATATCGGCTTTACAGAATAAATAAAAATCGTGAATACACAACAATTACTAATTTAAGAACTAAATTAAGCGTTGTGAATGGAGTCTGTATTTTTTGTAGAAAATCAACAGGAGAGCTGACAGACCTCCCATTGGTAAATGGATACAATCACCCGTGGACATCTACGATACATGCCAACATCTATCAAAAATGGAACACTTTGACACGACCGCAGGCGTGCAGTCTTCCTTTGGAAATTTAAAAGTGAATTAGGAAAAAGGGTTGGAAAGGGTGGGAAAAAATATGATTAATTTAAATCACCTATTACATTTTGCATTCTACCTTGGTGGGAAATAAAGATTATGAGACGAAAAGTATTCCATACTTTATTATACTAATTTTTTTTTTTCGATACAAATATAATTATTAAATGTCTCTAATGTCCCAGTGTGTTCCGATCTTTACAAGTCGCAAGCGATGAGTCATTTTCTGCCACAAATGTAGAGAACTTGTAAATGGTACCCATAAGTATAAATTAGAAATCTGCAGCACTTCGGTATAAATTATTGCCAATTATTTGTTACTTAAATATAACGTGAAATATGTGTGTGAACAGAAAATTGGTATTTAAAATTGCTAAATTTCAATCTATTCTAGTAAGATCGCATAAACTTTTCACACATTTCACTGTGTAACTTTAACTTGTAACACAGTTAAAGTTAAAGTGTTAAACACAGCACATTTGCGTGTAACACATTTAACTTTTCATGCGATTTTCACACAATACGTACGTGTTTCGGTAGTGAGTGAGATGTGCCAGAGCCCATTCCCATCCTATCCCTTCCCATTCTCCCAACCCTTTCTCCAAATCCATTCCTATATCTCCAAAGGTAGGCAGCGTATCCGGAGCCGTGCCAACGCTTGTCATTTTAGACTAATGTTGGCATGTATCGCGGATGTCTATGAGCGACAGTATCCACTTACCATCAGGTGGACTGTAGACTCGTCTGCCGCTTTGATCCATAAAAAAAGAAAAAGAAAACCTGTCACCGTCGTCGTGAGTAATGAATGATCGTGCATCTTGATTCTATTTATTACATTCAATATACATTCGTTTAGAAATTATAAAGCATTACAACGTTTAAATTGGTACAGCGGCGCCCCCTGGTGAGTTAGAACCACAACAACCATTCTCAAAGAGGCTCCAAAGTTCGATTAAACGTTTACAAAAAAAACGTTTTAAAATCATTCCCGCAGTTTCAGAATAAAAAGATAACAAAAGAGTACACAAACATACATACATCTCTTAACCCAAATGCATATAACATCTCCGTGCCGTTGTGGGTAAAGAGGATACTCCTTGTCATTTCCACTAATACACAAAAAAAACCTAACAAGCCTGAACAGAGCGCCTCGTAAAACGTATTTATGTTGAAAGCATTGGCCATTCGGAAACAGATTTATTGTGAGTTAAAAATCTATCGGAGCAAGTAATAAAACTGTATTGAAGGCATTATTACTGTTGTTACGTGGCCATAAAGTTGCTGATAGAAGGACGTATTATTATCAACTGGTTGTTACCGCGACTTTATTCATTTGGGCTTTAGAGGCCTTTTATTGTTCATTGCTAGACACCCGCCTCCACAAGCGCATTGAGATGGTGTAGTTCCTCAAGGTTTGTTGTAGCGGCTTTGTAGCCTTGTAGTGGTAGCTTTGTGTGGTAGCCCTTAGTCGCCTTTTACTCTTTTATCAGTCCATCCTGGTTCCGTGGGTGTCGTGAAATGCGACTAATGGATAACAAAGCCCTGGGGAACTGCACCACCTTTAAAAGAGTGGACTCGTCAACCCGCTTGGCCTGCGTGGCGTTTAAATTCCATATATCCCTCATGCACGAGGCAATGTGCATCAGGTGATCCATGTCCGGTAGTGGTTACGGTAATGACCCAACTTTAACCCAAACGAGAGACTTAATGTTTGAAATGAAATGCGTTTCGACTCTTTTATGGGCGGCGGTGACCACTTACCATCACATGGGCCGCCGCCTGCCACCTGTTCTATAAAAAACTACAATCTTTTTCTTTTTTTTTGTAACAAACCATTTTCTATTGGGTATAAATGACTCGCTCAATTTTGGTAGTTACGAGTATAATGAGCTTACTTAAAACAATATACAAAAAAAACTCTGTTTTTATACGCAAATGTAAATGAAATACAATGTGGTATGCGCAATGCGCACATCCGTGATTTGGGTACCATAACATATTGTATTACTACATTTCCTTCTGGGTACGGCCGCAGTGAATGCGAGAAAAATAAATTGTTAATTTATGTAAATAACAATTTCTCTCTAACAAGACTAGTGTATACGTGAGTGACGGGAAAGTTTTTAGAATCTCAAAAATGAAATCTATAATAATATAATAAAGAAGTAAAATTGTGTGTTTGTGGGTATGATGGGAGTAATCTCTGGAACTACCGATTATTATTTCACTCAAAAATTATTTCACAAATAGGAAGCTACATTATCCGTGTCTAATATAGGCTATATTTCATTTTGAAATTTTGAAAAGAAAAATTACAATCCGAAGCGAAGGGAGGGCGGGTCGCTAGTCATATATAAATCATATATCTCCTCGCCTTTCATACTTTTTCATGCGATGTAACCATTGTGTGAAGCATTCAGCCCTTTTCAACACCTTTTCAACTAGGCGCCATTAGGCACCTTTTCAACAGCCATTTGGAAGGCCGTTACTGTCTCTTCTGCATTCATAAAACCTATTCCTCAGTTTATGTTTAATTTTAGGGAATAAATAAAAATTACAAGGCACAAGGTCGGGACTATAAGGCGGATGATCCATTAACTGTATATTTGCAATACTCAAAAATTACTTTGTTTGTCTGGCGGAGTGAGCTGGGGCATCGTCGTGATGGAGGATCATTTTGCTTCGTGGAGGTCGTTCTTTAACTTTTTCCAATACGGAAGGCAAGCAGCTGTTCATATACCAGTCCACAGTTACTGTTCTTATATTTTCTAAAGTTATATTAGCAAAGTGGCCCAATCTGCCAAAGAAGGAGGCAATCATTTTTTTTTAGCAGTCCGTCCTCTCTTCACTTTCGTCGGCAACACTTGGAAAGGGAAGTCCCACTGCTCAGATTGTGTCTTAGTTTCAGGCTCACAGTAGTAGATCCAGCTTTTATCACCTGTTACTAGATCAAAAGTAGCATTTGATTGACCATTGTCGAATTTTTCAAGCATTTGGAGACACCAATCCAAGCTGCAGTGTTTTTGAGCTTCGCTCAAATTGTAAAGAATCCATCTAGCACAAAGCTTCCTTACCCGTAGATGATTGTGTAAAATAGTTTTAACTTGACTTATACCAATACCTAATGTTTTGCTGAGAGTGGTTTATTTTCAATCATAAGCCGGACAGTTTCGATGTTTTCCTACGTCGTCGTCACTGAGGTGGATACTACCATGTTTAAATTCACTGAACCAGTTTAAATAGTGGCACTGAATGGGGCTTAATCACTAAATGCTAACTTAAGTCTTTCATAACTTTGTTTCTGGTATAGGCCGCAGCGAAAATGGGACTTCATCACTAAATGTTAAGTCTTTCATAACTATGTTCATAAACCAGAAGGTTTAGACCGCAACAAAAGTCATAATAAATCATTGAACGCATTTGCGTTCAAAAGTACAAAAAAGGAACATGTATGTTCTCTTTTAACATGATCGGTTCATAGCCGGGAACTATTACGCAAATTATGACAAAACACCTACACTCAAGAGATTTTTTTGTATTCAATTATTTGAGTTCTAAAATATTAGTCGCTATAACAATACTCGCATTTCAGGTTTGATATTATTCCTGTAGTTTCTTTTAACGGGACTATCTGCGATTATTTATTAGAAATATTACTTCACAGGTAACAAATTGACTTTTAGAACGCTAAACAGTTATGACAAGCGATTAAAATAAGTTACTAAAACGTTCGTAATTTATTTTAATCGCTTGTCCTAACTGGGTAACGAAACTAATTAATACATATTATGAAACAAGAAAAATTGGAAAAATTGGCTTCGATGTTAAATAAAGACTTGAAGCGTACTAATATGTACTTGAAGAAAGTTAAACATGAGAAATGGAATATTCATGGAATAATTGAATCGATAAATCAGTTCCGCTCACTTCCCGCGTGCACTGTGACCACCCCCCAACATTTCCTGCACACTTGTAATGCTTGCCGCGGATTTATGTCGCGTTTTATGAAACTTGTAAGAGTTACGCGATTTCTGGGAGAAATTCGAGAAGAAAGGGTAATGTTGTAGGCTTTTACTACTTACATCCTTGCAATAATGATCATAATAATCCTCGGAAAAAGTTGTTACTATATGAACAACAACAAATATATTTAAATTTACTTACCACACTATTTTTTAATTGTGAAGGTGTCACACGGGGATCCAGCTCACGTGATTTAGCGTATATCTCGCCACTACCTGGATCTACACCTCTTCCGAAGCTCTCGCAACCACACACGATCCTGGGCTCTTCCAACCCAGCAACTACCGACGGATTTCTTCCAAGACGTCGGTTTCCCTCGCCGCACATTCCGCGCTGCGCTTCCCGTTACATGGCTTTCATTTGGGAACTCGTCTACCCAATCGGTTATCGGTCTTGCAGCTACCCACCGCCACTTCAGCATACTAAAATGGTGAGCTATATCCGGTGACTATAGTTCTTTGGTGAATTTCTCAGTTTCGGATCTTGCCTCCCAAAGAAACTCCGAGCATAGCTACCTCTATAGCGCGCCGAGCGACTTTTAACTTATGGATCAAGTTCGCCACTGTACTAACTGACAGGACGTACTCATTGAACTTACCATCAGGTTCAAGTTACATATTATTATGTAGTTTTATCACCTGATGGTAACCGATTTTCATCAATAATATTATAATTACCATAATTATGGTTGAATGGTAAAAATGTGTTTGAAGTTCCAAAAAACTTGGCAAGAATTCGATTGAATTCTTATTACGTATTGCCGCCATATACAGATTTTATGATGCCGATAATGTCGTGGGTGGTAACAGTATAATTGCGGATTCATTGCGCTTTTAAAAAAAGCTTTAATAGCATATTTCTTAAAAGCACTTTAAGAGTTATTTTTGTGTCTTCCCCTTTAGTCTTTGTTGAATTAGCCCTGATAAAATTATATATAACGTTTATGTAATATATATATATAAATAAATATATAAATTATTTTTAAATGATATATGAATTGATGTGTGCTTTCCTGAACAAACCAACCCCATTTTCAGAATTGATTTATTGACATTGGTTAAAATTGTCGAATTTAAAATTTTGATGTGTCAAAGTTCTGTGTAAATACAGACATGCTCTGACATGTGATTTTTAAGATAAATCAATTAATAATTATAAACATGTCCATAGCACGCACTGTTTGAATATTTTGAAGCAACATTTTTTTGTCCCCGCCAGATTGAAGGCGGTTTGATATTTTTGAGTAGTAACACGCGCTCGGCGGCGAGCAGAGTTAAATTGAGATAAATTCACACCGCGGCCACGGACAGTTGTTATTTGTTATTAGCGCCTAGTAATAGGTCTTGTTCGCTAATATCCTGTGCCACGCGAGTGTTTTAGTTGGATTTGTTGTGATTGTGCTTGTGGTTTGGAAGTGATTCTCGAGGTGATTTGCTGCCGGGTGTGAGTTGCCGAACCATAGCGGCCACCGGCTCACCACGGAACGAGACTTGGATTACTACACAAGTATCTATTGGGAATGTATGTATTTATTCAATCACACTAAGATAGGTCACGTCTAGTAGGGACTAGCGTAGGTACACTTTCCAGATTTGTGTGTGGGCAAAACCACCTGGGGTAAGTGAGACCTCTAAATTGTATAAATTGTTCTATATTGTGCTTACCCACCTCCGGTGGATATATTGAGTAAGTTTACATTTGGGCCCGAGTGCACATTCCTCGGGCTGCTTTCGCGTAACGCGAGACAGGTGCGCCTAGTGTGCGCATCGTAAACAACTGGTAGCAGAGCGTGGTTGATACCGTTGTCAACTATTCTTTTTTTTGTTTTTTTGTTTTTTTTTGTTTTGTCATAATTCATCAACTTGATAATTGTAACTTCCCGTGTTAAGGGCCTTGCGTATATTGGGCCCACGCTCCTGCTACATCGTAAACATCTGGTAGCAGAGCGTGGTTTGATACCGTTACGTGATATTGATGATATTGATAATACCGTTAGGTAGTTAATACTGATGACTTTTTATCTTGTTTGTATATCGGTAATTTGGTTTAAATATTTGGTTTTTGATTTTTATTTTACGTTCACGGTTTGAAGGCTAGGCCCTACGTATAATTTGTATTCTGAAGATATTGTGAATCGACGCGTGCGACGTTTAGTAGCTGGCTAGTTACCCACACGCGTTAATAATTTTTTTTGGATATAACGCTTCACGTTTTTTTTTGATAGCTGGACATTGTGGTTTTATTGAGTCCACGCTCGTGTACATTTTTGGTTGCGTTTATTTTAATTTGATAATTTGATAACTTAATTTGTTTTTTTTTGTTGTTATTTTGTCAGGTAGTCTTAATTAATATTTTGGACGGTTATACCTTCTTGAAGACACATACGCACCCCTTTTGTTTTTTATTGTGCCTCCACTGCATTTTTTGTTGTTTTTTTTATTTTGTTATTTTTTTTATTATTGTTGTTTTTTTCACTTTTATTTTTGTTTTTATTTTTGGTTTTTGCTTTGTATTGCGTGCGTCCTGAGGTGTAGACATGTCTGTCAAGGTGACCTTTTCCACACATCAGTCCGCAATGACTGCGCAGCTGAGATGGTTTTCTTCTGCGGTTGCAATGGTCAACCGCCCGGACCGGAAGCAAGCCTTACTCGCCCGGGCGAGTGAAATGCCGGCCCGTTTGGTGGCGTTAGATAGGAGTTTTGCTGAGGGCTTGACATTTATGGCGAATTTGGAAACGCCTGTACCGGACGAGCAGAAGCAGCGATATGAAGCGGACTTTGGCCAAATATACGAGTTTGTGGACACCATTAACGAGGCGGTCTCCCACATCTCAGCTCCCTCTGGTGGGGATTCACTTGTTGCACCCCACGCCTTGTTGGGTCGTCTCCCCACGCTCAACCTTCCCACCTTTGACGGTGATTTGGACCAGTGGTTGAGCTACTATGGGATGTTCAACAGTTTGGTGGACTCCCATTCCGACCTGTCAGCTGCTCAAAAAATGGCGTACCTGTTGGCCTCCTTACAGGGAGAGGCTCTAGCCCTGGTACAGCACCTGAAGGTCGATGACAGCCCCTACTCGACAGCCATGGACTTGTTGAAGCGCCGTTACCACAACGTGCGCCTTTTGGCTGACACCCATGTGGGGCAAATTTTGAATCTGCCTAAGGTTGCCTGTGCGTCAGCCTTACGGACAGATATTGTTAACCCGGTTATGGTGGCGGTTAACGCCTTAAGGCGATTGGACTTACCAGTGGACCAGTGCTCCTTTTTGTTGCTCCATATTGTGTTGGCGAAACTGCCTTTGGAGATGCGGCTGCGTTTTGAGCGACAGTATGGTGGGGACAGCTCCACTCACCTGCCTTCCTATGAGGACCTCGAAAGGTTCCTCGAAGACGAGTGTCGCAGGGTGGATACCGTGAAGGGTTCCACTCCCTTGATGCCGCAGCCTAGCGTACGTCGAGAGCGACCACTGGCCCGACCGCAGGGTCCGCCGGTGACTAAGCAGTCACGGCCGAGATATGGGGTCTCCCAAGAGGAGCCCGTGGCTTGCAGATACTGCAAGCGCTCCGGCCACCGGATGACTGCTTGCCACAAATTTGTGGCCTTGCGCGTAGCAGCGCGTCGACACATCGCCAAGGAGAGGCGATTGTGTTACCATTGCCTGGAGGGTCACTTCCAGCGAGAGTGTCCTCAGCCTCGTCCATGTGGACAATGTGGTGGTGCTCACCACGTTCTTTTGTGTGCGAACCGCAACCAGGAGGGTGCTGGTGTTCGCGATGCTGAGCGACATTTGGCTGCTCGCGCTGGTGGTGACAGTCCTGCCAGGTCCAGCGCCCAGGATCGAGCCCTTACGGGCGGGGGTAGGCGTTCGCCATCCCCTAGAGGCGCTGTTGGGTTTGCGGAGTACTCCACAGTCTACCGCAACCGGAGATTCTCCCCCCCGCTGTTGGAGCGACCGAGGTTGGAGCGGCGTCCACTCCGCCTAGGAAGGCAGGCTGCAGCCCCCCTCTCATCCGCACACGTTGTGCAGGGTCGTCGCGGTGAGGGCAGGGTAGACAGTTATCGTCCCCTGCCGCACTCGGGGAGGGAGCCCTCCCTCCGTAACTTCTCCCGTTAGGGATTTGCAGCTCACCACGCTGAGAACCCAGAGACCATCCTCTTGCCTACGGTCTCTGTGCGGGTATGGGACCCGAAGGGCAACTCGATTGTTGTTCGTGCCCTTTTGGACTCGGGTGCCCAGGGTTGTATAGTCTCAGCTCGGTTGGTGAGTCAATTGGATCAGTCCGGTTATTTTTTGGGCGAAATGTTTTTTTGCAGAAATTATGGGCTGCTGAATTGTCGTGGGATGAGCCTCTTCATGGAGAGTTGTTGTTGGAATGGCTAGAGTTTGTGTCATCCCTCCCAGCTCTTAATCGGGTTTCCTTGCCCAGACGTTTCCTTCCGTCTGGAAAATATAGAGCTAGCCTTCATGGCTTTTGTGATGCTTCCGAAACGAGGGTATGCAGCTGTTGTTTATCTACGCACAGTGGATGCTGCTGGACATGTTTTGGTCTCGCCTGTTCTAGCAAAGAGCAAGGTTGCGCCTATTCGCTCGCGTATGACAATACCGAAGCTAGAATTGTCAGGCGCCACTCTCTTGACTCTTTTCTTGAATCATGTCGTCGCTACTCTAGGGCGTTCCGTAGAGTTAGTAGACGTCTTTGCATGGACAGACAGTCAAATTGTGCTTTGTTGGTTGCGAGCTTCTGTTCACACCTTGGAGGTGTTTGTGGCGAACCGTGTTTCCCAGATCCAGGCGTCGCAAGCTAGATTGATTTGGCGACATGTCCCTGGCGATATAAACCCAGCTGACTGTGCATCACGTGGATGCTCAGCCCTAGAGATTATTGGACATCCGTTGTGGTGGGGTCCGGACTGGCTGAAGGGACCAGTGTCAATTTGGCCGGCCTCACGGATCACTCTAGTTCAGCCTGCGATAGGCTTTATAAGTTTACCAGTGGCCGATGGTGCCGGGAGCAGCTAAGCAGCGGAGTCATCATGTGATCCCGATGTTTTGCTGGCCAGGTACAGCTCACTGGATAAACTTTTGAATGTGACATCTTGGGTTAGACGTTGGCGTCACAATGTTAAAAACCCACAGAATAAATTGTTGGCAGCCTTCATCTCGTCTGAGGAACGACATGAAGCGCTATTGAGTTGGATTCGCGTAGTACAGTCTGTTAGCTTCGCTTCAGAGTTAAAATCTATGAAGGAAGGTCCCGCTAAATTGAAAGGCGCTATTGTGCGATTGAATCCCTTTGTGGATCCTTCGGGTCTACTGCGCGTGGGAGGTCGGCTTAGACATGCCAATTTGCCTCATGGTGTCCGCCATCCTCTTCTCTTGCCGAAAGATGGACATTTGGTGCGGTTGCTGGCGATGGATCGACACCTCAAGAACTCCCATGCAGGCTGTAACGCACTGTTGGCGATTTAGCAACGCGAATTTTGGATTTTGTCGGCTAGACGACTCGTCCGGGGAGTCATTTTTCGTTGCATGTCTTGTTACCGAACTAAAGCTTCTACCATGCAACCCCAGATGGGCGATTTGCCCGCGGACCGAGTCTCTGAGTCTAGACCCTATGCCACAGTTGGCACGGATTTTGCTGGTCCTTTTTTGGTGAAGTCATCTCAGCTTCGTAATGCCAAATCCGTAAAGGCATATTTGTGTGTTTTTGTGTGCCTGTCTACTAAGGCCACACACTTGGAAGTTGTGTCTGCTCTCTCCACAGAAGCCTTCGTAGCTGCCCTCAGCCGATTTGTATCTCGTAGGGGACTCCCTACCTTGATTAGGTCCGACAACGGAACTAATTTTCAGGGGGCCAATAACTACTTAAGGGATGTGTGTGAGTTTCTTGAAGAGCAGAAAATGAATTTGGGTCGTGAGATGGCCCTCCGTGGGATAACCTGGCGCTTCGATCCGCCAGTTTGTCCGCACTGGGGTGGAATTTTTGAGGCCGTAGTTAAATCGGCAAAGACCCATTTGAGGCGCGTTATTGGTGAGACGATTCTCACATTTGAGGAACTCGCGACCGTGTTTGCGAAAGTTGAGGCCGTCCTCAACTCTCTACCGCTATGCCCACTTTCGTCGGATTCGAATGATTTGGAAGCCCTAACGCCGGGCCATTTTTTGATTGGTCAGCCACTCGTCGCTCTGCCAGAGTACCCTTGGACTGATGTGCCCAGTTCTCGTTTGTCGCGTTTTCAATTGCTCCAGCAACTCACTCAGAGTTTCTGGAAACGCTGGCACCTTGAATATTTGCACACTCTGCAGCAGCGCGTCAAGTGGACGGACAAAACGAATCCGCCGAAGGTTGGGGACCTCGTGTTGGTTAAAGATGCTAACCTACCGCCCTTGTGTTGGCGCCGGGGGCGCACAAGGTTAACACCTTTTTCCGGGCTCTGATGGTGTTCCCAGGTTAGCCGAGGTCTTGGTGGGCGATTCTATTTTGAAGCGGGCCGTCGCGACATTATCCTGCCTACCCATTGATTAGCGACCCGAGTACTTCGACTCGGGACGGGGGATTGTTTGAAATTGGCGCGAGCGTCTTTGCATACATTGAATATTTTGAAGCAACATTTTTTTGTCCCCGCCAGATTGAAGGCGGTTTGATATTTTTGAGTAGTAACACGCGCTCGGCGGCGAGCAGAGTTAAATTAAGATAAATTCACACCGCGGCCACGGACAGTTGTTATTTGTTATTAGCGCCTAGTAATAGGTCTTGTTTGCTGATATCCTGTGCCACGCGAGTGTTTTGGTTGGATTTGTTGTGATTGTGCTTGTGGTTTGGAAGTGATTCTCGAGGTGATTTGCTGCCGGGTGTGAGTTGCCGAACGATAGCGGCCACCGGCTCACCACGGAACGAGACTTGGATTACTACACAAGTATCTATTGGGAATGTATGTATTTATTCAATCACACTAAGATAGGTCACGTCTAGTAGGGACTAGCGTAGGTACACTTTCCAGATTTGTGTGTGGGCAAAACCACCTGGGGTAAGTGAGACCTCTAAATTGTATAAATTGTTCTATATTGTGCTTACCCACCTCCGGTGGATATATTGAGTAAGTTTACTACATTTGGGCCCGAGTGCACATTCCTCGGGCTGCTTTCGCGTAACGAGAGACAGGTGCGCCTAGTGTGCGTATCGTAAACACGCACGCTAGAAGTGTCCACGAGGTTACAATCCTTTATGGCGTAATACATTTTTTTAATTACCTAAAAGATTTTCAGTTTGTTTTTAAACATTTATGTAAAGCGGAAATGTTATCAGAAATTGACTCTGGATGTTGTTATTTTTACATACTCATACATTTACACAGGAAAATTTTAAGGTTTTTTTGTACTTACAAATATCGCAGCTTACTGCAACATTTGCCTTTACTTTAGTATTAGGATGCGGTACGGCTAATGGGCTGTGGTTTCTGGATCCCAGCTCGCCAGTTTGGCCTGCATAAATTAAAGCCTTTTCTCACAAAATAATGCAATTCTTCTAAAAAAAAAGGAATCATCAATTAAAGTCGACTTTTCGTCAAAGCTTATACTCTTACCTAGAAAAGTAGTAAATTACTAGGAACCCTTATATCATAAGTCTTACAATTTATTTACATTTTTCTCATTTAATCAATGCGTTGGGACTTCTGCATCTCGAAAACAATAGACATTAAAGGTAGACTGGTTAATCAATCTAGTAATTATGAAACTAAAAGACAAGGTACATAATTATGAATTATTATAACAGAATTTATTACACATCCTTAGATAAAACTGTCTTCACCATAAGATACTCAAGAGTAATAAATGAGTGGAGTGTAGGCTTTCTCGGCCGATGTCCATATTAATTGAATCTTCCGGGCTAATTGGCCGAGGTCTTCTGGAATCTCTTCTCTTTCTTCCAAACGTTTCGTCAACAACTGCGGTTGACATCTTCAGTGGCGACTGCGTTCACTTTCGGAGAGGTGTTATCTCTTCGGCTTCTCGAGCGCAACTGACTCGACGACTGTGGCGCACCGGTATTTATAGTGGGCGAGGGTAGTTGTGATTGTGTGTGTACCGAGTCTGTTTTTGTCCCCCCCTTTCGTCTCTCTTCCCCGTGAGCTTGATGTCTTCGGAGTGCTGGATACCAGATATTACGGTGTCTTAGATTCTCTTCTTTGTTTGTGAAAATTGTTGGGATGCTTGTAGATTTCAATAGCTTCCCTATTGAGACGGGACTAATAATGATTCCCGGTTGAAAAGATCTTTGTGTCCCTGAAGCAGATTTCGTGGTCCCCATCCGCAGGGCATGTTTAGCTACGGCCGACTTATCAGTCTCTCCTCTTCGACAATTGCCTTTATGTTCTTTAATGCGGGTATTGACACTCCGTTTTGTAGTGCCAATATACACTGACCCACAGGAGCATGGTGTTTTATATACTCCAGTCGAGGACAACGGATCTCTGGGATGATATTTCTGAGTTGGCTCGTAGGCTTGAAAATGGTCTTCACGTTTTTTCAAGCCTTTTCAGGCCGTACCTAAACATTCTAACATCAAATCAGTCAAAGAAATGTGAAAATAATGTAAATTTAAATGTTTAAGCAACTTCGTAAAGTTAGCGTTCACGCTTATTATTATTATTATTTTATTTGAACGCCTTCACATCATGCAACCCTTCACCGAATCTATTACAGGTTTGATATGTAAATTTAAAATTCACTGCCCTACTTTCAAGCGTTGCGAAGGTGGAGGCTGTACGTATATTTTCGTTCATTTTATCACAGTCTAATCAAAACAGTAGAGAAACTAGGCGTTATCAACAAGTAATCAAACACGTGGTAACGTGAGGCCCGTCACCATCGAACGTGACACCACGCTAGTGAGATTTTTTAACAGTAAACATGTAAACGTATCGCTAAATACATTTTAATACTATATCAATACCAGATGTGTAATTGTATGTATTTGTATAATTTTGTGTGTAAAAATAAAACTATCAGTAAATAAATAAGATTTATGTCGTCAAAAAGTTGTAGACGAAACGTGAGTCAATATTTATTTTACTAGAGTGTCAGTTATAGATTCCAAATCATTCTAATGATTACAATGATTCCAATCATTCTAAATGTTATTCTGTTTGATATTCGCAAATTTCATAAATTTCAAAATTCACTGTTTGAGCCCGCAAAGGGGGCGGCGGGGCAGGGGGGACGAGGAGCGGGACGGCAGCGAACGAAAAGCGAGTCGGGCACTGGCCTGCAAGCGTGGAATCAGTTTTGAATTTGTGATTGTTAACATTAAAGTCTGTCAAAGTAAAGTCTTTTCTTCATATTAAATTCAAATACCCGCACATTCACTAATTTATCTTCCTGAAATTCTCTACAAAAGAAAAGGATTAGCAAAATCTACCATTCCTAAAAATATGGTGACATTTATATTTATATCGACTGATTGTTGAATATGGTGACAATATGTCACACATCTTCGAGTATGTAAGGGCGCTTTTCGGGATATTACCGTAAAGATTTCCTACTGTCTTATAAATATACTGTGGTTATGCAAGACGCCTACTACGTGTGACGTCACAGTAAGGGGCGTTAAGCTTTTGGCAGAAAATTGAAGGAAACGTGTGCCGATAGTTTCACATTTTCGCCTTAGTTCCTGGCACGGGAACTGCTGCGATAATATTTTAGTATTCGACTGGTAGGTATTTGTTGTTATTTATGGGTACATCGCGATGTTCATATCAGCGAGATGTACATAAAGATATTTTTTAGTGATAATTGAAGAAATTGAGAGGATTCTATAAACTGGGAACCATCCAATCGGTCTCCGTACCTTCCAAATTATCAATAAACTTTTAATAATTTTTAAATATGAGCTCCTTCAATATAACTTCTAAGATTTTAGCAATTCTTCACCCATATTATACAGGAATAAATAAAAGGATACCTTTACCTTCTTAAAACTGTATTTCATTCATGAAAACCAACAACATGACTTATTAGCGGGAACTCGAGAAGTTTAGTTTTTCTTTGATTATTGTAAAAATTGTATATTGAGCGTTTTGTGGTTTAATAGTGATAGTTTATTAAATTTCAAAGTGTTTTTTTGTGCGTTATGTTTGTGATAATGAAATAAAGGTATGGGACTGCGTTTTTCGTGTGCGTCCAAGGAGTCCCCTTCTGTCCTCAGTAAACCAACTATCGCTTTACTGAACGCCTCCAATGTCCCTGACTTCGACGGGACTGGAAGTTGACAGAATACGTTTTAGACTTTGACATTGTTTATTATGAAGAAAACGTGACACTGGCGCAATGTGATAATTGCACCATTGCTATATATGAAGAAAAAAAGACCACAGGTGGTTTTAAAGTACGAGATAGGGTGACTGGGTAAATTCTGAGACTCTCTAATTTCAGAAAGAGAACTCATTTGAACTGTATCATTTTTAAAACATCATTTATTCGAAATTCGAATTCCCATATCCATTTAGCCAAGACGAAAATAAATGTTGTAGTCACATTTTTATCAAATTCAAACGAGATCATTTTCGTGCAATGATGTTATACGATTTTAAAGTTACAATGAAAGTGAGTATAAAGACGAATTAGTGTCAGCTTTTGGGGACCTCCCATCGTCCTGTACAACAACGATTTAGATGGTTGGTTAGATGGTTGTAAATTACAGGTTTCTTTTATTTTTTATTATTTTTTTTACTTCAAATTTAATACAATGTTAGTATGTATTAATAGTAATAGCGGTTAAATATCATAAACTATAAGTTGGAAATACATATATAGATACTAGAATTGTACTATAAATCATGAAAAATCAAAACTGGTATAATCGATTCTATTCGCTATTGTGTACAACCTATTGTTAGTTTTTTTTTTATTATTTTACAGTGATATTTTGTATAGTAAAGTTTATTATAAAAGTAAAAAACTTTTTTTTTTGGGAAAAATAGCAAATTCAGATAAAAATTCCACAACAAAACTTAGCTTTGGTGATGGAAAGTACCGTGTTAAAAGGCTAAATGTATTTTTTATATTAAAAACCACCAACTAATACAATACAGCTCAAAGCACTCACCTATCCCGTTAAGTGTTTCAAAGTAGGCGAAGTGACATGGCCGATACGAAAGTTGTCGCCCCACTTTGCTTGATGAAGTGCCGTTGCCGGGGTAAAGAGTACTTCAGAAGCGCCGTGTTACCCCAGCTGGAAATATATACCTGCGTTTTGAAGGGGAATTTCCAATCCAATTTGGAAGGGTGGAATTTTAGTTTATGGATTTAGTTCGTTTAGAATTGAGTGTATCTCACTTTCGTGACGTTTATTGTTTATTAAAAATGTAATATCATTTTTAACAAGTTGATGAATGTGTAATATATTTCATAAGTTATGTTATTTTTTAGTTATATTATACATAGTTATAGTTATATGTAGTTATAGTTATATTATACATAAATACATTTCATCGCTCCTCCCAACCTGTCTCTCCGTTTAACCAAAAGCTTGTCTGCTAGAGGATGCCTCCAGGCATTAAGCTCGCCTTTTAAGTGCAATTAAATTTACGATTAAGTGCATTAAAGTCATATAAAGGCATAAATAATACAAAACAAAATAATAAATCGGACAGATGTTTCGATTAATTGACCCAAAACTGGGGATCTCTTTTATTGGTCTATTGACCAGTTACTAAAACATGTTTGTTGTGAAAATAAATAAAATCTATGATAGTATAGTAATTTATGTACCACTTTTAAACTAATCGTGTTTCAAACCAATGATCAGTATAATAGATGGAAGATAGATACACTTTATTATACACCAGAAACATACGAATATATAGTACAAGTAATTAGAAGTACAACCGGCGGTCATATTGCTTGAGCGACTTCTTTCAGGTAACCTTTGGGTGATAACATTGATATGGGAATAGACTAGATGACTCATCATATGTTCTTATCAAAGATTGGCAACTTCTAGAAGGAGTGAAGAGGATGAGGAAGGGTTCATTAAAAAGTTAAATTTGAAACTTAAGCACTACATTACAAGAAAGAATGTTCCATTTTCAAAACACATATGAATTGAATAATTCGATTGTAGGGGAGAGTGCACGCTGCATTCCACGTTATCCCTCTCTCACAGAAGACTATCTTGAAATGTACTGCATTTCCTACTTTATCGTATTTCCCCAATGTACGTACGTGTTTCGATAGTGAGTGAGATATGCCAGAGCCCATTCCCATCTCATGCTATCCCTCCCTATTTTCCCAACCCTTTCTCTCAATCCATTCCTGAATCTGCAAAGGAAGGCAGCGCATCCGAGGGCGTACAAACCTTTGTCATTCTGGACTAACGACAGTATCCACTTACCAACAGGTGGACCGTATGTTCGTTAGCCACCTTGTTCTATAAAAAAAGCTGATGAACACAGAACATTATTAGACTGTAACGTGGGTGCCCTAGAGTGCTTGTATAACATATCTCATAGTATGTATTCTCAAATCGATGGGTGATATGGAGAAGTCTGTAGACGACATAGACATGTAATGATATAGTATTTTATATAATATATACAAAATGGAAACTGTAAATCTATGTACACCCTTTGGGTAAATAAATAATAACCAAACTAATTAAATCATTTAGGGTCTCTGTTAACACCTCTTGATATTTTATCAGAAGTTATCCGAAAGTCAGTTATACTTTATCAGAACTTCAGTATTAGCTAGATGTAATTGACCGATAATGCAAGTGTCAGATTGTTAACAGTTATTTTATCAGTAGAAAAGTAAATCCTGCCGATAAAGTGTCAGGAGATGGTGTTGAAGGCCCTTGACATAGTTTTTATTTGTACTTTCATACGTAGAAATTATTGCATTCATTGATTAATTCATTTAAATTACAATGTCAATAAGATGAGAATAATTATGTAATTACTCATTTATAACATTTACTTTTATATAGAAAAAAGGCGGCAGACGAGCATACAGTCCATCTGATGGTAAGTGGATACTGTCGTCCATAGACAACCGCGATACATGCCGACATCAGTCCAGAATGACAAACGTTGGCACGCCTCCGGATGCGCTGCCTAACTTTGCAGATTGAGGAATGGATTGAGAAAATGGGGAGGGAGAGGATGGGATCCGAATGGGCTCTGGCATATCTCACTTACTACCGAAACACGTACGTACATTGGGGAAATACGATAAAGTAGGAAATGCAGTACATTGCAAGGTGTTCGTACATTTCGTATTCTTCGAGAGAGGGGTGACGTAGCCAGTCGAGTGCGCCTAGCGGCTATGGGAATGCAGCATGCACTCTCCCCCCACCAAATTACAATTAATTATGACAATTCATTTTTTTTACCTAAGAAACGAACCAACATAATTTATATTTATAATTATTTAGTGTTCTACTCGTATATTCATACTCTTCCAAAAGCAAATTAATTATAAGCATTATAACTTTTTCGACTATCTTGTTTTGTACTCTTTTTATATTGCAAAACGAGTCAAACTTGTAAAGTTAAAAGCTTTTGTTTACCTTATTGCATGTTTCGGCGCGGTTTACACCGGCCGTGGTCACGAGTTGCTATCAACTAGAGACCACGGCCGATTTAACCCTCAAATTGTACGCGTTTAGATCCGATTCACAATA
The DNA here is from genome assembly GCA_914767545.1 of Sesia apiformis. Classification (NCBI taxonomy): domain Eukaryota; kingdom Metazoa; phylum Arthropoda; class Insecta; order Lepidoptera; family Sesiidae; genus Sesia; species Sesia apiformis. The sequence goes on along the minus strand of OU611965.1, from coordinate 15,325,885 downwards.
TGATATTTATTAGCATGCCAATTAATATGTTTTCCTAACACTTCCTTAAAATTGAAAGGATCGGTGTACGCGGAATGTGAGAGACATAATTTAAAAGTATTTATCTATACTTTTTTACAACATGAGTAAGACGGTAAGCCACTTTACTGCCTTTCAACCTAGTCTATAAAAAAGAAAAAAAAACAACTAATTGAAATAATTTATCGAAGAATAGACGAATAAAGTACAGAGAATATTTTCCAATTACAAGCTGAATACGTTCCATATCTTCCATTTAACAAGCTTGTTCTTGCTCCTTTGTTCAACATGCTATGCCCTCTGGATACTCTTTATTACTTAGATACTTACGTGTATACATCTTGCGGATAAGAATTATTACATGTTACGTAATTCTAATAACAATTATAACTTTTAATTGTAATAATATCCTAGGGCAACGATGGCGCACCAATGCCACGCGTGCCAGTGGTGGCACTCGTCAAAATAATTTGGGCACGGCATTAATTAACGAATTCAGGTATCTAATCGAAACAATTTATTTTTCCGTCTACATTGAGGTCATAGTAACAAAGTTCATTGTGAACCGGCGTGAACCAGTGTGTACCGGTGCCGGAACGGCAACAGCACAAGTCGCACTAATTTTTTCTTTCATTTAAATAAACATAAACCTGTTAATGTTTTTATTGCTGTACAAAATGTATATTTCTGGTTGCAAATAAAGAATTTTATGTTTATAGTATTTAGTTTTATTGTTTCGCCATTAATCACTAAGTCAAGATTGTTTGACGGCACGTCATGGCATCATTAAACATTTCTTTAGAAATAATGGCACGTAGATCAATAAAGGTTCGCCATCCCTGACCTAGGATATCTATACTCGACTCACATTTGTGTAATCGTGAGTTTAAATCCTCGCCACATACCACTGTGTTAGTATTTAAGTACGGATTTTTAAAACTAATAATAAAAAAACAAATAACTTGTCGAAACTGTGTAAACGGAAATCTTAGAAATCAGTGGGACCGACCTCATGTATCGCAAATTGTCATCGGATAATTAAAGGTCACAAAACGTCAAGCTGGCTATTACGAGTTGGTGAGTCCACTTTTTTGGTGATATCTAGACCCCACAGCATATTATAGCTGCCATTGCAAGCCAGGAATTCGGGTTATCGCCACCCGCATCTTTTTCTTATTTTTTCTGATAAACTGATTTTCTCTCTCAGTTCCCACGGATCATATATAGATAACGGTGAAAAACATATCCCTCCTTGTGTTCCGCAGTCGGGTAAACCCCCTTACAATTCATGTCTGTCTGTCTGTCCGTATGTCGAAGCGTCATATTTTTTCGATTAAAGTCCGATCGTGATGAAATTTTACAGGAAGGTGTAGTTTAATTACCCAAATAAATAAGGTTATCAAAAATAACTTGATTCCTGTGCCCTAAATGTAATGCCTGACACGCTTTTGGCCGGTCTATTTCCTCATAAACACTGAGAAGTATATCTTTTTTTTTTTTACTGTAAAGTTTATTTAAAGTTTGTTGTTGGTAACGAATCACATTTTTGTTGTCTATACAGGGTGTTAGTAACATGCTATCGAAAATTAAAATCAGGAGTTCAGTACATGATGCTGAGTGAAATTCCCTGGGGGTGAAATTTTTCGTCGGTCTTTTCATGATTTTCACGATTTTTTTTTGTGCATTTTATTACTAATTACAGCATGGTATCGCTTATGTAGTCGTCTCAATTCGAATTAAAAGAAAAAAAACAAATGGCGATATTTAGCATAAATCAGCAATGTAGGTAATTCATATCTCAATACACACGCGATTTGACGCGATCATCTGTTTTGCGGCCGAGTTCTAAAACAGGTCAACAAACTCAGTCTAGTAATACCTACGTTACTAAACATGGAGTTACCAAACATAAACTTGGAGGCGCCTGCGGACTGGTGCTCGACTGACGTAGCACACAGTAGAGGTACGTATTACAGCAGGTGTAATAGATCAATTAAATAAACAGATGTGCACCTGTTGAATACTACAAGTTACTTATTAGACTTTCATTAATAAGTAATAGGAATGTTATTTTCTTTACATCTATCGCATTCCAAAAAAAATATTATAATTACACTACCGTTTAAACGTTTCAAATAAAAATAGTTTACAATTTACAAGTTAAGTATGATATCTTTTTTATTTTCAAGTCTTCCTTAGTTAGTATTTAGTATTGCAATATTTTTATTCACTCTACTTACAGGAAAAACTGTTATCGTACCTACATTTAATTGCAAAACACCAACGATATTTAATTGGTGGAATTTAGTCTGTATTACTTTTTAAAATGTCACATCTACATTTTCTAGTTTTTAACAATTTCTTAGTCCTTTGATATTTGCCGCTTCGAGCGCAATTTAGTAAATTTCTTAATTTTCATTTTTAGTTCTCGTTTGTCAGTTGACAAATTCAATCGTTTACAAAAAAAAGAGTGCTCGAGTGTTATTAGGTAGTGAAATTGAGTGTAAAATGTCTCGTAGTGGAAATGGATTAAATTTTAGTGATCGTGAATATGGACAAATGATTGTGTTGTGGCGAAGCACGTGGGAACGCACAACGAGCCCTCCGCCTTTACAGGAGCGTTTTCCTACTGCTCGCCACCCAGCAGACAGTCGTGCGATAACTAGTGCATACCAACGTATCCGTTGGACTATTTTCTTTGGGATTATGTGAAAGACAGAGTGTTTGTGAGTGAGTGTCATTCTGTACCTGTACGTACCTATGTTGATAGTGGAGCCGCGTTGTCTGCACATCGAACGCAATACATTGCGCGCTCTAAAATGACATCATCGGTAACCCATCATTGTCGACGTCAGGGGTACGTGTGATTTAGTAATAGATATTATTTGTAAGCTTTTCACAAAGTTATCGAAAGTATATCCCTTACAGCCTGTATATATAAAACAAAGTCGAGTTAGTTACACCATTTATAACTCAAGAACGGCTGGATCGATTTTAATGATCTCTGATTTGTTGGATTCGTCTACGCCCCGAATAGCAGAATAACTATTAAAATATTTGAAAAATTCACGCAAAAGAAAGGAAAATTAATCTAGAAATATATTGAAATAAATAGAAAATAATCGAATCGAAATTTAAACAAAAATGATTTTTACCCAAAAACAGGTAAAAACTGGGTAAGCGCCATCTGTTGGGCAGCAACAGCAACGCGTGGCCGGGCACAGCTAGTTTTAAATAAAACGTGAAGTAATTGTTAGTTATAAGAAATTATAGTTATTTACCTCTTAATCATTACTTTTGCCGCTTTGATAAATTGGATGAAGTGGCTGAACGTCGATTGTGGATTGAAGTGGCCTAGAAATATATAATAATATTTGGATCGCGATATTGGTGGGTCGAAGAGGAAGAAAAATTATCCATGGATCCATCGGTGGAGCGTGATTGTGGATTCAAATGAACGGAGGTGATTTTCTCATTAATTTAGAAAATATAGGTACTTTATCTTTTTCAAATGTGCTATAAAATGAACCAATATCAGGGACTACAATAAAAAAAAAATGTATGCAGAAATTAAAAGAAAAAATTTGCACGGTTCGCCACCATTTTATTTGATTCCAAAATTTTGTATATAAAAACAAGCGCAAACAAAAGTTAATTTGCCAACAGGAGTGGCTTAACATTAAAATATTCACCGAGGTATAAGTCGCGTATATTTCTGTTTATTCTGCGGGTGGCCTGGAGAGCGGGCCGCCGCAGAATCCTGCAGTGCGTGTTTCGACCAAGTAATAATAAATGAAAAATAGCATTATGAAACACTCTTTTTGGTCGGAACTCTTTTTCCCGAGAGCGTACGCCTTCTAGAAACTTCCAATCTAAATCACGCGAGAAGATACACGATTAACATCGGAACAGGAGGAAGGAATTAGAAAATTTTTGATAAGATCCGAAACCATGAGATTCACCATGGGGTAGACAAGTATGTACTCGAATGAACGCCACGTATCAGAAAGCGCAGTGTAGGGCGCTCGTCGGTGGTGGCTACATGAATAAAGCCAAAAATCTTGTATAGTGACGGATAGGCCTATGTCAAGCACTGGACATATACCTATAGATTGATAGTATGGTATAGTAAGTGAAGTAGCAGCTAAAAGCTAGTATTCAATATCTGGAATTTTTTAACACTTCAGTATTTTCCTTATATACTCGTATGTCACACATCGATCGACACAAGTAGTACTTAGTAGGCAAAAAGATTGCCGTCGCCTCTCACGTACTTTGCGTATTTCAACGAAGCCCCCAACTTTACTTCACGTGAACTCCCTAACTTAGATATCTTAGTTGTGAGACGTTATTTATGTAGGTACTTGTAGAAATACTCTCATTTAAAATATAGAAATGGTGTCGTTTGTCACGTTCCTTGAAGAAATTACACAAAAGAATGTCAGAAGTGAACTTAAAAAATCATTTCTCTACAAATTAAAAGACATTTCTCTACTCAAGAACCATCCATTAAATTTAAGTATTAGTGAAGTGATTATCTACGCAAATGCCTATCTTGAAAAATCTATTGAATCTATAACAAATGATCTATCTCGAATGGAGACCACGTATTGACCACGTATTGGTGACCTTCGACCAGGTGGACTGACGACTTGAAGAAAGTCGCCGGTAGTAGCTGGACGTGAAGAGCTGAAGTCCATGTGTGGTGGCGGTCCTCGGTAGAGGCCTGTATCTAGCAGTGTCTCTACACAGGCTGATGGTATATCTAAGCAAATGCAGGGTCGGACTGGGCCGGAAGGGCCCGGGTGGCTCCGCCCGGGGCCCGGGACTGGATAATGGTAGATGGGATACTATTGGAAAATATCTATTTCATTTCTCTCTAATTGTATGAAAGATTGTATGAAGGTTGCAAGAGCTGGGACCTAGCCTGCGCGGGCCTCCTAACCTACCTACCGCCTGGCTTGCGGCAGGCTGGGGCCCAGCTGGCAAATACCACCTCGACTATATAGCCAGTCCGACGCTGCGCAAATAGACATTATTGTTGGTGCGAACTTATTTATCTTGATTAACATCAGATACCGTAATCGTCACCACCGTTACCCCTGCTGGACACGAGCCGTTTCATTGTGGTGATCGTCCACGGGGTGGTCTTCCGAATGGTGGGTTCGCGGATTATTTCTTACAGTGAAAGACTTCATTTAATAACCATTGAAAAACCGGACTATCGGCCATACAGCAAGACTTATTCTCTAGTTTACAACAATTCTCTAGTTTTCTCTAGCTGCATTGCTCTGTGCATGAGGGAACGACACGCCTTACAACGACATGTTGACTTCCAACGGCAGGTTAGCAATTCCAATATTTTAACGCTGGTGTAGTTTTTTTTTTTTTTTTTTATGGACGTAGGTGGCAGACGAGCATACAGTCCACCTGATGGTAAATGGATACTGTAGCTCATAGACATCCGTGATACATGCCAACATTAGTCCAAAATGACAAACGTTGGCACGCCCTCGGATGCGCTGCCTACCTTTGGATATACGAATGGATTTGGAGAAAGGGTTGGGGAAATGGGGAGGGATAGGATGGGAATGGGCTCTATGCCCATTCCCGTGCTTGTGGTAGCGACTTCGTTAACCCTTAGTCACCTTTTAAGGGATGGTGCTAATTTAAAGCCGGACGAGACCACACAGCAAATTGATGTCTCAAATTTTATACAATTGTATTTTGAGTGAAGATGAAAGTAGATATATAATAATTTTTGTTTATATAAAGTTTTCGAAAATAGTGTCGTTTGCACTCCTTTACTTGTTGTAACTACTATTGAAATTTACATTACATTTACAACTACCACTTGCAATACTTTATTGGGTTCAAATAAATTAATAGAATTATTTCTATTACGAGTGTGTAATTGGATATTATTGGATAATTATTGGATACAAATCTATAATTATTGACTTATTTAATTGTTATTGAACAGTTTCTGAACGTGTTTCTTACGATTATACGCTTAAATATTGCAATTACATGCATTTTAAATTGCACTATTTTTATTTAAGACTAGCTGTGCCCGGCCCCGCGTTGCTTTGGCTGCCCAACAGATGGCGTTTACCCTGTTTTTACCTGCTTTTGGGTAAAAAGTATGTTTTTACCCTGTGATAGGCATATACAGGGTGTCCCGGAAAGAATGGATAAGCCTGAAACACCTTATAGTAGAGGTATTGGGCGCTCAAAATAAAATACAAAAAAAAATCTATCCCAAGTAGTATCTAAGATATGTCATTTAGAAAAAAAAAATCATTTTTTTTTCACATTATTTTCCGTATCTCTGCACCACGACTACAAATAAATGAAATCCGTCGGTTTTTTGGTGTTATAATATTCTTCATGGACTATACCAATAGATATGCAGTAAATAATATGAATAGCTATTACACATTTTTTTTAAAAAAAACTGAACTTCAATTTTCAGCATGAAATGCGGTAAATATTTTTTTTTGTAAAAGTTCAAGCGTCTTGGGTGTAAAAAAAATGTATGAGGACCTAAGTGGCCAACTATTTCAAAAAAATGCGTATTTAATACAGATTTCAAAATGGTATCATACATCCTTTTACCTAATGTAAATACGAGGTTATTGCTATTAATGTGCAGAAGGAGTAAATTCGACTAAATTACAAAATTTAAAAAACTAGATCATTTCTTGTCTTAAACTGTACCTGATCCTAAGAGCTTCATAAAAAACAACGTTACACATTGAAAATACTTTATTTAACCTACTTTCATAGCGAGTTCAAGTTCAACCAAATGAAATTATTTTTTGATAATGTTTAAAATAGTTTCGTGAAGGTCGTGTACCCTTGATATTTGTTACCTGAGCGTGCTCTGCACTACCCCTCTTCATGTGAGACAATGAGAGTTTGAGTTAGTTGAGTGTGAGCGAGCGAGAAAGAGTAAAATGTAATAAACAGCGCCGTTAATAAATAACTGGTAAGGTAAGCTTTTAGTGCGTCACTCGACTTGTTCGACATCGCATGTGTTTATTTCGTTTCCATTTCGCTAACGCACGTCACCCGAATTACCGCGTATTCATCAGAGTCCATGGTTGTTACTCGGAAGGAAGAATACCTGGCAGCGGTGTTGGTGGTACTAGCACTGGAAGAGTCGCTAATGTTGACATTGAAGAGACGGTGCTTAAGGAAATTGAACGAGATCCGTCTACCTCTACAAGAGCAATAGCACGACGCACTGGAATCGCAAAATCGATCGTGCACCGTGCATTGAAAAAAAATAAGTTCTACCCCTACCATATTAGACGCTTGTAAACTCTGCAACCGAGAGATTACCACGCAAGATTGCGTTTTTGCCGTCAGATGCTTGCGAAAATAGAACAAGATCCGCAATAGTTTAATAATATTCTGTGGAGCGATGAATCAACACTGAAGAGAAATGGATACTTGAACATGCACAATCTCCACAGCTGGCAACTATCGAATCCGCATCTAATAGACAGATCCCAGTACCAGTTCAAAATAAATTATTGGACCGGCATATTGAACGGAAAGATAATTGGACGGAAAGCCCATTTGAACTGCCCGGGAACTTATCTGGCCAAAGCTATTTGGACTTTCTTCGAAATGATGTGCCAAATTTAATGGAAGAGGTGCCCGAGGAGGTGAGTGAATCCCATTGGTTCCAAAATGATGGATGTCCTGCGCACTATGAAGTAAACGTTCGTGCGTATTTGAATTCCACATACCCAGATAGATGGATTGGCCGTCTGGGGCCCATTTTGTGGCCTCCACGTTCCCCGGACTTAAATCCGCTGGATTTTTTGGATTTTTTTTACTGGGGCTGCCTAAAAGAAGAGGTTTACTCCAAGCCGATTAGAAATTTAGAAGAGTTACGCAGCCGTGTCCGAGAAGCCGCTTCAAAAATTACTCACCGGCGTTATGCGCGACTGATTAAAAGAGCTTTTATTCGGAGATGTCGGGCGTGTATCAGAGTCAGTGGCAGACAGTTTGAGCATTTACTGTAAATGTACACGTCAAATAAAGTTTTATTAATGTTTAACATTATTTTTTATTAAACCTTTATGGTCAGGTACAGTTTAAGACGTTACTCCTTCTGCACATTAATAGCAATAACCTCGTATTTACATTAGGTAAAAGGATGTATGATACCATTTTGAAATCTGTATTAAACACGCATTTTTTTAAAATAGTTGGCCACTTAGGTCCTCATACATTTTTTTTACACCCAAGACGCTTGAACTTTTATAAAAAAAAATATTTACCGCATTTCATGTTGAAAATTGAAATTCAGTTTTTTTTTAAAAAAAAGTGTAATAGCTATTCATACTATTTACTGCATATCTATTGCTATAGTCCATGAAGAATATTATAACACCAAAAAACCGTCGGATTTCATTTAATTGTAGCCGTAGTGTAGAGATACGTAGAATAATGTGAAAAAAAATGATTTTTTTTTTCTAAATGACATATCTTAGATACTATTTGGGATAGATTTTTTTTTGTATTTTATTTTGAGCGCCCAATAGCTCTACTATAAGGTGTTTCAGGCTTATCCATTCTTTCTGGGACACCCTGTATAAACACGCGCGTATTCGAATGCAACGTTGTGTCAAAATTTTAAAGCAAACGGTGAAGATCTTTCGGAGATTTAAGATTTTGAACAAACGAACGTTTACATTTTTATTTATATAGATTGCTATTTGCACCAGTAGGTACTAAATTAAAATATTTCTATCTAAGAAGCTATTCTATCACCCAAAATTAGTTTTATGGCTTGTTTCTGACAATTAAAAGCTGGTGTAAGTAAAAAAAAATTGTTCATTTAACCTTTTTCAGTGGTAACTAAAGTATGATTTCTGTATTAATAATAATAATTTAGACATCTCTTAAAAACGTAAATTAAAATTGAATTTAAGAGTACAACATTAAGAGCTTGGAGTCTGAAATAAAATTTAGCACAAGAGTAAATATTAAATCTTTTGTTGAAACTTTTTAATTTGACTAATGACGCTTAAATCACAACTCAACTGCTTAGCAATCATATTCACAGCATAATTATTACATCTCAAACAAAATACAATTAACGTTAGTACGAGAGGTTAGTACATATGTACACATCCGAGGGAGAGATTGTTGCGTGTGGAAATGAGGACCGGCGGTTGCGGGGAATTACAGACGCGCATGGGCGTGACATGGTGGCGCGGGGATCAGGGAGACCCGGTGAAACGGTTGTCCGCTGACCGCCCGCGGGTTGTTGGGGGCCCGAACCCGGGATCTTACTTCAATCTCCACCCCAGGAGGCTGCTCCGCCGCACGCGAAAAATCCCTTGGGGTAGCAGTTGTGCCGGAGGAGACCGGAATGGAACCCGACTGCTGCCCCCGGAGGGGGACTGGGGGCCCTTCCGTACCCCGCGCCAGCAAGTCACACAACCTTTGTGACCTGATTTTTTTCTCCGCCCCGTGCTTTGTCCTTTGATCCACATGCAGCCATCTCTCTCTCCGTCCCCCCTTTTCTTATCTTCCCTATTCACACGCACTGTGATGGCCAAGAAAAAGTATAATGTTCACTCAGCGGCACATCCCGTAAGTTCCACACTACAAGTGGACTTTTGCAACATTAGAGGGATGCATAGTAACATCGACGCCGTCCACTACCACCTTGAGACGGCAAAGCCGGCCTTACTTTTCTTGACGGAGACACAGATTTCCTGCCCGGCCGATACATCATATCTTCATTACCCCGGTTACAATTTGGAGCACTGTTTTGTGCGACGTGCCGGGGTATGCATGTACGTCCGGGAGGATGTTTGTTGCCGCCGCCTCAGCCATTTTGAAGACGGGGACCTGTCGATTATCTGGGCGCGTATTGACTACGGACGTTCCACTAAAGTCTACGCTTGCCTTTACAGGTCCCACAGCGGTGATACGGAGACGACTCGTTTTTTTGAGCGTCTACAAGAAACGGCTGACAGAGTGCTCGAGCAGTTCCCTTGCGCGGAAGTGGTGATCCTTGGTGATTTCAACGCTCACCACGAAGAGTGGTTGGGATCCCGAACTACCGACCGCGCAGGGAGAGCAGCCTATAACTTTGCTCTGGCCTATGGTTTCTCGCAGTTGGTGTCCTCACCTACGAGGATACCTGATATCGAGAGCCATACTCCCTCCTTACTAGACCTCCTGCTGACTACGCGGCCGAATGACTGCAATGTTGTTGTTGATGCCCCGTTAGGATCATCCGACCATTGTATCATTCGAACTGCTGTGCCAGCCAAGCAATCCGTGCGGACCCATTCACAGGGAACGCGCAAAGTCTGGCACTACAAGTCAGCAGATTGGGATGGGTTGCGCGAATTTTACGCCTCTTATCCCTGGGGGCAGCTTTGTTTCTCGTCGGGAGATCCGGATACCTGTGCAGACTCCGTTACCGACGTGGTGTTGCAGGGCATGGAATGTTATATTCCTTGCACCGCGATAACGGTAGGCGGACGGAGCCAACCATGGTTCAATCAGTCCTGCAGAGAGGCCCGTCGTAATAAACGGGCCGCATACAGGGCCTGGACCAGAGCACAGGTGTCCGAAGATCCGAATACCTCCGACTTGAGGAAGAAATTTAACGCTACCTCGAGGTGCAGTAAGAAGATCATTGTCAGAGCAAAGAATGAGCACATCCGCAGAATTGGCGACCGACTAGCTAGCTATCCTTCTGGAAGCCGGGCTTTCTGGTCGCTCGCTAAGGCTGCTGAAGGTAACTTCTGTCAGTCGTCACTCCCTCCACTGCGGAAACTCGATGAGTCACTGGCCCATGGGGCGAAGGAGAAAGCCGATCTCTTGGGCTATCTCTTTGCCTCAAACTCGACACTGGACGATAGAGGTGCCTCACCACAGTCTATCTCAAGGTGCACAAGCTCCATGCCGGAAATCTGTTTCACACAGCGTGAAGTCCGGCGAGCTCTAGCATCTCTTGATGTCCGAAAATCGAGTGGGCCAGATGGTATTCCTGCAGTGGTGCTTAAATTTTGCGCTCCCGAGTTGTCCCCGGTGCTTACGCGACTCTTTAGGCTCTCATACTCTACAAAAAGCTTCCCGTCAACATGGAAGGTAGCTCATATTCACCCTTTGCCTAAAAAGGGTGACCGCTCCGACCCGGCCAACTACAGGCCAATAGCGATCACCTCCCTCCTCTCCAAGGTGATGGAGCGTGTCATAAACACACAGCTCCTTGGGTACCTAGAGAATCACCAGCTGATTAGCGACCGTCAATATGGATTTCGCCATAATCGCTCCGCTGGTGATCTTTTAGCGTATTTAACACACCGCTGGGCTGACGCCATTGAGAGTAGAGGCGAGGCTCTGGCTGTAGGCCTAGACATTGCGAAAGCTTTTGATCGGGTATGGCACAAATCGCTGCTTTCCAAGTTACCATCTTTCGGGATACCCGAGGGATTATGCGAATGGGTTGCCAGTTTCCTGACTGGACGGAGCATCAGAGTCGTTATCGATGGTAGCTGCTCCGACACCATGTCTATTAACGCTGGCGTCCCGCAAGGCTCCGTGCTGTCTCCAACTCTGTTCCTTCTGTATATCAACGACCTGTTGCCAATTGGTGACATACGTTGCTATGCAGATGACAGTACTGGAGACGCCTTGTACAGGGGCCGCGCCAACATCCCTCGGGTCGCAGTGGAAGAGAGTCGCGCCAGGCTTGTGTCTGAAATCGAAGACTCTTTAGATCTAGTCTCGCTTTGGGGTTCTCTGAACTTAGTGGATTTCAACCCCAGTAAGACGCAAGTCTGTGCATTCACCGCTAAAAAAACCCCTTTTGTTGTAGCACCTCGCTTTCAGAGCATACCTCTTAAGATCTTGGAGAGTATCGGGATCCTTGGTATCGACATCTCCAGCAAAGTCGAATTTAGGGGTCATCTGGAAAATAAGGCCAAAATGGCCTCCAAAAAGCTCGGTGTGCTGAACAGAGCGAAGCGGTACTTCAAACCTGGGCAACTCCTTATGCTTTACAAAGCTCAGGTGACGCCCCATATGGAGTACTGCTCTCATCTCTGGGCCGGCGCACCGAAATACCAATTGGACCCATTTGACTCCATCCAACGACGTGCTGTTCGCATTGTCGACGATCCCACTCTCACGGGCGGTTTAGAATCCCTCAGCATTCGGAGAGACGTTGCGTCTCTCTGTGTGTTCTACCGCCTGTACAATGGGGAATGCTCTGAAGAATTGTTTAATATAATTCCCACCTCGGGTTTCTACAACCGCATCTCCCGTCACAGAAGTGCGGTCCATCCGCATTTCCTCGATACGGAGGTGTCGCGCACTGTTCGGTCCAAAAATTATTTTATACCGCGAACCCGTAGGCTGTGGAACGAACTGCCTCAAGAGCTCTTTCCATTGAGCTACGATATGGGGTTCTTCAAGGGAGCTGTGAATAGGATTTTGCAAGGTCGGCGGCGCGCCCGCATACCCCCTGGTGTTGCAGGTGCCCATGGGCGGCGGTAACACTTACCATCACGTGGGACCGCTTGCTCGTCCGCCCACTAATCTATAAAAAAAAAAAAAAAAAACATATTTTATTTTGTCATAATCGGGTCTCAACGCGTAAAATTAAAGGTCTTTGTTTACCTGTTATTTGTACTGGACGTTTCGGTGCGGATTACACTCAGCCGTGGTCAAGAGTTAACTAAATAGGAGGGAGCGCAGGATGGCATCTGCGAGCAGTTTTGTCAACTACCCACATTTTTGATCTTCACATTCGGAAACGCTGTGACACAGTACACGAACAATGTCCACGGACGTATTTGACGATAAATCCCAAGGTTTAAATTTATTTATTTATTTATGCACTATATTGTGCAGAGGCGGATTTAATGCTTTAAGGCATTCTCTACCAGTCGACGGTTGGTTAAATGTGAAAAACTTAAGCGGGTGCAGAAGAACTTGTTAATCCGTATCATTTATAAAATATAAATTGTTATGTGTATAAAGATATATGTGTGTCTTTGTATCGATATATCCATCTGGTTTTATATTCTCCGATTTTACTTATGGATCCTGGCCTGACACCACAAAAGTACAAATATACGTACAAAAAATTGCTAATGGGATCTTTGTTTTAAAGAAAATCCTCCAAAAACCGTATTACATTTTCGTTACGTAATAACATTTGGTATGCGCAACGCAGTGGAATGAAGACGTTACTCACGTCATGCCTTATTTTGATGGCATATTACATGATCTTCTCATAAAGATACGTTTTATGTGCTTACGAATAGTACTCAAATGTTAGTTTTTATCGGTGACAAAACAATAATAAATGGGCAGCAAATCATTTTAATTATCTGTAGTATATAATTTTGAATTACTGAGAATGTCATCACAAAGTCTCCAGCTTCGAGGGTCTCCTGTTTGTGAATTGTCACCAGAGAACCTAATTTATTTAACGGTAACTGACTCTTTATCCGAGTGGTTTGCCATCGTTGGTCGTCGAATATGTGAATTGAATTAATCCACAATCTACAATGATTACAGTATCGAATACAGAGTATAAACGAAAAGTTACTAATTAAAACACTCGACTGTTCATGTGAGATGCGTGTGCGTCTATTTCTCAATGACAAGAGACTGTCAAATCACTTATCATCCATATGTCAAAACTGTGTCATCTAGGGAAGATGGCTGCCTCCTCAGCGCACAGTATTATGTTTAAAATAAATCTTTTCGAAGCACCTTCAAGCAGATTCTTTCAACGAGCTGCCTTATTTGTTTGTGGACGTGAATCTTGCAGCAAACCAGAGAAATTTGGAGGGGGTGTACGCACAGCCGCTGGGCGCACTCATCTTACCCACGTTACCACTCTCTCACAATCTAAGTAACCATTAAGTAAGTACCATTTTAACAAAAAAGAAGAGAATCTAAGACTCCGTAATATCTGATATCCAGCACTCCGAAGACATCAAGCTCACGGGAAAGAGAGACGAGAGGGGGGGGGGGGGGAGGGACAAAAACAGACTCAGTACACACACAATTACAACTACCCTCGCCCACTATAAATATCGGTGCGTCGGTACATACACAATCACAACTACCCTCGCCCACTATAAATACCGGTGCGACACAGACGTCGAGTCAGTTGCGTTCGAGAAGCCGAAGAGATAACATCTCTCCGAAAGTGAACGCAGTCGCCACTGAAGATGTCAACCGCAGTTGTTGACGAAACGTTTGGAAGAAAGAGAAGAGATTCCAGAAGACCTCGGCCAAGTAGCTCGGAAGATTCAATTAATATGGACACCGGCCGAGAAAGCCTACACTCCACTATTATTTGATGTTGTCCTAAGAGGTCATAAATTGCATTCACCTCGACTACTATATGTTTAGGCCCACGCACTCTAGTTTCAAGTTTGTCTGAACGCTGTAAAAAAATTCAGTGAGCAATGCAATCAGCCCTTTCAGTATCTACTGCAGGACATGGAGGTCTCATCCACATTGCCCTGTGCATACGAGATATATGGCCTTAGAAAGCCACGGTGGCTAAACTGGTTGCCGAGTTCAATCTTTCAGAGGTGGTGTATTCCGCAGCGGTTGTGGTGCGGCTTCTTTGTTACCCCTTACGACACCCGAGGGAAGAGATTTGATGGTGATATTGCTCTTTCGTACTTTTGATTGCTCTTTCTTGCTATAATAAATGCAGAGTACCTTCAGCCCCATATCCGTTCTTGGCTCTGGGCTTCTGGGGTCTGGAATGTATGGGATGGCTAATAATTATGTGTATACATAGTGTTGCACAACTAGCCAGTTGGCTGTTCGACCAGCGAGCGAACTCTTGCGTCCGACACATGAAACATTCGTTGTATTTTTCGATGTCAATTTATTTCTGTGAAATTTTTAGCAATTTCTGTTGCGCGTACCCAAAGCCTACCTTTATAGCGGCTGAAGAATTTACATTCTACATCTGAAGCGTAAGTGATAAATATTTATGCTGTATAAAGATATTGTACATTATCCAGTTTTTTGTCTGCATATAAAATGAAATGATATATCACTAACAATGTGTAAACGATCGGGAAAGGATATTTGAATTCTGAGTCTGAATGAAAAATATTGTTTGAGGTGTGTAAACCTCCAACAATGCGTCAAAATTAAATTCTTCTCATCACCTTTACCACAATGCTTGAAGTCGAAAGTATTCATATAGTGGGTCCTGCCAGTTATGACGTACTCTCAGACCTGATCCATAAGTCCACTTGTCCACTGCCACTGCAAGACATGGGCTTCCTCATGCATATTATCTTAAGCATAAGGGGGGTGGCTTTAAAATGCCACGCAAAGCAAGTGGGTTGACGTTGCCACTGTGGTGTAGTTCCGCAGAATTCATCTTTTATGGCATTTTGCATGTTAATTTACTATTACCCATTGACCAGCTAGTTTATTGAATTATTTATTTAAAAAACTTTATTGCTTTTAATCATACAAAAGGCCTAATTCCTGGAGGCATTCTCTATCGGCCAAACTTTGGGTTGGATTGAGGGGTGCGATGGAAGAATTCCTGACGGCACAACTACTTATGCAGATCAATTGGACAGTACCTACATACTAATAAACAACATTGACATATGCTGTTTAATAAAATATTTGATATCCTGGAAGGATTTTTGTATACTGTTTACGGTTTTGATAGATGATTGACTCTTTCTCTCGAAAATTATTTGCACCAAACAAATAACAAATCTCTTAACAATATTCGTCTTAGAACCTTTGACATCTCTTTGGACGTTAGACGCGTGCCGAAAACACTTCTCTGTCTGACGAAGCCTCAAGAGTACTAGAAAAAATCTTCAGAGCTTACCCCACCTCGTCTCCTTCCTACACACGACCTACCTTTGACACGTTGCCAATTTGCATGGATATAACATTCTTTGAGAATAAAATTTGCATTTAATTTAAATGTATCACAATGGCCAATCTTAGAAACCATATTACTTGAAAATTGTCAAAAATAGTTTTCCCACTGCCACTTTAAACTATAATTTAGCTGGTCGCCGCTGGTAGGTTCGCCAGCAGGAAATCAGGATTAATTATATGTTATTTATTAATTAATTATATGGCATTAATATGAGACGCTGGCCAAGCGGTTTGGCGAATACACTCTTTTACAAGTGGCGTAGATCCTCAGAGCTTATGTAGCCTGCTTTGTTGTCTGTTAGTAGCCTCTTACGACATTAGTATACTAAAGCCAGACCACACCACGTAGCTAATTAATTTATCAATTATTCACATTGTACTAAACGTATTACTAAATGTGTCATTATCTGGAAAAAGGGATCTAAATGTTCTAGGGACTTTAGATTTAGACTAGAAATCTTATAAAAGTGACACATTGTCGTATTGGTTTATATTTAATACGTAATTTTAAATGACAATATATACATATAGACTGACAGGAATGATTTATTTGACCAAAATTTATCTTTTTTTAAATATAATTATTATTACATAATATTTATTTATTCAATAACTTCGTTACTATTTACCATTATTATGTCATATTTATTGTATGTATTACATTGTATGCACATTCTAAACATGATCTCATGTTTAGAACTATCACTAAACAACTGAAACTGTGGATACTCTTTGTCCATTTCCTTGTAATAATAGTTATTGATAATGATTATGATGTACTATTAAAAGTTATTTATCTATGGACCTATGTCGCCAATTATTACATTTTCCTTCTGAATTTTAAAATCTACGCCTTCATATGCAATTCGGGGGCATATTTAAAAACGCAAGCAGCTATTTCGCTTCCGAGCTGGCAAGGTGTCGCTTCTGTGTGGTTTATCTGAAAAATATTAATTATGATAGTAGATGGAAAAATAAAACCCAATTTTTTTTATTGTCGATGGAGGCAGACGGGCATACAGTCCACCTGATGGCAAGTGGATTCTGTCGCTCATAGACATCCACGATACATGCCAACATCTGGATACATGGATTTGGAGAAAAGGTTGGGAAAATGGAGAGGGGTAGGGTGGGAATGGGCTCTGGCACATCTCACTCACTACCGAAACACGTACGTACATTTAGGAATTAACAAAAATATTTTGTTTTAATTTACGTATATTGCACATATTATTATTCAGGGTGTAACGGATCAATTCTCGAAATTAGGACGTTTATCCTATCCTATCCCTCGCCATTTCCCAACCCTTTCTCCAAATCCATTTCTAAAACTCCAAAGATAGGCAGGCAGCGCATTCGATAACGTGCCACCGTTTTATCATTTCGAATCAATACAGAATGACCAAACGTTAATACACCCTTGGATGCGTTGGCGTGTATCGCGGATGTAGCAAGGCAATGTAGCAAGAGTACCCACTACACATTCAAGAGAACAAATACATCTACAACACACCACTTCGAAGTTAACACCTAAGGTGTAAGGTGTAGCTACAACCAGGTGTTAAGGCACCTGGCTGTAGCTGCAAATCAGTGCTGTGACTCGGTTTGGTATTTTGGTGTTGCAGCGTATATACACAGCTACAGACCTTTTTCTCGACACACAACTACACCATATACTCTCTTATCCGTGGTCTATGTTGATTTTTCTGTATCACGGTGTTTTACGTATGCACAAATAAATGTTTTCTTCGAACTTCGAATATGTGCTTTCTAACCGAAAAAATAAATATATAGGTAGATACCTCCTTGTCACAATTCTCCGACACGCTTTTCATGTGTTCAACTTTTTTCTTGTTCCTAAACACGAGCGGAGTGACTATCGTCATAAAACCCGCCTTCGAATACTTGTTGTGCTTCACAATTCCAATCTGTAAAAATATAAACACCCTAGATATAGTACGCTAGATGTTAACATAAGCTATAATTATGCCAAGTTTCCTTTAAATCCGTATAGTGGTTTTTGTGTGACGGGTAAACACGCGTAAGACAGACATACAGACGAACGGAGAGACAGACAAAAATAAAAAAAAAATATTGATGGGATTCTGTATAATTTTACACTACTAAAGTGTTTTTTTTTAAAAAATATTTAATTTACAGACACGGCTCTGTTATAATTATATAAATAGAATAGATTAATCCAGTAACTGCTGGTCCCGATGTAGGTGACATTGAATCTGTCTCTTTTTCTTAATGGAATAAAGGTGACAGACGAACATGGAACATGGACAGCTTTACAAGAACAACTTAATTTTATCTTATCTCAGATAAAATGTCTAAATGTTATTGTTGTAACGAAACGCAGTTCTGTTAATGTGGTAACCAAACGCAATTTCGGGGCGCCCTCTGCCCTCTCGCTCCCCTCTCTGGCTCCTAGCCGACACGACCGGACCGAACTACAATGTTTAAAAGAAATACCTTCGATGAAATTCCAGACTGTAATTAATCAGTTTACATATCCTGTGCTACATGTGAGTGTATTCAATAAATATGTATAGGTCACACGTTACAACAGTTATGTTAACAGAATAAACGTTAGTCTACTCTAGGGAATAAATTGAAATGAAACTTAAAATTAAGATGCCACAACTCAATCCTGCGTCCATGTACTGGCTGACGTGAAGTCGTGTCCATCGTGTGCAGCATGGGACTGGCCGTGGCCGCAATAGCACTCAGAATGCTGTTGGAGCTGACTTGGATTCGCGCCAGCAGGGAAGCACAACGTTTGCGCATTATGGCAAAGAAGTCATCAACGGTCGCTTCAGCAAACATCAATGAAGCGCTGCAGTGATGTGGCAGCCATCAACACTCTGAACCCGTTATTATGCCGGAACCGAACGTTGTATGTCCCCCGCGTATAGTTGTACCACAGACCTCACGTGTAAAATGTTTGTACATCGTGCAAATCTGTGGGCCAACATATTGCAGCGAACAGACAACGGTCTTCGTTCCCTCTCTATATATACATTTAACCCAAAATAATTAATAATGGTTTTAGTTCACTTTAGTGATTACAATCTGTCTGCGCAAAGCACTGACGTTCCACATTAAAATGTGACTAATGGTTACGAAGTCTTAATTTTAACTGATTCGTCTTTCGCCGCATGTAATAAACCATTTTGGCCCGCAATAAGTTCGCTGCCTAAGAACACAGGAATAAATTTTGAGCTAAATCATTAATAATAATTATAATTATTCTAGTTTACTTTAAATTAGGTATTTAAATTCATTTGTATTAACGTTCTACAGTTGACTGGTCGTTTTTAAATTCTTAGTTCAATATATAGCTGTCTCAATTAATACAGAACTAGCAAAACCCGGCAGACGTTGTCCTGCCTGTGTATATTTATTTACCTGTGTATATAAAATCACAAATTATTCTATTTTGCCGTCGATATGATTTTTGCGATCGGTTGAACGGTATAGAAGTTGATGTGCTGCAGCGCCATCTAGTGTCACTAATACAAAAGATAACAATTGAATTTCAAACGTATTTTATAACTTGATATGATAAGATTCCACAAAAGTTGATACGTTAAGAATTTAGCTTTAAAAAAGTTTAACGGTCACATGCAAAGAGCATGGTCTATACAAACCTTCTCCAACAAGCACTTGATAATGCAAGCACTCTTCTCAGGGTACGGTGGGTCTTTCCGAAGGTACTCCAGGTCACTCTCCTTGGCGTTGACATGGGTCATGCAAATTCGAGCTGTGTTGACGAGGGTCTTGTGAACAATGTAGGAGAAACTGTTTTCTGAAATGAACATAGATTACAATTTTTAAATAATAACAAGCATGTTAGTATGGAAATTTTGATGAAAACTAAAAAAAAACAGAAATATAAACAATATTCGTAATTTTCATGTCAATGAACTTAGAATCATAAACGGAATTCATGGTTTCAGATTACGGGAACGGTTCGATTACTTAAGAAAATGAATCTTAATTTTTTTTTAAGCTGGTAGTTTTTATAAGACACCACCCTCTCCTTTATGATAGAGCGTCCTGTTTTAAAAAATACTGTCTTTTTTGTTTTTTCTTATCTACCTAAAATGATTTAACCAAACTGGCTAACTGATAACTTCGTCAATTACACGACCTTTTAAGCTCATGGCGTACTTAAAACTCTCCAACGGGTAAATTACGTTTTTCACCGTATTATTTGAAAACAATCCGACGTACCCTTTTCATTTTCTGCCGCCACCAAGTAAATTAAAGCGAGCACGTAATATGAAAGTTTAATTGGACACGTAACGTGCATTTTCGACGTGATGTCCCCTAAAATGCGCGGGAAATAATGACACAATAATTGCGGGGCATTTAGCCAGCGGACACGTGATAAAAATCTTTCTGAGTAATTTCACATATTGACCAGTTGGAATTCTGTACAAATCATAGTCCAAAAATTGTTTGAGCCTTTAATAATTCTATTATAAAAACCCTTATTGTGGTCTGTAAGTGCTCGTAACCATTGAGTTTGACCTTGACCACACTGACGTTAAAATTAAGGTTAATTAACGTTAAAGTTTTCTGCTTTCGAACAAAAAAAATCGTTGTAAATTGCTACAAATACTCAAATATATTAAATAAATTTCTGTCGGACGCCTCGCGGACTTTGTAGGCTCTATTTCTCGTTCCAGTGAGTAATTGGCACATTGCGCTAAAAGTATTAAAAAAACCGTGATAGTAAACGTACTGTATGATAAAGGAATTTAGGATATTTATTGGACTGTAGTTAAAATTGATATGTTTTATAGCTTAGTCTATAACAGCACACTAAAACAAAACAATAATTTAAAAAAAAACAGAATTCATTGGAAACACAGATGTGAGCTTGAAAATATTGGAAGTGGAGAATTATGGACGTTTGTGCCGCTCATACCTGGTTAAAATGGCAGTACTACGAGTATGTTAGTGACATCATCAACACAGTAACAGTTCATTTGTCTCGTAAGTTTTCTCTCTATCCCGTGTTAATTCAAAGTAGCTTCTCACGCTAACTTTTAATTAAGCTCTGTCGTGTGCTGAAACTTAGTCAATATTCAACATTAGCATTCGGGAAGCACACAGTATTTGTCAACTAACAAACGCTAGTAATGATGTGTACATAATACCAGATGTATCAACGCTGTGTCTAACAGCGTTTTGTCCAACCCAACCTGCAATGAATATTCGTTGCGAAAATGCTCGACAACGTATTTTCTGCGGCTTCGTTCACGTTTAGGTGAAAACGAGATTAACATTAGCTCATCGGTGATTAAAAACACGAAGAAATACGAGCAATTTAGAAATTTACTAAGAAAATCCAGTGTAATATGACTTGTATTTTAACAGCAAAACATATTAAATTGGCATCAAATCGCGATCATCAAAACAACCTATTTTTTTTAATAACTTAAGTAAATAATTTGAAATTACTAAGAATGTCAAAAGAGCATAGTTCGGTGTTCTAGATATATATGTATGTATATGTTTATTAATATTATGATAATTAATTAATATGCGACAAAAATCTATTGACGTTTTGGATGTAGGTATTAGACAATTATCCTAATGGATATAAGTCGTCAAACCCGTTTTGTTCACAATACTGAACTTAAGTAGGTAAACTGAAATTTCGGTGAGCGTTGTTTATATACTGTATCTAGTGGCTATGTACCAATCACTCTCTACCCACATGCACCGACGATTAAAAGAAATACACCGGTGGTGGTTGGATGAGAAAAGTCGAAGATCCCATGTGGTGGCGAGTCCTGGGACAGGTCTACATCCAGCAGTAGAGAGACATAGGCTGATGGTATGGTATCTACTGTAAAGAGTTGTAATTACCACGTCAAATAAGTCCGAATGCGAAGAGATAAGTGAGTTCTGTAAATTGCTATAACTGACTACGATTACCATACATATTATGACATCAGCCTGTGTCTCTCCACTGTTGGATATAAGCCTCTCCCTTGGACCGCCACCACACACGGTCTTGGGTTCTACCCATTACACCACTACCGAGGACTTTCGTTCCAAAAGTAAAAGAACTTTCAAACTCTGTCTTTGTAAATAATGTATTTATAATATAAATATAACCAAGCCTTTAGAATTAGGCTTTGTTAGTATAATATTTAAAGAGAAACATCAGACTTATATATACATTTTATATAGTAAGTATAGTGTTTAACTTTTTAAAATTTCGTGTTTTCTACACATTTTATGCTGTAAACAGGGTCTGTATGTGTAAAATTAATCCTGGACTACCCGCCTCTTTAGTCAACTCGTGACCATGGCTGGTGTATAGTGTAACACGTGCGTCGAGTAGCAATAAAAGGTAAATAATAACCTTTAGTTTTACACGTTTAGACCTGATTTACAATATAAAAAAGTATTTATTTATTCTTTATTACTCAAAGTGACACAAGGCGGACAAAAGTGACATAGATAGTGACAAATTATCTCCCAGTCAACTTTATAGAGTCATCTTTATTTATAGAGATACTTTAGAAATGATAAGTGTCAGGAGTAAAAATCTACATTTTTTATTCCGAAAAAAATGAGGAAAAAAACAAAGTGGAAAAATGTAAGATCGAACTTTATAACTCATTGAAATTCCATACACGTGCCTCTTTATGACAGTCGTCCCTACATTTTTTATTTATTTACAATCATTAAATAATGTTTAAAAACATCAAAATATATTCAATGGCGCATATTTGTAAGTCTATTAAACAAGGACGTTTTGCTTATTGCCCCACATTATTTATTTTTCATTAAATAATTTACGTGGAAACGCCAATTGAAACGAAATTATAATTGTATATATCTCTCGATCTACAAATCACGAAATATAGGTAATTGTTTGTGTGATTGCAAAAGTCACGCAAACATTCGTAAATGCGAGTATTTCATGTGTATGTTTAGAAAAAATCGAGTATAATTATACTAAGTACATATTATATACTAGTGGTGCCGGCGATTTGGATTGTTTTTTTAAGGATTTGTCCTAGGTGGGCAGCGCGATGCGATGCGTTGCGTCGCGCATTGCGGCGCGGTGCGTCGTGTCGCTCACATGTTGTCCTACGTGGGAATTTTAATTAGACAACACGTAAACATTGTCGTTTATTACTACAACAATGAAAATACATTCAAAGTGTATCCACACTACAGTACAGGATACAGTAGTATTTTTTTTTTTTTTTTTATAGAGAAGAGGGCGGACGAGCAAGCAGTCTCACGTGATGGTAAGTGTTACCGCCGCCCATGGACACCTGCAACACCAGGGGGTATGCGGGCGCGCCGCCGACCTTGCAAAATCCTATTCACAGTATTGTGACATTGTCTTCGAACCCCGGGTGCCACATATAGCTATGATATGTTAAGAAAGGAATAAAGACGTTTTGCTAATTAGACCTGCATTCTAATTAATTTTGCTAATTAGGTCATTCTGCATAGTTGGACTTACAGCAACTTGGACGTTGGGCGAGTTGGACGATTTGCTAAATTGGCATTCTGATCGCAACCCGATTTTACGTGATATTCAAACAAACACACATGAAACAAAAAATCTAAAAGCTTCTGGTTTTGGATTCCGTGGCTTCTTTTTACATTTACTCAATGTACAGATGTCAACCCTTTTATTATTTTATTATATGTATACATAGAAGATATGTATAGATATAATGAATACACTAACATTGGACAATTTGCAATTACTCTGGAGCATGGGAGACGACTGGCGATCGCAAAGTACAGAACGCGCAAGAAAGATCTCTTATGAAAAAACTTATACACATACAAAGAAATATCCCGACCAACTGAGTCGACAACGCCGACTCGAAACCGCTGAAGCTAGAAACATGAAATTTAGACAGTATCTTCCTTTTGTAGCGTAAACACTCACAAAGAATAAATTTCTCGAAATAAAGAGGTGAAGCGGGGTCTCAAAATGTATGACAAGGAGCCATATTGGACCTTTCTATTCTACATTAGTATAAATATTTTACAATACAAATATTTAAACAAGTGTTTTACCGGTTTTTTTTTATCAAAATTTCACACGGTTCAAAAACACAGGACGTCAAATTTTGTATCGAATCATAATTAAATGCAATTAAAATTATGCGAGCGCAGCCACTGGCGGCAGCTAGTCCAAATATAAACAAAACACCGTGTCGACCTGTGTCGAACACCGTGACCTCCTGTCCAAACAATTTACAGCCACATTTTTCAATTTTCCGTTTCATAGCTTCATTTACCACATAAATACCTCCATTTATATAAAAACAGATCGTCCGACTAACAGGTTTAACGTTGAAATCAATTAATTGGATAAACAATGTAATATCGAACCTACCGCTAACAAATTGGCAACATTTGGTCTACCCAATAGTGGCATTTATCAAAGTCTAGACTGATGAAGCTGTTTACACAGAATAAAGACGAAAAAACAGTATGTAATCTCTGCTATATTCTAGAATACTTTTTTTTTTGTTCCACAGAAAGAAAGGCTGTAGAGTAACAGACAGTCCATCTAGTGGTAAGTGGATAAGTCCATCGCCCATGGACGTCCGGCGTCCGCGATACATGCCAACATCAGTTCAGAATGAGAAACGTTGGCACGCCCTCAAATATGCCTTTTGAAGAATAGGAATGGATTGGAGAAAGACTTGAGAAAATGTGGATGGATAGGATAGGATGGGATAGGAATAGCCTCTGGCATATCTCACTCACTGCCGAAACATACATACATATATACATTGGGGGAATAAGTTAAAGTGGGATATGTAGTTTGCGAGAGAGGGCTAACATGGCCAGTCGAGTGCGTCGAGCGGCTGTGGGATGCGACGTGTACCCCCTAATAAACCATTTTATTTAATAAAACATTTTTCTCCTACTTATATAATCTGATTTACATTCTGCTTTCACCCTTAACAACGATCTTAATTCTAAGTTTATGATATAAGTAGTCAAATGTAAATTACATATTGATTTATGAGCACTTTTTGAAAGTCCGTTACTTTTAGTAAACACTGTGGTACAGGGTATCCAATATATACGAAACTTGATATAGATTTTTGTGAGGTTTTATTTGAGTTACTCGTTCCGTCTCTCACTTTAAACTGAAAACGTACTGACAGGCAGCTTTTTATATTTGTTATTAATATCGTAAAACTATACTAGGGACCTTTAAAAGACCCGAAAAGAGTTTTCAAAAGGGACGCTGGGGTTACAGCTACGTACATAGTGTGACTAGGTAAATTTTGAAATACTCAAATTTCAGAAAGAGAACTCATTTGAGCTGTACCGTTTTTAAAATATCTTATATTTGAAATTCGATTTCTGAGTCATTTAATCAGAACGAATAAGTAAAAATGTTGTTTTCACTTTTTAATTGCATTTCGCGCGCTTCATTTTGCATCAATGAATTTGAACGAAAATATTTTCGTGCAATGATGTTATACGATTTTAAAGTTGGTGCAATGATGTTAATATAATGTGATTGAAGTGTCAATCACAGCGATGATTTTCAGTGGATATGTGCACGTGTGTTGTATAATGTGTTATGACAGGTTTTTTTTTATTTATAGAAAGAAGGTTGCAGACGAGCTGACAGTCCACCTGCTGGTAAATGGATACTGTCGCCCATGAACATCCGCGATACATGACAACATCAGTCAAGACTGACAAACGCACGCCGCTGGATGCGCTGCCTACCTTTAGAGATTAAGAGGAATGGATTTGGAGGAAGGATAGGGAAATTTAACGTGAGATAGGATGGGGTGGGAATGGGCTCTGGCACATCTCACTCACAAATAAATAAAGAAATGCCGAGTAAAATAAATAAAGTAAACAATGGCGTTTAAATGGATAAATATATATCACTCATTACTGAAATACGTACGTACTTACATTGGGGAAGTTGGTTAAAGTGGAAAATCTGCAATTTCCCACTTCAACCAACTTGGGAAATGGGAAACAGTTAAAGTGGGAAATGGAAAGGGAAGGTTGGTTAAAGGGTGCGTGTATGTGTGTTCGTATGTTTGTGTGAAAGAGTGGATGATGTGAGAGGGTAATTTCATCCTAAATTAATCGGTCAATCGAGCGTTCGCACAAATACAAACACCTTTGCAGTTCATTATAAATTTATTCAATAAGTAGTTAGGCAGCGCCAACTGCAAATATAATGTTGTAGAACAAACCAATTCATTCAGTTAGAACAATGAAAAATAACTTAATACCTAACTAGTTTAAGAACGCACAAAAAGTTACAGCTTACAGCATGAGAACGCTCGATTGGACAGGTTTTTCAGAACTACTTAATTCCTCACTTTAATTTCACTTTATTTCCTACTGCAATACGCAAGTTCCTACGCAAGAACATATGATTTTGAACGTAGTGTACATAGGGTCAAGATATAACCATTTGATTTGATTATTAATACCTCAAAGGTACTCCTTTTTGTGGGGTAACACACGAAATGATTGCGTCCGAAGTTCGGTCGTACGAATTCATTACGCAACTCCGTCGGGTCATTAAAACTTTTTCTTTTCGCCACTAAAGTTGAATGTTCTTGGGATTAATAAAGTTTTTTAATGTTCGCCTAAATATGTACGAGTATGTACAGATTAATGTTCTGATCATATGTTGTTCATAATGGATTAATAATCTCATCTAGAGGAGTCGGACATTTATTCTTATGGTACGACATATATTAAAGGTGACAGACAGATAGACGACCCACCTGATGTTAAGTGGTTACAGTCTCCAAGCCTGAAATACTAGAAGAATTACGGACGCTACAATTACAATAGGTACGTTTACAATTAATAAACAGGATCCACTTCTCATCACAAGTGACAATACGATTGAGAATCCTTTCATTTTTGTGCCGGTTTAGCAAAGTAAGGCAAGCTATAACGCGGGTTTGCAGCTGACTTTCATTAAGCTCATACGGTACCCACTTTCCGAGTTTCTCCACCTTCCCGAATTAACGAAAATGTCTCAATATGGTTTTGTAACTTACGCCAAAGGCTGCTGCTAAGGAAGATGTGGTTTGAGATGAATCCGATTCCACTATTGCTTTCAATTCGTCATTTTCGACTTTAGTCTCCAGTCGTCCACGGGGCTTGATCTTGAGGTCGAAATTTCCAGAACGGAAATGATCAAACCAAAAACACACTATGCGTTCGGTTGCGGTGTTTGGTTCGTACACATCGTTGATATTGCATGCAGTCTGCGCTGCGTTGCTGCCACGATGGAACTCATATTCGAAAATATAGCGAATTTTCAAATTTTCCAGGGTCGCAAACACGACGATATCTAAGCAAAAAGTCGTTTGACAGAAAAACAAATGCATAAGTGATTTTGAAAAAGAACGTCATAGGTTTAAATTGAAATTTGAATTTGGAATTCCAAGCCAAACGCAGGATAACTAAGTTCAAATTGGCCACAATGAACAAACGGCAATTTCACAGGTAAGGCCCTAATACGTTTTACGGACAGACGGTGCCTCTACAAAACTTGTAACATTAGGACATAATATTATGTATAGTCCGTTCCAATACAATTTGGTGAGAACAAAACCAAATCGATGAAATATCTCAACATTTAGCTTTAAATCTAGGGTAAATTTGCACTCTTGATGAATCAAATTATGGATATGTTAACAATAGTGGCCTCACTATATAATTTATGGCCGTGTCAATTACATCAGGCCACCATATTTATTTTGATTTTGGCGGGTTTCGTTTACATTTTAAGCATCAATTTATGTCAGAACAAAAATATCACTTTAATAAAGCTATTCAACATTTTTATTTCATTTGTGGTAGAATCTCGTACAAACGTTCGAACTGTTGCAGTTTGTGAAAATATAAAAATATTTTCTAAGAGAAATAAAATATTTTGAAACTCCGTTTATTGTCTAAGAATATATGTTAAAATTTATCAATTAAAGCTATTTGGTTTTACAATATAAAATAAACACTGAAATAAAGCTAAACAACATTTTTATACAAATTATGGTTGAAATTTCTAAAAACGTTCGAACATTTTTGAAAATATTTTCATATTCAATTACGACGAGAAAACATATTTTTAAAGTATTTTAAAGTGTTAATATTTGTTTAAATTTATTAATTGATAAAAAATATTTGAGTTTATGGATCTTTTTGAAAAATAATGCAGACTTATTTCGGAGTGGTATGCAAAAACGTGAACTACAATGAAAAATATTTATATGCACACTCAGCAAGCTACAGGATATTCGGAAATGAGAAACGCTGATACAATCCTCACAGGATATTATTGCGTTGACCACTGGGAGGGCACAATACATTGAAACAATTAGTAGTTTAACTGGATACAATCGCTAGATATAAGTTTCTAACACACAAAGACAACTCGTAGTATAAGCTGTGTAGCGTTTAGAAGACAACTTAGAGAACCCAATGGTGTCACGTCGGATAGAGCCATGCAAAAATTAATTGTGAATAAATAGAACATTGTATTAATCGTATTATTAATGGCAATTGCTATAAAACGAGTTTTTATTATAAAAGTACCAAAAAAGGAGTCCATTGGTGAAATATAATGAATATATGAGATAATGAGAAGAGTAGAAGATTCTGGTCTTGAAAGAGTCCTATATCCAAGAGAAAAGACGTAGCTTGATGGTACGATATATTCAATTTATTTTTTTTATGTACGAAGGCGGCAGATAAGCATACAGTCCACCTGATGGTAAGTGGATACTGCCGCCCATAGACATCCGCGATACATGCCAACATTAGTCTAAAATGACAAACGTTGTTACGTCCCCGGATGCGCTGCCTATCTTTGGAGATATAGGAATGGATTTAGACAAAGGATTGGGAAAATGGGGAGGGCTAGGATGAGAATGGGCTCTGGCACATCTTACTCACTACCGAAACACGTACGTACATTAGGGAAATAACATAAAGTGGGAAATGCAGTACATTTCAAGGTAGTCTTCTGTGAGAGAGGGGTAACGTTGCTAGTCGAGTCCGCCAAGCGGCTGTGGGAATGCAGCGTGCACTCTCGCCCTACAATATCTACAATGCTGTATCAAATAGTTTTTAGATGACGGTTTATGATATTATGTCACGACATATACCTACCAAGTGACGGGAAACTACAAATTGCTGTGTAATGAATTTCTTAGCGACGCTGATATTACGCTCAAGAGTGCACTTAATTATTTCATAAAAGCACCGAGTGGCTCCACCGTTTCTATTACATACTATGCGGTTAATTCCCGACAGACTCTAGTTCCAACAAACAACTTGTTTATTTTGTGCTGCCGTTACGGGAAAGGCCCTATTTAACTTTTTAAACGAGACATCGTATTTTTGTTTCATTGAAAATGATTTTCGTTTTTTTGCTTTCAATCATTTAAGTAACTTTAAATAGTTAGTACTTCCACAAATACAATACATGCTTGTGTATGTTTTTCAGTAGAATACAATTTTGTTTTTTAAACTGTTTTCACGTTTACCCATCCCATCCAATACCATTTTTTTTTTCTTTTTTTTTTATAGACCAGTGGGCGGACGAGCAAGCGGTCCCACGTGATGGTAAGAGTTACCGCCGCCCATGGACACCTGCAACACCAGAGGGTATGCGGGCGCGTCGCCGACCTTGCAAAATCAGGTACAGAGTGTAATGGGATTACCGTATTCTTCTAGTAGTGTATTCTTCTATAAGAACTTACACGTCGTTACGCACAAATAATTGGTTACTTTTTTGTGGAAATATGAAGCGTATACATATTTATGACGCTTACTGTACATGAGATATGTCTAAATATGTTTGATAGTGTAATAGTCGTTTTTTGTACAACGTACGGAAAATAGTGTTTTTTTTCGAATGTGTAGAGAACAGATAGCGAAGTGTTATTTATAACACATATTTTCTTTTGCATGAGAAAATCAATTTCGTGTGTCGAATATTACCAAATGTTAAAAGGTTAATTATTATGACTTTATTTATTCCAAATGTCGTGTTCAGGGTACCTACTGATGACATTTTGTTTAACATAGCGATACGTATAGAGGTTATAAATTAGATAATTAATAATAGACTGGCCCGTCTGCCGGCAAAGATTACACACCGCTCGTGGAATACACTTAAGGACAAAATAAATACTTAAAACTTTCACTTACACCTTTATTATTTTGTTTACTTTACTTCTTTCAATGTTTTAAGGAAATGTTTGTGTTTAATTCCGAGAATCTCTTTGAATTGTTTGTCTGATTAACATAATTAATTATAGGGTTCCAAAGTTCTTAGTGATAGGACCTGAAATAAACGTTATATTATATTTTCCTTATAAAATGGTCTTTTTAGAGAAGAGAAATTTACAAAACCACATTAAACTGTATGTATGTCTGCCAATTTCATTGCTCACCTATCGCTCTCACAGGTTAGTTGGTGGAGTTTGCTGGTCTCATAAAGGAATAAGCACACATTTTGTACGTATTTTCTTTTATAACTATTTTTTTAATCATATATGCATACAATTTATGTATGTTTACTGAGGGGGAGAGTGCACGCTGCAATCCAGCAGCCGCTTGGCGCGCTCGACTGGCCACGTTACTCCTCTCTCACAGAATACCTCGAAATGTACTGCATTTCCCACTTTATCTTATTGCCCTAATGTAAGTACATGTTTCGGTAGTGAGTGATATGTGCCAGAGCCCATTCCCATCCTATCCCTCCCCCTTTTCCCAACCCTTTCTTCAAATTCATTCCTATATCTTCAAAAGGTCGGCAGCGCATCCGGGGTTGTGTCAATGTTTATCATTTTGGACTAATGTTGGCATGTATCGCGGATGTCTATGAGCGACAGTATTCACTTACCATCAGGTGGACTGTATGCTCGTCAGCCGCCTTCGTCCTTAAAAAAAATATATCGGTTACAAATAAATGTTGTAACAAAATGTCCTGTGTTTTGTCCTCTAGTTTTAGAATAGCACCACCTCGTCTCCTCCCGTGGCCCACGGGCCGTGAGTACGGAAGAACAAAGCCGGTACTACATGCTCCGAGGAACTACTCCTCTAAAAGATCCCTTATTCGTTTTAATGCATCCCTTATGCACAACACAATGTCCATGAGGAGGCCCGTATCCAGCAATGGACGAAAAAACGACTAGTTATGTTTACCGTTGTCACATACACTTATTTTCAAGATCTATACTAGTCAGACCATTTAAATTCTTTTCGTTCCATAGATGGGATATCCCACAACGGACCAGGTACATCCCATTGCCCAAGTTGTTCCATTCTCACAGAAGAACTTGCATGTGGAAATGACAGTGCGTAAGTCATATCTGTCGCAACGCCAATAACTGAACCTATAAAACTAATAACACAACCGTCAGTGGGAAAGAGTGGTAGATTTAGAGTGAAAGCGCACCGTGGTGGAAGACACTTGTATCCTATAGAGAAGCAATAGAAAGATGGGCTGATGGTATGGTACGGTATAGCATAACACTATTTATTTTACTTGCATCGAATATTTTCTGTTTAATTACAAAATTTCAGGCAAGTAGGACCCCACATGATATATATAACCTAGTAATAGAGATTCTATTATTGCTCAATTTCCCTTCCCTAAAGCGTCGGAAGACTACCCCTGAATAATAAAATAAATAATAATAAATAAAAATAAATAAAATCATAATAATTAACCTTTTAACATTTGGTAATATTCGACACACAAAATTGTATTTCTCATCCAAAAGAAATTACACTATTTTTCGTACGTTGTACAAAAAACGACTATTACACTATCAAACATATTTGGACATTTCTCATGTACAGTAAGCCTCATAAATATGTACACGCTTCACATTTCCACAAAAAAGTAACCAATTATTCGTGCGTGACGACGTGTAAGTTCTTATAGAAGAATACACTACTAGAAGAATACGGTAAACCCATTACACTCTGTACCTGATTTTGCAAGGTCGGCGGCGCGCCCGCATACCCTCTGGTGATGCAGGTGTCCATGGGCGGCGGTAACACTTACCATCACGTGGGACCGCTTGCTCGCCCGCCCACTAGTCTATAAAAAATAAATAAAAAGAAAATGGCATTGGTTGGTATGGGTAAACGTGAAAACAGTTTAAAGAACAAAATTGTATTCTACTGAAACATACACAAGCATGTATTATTTTTGTGTATTATTTCTGGCTGAAAGTCAGGACTGAGGAACAGATGCACTACAGCTTCCCGGAGATTATAGGACTCAAAGTTGCTAGACTCTAGCTGCCACAGCTTCACCTACAGCGAAGTGTCCCTGATTAATAGACTTATTAATAGATAAAGTTGGATTATTTACAAACTTAGTGTTCCCTTATTTTGTCCGTATTTGCATCTCTCCTGCAAATTGAAACACATGTCAACATATGTGGTACCGACTACCAATATTAGGTGGATTATCATCCATTAATATTGCTCAATTAATCGATTTGGTGTCCCAGCCAACATGGAGTCAATTGTGTTATTTAACACATTCATCAAATTGTGACAATTTGTTGCCACAGGATAATGAGTTAATGTTTGAGCTTCATTTAATATTATCAGATAACTAAATACAAATCACTTAAGTCAATTTTGAGACAGGATGGAGATATGAATAGGGTAAAGCCAATAGAAGAGACGAATACTCGATTTGAGGCCGCCCACCGGGAAGCGCGTGTTGAGAAGAGCCGACGATTCTGTATAGTGACGAGCCTTGAGAGAGGCCATTATTCAGCAGTGGAGATACATAGACTGAAGGTAGAGACATTGTTATAACAATGAGCGCTAAGCGCTCAAACGAAAATCAGCGCTAATTAATCTTAACTTAAGATCTTTAACTTTAACCGTTTTAGACTCTAGCTCTAACCTTAAGGGTTTTTAGACTCGAGCTTTTAACCACCACCATCCACCATCTCCAGCACCACCACCACCCCTTCCCGGGGTATCGTAAAAGGCGACGAACGGAGAAAAGGGCAGCTACCACAAGCATTACATCACTTCGAAAAGAGTGGACACGCTGACCCGCTTGGTCAGAATGGCGCTTTAAGGCCATCCATCCCTCATGCACTCAGGCAATGTGCATGAGTAGACCCCATGACCCACAGCTGTGGACGATAAAAAGGCTGGGTACAGTTTACTGTAAGACACGTAATTATATTTTCCAAAAATAATCAAATACTCAATTAAAGAACAGCCAGAGTACATTAAGCGAACGGTGATTAACGGACTCATTTGTCGCACAACTGACAGTCGTTAGCGGAAATTCATTTCAACACATTATGAATTATTACGTCACTGAAACACATTAACAGCTAATGGTGGCTGCGTATGGTGAGGGGGGAGGAGATCTGGCCTAGTACTGACTGGCATATTACCTACATTCCTAAGTTAACCCCCGGTAAACTGTAATGAGTTTCAGAAGTAATTACATTTCTTAATATGATATATAGAAATTATTTTCTTACGAAACATACCTATGTTGCAATGTGTTATTGTATGTTATGTTTTCTGCTTTTTGGGCCTTAACATTGTTAGGATTTTCCGTAAGATTTTTGAATCCAACCGCATCAAAAATAGTGAAATCATCGTATCATTGTGTCATTCGCTGTGACCATCTGGACGGCGGCCGGGCCCACCAACAGGGGGGCCCCCTCGCTGAGTTCTCCGCATCAGCTATATCAGGTCAGTGCGCAGGATTTCCAATGTATGTCAACTAGGTAACCATTTGTAAGATTTTTTGTTATAACGCGCGTATCACACTTGAATGTAGGTAAGAGGCCGGGCCTCATATTAAACCCATACAACATACAAGGCATACATAATCAATGAATAGATTATATAAATGAAATATATACTTAAGTTATTAAGTATACTAAGTATTAAGTAAACTATTAAGTAAGTTACTTAAGTAAGAAAGACAATTAAAAAGACCATGTTGCTGGCAAAAGTAAAACAAAAATGAAACAAAAGGAGATGACTGAGCTTATAACATGTGAAGTGAGGTAGACTCGTATTACACAATTCAATGATATCAGGTAACAGTTGTAGGTACGTATCAAACATGACAGTATTGTAAATAACACGACAAAATTAAGAATGGATTGTGGCGCTACAATTATTTCTTGCGACCGCACACCTATTTAACATCGGCTGGTATATTGCCAATCTGCCTTTCCATTTACAAGTAAAAGTTATTTATTTTTATATAGAACAAAGAGCTTGCTAGCCAGAATATTAGTATTAGAAAACCAGTGGCATAGTTATATTCCTTAGATCTATTGTGACTGTTTACTGACCTGTTTGTATTGTAAGACTAGTTTCTTTAATGACTACAACTTTTTCCGATCTTTTTGGCGGGAACTCGAGAAGGGATTGTTGAGTTTCTGTGGTTTAATAGTGATAGTTTATTAAACTTCAAAGTGCCTAGTGTTGGGGCATAACGTTTGTGATACTCAAATAATAGCATGAGACTGCATTTTCCGTGTGCTTCCGAGAAGTCTATCTCTGTCCTCAGTAAACCTATCACTTTACTGAGCAACTGCTAACTTACTTCAACATATGTATGCGTCCTCATCTCACCCATGGATGGGTAGACTAAGAGCATATATGAACCAAAAGCGTGGCAGTGGAGAAAGTGAGGTTGATCATGAAGAATAAATGGTGAACAGATTAAAAGATGATCACTATGGTTTAATGACAGATGAGTTGACAATGTTTACAAATAAATAGCGATCCAGCATGACAACCGGTCATATATCATATGAGTCATATGTCCACCGGTTTTGAGTGTGTGGGACAAGCTTCACAAACGGAGCAGATAATGCAGCGTTTTACCAAATTGTAAGGTGTTACTCCAAGTGAAAAAACCGTTACATACGTGACCCAATTGCACCGTTGCCATATATGAAAAGAAAAAAACAATAACTTTTTCTTTACCGTTGTCAATTTATATTGGTTCTATATATTGTGTTCTATACACGTATAGTTACTATATCAACACGTTTTACCGAGATACATACTGGGGGGAGGGTGAACGCTGCAATCCGACTGCCTCTGTGTAATTTCGTGTAAATTAACTGTTTCCAGAATCAAGGATTATCCGATTCATCGGATCAACCGAGCATTCGGCTCCGTGTGTGAATAAATCCGCCCATACGACATCCACATCTCAATGTTACAATCGAACCAAACCACCCGAGCGTGCAAAAAGGTTTTTGACAGTGACACTCTTATTAATAATGCCGTTGGCGCGTTATATATCCATAGAAAACCACTAAATGTATCCTACGGACCAGCGGGTGAAGGATTGGGGAAAAAATACGGAAGTGATTCATTATAGAAAATGTCAACTTACTTGGGAGATTCCAGGCGCAGCAAATTTAGCAGCCAATGATGACGTGGTCACTCACTTCTGTCACCATTTCGCTGAGGTCGCGACCCTATTAATTGTTTTCATAAACGATTTCCACTTTATTTTGATGGTGCCGAACGAACATGGCTGCACGGCGCGAAGAGCGGTTATAATGCTATGCGCATTTTTTCCCGGTGACAACATTAGTCGTCATCTGTCATGGACTAAAAGGTCGCGTTCCAAAACGTGGCCAAACAATAAAGCGGCGAGAATAAAAGCTGTTTTGGAAAAAAGGAAGTATTTCTTATGGAAAAACACAAGTCCTCGTGTGGTAAGCCTTAAAATACGTAAATCTAGAAGGATATCTGTATCTTTAGCCTGTGAGTGGTTAACGGTTAATTTTACTATGAAGGTTTATCGTTGAGTACGTCAATGCCAAATACATTATTATTCAAAGTAGGTATTTTTTTCTCTATTCATATACAGCAATAGCGCAAATAGTACATTATGCCAATGTCAAATTTTGTCTTCGTAATTAACAATTTAGTGCACGCTACATTCCCACAGCTGCTGGGCGCACTCGACCGGCCATGTTACCCCTCTCTCATAGAATACTACCTTGAAACCGCCTACCGCTTTTTTCTATAAAAAAACAAAATTTCATAGTTAAAATGATTCGAAGTATGTTAGTAACAAAAATACGACTTAACTCCAATATTTTCATTGTCACCAGGGAACCTAAACCTAATCTAACTTTAAATTTGCTGCCATTGATTTGCTTCCACTTCCACTATTTCTGAGGCTCATTTCATTTTTTTTCCTTGATGAAATTGTAACAAAGCCGTTTCTGTACATTATATATATTTTAAAAAAGTCGTTGCCGTAAAAAATATGAGTAAATACAAAGCCCAAAACAACAGTTCTTGGATATTTTTTGTCCCTCTCTCTGCCCATTTGTCTGTCTGTCCGAACTCATATGGCTCAAAAACTACTGGACAGATTTTAATGAAACTTGGCACAGGTATAGCTTGTGTACCAGCATAACATTTAGGGTACTCTTTATTCGAATTCATTTAATAGTTCACACGGGAAACATCGTCAAGTCCACGTGTACAATATTAGTACACGTGGACAGTACAGTACAGTTCGTCATCAGAAAACTACTGGATGGATCGGATAGAAGTACAATAGAGGATAGAAGATAGAAGGAGAGCCTGTCGCAATAATATAATTTCAGCTTTATACAAAAGGGAATACAAAAGTTTCCAATTTGAAGATTCATTCGATACGGAACTTATCCCGTCTTATAGTTTTCTTTATAGTTCGGCCAATGGTTGTCACAAGTTTATTTGTAGGTTTATTGGGGGAACACGTGAATCGGATCAGAGCACATTGATCTAGATTTATTGCTTTTATAGGAACATCTATGAGTTTATTTCCGCAAATCCGTTCTGATATGAGATTCTGTGAGGTTCATTATAAAGTTCACGTTCGGGAATCTCATGGGGAATATGGGGAATACTTATAGGTTGATGTATAATGATTGGATTTTATGGAGTAAGAAACAAGCTTCAGAAACTTTCAATCTCTCATCGCATTATGCAATCCCCCTGGACCCGCATAGCGGATTATGGTCTAGACTAGCGGACTCGGGGGTTCCCGAGTGATTCATTTGGGGAGATCTGTGCCCTACAGTGGCATGTTAAAAGCTGTTATCGATACGAGTGAACGCTTAACAAAACTTCACTAACGCCGAAACCTGTTTTATAATTAACCTTTAAGCCTCAGTATATACATATATTACAATGTAACTTATTACAATCTGCAGCAATTATCTTTTTATAGGAATAGGGATAAACCGACAGGAGACCCATTACCACCGTTTATGGTAAACCCTTAAACCCGTAGGAGGAAACCCCATGTCGTAGTATATGGGAAAGACATAGTGACGGCTTTAAGCACGTGCGAACTGTGCGGCAACACAGGGCTGCAGTGACCCGGGGGGCGCCATTGAATTAGAGCGTTGTACACAGTCATACAGGCGCAAACAGGGGTCTGTAAAGGTTGTGTCAACATTTTAGAGTGTTTTTGACCATCAAAAATTTTTTTAGGAACAATAAGATACACGTATATCCATTATGACACGATACGCGCTGAGGCCTTGAGGACGCCAAAGCCTGGAGGGCTCCGAGGCCCCGAGGACGCCAAGTGGGTCCCGATGCATGGAGGGCGCCTTGAATTGGATGCGCTC
The DNA here is from genome assembly GCA_914767545.1 of Sesia apiformis. NCBI lineage: Eukaryota > Metazoa > Arthropoda > Insecta > Lepidoptera > Sesiidae > Sesia > Sesia apiformis. The sequence continues at coordinate 15,288,230 of OU611965.1, read as the reverse complement.
TATACAGAAGACGGGCGCGGATACAAGGAAGAGACGCAATCGAATATCTTGCACAGGGCGGCGAAACCGCCAAGACCAGCACCGCATAGTGGAGCAGTTTGTTCCACAACCAGCGGATTCGCAGTACAAAACGTTTATGGACAGCACAGTCCCTTTTCTTACAACATAAAAAATCTATCTGAAAAATAAAATGCCGCCAAAAATTCTGCTCCCGCCCAGTTAAAAGAGTGACTTATTCAGTTCCGCCATTGTTTCTTTTGTGAGACAAATTGCAAGGAACACGTTTGTTTCCGAAACAATGTGACGGCACGACTCCCGTGTTTCGCGGCTCGAGACAACTGGAGTGACTTGTTTGTCGATTTGTCCACTTCGAAACTTGCGTCCAGATTTGGGGCATAAGATGGAGAAAAGTTAGCTGGAGCGTGGATTTGTTTCATTCTAATAGGATTGGTGATGCAATTTCTACATGCGAGAAATATCTTGGTTTCTTTATTAAGCTAATATTTTTCCAGTCAAAGAGTAAACTTATAACGTTATAAAATAGTAATTTTACAGTACAGTACAGTAGTAGTACAGGAAGTATCCTGTACCATCCTTCCAAGAATGAATGTCCCAAGACCAGCCCTTTTATCGTTCTGTACATTGTCTTCTGCATGAGGGAGTCATTAGAAGTGGTGTAGTTCCTTAGGGCTTCTGGTAGCGGCCTTGTCTCTTATTCGCCCTTTATGACACCCACGGGAACAGATGAGTTGATGACATTCTAAAGCCATACGGCAAATTAACATGGTACCTATTTTTAGGAAGGACTTATTTTTAAGCCGAGCTTCATTCAGTGGAATTACTTTTGTTTTACTAAAAATAAATCCACATCTTGCTTAAGATTCCTTCCATTGAGACTTGAGCAATCAAGCGGCGACTAATATTCAACTGTCTTTATCTATTTTTTTTTTTGGCGTCTCTAATTCTCAGTATACTTGCTCTTTATGTATACTTTTTCTTCAATTTGTTGTTCAGTTGCTATATCCTTGATATGTCTTTTAACAAACTGAAGAACAAAACTTGGATAACCTTCTGTGGAACTAGCGTTATTTCTATTATTCTCGACCTTTCCTTGGCCTGGATAACTATGTACATAAAACCCGTTTTAACGTCGCACTTTCTTACACGCTTGAAAATCTCCATGCTTTATTCCCATTTCTGAATTGAAAATTTGAAGTGGCCATCTATACACTGTGGCACCGCTCCAAATCTCAGCGAGAGTATAATAATTCAAAAGATTATCACACCTCCATGCAATGTATTACGTCGGTTACTTTGTTTGGTAGCCTGTCTGCATTACTTCTTGATATATTGTGGTGTGTCGCGATGCCAAGACTAGCACGCATACCAGATGGGTGTGGAAGATTGATTTAAAGCTAAATCAAATTGTCTGAAAGGGTTGGCTCGTGGCGAGTTAGATTAAAGCGAAGTGAACCTAATTAAATTAACGTAGAACAATATAAAATAAAAATATATATAATTCCCACCTCGGGTTTCTACAACCGCACCTCCCGTCACAGAAGTGCGGTCCATCCGCATTTCCTAGATACGGAGGTGTCGCGTACTGTTCGCTCCAAAAATTATTTTATATCGCGAACCCGTAGGCTGTGAAACGAACTGCCTCAAGAGGTCTTCCCATTAAACTACGACATGGGGTTCTTCAAGAAAGCTGTGAATAGGATTTTGCAAGGTCGGCGGCGCGCCCGCATACCCCCTGGTGTTGCAGGTGTCCATGGGCGGCGGTAACACTTACCATCACGTGAGACCGCTTGCTCGTCCGCCCTCTTCTCTATAAAAAAAAAAAAAAATTGGATACCATTCTGCATAACTGATCCAAGCGACAAAAATGAAATTATACAAGAAATAATATTTTTTGTGTTTGTATTAGATTGTTTTACAATGCGCACGCACTCCTACTAAAATATAAGTAAAATTTCAAAAATATTTCTTAGTTTACACTAATTTAGAATTCAATGGTGCAAAAATATCAAATTTGGCGCTTGTACTAGTTTTGCATAATTGTATCTGATTATCCATTTGGTTGCGCAGTCTAGATAGCCGAAGCGTTTTCTAGGTGCTATAACTAAGGCATTGAGCACACGAAATAGTTAGTCGCGGCGACATGGGAGCCATTTAAAAAGCGGCGACTAGTTGACAGGTTGTTTGTCTGCAACGCTGTGTGGACACTTCGAGCGATCCAATACAACTCTTTCGAATTATTGGTCAATTACAGATACCGCTAGCTATTGCTTTTAGCTATTGGACACCGTGTGCTCTAGAACCCATGGGAATGGGATAGCTAAGGAACTGATTAAGTGAAATTGTTCTGGTAACCTTTGAACTGCGTTACGACATACAATTCTTCAAGAAGGATGTGAATACGTATATACGAGTACCTATTTGAGGTAGGCAAGATTAAACAGTGTAAACAAACATCTTTTCATTATAGCTGTCACGGACATCCCACTATGCAGAGGATACATGGAAACTAAAGAAACGCCATCCCATGTACTCTTGCAGTGCACAGGTGTGACGTCCCAACGAGCAAAAATCCTCAGAGATCCGGGATTACTATCGGAAGCATGCTACAAGCTTAGAAGAGTACTTTACTAGCTAGCTGGAAAGAGCTGGGGAGGCTCGAATAGAGTTCATCTCCGAGGAAGGACTCCCACACAAAATGGTTGCTGCGTTTGACAAATTGTGGAAAAGAGCCCGTCGAGAAGAAGAACTCCTGGAAGTACAAGTATCTGTAGGCGATGGTGACAATTTTGGGGTGGTAACCGTAAGACATATTTTCCTTTCGGCGTTTTACTAACGCGTAATGTTACGCTCATCACCGGATCACCGCTTGGTTATCAAGCGAATGGGTATCTTTTCTCGAATCTCATTCGTGAGCTCGTGAGTTGAAATCCTCGGCCCCTACTACTGAGTTTCAACTTAAGCACGGATTTTTTTTTAATTATCGTCCCCTCGGTGGTGAGGGAAAACCCCGTGAGCAGTATGTGTTACCATCAATCCGCAATGGAACCGCGTGGTGAATTCCCATAATGCCAAACCTCCGAGTGGATTACTAGGGGAGGCCTGTGCCCTGCAGTGGGACGTTATAGGCTGATATACGTTAAACAATGTGGACTCGCCTTTTGCTACTCATCAAACATCAGCATAAATGATAGTTCAGAGTACATGTCAATTTCAAGCAACATTATAGATATGCGATGACTCCACTTCAAAGATTATTAGGATGCCTGTCAATGTCAGCATCAGAATACCGCCATGTCCATTTCAATTATAGATATTAGTAGAAGTCAAATTAACAGCATTGCTCAATAAAACTCTAGAAGTTCACAGAAACTTATTAATTTAATTTTCACATTTTAATTACATTTAATTTAATTACACATTTAATTATACTTACACAGAAATTAAGAATTTAATTTTTAATTTACATGATTAAATGAAGATTGATCAATCCATTTAATTGTAATAATCTTTAATTCACCTGATTTAACCAAATGTTGATTGGTAGTAATGCTTCACGGGCATTCGACCTTACGATCTTACGCTTAAGCTAAGGCCGAGATTGATATTGCAGTTATCGTGGTATGAACTCACTGACTTACTTCATTTCAATAGAAAATATAGAAAAGTCTTACTTGATCATAAATGAAAACATTTTTTAAAACAAACAAAATAAATGGTATTAAACATTTCTTGTAGTAAATTCGACACAAATATTTATAGAACGTAAATAAGTATTCTTCAAAGATATTTTTTATATATTCATATTGGAAAATGAAGCCAAAATAAATAAAGGTTACAAAGAAAATAAATACAACACATTGGAAAATTGGAGAGTACACTCCTATACTTATTAGCTCCTATCCTATAGTAATTCCTAATTTTCACATCATTCTTTTCGTTAAGCCTCCATCACAAATCCGGTGTCTATCTAATACATATTTAGATATGTATTACATATCTAAATATGTGATGGAACACATAATACACCTTTGTGATGGAAAATTTCTGTGGAAAATATAATATGGCTAAGCCTATATAAATAAAAAGAGTGCAGTATGTTAGGAATGCCTAGTATTTGTCTCAGGCAGGTTTGATTCTATTTAATTCGCAGGTTGAAGGCCGCAGTATAAAAAACAATTCATATTGGAACATTTGACGTTTTTTACGTTCTCTTATTCCGGCCTTATTATTTCGTAACAACTACAATGGACTCGACGGAGATTCTAACATAAAACGGTATCATAATTTTATTCATATGACAATAATAATACTTATACAAGAATAAAATTCACGGCTAATTAATACCTTTGGCGCCTCGGACGTAATAATTGTGTCTACAATTCCCGTTATCTATGTTATTCAAAAAATTTTCAGGTACACAATCTCAAACAACTGATCCTCCCGTTAACTTATTAGAGCAACTAGGAGTATAAATTAACGCATCGTCTGCGCATGTGTGTAAGTGAGTTTCAGTACCTAAGGTCCGATACTGTTTTCCTTCATTTTGTGTTCACGTTTAGCACACGGCGAGTATGTCCCAGTGATTTGTAATAGAGCATGAATTTGATGTTGTTTTCACACATTAGTTCGAATATAGGAACAAAGCAAGTTCGAATTTGTTCGAATTCGGTTGCACGCTTGGATTAATGTTGCTTACGAAGCAATCTACCTTCTGTTTTGATTTAAATCCACTTTCGGTTACGGTTTCATCCTACAGATATGCTCACAGTACAACATCAACGGGGGTCAATCCCAATGCACTGAAAAACCGTAACAGTACACATTGAAATGAAATAATTTATTAGTATCACAGAATTTAGAAAATGAACAATGCAATAATTCAACCAACTGATATAGATCTCTTAGACATACCTTCTGTTACGTAACTTATTAAATACCTTACAATTATGATTGCCGATTGTTTGTGCGTGTGTACATACATGTGTGAGTGGGTGTGCATGAGAGTGTGTGCGTGTTTATGTGATCGTGTATTACGTAACTTATTAAATACCTTACAATTATGATTGCCGATTGTTTGTGCGTGTGTACATACATGTGTGAGTGGGTGTGCATGAGAGTGTGTGCGTGTTTATGTGATCGTGTATTACGTAACTTATTAAATACCTTACAATTATGATTGCCGATTGTTTGTGCGTGTGTACATACATGTGTGAGTGGGTGTGCATGAGAGTGTGTGCGTGTTTATGTGATCGTGTATTACGTAACTTATTAAATACCTTACAATTATGATTGCCGATTGTTTGTGCGTGTGTACATACATGTGTGAGTGGGTGTGCATGAGAGTGTGTGCGTGTTTATGTGATCGTGTATTACGTAACTTATTAAATACCTTACAATTATGATTGCCGATTGTTTGTGCGTGTGTACATACATGTGTGAGTGGGTGTGCATGAGAGTGTGTGCGTGTTTATGTGATCGTGTATTACGTAACTTATTAAATACCTTACAATTATGATTGCCGATTGTTTGTGCGTGTGTACATACATGTGTGAGTGGGTGTGCATGAGAGTGTGTGCGTGTTTATCTGATCGTGTATGCAAACGCATATACATAACTGTGTAATTTATCTACAAAAACTAAGAATAATAAGAATCGTACCAATACTAACAGCTTTAGGAGCTACTCTAGGATTCCCTGCGTTGTGAAACCTAATTTAAGCATTCATACATATATGAGTATTGGAATATGATATAGATATTAGTACAATATCATTATCATTTTATTTGTAAGGACTTAATATTATAATTTACTCTTATATGTATGAGTATGTATGTATGTACTTATATGTATGAGTATGTATGTATGTACTTATATGTATGAGTATGTATGTATGTACTTATATGTATGAGTATGTATGTATGTACTTATATGTATGAGTATGTATGTATGTACTTATATGTATGAGTATGTATGTATGTACTTATATGTATGAGTATGTATGTATGTACTTATATGTATGAGTATGTATGTATGTACTTATATGTATGAGTATGTATGTATGTACTTATATGTATGAGTATGTATGTATGTACTTATATGTATGAGTATGTATGTATGTACTTATATGTATGTATGAGTTATATGTATTGGTATTTATTTATTTTATTTATTTGCAAGATACACCAACAGCAATACAAACAGAAACAGAAAAAATACAAATGATAAAAACTTATAAATTCAAAATACCGCGTGCAATACTTTAATTGGTGCATACAAGTTCAACACAGAGGCATGCGAGTATGATACGATACGAGCATGATCCAAAAAAAATAAATTTAATCGTAGATCCGATTAAATAAGAGTATGTTAATGTTAATGGTATGAGTATGTGTGAGAGTATGTTAATGAATTTATTCATACCTATTACCTACTAATGATGTTATGTGAACTACATCGTTTTATATTTCTTTTACATTCCTATTTTATCGTATTTCTCTAATGTACGTACGTGTTTCGGTAGTGAGTGAGATATGACAAAGCCCAATTCCCATCTCATCCTATCCCTCCTCATTTCCCCAACACTTTCTTCCAATCTATTCCTTAATCTGCAAAGGTGGGTAGCGCATCCAGGGGCGTGCCAACGCTTGTCATTCTGGACTGATGTTGGCATGTATCGCGGATGTCTATGGACGACAGTGTCCATTTACCATCCATCGGGTGGACTGTATGCCCGTCTTCAGTCTTTTTTCTATAAAAAAAAGCATTAGATACGTGTCGCGCTGTGTTTAGTGAATTTGATATCCATTTCAAAAAATTGATTGAAGACGGACAAAATAAATAGTCACATGAAAAATATTGTGAGCTACTTTGATTTGAAAATATAAACAACAGACGCAACGCATATATCCGTAAAATAGATACGTTTCACAATTATAGGCGATGCGCTCTGGCGCATGCGATGCATCGTCAGACACTGTCAGGCCAATCGTCGTCGTACAACTAGAGATAACGCTGGAATTCTAAATTGTAACTAGTCGTGAATGTTTAGTACCCTTAAAATAAACAATGACTTTTAAAAGTAGCCCGAGAACCTGACCTATGTCGCCCTACCCACCAAGAGCTACGCGCTACACGTTCTGTAATTTCCTGAGCGACGTATCCGTCGTCTGGACACGCACTGTTTTTGCAAAACGAATACACACAGAGCAGTCACAACTCTCTTCCCTATGATTGTTTTAAAGAAATAGCAATAGAGCAATAAGTAGACTTGGTTCTATTCTCTTGTTTTTCTCCTTCATTTTGTTATAATATAACAATTACACAATAAAGAGTTTATAGAGAGCTATATAGAGTTATATAGAGAGTTTATAGAGTTCTTTTTTTAGAGAGATAGATTTATCTATCTATCTGATTGATACATTTATGTTTGCCGCTACATTAAATTTATTTAATTAACAACTAATATATTAATATGACGAACAGTAATTAGAGTAATTAATATATTTAATATGATGCACCTAGCTCGTCATCGGCCACGAGTGGGTTAATAATATGTGAGTAAGTTCAAAAATAGCCCTAAGTACCTGAGCTGCGCCGTCCTACGCAGCGCAAGTTCCTACTCGTCACGTCCTACAATTTCCTACATGTGACACCTACGATCTGGACAAGCATTATTACCTTTTATAGCCGAAATTTTCGCCTTCACGGCGATATTATGCTTTTAATGGAGTAACGGTCACTATTATTGCCTCAAATATAAACAGATATAGTTTAGGTTTGTTGGAAAAGGACACTTATAGACTCGTTATAGAAATATGATAGGAGGGAAAAAGGGCAGACGTGGAGACAGTCAACCTGATGGTATGTATCCATATACCATCACGTTGACTGTCTCCAAGCCTGTCGCCCAGTCATCAGTACAGAATGACATTCTTTGGCACGCGCCCGTTTGCGCTATATACCTTTGGAGTTTTAAGAATTGATTTGGCGACAGGGTTAGAGAAAGGAGGAGGGATAAGATAGGTTAGGATGAGAATGGCCTCTGGCATAATAATATCTCACTCACTACCGAAACACGTACAGATTCGCATTGTCTTAATTAAATGTTTTATACGTATATATAAACACAGATAATGCAAGTTTGTAGGATAAAGAGAAAATGTAATTTAGTAGTGATAAGCAAAAAAACAGTCTGCTAAATTTATTTGAAACATTATTTGGCAAAAAATATTTGGGACTTATATGACGGTTTGGGAGTGGAGTGGCATCGCGAGTGCTATCGAGCTGTTTCGCCTCGCGAGAGACACGGCTAAATATTCGGAGCTGATTGCCAACCTCCACTAGTTGGAGAGGCATCACAAGAAAATTTTATAAAAAGCTACCTTATAGTCAGCTCTACTTTTCAAAATATTTAGAGTTTGATGGAATCTTAAAGAAAAACAACGTAATTATTTTCATTGCTTTATCAAAACAGAAGTTAGACCATATTTCATTTTATACAGCACTACCAAAACCCGGCAGACGTTGTCCTGTCTGTGTATATTTATTTACCACTGTATATAAAATCACAAATTATTCTGTTTTGCTGTCGATATGATTTTCGCGATCGATTGAACGGTATAGAAGTTGATGTGCTGCAGCGCCATCTAGTGGCGAGTTACAACAAAGTCGATAACTTTAAAATATTCTCCGTGATCAAATACCTATGTATACCAATTTTCATGGCGATTGGTTGAACGGTATAGAAGTTGATGTGTTGCAGCGCCATCTAGTGGCGAGTTACAACAAAGTCCTATAAACCTTCTCCATGAAAAAATACATATATGTGCTAACTTTCATGGTAATCGGTCAAACGGTGTCGAAATCTATTAACATTAGATATATCAACATTCATTTTTATATATATAGATTATAAGATTAATTTGCTTCAATTTATGTTTGTCTAATAATAATGAGTGTCTGTAAAATTTTAATTATAAACCAAAGCAAATAGAATAGTTTGTACTCAACAGAAAAAAACCTACTATAAACAGAAGAATATCTGTTTGTCCATTTTTGATAATACGACCAGTTTTTTTGCTTTTCACAAATTGCGGAGATCATGAATGGAATTTCGGAAAAAATTCAAAATGGATTCTAGGAAATCTCTATATAAATAGTTACATCGACACAAGAATAGAACCTGCGATCCTTATCAGTAACATTGGCAATCCCGCCAAAAGATCCTAAACTGCCGATGCAGTTCTAAATCGATATTTAGAAAACAAAAATTATCCATACATCACAATCGATGGAATATATTACACCGTTTCCAATTTCGGAAGTGCATCGGTAAAAGAGATGCAACTTGGCTCCGGTCCTAGTGTCGAGAATTGCTACGAACGCAGTGAAAATTTTCTCTGACTTAACTGTTGGGAACCGAAATTTTAATATCTTTACCCCGATGAAGGTGTAAAATGACGTTTCATTTTAACAACTTTGGCTGTGTCGTGTGGTGTGGGCCGGCTTTTGAACAACACCACCCCATTTCCCCATTTCTTCCCGCGGGTGTCGTAACAGACGACTAAAGGATAATAAAGACGCTACCGCAAGGCCTGTATCTACACCGACTCTAAAAAATTAAAATTACCAACTCTCTTAGCCAGCGTGGCGGTTTAAAGTCGTTCATTGTCTTGTGTATGAGGAGACCTTTATATATTGCCGCCAGTTTTAAAAAAGTCTTGTATTTAAACAAGCAACAAAAAAGTAATAAATTAACAGCAAATCGTGGTCTTGATGACCTACTAGCTACTATTTCAGTATAGTCTAAGTAAAAAAAAAATGGCGCACACTAGGATTCCCTGTGTCGTGGGTCCAAAGACACATACAAAGACAAACACAAACCCGAACATACTTTTTTTTTTTCTAAATATATGTCCGACCGGGAACCAACCCGGGACCTTTTGCACAGCATGCAGGGTCACTACCAATTGCGCCAATCAGTAGGTCCTAATAAAATACCTCATTATACATACACACATATATATGTATATACACAAACCTGTATACATAATGTTATTATAATACACAAAAGATATCATTAAAATAAGAAAGTCCATCACTATTACTTTTTACAGATTTCCTTTAAAAAAACATTTTTACAAATCCAATTTTACGCCATCATTTTCTCAAATTTGGCGATAAAAATATGAAAAAAATGGGTATGTGGTGATTTAAAGTACTCTTTTAAATAATTGTAAAACCTAAATTTTGACACAAGACGATTTACGACTCTGTTAAGCTGAGGGTGCGATATCAGTTTACTATTTTATATCGTGTATTGAGGTATAAAGCTTGAGGTTACACATGAATAATGAATGGCCTCTCAAGCAGGCTCTTGAAGGGGCAGGTGATACAAAATTGATGTACTGTAACGTCACACGGAAACTGAACGTTTCATAAATAACAAGAAAATGCCTCTTTAGTTTCCTATAACGTAGTAAATCTTCAGTTTCTTGAATAGAATTGTCTATGTTGAAGGTTGACTGGAGATATATTAAGTCATTCAATAGGTTTTTCTTGTTACATAATAAATCTGAATTAATAAATTTAATTAATTTTTTTCTTCTTATATGGCAATGGTGCATATGGGCACATTCTGCCAGTGTCATGTTTTTCTTCATAACGAATAATTTCAAAGTGTAAAACGTATCTTGATGTCCAGTTTCTGTTTATACCTATATTTTCCATTACCGGGTCTGCTGGAAGAAATCTCCGCAAGAAATAAGCTTGTCTTTTGTACATCTATTCTTTTTTTAGTATTTATTTTTAATTATTAACTTGATTAATTTATTATTAACTACCTAATTTCGGCACTGTAACAGGGAATGGGTACCTGACTGAAAATGAGGCTGCAGCATACACCGCAGCGCCGATATTCAGTCAGACGGCTCCAATTAACAGTCACCTGAAGACAGCGATGCACTCCAGTCTGGACCAGAATTTCCTGCCTTCAAACCTCACATTATCTATATCTATCTTGCACCAAATCTTTTCGTAAATGTCCAAAGATAAGCAGCGCATCCGGGCACGCGCCAACGTTTGTCATTCTGAACTGATGTTGGCATTTATCGCGAATGACCACGGCACACTCACCAACCAGATGAACTGTCTGCTCGTCGGCCGCCTTCTTCCTATAAAAAAATGTACCGTTAGCTGTTTATATTCTCCTTACTGATTAAACAACAATACAACGTCTCGCCGACAACTTACTACCAACAAGAAACTTGTCTTCAAAGATAATCCCTAGATACGAATAGCAGACTCCCGTATACAGCCTTAATCCCGCCTCCGTTGTGTTTAACCGAGTTTCAAACAAAAATCTGTCGCCACTTTCAACACGTCCCGAACATTGTTGTCTGTTAAACGGCTTAAAACTTGAGAACAAAGTTGGTGACTACACAAGTATCAACAACTCAGTGAATTGTGCTGACATGAAGTTTGGTTATTATATTTTTATATGAAAATCTCAATTGATGTTTAAATGCGCGGAAACAAAGTGCATTATTTTGCAATATCAATAAACGCAATTGCAATTGCAATATCAATTCAATATTTTGCAATAAAAGTTTAATAAACTTTTATTGTACATAATGCTCAAAGTGCCGGACTATACAACATGTGTCCAATTTCCAAAGCCAGAATCCATGGATTCCGTCACGATTCTGGGTTCAGTAACATGAAAAATTAACAAATCTCTCTTTGCAGAACTTTTTTTTTTTACTTTTACCCAATTTTTCATACAAATGTGTTCATACAAAAAAAGCAAAGAGAGATTTGTTAATTTCTCACGTTACTGAACCCAGAATCGTGACGGAATCCATGGATTCTGGCTTTGGAAATTGTACACATCTTGTTTATTTACAAACGTATCACAACAGATCTTATACAACGCCCAAAAATGTTTATGTTGATCATGTTATAAATATATTGTACAAAGTTGCTCCTGACGGCAAGGTTTTGTCATCCTTGACTTGTGCATGAGTGTTGTGTAACCTTAAAACGCCACGCTGGTTCAGCGGGTTTTACGAATCCACTTTTTCAGAGTTGGTGTTAACTACACCAGGTCTTTGTTATCCCCTAGTCGCCTCCCACGGTAAGAGATGGGGTGGTTCTTTTCTAAACCGGCACACCACACGGTCAGCACCATAATACTGTATAAATTTTTCCACCCAAAATGCAGGTAGATCAATCATCCAAAAATAACTATTGGAATGATAGATGTTTAACTCCATTAACCTGGTTCTACAGGACCGCGATCCGATACATGTTATTTGGTCAGATTGACCGCAAATGTGTTGACAAACATCCAACCGTGAAAGCGGCAGGAAATTAGAAATCGCCCGAGCGATGACAAATGATATTATGTACCATATACTGTATTTACTGATCACTATATTGGACTGTAGGTATCGTAAACTTAGAATGGACAAGACTTTTAAAAAAAATCGTCTTGTTTGAATTTTTTTTTTTAAAGTCATCATTGTTACTGTTAGGCGGCGTCTCACACTTTATCCTTTAACCAGCCCTTTATCATCCGCTGCACAACGTGGGCCTTCCTATGCACCTTGTGCTTTCATGTAGGACCGTAAAAGACAGGCCAATCGAGTAGGCGAGTCCACTCTTTTAGATATGGTTTAGTTCTACAGGGCTCACAGAAGACTATCTTGAAATGTACTGTATTTCCCACTTTATCTTATTTCCCTAATGCACGTACGTATTTCGGTAGTAAGTGAGATGTGCCAGAGCCCATTGCCATCCTATCCATCACCATTTTCCCCAACCGTTTCTCCGAATCCATTCCTATATCTCCAAAGGCAGGCAGCCCATCCGGGAGCGTGGGAACATTTGTCATTTTGGACTAATGTTGGCATGTATCGCGGATGTCTATGGGCGACAGTATCTACTTACCATCGGGTGGACTGTATGCTCATCTGCCGCCTTCGTACATAAAAAAAAATACAATGACATGCTACCCATTTCCATTTCAGCGTGATCTATGTATGAGCAATATGGATAACTTAATTATATATAAGCACATACGGCAGAGATATACGCACAATATGCGTATGAAAGGCAGCACAGATTCGATGCAGGAAATTGATTTCACTGGCAGTGATTCGACACAAAATTAATATTGTGTCAAATGGTGCGTGGATAACGCGAAAATTTTCATTTACAATTTCAATAATGATGTATTGTTTGTGATAAGCGGTAAGTGAAATAAATAATTGTTATTGAACAGTGAAAATTGCTGGTTGATCTTAGTTATGGACCAGATTTATAATTTACCATTGAGAGTATATCTCTTTTTTTAATTCACCGTTACAATTATAAAATTATAGATAGAATAAAATCGTAACAAAGTCGACATGAAATATTTTTGAAAAAAGTCGTTGCAGAGTACGAATGATAGAGAGCCGAATGACAAGCAATACCCATTGGAAGATGTTAATGAAACTTGACATAGTAACAGATTATATTGTGCCGAGTTAATATTTAGGTAACTTTTTGAACAGATCTATTGTAATATTCTCACGGAAATCATCATTAAAGGTCGCATGTACAATATTTGACGTAACATAAAAACACTATGAATTTATCTGAAAGAGCAATGAAACCCGATTGGACCTGAAAACATCTATAAATAACACACACCTTGAAAAAAAGCGAAATTTTCATTCTTTTAAACACATTATCAATTAAAACCCAGGTAACAGTGTAATTGATTTTCGTTTAAATGTAAATATGATTTAACTTCAGTCCGCCATTTTTTCCGCGCAAAATGACGCATCATTTTTGCGTTATGTTCCCTGCCAAATTATTTAAAAAATTACAGTGGCATTGGCAAACTGGAAATTGATTTTGAAATTATGGTTGTATACTATAATAAATAATAATAATAAATACAAATAGTTATTACATGTGCACAGATAATAAGTGACAGAATACAATAGGAGACCTTATCGCTGAGGCGATCTCTTCGGGCAACCTTACTATAGAGAAAAATAAAAGTGATATAGGTAGTGCAAAATTTCCGAAATCCACAGAATGAATCATGTTCAATATACACCTACCAACTATATCGATAATAAATATATTAATGAATAATTATAAAAAATAATAATTATAATAATGAGTAATTATAAAAAATAATAATTATAATAATGAATAACGCCACTTTGAAGAGTTTAAATAATTGTAACAGAATTGTACGAATTAATTAATATGACCATATGCTGTTTATGGACTTGGTTTATAATGGTCAGGTCCAAGCATTTATGGAATATGGTCATTGTTCTTAAATACAATGATAATTCATATTCTGAATTAACTTATGGGATACTTTTACAGGTTCTCGCGGGAACCATTGTACGTTTTCATGAGGAATATAAAATGGTGTGTTACTCTCACTCCATTCTAAACATTTGATAGCTGGATTGAGTTATGGGATAGGCGTGGATACAGTAGCGTGGAGGGGAGTACAAGAAACTAACCACACATACTTTAAACACAAACGAATCGCAAAAGAGATTTTTTCTAATACTTGGAAAACCAGCATCTATAATAATTTTAATATCCAGAGAGCTATTTACACAACTTCGCACACGGCATTTGTAATATATCTACATATTAAAAATGCCTTCGGCGGGCTACAAAATCAAACAAATACAAATGCACAAATGCAAATAGTTACAATTTATTACAAATGTTCTTATATATAGGCATTTGAAGTATTTGGGCACTAAGCCTTTGACGAACGTTTGAGCCCATCAAAGGTGACATTTGTTGTTAGTGATGAATGTGTCGATCGTGGAAAGATCATGTGACTAGGCAAGTTTAACTTCAAGAAGGAGATCGATAGACGCATTCAGCTCGCCTGGGCATCTCTTCTTAATGCCTATACCACATTACTAGAGGACAGAAGTCTTCAATCAATGCGTCCAGTTAGTTATGACGTGCGGTACGATGCCGAAACGTGGACGCTGCCGGTAGCCCTGATCCTAAAGTTCAAATTCGCTTAGAAAAGTTAAGATATATTGAAAAAAAATCAGTATTGAGTAGCTACTCCTAAGCAACGTTCTATTTCGCGATATTACATGTACCAAACCTGGAAACAGCTACTTATCATCGAGTGGACCGTCTCACCCTATTCAAAAAATATTTGAGGCCGAAGGGCGCTAGAGGTCCCAAAAATCTTAACCTGTTTCCGTCCCTTCCCGCGTAAAATATGCAAGGGCCCTTCATGTATTGTCTCGGTAGGCCGTCGCCCTATCACGACCTTGCCTTTAATGGTCCCAGTAAAAAGTAAAAAATGTATACAAGTACACTCGGCACCATAATGGCCCATATAAAAATTGTTGAAGCTTCACCAGAAAAAAGCTTTTGAACGGTATTTTATCGTACAAGATATGAAAAAATCGTAAGAAAACTGTGTCTGTATATGAAATAATTAAAAAAAGTCGATTCTGTCTAAAAAAATGGTTTTAGGAATTTTGGTCTGCCTGCCTGTCCGTCTAAATGCACATCACGCGAAAACAGCTGGACCTATTTTAATGAAACTTAGCACAGTTATAGCTTATATGCTGGTTTAACATTTAGGCTACCAACTTTTATCCCGATCGATTATACAGTTCCCACGGGAATCATAAGTTCATGCGAACGAAGTCGTACTGCTAGTCGAAAATATGCAAGCGTTTTTGTGTAACAATATTTTTAAAGGAATTCTCTAGAAATTGAATAAGTAATGCGTAAAGGGTCGAGTCGAAATCACGCTTACAAAGGTTAAGGTTATAGAAAATATCCTTTTAGAATTCGATTTGCGGTTGTTATTATTTCTCTGACGTTGAAGAAATTTAAATACAATATTATGAAAATCATCGCTGAGTTATAATATTTTATAACTCTGATGGTAAGTAGCTCACTTACCGTCCGTCAGTGCCATTCAGAAAAAGTAACTAGTAACGGTTCAAACATTGACTAGTCGAATTTTGGAAGGGGGAGAGTTTTTTTTTTTTTATAGAGAAGAGGACGGACGAGCAAGCGGTCTCGCGTGATGGTAAGTGTTACCGTCGCCCATGGACACCTGCAACACCAGGGGGTATGCGGGCTCGCCGCCAACCTTGCAAAATCAAAATTGCAGTGCACGCTGCATTTCTGCTAGGAACACTCACAGAATACTACCGTCAAGTTTTTTTTTTTTTATGGACGAAGGTGGCAGACGAGCATACAGTCCACCTGATGGTAAGTGGGTACTGTAACCCATAGACATCCGGGATACATGCCAACATTAATCCAAAATGACAAACGTTGGCACGTCCCCGGATGCGCTGCCTACCTTTGGATATAGGACTGGATTTGGAGAAAGGATTGGGGAAATGGGGAGGGATAGGATGGGAATGGGCTCTGGCACATCTCACTCACTACCGAAACACGTACGTACATTAGGGAAATAAGATTAAGTGGGAAATGCAGTACATTTCAAGGTAGTCTTCTGTGAGTACCGTCAAGTGTCAACTTTATCCTATTCCTCCAGTCTACGTACGTGTTTCGGTAGTGAGTGAAATATGCCAGAGCCCATTCTTATCGCATTCTATCCTATTCACAATTTCTCAACCCTTTCTCTAAGTGATCATTTGCTATTGGGGACTGTAGTTGCACACTGCAATCCAACAGTCGCTGGGCGCGCTCGACTGGCCACGTTACAGAAGACTATCTTGAAATGTACTGCATTTCCCACTTTTATCTTATTTCCCTAATGTATGTACGTGTTTCGGTAGTGAGTGAGATGTGCCGGAGCCCATTCCCATCATTTCCCTCCCCATTTTCCCAATCCTTTCTCCAAATCCATTCCTATATCTCCAAAGGTAGGCAGCGCATCTGGGGGCGTGCCAACCTTTGTCATTTTGGACTAATGTTGGCATGTATAGCGGATGTCTATGGGCTACAGTATCCACTTACCATCAGGTGGACTGTATGCTCGTGTGACGCCTTCGTCCATAAAAAAAAATGTATCGCGGATGTCCGTGAGCGAAAGTATCCACTTGCCACCGGGTGGACTGTCTGATCGACTGACCAATTCTTTTACTGTCCGTCTATGTCATCTATAAAAGTTAAATTTCAAATATTAACTAGTGAAGTGTTCCTGAAAATCAATTTGAAATAAAACCGAATCGTAACCGAAACCGAAATAAAACCGAGGGGGCGAAAGCGCATCATCAATTTTTATGATTATTTATTGTAGGAACGTATATTTAAGATAGATATATCTATATATGCGTAGGCAAACTGATAAACTAATTTAGAAATCGGATCCTAAGCCGATTCTCTTCAATAAGTGTGAGAGAGGGGCCCTCTCTCACAGAAGACTATCTTGAAATGTACTCCCAATGTACGTACGTATTTCGATAGTGAGTGAGATATGCCACAGCGCATTCCCATCCCATTCTATCCTATGCCTCTCCATTTTCCCAACCCATTTTCCAAATCGATTCCCTATATCTCCAAAGATAGGCAGCGTATTAGGGGGGCATGCCAACATATGTCATTCTGGACTGATGTTGGCAGGTATAATGGATGTCCATGGAGGACATTAACATGGACAGATGGACAGAGGACAGACCACTTAATATCATGTGGACCTTTTTTACATAAAGAAAATAATCGACTGCACAAGGCCGCCGTGTTATCATGTGGCTTTCATTCGACCTCATACCGCTAATTTCGAAGTATCTATCGCCTGATGATTTAAAGTGTCTTGATGACTTGTCGCTGCATTGTACCCTCCTACTGTTTTTTAAGGAAATGAGGATAAACCGCACAGCGATGACGGGACGCGCGAAAACCCGAACGAAGTTGGCATCAAATTGAACAGCTCTTCGGAACATTGCCCCCATTATAAAGTCAGTGGAAAACGTAAAGAGACTCATCGGATGTTGAGCGATTTTAAACCGCCAATGTGGTAATGGTGTATGCAACATGGTATATTATCGTAAAAACGTATAATAAATTGATCTAAATATAGGCTATGTACATTGAAAAAGAAGATTCAGAGCAAGCACACGTTAGTCTTCAATAAAATCCTTCGCATATCATAAAACAAATCCCGCCTTAAGACCTGTAAACACACATAAACTCTCCATTTTCTCGAAACTCCAGTTTTAATCTCCAGCTAAAATTAAAAGAGGCGATTAATGCCCCTCGCCTGATTAATTCTAATACCGGATCCAGGTGCTTATTAAGATAAATTGCGTTCCCCAGGCGCTGCCTACATACATTTTAACGGTAGGTGTGTCGGGACACCAGGCGGTGACGTCAGGTATTAATTACAGGTATTCATAATTGAACAGCTTCAGTTTCTCGGGTTTCGTGTGGAAGATCTCTAATATTAGCGAATAGATTTAATTTTTTACTAGCTGTTTTCTGGGACTTTATTCGAGTCAATTTTATAGTGATTTGAATTTAAAATTATGCTATTTTAAATATCTTCTTCATTGCACAGTGACAAAAGGCGGACTTAATGCTCAGAAGTATTTTATCTCCCAGTCAAACTTTGGGCTATGAAGAGATGGTGCGGTCAGTGCAATAGTGGTATCGGCCGGCTATAGAAGAGCACCACCCCATCCCATCCCGTGGGTGTCGTAAAACGCGATTAAGAGATAACAAAGCTGCTGCCACAAGCTCCGAAGAGCGACACCACTTCGCCAACAGCTTGGCCAGTGTGGCGTTTTTAAAGCCTTACATCCTTGGTGCACAAGGCAATGTGCTTAAGGAGCCCCATGTGCAGCAGATACTGGTTGCATAAAAGAGCTGATTGCTTTGCACTGGTTGCAATACATGTAAATAAATAAATACATACGAATACCTAATTCAGTCAACTTATGGCAAATCAATATTTTCCTATATGTTAGTCACAGAGATAAGCTGTGACTGTGCTATGAACAGGTTCACTGATGTTTATGAAAGGTCTTGTTAGTTAGAGGATTATAAAAAAAAATAGTGTTAAAAGCAATACCCACTTTCCCAATAAAGTTGGTTTCTATTTCCTTTCATAAATAATTCTCAGAAGTTATGTCGTTTCACACTGTATTTGGAACTACAACGACTCGAATACAATTATTATGTAGCTCAGTGAATGAAGCATGAAGATTATTTTTTCAGTTTTCTGTTATCTCAACTGTTATCTCTTTTTAGATTGGGAAATTTTATGTACGCGATCCCTTATGTAGATGAAATAAAATTTATATACATGTATCTATACGAAATATAATAAAATCATAACAGTGCCGTGTCTGGAATAGGTGGAATAGCAATTAAACAACTTTAAACGGTTTAAATAATTTCTTAATAACTCAAGTGACAAATAAAATCAATTAAACCGTTCAAAATTGTTTAATTGCTATGTATAGTAATCGCGAAAACCTAAGAAAATAGGTGGAATACTTTTAAATGGGTATCGCTTTTCAGTTATCACACAAAATTCAGTAGACAGGTTTTAACAAAGTTTCGCATAATTCTAGTTTATTTGCCTGGTTTACAATTGAAGTACTTGTCAATCAAATCCATTGCAAAGTTCCCACGGGAATAATAATCGATAAGACCGCGATGCGTATGTATGATTCCCATTGAGAATAAAATAAAATTTCTCTGTACTCAAGCACTGATTTAAATAAAACTTCGATGGTCGTCGACATCGCACTTTTTATCAAAGCCTCCATGTTTCAAAGAGAGAAACACTGACACGAATGTGAGTATTTTGTTGACACGGAAAAATAAATACCAAAAACATATGAGTTGAAAAAAGTTTGAAAAGCATCGACAGTTAGAAACAAATCATGGAGTGTGGCAAATAGAACATACTCGTAGCGGGAGAAAATACCAACATATTTAAAAAAATAGCGCGTTACATTTATTTTAATCGGAATAAAGTAACTTAATAATACTACATTTAATCTAATTTACATATAAAATACTATTTTATATCTGTGTGTTGTGTTGGGTCAAATAAAACATTTTCTTTATTTCTTTCTTTCAATTAATATTTTTGTTCTAAAAATTTTATTAATGCATATTTTTTTTATTATTATTCGATCCACTAGCCGTTTTTTTTTTTCACTGGCTCACATTAGCGTCCCCTATGTAGTGGGTCCAGATACACATACAAAGACGAACACAACACTCGCAACACACAGGCGCGACAAAACACTTGCTTTTAAACAAATAATTATTTGTCCGTTCGGAATTCGAACCTGAGACCTATTGCACAGCAGGCAAGAGCACAACCAATAATTGAGCTAATTTGTTGAGCTAGTTTTCCGGAAGAGATTGGTATCAGAGATAAGGCCGCCTTTTGTAAACACTGTTTTAAGCTCGAGAAATAAATAAAAATCTGGATTATGTGTATAAACTAATTTGCACTGGGCCCGCGTATTGCACTTTAATTAATTAGTTGCTTACCTAAGATTAATTATAGTTTTAATCATTTAATTATACATTTAATTAAGTTTAAATGGATGTATAATTGTTGAAGAGTTACCATTCGTTCACTAATTTAAAAAAAAATCCTAACATAATGCCATTGAAACCTGTTTTCCTTTCATCTGCGTCTAATTTGGTACAAAAGCTATGATCAGAACAATAGGTCACAGGACAGTAAACATATTTCCCATCCCGAGCTGGCGACCAGCCAAAGTACACTATTGATTTTACCACGGGAGGAACAAGGTTCTTTCTGTGATGCCGATTCATTGACTTCGTTAGTGTGTCGCTGTTAAACCCATTTGTGGTTTGTTTCAATATTATTATTAAGTCGGTATTTAATTATAGAAATCTCTGTGGTATATTCATTACAGTAGCAAATTTGCTATAGAAAAAAACACATGTAAATACACCACAGCTCAGTTTTTTATGTGTTGGTTCGCCATAGGGCTCCTTTTATATCACAAAAGTTGAAAAGTAATGTCCGTAAGAAGAGTAGATCTTACTTTATATCTTTAATAATAAAATAATATGTACACTGTACTAAAATAAAAGATGTAATTTTATTTTAGTACTGTAATAAAAAGCATTAGCACTGTACTGTAATAAAATAATATGTAATCTAACTGTACACAAATTTCTATTCTGTTTTAAAACTATTTTCCCTGCCATTTGTGGAAATAAAGTAGATTTGTAGATATTCAATTAACTAGTGCAAATCACTTCTACATTTAAGAGATTAAAATACACACTGCATTTGAAGTACTAACTGTAGAATTGACGGAATAAAGAAGGCCATTTAAAAGTCTGTGAGTTTGTCATTTTAGGGATATTTAAAAAAAAATACATATTGAAGAAATCAACACTTTCTAATTCTGGAAAAAAATCATTACATCTCGACAAAGATATACTGAGGAACTACATCACCACTAAAATAGTGGACTCGTGATCTAGCTTGGCCAGCATGGCGTTTTAATCCTCTACATCCCCCATGCACAAGACAATGTGTATTCACTCATTCAGCAGTGGATACTGACAGTGTTGGTTGCATTGCATTTACATAAAACTTGAATTCGTCAAATATCCGATCATATTTCCTGATACAGGAACGGTGCATTAATTCTATGCTATACTGTACTTTGTGTACTGTACCAAATTACAAATTACTGTACCTTTGTGTAAAAAGACTAGTAGATTATATTAATAGAATCGCACGTGCTTGAATATTTACATTACTTATAACAGTCACCAGCGTTATTATCGTTTAATGTTGTATATGGGCCCCGTCATGCACGTTTCCTTGTACTTGGATGTATGGCGTTAAAAAGCCACGCTGGCCAAGCGAGTTGGCGATTCTACTCTATGACTGCAATTTTTGTGTTCGCATACATCTCCTCACGCCCAGGGATTGCCTGGAAGTAATCGCTTTCGAGATAAGGCCTTTTGCATACCTAGTTATTTAAACTTTTATATCACTTCCATTGAATTCATTGGTGTGCAATAAAGTGTACTTTCTTACTGTACTGTTACTTAAAAACAGCACTTGGTAACAATTTTATTTGTGAACCAACCTTACTCAATAGACTTTGAATGACATGGCTCGACCAAACTCGTTTTCTAGTTGGTCGGCCACCGTTTACAGTAGCTGGGCACAATATACTCAACCGAGTAGAAGACGATTTTCTAGGCCATTATATCCGTCGTAATATCATTGTGTAAGGTAAGAAAAACAGTTGCTTTTATCATACAGAAGCGAATACTTATTTAAATAGATAGATATAAATTTTACTTCATCCACTTCCGTACATAGGCTTCCTAAGGCTAGCCACCAGACAATGAGTATTGATTTCAGAAAGATGTAATTCTTGAAGATGTCCAAGTTGTAGGCGAAGCGGAAATCTATAGGGGGCAGTTCATTCCTTATTACAACCATAACCTTTAGTCACGTGATATTTGATATTTGATCTGGAGGTCGACTGGTAGAAAATGCCTTTTGTACAAATGACTTGTGCAATGAAGTTTAAATAAGTTGTTGTGGGAGAGTCCACTGCATTTCCACAGCCGCTGGGCGCACTCGACTGGCCTCGTTACCCCTCTCTCACAGAGGACTACCTTTGAAATGCACTGCATTTCCCACTTCATCGTATTTCCCCAATGTACGTATATGTTTCGGTAGTGAGTGAGATATGCCAGAGCCCATTCCTATCCCATCCTATCTTATCCCTCCCCGTTTTCTCAACCATTTCTCCCAACCCATTCCTTAATCTGCAAAGGTAGACAGCGCATCCGGGGGGGTGTGCCAATGTTTCTCATTCTGGACTGATGTTGGCATGTATCGCGGATGTCTTTGGACGACAGTGTCCACTTACCGTCAGGTGGACTGTATGATCTTCTGCCGCGTCTTTTTCTATAATAATAATAATAAGTAAGAAGCGGGAATGAGCATTTCCGGGACAAACTACTTAATTTCCTGGACACCGGAGACAGCAATAAATCCCAGGATAATCCTGGATATAACGGAGACCACGCAACCTTGCGGAGAGGGGGGGGGGGGGGGGACATGTGTACGTCCAGCGATAGTTACCCCCCAGGAACATTTTCCCTAAAAGGAATTACAATTATGATTTGCTCAGATTATTCAAGTAGAATCCTTTGTTGATACTCCCCTTTCCACACATTCAATAGTATAATTTGAACAAGTATTATGCTAACAATCAACAAGGTTGAAACTCTTTGAGATTGTGAGATGCTTTGAGATTCCTGTTTGATACACTCAATGATAATTACGAAACGAGATGATGTTGTAACTTAATAATATTACATACAGGATGAAACTTAAGCTACAACCACATGCCCTCATTACATACTATGTTACTAATACATACTAATTGTATTGTCTGTGGTTTTATCAAACGAGTGCTTACCACCCTATGGCCATAGACTATACACGCCCTCTTGTCAGGTGACCTCTGTAAGATACACATTCATGTCTATCGTCTAATATTAATAAATTAGTTAGTTACTGTTATCAATTCTTTTAATAGACAGAACGTACTAAATAATACACTAATATATATTGTGCATTGATTTCTGGGTGTCTTCTCACAGGTTTAGAAGGTTTCAGGTGTTTAGAACCCCTCAGCATTCGGAGAGACATAGCGTCTCTCTGTGTGTTCTATCGCCTGTACAATGGGGAATGCTCTGAAGAATTGTTTAATATAATTCCCTCCTCGGATTTCTACAACCGCACCTCCTGTCACAGAAGTCCATCCGCATTTCCTCGATACGGAGGTGTCGCGCACTGTTCGGTCCAAAAATTATTTTATACCGCAAACCCTTAAGCTGTGGAGCAATCGCTCCACAGCCTACGGGTTCGTAGGCATATTAAAGCATATTTCGTAGGCAATCGCCTCAAGAGGTCTTTCCATTAAGCTACGATATGGAGTTCTTCAAGAAAGCTTTGAATAGGATTTTGCAGGGTCGGCGGCGCACCCGCATACCCCCTGGTGTTGCAGGTGTCCATGGGTGGCGGTAACACTTACCATCACGTGGGACCGCTTGCTCGTCCACCCACTTGTCTATAAAAAAAGGCATATATCTGGTGGGAACACCTTCGGCAATCTACAGCTTATCTAACCTACCTCCTTAGGAAATGGATTCAAAACTCGAGGCACTCGGTACTTTTACCCTCGATTATACTCGGTACTCGATATTGTGACATTGCTTAATGATGATTCTCTTAACTTCACACTATATTGCTGAATACATGCTATCAACAAGCGTATATGTGACCCAGAAATAAATAATAAAACCTATAAATTCTGTGACAGCTCCAAAAATTTGCTCCTCTGGTCCTCTTGCACCAACTGTCGTCAGGTAAGAGCTAGAGATTTTATTTAACTTCACCAGTACCACGTTTTCCATCGGCTTCTCTCCATGTATCCATTTATAGCGTTCGGCTTAAAAACACTGTGAAATTACGGCATATTAATTGCTGAAGTGGGCAGGTCATTTTTGGGTAAGGACCGACAACCAATGAAGTAGACGAGTCCTCCAATGGAGACCGTGTCCCGAAAAGTACTGTGATATGCGCGGATCGATCGAAGAAATCCATCGACGGTGGCGGGACGAGAAGAAATTGTGTATAGGAAGCCTACGGAGCCTATGTCTAGTAAGCAGTGAAGGAAAATAAGCTGATGGTATGCTATTTTCTGTAGTAAGAACATCGTGCCGTCACTGTGTGGAATTTCCAAAACTATATTTTTCTCAACGTAGAAGACAAACAACGATATTTAAATCACACAGTAATTTAAGTTATGTACAAAATATTGTTTGTAATTATTTCTTAATGTAAGAGTCATTATTTTAGATGACGTAACTTACAATAATCTGTTGTATTAGGAAAAGCCGGCAAATTATTATTATTTATCACTGGAAAATTCGTGACATAACAGATTTTTTTTAGAAGAAATCGGTACGTTAAATATAACATTCGATAGAGCTCGAAATTTTAAATGCAACGATATATATATTTTTTTTTTATGGACGAAGGCGGCAGATGAGCATACAGTCCACCTGGTGGTAAGTGGATACTATCGCCCATAGACATCCGCGATACATGCCAACATTAGTCCAAAATGACAAATGATGGCACGCCCCCAGATGCGCTGCCTACTTTTGAAGATATAGGAATGGATTTGGAGAAAGGGTTGGGAAAATGGGGAGGGATAGGATAGGAATGGGCTCTGGCACATCTCACTACGGAAACACGTAAGTACATTAGGGAAATAAGATAAACTGGGAAATGCCGTACATTTCAAGGTAGTCTTCTGTGAGAGAGGGGTAACGTGGCCAGTCGAGCGCGTCCAGCAGCTGTTGGATTGCAGCGTGCACTCTCAGAAACACTAAGAAAATAACACTAACTCAATATAACTCAAAAAATATAACTCCGTTTCGTCATTTTGTCCCTTACTACTTTTTATTTCCGGTATCGATAATGTTACTTACGTTTCCGATAAGAATGTTGCTAAACTTACTAATGGTTTTCGTTTAGAAGGTCAGTAGACTAATGTAATAATGGAAAAGGTTGAAGGGCGCGTTTTGGAATTACAATAACTAATTCCATATGTAAAATAAGAATTAAATTCAAACCACAAATTACCGTCCTACAATTACCTGTTACATCATGCCACAGTTTTGTCCGCAGAATGCAGATAAGATTCGTACAAAGGGCTTACGATGTCGTTATACGTCCGGACATTACGCTTGTTCGGGGCGTCTGTCACACCATTTCTTTTTAGAAGAGGAATGTCTGTCACGTGATTATTTGTACCTACATTTAATAACAAAAACCTTTGTTAGATCCAGTAACTAAATATAAAATCTCCCTTAACGAAAAAAAGAAATAAAAATAATACTTCTTTGTTCCCAATGGGAAAATTATCAAGTTCAGTAAAAAGTCTACTGAAAAAAAATACAGTGTTAGGAGGGTTAGGGGATATTTTTCATTTAACCGTGTATATTAAAAACAGTTAGGTAAACCATCTGATACTTAATTTTTTTTTTTTTTTATAGACTAGTGGGCGGACGAGCAAGCGGTCCCACATGATGGTAAGTGTCACCGCCGCCCATGGACACCTGCAACACCAGGGGGTATGCGGGCGCGCCGCCGACCTTGCAAAATCATATTCACAGCTCTCTTGAAGAACCCCATATCGTAGCTCAATGGAAAGATCTCTTGAGGCAGTTCGTATTAACTTTGCTATCCGTATTTACTGTGTGAAAATCGTTGCTTATAAAAAAAACCATTCAAATATTTAATTTTATCTATTAATTTGGTCTAAAATGTATATGTTTACCTACGTGTACCTAGTCTTCTGTGAGAGAGGGGTAATGTGGCCAGTCGAGCGCGTCCAGCAGCTGTTGGATTGCAGCGTACACTCTCACCCTCTGAACCGTACTCAATCGTACAAAAGGCGAACTTTAATGCCTTAAGGCCTTGCCTCTGCCAGCCAACCTTTGGGTTGAACAGAGAAGTCAAGTTAGGAGTTTCATGAAAAACACAATTTAGATGGTGCGGTGAAAAATGATTTGTTATTGTATATTGTATACGAATCAAAATATTATAGATTAGATTCATTAATATTGAAATTGTTAATACGAATGATTTAATAACATTTGACAGACTCGAATATTTTTTTTGAATATCCCAAAATCTCAAGCATATAAATGTCAATTTTATTTCATAGAAACACTAATAAAATTGAACACACATAAAAACACCGTAATACAGACAATTTAACAGACAATGACAAAGTTAGTGTGGGGTAGCTCTGCATATATGCTGTAACACCAAAGAGGGTCACAAAGCTGTGATTTTCAGCTACAGCTAGGTGCTAGCAGACTGTTAAAAATATATCTCAACCTGGTTTGTATTTGTAATTGAGTCTAACCACTTCACGGTGTTTCCGCCTTTCATTTGCAAATCCTCTAGCTTGAAGTGGGCACAATAAATCTGACTGTCAAGCGAAGTGTCGAGAATTTGATTCGCGGCCTAGTTGCCGAGGATTAATAGAAAATGTATAGACGGGAGCGACGTTAAACCATATAAAAATCTACAATTCCTCATCAACAATGTGAATATTTGGTAGCAAAGGCCAAAATTTTGACACAAACTAGTTTCCACGCGATGACTTACAGCTTGGCTGTGATGTGTCGGCCGTCTTTACCTACTTTACCTACGTCGGCCGACTTATCGTCGGTTGGTCGTAGAAGGCGTTTTAAGGCCATACATCCCATCATACACAGGACAATATGCGTGAGAAGACCCGTTACCAGCAGTGGACGATAAGAGGGCTAGTTCTTTTTAAACCCTAAGATGGACAGTCTCATTTTCCTCCTGCTTCCATTCACGGTCTCAAAAATCGAGGACATGTACCGTTGATACCATTTCATATTGTCGTTTGTATCTAGTCGGTAGATTTAGGGCAGCTGTCGCTGTTTGTTCCTGGATTTCAGTTTTCGATTTTAGCTCAGAATCACTTTACAAATTTAGTTCCAGACTGTTTGGTAAACTCTAAAATTATAACTAGAGCCTCAGGGTTATAAACAGAATTTTGATTATAGTAACTGTTGTCAATGTAAAATATCAGATGGTCCGTGAGTCCCCCTGAATCCCAGGATGTAGCTGAAAACCAGCGCTGTAACCCTCTTTGGCATATGCTGAACTACAGAGCTTTCGACTCTCTTTGGCGTAATTGTGTCGACACACAATTACACTATCTCTTATCCGTGCTCTATGTTAAATTCTATGTATTATGGTGTTTTATGATTTATTTTGTATGGTGTTTATAATTAATGTTTTCTTTCTTCTTTCTTTCTTTCTTATTAAAAGCTGTGACACCCTACAGACAAGATAAGTTTGTCCTCGATTGTGTGGTTGCAGGGGTTGAGCGGAAAGCGGACGGCAGGCGTGAATACAATACGTCGCCCCGCTCCCGCACCCCCTGCAACCGCTCAGGTGTGTACCTCATTTATCTTGTTTGTCTATAAGGGCATCTATCCTCGTCTCTCGTTCGTGAGGTGGTGACATCAAATCCGCAATCAGTACTACTGAGTTAATCTCTCATCTCTCCCCGTGGGTATAAGGCTACTAAGGGATCACAAAGCGGCTACAACCAGCGCTGAGGAGCTACACTAACTCTAGAAGAGTGGACTCGCCAACCCGCTTGGCCAGTGTGGCGTTTTAAGGCCATACATCCCTCATACATAAGACAATGTACACGAGGAGGTCCGTGTATAGAAGTGAACGAGAAAAGGGACGGGTTACGTAATAGAATAATATCAATTTCTCTAACTTTTTAAAATTTCGCGTTTCGTAGACCTCTTATATTGTAAATCTGGTCTCAACGTATAAAATTAAAGTAAACGTGTATTTAAAATGAAACTAGCCAACTCGTGACCACGGTTTGTTTAATCCGTGCCGAAACGTTGAGTAGAAATAAAAGGTAAACAAAAACGTTTAATTTTAGGGCGTTCAAACCCGATTTTTACATTATAAAATCAATTTAACTTTCATTTTTAATTATTCAATTTATAGTGTTAGGTACTTTTTGTATTACTTACTAGTCTTTATTATTATCTACATGCTTTCAACGAAAATATTTTTTATTGTACAAAATTTTTCAAAGTATTTTATTTATGATAAATCCTGAGTGCTTTAAACGATTATACGTATATTTTCTTTCAATCATTTTAAAAAGTCTCTACCTACTCTTGATATTTTAGGCAATAAATGGAGGTCAATGTATGAAATACCTCAATATACTCGTATATGAACGACATCTGTCAGTTTGATCGTTCTAATTTTGAGATCTAGATAATATGACTATTCTTTTGAAGCTGCCACAACTTAAAATTTTATGTAATTGACATGTGCGACAAGTTGCCAGTTTCCGCCACCGACAATTTGAAAGTCGCTACGTTTGCACAGCGCCTGTCCACTTAGAGCAAATTTAATAGAGATATTTTTTAACTTGTGGCTCGCCGTTAGAAATTGCGGAATTGTACGTGTGTGTGTGTGTGTGTGTGTGTTGTTATAAATTAAATAAGGTCCATAGTATAATAATTATATGAAAATCATTATTATTCCACAACTAGGTGCTAATTGCCGAAACTGAAGTTTGAAAGTTGTTACGTATGCGCAGGATCTTAGTCTTATTAAAGAAAGTTGGACGCTGTTACATTTGTTTTTATATGTTTTTTTTTTATCTAAGAAATAATTTCATAAAATACTGAACCAATTTAAAAAAGTCTTCCACTTTCAGAAAACAATGCAAATTGCTTTCTTATGCCACGCCGTATAAACGAAGTTAAAGCGAGCCGCTAGTATAACATGTAACACTACAAAGCTTTTAATACATTTAGATTTCAAATTATGCCATTAAATGCGTATTATAAAACTTTTATAAAAGAAAATATTGTGTGTGTGTGAGAGGCAGTCAGTCGGCTGGATATAAAAGTGGCCCGATTACGTGGGCCGGTGAGATGGGCCATTACAGCGGTTGAAAACAACGACTGCCCATTTACCTCACGTATTTACATGGAGATTACAAATTCGGGACAGTGTGAGATCTGGCCGAGAAGTCTTGAATGCCACAAACAAATTCAAACGGTTTATTCAGCCATTTTCTCATTCGAACGATAATAATTCAAATCATTCATTAATGGGGTAAGTACATGATTGGATAAGGTACGTGTAATAAAATATGTTATACAGACAGACAAAAATTCAAAAAAAAATGTTTTTTTGGTCTCTAAATCATTTAAAGTGAATGCAGCAATGATTTATTAACAAAAAAATTAATATACTGCCAGACAAATCTTTGTTACGACTTTATTATATGTGTAACTAAACAACATGAAATGGTTTTACGATATATTAGTGCTTCTATTATTATCGATTTAATTGGACCAAATCTTCCCCGTCTTCCAAATGCCGCAGTACATCCCGGAGGGCCTTCAAACAGATATAAATAAACGGCTAAATATAATTCGAACTACGCTCAATTACTCAAAAGCACTTGACAAATTTGAAAGATTCTTTTGAGCAGAATGAGCAAAACTCTTGGCTGTAACATTGGTTTAAATGGCAAAATTATGTATGTTTAGCTCACAGAGTTAGTAAGTTGAAGTGGCAATAGGCAGGCTTTGTAATAAGTACAAACTTACACACACACTTATATATGCATAAGAACAAACATAATACATACAAGGTATATGTATACCTTGTATATAAAAATATGAAGAAAAAGGAAGCAAAAAGAGCTGACTGAGCCACTAGCGATGAGAAATGGAAAGGTAATGTTCCCGAAGCATCTTTTTAAAACAGAATTTTGTTAGGAGCTTTCCGGATGTCAGTGTTTTATTTATTTTTCATTTTATTTTTGATTTACAATTTATTTGCTTTAAAATGCGAGTACATAATAATTGGTCTTATGGTAAGTTAATAAAAAATACTTACACATTCTGCCATATGACTGGAGTGCAAATGTTTTGAGACTAAATCAAGATTACATTTATCAAGTGAATAAAATATAAACATGCAATTCTAATTTAAATGTCAAATATGTCGAAAGTAAAAAAACAAAAACAAATAAATAACAGATTATTATTTGATAAACGTTTATATTTCATTGTCATTCAAATAGTCTCCAATATTATAATAACATTTGTGAATTAAAAAATACTCTCTTTTTTAATAAATTTTCATTAATTCCTTTAATGACGTCAGGCAACTGATTATATATTTTAATAGCTATACAGTATGCATTGTTGCTATAGAATTTTATCCTTTGTGGAATATATAATTTATAATTTACTTTTATTTTTATTATTACTTCTACTCCTTACATTTGTAGGGAATTAGATTACATTTACATTTGTACTCCTACACTTCATTTGTACATTTGTACTATTTATATTATATTTTGCAATGAAAATTTTTTGACTTATCATATTTTGGATATGTTTGTATATGTATATATATTTTGTTTATAGAACAAAGGCGGCAGACGGGCATATACGAGTAGTCGACCTGATGCTAAGTGGATACTGTCATCCATAGACATCCATGCCATTCATGAAAACATCAGTCAATGTTGTTGACAAATGTTGGCAGGCGCCCGGATGCTCTGCCTACCTTTGCAGATTAAGGACTGGATTGGGCGAAAGCGTTGGGAAAATGGGGAGGGAAAGGTTAGGATGGGATGGGAATGGGCTCTGGCATATCTTACTCACTACCGAAACACGTACGCACATACGATACGGAAATATGATAAAGTAGGAAATGTAATACATTTCAAGGTAGTCTTCTGTGAGAGAGGGGTAACGTGGCCAGTCGAGTACGCCCTGCGGCTGTGGGAATGCAACATGCACTCTCCCCTACAGGATACATATATATATATATATCCAAAAATATAGTGTAGTATACATATTTTGCTGATTTATCAAGAAAAGTCAAGCGGCACCGTACGTTTAATCGTCCGCTGCGCACCGTTCTATTTAACCGTCGTTTATAGTTGTGTCAATTAACATAGGTATGTGAATAAATTAAATGGAGGAGAATTTTAGGTATATCAATCAATAAACAAATAGGCAACTTAACAACATACAGATGTAATTAAGAACTTTACAGGTCACATAAAGAGACCAAGTACCCGGAACAGCCGCTTGGGACGCCCTCTGGTCAGATGAATCGACAACTGAACGAAGTTCGAAGCTGGTTAAAATATATTTGTTACCTTATCATTAATAATTGATATTTTTTTGTATATAATACTCTTAATATTTCAGAATCGTGAGACAGATAGATAATTGTCATGTGATTGTTTTGGTTTTCCATCTCGCTAACACACTGTTTTACGCTATGTGAATAGTATTGTGTATTACTTTATTGTATTGTATAATGTTGGAGTGCATGTATGTTTGTATGTCGTTAGGTCACGATATTCACTTTCAATCATATAGACGGCCTCTCTTTTTTTTTTGGACGTAGGCGGTAGACGAGCATACAGTCCACCTGATGGTAAGGGGAGACTGTCGTCCATAGATATTCGCGATACATGCCAACATCAGTCCAGAATGACAAACGTTGGCACGCTCCCGGATGCGCTGCCTACCTTTGTAGATATAAGAATGGATTTGGAGAAAGGGTTCGGAAAATGGAGAGATATAGGATGGGAATGGGCTCTGGCACATCTCACACACTGCCTCGTTCGTCTGCCGCCTTAGTCCATAAAAAAAAGAAGTAAACCAAACCATACAATCAGCCTATGTCTCTACACTGCTAGATATAGGCATCTCCTGCGGTGCGCCACCACACACGAGCTCTAGCTCATCGGATTCAGCCACCAGTGAAGTAGTTCCTCAAGTCGTGGCTCCACGTGGTCGGTGGACGTCTCAAACTGCGTTTCCCGATACGTGGCCTCCATTCGAGGAGCCATCTATCCCCCCCCCCCCCCCCTATCCCGCAAAGAAACATTACTCTCTCAATAGCTCAATAGAACTTATGAATCAGACTAATCGTCAGAAGCTGTTTCGGCATCATACGCCATTATTTATTGGCTGACTGCAGGAATAAGAAAATGAAATCCGCTAAGTCTCGATACATTTCAAAAATCTCTTCAATAATGTTACATTTGATTTTCCATTCTAAACCGCTTCAAAAATGTGGGTTATACAAATGTGTCATTATACCTAAAGCGACAACAATCAACTCAAATTGTATTGTTGATCGAAGAGCCCAAACAACTTTTTCTCCCGCCGTCTTGTAAACACGACGAACAAGGACATTATGCCGAAAATATCTGTAAAATCATTGTCGTTTTCAGTGTAAACGCGAGAAATGCAAAAGAATTAATACCGCCATTAAAGTGAGGGAAGATGTTATGGGCCCGTTGAATGGGGTTTTTATGCTTTCTGGGTATAGCCGTGCTGCGTTTAAATCGGTCGAGTTACTTGAAAGTTTACAATAATAACAAACATTTTTACAAGCGAAAATCATTTGTACAACATAAATGGCAATATTTTCAAGCAGATGCAACATATTGTATAAACAACATGTAACAATTATTTTATTTTATTTATTTGTGGAGCTTATATGTGTTATTTGTGGAGCTGGGTGTGGAGCTATAGTACCATCATATTTATTTAATATATAACTCTTCGAAAGGGATTATTTCGTTTATTTTTGAGCTAATAGCACTAGATCCATTTAACATCACTTGTTACTATATCAAAAACAGCATTCAATTGACCATTGCCAAATTTATATAAATGAAAATAAATCTGAAACTTAATATGTGCACTATGCTTTCCACCTCTGCATCGGTAAATGTCAGTCAATTATTCCGAGATATAATAGCAGTTGCAATGTAAATTGTGGGATAAGGTGACCTATTGTGCAAGATGTTGACACAATATAATTAAGTAGCCGTGTAACATCTTCAATGCAAATAGCCAAAATACATTTCACGTACTCGTCATATGCGCTGTTCACACGAAGTCACTAGAGAATTTGTAACCGCTGCACTCAAGAGCGGAAGGTTTTACTCACGAACAGATTAATATAATTTACAGACCGTTTCTTACTGTAATAGATGATATAGCAACCACTGAATTCAATTAAAACCTGAATGTATAAATCGAGTGCTGCACCTGTCAAAATCTGGTCGCATATGAAAGATGGCCTAACACCAGGTCGGTACATATAGTCACAATAGATGTGCGCCAGTTCGGTTTCAATAAATGACTTCATTGGTGAGGCGAAGCAGAGAATATAACGAAGAAGGCTGACTACATTATTATGTAAAATTAAAGCCTGGAAGAGAGAAATTAGGAGAAATTATTTATGAAATACGCTAAAATTTAAATAAATAACCTAGAGAGTAAAGATAGATAGGATAAATTCCTTATTGTACAGCAACACATGTTGCAAAGTGACAACTTAATTAATAAGACGGTCTCTTCCAGGCAGCTTTTGGATGGTAAGGAGAAAATACTCAATAAAATAATAAAGAATCATCTATAAAAGCCAGTCATTATGATTATTTATCCATTATCGATAAAAATCCATTATGACAACATTGCGTTGTTGCTCGTTTCAGCATAATCATTTTTACAAAAATCACCGACATAACTTACTGCATATTTTATTGCGGTGAATTCAGACAACCCACTTTGAAACTAAGTCTGTAACAATTCGACCGATTTCGAGCATAACTTGACTAGTGGTAACTTACTGACTGCTGTCTCAATTTAACTATGAATAGTTGAAATTGAGGATACACTGCTGGAAATTGAGGTGGATTATAGCTACTGTTATTTATCCAGCAAAAGGACTCGGTGAATAACTCGTAATTACAATAGAAATATCACTCACTCACTAGAAGTCTACATTTCGACAACGTATGTCATAACGGGCCAAACGCATTGCTTTGAGCCCCTCCTATACCATAACTGTTGAAGACGCAAGTATTCTCTCGTACAATGCGTTGAATTTAATGGAATAAAATATTCCTTCCTTAAATAAAATCGCCGGTGGTAGCTGGATGATAAGAGTCGAGGATCGTGTATGGTGACAAGCCACGGGAGAGGCTTATATCCAGCAGTGGAGAGACAGACTGATGGTATGGTATGGTATTCCTTCACATATGTAGAACGTAAACAGATGTGTCGAAAGTAATGCACTGATATTAACGATAAATAATTAAGAGCCAAAAATACTAAACAAGTAGCAAAACGATGCCGGCAAATTTAAAAATGTTTTTTTTTTAATAGGAATAAAGCGGCAAACGAGCAATCACTCCACCTGGTGGTAAATGGATACTGTCGCCCTGCGACATCCACGGTACATGCCAACTGCAGTCGACAATGACGAACGTTGGCACGCCCCCAGATTCGCTGCCTGCCTTGGAAAATGTTAGAATGGATTTAGAAGACAGGTTGGGGAAATGGGAAGGGATAGGATGGGACGGGAATGAGCTCTGGTAAATCTCACTCATTACCGAAACACGTACGTACATTGAGGTTATCCCTCAATGTACTATTCATAAACTAGTCATTATACATTTCAAGGTAGTCTTTTATGAAATGACAATGGTGTTAGGTGACAAAAAAGATATAGAGATCTTTCATGGACATGGAGACGACATGGACTTCTTCAACAAAGCTGTGAATAAGCTTCTGCAAGGCCAGCATACCCCCTCTGGTGTTATAAGTGTCATGGGCAACAGCAGCCACTTGCTATCACGTGGGGCGCTTGCCCGTCTGCCTCCTTTAATCTAAAAACATGAATAAAGAAGCCCCACTAAACGGGACTCCGTCGACAATGTGATAACATCCTTAGTAATATAAGATTATTTATTTCAGATACTCAAAAATTGTTTGTTTTATTGATCGTGGTGTGTTTGCTGCTTACTTAGTAGTTTGTTTGATACCCGATTAAATAGAAGTCGATATTAACTAGACCTGCAATACATTTTGTCTGTTCACTCTCCCGTCTAAACGCACCTCAAAAAAACATCAAGTCCAATCCTCTGTTTGTACAAAGAACAGAGGTCGAACTTCACGTGGCACTTAAAGATCGAAAATTGTAAGAGTGTTATCTTTGTAGATATTATTTTTACACTTGTCCAAGTCACTTTGATGGTTTGTGACCTCAAGTAACGTTGACTTTGTATTTAACCTATCAAGCTGTAGCTTGACTTTCAATTGTTGTCTTTTGTATTAGTGGCCGATTATAACTTAGTCGCCTTTTACGACACCCACGCGACGGGAAGATATGGGGTGGGACTATTTACGAAAGCCACGCGACGGGATGTTATGGGGTGGGACTATTCTATAGCCGGCCGACACCATGTATTGATTTCTAAATATGATTTGTTTATATGGACTAAA
Organism: Sesia apiformis; assembly: GCA_914767545.1. Taxonomy (NCBI): domain Eukaryota; kingdom Metazoa; phylum Arthropoda; class Insecta; order Lepidoptera; family Sesiidae; genus Sesia; species Sesia apiformis. Next base: position 15,252,239 of record OU611965.1, on the reverse strand, counting down.
CTCCACTTAAACAAACATAGATTTAGTACATTATGTCAACGGTTCTCAAACTGGTCAAGGCTTGTATCTTGGTCGCGGTTTAGATTCGTGTGTATGAAGTCCTGTATTGCAATATTTAGTACAAAGCGCCGATACGGGCGAAAATCAAAACTGTGTTTGATATATACGAGTACATAGATCGGTGGTTCTCAATGTGGGGCCCATGAGGGAATATTTAATTTTAAGAGTGACGAGAGTTATTAATTTTTTTACAAGTTTTTATTTAACTTCACCTGTTAGTTAGTATGTTTGTGACAAATCTTGCAACCAAAATTTGAACCTAAACTCACGACTTTAAAATTTTGCATGCTTGTTCAGTTCTGATGACAATACACTAAAATGATAGAACCTGATGCTGCAGCCAGGATTGTCTCCTCACTAAGGCACTCCTCAACGGTTAGTAGCACGGACACGAAACTTTACATATACGTTTAATTTTGATAGCTAAACATGTTCTTCACCATGAACTGATACTGCAGCCAGGGTTGTCTCCTCATGAGGGCACTCCTCAACGATTAGTAGCAGAGATACGTAACTTTGCGTGTAGGTTTAATTTTGATAGCTAAACATGATTTACACCATGAATTGATGCTACAGTCAGGATTGTCTCCTCATGAGGGCACTCCTCGACGGTTAGTAGCATGCACATGAAACTTTGCAAAACAAATCATGACTTTCTACCGTAATGATGCGTTACTTGAAATGAATAGATTGAGAAATATTTCTAACTAAAAAGGTGTAAATAAAATAATATTAAAAAAAAACGTTTTTTAAAAACAAGCTTTTATGCGAGCCATGTACTAAAACGAATAAAATAATGTATTATTTCATTAATAATGAAAATTGCTCTATGAATTTATTTGTTAAATAGTAAAATGTATACTCATATTAGGACGAGATCGGTATCGTGCTATGGTACAAGGTGCTGCTAAGAGAGTTATGGAATTCAAATAAAATTGGGCCGGGCAAATTGCTGGAGGAGGTGATGGCAGATAAAGTAAGATCTTAACAGAGTGGTGACCGAGGGAAAGAAAACGATGCTCGTCTGGCGGTAAGGTACCACCCACTTTACCGTGATGTGAAGAGAGTTACGGGAGGGATATGGTTGTAAACAGCGCAGAAACGAGGAGGGAGGCACAAACGAAAGGAGGGTTATACTCAACGGTGGGTGGAAACAAGCTGTAGATGATGATAATGAATAGGGGACATCAGGATTTTTGGGAAAACTTCGATGGGGTGTGAACTACCGATATAGATTGATATATGTACGAATGCGGAAAAAATTCCGTGTCATACTTTTTTCACAAATAATTTCTTGATCATTTCGCATTTTTCGTTTTAAAACTCATTTCACATTTTAATAAAAACAAGAAAGATTAACATCAATTAGTATTTTCAACAAGCTTTTGTTTTTAATAAGCCTTTGTTTTAATGGGCCTTTAGAAAAACAAATTGTTTGAAAAAATATTTTCAGGAAAATATACAATATAAAAATTACTTATTGAATTCGTCTAAATAATAACTCGATCGAGGTTTTTCAAAAACATTTTGGGAATAGTATTGTTTTGCGAAAACGCGAAAAGAAAAATCCAATTATTATAAAAAGAAAATATTTTTAAACACAACTGTGTTATCCTGCACTATAAAGTAGAATTTTTAATAATAAACTAATAAACGTGTCAACACATATACTTTGTTATACATTATTTATTTGACTAATGTGTGTATAAATAGATGGTAAAAAATAATATGATTTAATATATACATATGCATATATATTTATAAATATGCAATATGTACAACAAACTATATTGCGAGACAAATAATTACATTACAATTAAATGAAATCTTAAAATCTATACAATTGTGTTACCGAAATAATGCAAAACCAACCTACTAAACCTACATTTCTACTAATTTAAAATGTACAAAATCCTTCTAGCAAAAATCTAATTACTGTAATTAATAAATTGTAAGGTACAAACACGTAAAGATTTGTTGTTCTGTCTAAAACGTTCTTAGCGCTCATTACTCAGTACAGGGCATTAATTGGACACTGGCAGCGCGGCGCGAGCGACAACAGCCTGCTGCAAGACAATGTGCATGAGGGGGTCCATGGCCAGCAGTGGATAATGGAAGGGCTGGTTGCATTGCATTACCTTGCATTGCATGTCCATGCATGCATTGCAGTGCATTTGTGTGAAATTTGAAATAAAGTTTTATATTTTATGTTTAACGTTTTAATAAAATAATTTTATACCGCGAACCCGTAAGCTGTGGAACGAACTGCCTCTATAGGTTCTTTCATTACTCAATTCCATTACGCTACCATATGGGGTTCATCAAGAAAACTGTGAATGGGATTTTGCAAGGTCGGCGGCGTACTCGCATACCCCCCCTTGTTGAAGGTGTCCATGGGCGGCGGTAACACTTACCATCACGTGGGACCGCTTGCTCGTCCGCCTACTTAATAAAATAGGAATTAAAAAAAAAAAAATGTCCTGAAGTGTGTCATGTCAGGAATAATTTGGCGGGGGTCAAAGGGGGAACATCAGTTTTTCAAAATTTTCTAAAAATTGTTAGATTTTCTGACAAAATGATCAAATATCGGAAGTTATTCCCAATTGTTCCAATAGGAACAATTCATAAAAATTGTACCAAGCCTAATTTAGAGGAGGAACTATACGCGACATCACGGAGAACATGTCATCTGTATTAAAAACAAATAAATCTTTCCATATTTTCTCCAGTGTGTAAAATTGTAATACATTCTTCGATGTGTAATCTCCGTAATCAATGATTAAATCTCAACTCCAGTACATAAAAAATGCTGCGTCCGTTTTAGCCATTCACAATTTCCGTAGTTGAACCGTACCTAGTCCTTAGAGCTGTCAAACAGTATAGTAACAGGTATCTATCACGTTGTAGTGTAGGTAGGCGCATATTGTCACTATCCGATATGTGGGTAGCGTACGAGGGCAGTCTGTGGCTGACAATTAAATGTGTAACATATATTCCGTGTTCTCATTATTTAAATATGCCAAAATACAGGATATTTTGGCGACGATTTAGTAACTCATGCGTAGTGATATTGTATTAGCATAAATTGTGTTGAATACAAATGGCGAATCATGAGAACACGGAATATATGTTACACGTTTAATTGTCGGCCACAGACTGCCCTCGTACGCTACCCACATATCGGATAGTGACAATATGCGCCTACCTACACTACACAAGTACACACATATGACACATACATTAGTTTTTATATAAAACTATATACTGACAACTAGTAGTTACTAGTAAAAGGATTTACATAGATGTTTCGCTTTTGAATATAAAAACTGAAGTCGTTATGTATATACCATATACTCAGAGAGAGAGCTCGCAACCAAGGTAAATTTAAATGCTCAATGACTATTAAACAAACGATTTATAAAATAATTTTAAGCATTTGTGAGGAATGGGCCTCTCTCGCCCAAACCTCCCAAACGCTATTGCAATGTTTAATACATTTTTTTTTATAGAATAAAAGGCGGCAGACGAGAGCCATACAGTCCACCTGATGGTAAGTGGATACTGTCGTCCATAGACATCCGTGATACATGGTAACATCATTCCAGAATGACAAACGTTGGCATGCCCCCGGATGTGCTGCCTGCCTTTGCAGATTAAGGAATGGATTGGGAGAAAAGATTGGGAAAATGGCGAGGGATGGAATGGGAATTGAATTGGGGAAATACGATAAAGTAGGAAATGCAGTACATTTCAAGGTAGTTTCTGTGAGAGAGGGGTAACGTGCTCAGTCGCCCTAAAACTCTCCCCTGTAAGACCAATACACAATAATATTACAATAAACTTATTTAACAATGGATCCGGTGAGCATAACAGATAACAGGTATACACTGCACTCACAGATAAAATTTAATATAGATACCCACGCTAGACTATATTTAATTACTTGGGCAATACAATTCATAGGTTTTAGGGTTTAAAAATATAACTTGCTAAATTTTTCGATTCGTAACCGTTGGGATGTTGTGTCTTCGGGAATCCGGAGATAGATAGATAAAAGGGCAGTTTATCGTTCAAATGTTTTTTCGAACTCACTTGAATGAAATACAAAGGTGTCACAATGTTACAACTCAAGTCTGAAATTAGGATATTAAGCAAAGCGACATCTATTGGTACATCAAAGTAACTACATTAAAAGGATCATTACAAACCATCTTTGCGTGTATTCGTTGTGGCAACCTAGATAGCACCTGTTCGTGATAAGAACCTAGAAGTAGTTAGTGTAGTTATTAGCTTTCTCAGTTTTATAACTTTGTTATTTATTGCGTTAAGGAGACAGTTGTTTTTGCATTGAGTAGAGTTTTAATTTATTGATAACAAATCGAAAAAAGTGGATTTCAGTAAAATTGTCATCCGCTAGGTTTTGGTTTGGTACAGTCTAGTTATTTTCAAGTAATTCAAATCATGGATTTACGCAAAGTTCTGAAAATTCACCCGTTTGCGGACAAAATTTTTTATAAATGTCTCAAGATCCCATACTGTTACTTATTTATAATCTGGTCGCGGTAGGAATATGAAAATCGCAGGCTTCCTGCGGCGTATCCGAAGTTTTTAATTTCAGAGCGCCTTGTACGGTTTATTACAAAAAAAGGCAATAAGAGAAGCTATTTGTTCTGTTTCCTGGTGGCATTAAGCAAGGTATTCGTTGTGGGTAATACCGTATTTCAATATTTTAATTCATATTTTCAATTACGATTTTTTTTCCTATATAGTAACAGTGCAATTAGCACATTCTCCCAGTGTCAAGTTTTCTTCATAATAAGTAACATGAAAGTCCAAAACATATCATGTCCAATGTCAATGTCGAAGTAAGTCAGGAGTCACTCAGTGAAGTGATCAATTTTTTTACTGGGGAGAGAATACGACTACTGCGTTTTTCGTGGTAGCACACGAAAAATGCAGTCCTCTGCTTTTATTTCATTATAACAAACATCACGCACAAAAATCACTTTGAAATTTAATAAACTATCACTATTTAACCACAAAACGTCTAATACACATACATGTAGTTAAAATTAACAATAATTAACTTCACCGCCAGATAAGTTCCCGCTAAAAAGTCTTCAATCACGATTTGAGTTTATAGTGTATTCGTGAAAAAGTATAGCCACTTATTGGAATATTCTAAAAACTAAATATTCACTATAAACAAATAAATTATGCTCTTTTAAAAACATCACAAACAAAACATTTCCATGAAAGTACTGTCAATGTAGCCTCTGGGATTTACAATAAACTGACATAAATGATATAAAGATCTGATGACAAATGTATAGACAATGACAATTAGTAACATAATCACGATTTCAGATTGTTTTTGTGAGGTCCAATTTGTAGATGCATTTGACACAATCTGACTAAAGTGATTTCTGAGTGTTCTGTTAACTTTTGCATTCTGTTGTTTGTTTGTATATCTGTGTATTTATTGTTTAGGTATATTTGTATGCCCACGAGGCGGGATATAGAGAAACGCTTCAAGCAATATTTCCATCAATGTACCTTTGTCCGCAAATAAATGTATTATATTTTAAAATAGGGTTTTTAATCGTCGAAATCGATTTTTAGGCAAATATCATCTTTTTTGTTAAAAAATACCAAAAAATTCTGGATAACTAAGGAAAACGTATATATTGATTAATTATTTTTGAAATAATTAAATTTGGGAAATGGAGAGGGAATACGTTGCAATCCTGAAGCCACTGACCGCAACTTTTTAGCCAAGTCACCCCTCTCTCAGAAAACTAACGTATAATGTATAACATTCCCATCTTATCCTATATTACCTCAATCTATCCCATCGAATGGAGAGTAAAACCCCATCCCCCAAGGAGGATTTGGTGGTTTAGTGAAAGGAGGAGAACCGTTTATCCCATTACAGTTCCTATTCCCCATTTTCCCAACCCTTGGTCCAAATCCATTCCTAAATAAATCTTCAAAGATGAGGAGCGCAGTCAGAGGCGTACCAATGTTTGTCATTCTATACTGATGTTGCCATGTATCGCGGATGTCCATGGACGACAGTATCCACTTGGCACCAGATGGATTTTCTGCTTGTCTGCCATCTATTTCTATAAAAATTGTGACTAAACAATTTTGGCTAGCAAAAAGCGGAGTCAAAAAATAATCAAATTCCCATTAAGACGTTCTAAAAACAATTTCCTCACAAACTCTCGTTTGTTTTGTTGCGATAACAACGCAAAATGGATAATTTCTTAAAACAACTTTACTGAAAACAATTTGTGCTAAAGATTCCCAAATGGCTATGACGATCTTCGACAGATCCGTTGGTCTTTCACAAAACTAATTTTAACATCACTTCCTACTTTCAGAAAAGTTCTTTCCTGGGTACTCGTTTTCAACGCTCGAGAAGAAATCCGCTCAAGCTTACTAAGTGTTTACGGAGAAATCTTTGAAACTGTGGAAATGAAGTCGGTTAAATGATATTTTCGACTGGAATCTTCTCCGCTACTTTTCAAGTTGTATTGTTTTTTTTTGTAAAAACAAACAATTGTAGAGATACTTATTGCATCCTAGTGGAGTAACGTATTAGGAGAACAAAACAACTGTATACATACATGTTTTTATAAACGTCATTAAAATAATAGACAATAGACAACACCTTATTCCGACATACACTAACACACTATGAACAAAGTAGGCAATAAGAAAAACAAAAGAAAATCACAAACATTAAAAAAAATACAAGAAATAACAAAAATAAAAAAGAATAAAAATGTCACGTGTATCATGCACGTGTTTGTTGCGATGCCGGAAATGGTCTCCAACTCAGCATATGCTGTGACTGAGTTTCAGTCATCGCGCTGATTTTCAGTGGAGCCATTACAATTATCGTTATAATATAATAATGATTACATAAATGCATAAAAATATCACTAAATACAATGTGACATCTTCAAAAAAAAAAAATTCTTACAAAAACGTCTAAACGAATTTTTGCCCATAATTGTAAAAAATACATGAAAAAAATGTAAATTATGTACATGTAGGTATTTAAAGGTTCTCTTTTAAATAATGGTAAAATCTAAATGTCAACATACGACTTACGGGTTTGTTAAAATGAGGGTGCCATGAGCGTAGCCATAGTGGGGCAGCTTGGAGCGGGGCGGGGGGGGGGGGGGGTAAGGTTTGGCATAGGGAAGAATATGTAAGTAATAGACTTTCTGCATTACACTACCTCTATTTAAATTATAAGAAAATTGTTTGTTTTCTCCCACCCTGGATAAAATCCTGACTATGCCCTTGGAGGGTGCGATATTATAATGCTAATACATATTAAAGCAGGTAAATGAATATTTCAAATCAAGGTTAGGTTAGCGTCATCTCAAGAGTCAATGGCTCCTCTTGGCGTTGGTTGTCGAACACAGTCGGCTTGTATAAACTTCCTATTTCTTGACACCATCTGGCCTTCCCGCCATCATCGTGTATTACCGCTGCCCTCCACCTGAACGGTCCCACTAGGTGATAGGGGGAATTTGAACCATTAACGTTGTTAAGAACCGCCACTGCAGGAGGTTTGACGGCCCCTGGTGTTGCAGATGTACATACAGTCGACAACAGAACCGAAAAGAACCCAACAGAAGGCCTAGAATCGAATGGTTTTGGGTGCATTAGTATGTTGCTAACTGTAAATAGGCGGCGGAAACATCATGTGGTCCGCCTAACTTCCGCCTCTACCAAAAAAATACAATAAAGCCAAAGTTACTCGTACTTGGCGAGATAAATGGCAATGGTTAAAATAAATTTAAAATAAAAAAATCTTAAATAAGATATTAATTCGAAAGTGAACGAGATTCCTAAATGCTCTGTTAGAAATAAATTATTTATAAACCCAAGGCTTTATTTAACCCAAAACACGTAAAAATATTATTAAAGGGGTCATCTGGAAAGTAAGGCCAAAATGGCCACCAAAAAGCTCGGTGTGCTGAACAGAGCGAAGCGGTACTTCACCCCTGGGCAACTCCTAATGCTTTACAAAGCTCAGGTGAGGTCCCATATGGAGTATTGCTCACATCTCTGGGCCGGCGCACCGAAATACCAATTAGACCCATTTGACTCCATCCAACGACGCGCTGTTCGTATTGTCAACGATCCCACTCTCACGGGCAGTTTAGAACCCCTCAGCGTTCGGAGAGACGTTGCACCTCTCTGTGTGTTCTACCGCCTGTACAATGGGGAATGCTCTGAAGAATTGTTCAACATAATTCCCACTTCGGGTTTCTACAACCGCACCTCCCGTCACAGAAGTGCGGTCCATCCGCATTTCCTCGATACGGAGGTGTCGCGTGCTGTTCGGTTCAAAAATTATTTTATATCGCGAACCCGTAGGAAACGTGTGGAACAAACTGCCTCAAGAGGTCTTCCCATTAAACTACGACATGGGGTTCTTCAAGAAAGCTGTGAATAGGATTTTGCAAGGTCGGCGGCGCGCCCGCATACACTCTGGTGTTGCAGGTGTCCATGGGCGGCGGTAACACCTACCATCACGTGAGACCGCTTGCTCGTCCGCCCTCTTCTCTATAAAAAAAAAAAACTTGCACTGGAATTCAAATAACAAACACTTACTGCTTTTCCCTCCCTAACTGTGGGTTCAATAAGCGTTCATATTGGCCACATGTGACCACTTTACATACCACTTCCACAATTCGGATCGAAATTACTGCAGCGGGCCATTGAATGACTAAACCGGCTTTCATAGCAATAACAAAATGTTATTGAAGTGATCAATGCAATAGATTTATAGATTAGTGAAATTACTAAACAATGATTTTAATCACAAGTTTCTTAGGTTAATGATTAGGAAATCAACAATCCTGAAGAATGTATTTATAAAATAACACACAAACGCTCATATGCGAGCACCTTTTTAAAGCTTTTAAAGAGTTATGTTCTGTTCCAATTCAATTTATCCAAATGGTAAACAAACGTGGCGGCCTTGAGAAAACTGACACGGCCTTATATTAAAGAAATATCTCAACATTTAAGCTTTAAATCTAGGGCAAACTTGCACACTCGATAAATCAAATTATGGATGAAACAATCATCAACTCACAATTTAATTTAAGGCGGTGTTTTTTTACATTTTGGACAAATTAGATTGGAACGGAATATACAGAATATCAATCTAAATATTGTATTGCAGAGATATATTTGCTACTTCATCACATAAGTTCCAAAAAAATGATAAGAACTTGTTAAAATAATTTGTAAAATAACTTTAATATATAGAAATAAGCTGGCAAGTGGACAAATATTCCACCTGATGTTAAGGAGATACTGTCGCTGATAAATACATACTTATACGATACATGTCTACTCATGAGTGACATAGATAGAACTCTCCACCTTATTTACTCTCAAGTTTATTACCAACGTAAGTCATGCCGTGCCACGTCATCAGCCTACGTCTCTCACCTGCTGAATATAGACTACCCGCAATTCTTGCCACTACATAAGACCTTCTGCTCTTAACATTTCACCTCCTGTCCTTTCCGCTACTTATTTTCCACTCGAGTAATTACAAGTATCTACTTATTTCGATGACTACTCGAATCGCAACATTATTCCACGGTACTGCAACAAATTAACCGAGTTCCGTGAATGATTATGGAAAACATTCGCACATAGATTAATAAATACAACGCGATACTGAATGAGAACGAATGAATATTCCAGCAGAGGTAATTATATTTATACCGGAATCCTTTTTTAATAACAGCTGTTTTTAATAAAAAAAAATATATTAAAACCATAGAAAATATATATCGTGCCAGTGAGTTTCTAAATTTCAATTTTGACAAGCTGGGCAGTAAATCTTAGAGAAAATAGAAAAAATAGTAATATAGTAAATAGAGAAAATAGTAATAGAGAAAATCTTCGTGTGAAAATTTCAGAGACTTGAAAAATCGGAGTTGTATGCAAAGGTTTTTTACACTAGCCTGATGGTGAAGAAAAACATTGTGAGAAAATCAAGTTGGATTGCAAGTCCATAATCAATACACTCCCTAAACAATCAAATACAATCGTGGGGGCCTCTGAAATACGGTATAAATCACCCAATGTTGAACGAAAGCACATTCTTGAATATGAAAATTAAATTTGAGCAGATCTGATGATCTCGTTCTACGAGAGGGCAGAAATTAAATTGTTTTACTACGCTCCGTTTCACACCTGTATTTATCGGGAGAACATTTATCGACATTATTATTTCATTAAAATTTATAATTGCGTTTTATTTAAATTAAGATTTCCATTGAGCGTTTGTTTGTAAAGGAACAGGCTGTTGTCTAGTCTCTTGGTGGATCTTACCGGTTGGGTATCGTTGCCACTGACACCAGTGGAGACGTGACGAAAATTTGTTTCGGTTTAGCTGTTTGCATTAGTAGCATCCTTTTCTTCATCACCGCCGCACTAATGGCGACAGTGGTTGACGGTGAATGTGTGTGTAGTGCGTGCCTGTTTGTTTCCTGGTGGTCTTTGAGCCGCAGCCTATGTGACCAGTCGCTGACGAGACCGTCACCGCGCCGCATCATTAGCTCCCACTTGGAGCCACTCCCGCATAATATCCCGTATCCAGGTAGATGCTGTCTATTTTTCATAACTTCTCTATGAATCTTGTAGTCCTCGCTTGCCTTTTTTTTTTTTTACGTGGGGAAATCCTGCATGAGATATCCTTCCGCTGGGGATAGGCGGAGGGTTATGCCGGACTCTTACAGGCTGAAACCCCATGGTGTTCCATCTGCTCACTTAACGCCAGGGTCACGGGTGCGCTTTCGCATTCGTCCGCGACCCCGACTGTGACGGCCCGCTAATGCGGGCCCCGGTCTCTGCTGTATTTACCGGTCCTGGAGGGTGGGCGTCGCTCGGGAACACGCGTGCGGAACGCCCATTCTTCTTCTAACGAGCCTTGTCGGTTTAGTCGACGAACTTCCCCACGTTCGCCGACCGGCTCATTTTAGGGTGGGGGCAGATGGCGGGCGTAATCCCGCCTTCTGCGCCCGGTTCGCCTGCGGCGCAGCGGGTCAGTAGCTTCGCGCTCTCTGGCCCGCTCCGCCGCTTCCTTCTGGAGCATCACGTGCTCGCAAAAGGTCGTCACTGCTTTCCACGACCTCTCGTCGCCGACCATAGCTTTCACTACAGCCGGCAAGGAGAGGTCGCTGCCTATCACGGCGCCGAGAGAGGCGCGCTGCTCCACCCAGGCCGCGCACGCTTCCAGCGTGTGCTGGGCAGTCTCCTCCGGTCAGCCGTCGCAGTGTAGACACACCGCGGTCGGCTCCCTCCCGATCCTGTGCAGGTACTTCCCGAAACAGCCATGTCCCGAGAGCACCTGCGTCGACCGGAAGGTCAGGACGCCGTGACGTCTGTCCAGCCACTGGTTTAGGACCGGACGGACCGCCTCCACTGTCCTGGCTCCGGCGCTGGGGCTGCCCAGCCTCTGCCGCCACTCTTCCACCATGACCCGACGGAGCTCGGCGCGCGTCGCCTCCACCTCTCTCGGCGTCGGAACTCGACCCCGTTCCGACTGCTCCTCGCGCCAGTAGTGTAATGACGCGAGGACCTCCGCGTCCAGATCCCAGGGGGGGGACGCCGCCAGCGCGCATGCCGCCGCGAAGGACACCGTGCGGTATCCTCGGCACGCCCTGATCGCGATCGCCCTCTGCGGAGCGCGCAGGTGGGCGACTGTGCGTCTGTTCAGGGCGATCGTCCATACGGGCGCCCCGTACAGGGCCATCGACCGGACGACCCCGACGTGCAGACGCCGACACGACACGTCCGGTCCCCCGAGATTTGGCAGCAGGCTTCCGAGGGCCGCCGCCGCCCCCAGCAACTTTGGCGCCAAGCGGCGGAAGTGCACCGCGAAGTCCCATCGACCGTCCAGCACGAGGCCCAGGTATCACATCGTCGGTTCAATGGCGATGCAAACACCGCCCACCACGATGCCCGATCCCGCGGGTGGCGCTCTGCGAGGCCCGTGGAAGCACAGGGCCTCGGACTTGTCGAGGGCCACCTGGAGGCCTAGCCTGCGGATTCGCCCCACGACGTGGGCCACACCGGCGGTGGCTAGCAGGCGACACTCCCTGTACGTCTCGCCGCGGCCCATCACTAACGTGTCGTCGGCGTAACAGGTCACGTCGACGCCGCAAAGGTTGCTGCCCCGCAGCACCCAGTCGTAGCCGATGTTCCACAGGAGCGGCCCGAGGACCGAACCCTGCGGGACACCGCACGACATGTCGCGCCTGCACCGCTCGTCCCGGCCAGGGTACGACACGTACCGGTCCGACAGGTAGGACCGGATCGTGTGGCGGAGGTAGCGGGGCGCTCGATGAAATTTGAGCGCCTCTTCTATGCAACTCCAGGGCAGGCTGTTGAACGCATTGGCGATGTCCAGTGACACCGCCAACACGATCTCGCCCCGGGAGACCGCCTCCTCCGCCAGGGCCTTCACCCGCAGGATCGCCTGGACGGTCGACCTTCCCCGTCTAAAGCCGAACTGGCTGTCGGCCAGGTCGGGGCCCACTCTCTCGAGGTGCTCGACGAGGCGCGCGGCAGTTATGCGCTCGAAGAGCTTGCCGGCCTCGTCGAGCAGCACGATGAGGCGGTACGCGGAGGGCGAGTCCGCCGGACGCCCGTCCTTCCTCAGGAGAACTAAACGACCGGTTCTCCACTGTCGCGGGAACCGTCCCTGCTCGAGGCAGGTGTCGAGTAGTCTCCTGAATTTGGAGCCCAAGGCCCCGAGGGCGTACACCCACACGCGACCGGGTACACCATCGGGTCCAGGGGCAGTGTTCTTGGCGCGGAGTCTCAACACAACCCCGCCCAGCTCCCCCTCGGGTCCTCGCTTGCCTATCTTAACCCTAGTTAAGCAAGAACAACCACACCTACTCATCCAGCATTATTTCTTCTATTATTAGATTTGCCACACAGCGCATTCCAGTTTTGTGTTGTAATTTTTGTTAACCCCACTGTATTTGTTACGAAATACCATAAATAAGGTCGCAATAAAAACGCAATTAAATTTAGAGTAGTTATAATTGTAGTATAATTGTATTCCTTTACAATCATTTGCTAATTGAAAAAATAAACAACTAAAATTCGTAACAACTCCAGTGGCGACAAATTCGAACACAACATCTATTCAGCCAGCGCCTTTTGCTTTATCTTTTCTTTCATTTTTATTTTACTTTTATCAGCCACATGTTTTTTTTTTAAATTGTTTCTCTTAATATAACTTATGTAGTTATTTTATTTATATAATGTACCTATTCATTGATTATGTATACCTTGTATGTATAATATATATATTCTTATGTACATACATATATGTGTGTGTATGTAATGTTATTTATGTATGTTATGTCACACACCATCTAAATCGAGTCTTTCATGCACCTCCTAATTGAACTTCTCTGATCAGCCCAAAAGTTGGCTGCTAGAGAATACCCTAAGGCATTAAGGTATTGTGCAATGAAGTATAAAAATCTTCTTCTTCTTCTTCTTTTCAGCCCTTGGACGTCCACTGCTGGACATAAGCCTCCCCCATTGTCCGCCATTTAGACCTATCGGCAGCGACCTGCATCCAGCGGGTGCCCGCAACCTTTATGAGGTCGTCTGTCCATCTAGCAGATGGACGTCCTCGGCTTCGTCCGCCGGTACGTGGTCTCCATTCGAGAACCCTTCTGCCCCATCGGCCATCGGTTCTTCGAGCTATGTGCCCTGCCCACTGCCACTTCAGCTTGCTAACCCGAGAGGCTATGTCGGTGACTTTAGTTCGTCTACGGATCTCCTCATTCCTGATTCGATCACGTAGGGAAACCCCGAGCATAGCCCTCTCCATAGCTCGCTGTGCGACAGTGAGCTTATTTATGAGGCCCATAGTCAGAGACCACGTCTCGGTGCCGTAGGTCATCACTGGCAACACACACTGGTCGAAGACCTTCGTCTTCAAGCACTGAGATATTTTGGACGAGAAGACGCTGCGTAGCTTCCCGAACGTTGCCCAGCCGAGTTGGATTCGTCGATTGACCTCTTTCTCGAAGTTGGACCTACCTAGTTGGACCGTTTGGCCTAGGTAGACGTACTCGTCAACAACTTCGAGAATCGAGCTCCCAACTGAAACTGGGGTGGGCACGACATGGACATTCGACATGATTTTCGTCTTGTCCATGTTCATTTTAAGGCCCACCTGTTGGGAAACTCGATTGAGGTCTCCGAGCATTGTGCTAAGATCCTCCAGCGATTCTGCCATGACCACGATATCGTCGGCAAATCGAAGGTGAGTGATGCATTCGCCATCAACGTTGATGCCGAGTCCTTTCCATTCCAGGAGCTTGAAAGCGTCTTCCATCGCATTGGTGAAGAGCTTCGGAGAGATAACATCTCCTTGTCTCACACCCCTCTGCAATGGAATCGGCTCCGTGCTCCCTTCCTGTACTCGGACTGACATGGTGGCGTTGTTATACAAACACTTCAACACTTCGATATACCGATAGTCAATATGGCACCGCTGGAGGGACTGTAGCACTGCCCAAGTCTCGATCGAATCAAAGGCTTTCTCATAGTCCACAAACGCTAAGCATAATGGCAAGTTATACTCCTCGGTCTTCTGTATAACTTGCCGCAGCGTATGGATGTGGTCTATGGTACTATAGCCTTTTCGGAAACCGGCTTGTTCGGGAGGCTGGAAGTCATCAAACCTGCGCTCGAGACGATTCGTGATAACCCTCGAAAACAGCTTATAAACATGGCAATAAGTATAAGTGTAAGTGTAAAAAGTGTAAAAATAAATAAAATTATTATCGTTGTCCACACTCATGATAGTGAGGACAACGGTAATCGTTATGTTTACAATTCCCGTGATCCCACCAGAGTGGGGATTATCAGCGGGGACAACGATAGTAAACTGTCGAGTTCCACGACAGGGCTGAGGTTTTCCTATAAACCAACTAGTGCGAACGAGCTAGTGAACTATAAATCAATTAGTGCGAATGAGCTAGTGAACTATAAGCCAACTAGTGCGAATGAGCTAGTGAACTATAAACCAACTAGTGCGAATGAGCTAGTGAAATATAAACCAACTAGTGCGAATGATTTAGTGAACTATAAACCAACTAGTGCGAACGAGCTAGTGAACTATAAATCAATTAGTGCGAATGAGCTAGTGAACTATAAGCCAACTAGTGCGAATGAGCTAGTGAACTATAAACCAACTAGTGCGAATGAGCTAGTAAACTATAAACCAACTAGTGCGAATGAGCTAGTAAACTATAAACCAACTAGTGCGAATGAGCTAGTGAACTATAAACCAACTAGTGCGAAGAGATTTAATGATTCCACTACAAATGAGTCGCTGCGGGGGTGATCCAGCCAGAAGATGTGACACTCGGCCAATCCCAGTTCTGCTAGTTAAGCTGAAATAATTTCGTAATTCTATCTACACGCAGTCACAGAGTATAGTTCTTTCATCTCACGAAGGCGACTTATGCTCGTACGTGTACAGTTTAGTTTGCGTCGCGGCGTCGTCGGGAACCCAACTGAATGTTCTCAAGTTTACATACACTAAAACAATGTACTTATTTTCTCAAGTTTCGCACACTAAAACAATGTGCATGTATGTACACAACCACTACTAAGAGTAAGCCGTCTTCGTGAGATGAAAGAACTATAACAGTGTCGATATACGAATAGCTGAGCGTCAGAAATTCGCTCACAATCTGAACCAGCTACCATTATTGTCATCTCACAATGTCCCATAGTTTTTTTTTTATATTAAGAAGACGGCAGACGGACATACCATCCACCTGATGATAAGTGGATACTAGCGTCCATACACTTCTTCGATATATGCCAACTTCAGTACAGCCATCTTTAATGGTTGAATTGGAAAAAGGGTTGGGAAAATGGTTAGGGATAGGGTAAGCGGATACTGTCGTCCACAGACATCTGCAATATATGGCAATATCAGTCCAGAATGACAAACGTTATTACGCCCCCCGGATGGGCTGCCTGCCTTTGCAGATTAGGGAATTAATTGGGAGAAAGGATTGGGAAAATAGGGAGGGATAGGATAGGAATGGACTCTGGCATATCTCACTCACTACCGAAACGCGTATATACCTATATATATGGGTATATGCGTATATGTGTCCCCTTTGTCAAGTTGCATTTTAACTTGTAAATTGAGTTCATTAGTTTTTAAGTTAACAAACTCACAATATCTATAATAATATTGGTATGACTTGAACTTGAATTACCTTAAAAGGCTAAAGTACTTTAACCTATCTTCAGATGGGCCCCAGTTCCCTATAATTGAAACATGGCCCTCCCCTAATATAATTACAACGTTTACCAACTCATAATTGACTTTTCAAAACTTCGATGGCCGAAATTTGTCTTCGGGCCAAAAGTTGGTAGTTGGGACTCGAGATCGGTCCCATTCTTGCCAAAAATTAATATAAAGAGAGTCAATTACCATTGATAATACACCTACGGATTGGCGGAAAATTGAATTTCTTGAATAAACCCTCTTTGTAAATGATTTATAATGGAGGAGATACGCCGCTAAACAAATAGGATATTTTTCAAAGGAAACCTAGATGGAATCGTGAACTCGAAAAACATCTCATTTTTATCAAAGGAATTTATAGGAGTGTGTTACGAGAACATAATTCTTTGCCGTAGCATATCGGTATTCAATAGGAATTTATTAATATATTTCTGGGAAATATAAAATTCCGAATGACTTCTTAGTAACTCATCTCATTGACGAGCATTCTTATACCGTATCGTAACCAGCCCTTTTAACATCGGGTATGATTTAACCGATCAATATTTTGTTTGAGTTTCGATCAGCGAAAATTATAGATTGATAAGCGAAAATGATTAATTGATCAGCGATTTCCGATCAGTGGATAAAGCTACAACTATTAGCTCTTACTTTTATTATGAATTGCTCTTAAATAAAACGATTAACAAGAAATATTGTATATTCTTAGTTCTAAATATAATTCTGATAGATATACTTCGAACTGCACATAATAGTTTTTTGATCATCTCTAATCATATAATCGTCATAATAATTAGAAAAGTAAAAATATGTTAAACAACGTGTATTACGTACTCGTATTATTGAATTTTTTTATAGAAAGCAAGTGGCAAACGGGCTTATAGTTGCAAATGAGTAAGTGGATACTGTCGCCCGGAATACATGCCCACGTTAGTCCAGTATGACAAACTTTGGAATGCCCCGGATGCACTGCCTACTTTTGTTGATGTAGGAATTGATTTGGAGATTAAATATTTAACCGAGAAAGGTCTGAAAACTATGTTAAGTTTCCTTTTTAAGTGCTTTATTTATTTTATTTTTATTTATGTCGCTATGTACATAATTAGACTCCATGGTAACGCTGAATAAATAAAAGGTGAATAGAAAAATGAAAGAGCGCAACTACATTTACGGTAAACAAATGAAATAGATGCACACAAATCGCAATGACCGCTCGTGTCCTCTGAGACGCCAACTCATGTGCCAATTGGCTGTTCGCGGCCTTAGCTCCAACCACGTCAATAGAATTTCACTGGTACTTTCAATAAATCGACCCCCATCGGGAAATTGTTGAGATAGTCGAATTGTTTTAATGACCAATCAAATAAAATTCCGTCTGGTCGATCAATCATTTGTTCGGTACACTAATTAAATTGTTAGCAGATTCGATTTTCAAATAATCAACGCAATTTATTTAGCTGATCGAATTAGATTTAATCGATTAAGTTACGATAAAATGCTAATCTAATTTTGTTAATAGAATTATTTTAATACTGGTACAATATTATTAAGTCCACTGATCGACATTGGCTTCCTCATGCACATGGTCTTGTGAAGGATGTATGGCCAAGCGGGTTAGCGAGTCCCACTCTTTTAGAGGTATCTTTACTCTTACATACTCCTTTAGAGTATTCTCATGCCATACCTGGACATAGCTGGACATCGGCCTCCTCATTTACATTGTCTAGTGCTTTTTTTTATAGACAAAAGGCGGCAGACGAGCAAACAGTCCACCTAATGGTAAGTGGATACCGTCGTCCATAAACATCCGCGACGCATGCCGACTCCAGTCCAGAATGACAAACGCCGACACGCCCCCGGTCGCACTGCCCACCTTAGCAGATTAAGGAATGGAGTGGGAGAAAGGGCTGGGAAAATGGGGAGGGATAGGATAGGACGCGATGGGAATGGGCTTTGGCACATCCCCCCACTCACCACCGAAACACGCACGCACATTGGGGAAACACGATAAAGTAGGAAATGCAGTGCTCTTCAAGGCAGTATTCTGTGAGAGGGGTCACGTGGCAAGTCGAGTGCGCCCAGTGGCTGTGGGAATGCAGCATGCATTGGGGGAGCCCAAGGATGAGGGATGAATGACCTTAAAACGATACGCGAGCCAAGCGGGTTGGGGAATTAACTTTTTAAAAGGTGCTGTAATTCCTTAGAACTTGTAGTAGTGGTTCTGTTATCCCTCAGTCGCTCTTTCGACACCCATTGGAAGAGATGGGATGATTCTATTATAAAAACTTCTAAAAAAAAAGAAAAATAAACCAAAACCTTTCTTTTATCAAGTCAAATTCGCAAACAAAGCTTCCATCAGGTTGTGATCAGTGTCAACAATATAAATTTTAACCGGGTCGCAGATTCTCGGTCGTTTCAAATTAAAAATCATTGTTCACATACATATGTAAACCCTTTATCGATACATCGCACACGGATGTAAAAATTAAAAGTACCGTAATATTTCTTTTATTTTAGCTTTTATTATAGGAATATCCTTTTACCATAACTAGCCCTTTTATTGTCTACTGCAGGATATGGACCTCTACACTTGTGTGTGAGGGATGTATGGCTTTAGAATGCCACGCTCGCGCTGACCAAGCGGGTTGGTGAATCCACTCTTTGATAGGTGGTGTAGTTCCTAGGCACTTGTGTTAGCTAATTTTTTTTTTATAGACAAGTGGGCGGACGAGCAAGCGATCCCACGTGATGGTAAGTGTTACCGCCGCCCATGGACACCTGCAACACCAGCGGGTATTATAGTTTAGTTTATTATATCACCAATACTTAGCCGATGCAATGGTAAATTGCTATTCAACTATCACCATCTACGCTTTATATACCTTTTTTTTCTCAAAAACCAACGAATATAGCGTAAAGAATAGTTTTCATTAGGACAGACACTTGCCTACCTTTTTTTACTTGCTCCGAGGTATTTTTCTGGTCTTGTTATAGTGTGTAAGAATTGCACACTGTAACATTTAATTTCATGGTATCAACATTTTCTGCGCTGTGTTATTATAAAGAGCATTTTGTACAGCTTCATTATAAATGCGAACGAAAGGAATTTCACTGTGGTTAATTTCATTAGTTTGCAGGTAAAAACATTTTGGATATATATATATATATATATATATATATATATATTATATATATATTGGTATATTATATATATTGGTCGGGGAGGAAGTTTTCTCCGTATTTCCTATAGAAATTGCAAGACATTTTTTTAAAAAAAAGTTTAATTACATTTACTTATAATTAATAGGTATGTGCCGTTTTGATGAATAACTTGTTGCCATCTTGCAGATAGTGTCATGATCCCATTGCTGTAGAAATTCTTTGGCCAAAAAATTGCGACAAGTAATTTTGACAGTCCTCTTTTGATGTCAACCTCGCGCTACTTAAACAGTTCTAAAGTAACGGTAACATAAACACAACCATGAACAGGTAATAACAGGCTGAAATAAACAGGTGGAACCCGAAAAAAAAACCTTTCATACATTTCCTAGTACCAGTTAGTAATTTTATAAAATTCTTAAAAACTTCTTAAATTTCCTAAGTATTGTATATAATATTAATGAGAGTAATAACGAGTATTTAATAAAATATTTTACAGATTTCTTAAATCTGCTTAGCATTTTATAAATTTCGTTGAAATTGTATAAAATTCCTGAATTATATATATTACCGATAACATATACAATTATGATAGATATAATTCATTATTCTATAAATGTTATGACAAAATTATGTTACAAAATTATGCACATAAAATTATTTTTATGTGCCACGAGATGGCAAGTGGTCACCGCCGCTCGTGAACACCTGCAACACTAGTCGGAATACGACTGCACTGTCGACCAGCAGAACCCTCTTTTCAGTCCTTTTGAACAGCCCCAGTCATAATTTAGTGGCACGTAATTAAGTCGTAAAACCTTGGTTTCCATTTCGTCCTACAACGTTGGATTTCACGTCATACAACGTTTTGATGACCGTACTGTATACAATGACTCTTTGTCAAGGAAATGCGGATGAACTGCCTCTCGGGTGACGAGAATTGCGATTATATTGAACAGCTCTATTCCATTATAATGGCGTTATATTCCCCATTATAAAGGCGGTAGAAATCGCAAAGGGATACTACGTTTCATCGGCTGCTGAGCGATCCTAAACCGCATGTGAGAGGGGAATGGTCGATAATCCGAACAGCGCGTCGTTGGACGGAGTTAAATGGGTTCAGTTATTATTACTTTATACCATTTTTTTCCAGATAAACTTGAGGAAGGCGGGGGGTGACAGACAAACAAACAGTTTTCCTGATCGCTTTCCGGTATTACAAGTTTATTTTTTCGGCATAGTCCTAGTAATACACAAAGAAATTTCTGCACCTCGAGACATAATACATAACGTATTTCGTATGAGAAACTTTTAAAAACACATCAGCGTTTGAGATTCAAATTTTCTTTGCTAGCATAATAATCATTATATTCCCCGCTCGTCCTGAACCCAAACAGAACCCACCATTTGTGTCGCACTAATGTATTCTAGTCACAACTCCAATTTGGTCACTTCAAAACGTGGCTGTCAGGGCCTGTGTGTCAACAGTTCAGAAGTAGAGCGATTTATGTGTCGCTAATCACGCCCAGATGTGGTCTGAGTTACGATACTGCCGAGTACATATTAATAGCTGCTGTATAGGTATATATAAACTGTTACGTCACTGTTGCCTTTTAAGTTCTCATACAGATAGTAATACATATATATTTATTCTATACATAATATCAGGCTATAATGTCCTAATACAGGGCACAGGCGTCCCGTAGTAAATCCCCCGGGGATTGGTGGATTCGCATACTCCAGATCAATTTCCCTCACTACCTAGGTAGTATAATTTTTTTGTGTGCACGGCGCGTTCCACAAAAATCGCGGGATTTTTTTCGTATTTGTTCATAGCTTATATCCTGAATTAATATTTATATTACTTTTTATCCAAATCAGTCATAGTAACAATTAATAATAATAGAAATGTGTTGTAATATTAATTTATTTATATTATATTAAAATAATAATTTATTATTATAGATATTTTATATTTTAAGTTAAGTCTGTAATAATTTAGTTTTAAATAGATATTTCATAAGTTCGTTTTATTGGATTACATTAATTAGTTTTATATTATAATTGATTTGTAAATGCATATTGTTAACGCAATTAATTGAAATTTTAATTTTATGGGCTCGTCTTACTTCAGATAGCTCAGCTGATAAAGGCGTAGGGGTTTCGGGAACACACACTGTATTTTCTTCTGCGCTGTCATAGGTTTTTCTTATTTTTCGTGAATTTACATCGCGGAGCACACTCTCTTCGATGCGATCTTAGATCGTACCACTTTTTGAGATGGTTAATAGTTTTTTTTAAACTGCCGGTTACGCTTTTACTAGCTTGCGAACCGGCTCATTTAAGGAGCCGATGCTGCATCGTAGGTTTTGTTTTTTGGCCGCGCCCAAAACCCAACACATATAAAAATTAAGGTCCTGTAATGAGTGGATTTATACTTGCACCGTAACGTCACATAACTTGCGACATTATGAAGTACGTAATGTTGATGTAGCAATTAAGGTTTTACATTGTTTTTATATAAAAAAGGCTGCAGACTAGAATACAGTCCACCTGATGGTAAGTGGATACTGTCGTCCATAGAGACATGCCAACATCATACCGGAATGACAAACGTTGGCACGCCCCCGGATGCGTTGTCTACCTTTGCAGATTAAAGCATGGACTGAGTAAATGGGGAGGGATAGGATGGGATGGGCTCGGGCATATCTCACTCACTACCGAAACACGTACGTACATTAGGGGAATACAATAAAGTAGAAAATGCAGTACATTTCAAGGTAGTCTTCTGTGAGAGAAGGGTACCGTGGCCAGTCGTGTGCACAAAGCGGCTGTGGGAATGCACCGTGCACTCTCCCCCTCCAAATGTAATATAAGTAGGTAGTGTAATTACATACAATGTAAGTAAATTTTTAAGTGGATTACCAAACTGACGTCTAAAGAGAATACAAGTGATTGATCAAGATGTGATTTTTAATTCGGTCACCTCTTCCTCAACACAAGAACTCCACCGACACTCCTGGCTTTATGGCTATATTTTATGGCGACCTTACTAGGATTTACAGGTGTTATTGAATGTGTTTTTAACCACTCAGACAATTGACCTCTGAGCGTTTTCTTTTGTTTAAAATTTCATCGGTGACTACGAAATGACCGACGGAAATAATTAAAATGATTTCTTTTTTTTTGTAAAAGTAAATAAAATTGATTTCAGGTTCAAAACGGGGGCAGTTCCGTAGTATTATTTCAATAGCGTGAAGCATCTCATATCCGTTTTTTTAAAGGGTCTGTATGAAGTGGGATGTTATTTATATTTAGGTATAGGGGTTGTGGACGCCCTAAAATAAATAACTTGATATTGTTATTCGTGGATTTTATTTCCGCATTTCCTCTCCGACCACTAATTGTTACACAATTAATTACGGGCTGTACATGGACTGATTTTTGTTTTATAAAACTATGAATATTGTACAAATTTCATGACAGATAAAATCTGGCATGAAATTTGTATCAATAAATATGTAGTCTTTGAAAAGTCTAGAAACTTTAAAAAGTCTTATAATAAAAAACACCTGGAATAAAATATCTCGAGAAATAGAAATCGACTTGTAAAATAAGCGCAGAAGTCATTACTTTTACTCACTTAGTTGTTTGTACAAATTTCTTTATCAAAGTTTCCAGACTATGAGTAACTTAAAATTTTCTTTCACATAAGTATTCGTAAGACTTGATTGTCCAAATTTCTTTAACTTCATTTGCCCACACTTTCCTTCTTTATTTTTTTTTATTCTGATCACTTTATAAGCCTTCACAATCCCGTCATACCTATAACCTCGTTCCATTTCAATTTATGCAAAATGTAAACAAAATTAAATTAATTAAGCCTTAAATAAAATAGGTGATAATTGTTAACATATGTTAACAATATTTGATTCATCAAGACTGCAAGTTTACCCTAGATTTAAAGGTAAATGTTGAGATATTTCATTGATCTGGTTTTGTTTCCGCAAATTGGAAAACAAACAACCTATATTCAACTCAACAACACAATATACCACATAAATACACAATCAATCAACAACACACATCTAACGATGTAAGAATCTTTATTCTTACAAGAATAATAAGTTCAGTGAAGAGAAAAGCAAGCGATGTAAATATTTGAATATTTTGTCCATTGAGCAGACAATATTCATCAAATACACAAAAAGAACAAGCGTGGAGTGTTAACTCTAGAAGGTGGAACAGTCACTAAGGATGTCGTTATTAAGCCATTTCTTAAACATGTATAATGACTGTGCAGTCCCTATTTCCCTTGGTAATACATTAAATCCTAGTGGTGGCGGGGAGCACAGGCGGGGAGGGGTGTTGTCGTGTTACCCTAGTAGATCTAATTAAAAGAGGGTAGTCAACTTCTACTAGAGTGGAAAGAGGTAAGGTTTGTTTCAATAGCTCTTTATAATTTAATGAAAAACTATTACAAAATTAAAGAGGAAAACTAGTACGATACTTAGAGTCTGTAAATAAATGTCTGTTACCAAAATCACGAGCACTAAAAATTCACGGACGGTGTAGGAGAGGCGGCGCTTAGCAGGACGCTCGCCCAGAGTGATGCAGAGCGGGCACTGCCGCCGACTGGAAACAGCGGTCGGACGGGGCGATGGCGGCCAAGCGCAAGAAGCGGCGCCCAGGTAGAGCACCAGCGCCCAAAGAGCGACGGACCAGAGCTGCGGCGGCCGGCGAGAGTAGTGGCCCAGATGTGATGTCCAGGATAGTTCAGTTCCCCGGAACAGGCGTGTGACTTTTTTCTAAAACGTCTTCACTGGTCGCTCTGCAAACAGAAACTCTCTGTACGGCGCCTTAGATTTTTCACTCTTGTTTTTCTTTGACAGAATTCTTGGGTTTATCCATTTTTTGAATTTCAGATTTTTATCATCTCGTAAAGTTTCCAGCCAGTGCTGTTCTTCGTGTAGATGGGTAATGTGTTACAGACGTTATAAATATTGAATTAGAATACAGATATCAAAATACGTAATAAAAATACAGAGTACGAAATTGAGCTATTGCAACAAATGTTAGTGTTTTATCTTATTCTGTAACTTAGACCAAGTCCAGTTCTCCAGTCCAGTCCAGTTCAAGTGTAGTCCAGTCATACATTTAACCAGACTACAACGACACAATCGTATATAGCCGTATATTTACGGATATCTACGTCTTATAGGATGATTAAATACATATTATATTTAACTACTAGCTGTGCCCAACCAAGCGTTGCTGTGGCCGCCCAACAGATGGCGCTTACCCTGTTTTTACCTGTTTTTGGGTAAAAAGCATGTTTTTACCCTATGATAGGTATATAAAAACACGCGCGTATTCGAATGCAACGTTGTGTCAAAATTTCAAAGCAATCGGTGAAGAGCTTTCGAGTATTTAAGGTTTTGAACAAACGAACGTTTACATTTTTATTTATATGGATTTAACCAAGGATTTTGCAATGTCGGCGGCGTACCCTCTGGTGTAGCAGGTGTCCATGGCGGCGGTAACACTTACCATCACGTAGGCTTGCTCGTCAGCCCACTTGTCTATAAAAAAATGGGGATAAATATATCGACAACTTGCAACGGAGTAAAAGCCCTTTTAGCGAAAATAATTTATTTATACAGTTTTGTTCAGTTTCTTACCCTTTACCTATCTGTATGTTTAAAATGTCGATATTCGCAAAAATATACTAGGCACTTTTTTGTGAGCCCGGGTAAGATTTTTACACAAATAATTATGACGTATAAAGACAATTTTCTTTGTCATAAATCTTAATGGTCTTAAAAAGCCAACTTTCTTATGGTCGTAAAAACTGAATGGCTTTGACGCCCATGAAATAATAGATATTTTTACAAAAAAGTGTATAAAAAACGTTTAATAAAAATTTTTATTTATACTTTCTTGTTACATTTATCTTTCGTATAAGTCAATTTAGGTGAAATTATTTAAATTCACAAATAATAATCCATAAACTAAGTATATTGTACCAAATCGTGTGACTCAAAACTTCTTCATCTCTATAAACTGTAAAAGTTAAAAATATTAAAAAACGTTTAATTTATAAAATTTGTCAGGTTTTAACGTCAACAGGCCGAGTCAATGAATATCCGACCAAGAATCGAACCCGGGATCTTTTGCACAATACTAACTACGCTATTAAATTCGATAAATAAAATAAATCGATTGACTCATTGAAAACAAATTATCCTTTGCAAAATAAAAACCAAGGAATATGAATAATGATATTCCCAATCCGATGTAAACAAAAAAGGATATGGTCTAGAGATTCAATAAAAAGAACCTACGAGTAGGTACATGCTAGTCTTCAATCTTTTTTTTTTCTTTATTTTATTTAGGAGCTTTTACACTATTGTGTATGTCAGCCCCATCGTACCCTAAAAGTTACAAGTTCACTATCTATCTGTTTTACTCATCTATATCTATCTATACTATAATTACGTCTATCTGTCTATCTTAATTTATCTATGACTCTGATAGCGACTCGCAAATTCGCACAGAATGTTTGTAGCTTTCGATGTTGGCTCGGACGGAATTCTATGGAACATCCCTACATTGTCTTCAATCTTGTATCTACATAGGCACTATGAAATTCGCTGAGTTGGCTAAACGTGTGTTTCGTCCGCGACGTGCCAACCGGCCGATTGAACGATCACCGATAATTCAACTTTGACGCTAACGATGGGGGATTTTTAACTGGAGCCTTCGAGGATACTGATTATACGAATGGACTAATGTAACTCTAGTAATTGAAAATTGACGTGTCTTGACGTGACGTGACGTGAGAATCTAATAAGAACACAATCTCGCAGATTACCAATATATTTTCCTTTGTTTTTATTTATCTTTTCAAATATAAGCAATGGTGCAATTAGCACATTCTGCCAGTGTCAAGTTTTTCTTCGCAATAAACAGTTTCAAAATCTAAAACGTGTCCTGTCAATTGCCAGTCCCAGAAGTAAGCGAATAGTAAAACTCAGTAAAACGATAGTAGGTTTACTGATGACAGAAGGGAACTCTTTGGAAGCACACGAAAAACGCAGTCGTACGCACAAAAACACTTTGAAGTTTAATAATCTATCACTATTAAACCACAAAACGTATTGCACACAATTTTTACAATTAATCAAACAAAAACTCAACTCTCCTCTCGTAAAACTCTTTGCTTATCTTTTCTAGTTACGCAGTTCTTTCTGTATGCAGTTGTGCATGCGTATATATGTATGTATTTACATAATTTAATTGTTGCATCTATTATCTACGTCTAGAAACTTCTTCGTCTAGAAAGGTTTCCTGGATGAAATAGCGACAGCGCTTTGTAAGGCCTATTTATACTTCTAATTACTTGTAAGTAAGTATATTTTATCGCACACCAATAAAACAGTTATAGTAAAACAAAAGTTTCACTAACTAGGTATACAAAATGTCTCTGGTATCGCCAATTTCAATGGTATCTGGTACAAAAGGTATCGCGAAAGCGATCTCTTCCAGACAACCTTTGGGCGGGACTTACTTGTATTTTTGTGTTTTTCTTCTGTATGTTTTGGTGTTTTGTCTATCAATTTATCTAATAATGTCTATCGATAAGAATTTTGAAGACTACTGAAGATCAGAAGAATTATTTCCAATAATTGTGATATAATTAGAATATGGCATGATATAGATAGATGTTTCAATTTTGTTAATTTTGTTAATTATTAATATGAGTATGACATAGTATGAATGTGAGTATGGTGTATTATTATCATACCATACCATCAGTCTATGTCTCTCCACTGCTGGATATAAGCCTCTCCCAAAGCTCGCCAGCACGCACGGGCCTCGGCTCTTCTCATCCAATCACCAGTGGCGAATTTCTTTAAGTTATCGGTCCACTTGGCCGGAGGGTGGCCCGCACTGGGCTTCCCGGTACGTGGACTTCATTCGAGGACTCGTCTACCCCATCGGTATCAGTTCTGCGGCAAATATGGGCATATTTGCCGCACCAACATGCCGATTCTTCGAGCTACGTTGGTGTATTATTATTGGTTAGAATTTATAAAATTGCAATGCCCTAGCAGGGCCATGTACTTGGTCTAAGTTCCTGCCTGTGTACTTGATATCATTGAGTAAATAAATAATTTTTCATTACTCATACTCTGAAAGTAGGTCCGAAGTTGCTTGTGGAGCGAAGTGAAAATAGCCCAATACACCCTAGGGTGAGCGTTTTCAACTGACAGACAACTGAAAAATTAAGAAAAAAAAAGAGCTATTTTCACATTTCTATGTAACCATGATCTAACTTCCTATACAGCCACACTTCGATTAATACTATATTAATTCTTAACTTTGTAGAATTTTTGTTTGTGATGTTATTTAAGACACCGATTAAACTGCGTCAAAATTAATTTAGCTAGATCATTGACATAAATTAGAAATAATCTATAATGATAAGTTCTTTTTATCAAGCTAGCAATAAGCACTACTCAAAAAGACTGGCTGGCATTATGGCGCTTGAAAAATGTTGCGCGTAAAAAAGAAAAAAAAAGGCGGGTAAGCGACATTAATGCAAATTCTTGGGAAGTTGAAGTAATATTTTTTGCATATATGGCTTGTGTTCACTTTCCTTGTATTCGTAATGAAAAGCACAGTGTTTACCTAGGGGTTCAGGACTTATTTAGTCCCTCGACCTATTGGCGCCCTCGCTGCGCTCGGGCACCAAACCCAGTCTCGGGACTGAAATAAGTCACTTTCACCCCTAGGGTAACAATGTACTATTTCAACACACTCGCTCGTAAAGTGGCCCTTAGTGCAGCGTTTTTAGTGTCATAATACAGCATATAAAACACGCGTGCTTTTTAATTTACATTACCGCACTAAACAATGAAATTATTAATAATACCATAACACATACTATCCAAATGCCAACAATAACTTTGCGTATCATTTTAATAATTGTACTTTCAGTAATTGCTTCATTAATTAAACTTTTTATTAACAAAATAAGACAATGAAATTTTATTTATTTTTCCTCGCAAGTGTGTTGAAAGACGTATGAAACGCGTGAGCATTGGTCATTACACTCTCGGCTCCATTACGCGCCCGCCTTCGGCTCGGGCTGCAATCCCGCCTCCATTGTAATGACCAATCTATCACACTTCTATCATAATGTACTAGTAAATTATTTATTTCAACTATTTGAAAGTATTATAGTTTGTTTCGTTGATTACGACTTGCTGTCTATTCGGTATTGTTTGCTGGTCGTTTAAATACAATACTGTTTAAACTAAAAACAAAATACATTCTGTAGACAAATAAATATTTAATTATTTTAAATCGAAGCATAAATTTATTTCAGTATTTTTTCCATTAATGTTGCTGTATGAAAATATGCAAAATTTTCGTCTCGCCGAATCGGTCCGACATTTCTCTCAACTTTTATGCTAATCTCTATTAAAACTATAAAAAATATGCTAAAACTGAAAGAATATCTTACACAAAAATAGAATGTTATTCAGAATGAAAATTCTTTTATATATTTAAAAGCTAACAATTCTTTTCGAGTGACTTCTTACGGAGTCAAATTTGACATTCAAATAACATTCAAATTTTAATTGAATAAATCAATATTAATATTACATAGTCCCAGAGCAAGTTGCGAGTTTGTAAAGAATATAATAAACTGTCAGCGATATGAACGAACGAGAAAATATTCTTAAACTTTAAATACATATATTATCAATTGAAAAATGTAGATACACATTAAAAGAGTATTAAAAGTTTTTTATTAGGGCCAATTCAGATATAAGCGATATTCGCTGCCGCATGCGGTAACGATATTCGCGTGGTACGCGATGATTCCTTCGTTCAGACATAGGCGATATTCGCTAACCGCTACGGGCAGCGATGTACCGCGTATAGCGGCTTAGGCCCAGTATTTACAGTATTTTTTACAGTTTACAGTTTATTCGAGACAGAGATATGACATGTAGAACAGTCAAACAGAGTGAAATTTGTACGGAGGTGACACTTTATTGACAGTTCTACATGTCATATTCCTGATTGGAATAAAAATATCGACTTTACACAAGCGGTAAAACTCGTGCCTAGACTATTTTCGCTCCCGCTGGCGAATTTACACGACTCTCGGTACTTGTACAAAATACCCGGTAGTATATCGCCTAGGCATTACCGTTAGGGCAGGCTGCAGCGAATATCGCTTGTATCTGAACAGGCCTTAATAAGAAGCCGGGCGGACAAGCAGACAGGTGGCACTAGATGGCTAATGATAAGTGAATACTGTCGTGGAAAATCGAAAAAAATGTGGCAATAAGAATACCGTGTACGTGCATGTGTATGTATGGGTGCGTGCGCGTGTGTGTGAATAAACAAGAGACAGATAAATATTTCTTTTAAATACATGTTTAATTACTTATAATTGTTCAACGTATTCTACTCAACACCTTACATCATCGTTTATCTTCATTGATGATTCAGTGTGCACCTCCCAAAGCAAGCAATGCAGTGAACATAACTTAATCAGCGCAACACCCGATAATTTTTCTAGTTCGCAATTGAGATTCTGGGTGGAGTTTTAAAATGTGTGACCTGATTTTTTCTCTACTTAAGTTTAAACTGTTTTATTATAATTGTTGTCTTTTAAAACATATAATGTATTATTTGTATATTTATATTTTATAAAACATTAAAATGCTTACACCGAGAGTTAGGAACTTAAAAGATGTTTATTGTACACTAGCTTCTGCTCGCGGCTTCGCTCGCGTGGACTAAGCAGCTGTAAAATATTTTTAACACTTGTAAAAGCACCGACATGATGGATTTCACGGATGAAAATCCACCCAATAGTTTTAGAGTTCGGTAGATTTTTTTTAGTACTTATTAAACGTTATTTTTTTATTTTCCTCTATAACTCAACTTCCTTGTGTCATATGAAGATGACACGTATACCAATTTTCCTTCTGGATACTTAGCTATACATTAGTGAAAACTCGATGAAAATCCGATCAGTACCTTTATTTTTACGTGATGCTCAAACAAATAGACATACAGAGAAACAATCGAATAACTACTGTTTTGGGTTGCACAGCTTATAAAGAGACGCCAATATTTTTTTTAAAAATTAATACAATATACAGACTCAATTGTTTTACTGTTTTTTTTTATATGTATATACATGGATTGTTTATTGTTTGGGAGGGAGAGGGTGCATGCTGCAATCCCACAACAGCCTGGACGCACTCTGCGGGCCAAGTTGTTCTCAGAGAAAATGTAGTCCATTTCCTACTTTATCCTATTCCTTCATTGAACGTACGTGTTTTGGCAGTGAGTGCTAATTCTGAACTTTAATTGGACCTTTTTCTATTAAACATATTTTTGTTAACAGTTAGCAGCTGCCTATATTTAAGAAATAAACTTACTTATGCTATTTCTGAGTGTATAACTAAATCTTATACAAAAATAATAATGTTCCACAAACATAATTGAATCATTGCAGGAAACACCATATTCACAAGAAATGTACGGTGATTATACGAAATTAAGATAATTAATAATGTTCAGATAACAGAATTAATTAGGTTACATTGTCGTGAGCTCGACGGCAGCTCGATTATTTTAAACTTGCTTTTGCTTGCCATTTCATTTCCTTTATATTTAATTTATTTATCCCTTTATATTCATCCCTTAGCTGGAGACACTTTCAGTGAGGCATTAACCACGCATGGGAAACACTTTCAAATCTTTTCACTTTTTTTCTATTGCTGTGTAATTATTTTAATTGTCTCGTTTAATAAATGTATCTTTCTATTATATACAGTCCGATAAACTGGCAAACATGTAGACACATAAACAAATAAATAGACAAAGAAGAATTCAATTGGAAACGGGTCATTCGTGCTTGGCTTAAATTTCAGTCAACGTACAATCGTAAATGTCTTGCAAATGGGTTTACAGTTCTGTTTACCGTCAACCAGGTCATTGGATAAAATCTTTTAAGCTCTTAAGTGCGATTTACGTACATTTTAAATGTAAGAGATTAACTTGAAGTGAGGTAGTGGCTTGTTTATTTATTTTTACACTAGTAGTGCCCGCGATTTGGTTCGTGTGGCCTTGTGAGGTTAGCTTGATTCCCGTGGGAATTTTGAGCTGACTAAAATGTGCGCTAAATGTTAACACGGCACATAAGTTTTAACTATGCCAAGTTTCATTAAATTCAGTTTGTTTTTCTGTAATGCACTTTTTGACAAACAAAAATTTTATAAAAGAAATACTTTTTATCTCTGTATCATACGAATTTTACACTGCAATGACTTGTTTTAAAAGTCTTTAAATGTAACATTGCTTTTTGTTATGATTTTGTTATATCTATATATAGATCAGGAATTCCTTATCTGATGAAAGGGAGTCCTTAATTATGTTCAGTAGTTTTTTCTGATTGTCTATTAAGCCCTCACAGGAAGTAAGGATTGAAAATATTTTTTTGTCCTTCTGACGAAACTTTTTTTTATTTTAAATTTTTGCTATGGAAAAAAACGGCAGACGAGCTGACAGTCCACCTGATAGTAAGTGGATACTGCCGTCCATGAACATCCGCGATACATGCCAACATCAATCCAGAATTACATACGTTACATACCTTTGCAGGAAATGGATTGGGAGAAAGGCTTGGGGAAAAGTGGGAGGGATAGGATAGGGTGGGATGGGGATGGGAATGGGCTCTGGCATATTTCAGTCGCTACCGAAACACGTGCCTACATTCGGGTAATACTATAAAGTAAGAGGAAATGCAGTACATTTCAAGAGAGTCTCCTGTGAAAGAGGGGTTTCGTGGCCAGCCGCCCAGCGGCTGTGGGAATGCAGCGTGCACTCTCATCCTACAATCTGATCTCTGCAATAGGTACATTTTTATATCTCACTAAAATTAAATTTGGGACATAAACAAGTAACCGTTTCTTGGTAGATACCCCCGTATTTGTTTAGCCGAATCACGTGACCCAAGAGCAGTTAGAAGTGAAGTAAGGCACGATAATTAAACGAAAGCTGTGAATACTTTATAGCCAAAAGATAAAATTTAACGTTTATTATACGACTTTTGTAATTTATAAAGAAGATTCGACAAAGAATTTCGTGTTACACTTTTGACATTATCTGTGAAATGGGACCTTATTGTATTTATTTCAAGGTATTAAATGTCAGTGGAATATTGAAAAACTAGCGACTTCGTTCGCGTGACACTTAAGATTCCCGTGGGAACTTGATAATTAATCTGAATAAAAAGTATCCTAAATACTAACTCGACATATAAGTTATAACCGTGACAAGTTTCATTAAAATCCGTCTAGCGGTTTCTACGTGATGCACTTTCGAACAGACAGACCGACAGTCGAACAGACAGACAGACAGATAAACATTATAATAGTGGCTGTTTTGGTTTCTGTATCGTTCGTAGATAGAGTACACCACAATGACTACTTTCCAAAAATATTTAATGTACAAACACACGATTCTATTATATGTATATATAACACGTATCGATGTGTTTTAATTATAGTTTTAAATACGAGTATGTATGTACCGCACTTTGTGAGATAAATTTTTAGATTTTCCATTTGACATCCTAGCAATGAGCAAGCAAAGCCGCGGAACAAACACAACCTATATCTACTAGCCCTTTAATATTTAGATCGTTTCCAAGTGAACAAAGGAAACAACCAGAATTCTAAATCCCTTCCAAAAACAAACACATGTTGTTATGCAATACAAACATTCGCTCCACTTTGAATCTGTCTTGATTCAATTACAATCAACAATTCGACTCCATTTATTACCCGGCAATGGAGCGACATGACTTGATGCTGTGGCAGAAATTATATGTTTGTATGTGATGCATTCGAATTAGGAATTTTTGAAGCAATGAAATGGAAATTAAAATAATAAGGAGCCATGAATAGTGAGAGTTGTTCGCAAGTCACTTCAAGTGGCTGCAGTTTTTACTTGCAACACATGCTGAGTTGTAGCCTGTTAGTCCCATGGCAATGCACACCTTTGAGTTAATTAGGCTTATATGGTTAATATGTGTGTAGTGTTACTTGGTACTAATAAATTATTTACTTTTGTAAATTGTTAAGAATCTCTAGAAGTATTAGTACGATTTTATTGAGATTTGTATCAAAATCAATCAACCATAATATTGGCACACCGATCAACATCCACCCACTCAAATTACACATTCTCACACACATCTTAGTCCCATACTTTCATAATTTATAATTATTGATAATTATTGATTTATAATATTATAATTATGAATGATGTGCGTTTAGTAATAATAATAAAAACAATATCGTCAAATGTCCCACTGCTTTAAATTTTAACGTCTAAGTGTTATTCATTCTTGAAGAACCTCCTACCATATGAGCAAAACCTAACCCTTCAACTTATAATAATTATAATAAAGGGTGCCAGCGACTTTGTTCCCGTAAACTTGTGATTCCTGTAGGAACTTCATAATTTATCTGGATAAAAAGTAGCCTAAATGTTAACTCAGTATACAAGTTATATCTGTGCCAAGTTTCATTAAAATCTGTCCCGCGATTTTTGCGTGATGCGTATTCATACCGACAGACAGAGGGACAGACAAAAATTCCAAAAATATATGTTTTTGGACTCTATATCATTAGCACTTTATACTGCAATTACAGACAAGACTCACTTACGATTTTATTATGATATATATCTAAAGATTCATACTATAAATTATGATTTATATTCACTAATCAAGAATTGCCTCCATCAATCGTCCTGTTCGTTGCCTCCGACAAACTGTCCCATTATAAGGCCAAATCTCTTTTAATGATCAGAAATAGCCCCTGGCGATCAATTTGAAACGGAACCGAGCTTCTTTCTGTAACGAAACCAATTCGAGGTTTTAATTAAATTTAAATTAAAAAGGGTTTCTGTGTTTCCGCACACCAGCATTTAACATTTGCCATTTTGTTTTATTTATGACAACGTTCATGAGGAACGTTGTCTTGTGTGTGCTAGTTACGGTGTCAATTACAATATTTGAGGGTGAGGGTGCACGCTGCAATCCAACAGCCCCAGAATACAGAAGACACAATCTCACAGAAAAATACCTTGAAATGTACCGAACTTCCCACATTACCCTATTCGCTAATGTACGTACGTGTTTCGGTAGTGAGTGAGATATCTCAGAGTCTATTTCCATCCCATTCTGACCTGTCCCTCTACAATTTCCGAATCCTTTCTCCAAATCCATTCTTTCATTTCAAAATATAGGCACCACATCCGGGTGCGTGCCAACGTTTTTCATTCTGAACTGATGTTGGCATGTCCCGCGGATGTCCATGGCCGACAGTATCCATTTACCACCACGTGGACTGTATGCTCGTCTGTCACCTTTTTACTATTAAAAGATAATCATTAAGTAATCACTGAGATATTAATCCGATTTCCTACCCATCTAGCAGTGAGAGTTCCGTTAAAGGGTTTCCGACATTTTAGTATGGAACAATAATTGGAGAGCTTTGAATAGGATTTTGCAAGGTCGGCGACGCGCCCGCATACCCCCTGGTGTTGCAGGTGTCCATGGGCGGCGGTAACACTTACCATCACGTGAGACCGCTTGCTTGTCCGCCCACTAGTCTATAAAAAAAAAATTACTTTTGATTTTGTTACAGACATGCAAAAATACAAACATTTTTGTTGACTCAATACTCAATGAATGACCTAAATACTTTCGATGTCGAATTTTCCAATATAGTCCCATTATACATATATTTAAATATAGATTCAACATTTCAAACGATTCATTTAATGTTATGATTTGTTATGGCTTCTGATCAAATAGCTTTAATTACAGGTAAACTTCCGTTAATAAGTATTTGACGCAATAAATTGAAATAGATTGCCGGAAAGGTCGAGAGAGTTACCTTTTCGAAAAGTCCAGGCACCTTTGAAATTTTTGTTAATTGATGTAAAGACGGTTTGAACGAACGGGGGTTTACGAGAAGTATGGGGTAATTAAAAACGAAGAAAAAATATACTAGAAAATATATTAAAAGATATTATTATTTATTTACTCTATAATATCAGTAAGCTCAATAGAATCAATTGCAGCTTTGAGAAACACAAAACACACACAAAATATTATTATGAACATTTTCTTTAAAAATATATAAATTTGTGATTTTTAATAAAACTTTTATTTCATTATCATCAAGGCCGTTTCGGTGTTTTATATGTATCTGTTAAATAAAGGTCATAAGACCTTAGAATTTATGCACAAAAGGTCATAAGAATTTAATCATTTGTGGTTAAGATTTATTTGTAGCAAATATTATCAATTGGCGTTTCAGAAAAGTCATCTATTAAAAAATATTCAAACCTATGAAGAAATTTATTTTGTATTAGTATCCCGGGGTGAAATAAGAAAACAGGATATCATTTTGATGGCAGCAGATATATTTATTGAGTTACTCATTTCAAGATATGTTACACTTCGTTTCCATTTTTCACTCCTCACAATTATTTTCCCGCCCAATCTGTTAGTAAACACAAAATTATTTTTTTCATCCTGACCGAGACTAATATATTACCATCTCTTGAAATCATAACGATAAATAAATAAATAGAAGTAGGTAATATAAAATCATTACTTTAGTCGTCAAGACACTTTATACTGCGAACCCGAAACACGTGGAATTAACATTTATTTTGGGAAGGTACTGGCTCCCAAGATACAGATTTTTTTCTAGTTTAGGAATCGGAGCTCATTACAATTTGTAGGTATCTTGTATTTTTAATAGAAATGAAGAATTTGAATTAGAATCGCCTGCTGAGGTTTTCCAACTACACGACACGGGGTTCTTCAAGAAAGCTGTGAATAATATTTTCCTGGACCATCAGCGCACTCGCATACCCTGGTGTTGCAAGAGCCCATTGGCGACTGTAGCCACTTACCATCACGTCGACCGCATGTCTCCTTCACCATAAAAAAATATTGCTGCTCCTTTGAATATGAACCTTTTTAAATAACTATTTTTCTAATATAATTTCATTGATTTTAAGAAACATGATTGAAGTTGAATATGTCAATGTTTGCAGTTACTAATTCATATTATTTGTTGAATAAATTAAAAAAAAAAGATTCTATATCGCTTATTTCTAGTTTAATTGATCCTATTAATCTGATGGCACATTATAAATTCCTACATGATTTTATTTCTTAGCTGTCGTCCTTAATTAACGGCTGTCTTAAATAGTAAAATTCTGTTGACAATAATTGCATTGTAAGCTGTAGACGATTTGCTGCCATCTTATTATTTTTTGTTGCCAATACATATTTTATAGCCGACCTAATTCATATCAATTTGCTTTTCATTTATATACATGCCATGAAAAATCAAAACATACATATTGTTAATTTGGCATTGATTTAAGTAAAATAAAAGTACATCTATGCACTTTAATATTTTGTGAATTAAGTAAAGTTTTAACTTGGTTTAACATTATGGACGAGCGGTAAAATCAATTGGAGGGGGAGAGTGCACGCTGCAATCCAACAGCCGCTGGGCGCACTCGACTGACCTCGTTACCCCTCTCTCACAGAATACTACCTTGAAATGTACTGTATTTCTCACTTTATCATATTCCCCAATGTATGTACGTGTTTCGGTAGTGAGTGAGATAGGCCAGAGCCCATTCCCATCCTATCTCTTCCCACGTCTCCAAGCCTTTCACCAAATCCATTCTGTCATCAACAAAGGTAGGCAGCGCAACCGAAGGCGCGCCAAAGTTTTTCATTTTGGACTAATGTTGGCATGTATCGCGGATGTCTATGTGCGACAGTATCCACTTACCACCAGGTGGACTGTATGCTCGTTCGCCACCTTCTTTCTATAAAAAAAAAATCACTAACCAATAGATATTATTTTCTTTTCATATATGGCAATTGCTCAGTTAACACATTGTTTCAGTGTTAAGTTTTCGTTTTTTATACATTTATGGCAAATGGTGTAAAGATTTCTACGTATTTATAACATTTCTGAATCAAAATATCCAGTCCCGCCCGTCTGAGTAAGTCAGTAATCGCTCAGTAAAATGATAGTACCCGTGGGTTCACTGAGTACAGAAGAGTTGGGCCCCTTGGAAGAAAAGGAAAAGTGTAGTCTTATGTTTTTATTTGATTAAACTATTTATTTTTATTTTATTTAAAAAACTTAATTGCACATTATGTTACAAAAGGCGAGCTTAATGCCTTAAGGTATTCTCTACCAGCTAACCTTTGGGTTGATCAGGGAGATACATTGGGAGAGGTTTAAATATATAACTTAAACGACAAACAGAATAAATAATAAATATATATACATGATGACTACATACAATATCAATATATTATCACAATCCTTTTTGAGCGAGAGAGTGTACGCTGCAATCCAACAACCGCTGGGCGCGCTCGCCATGGCCACGTTACCCATCTCTCACAGAAGACTACCTTGAAATGTACTACATTTCCCACTTTGTCTGATTTCCCCAATGTACGTAGGTGTTTTGGTAGTGAGTGCGATGTGCTAAAGCCCATTCCCATCCTGTCCCTCCCCATTTTCCCAACTCTTTCTCCAAATCCATTCCTATATCTCCAAAGGTAGCAGCGCATCCGGGGGCGTGCCAACGTTTGTCATTTTAGACTACTGTTAGCAAATATCGCGGATGTCTATGGGCAAAAGTATCCACTTACTGGACTGTATGTTCGTCTGCCGCCTTCGTACATAAAAAAAAAAGAAAAAATCTTTAATCAACAAAAAAAAAACCAAAACCCGAGCTCCCGCGAAAAAGTCCAGATTGATATTTTCCTTAGAACCGCAACGCTGTTAGTAAATCACAGTAAGATCTATTGTTTCGAAACGCATCTCTTTGTGTCTGCACAACAAAGATTTTAAATTACCTTTTTCACCTCGATGGAAAATGACTTGTGTGGGCTTTAGAAAACTTGGTTGAACCTGTTTGTTGTGTTAAAACAGACAAGATAATGTTGGCTTAATAGAAAGTTTCCAACCGGAACGTATTGTCTCGTCTGCGTAGTGCGGGCTAATTGTTCTTTGTATAATTGTTTAATTTTTGATGACAAACTTCTGTTCGAGTGTACTTTTTAATACTTTAAATAATTAAGGGATAACTTTAGGTGCTTTTGAGCTATAGGATGGGATGGGAATGGGAATGGGCTCGGGCATATCTCACTTAGGGAAATACGGTAAAGTAGGAAATGCAGAGCATTTCAAGGTTGTCTTCTGTGACAGAGGGGTAACGTGGCCAGTCGAGTGCGCCCAGCGGCCGTGGGAATGGAGAGTGCACTCTCCCCCTACACGCAGTCCCACGCTTTTATTTGATTGTCACAAACACCACGCGCGAAAAGCACATTGAAATTTAATAAACTATCATTATTAAACCACAAAAAAACGCCTAATACACAACTTTTACAATAATCAAGAATAAATAAGAATTCATCTTCACTTCTCGAGTTCCCGCCAGAAAAGTCCTAAAAGGCAACTACGATAATGCACGTTTGCATATGCAAAGAAAACACATTTAAAAAAAATCTGATCCTTCGACCATTAATTAAGTGATTCCTAAAATTCCTGATTTCTACTGTGTATTTATGGATTTTAATTACTAACTTTTAACCAAACACCTAATTTTGCAATCGCAAGAAGTTTCGAGTCACAACTGCATTGTTATGTTAAAAACAATGGAATAATCTATTTATATACTAGCTGTTGCCGGCGACTTTGTCTGCGCGGCCCACTGTAAATGGATAG
Organism: Sesia apiformis; assembly: GCA_914767545.1. Lineage (NCBI taxonomy): Eukaryota > Metazoa > Arthropoda > Insecta > Lepidoptera > Sesiidae > Sesia > Sesia apiformis. The sequence continues at coordinate 15,212,771 of OU611965.1, read as the reverse complement.
ATAGATGGTTTAGAAACAGTTACAATAAGACAAATCTAGAAAAAAAAATATTTTGACAATAATTGAAAAAGCAATGGCTTGTTTCGATGCGTCATTTAGGACACTCGGTTAACGCGGGACTCTCTTAGTGGATCGAAATAACTACGTCTTGAATGGAACCTAGATAGTTATTTAAAATACGCTTGGCCGTTTCATCAACCTCGTCACCCGTTGTGCGTCTTGTGAAAAACAGAAGAACCTACCTTAAAGAAAATATAAAGAATATAAAGAAAATTCAATTTTAAAAATAACATGAGCTAGTTCCTCTCTGAACGAATGGAGACCACGTACCGGCGGACGAAGCCGAGGACGTCCACCTGCTAGATGGACAGACGACCTCATAAAGGTTGCGGGCACCCGCTGGATGCAGGTCGCTGCCGATAGGTCTAAATGGCGGACAATGGGGGAGGCCTATGTCCAGCAGTGGACGTCCAAGGGCTGAAAAGAAGAAGAAGAAGAAGTTCCTCTCTTAATCATATATATAATAAAAATATTCCAATAGCGTGATGAAATTATTGCAGATCTTTAAGACACTGCAAAGCTTTAACGAAATTCCGCCAGTGGTTTTGCATGATGCATGAAGAAACAAACAGACAAAAATTCTCTTAGTAACACCTCTATAGCTACGTAGCACTTTTATTCATTTTTTTTTTAAATGTGGGTACAGTTTTGACTTTGTTACTAAAGACAGACGTATTTCGTGGACATGTGTTGGTGTGTAACAAAGCGTTTAACCTCAATTTATTGGGCTTTTCGTGCCCTTTCTTACATTGAAAGGAGTGAATGAACCTTTGTATAATCAATTAAATCTAATTATGCTGTTTTCGAGTCTCAATTACTAAAACGCACCACGGGTACTTCATCGACTTCATTCAGTCATACAAAAAATATCATTGAGATACAATGATATTGATATTGGTTATTATAGTGGGACCGACCAATTGGCGCAGTTGGTAGTGACCCAACTTGTCGTGCAAAAGATTCCGGGTTCGATCCGCGGTCGCACATACATTTCTTTAATAAAAAAAAAGACAAATGTATGTTCGGGTCTGGGTGTGTGTTTGTGTTTGTCTCTGTATGTGTCTCTAGACCCACGACACAGGGAATCCTAGTGTGGGCCATTGAGTGTTGTGGCGTTATTTATTATTATTATAAATTTGGTTCTTGTTTCCCTACTGCTCAATTTCCTAATGTCACAGCGAGATGCCACATATTCCAGATTTCCTTCCGGATTATACAATAGCCAAAATCCTCAATCATCACTACGTATAATAATTTTTACACAAAGAGATATTAATTATTTTTTATTAATTTATTTTCAATCCACTCTTGATATAACATACTCTGAAACTACACGAGAGTAGTCCATTCAGAAGTTTTGGTGAAATTCTATTAACAGTCATTTTTTTATTTTATTCTGTACCTCAACTTCCTTGTGTTATATGAACACATACTCATATCAGTTTTCATTCTGTACAAGAAAGCTGTGAATAGGATTTTGCAAGGTAGGCGGCGCACCCGCATGCCACCCGGTGTTGCAGGTGTTCACGGGCGGCGGTAACACTTACCATCACGTGGGACCGCTTGCTTGTCCGCCTACTTCACTATAAAAAAATAGCTATACATTAGTGAAAACCTCATCAAAATCCATTCAGTAGTTTGGACGTGATACTCAAATAAACGGACATACAGAGAAACATACAGACAAAAATTCTAAAAACTTCCGTTTTGGGTTTTGTTTGTTTGTGTCCAGACTCAAACCCTTTACTGTATATTTTATTTATAGATTTATAACTCGAGTAGGCTTCACAGTGCACCCACTAATTCATTGGTGGGTGCATAATTGACAATACAGGATTATGTTTATAAAAAACAAAATAGCGAGTGTGTTTCGGTCCCACGTTGGCGGAATTCGGTTTAGATATAAACGCCCCATTTTTTAAATTTTGGAGCAACACATTCCTTCACCTCCGAACTAATGACAATTTTAAAAACCTTTTAGTAGATAATATAGAAAAGAATAAAATAAAAATCATCTGATCCTAGGACAAAAGAAATTCTACTATGAGCCAATTACAGTCATTTATGAAGTTATTAACATTACTATCTTAATGCTCATGTTATCATCGCAAGTATTTATTTTTATGGAGTTTTATTTGCTAAATAATTACTGAAAAAAATTAGCCCAAAAACATAAACAGTTACACTTCGCTAAGTTAACTTTACGTGATGTAGCCAAAAGTACAAAGTGTGGCATAACAGAAACCGCATAAATGTATTATAAACATGGAACCGTGCCAAAATCGTGGCACGTTATTTGTGACTTCAGCTTATCAGTCACGTTCCCTACAACATACCAAACCTGCACACCAAACAAGATACCAAGTGTACGCTAGCAAATAAGAGTATGACACACGCAGACATAAATACGCACGCACGCGTACACACACACATGTACGCATGCACTCAAATAGGAATCTATGATCCTGCAGGGTCGGCGGTGTACCCGTATACCTCCTTATGACACACGCAGACATAAATACGCACGCACGCGTACACACACACATGTACGCATGCACTCAAATAGGAATCTATGATCCTGCAAGGTCGGCGGTGTACCCGTATACCTCCTTATGACACACGCAGACATAAATACGCACGCACGCGTACACACACACATGTACGCATGCACTCAAATAGAAATCTATGATCCTGCAGGGTCGGCGGTGTACCCGTATACCTCCTTATGACACACGCAGACATAAATACGCACGCACGCGTACACACACACATGTACGCATGCACTCAAATAGAAATCTATGATCCTGCAGGGTCGGCGGTGTACCCGTATACCTCCTTATGACACACGCAGACATAAATACGCACGCACGCGTACACACACACATGTACGCATGCACTCAAATAGGAATCTATGATCCTGCAAGGTCGGCGGTGTACCCGTATACCTCCTTATGACACACGCAGACATAAATACGCACGCACGCGTACACACACACATGTACGCATGCACTCAAATAGAAATCTATGATCCTGCAGGGTCGGCGGTGTACCCGTATACCTCCTTATGACACACGCAGACATAAATACGCACGCACGCGTACACACACACATGTACGCATGCACTCAAATAGGAATCTATGATCCTGCAAGGTCGGCGGTGTACCCGTATACCTCCTTATGACACACGCAGACATAAATACGCACGCACGCGTACACACACACATGTACGCATGCACTCAAATAGGAATCTATGATCCTGCAAGGTCGGCGGTGTACCCGTATACCTCCTTATGACACACGCAGACATAAATACGCACGCACGCGTACACACACACATGTACGCATGCACTCAAATAGAAATCTATGATCCTGCAGGGTCGGCGGTGTACCCGTATACCTCCTTATGACACACGCAGACATAAATACGCACGCACGCGTACACACACACATGTACGCATGCACTCAAATAGAAATCTATGATCCTGCAGGGTCGGCGGTGTACCCGTATACCTCCTTATGACACACGCAGACATAAATACGCACGCACGCGTACACACACACATGTACGCATGCACTCAAATAGAAATCTATGATCCTGCAGGGTCGGCGGTGTACCCGTATACCTCCTTATAACACACGCAGACATAAATACGCACGCACGCGTACACACACACATGTACGCATGCACTCAAATAGGAATCTATGATCCTGCAGGGTCGGCGGTGTACCCGTATACCTCCTTATGACACACGCAGACATAAATACGCACGCACGCGTACACACACACATGTACGCATGCACTCAAATAGGAATCTATGATCCTGCAGGGTCGGCGGTGTACCCGTATACCTCCTTATGACACACGCAGACATAAATACGCACGCACGCGTACACACACACATGTACGCATGCACTCAAATAGGAATCTATGATCCTGCAAGGTCGGCGGTGTACCCGTATACCTCCTTATGACACACGCAAACATAAATACGCACGCACTCGCACACACGCAAACATACGCACGCACTCAAATAAGAATCTACGAATAAGGATCCTGCAAGGTCGGCGGTGTATCCGTATACTTCCTTGTATGGCAGGTGTCCGTGAGTGGCACATCCACACACAACCTGTGTGGCCTTGATATTTTTCCGTTCCAACCATTGTTATAAATTATTTTTTACAAGCTTTTGTTCAACTTGACATGTTTGTAAGTCTGTTTAGGTCAAATCTTACAAGTCGATTTTAATCCACTTTTACTTGCACTGCAACCTTGTTTTACACATGTACATAAAGTAGACGGCAAGATAATAATCTGATGGCTTTGACCTGATGTTGCAGCTAAGAAGGCCAGCATACTGTGGAACTCCTCAATAGTGAACGTAAACATATCGTGTTTGGGCTCGTTTTGATGTGCTTGTGGTTTTTTAATGGAAACACCTTAGTGTCATGACCTTGTCCTAATACTGCGGCCAACGAGGGCAGCACACTGTGGAACTGTGTGGAACGGCGATAGACACCTCGTATTTGGGTTCATTTTGATGGGCTCGTTGAGAAGTCTCTGCAAATTAGAACACTAAAAAGGAAGAAATAAATTAAACTTATTTACGTTTAATTTATGAAAAATAATATAAATTTAACTTAAAAAGCTTAAAAAGAAACTTTTATTAAAATGCACTGAAGGGAAGGAAATAAACATAGAAATCATTTTTTGTTAATGTTTTTATGTGATTTAAAAGCTTGTCGCGATATTTTCGAACCAATTTTAATTAGAAATACAATAATTTCAAATTACAAATCTTATTATGTTTATTTTCATCAGTTTAGTGCATTTTAATAAAAGTCTATTTAGGCTATTTTAAGTTCAATTTATATTGTTTAGTTAAGAAAATAATTTATCTTCACTATTGTCTTTAATTACATTAATAGTTGATTTTCCAAATAAAATATATAAATTTCACTACCTATGAAAGGTATAACCTACACATATGAAAGGTACCTTTCATATCTACATAAAGTCTTCGTTAGCGAAAAACTTATAGTTGTCAATAAATATCCGTACTTTTTTTATAAATAGAAGGGTACACGAGCAACAGAACTGTCTCATGCTGCTTGCCGTTCTGTAGTATTCTCTACAGAACTGTCTGGTGTCACCACGCGGTGGTGCCGCTGTCGTGGCCGTGGCCAATTTTATAATAGCACCATCCCTTCCCGTGCAAGTTCTGAGGAACTACACCACCTTTAAAAGTGTGGACTCGGCAACCCGCTAGGCCAGCGTGGCGGCGTTTTAAGGTTATACATCCCTCATACACAAAACAATGTGTATGAGAAGGCCCATGGCCAATCGGTGGGTAATAGATGGTACATTCCTCCAGAATCTCCATATTAGAAGAAAATAAGTACTACAAAATATGAAGTTCTTACACTTATCTTGTATGGACTTGTATCAGCCTATAACATCCCACTGCAAAGGCCGCCCCTGGTAATTCGCTGGAGGGTTTCACGCCATAATCCACCTCGCAGGCCCAGTGCGGCACATATTCCAAAATTATTTTATCACTTGAGCTTGCGGGTTTCCTCACGAAGTTTTCACTCACCGCCAAGCTAGCGACAATTTTTAAATATATTCTGTGTTATTCTTAATCTTGGATTATTCCATAACTCTCCACTCACAAGTCCACCCTGGTGGGGACTTTTAGTTTTTTCCACTTATCCCCACCGGCTACGTTATAACACCTGAGTGGAGACATGTGGAAAAATCTAAGAGTGCCCACCATGGTATTCATTATAATTATATTTTAAACCTTCGTAATATTTATAGTACGTGGTATATTAAGGACAGTAATTGTGGGTAGGGAGTAATGGAATAATCCCTTATCTTGTATACGATAGAATATATTAAAAAGGAAATCCCAGTTCTATGTTGTATACGTACCTATCTACAATAAGATACCTAAACTACGCCTCATTGTCAGAATCAAAATCGATTAAACTTTTTCAATCATAGCTGTCCGACGTTATAGTAAAACAACACGAAACATTTCTATCTGGTTTCAGAACCCTTGCCAAAATTCAATATCTCCTTCATTTAACTTTTTGTTGTGGGCTGTTCCAAAGTAGAAAAGGTCAATGAACTATAAATTCAATCAAAATTCAAAGAATTCCTTTCGCGAGAAGTTATAATTTAGTACAATGTCCAGATGGAGACTCACCTTTTTACGAACATTGGACATAATTCCTCTACTTAATAAATAATTAATCGTATATAAAAACAGCATTATACCAGTATTTATTCAGCATCTGCGTAGAGCATATTTTTGTTAATTTCATCATTGGAAACCTTACGTATAGATCACCTAAGAATATTATCCTAATTAATTCCTTAGTTTAATTCATTTTAAAATAATTGAATAAAAAATCTAGTTCTGTTAATTATTTGTACTCAATTTAATTAATCAGATTTAGTTCAAATAACGAAGTGAAAAGTTCAATCGTTTAATTAAACGTAACTTATCTTATAATTTAATTAGCTACGTAAAATTATAGATTTTATGAAATCTAAATTCGCCCCTTGTGTTTCTTAAGAAAATGTAGCGCCACATCTTAATTGGAAGTAGAAAACAAAGATACGGACATGAATAAAATGTTTAACGCCGGTACACTGTAGAACATGGGGTCAATTTTATACAAACTCTAAAAATACAAGCTCACGCACACAGATGCAAGAATTTACAGACGCGGAGGGGAATATCGAGGGTACGCAGTGTGCGTTGAATATACTAATTACACTGCACGCACACCAAAATTTAAATAAGTTCTTACTAAATATTTGTTTTCGTGGTAATACGGAATAATCACAAACTGGCATATTTTTTATTAACATAAGCTGTTACTTAGTGTACAACCTAACCAGTCGCAACCTGAATCTCAGTTAATTTCAAGATCTCTTCTATTAAATTAACATAAACACTAGTATTTTCTTAGGTTTTTCGCGATTACTATACATAGGAATTAAACAACTTTGAACTGTTTAAATCGCGTATATTTAACATTATTTATATTAACATTAAATAATGTTAAATATACGCGATTTAAACCGTTCAAAGTTGTTTAATTGCTATAAACACTAGTAATTTTGTTATTACCTTTTTACAATTCTACTATGGGATTTGTATGATTTTGATCCTATTTACCCTATTTCTATCAGTATTGGCGCAAGAATTGATTTAGTAGCGAAAATCCGATAATAATTAATTCAAACAAACATAATATATTAGCACATCTGCATATACTTTTTTCTTTTACTCGTCAAAATACAATCATCGTCACAGACATTATAGTCAATTATTTTTTTAATTACGTCTAATTGGTGCACTGTTTATGTCTCCTGTGGTCAGTATAAAATCAAGTTAGTGTGTACTGTGAAATATTCCGAGCTCAGGTGTTGCTCGGCTTTTAACGTTTATTAAGATAAAGTTCCACTTTCGGCGCGCCCATTAGCCCTAAACTGCAGCTTTCAGCGACTTTATAAATTTGTATGAGTGGATGGGAGTGTGTCACAGTGAGATAAATGTTCGCTGAAGCGTTTCAAATTATAAAGACAAAATTGCACTTTGTTTCTTATTTCGTGATTTAGTTTTGCATATTTATATAAGTTCAAAATGAAAGGCATGCAAAGTTCAAGCATGAAAATTTCAAAATCAGTTTTTTTTACTAAGTTTGTTCTACTAGACAAAAACCGACTGACTGCACGTCGAGCATGCTTATAACAGGATTCCATAGCCGTTTAGATAACATTTTTTTTAAATATGACTATAATAGTTGACATAATATGACTATAATATTTTTTAAATATAATTAGTTCACACTAGTACGGTTTATTCGATTCGGTTTTCTTATACGGTTTAGCCGTAATGGTAAAAAGCCGTAAAGCCGTTCACATTTATACGTTTTGTGAGTCGGTTTTTTGATACGGTACAACCGTATCGGGGCAGTGGTTCAGTTTGCTGCAAAGTATCGTAAAAGATGGGCGTCGACGACGTTGCGACCGCGGTTATTTACTGGTATAATAGGCGTAGAAAAAATAAAAGAAAACAGAAGATTTTTTGGGAGCATTCAATTGTATCACGACGTTTAAATCTGGGTCACTTTCGGACATTCATGTTAGAATTGCGAAGTGATGAAACAAAATTCTACAATTATTTTCGCATGTCGATATCAGCGTTTAACGAACTTCTAGGAAGATAGGAAGAAGATTTGAAAAAACAAGATACGTTTATGAGAAACCGCTTTATTACCGTACCCCGCTCATGGTTTTCAGTGACAATACACGGCAGCAAAAATAAAAGCAGCCTTCAGTTTTACCGTATAATAAGAATACAGACATATGTTTGGATACGCCACTAGAAACCGCATAAGAAAACCGTTTCGCTAAACCGCAAGGTGTGAACCGGGTGTTAGCTTAGGAAATCAATAATGATTATTTCTTTCTTTATTTGTTAAAGATTTTAACAATAATACTTGCAACCTTGAACCTCAAACTAGGTTAAATCTGTACTATGGGGTTCAGGCTTCCATCGCACGTGATACAAAAAGATTACATTAAAATTAAATAAATACAGTGCCTATGTAATTTCAATATAAATAATTTGTAGAATATCTAAGAATAATAAAATCGATTCCATATGTAGGTATAGTCATAATTATTTTTATTAATAAAATATCTGTTTTATTTAATAAAACTTAATTTATTTATTATCAACTTGAGTGTGTGCATGTTATTCAACGTAGAATCATTTAACTATTCTGAAGAATAACTCCGTATTTGTAAAGATAAATCCTAAAAGCGATTTAGTCATAAATTTCTTACATATCTTGATTTTTCCTTAATTGAGAGCTGTTTATTCAATACATTGGGATTCCGATGCCGGTTCTTCATTTGAGTCACTGAATCCACTAGAAAAATAATATTTTTATGGTCGAAATACCGCAACGACCTTGACCTTTTTTCTTAAACTTCACGAAAGTGAAATGGAGCCACGTCTTCAGACCCTTGTTGAGTAATAGCCCTTAATTACCCTAAAAGTGAAAACTTCTTACTTAGGTACGCCGCAGCACTTTTGAGGTTATGCTGTAAAGAAACGCTCTGCAGAAAGCGCTGGAGGAGCGAAATGGCTCAAAAGCCAGTGCAAAATAGGTAAGTAATTATTTTTTTAAACAGATCCATAATATCCATATCGTACTAGACGCGTCTTCACAGCTGGGATATAGGTCCCTCTCAAATCTCACCACCACACATAATCTTTGGCTCTTCTTATCCAGCCACCACCTGCAATCTTGTTTAAGTGGACAGTTCAGGGTGTAAGGGGTCCCAACCATCCAGACTTGCCAGTGGTGCATCCTGCTAGCTAACAGACAAGACCATGGCGCACAATCTTTGCGAGGGGAGGACAGTAGTCTGTGGCTTGCAACCACTCTGTCATCGGAGTCCGCCGCCGCACTTTTTTGTATTTATAGACTAACTAGCTGTGCCCGGCATGCGTTGCATGCTCGGCAATTTTTTCGCAAATAATACATAGCCTATGTCCATCTGGAATAATGTACCTTTCAAATGGTGAAAGATTTTTTTCAAATAGTACAGTGGTTCCGGAGATTACCCTCCACATACACTGTGTGATACACATGTGTGTGGTGTGTGTATGATACACACAAACTCACAAAATTCACATTCTCTCTTTATTATATTATTATAGAATATAATTATAGAATATTTATTATAGAAAATGTCGAAACTGCCCGAAAATGAGCTAATTAAGCATACATGTTGCCCACATGTATGCTAAAATTTTACCAAAAATTCTTTGATTTTTAAGTAACAGAGAAACGCGAATGAACCATTATTACAAATGTATTAAATTTTATCATATTCTATATAATAAACCTATATAATAACTAATAAATATATCATATTCTATATAATAACAATAACAAATTAGAAACAGTTATAAAAAAATTCAACATTTATATTTATAAATGTTGATTTTTTTTGTGTTTGTTTCGTGTTTTTATTTTCAATGACTGTTTCCTTATACATATAATTATTTTATAGGGAAGTAGGTGGACGAGCAAGCGGTCCGACGTGATGGTAAGTGTTACCGCCGCCCATGGACACCTGCAACACCACGGGGTTTACGGGTATGCCGCCGATCATGTAAAATCCTATTCACAACTTTCTTGTACAGAAAGAAAACTTTCTTGTCATATTAAGATGACCCAAGAAAGTAATTAAGTTAATTAAGTTTTTGCTGCATCTACCGATAAAGGTACCTTAAATTAAAATACCATCTACTAATAAAAAATATGTCTGTTTGAAAGACGAATTTTATACCAAATATATTTCTTTTCCAGTCCAATATTATAATCCATTTTAATTTAAATTCATTTATGTAGAGGACAAAAGGCTCTAATTTTTCCCAGTATTGTTTCCAGATACAACAATCTCCTGGATTTAATTCTCTAATTCGACACATCTTTTACATTTTTTTGTTACCAGCCTAAATAAATTACTTTGCTAATGCTCTACTCCGTCCTTTCATTTATTTTTTAAAGAGGAGATAATTAATTTTGCAATAATAAGTACCTAAAGTAGCGGATCATCAACGCTGTAATATTAAAGGAAAACGTAATTTATAAGCCTTTAACACCGAATATTGGAGCGATTTTTAGTAAACCTTTTATATTTGAGCTGTAGGATAATTTTGAAGATAAATTATATAAGAGATGAATTATAAATTAAATTTATCTCAATAAATATTATTTCTTTAATTTGGAACATATCCATAGGTTTGGTAGGAAGTGAAACATAGACTAATGTTATTACTTAAAATTATATAAATATAGTATATAAATGATTTTATACCGCGAACTCGTAGGCTGCCTGCCTGAACCCGGAACGAACTGCCTCAAGAGGTCTTTCCATTAAGCTACGATATGGGGTTCTTCAAGAAAGCTGTGAATAGGATTTTGCAAGGTCGGCGGCGCGCCCGCATACCCCCTGGTGTTGCAGGTGTCCATGGGCAGCTGTAATACTTACCATCAAGTGGGATCGCTTGCTCGTCCGCCTACTTCAACATATAAAAAAAACTTAAAATTAACCTAAAACCAGCTTCATCCCTGCGTCTGGAAGGGACAGTCGGCCTTGGCCACAATCGTCCTCAGGGTGCTGTTGCCGCTCCCCTCACTCTGCTCATCAATGAGACTGCCTTTTAAGCTACGATTATGATAAAAAAGGCATTATTTTATTATGATTATATTATCTTCTCATTAATACATTATGAGCACACTATTAAGGCAGGATTTTATTAACGAGATTTGACATTCCATATTAGCATAAAAAAAGTTTGAGCAGATCTGCACGCTTTGAGCGTGTGAAATGAGCTAGAATGACAAATCACAAGAAATGAATGTATATCACAAGAAATGAATGTACATCACAAGAAATGAATGTATATCACAAGAAATGAATGTATATTACAAGAAATGGAATGTATATCACAAGAAAGAGCCGCGAAACTAATGACAGGTTGTATTCAGCAAGAGGAGAGACCACGAAAGAAATGAACCGAATGTGTAGAAGAAAATCTGCGGAGCATGAGACCACTAACGTCCTGGATGAGAAAGACGGATGGAGAACGATTGTAGAGGATGCCAAGACTCAAGACACACAAATTGAAGTCAGTTGTTATTATTAGATAGAATACAGATAAAGCTGTTTAGTTCTCCACTGTTCGATATAGGCCTCTCTCATGGCTCGCTATCAAAAACGATCTTCTGTTCCTTTCATACATCGACCACCGGTGAACTTCTTCATTTTGTCGGTACACCTGGTCAAACGGCGATAAACCGAAAGGCTTATTAATTTAGATTAAACAATAATGTATTAAAGAGTTACCGATAACTAAAAATAATAACTAAGAGTCAACTGTTAACTGTTCATATAAAAGTTAATTTTTCGTGTTTCCAATAAGGAATTGATTAAGTATAGTGATAACGTATGACATGTTCAATGCCCATTCTACTTTTAACTAACCTCTTTATTGTTAATCGACTTTTTTCAAATTCACTTGGCAAAGGACAACTCTAGCAATTACACCTAATGGGTCGCAGTGTAACTGCAGCGGCTCCAGTTGTTAGATCTAAAACAAAGAATTTCCGACTTAACTGCATCCACACATTACGACCAATCATTGGTTGAAAATGTGAGAAAAGTTGGACAGTTGCCGTGTTTTTTAGTAGTTTGTAACTGAAAGGAAAAATTACAAGATTTTAACTTTATCTAGAACTCTAACTTTCGAAGCTATGAGCAGTTAGAAGTGAACATTTCATTTTGAATGCGACATCGACATCTAACGGATAAGATATTTCTCCAATAAAGTAAAAAGACAATATCTATGTACACAGGGGTCACAGAAACATAACAATTGTCTCTTTCGAGGGATAAGAGCTCCCGCAGACTTACAATTTCAAGTTGGCCAACTATCAAACAACTAAATTGTGTTATTGTACAATTTAATCGGTCATTTTAATTGTATTGATTGTCAGCCGCACATCTATCTGATTTAGACGGTGTCAGTGTTGCTAACGAGTTGACGTTTGCGTGAAAATGCGGAAAAGAAACGCTATCATTGCAATATTGATAAAAAAAAGACAAAAACGGAAAAGAAAATTTTGGGTGCATCCCGTAATAAGTGACAGATTAGAACATGGGCAACATCATACCTTACATCCTAAACTGAGATCTTACCCAGATAAATTTTTTTCATTCTACAGAATGAGTATTTCATCGTTTTATGAGCTTGTGCATTTAATCGGGCCAGCAATATTCAAACAGGACACAACTTTGAGACTTGCCATCACAGTTGCAGAGAGGTTTGGCTTAACACTAAGGTAAGTACATAAGTCAGGTAAAAAATGTATATTTATATTTGTTTATTATTATTTTTTAATGTTTTATTATCAAAATTCAGACTGTGGAAAAAATCTGTTATTTTTACAAGTCAATCAGTTCTGAATCTGACGGCTCTGAAAAATTTGCCCAGTATGAAGCAATGGCATCATCATATGAAGATGGAGTTAGACATTGCGGGGATGGTGTTTGACTTTCTGGAGATGGACTTGAAAGTTGCTGCAAAGATGGTATGGTATCCGGTAGCATAGAGACAGATTGCTGTTGAGATTCTGTCGGATGCTGTGATAAAATTGCCTGATTTGTGGAATGGACTTGGCGTCTGTGTTGTGGCTGAATAACTTGATCAGAAATAATCCGAACAGACGTTGCTGGAGCTCGTCTGAAAGATCTGGACTGAATGGCATAAGATGTGTTTGGCAACAATCTACTTTTCTTCATGTCTTGGAATATTTGTAAAATTCTTATACGGACTTCTAATTTTTCGTCCGAAGTTAGTTCTTTCATGAATGGAACCAATGACAAGCAATAATTAGTATCGTGATCTTCACTAGACTGTAGTGCCTTTAATATTTGTTCATCAAAGTCGCTTTATTTAGTTTTTCGTTTTCGTTGTGATTGTGACTGTGTTTCTTCAGATATATCGATGTCATCCTGGTTTAATTCAGCATTTTCAATACTACCTTCGGGTGGTCGTGATTCCATGCAGGGTGCCAAAAACAACATGCGCTCATAGTAGACATATGGTCGCCGTTTTGATGCTGCTTGTCCAGATTTTACTGACTTTTGTGCTTTCAGTTCTCTAGCGAAGCAGGTCCGCAAGTTATTCCACTTTCTTTGGATATCATGACCTAAAATAAAAACAATAAACCTAATATTAAAAATAATAATGAAATTAAAAATATGCGTTTATTACTTATTTAAATTGTATTCAACACACTTATAATAATAATTATTATAATTGAAATAAGTAATACAATGACATAACATGAAATAATATTTATCCCGGGGTGGATAGAGTTCATCGTATGGTTCTTATAGTCTATATATACATAGAATACAACATCCAGACGGTGAACTCTGTCCACCCCGGGAATCGAACCCAAGCCCTCCTGCATAGCAGTTAATTTAGTTTAATTGTGTATTGTCCAATGTCTAAATTTTTTTTTATAATAATGATGAATGGTTTTGTTTCAGGTATTTGGCAACAGGGGCATACTTCTCTCAACTTTCGTTAGATTACTTAATTGGTGAATCTACCTACAATCAGAGATATAGTGAAATCTACTTGTGAACAAATATGGAATGTACTTCATTCGCTATATATGCCAGAAAAAACAGAAGAAGATTGGATTAGAATTGCTACTGAATTCTTTGAACGTACAAATTTTCCAAATGTAGTAGGGGCTATAGATGGAAAACACATACGAATCGTTCAACCACAAAAGTCAGGTTCAGCATTTATTAACTACAAAAAATTTTTTCTTGCGTTTTGATGGCTTGGACCGATGCAGACTACAAGTTTGTCCATATTGATGTAGGTGCATATGGAAGCAGTAGTGATTCTGAGATATTTAAGTCGTCACAAATGGGCAAACCGTTAACTGAAAATCGACTTAACATTCCTAGTGGACAACACTTGCCTAATGAAAATGATGGGCCTGTGATACCATTTCACGTTGTCGGTGATGAAGCTTTTGGCCTTTCGAGTCACATATTACGTCCTTACTCTAAGAAAAGTTTCACCCACGCTAAACGCATATTTAACTATAGACATACTGGAGCACGTCGGCTAATAGAATGCACATTTGGCATTTTAGCTAACAAGTGGCGTATATTTCATCGCCCTATCAATGTCAACATAAATTTTGCCGTAAAGATTATTAAAGCAGCGTGCATTTTACACAACTACGTTCGCACAAAAGACGGGATACATTTTAAGGATACATTGTACGAATGTCCCTTAGACACATATAGTGACGCAGAAAACAATAGGGGAAGCAATCACACATGGTATTAATGTACGGCAGTATTTGACATCTTATTTTATTCAACCCCACGGATCTGTTCCACTTCAGTATGATAAAGTATAGAAATGCATAAAAACACAATAATATAAACATAAACTACAACTGAATGACTGTTTGTGGCCAAAATAAAATAAAAATTAAATACTAACCTTGTTGTTTCCTTTCGTTCACATCAAGCGTTCCCCAATTATTTATAAGTACTTCACATACTTCCTCCCATAACTTCTTCTTTAAATTTATGTCAGAGTATTGTTTAATATTTTACTTATAAAGTGCTGGTCTTTTCTTTACTTCCTCTATCAATTTTTCGATTTTATCGTTAGCAATTAGTGATCGAGATGGCCCGGGCGCGGGCGCGGGAAAATCATGCGCAGGTGTATGTCCTTCTTGCATCTTGCCAGACGACTGACCAACTAAGTTGGACAGTTTGCGAGCTTGTATAAGGTGTCCGTACTAATACGCAGTTGGCAGATAGTTGGCCAACTTTTTAATCGGAAACAATCGGAAAGGAATTGGAGTTCTGATCCGATCAGTGTCCAATAATTTAATTGGACAATTTAGTTGGATAAAGTGTGCGGGCTATCATATGTCACCATGCCTATTAGCATACTCTGCGATTTAGTTGGCCAACTTGAAATTGTAAGTCTGCGGGAGCTCTAAAGGTACAGATTCCAAATTCCAAATTTATTCCAAAATATTAAAACAACAGACTTAGAAAAAGAGCAACCGTGAAATTCAATTATTGAATTAATATATGTAAACATTAGACTCAAAATTGACAGTTTTAGAACAATTAGGTCCTTGAGGGGAAGAGTGCACGCTGCAATCCAACAGCCGCTGGGCGCACTCGATTGGCCACATTACCCCTCTCTCACAGAAGACTACCTTGAAATGTACTGCATTTCCCACTTTATCTTATTTCCCAAATGTACGTACGTGTTTCGGTAGTGAGTGAGATGTGCCAGAGCCCATTCCCATCCCTCCCCATTTTCCCAACCCTTTCTCCAAATCCATTCCTATGTCTCCAAAGGTAGGCAGCGCATCCGGGGGCGAGCCAACGTTTGTCCTTTTTGGACTAATGTTGGCATTTATCACGGATGTCTATGGGCTACAGTATCCACTTACCATCAGGTGGACTGCATGCTCGTCTGCCGCCTTCGTATATAAAAAAAAAATTAAGCACCGATAGGTAGCCTTACATCGATAGCTTTCGAGTAAACCTGTAAAAAGAAATGGCACACTGTATAAAAATAATGCCAAAAATATTTTCTAGTGGAGTGTAGGCTTTCTCGGCCGGTGTCCATATTAATTGAATCTTCCGGGCTATTTGACCGAGGTTTTCTGGAATCTCTTCTCTTTCTTCCAAACGCAATTGAAATTGCGTTCGAGAAGCCGAAGAGATAACATCTCTCCGAAAGTGAACGCAGTCGCCACTGAACATGTCAACCGCAGTTGTTGACGAAACGTTTGGAAGAAAGAGAAGAGATTCCATAAGACCTCGGCCAAGTAACCCGGAAGATTCAAGTAATATGACAATATTTTCGTTAGGATTTAGAATAATATTTCGGAAGGACGAGTATCTAATTGTGCCTTGTTGATCCTTATAATACAATACATAATACTCGTCAACACGACTTATATTTGGAGTAATCTGTTATAATTCCGTGCTAGCGATCTCATAGCTATCGCGACACTTGTTCAGGTCGTTGCCCTTCTACAGTATGAACGCACCCTGAAGATGTTTCACACGACACCAACATTCATATTAAATCGCAAGCTGAGTGGAATAAAGGCAAAAACTATAAACTCTGAAAAGTTGTATAACATTTTAATTATTTCCTTACCAGTTCTTAATACATATCATTAAAATACGAATCATTATTATTTTTTCTATTTAGTGAGTTTTTAAGATTATTATATTTTTACAGACTTCTTCAAATAAATATTTTATTCTCACAAAACTACTAAAACGTGTGTACGGCAGTTTGGCAGTTACAATTTGTAATGTATAAAGAAACTTAATAAAACGACCATAATTATTTCCAATTTAGCGATAACAGTATAAAAATTGGATAAAGTATATGCAGTTTAAATAGGTCTTATAAGTAATGGTAAAATCTAAATTTCAACATAATACGACTTTGTTAAACTGAGGGTCAGATATACCTCTTTACGTTTTTTTTTATAATGAGGTAGGCGGACGAGCAAGCGGTCCCACGTGATGGTAACCATGGACACCTGCAACACCAGGGGGTATGCGGGTGCGCAGAGAACCTTGCGCATCTCTCAATCACGTTGAGGGATGCGAGCAGTATCTTACTACTTGTATTTGATTTTTATAATTCTGAATTAGTTAATTTTGAATTCCTGCACTCGGGTTTCAGTTTGGCTATTTAATTATTTATGTAATTTGGCAAAAGTGGCATGTCTCTCGCGAGGTCTGTACGCGCCTTAAGGTGCTAAAGGATATGGATTGTCGGACACACCGCAGGCGGTAGCTTTAATTACAGTCCTGGGATTAAACAGGGGACATATTTGCGTTGCCGGCTCAAAATTACAACACGCAAGGGACGTCTTATTTAATTTATTCATGCCTGAAGAATGTCGGTGTGGCTTGGATGCGGTGTTGAGTGTTGTCGGGCGAAATTAGTTTTAAAACGCATTATGTTTCCGCAAATAAGTGTAAGTTTGTTCTTTTTTTAACTATAGTTTTTGGGGGGGGGGGGGGGGATACGATATATAGCTATTGAGACTCATCGATTCCGCAGTACCAAAATTATAAGGAAAACTTTCAAAACATACAAAAAAATCGCGATTTTTTTGAAAAGTTTACACAAAAACACATTCAAACTATATGATTGTGTCTGTAACATTTAAAGGTTTAAAATTTGGTATTGGGCATGCTTTTTTTGTATGTTCATTTCAATGTGATAAAATTGAAATGAATAATTATTTCAATATAAATGTTATTACAATATATTAATACAAGAATGTAACGTAAAAAATGAAATGTTAAAGAATAACTAATAAATAACTATGAAAATGATTATTGACTTCCATATCATACCGTCCACTGTCTCCACTGTCTCCACTGCTGTATATAGGCCTCCCCCATAGCTCGCCACCATACAATATGTGATTATTGATTACATACCTATTAATAAAAAATGTGTTGAAGGAATAATAAAGGCTTTTTTTTATTTAATTCGTTTTTTTCTTCACTTTCTTTCAGGGAATTATTTTTCTCCTCTGTTGGATATG
Organism: Sesia apiformis; assembly: GCA_914767545.1. NCBI lineage: Eukaryota > Metazoa > Arthropoda > Insecta > Lepidoptera > Sesiidae > Sesia > Sesia apiformis. The sequence goes on along the minus strand of OU611965.1, from coordinate 15,194,459 downwards.
GGCCTATCGCACTTGTGTAGGTAATATCCACCAATCCAGTGGGCCCGCTTAGTAGATTATACTCCGAAAGTCCCTCATGATTGCAATTGACTTGTCGACCCGTATTTAAAGTTAAAGGCAGATTTATACATCGCAGAAAATATAATGTGATCTATTTATTTCTATTCAGAGAGAACATAACTGAACATTTGTTTCTTTGTAAAGAAAATTTTAAAGCTAACACACCTGTTTTTTGGCAAACATAAGCCCCCACAGGGACTGTGTATCTGATCCTACATCTGCAAATTATAATTCGTTTCAATTTCAAAAAGAAACTCCATTAACGAAACGGCATAATCCAGCAAAACGGAGAACAGTGGATACCGCAGACATAAATTAGATAGAACGGGCCTGTCGTTCATTAACATCATAATGTTGCTCTAAAAATGTATAATAAATAGAAATTTAAAGATTTATACACCCATTGAATTATAATTTCAATAAATTGAATTATATCTGAAGCGATATGTAAAACTTTATATTAACTTTCCTTTGTATTTTTACCTATGATTATTATACAACAATTTACACAACACGTATTATATTGCGTCTTCAATAATGTCATTTTATGTCGAAAAACTCCTTAATTTATTAGTTTTGTCAATATCGAGAAAAAAGACAAAATTTTAAATTTGATTAAACTTATCTTCAACAAGCTTCGTCTTCGTTGATCAATCATATGTGAGAATCTATACATATAATAAAATGATTACAGAGCCATGAAATATTTTTTGAAATAAAATCATTGCAGTATACTCTACCAACGATACATAACCCAAAACACCAATTGTTTGTCTGAAGTACTAAGCCAGTGGATCGAATTTGACAAAACTTTGCACAATTATAGCTTATAACCTGGGTTAACATTTAGGATACATTTTATGCCGATCCATTATAAAGTCCCCAAGAGAATTATCATTTAATACACATGCATAATATGAGCCGTTACATAATAACCGCTAAATGAAACATTATGAAACTAACTACAATGATAACTTATGTCCTGGTTCAACTCATAGAATACTTTTGATCCGAACCTATTATAAGTTTTCGCGGAAATCATTATAGCCCTGGGTCGCCTGACTAAATCTAATAGCTATATCTGTATGCAAGCAGGAATTATAATCATAACAGGCGTCGTTGAAGTTTTAATGTTGAATCAATAGAATTCAAGTACAGTGGCGTGAATTAAGCAACGATATCTACATCAGATTATAAAAATAAAACAAAAATTAAATATGTACATACTACGTATGTATTAATTATACATGCGTAGTGACAACAAAAAGACACAACTACGAGGGTAGTGCTGTTACATAATTTCTACCCTAACAATATTAATATTCTGCTGTACGTGCGTGTCATCGCTGTCACTGTCCTGTCAGTCTGGCATGAATCTTATTAGAGTTACACACAAAACTTTTGGCTACCGGCTAATAGCCGTACTTTTCTAACTTTTCTAAATGTTGTGTTTTATAAATTGTATTTTTATTTTATTTTTATTTATTCATGGAAGAAATACAGTTTTATAGTATCAACAATTATGTTTATACAAAACTTAATAAATAAAAAAGAAAACCGAAGAAGTTGAGTGTCAGTTATACTTCATCTACTTACATCTATACATCGTAACAGAGTATTGAATATTTAAAAAACAGAGTGTCTAAACACAGTATTTTTTGGAAATATTGTCTCTCTGTTTGAGCTTCACTTACATATAGGCCTTATGAAGGTTTAGTTTTGAATCGAGTATATTATAGTAAGTATTCCAGTATAGTGAGGAGATAGTCCAGGTGACTGAACTACGAATAAGATAGCTATATGGCGAACAAAGTCGCGTGCACCACTAGCAGATAATGTAATGTTAAAAACAGAACCGAATATGTGCGCAAAATATAACTAGGTTTCAAAAAATATTTGACGAATTAATTATTATCAAAATAAGTGCACTTATTTTGACGTTAACATGTCAAACATACCTAATTAATGCATACCGAGCTTTTACCCCTCGGTGCACACATTTTGAGTGACAGTTAGTTTCACTCTCTTCGCCATATTTCTTTTACGCGCCTCATCAGTTGCTGTTTTTTGAGATGTGACTAATAAAATAGTGTTATAAAATTAATTAGAAAACAAAACAACCCAGGATAATTCTTCAGCAATATATCAACTAATTTTAGACATGAGAGTCACTATTTGATACAATCTCACCAAACAACACTCAAGAGAGCTGTTTACAATTATGTTAGAAAAAATTATCTGTCGATAATATTAGCCTACTAACACATATTTCACAATTAAACGCTTGGTTCACTCATGAGTATCTCTGTTATTAATATAGTCCTATATCACTTACAAATTTTCACTAAAATCTTTGTAGTCGGAAAAGATTGCGGCTTTTTTGGACATATGATTTTAGCGTGCTATATATCTGGCAACACTGATCACTGACGGGTATATGATATACCGTATATTTCGCGTGACTTTTTTGTACTGAGCCATTACAAATAGTCCCAAGACTAGGCCTCACTGATTCTGATTTCTACTGTCACCAATTAGTATAACTGAAACAAGCACTTGAAGGAAACCGCGGTAACACTTACCATCACGTGGGACCGCTTGCTCGTCCACCCACTAGTCTATAAAACAAAAAAAAATAATGAAGGGAAAAGGGGTAGTTTTTCATCACGACAATGCTCGACCGCATACATCTTTGATGACTAAACAAAAATTTATGGACCTTGACTGGTAATGCATCCTCCATACAGTCCAGACATAGCAGCACTTTTGAATTATCATTTAATCCGGTATTTAGAAAATTCTCTAAATGGAGTAAAATTACATTCAAGAGAAGCCCGTATATATTTCAATCAGCTTATCGCTCAGGGGCGATGGGATAATGGCTCCGCAAGAAAAATGGCCTAAGATGCTTAGGCCTAAGGCCTAAGCATTAAATGGACAAAATTTAGTACGATAAATATTTATGTAATACAAAAAATCTTTATTATTCTCACTATGCTTTCACTATTCACTATTCACTTTATTATTTCAACAAAGGCTGTGAACTTATCGACTACCTAATGTATTCTTTAGATACCTACATAAACACATAATCCGCTCTGGTATCGTGACGAGAGCTTGGCCAGCTTCAAATACAAAAAGGACAAATTACGTGACCACTTCAAATACAAATACAGCAAATCTTGAAGAACACTTCCCAGTCGTGTTGTCAATTAACAAATGTACTCTTTAGATACCTACATATTTTTTTAAACACATAATCTGCGTGGTGGCGCTAGTATCGCGACGAGAGCCAATCAGAAGCTTGGCCAGCTTCAAACGCAAAAAGTGGCCACAAATTACGTGGCCATTTCAAATACAAATACAGAAAATCTTGAAGAACACTTCCCAGTCGTGTTGTCAATTAACAAATATATTCTTTAGATACCTACATATTTTTTTAAACACATAATCTGCGTGGTGGCGCTAGTATTGCGACGAGAGCCAATCAAAAGCTTGGCCAGCTTCAAACGCAAAAAGTGGCCACAAATTACGTGGCCATTTCAAATACAAATACAGCAAATCTTGAAGAACACTTCCCGGTCGTGTTGTCAATTAACAAATATTCTGTTCCACTACGAAACACCACCAATCCGCACTGAGCCCGCATGGTGGATTATAGCCCGTAAAACCGCGTAAAAAAACGTAAAACCGTAATTAAATCAATGTGCCTGTGCCCTGCAGTGGATAGTTATAGGCACGATGCACTCGGCCACTCCTTAAATAAATCTATCTCTGTGTTTAATATAGTCTTAAATCGCACACAACTTTCCACCTTAGTCATTCCTCCACGATAATTTAAATAGACTTTTCTTAGTTGCTTTCTCCGACCCCCAGGAAACTTTCCGATAAAGCCTCTTTTCCTAATTAACTTCCTTAATGATATAACTTTTAGATTCCGTTTTCCTCGTTATTGAGTGTTTTGTATTGTATCGCTCTTTTTTGGAAATTTCTTTGTTCGCCGTGGTCTCTTGGTATTAATTGCTGGGCTTTGTTGGAAACAAAAATTATAATTGAATGGTTATACGAGAATGTGTGCAGTGAATAATTCGCGAATCAACTTAAAACTGTTTAAATTATAATAATTGTTATGTAAACGGATTACTCACTATTTATTATTCATTTTGGTATAGCCGATATTTTAGTTCAGTTACATGAACCGTGGTCGCGGCGAGACTGTGGCGGCGGGGTGAAAAGTGTTGGTGCTATTAACACACGAATCTGTCTAGCCTCCGTCGTGTACGTTCTTGATTCACCTGCCCGCAGTCAACTTGCTTTTGTTGATTAAGTTCCCTGCACACTACACTAACAATATCATCGCACATACGCGAGTTTGAAGCCGGACTTTTTTTTTTTATGGACGAAGGTGGCAGACGAGCATACAGTCCACCAGATGGTAAGTGGATACTGTAGCCCATAGACATCCGTGATACATGCCAACATTAGTCCAAAATGACAACGTTGGCACGCCTCCGGATGCGCTGCCTACCTTTGGATATAGGAATGGGTTTGGAGAAAGGGTTGGGGAGGGATAGGATGGGAATGGGCTCTGGCACATCTCACTCACTATCGAAACACGTACGTATATTAGGGAAATAAGATAAAATGGGAAATGTAGTACATTTCAAGGTAGTCTTCTGATAGAGAGGGGTAACGTGGCCAGTCGAGTGCGCCCAGCGGCTGTTGGATTGCAGCGTGCACTCTCCCCCTCATACTTGCTTGTCTGAGCGTGACCTCAATTATTACTTTCGCTGTACGAGTTTGTGTGTATGTAGTTGTGCATTCGAGTCTATTTTCAGTTGACGCAATGTAAGAATGTACCGTATCTTCCTCCTTTGCTTTGATCTAAGGCTACAGTTCACTTTGTAGAGTCGGGGCCACTGATAGGGCTTGGGCAAGTTATCCTTGGGAGAACGCAGGCAGCTAGCTACTTTATAACACGGAGAAAATACAGAATTCAAATCCTGGTCGGACATTCATTTGTTTAAAGACAAATAAATGTCTCTGGATCTGAACCCATGAGACAGGTTTTAGCGGGGATCATTGAATGTAACGTTACTATTATTATTTTCACTACTATTCTGCTTACGCTTTGTAATTAATTCTCTTACAAAATATGAAAGCAAAACATTTAACACGCAAAGTTCCTCTCCTGAAACTTCATTAAATACATTTATAATTTTCCACGAAATACCTAATTTTTTTTTTCAAACACAATTAATTATTCAAAAATAATACATAAATTCTTTTACTTACGTATTTGTGACAATATTTTAGGTTAGGTAATTTAAATTTAATATTTTTAATAAAAGGACTTTGAGAACAGATGACAAAATCACAAAAAGGACTAAAGAGCATAAATAAACTGGAGTATGCATGGCCTATCTAATATACGTCGCAGTCGGCAGGAGTCAGGCTTCTCGAATCAGGAAGTGAGCTTTGCCCGAATCAGGGAATAAGGGGAGGTCCAGGATCTTGAAACGTTAGTGTCCGTTTTTTGGTCGATACCTAATTAACAACCTTACTGGAATTAACCGTCTGTAATTTGCACTGAAGAACAACACCTGTCTGGTATTTTTCTCAGTTTTGATAGGAAAAAACAAGAACGGGAAGGTGCTCGCTAAGCATTGGGAGAAATGCAGATGTGTGCTAACAGCATTATAAGGCAGTGACCGAAATCTTGTCACTGATAAGAAAGAAATGCTTAACATAATTAACATTAGAAGATTTGTGAAAACAAAAATACTTAACGTTAGAAGTTCACATTAGAAGAGCTCACCAGCTCTTCAGTACCTCCGTTCTTGAACCCAAATCGCCAAGAAAGTGAGACCCAAGTGCAAGACGGTGTTAGAAGCGAACGGTGTTTACGAAACACCGTTCGCTTCTGACATTAGTATGTACATAGTTAAGAAAACACTTAAGGACTCTAAACACATGGAGGCACAAGGCGAAGACGGAATAACCACAGAATTGCTAAAAACTACGGCCGATACTGAATGAGCTCAACTGGCTATTTAATAGAGTACTTACTACACAATATATAGTACCCAAATCCTGAGGAAGTATCCAATCCCAATCTTAAAACTCACTAAATTGCATGTTTGCTGTCTAGTAAGTAGCTGTTCTCATCATCAGATGGTACTCCTCTTGGTACATAGTACATAGTATCAGGTACATATGTATTTGCTTCCATACTAAAGCATTTACTTAAATAAACATTCCCAAATTTCACATTTATTTCACAAGAAATTTCGACAGTAAATTCGTTCAATACGGAAAACCGAATTCGTGGTGAAATTCGTCGATCCGATCGAAACTGAAGCATTATTGGTTTTAATTTGTGAAACTGAAGCGGATGCGAAGCTGGGGAACTTTTAAAAAGGTTTAAACGCAATTGTAAATTCACAGTGTATTAAATAACAAGTGTGGCATCTTTACGTAATTGCTAAAAATGCCCTTAACGCACACAAACGCAACGCTTACGCACAGATAGTAGTGTAACTTGGTAGACAACACCGATTGGTTTGTTTTGAAAACCCAGATTCCATGGTCTACATAATTCTGTAAGGTTTTACAAAACTATATAACATTGTGGTAAAATAATTTAAGCAGTGGGATATGGATGGGCTGCCTACCGCATAGAATTCTATATCATGAAGAGTCCCATGATGTAGCCCGCATCAGTAGGTAGTTCATTTCATTTTTTTCTTCTAATAGAAGTATCGTAATGTATCTATATTTGTTTCGGCAGTGAGTGAGATATGCCAGAGCTCATTCACACCCCATCCTATCCCTCTCCATTTTCCCAATCCATTACTTAATCTGCAAAGATAGGCAGCGCATCCAGATGCGTGCCAAGGATTGGCATTCTGTTTTCAACGTGTAGATATGTCAACGTTTGACTGATGTTGGCATGTATCGCGGATGTCTATGGACGACAGTATCCACTTAACATCAGGTGGACTGTATGTTCGTCTGTCGCCTTTTTCTATAAAAAAAATAATCATACATACATGTGTGGTAAACATACAGCCGACTGATGTTTCTGCAATCTATTACATAAAAACATCTGAATGATTTTTTAAATATTAACAGATTCCTTACCGGCTCTTGTACTCGCCGGTGGCTCCTCACACGCTTCTCTTTTTGAATTGAATTAGCGACGAACGTGACACAGTTTTAAGTGCTTGTTCCCTCTGTCCTATTTTTAGTTAGTGGAAAAGTGAGACTTTTACAGATTCGTGATTCCCCATGCGATGCTTTTGACTTTTTAATTTATTTTTACAACAGCATCTGGGACAATAACCTTCATTATACATTAGCTTTTGCCTACAGCTTCGTTCGCGTGGGCTACATGAATGTGGCCCATGTATTATTCGGGATTAAAATTTATCTATTTGACAACTGTTAAAACGGAATCGGTTAAGTAACATTGAATAACGAGGTTGAGTAACAAAAGTCTAAAAAATCAAACTTCTACATTTATAATATTATAGGGATATTAGGGTATATAGAAAAATGGATTGACTGACTGACTGATTGACTGGTTCGTCAACGCTGACTTTGAAAGCGCTGAACTGAACAAAAAATTTGTACTTTGTACTCATTGGCTACCTAGATTTGAATTCGCAAACTCACGAATCGACGCACTCATTTTTTGAAAAATTCTAAATACCTTGAACTTGAACTTTTCTAAAGAATATCTAACACTTTACACACTTTAGATTACACTTTACACTTTAGAAAAAAGTTTCCTTCTTTACTTTTTGAATAAGTCATACATATAAGTAGATACATAGAAATTTTATTTCTTACACACACGTGATTTCATACATAATAATTTTAATACTGAAATGTCTTCAATCATATATATTTAAGATTGCATACATGTGTTTTCAAAAATAACAGAGGCTGATTAACTCTTCCAGTGACCACAGGACACGGGGTCTATATTGGCACCCTATTGTGTGGCTGACGATTCTTGAGTGGGCTGTGTAAGCCAGGAGCTACATAGCAGCTCAATATGTATTAGATGCTATGTACATGTATGACAAACATGTAGAACTTCCGTTAATTTTTTCCATCTTATTATTACCATGTTTATTAATTATATCAGGCACACCGCACCATTGATAACAAAAAGACCTGTTCCATGTAGAACTATAGATAAACCTATTAAATATGCACACAGCACAAATAATTTAAAAATAAAATCTTTGAAGCCTTCAGAAACAATAATAAAACAAAAAAAATATTCTAAATTAAACTTAATTAAAGTGAATGTTACAATAGTGCAGACACACCGGCTAGGAGTCGCCAAAGATGTCAATGGAATCGTCAAATACTTACCTCGTACAACAATCGAGCTTGTATAAAATGTGGATAATTCCAAGTCGTCATTGCGTGGCGCGGTGAAGCCTTTCAAGGTGTGAAATGAGGTTATACAGAATCAGGTCATGATAGTTGCTTACTTTGGATTTTTATTCATTGCATTGAAGTGGGTGATTGGAAATAAGTGAAGATGCCTCGCACTGGTACTTAACACATTAAAGGCCAAAAGAAAGAACGACGGGCACGGTGTTCCGAAACTTCTGTTCCGTTCGGGTCGATGACCGCGCGACCGAGCGCCATTTAAATGTTTCTAGAGAGTCGACAGATACTAAACCAAAGGTTGACTATGAGATGTAACCCGCGCGGCTCCGTAGAATACTTCCTGTCTGCTCTAGCACGCGGAATTTCAAAGTTGTCAAAAATTTATGACTTAATCTTGTATCTACAAAAAAAAATCATTTAATGCTACTTTTCTACAAATAAAGGAAGATTACTAAATTAATATCTATTGTTTTGCGTATTCTTTATGTACGTTGCAGTAAAAACAATAAATAAACACGATTTATATGAAGTCTAAGTTTTTTATTCTACAAAAAAACAGTATAATAAAGTAATAAATTTTATTCTAAATAGTTATAAAATCAATATATACTACAATACAATCCAATTACTGTATTAATCGTAGGCGAATACTTGTAAATTGATGTAGAATCTTACTATATTTCAGTAACTAAATGTACTTTAGACCGTAAATGTTCCAAATAAATAAACAGATTTCTAGAGATTTCGAATCCCTCCCTGTTTTTGCTATATCACAAAATTTCCATTTATCCCTGAATTCACTTATCTATTTATTAGTTTGTTTGCTCGTTTGCTCAATTATTAATTAATGCCACGTTATTCTTCGAGCTAAAAGTGAATTCTTCCCAGATAGGCTCTGCTTTTTTTCCTATACTTATATCGGATTCAACTATATTTAGATATAAATGTAACTGACAGGTTCACCGAACCTAATCAAATGTTTGCATACAAAAATCTCCGGATCTGAAGTTCAATTCTTTGTACATGACGTGACTATCCAATTTAAGCCCGGTGCCGGCTTTGACCTTTAATATTTCTATAGAAGACTGATACATACAAATAAAAATATGAATTTTGATATCTAACTTTTTATATTTCGCGTGGAGTTTCTAATGTAAATAAAAATACACGAGTAAATACTTTATCAGCGTTTCTTGCAATTATATTTAAGTAAGGTGTAAAAAAACTAACCTGTATCATTCTAAGTAGAAGGTTACAAACTTGATGTACCTATACCTAATACATATACGCCATTATTTAGCCTCCGTTCACATGGATCAACAATCACGTTCCACCGGTGAATCCGTGGATAATTTTTTCTCCTCTTCAGTCCGCAGATGGAACCGTGGATAATTCTTTTTCCTCTTCGATCCACAGGTGTTGTTACACGGGTACAAGTTACTATTCTATAACTTGAAACAGGAGATAAAATATAATAACTTCTTTAATTCGACCTTTAGTAAAAGCAGGTCCGAGGACCGCAACAAATAAAGGGCGTAAGAAACGTAAAACTGCGATATTGACTGACACGCCCGAAAGAAATGCTATCGATGAAGAATATAAACAAAGAAAGAAAGCCAAGAAAACAGTTTTACAACCTGATACTGGAAAAAGCAAGAGGAAATCGACATTCACAAAATGAAATGGAAAACCAAAGAAGACGAAGAAGGTAACCAAAGAAAATGAAAACCGTGAAAATAACAATTCATCTGACAAAGAAGATTGGTTTTGTCTCATTTGTTTAGAGCTTTTTAGCAATAGTCGGCCAAACGAGCGGTGGATACAATGTATCGAATGTAAAAAGTGGTCACATGCTGCGTACATCAATGATGATGGACACACACTATGTGTGCCATAATTGCAAGTCAGAATAGAAAACTGAATTTCGTAAAGGTTGATCTCATTGTTACTAAGATTAAGAACGCATTGATTAAGGCTGTGCAACGAACTGCCTCAAGAGGTCTTTCCATTATGCTACGATATGAGGTTCTTCAAGAGAGCTGTGAATAGGATTTTTCAAGGTCGGCGGCGCACCCGCATACCTCCTGGTGTTGTAGGTGTCCACGGGCGGCGGTAATATTTACCATCACGTGGGACCGCTTGCTCGTCCGCCCACGAGTCTATAAAAAAAAATTAAGAATAATTCCTGACGAAAAGTCAATAATAGTTTTGTTTATCATTCATAAAAGAAGTACTATTTCAATGTTAAAAGTACAAATGTTTATTTGTGTTACTAATAGGTACATATTTTTCTAATAAATAATTTGTTTATTTGGCATTGCATTTCATATTTAATGCGTGTTACTTTCGACCTTTATAATGGTGTAGGTAACACCTTTATCATGTTACTTTCGACTCGCACCGTGTTACTTTCGCCCCGACCTCGAGGTCGAAAGTAACAATCGATGAATTTTTTTAGTCTCTGTAATTTGCAAAAAACGGCGAATAATGAAGTAAATTTACATACAAATTTGTAGAGCATAAACAAAATTTATATATGGGTATATTCATTTCATCAAAATTATGATAGCTAGCCAAAAACCAGTGTAAAAGTTCAAAGTGTTACTTTTGTACCCGCTCTTCTCTATATAGTTTTCTTTGCCGATAGTTTGCTTACACAAATCGTTCGAGAATTTTCGGTAGTTGCGAGTTGAACAGAATGTAAGTTATTGTTATTTGGCTAGCAAGAGAGGCGCTGTTCGTGACCGGAATAGAATTCCAGTTTAAAATTGCAACTGGATAGGATGACAATACATGGAGTAAACACTAGCACAGCTACACGCAAGCGAAGTTTACGAAACGGTTCAATAAATACATTTTTACCAAACACATTTCTATCTATATCATGAAAATAAGTAGATTCTGTGCCTTGTGATGTCGGCCGGCTTTAAAATAGCGCCATCCCATCACTTCCCGTGGGTGTGATGAAAGGCGACTAAGGGATAATATAACAGGTACCATAAGCCCCGAGGAACTGCACCACATCTAAAGGAGTGGACTCCCCAGCCCACTTAGCTATACATGCCTCATGCGCAATACAATGTGCATTTTCTTACATTTCGTGTATGCATTTACAATGTGTTATTGTTTTATTTTCTTTTAGTGTACAATAAAGAGTTCTATCTCTTTTTAACTATTTTTATATTTTATAATCTCTTTCTATTTTCTAAAATGCAGAAAAACGGCTATTAATCGGTGGCCAAAGTTCAGTATGTAACTCTAATAAGATTCATCCAATCCACTTTTTTTTAATATGGCCCCATGGAGACTTTAATGATTCTGCCAATATCAAGGTTGAATGCAACAGTAAAAAAAAATTGAAAGGAAGAAAACAAAAATGTGGAGATTACGCTGGTTTCAGTTGAGTGCATTTAAAACAAAGAATACATAAATTTACATTTTTTTTTTGATAGAATAAGGCGGCAGACGAGCATACAGTCCACCTGATGGTAAGTGGATACTGTCGACCATGGACATCCGCGATACATGATAACATCAGTCCAGAATAATAAACGTTGGCACGCCCCCGGCTGCGCTGCCCACTTTTGCAGATTAAGAAATGGATTTAAAGAAAGGATTGGGAAAATGGGGAGGGATAGGATACGATGGGATGGGAATGGGCTATGGCATATCTCACTCGCTATCGAAACACGTACGTACGTACGTATATTGGGGAAATACGATAAAGTAGGAAATGCAGTACATTCAAGGTAGTCTTCTGTGAGAGAGAGGTAACGTGGCCAATCGAGTGCGCCCAGCGGCTGTGGGAATGCAGCGTGCAGTCTCCCCCTACCGAAACATATTAAACTAAAATATACCCGTTACATATTAAATTAGATATTAGTTTTATAAATATGAACACAAAGCATGACAGTGTAAAACGTTTTTATTGATCAGGAATTATGATTAATAACACAAGTCTGCGACAAAAAAATGTTTCAAATGTAATCAGTGATTTTTATAGTATTTTTGGTGCTGATTGTGGGAAAATTATTGAAAAAATTCCATCACGTACAGTTTTGTTACAATTAGCATGTCTAGTTTTGTCGAATTTGTGTATTTTTTAAAGTAAGGTAAGCACTATGAGTTTAGACAAAATTTCAAATATTTCCAAAGAAACTGTTGCTTACAAACACTTTTAAAAAGTAATGTGAGAAAGTTTTAAGGCGTTTGCAATGAAATATACATTCTTATATACAGGACAGTCGTACTAAAACTAGCGTAATACGGTTAAAACTGCATCACTTACCTGTGATGCAGTGTTACAGTGCCTGTCCGTCGACCTTCTCTCCCATCCCTTACTCTCTGCCTCCACTAACATCTTTCGTGTCAGTGCCTGTCTGTACCCGCCATCCTCCTTCCCACCATCTTCCACTGTAGCACATTCTCCTTCAATTTATCTCTTTGCTCTGTGCTGTTCACGTGCTGTTTCTGGTTTTATAAATTGGTGATATTTTTTTAATAGTTTTGTGGTTCATTTGAGGACATAACCCACCTCCACCCATGGTCCTACCAACCTTTTGGTTATACGGACCAGATCGTCGGGAGGTACGCGCCGTTCGCCTGCTAGGGCTATGTTGCGGCGCGTATCTGCTCTGCCTCCCTACAAGTATTCTCTTTTGCCTGTGTCCCATAAGCACTCTCCCCTTTCTGGGGCTGTTCTACTCCACTAGACGATGTACTTCAGTGCTGAACAGCTCTTTCGGGCTCCTTTTCGTGTGCCATCGGTGTGCAAACTCTCTGAGCCCGCGGAAGTTCGCTTCGATTTGAGGGCAATGGCGATTTAAAAAAGTTCCCTTGCTTTCTCTGCAAATGGGACAGTCGTGACAGGAAGGAACACTATATAAAGAAAGAATTGCCGCTGAGAACAACCTTGCAGGTTGGAGTTAAAAATGTTGAGAGGGAGAGTCTCGTAGATCCCACAAAGATATTACTTCCACCACAACACATTAAATTGGGTTTGATGAAACAATTTGTCAAGGCATTGCCAAAAGAAGGAGAATGTTTTAGATACCTTTGTGAGCAGTTTCCCGGGTTATCCAAGGCAAAGCTAAAAGAAGGAGTGTTTGTCGGACCTGACATCAGAAAACTAATGAGGGATGACGAGCTTTGAAAAAAAAATGGAAACAAAAGAAAAAGCAGCATGGGTATCTTTTAAACTAGTTGTAACCAGTTTTCTGGGAAACAAAAAGGACCCAAACTACAAATCTGACTTCTTCCCTGCAAATCTTGGTGATGTCAGTGAAGAGCAGGGCGAAAGGTTCCATCAAGATATTAAGGAAATGGAAAAAGGTACCAAGGAAGATGGAACATTAACATGATAGCGGATTACTGCTGGATATTAAAAAGGGAGGATTCTCAAGCTGTCCACAGCAGGAAGAGCACTAAAAGAAGTTTTGATGTGAAGCGAAAGCGCTTCTACAAGAACTTATGACTATATAGGTATGCACTTTTTTCAATATTCTGCTGTGTTAATGTAAACCATGGCATCTTTTATCTGTTTAAAAAAATTTAGAACCTTTAGAAAAAATGTACAAAATTCCGTTAAATTGAGTTTTTCACCCAAAATACACACGCTTTTTGTGAGATAATCTGACGTGATAGAAAAAAATAGATTTCATTTTTGAAATCAGCACTGAAGAATACATAGAAATCAATTATCAAAATACAAACAAATTTAAAAAATATTTTTTTGCAGACCTGTGTTACACGGATACACGGATGTTCCATCGGTGGTGGATCAAAGCAGGTAGGCAACTGGGGGACCTCAATACCTGTCGATTTAATCCCCATTAATGTCCTACCATATTGTATAGTTTTGGAGATATGAAGATTTAATTCAAAAATACAAAAAAAAACATAACTTATTGTTGATTTCTAGTATATCTTTTCTTCTACGCGCAGCTACGTAACTTTACAGTGCGCCCGAGCCGCCTAAACGCTCGGTGACAGCCCTATAATGAGCGCTACGAAGATCAACTTCACACTTACGAGTAAGTAATTTTTGTTTCATTCCCAAAAATAATTTTATTTTTTGCTAGAACGGTTTTATATATTTTAAATTGGTTGAAGTGTTGGTTGAATTGAGGAGATCCGTAAACGAACTAAAGTCACCGACATAGCCTCTCGGGTTAGCAAGCTGAAGTGGCAGTGGGCAGGGCACATAGCTCGAAGAACCGATGGCCGATGGGGCAGAAGGGTTCTCGAGTGGAGACCACGTACCGGCAGACGAGGCCGAGGACGTCCATCTGCTAGATGGACAGACGACCTCATAAAGGTTGCGGGCACCCGCTAGATGCAGGTCGCTGCCGATAGGTCTAAATGGCGGACAATGGGGGAGGCCTATGTCCAGCAGTGGACGTCCAAGGGCTGAAATGATGATGATGATGATGAAGTGTTTAAGGTTTTCCATTATTTCTGTAACAGTTATACCCGTGCGAGCGAAGCCGCGGGCAACAGCCGCTATCGCAAAGATATTTTATATCCGTGGAAGTAAAGTAACTCGTTTCTATAAAAATTGCATGGATATATAAAATTGCGTCTCCGAACCACAAAATGGAGTCCGACATTTTTCACGACAAGACCAGTGTACCCCGCTTTATTGCAATTCTCGCATAGAATTTTCTTGTAGAGAAAATAAATAAACTTGTCTGTATACCATATTTACGGAAACTTTTAATATCTATGTTGAATAGATTAGCTATCTGGACTGTAGATCGTAGAAAAATGGGAATCCTCTTGTTTATAATACCATACCATCGATACCATCAACCTCTATATCCCCACTGCTAGAAATGACTCGCCAATGCATACGATTTTAGCTCATAGAATCAGCACGCTGAAGTGGCAATGTGGAGATCATAATTATCGCAAGACCGATAATTTTTGGGGTAGACGAGTCCTCGAAAGAAGGTAACGTAGTAAGCGCAGTGTAGGACGCTCTTTAGCCAGGTGGACCAACGACTTGATGAAGTTCGTCGATATGTAGGATGAAAAGAGTTGTGTGTACAGTTGTTATATTTCCTCTCCACTATAGGAGACCGGCCCTTATCTCTACCTAACTAGATTGATCTCTGATCAAGTGAAACAGCTCGTCGAAGCTGATTATTCCAGTCCACTCTTCACGAAGGTCTTCGAGTTCCATCATGCCTTTACTACTTACATATATAGATATATTTTAATAGACATCAAAACATACAGAACAAAAACACATAAGTACAGGTAATTAAAAGTATGATTGGCTGCCTTATTGCAAAAGCGATTTCTTCCAGGCAACTTTTGGATGGTAAATAAAAGTCTGTAGACAAACAGAGTTACAAGTGACTTAATAAATTACCATTTGCCAACGCGTCTGTTACCTCTTCTATCAAAAAATACTATATGTAGTAGTGCGCAGCCGCAGTAAGATTATCAAGTAACACATTGCGTTTGTTGCACTGCAGCCGTCAAACGGGCAAGCAGTAATGCTGTGGCGCTTTTTAACCGCTTAAACGGCTACCTAAACACATTTCGTCATTTCCCAACAACTCTCTCTCAAATGTGATTTTTAAAACTTTAAAGTAATTCACTGGTACACCGAAGCCACAGGTTATGTTACAGAGAAAATTAAAACGAATATAATGTTTTGCACAAATTAAATTATCAATGATATTTTGATGAGTTGTTTCAAATTCATTCAGATTTTCATCTTTTTCAAAAGAGTGGTTTCAAGTGGCTTTTTACATGTTTATTTTCATATATTACCTATGTCTAAATAGTTATTGTGTTTCTTTTTATAGAAAGAAGGTGACAGACGAGCAGACAGCCCACCTGGTGGTAAGTGGGTACTGTCGTCCATAGACATCCGCGATACATGCTAACATCAGTCCGGAATGACACACATTGGCACGCACCCGGATTCGCTGCCTATCTTTACAGATTAAGAAATGGATTGGGAAAATGGGGAGGGATAGGATGGGATGGGAACGGGCTCTGGCATATCTCACTCACTACCGAAACATGTACCTACATTGGGGAAATACGATAAAGTAGGAAATGCAGTAGGAACCTGGCTAAAGGGCGTCCTACACTACGTTTCCTGGCACGTGGCCTCCTTTCGAGAACTCTTCTGCCTCAACGATTACCTTTGGCGATTTGACTAAATTTGGAGAAAGGGTGAAGAAAATGGGGAGAAATATGGTATAAGGAGGAGAAATATATAAAGAGGGGATGGTAATGGACATTGGAATAATAGAATAAAGTGGGAAATGTTGTAGATCACACGGTAGTCTTTTATGAGCGTGGAGTGGGTAACATGGCCAATCGAGTGCACCCAGCGGCTATGAGATTGCAGTAAGAACCCACATAACTAAACTACATTGTAATTGTGGCTAAATTATTTTAACTAAAAATAGTATTATTAATTCTAGCACAACAGAAAAAAAAGTTAATTAAAAAAAAACACGAGAAACAAAAGTTAATTGCTTTTTCGTCAAGAATTTAGGTTACCCATAATTCTTCAACAAACCTGTGTATGAAGCGTACATCGATCTCACATCTGAAAAATTTTAAACACAACCTCTCAACGCTACAACATGAAAGGAAATAAGAATATAATGTCCATGTTTATGTCCTACAAGAATAGTTCACACCTGGTACGCACTCCCAGACACCTGTTCCGAGAAGCTTACATCATGAAATGAGTTACGACAAGCTAAGACCATAAACACACTTTGAAAACAATTTACTTGTACATTCTCGAGCCGCTGCACTTTATCTTTCAACCTTGTCGTCCTCATTTAGAGTTGAATCTGCGGTTTTATATCGCCGTTTAATATTGTCTTTATTATCACTTAACTATATTCTCTATATATTTTTATCTATATCTATATCTATACATATAATAAAAATGTAACTGATCGCTGTCGTAATAATAGTTTTTCTCATATATCATCCATGTACAATGGATGATATATGAGAAAAACTATTATTGGGGGCATTTATCAACGCAATAGAACCCAAAACAATGTTTGTTAGATTTTTGTCTGTTTGTCTGTTTATCTGTTTGTCTGTGCGTTTGTGTGCGCTAATCTTAGAAACGTCTTAACCGATTTGGGTGCGGTTTTCACTAATGTATTGTGGTAAGCTTCACTTAAAATTTAGTGTTTGTTTTATTTCAACCAGTTCATAAATAAAAAAGTTATATCAATTTAAAGAATCACGTCGAATAAAGACGTCGTTTATAAACTATAATAAACTAAAGTCCACGCGGACGAAGTCGCGGGCAACAGCTAGTTGTTATCTAAATCTTATATTTCGTCATAACGTGTCCAAATTTATTTCATTTATTCACAGAAAACAAACAATTTTCCTAAAGAATTTTCCTAAGACAATTCTCTGTCATGTATCATGTTAATTTCTAGTTTGAATACCAATAAAGTATCAAAATTACCGGTAATGCAACATTAAACTATCAACCATAGAAATATTCAAAGTAACCATTCTTTTTATCGTTCACTGTTGCATATGGGCCTTGTCTTGTGCTTGTCTTGGCTTTGCCTTTAGGTTGGCGAGTCCCCCTTTTTAAGGGCGGGGTTCTTCAAGGCCTGTGGTAGTGTCAAATTGTCCCTCAGTCGGCTTTCACGACATCTACGGCAATACACCAGGTGGTCTATAACCGACTGAAACCAGACTACCAATACTTGTGAACAGTCAATCAAAGTAACATTGTGCATAAGATATGTCATACGTTATCAGTTCTTTCTAAAGAGTTTATATTTTATTTCTAGTAGATAGATACACAGATAAGACGCTTATTCAGAAGACAGGTATATTATAAATACAAAAGAACAGACAAACACATAACATCAGAGAATATTTAACGAAGTGAAACGAAAAACAGCTGTTACAGTACAGTTTAGCGGTAGCGTTTTCGGTGCTAAATCTAGCGCTTTTTTGATACGTCTGTGAATTTTAGCGGGATAGGAAAATTTAGCGCTTTTTAACTTTTATAAGGGCAACACAGATCAGCTGACTTTTTGACGAGAACTCGAGAATTTTTGGTAGTGATCAAACAAAAACTGACTTGTCTCTAGTTCACGCCAAAAAGCCCAAGTTAGAATTGAATTTAGCCCTTTTGCGCCGCTGTTAGCGCTGAATAGGTTTTCGATATGGCAGCAGTGCACACAGCGCTGATTTTTAGATGGAACCCATGGAGACATCGGGACGCAATGGATAAATTTTTAATGATATATTCGCCGCAGGACCGATGTTCGTTAAGGTAGACGAGTCCTCGAATGGAGGTCACGTACCAGGACGCGCAGTGTGGGACGCCTTGCAGCCAAGTGGACAGACTACTTAAAAAAAATCTCCCGTGGTGCTTGGATGAAAAGAGTCAAAGATCGTGTGTGGTGGCGAGCATTGGGAGAGGTCTATACTCGTATCTAGTAGAGAGATACGGTGGAGTATATTCATATAACGATAAGCCTTATACATATCTATACTACATATAATAAAGAGGTAAAATTGTGTGTTTGTAGGTATGTTGGGGGTAATCTCTGGAACTACTGAACCGATTTCAAAAATTCTTTCACAAATAGGAAGCTACATTATCCTTGTCTAATATAGGCTATATTTTATTTTGAATTTTAAAAAAAAACCGAAGCCAAGCGAGGGTCGCTAGTATACATATATTTTCACAAGGAGACCCAGGTCCAGCTGTGACGATAAATGAGCTGGTTACAGTATCTAATGTAATAATTGTATATACATAATGATAGTGTTGTTACAATCAATAAATATTTTCTTTGGATAAATTTGAGTATTCAAAATGACACTCAGAATATAAATCCAGAAAGTGCAAATGACAAAAAAACGCAATAATGGTCACCTTTTCCCATAGTTATCCCATAAACCCTAAGGAACTATACATACCACTTCTATAAGAGTGGACTCACCAACCCGTTAGTTAATGCATCATGAGGCTCGTGTGTAGTAGTGGACGAGAAAAAAGTGGTTCGTGTTACGGTTTTACATCAAGGGAATTTCACCTACTTGTTTAGTTATACAAGCCACCGCTTGTAACTTTCTTATAAATAAGTTACAAGCGGTGGCTTGTGTAACTAAACAAACATTTGGAATATATTCTTTAGAAAACCTCTAAGTATTCAAAATTCAATGATTTATCAGTTGACTTTGGATATTCATCCTTAAATAAGAGTAAATAAAATGACGTGAAACACGTGTATCTCCTTTGCGTATGACACAGCACCCGTCGTCAACTGATCTTGACACATGACAATTTATAGGAAAATGGTGGAAAAGTGGAAAGTCGTAAGCAAATCACAGCCAAATTTATCCAACTCAATTGTGATTACTATGTTGTTTACTGTCACTGTAAATTTATTAGTTTTATTTTATTTTGAACTGGCCTTTTACCCGCGGCTTCGCCCGCCAAATTTCATATCTCTTAACTTAAATACTTCTTGAGATACAGGCGTTGCATAAAAAAAAATCACCCCCCTTTTTCCCCCTCTTTCTTGTACGTATCTATGTATCCAGCACGGGACATCTCTTTTTATATGTATAGAAAGACTAGTAATGCCCGTAGAGTATGTGGTTAGCTTGATTCCCGTGGGAATTATATAATTGATCTGGATAAAAGGTACCCTAAATTTTAAACCGGCACATGAGCTATAGCAAACCGTGTTTCATTACAATGCGTCCAGTGGTTTATCTGTGAGTGATGTAAAGAGCGATTAAAATAACAAAGTCCTTATTACAAGCCCCAGGGTGTAACCACCTTTAAAATTGTGGACTTGCCAATCCGCTTGAAACGAGTGCCGTCTTCAGGCCTCATGCACAAGACTTATGTCCATAAAGGGCTATAAAACTATAAATCTAGACTATAAATAGGCTATAAAACCATCTAGACTAACTCGTAGCTATAAGGATTAACTGACGGATCGCGTAACCCGCTTCTATGATAGTTATCAGTGGGTGTTACATAGAATACGAGTACATAAGTGTTACATAGCCTATTAAACACCCTGCGTCGTTCAGGATACCAGAGTCCAGCATATCTATGGAGGTATGTTTATATCAAGCCTTGCCTCAGATTGGCGCGAGACTGCGTCAGGACCGCACGCTTACACTACCCGTCGGGCGATCGGTCGCGCGATTTGTCGATTTTTCTCGTTCAGTGAATTTTCTAAACTGAAGTGCCAGTCACATATGGTGTATTGGATTCAAGAGTGTTTGTGCGATGTGTGTCATAAGGATTTCGATTGGGATCGCAAAGTAAGTATTAGTTACGAGCACATACATACATAAACGTTAGGGTAATGATGTGAAGTAGTACAAAGATGAACTCTTCTGAGAGTTATGAGAGTATTATAAATATTTTTAGTTATGAATTCAAAAATGTAATATATATTTTCGATGTTAATATAGGAATGCACTTGTCTACTTAATGGTACACAAAAAAGTAATTCTTCCAATAATTGTCAATGCATTATTGGCAAATAACTTTTAACCTTATCAAAATATTTTCAAATTATTCAATATCATACCATCAGCCCTCGATGGTAACTAAATAACCATTAATGCCCATGAAATAAGAAATATACATAAGATATATTTTCCTCTTTAATTTTGGAGAAAAACATGTTTTTCATAAACCTTCCTTGATTATTCAAATTAAATTTAAGTTACTTACCATTCGTTTTCAACATATCATAATATTGTAGTCGTAATTTACAATAAAAAGTTCAAGGTTTAATAGATTATTTATTTTTTCATATTTGTCTATCTATCTACTTAATATTTTATAGAAAATTATTAGCATAGCCATTATAAATGTAAATTTTCAGCTCAATTAATTAAACTGTACAGATAATTAAATAATAATCTCAAATAATAAATTTGAATTTATAATTTATTAAAGAGCTCATCAAGGTTGACGTAATCTAGGACGGCTCATTAAATCTATTGAGGCCTCAATGTTTTTTTAAGCCTTTTTTAATTTTGTTTGAAAAAATCTTCTTTAATTATAAAATCTCACTGTACTTGTATCAGCCTTTAACGTCCCAATGCAGGGCACGGGCCTCCCCTTAGTAAATCACGGGGGGGCGGTGCCGGGCTGTAATCCACCATGCAGGCCCAGTGGGGATTGGTGGATCACATACTCCAGATGTTTTTTATTTCTGGAGAATGTGGGTTTCTTCACGATGTTTTACTTCACCGCCGAGCTAGTGACATTTTTTTAAAAATCCCTACCAGTGGTACGGGTCGAGGATTGGAACTCACGATCATACGAGTACATACGATTGTGAGTAGAGTATAAACAGATACCCCCGGGCTGTCACCGCTCTTACCACAAAACAAGTATTTTCTATTTAAATTCTCCAGTATTTTTAAATGAAAAAAATATATCTTTAAAAACCTTTAAATGAACGAAACTAGGTACATACTTTAATTTGTTTTATAAATTTAACGTTATAATTATTTTTACTTAAGAAAAAGGCGAAACATCCGATCGATACCGCCCGGTGACTATAAAGTCGACTATTACTAGTCACCGGGCCTTTTATCGACAACTGCTGGACACGGGCTTCCCAATGTACATTGTCTCTTGCATGAGGGATGTATGGTCTAGAAACGCCACTCTGGTCGGGTTGAGGAGTCTACTCTTTTAAAGGTGATTTTTACCAAAGCGGCCCCGACGACCATTAAAGTACTATTACTTAAATAATACCAGCTGGCCATCATCGTAACGTAAGTCTGCCTTTTGTCAACCAACGCAATACACATTAAATTGATAATTAAAAAATACAATTAAATACTGCCGGCCAGCCATCCTGGTATTGGAAGTCTGGCTTTTATCAACCTGTGCAATAAATTTTAAATTAATAAATATAATTAAATAATGCCAGGCGGCCATCTTGGTATTGGAAGTCTGACTTTTGCCAACCTGTGCAATAAACAATAATTAAAAATTAATCCGCCATTTGTATCAGAAATATATGTAGATACAATAAATAAATAAACAATAATTACACACATTATAATAAATCTTAATAACATATAGTTAGGTTACAGTGTAAATTAAATTTATTAACACACACTTATATATGTTTTGATGTTTGATTGAAATACGACTTGATTTGATTTGATTTATAAAATCTAATAGAAATTCACAAAGATGCTAATTTTATTTTGAAACGAAATTCATATCACATTTCAGAAATTTCAGTATCATTTACGGTTGCAATATTTATTGTATAATATTATTGTTTAATACTTTGGGTATTAATTGGGAATACATTTAACAACTAACAAAATATTATTGTGAATTTCAAAGTGATACATCTTCTCGTATAATTAGTGGCTGAAGGGAATCAAGGGATTAATTATGTTTGGGTTTATTTAATTAATTAATTTAATTAATTATGCGGCGATATTAGAACTGCGATAATGGGGTATGTACGATTTTTTTGGAATTCCTATATTTTATTTTATATTTGAAGGAATAAGGTTCCACATTTCCAAAAAAATATTTCCTTTTTTTGTTCAAGAATAAAAAAGATATGTATTTTTCTATTTTTGCTCCGCTGCAACAGTTATTTTACGGATGTAAGGCGATTATTCCTTTGCCAACGAAAAAAAGTCAAGCACTATGAAATGAAATTGACCATGACAGATAGATCGATGGATGACTAGAGGTGGGCAATAGCAGGTTATCGCCGAAACGAAACAATAGCAGGTTTCGAATACCAATAACGGTTTCTGAAACTATTTATTCTCAGTAGCAGCTTTTTTCGACCACATTTGTTTTTAATACGTTACTCAATAATCGTACAGTTTGGGAACGAGTTTGTGATGTATTTATTGTGATGTTGATTCACTAATATTTACTTATTTACAGTTTATAATACACTCTCTTATAATATAATTACTTATAATTATAATTACTCTTATAATTAACTCTTATAATTACTTATAATATAATCTATGAGGGGGAGAGTGCACGCTGCAATCCAACAGCCGCTGGGCGCACTCGACTGGCCACGTTACCCTTCGCTCACAGAAGACTACCTTGAAATGTACTGCATTTCCCACTTAATCTTATTTCCCTAATGTACGTACGTGTTTCGGTAGTGAGTGAGATGTGCCAGAGCCCATTCCCATCCTATCCCTCTCCATTTCCCCAATCCTTTCTCCAAATCCAGTCCTATATCCAAAGGTAGGCTGCGCATCCGGGGACGTGCCAACGTTTGTCATTTTGGATTAATGTTGGCATGTATCCCGGATGTCTATGGGTTACAGTACCCACTTACCATCACGTGGACTGTATGCTCGTCTGCCACCTTCGTCCATAAAAAAAAAAAAAAAACTCTCATTTAATTAACCTAGTTTTTTTAATGAGGAATAAAAACACAATACAGATATTTTGAAATCGTTACGAAAATAATTAAATACATACATATTTAAAAACTATAAAGGTGATATAGATTAAACGGGAACTAAGACAATGCAACGTATCATCATTGATCGCTCAATCACACTTTCGGCGAAAACCTGCTACTGCCCACCTCTAGTCATCCATGCATCTATTCGTCATTGTCAATTTTATAGTGCTTGACATTTTTTTTTGTTGGCAAAGGAGTAAACGCCTTGCATCCGTAGAATAACCGTTGTAGTGGAGCCAAAATATAAAAATTGATATCGTTTTTATACCTGAACAAAAAAAAATTTTTTTTTTTTTCGTACTTTCTAAACTTAATCCTACTTACACAAAAAATATCAAGAAGTTTTGTAACTTTTCATAAAACGTCATACATTGCCCATTGAGTATGACTATTGGTAAATATCGTGGCTTTTTGCGGCGATATTAAAACTGCGATATTTGCGTATGGATAATTAATGTGTACTATGGCTTTTCGAGCCGATTTTGAAACTGCGATATTAGGGTATTGATAAATATCGCGGCCTGTCATAGCGATACGTGTACGAACTCCATTATAGCTATATATTTACATATAGCCTACATATGTATGGGTATTCATACAGACATATACGCAACTTAATATTTTTAACATTATGGTAAAACCGCCACGTTATCACGTTATCGTTAATTTTTAATCATGTCGAACCAAGGTGACAGGCGAGCAAACAGTCCACCTGGTGGTAAATGGTAGCTGTCGCCCGTGGACATCCGCGCTACATGTCAACATAAGTGAAGATTGAAAAACGATGACACGCCCCCGGGTGCGCTAATTACCTTTGGACATTTAGAAATGAATTTGGAGAAACAGTTGGAAAAATGGGTTAAGACAGAATAGGTTGAAAAAATGGGATGGTAATGGGATTTAACATATCTCACTCACTACCGAAACACATAAGTATATTGGGGGAATAGGATAGGATAATCTTTTGAGCAAATAAATAAAGTTAGATAAATTGCCGTCTTTTATACTAATAATTGGATGAGTGTCATATTGAACAGAATTAGATAACTGTTACTATTTTTTTTTAAATTGCAATTAGCTCAGCGTTAAGGGAAAATACTGTGAGGAAACACACATGCTCTAGAATTAAAAAAATGTGATCCCCCAATCAGCACTGGGTCCACGTGGTGGATTACGAACCGAAACCCCCCGTGATTTCATAGGGGAGGCCTATGCCCTGTAGTAGGACATTTTATAGGCTAATGCAAGTACTTGTTAATTACTATTAATTTATTAGTATTAGTATTGTTGTATATATATATATATTTGGAAAAACATACAGTACAATAACGTTTACAAAAAAAATATTATAAAAATTAAATTACCCGAACAAAGTTACTATTAAAATGAACTTATTTATGAAAAACTTACACCCACTAAACATTATATCAATAATAAGGTAACTAATAAATTTAGGAAGAGAAATAAAATAAGTCTAGTTCACTAAACAATTTATTATACGATACACAGGATCTTACCATGAAAGAATTGTTATATACAATATATATTACTATATTATTACTATTAATGTATATGTAACTATGAGCCTTCGTTCCTCCAAATAAATGTTTTTAATTATTATTATTATTATACCACCCAATAGTCGTATTTAGTACCCGCGACCTACCTCACGAATGTCGATCATCAAGTGTCCCCAGGCTATGATCGTTATAGCTAAGGGCAGAAGGGCCATTTGTTTTGTGTTAATTTATTCTACTGAAAGGTCGCATCTGTTACTAATTCGTGCCTAAATGCTGGAACGCAAACTAAGTTCAGTTTAATTAAAATCATCGGTCGGTTCGTAAATTGTTTCGCAAAACATTCTGTCGGAATTCATGGTCCCATAATGTACGAATAAACTAAGTAGGCACTTATCTCTAGATAACATCAGCCTGTGTCTTTGCATTGCTTGCATATCCTAACTACAGTCTTTTAAATCTAGCTTGATTAGAATGACAGCTGTCAAAGTGCACCAATATTACTGGAACAATAATAATCAAATCGAGATAATGTGTTTATTTATCGATATTTACCTATTTACCTATCTTATGTTTATTTACCTCCTGTGATTAGGTTTCTGTAGATTAATTATTTTTATAGAGTACTGTTCGAGACACTTTTTTTTTTATGGATAAAGGTGGCAGACGAGCATACAGTCCACCTGGTGGTAAGTGGATACTGTAGCCCATAGACATCCGTGATACATGCCAACATTAGTCCAAAATGACAACGTTGGCACGCCCCCGGATGCGCTGCCTACCTTTGGATATAGGAATGGATTTGGAGAAAGGGTTGGGGAAATGGGGAGGGATAGGATGGGAATGGGCTCTGGCACATCTCACTCACTACCGAAATACGTACGTACATTAGGGAAATAAGATAAAGTGGGAAATGCAGTACATTTCAAGGTAGTCTTCTGTGAGAGAGGGGTAATGTGGCCAGTCGAGTGCGCCCAGCGGCTGTTGGATTGCAGCGTGCACTCTCCCCCTCTTCAAAACACACCCTTTGACTCCACACTTTGACAGCTGCCATTGTAATCAAGCTAGACTTAAAAGACTGCAGTCCCCTTTTCGCGCACTGTTGAAGACAGAACTCCTGAATGCATATTCTTGTTTATGAAGGATGTTTACTCTTTAAACGCCATGCTGCCTCTGGCCAAGCGGATTGGTGAGTCCATTCTTTTATAGATGCTGATGTTCCTGAGGGCTTGTGGTAGCCGCTTTTTATCCCCTTCAGGACACCCACGGGAAGAGATAGGACAGTGCTATTCTAAAGCCAACCAACACCACATGAGGCCCATATTAAGCAGTGGGCGATATAAGGTCTGATTACGGTTTATCTTGGCAACATAATGACTTCATTTTAACACTTATTCTTTAAAAAATGCCATGTCTAATTTTTTTACATCAATGATTCTGGAGTCAAGCAACACGGGAGTTAACAAGTGACTAACTTAAATCTAGGCTTAGTGCTAAGAAGCTTTAGTAGTACTACAGGGATTAGTCCAGCTCTTATTTTAGAATAAATAACAACGGTACGCTAAGAACTTATCTATGGTCTAATAGAAATTGGAATATTCTCAAACTTGACTACGGCTTGCGTTGAATTAGAATTATGAATGAATTTATTTGGATAAAACTTGTTTTCATTGTTGTTTTAAAAACATTGTTTTTAACAGTTTAACACACATTTTCCTATGTATCATATCCATGTATATATGTAGTATCACATCAACATAATAGATACTACATGTTAAACCGTCCCATGAGTTACAAGTTTGTAAATTTGAAAGCGATTATTTATTTGTTGTAGAATTATTAAAAAACATTTTATTTGTTTGGATTTGACGAATGCATAATGAAACGCACTTAGTGTGTTTTTGTATTAAATTTCTATTTATTGAGTCCTTAGTTGAGTCAGTCGTCTTTGTCACCAAAAATTAGTTAATCCCGTCATCGTGTGCCAGCTAAAATTAGTTAATCAAGTCATCCTGTGCCAGCTAAAATTAGTTAATCCCGTCATCCTGTGCCAGCTAAAATTAGTTAATCAAGTCATCCTGTGCCAGTTAAAATTAGTTAATCCCGTCATCCTGTGCCAGCTAAAATTAGTTAATCAAGTCATCCTGCGCCAGCTAAAATTAGTTAATCCCGTCATCCTGTGCCAGCTAAAATTAGTTAATCAAGTCATCCTGTGCCAGCTAAAATTAGTTAATCCCGTCATCCTGTGCCAGCTAAAATTAGTTAATCAAGTCATCCTGCGCCAGCTAAAATTAGTTAATCCCGTCATCCTGTGCCAGCTAAAATTAGTTAATCAAGTCATCCTGTGCCAGCTAAAATTAGTTAATCCCGTCATCCTGTGCCAGCTAAAATTAGTTAATCAAGTCATCCTGCGCCAGCTAAAATTAGTTAATCCCGTCATCCTGTGCCAGCTAAAATTAGTTAATCAAGTCATCCTGTGCCAGCTAAAATTAGTTAATCCCGTCATCCTGTGCCAGCTAAAATTTTGTCAGATATAGAATTGTAGACATAGAGTTCGATATATTTTGGATGCAATATAATAATAATAATAAAATATGATATTTATTTAATACATTTACATATTTTCTATGCGGTATTTATCACTTATAATGTAGTTTACAAAACATCAAATTTACAAGTAGGTATACATAAGGACAATGTGTGCTGACATCTGTACTACAATAATCTGTTTCACAGCTGTCAGCTCCCTCCCTTAGATCTATTCGTAGTACTAAGTTACAGCTATTTAAGAAAACAGTTAACTCAGGTGGTAATTATTGTGTATAATATGTTTGTTTGTGTTTTGTGTACGTGTGTGTTGTTGTTGTTGTTGTGTTTGTGTGTTATGTAAGTATGTCTGTATGTCAATGTGTGGTTTTAGATATCCGATTTTAGAAAACTTAACATAGAGTCAATAATGTTTGTAATTGAGTGTGAGTTGATGTATGTATGTTTGTGTAAGAGTTACAGATGCTAAAAAGTTAAGTTGTTAAGAATAATTTAGCACTTTTTTTTTTTTTCACTAGTGTGTAAGTAAGGATTCGGTGTCATTAATTGATAGCTAGTCAGGTGATGAATCCGCAACTGTCCATTAACTTTATTGTATAAGGGGGTACACGGAGGGTACGGGAGGGTATCGCCGGATAAAAGAGTTTTATATTAAGGCATGATGTTAATTATAATTACCCGCATTTATTCGTATATGCAGTTAAAATAATAATATTTTTTATTTAGGTATCAATAAATAAAACTGTTTAAAAACATTTATAAAATACAATTAGTTATCATATATGTTATATGTCTTTGTGTTGCACACAATATACGTTCCGCGTTTGTTTCACTGCACTTTAGGATCGAAAGGAAGAGTACTGTGGAAATGAAGAAGATAATTCAGTATGTATAGTTGACGTACAGTAAGCAGTTTGCATTCCGAATATAGTGTCCTAGTTGGAAACCTAAATTTTCAGAAAGTCATCATCTTTAAAATGGTCCTTTGAGCCCTTTCTAAGTGTATGAGGTGAGTCTTTGCAGCTCCTCGTCATATAGATATGCAATAACTTATTATAGATTGGCAGAGTACGATATAAATTGATTGTAGACGTTTAGGATTAACGACATTCGGAGCTTCTTAAATACCAACGTCAATTTTCTAACTCGAGATATTAGAAGATCGATGTTAGATCGACTAGAAGAGATATTGGTCGTCAACCTAAGTAGCGAATGGTAGGAACAGAATCTTGGTTAGGGCATGCACCGTTTGTAATCAAAGGAGGCATCTATGCTACAGTTATGGGCTTTTAGAACGAGACGAGATGTAGTGGAGGTTCTGTGGTTTAGTATTAATATGTAAGACATTAATATGTGACTATGATGATTCATCTACTATAATCATATATAACACGGTACTACTATAGCACGATCAGTGAATATTATTTTCCACCAAAAAATGGTATAGTTCTGTTTACTCTATGGGGTCTCTTTCTTACAACTGTCAAAATTACGTAAAAGACAAAAAGCAAAAGTTGATGCTTTTCACTTTTAACAATCGTTTTATTACTAAAATGACTAACTTCAGTTACGTTTGCGACAGCGATAACTAATTAAATTTTATAAATGTTTTTAAACAGTTTTATTTATTGATACCTAAATAAAAAATATTATTATTTTAACTGAATATACAAATAAACAACAAACAAACAAACTAAAAACAACTAAAAAACAAACTACAGTAAACTACAATTAACATCATGCCTTAATTCAATTATATAAAAATATAGTAATCTAAATTGGAGGCATGCCAATTACGAAAACTTTAAACTTCATTTCTCACACATTTCGAGTTTTGAATTGAATTATTTCGAGTTTATTATTAAACCTGCGATATGAATGGTTTTGAATTGTTTTATTGAATTGTTCTGTAATTGTTTGTCTAACGTTTTGTCTGAATAATAGGAAAGTTTATGAACGTGTAACTGAATGAACAAGTTTGTAAACCACATTGCATTTGCAGATGGCGCCACCTAGTTGCCTATTGATTAGATTCAAAATAAGCTGTAAATAAGTATGAAGGAAACTGGTAGGACTATATTAACTTTAGAACTATTATGCAATTTGGCATGTCTGGTTCTCCTTTGTTAATTAAAGGGCGAAGGCACCTGTCAGGGCCAGTGCCTTTCATTAACCCTGAGTGGGTAAGGCACGAATCAATATAAAGAAGGTGCCGGTCGAACAAATGTTATAGTCGGAATTCGATGGAACGTTTGTTCGATTTTGTTATTAGTTCTTTTTGGAAACAGATCGATCCATCATTCATAGCCATGGTTCTGAACTAAGGCTTTGCACTGGAAATTATTTTATCGAACGTCAACTTTTTTTTTAATTGTTCTTTCACTTTGAATTGGAGTCACCAGTGAATCATTGAAGATTGAAAAATCAATAAAGAGATGGTTTTACAATATGATCATATTTATTTACAGTACCTACCTAGCCAATGTTACAAACATTCGTTGTGTATTTGATTAGTTATCCAAATGTACAAAATGTTTATAAATGTGCTAACTTTCAGTCAGCTAATGCTTGTTACCTATTTATTATTGTTTTTTAAATTTAAATTTCAAATTCCCTCCAAATTGGTTGCTTTTTTAATGTTAAATTTTTGTGTTCAATGACTGGTCGGCGAAGGAAAGAAAAATAAATTTTTATTTAAAAAACGCCGACAAAGGCAATGTGATCTCTGTAGGCAGCATTGGCATAGTGCCAGAGATTTTCGTAAGGTAGTGCTTAAAAATGTCTTCGCATTACAGCTGCTTTTACAGCTGTGACAGCTTTAGATTGGTGATAGACTTTGGTAATATATTCCCGATTCATATTGTCTGAATCGACTCCTACTCGACTCAAGCTCGTACCTCTGAGTTTTCACTTTATCAATGAAGTTTATTAGGTATGAAATTAGCGGCTTTTTGTATTTAATTTTTGAGGTGGAGAGTGTACTCTGAAATCCAACAGCCGTTGGGCGCGCTCAACTGGCCACGTTACCTCTCTCTCACAGAAGACTACCTTGAAATGTACTGCATTTCCCACTTTATCTTATTTCCCCAATGTACGTACCGTGTTTCAGTAGTGAGTGAGATGTGCTAGACCCCATCCTATTCCTCCCCATTCACCCAACCCTTTTTCCAAACCCTATCCTATATCTCCAAAGGTAGGCAGCACATCCGGGGGCGCGCCAACGTTTGTCATTTTGGACTAATGTTGGCAGCATGTATCGCGGTTGTCTATGGGCGACAGTATCCACTTACCATCAGGTGGACTATAAGCTCGTCTGCCGGCTTCATCCATAAAAAAAAAAAATTAAGTATAAATATATATGCTGAAATATTACGAATGGTGGGAAATGACCGACATGTAGCTATTCAAGGTTTCAATACCACGATAGTGTCATATAATATATGTCCGAGGGCCACACTGAAAGGTTCCGGAATGAATAAGAAAAAATTGCATTGAATGTCCAAAAATCAATTCATTGTTTCTCAAAATATTCTCCGTGAGCATCAATACACTTTTTCATACGAATAAACCAATTTTCATAACATTTATTCCACTCCTCCGTGGTGACAGCGGAAGCGTGTTTTTCATACTCTTCGACAGCCTCTTCTGGCGATGAAAAATGTTAACCGCGTAATTGGTTCTTAATTTTTGGAAACAAGAAGAAGTCACAAGGTGCTAAGTCGGGAGGATGGCTCATGAGTTCTGAGTTTTTCGCCTTCAAAAAGTTGTTTATCTGTTTGGCCGTGTGAGAGTTGGCATTGTCATGGTTCAAGATTATGCGGCGTTTACGGTTGTTTTTATGGAGTTCGTGAATAACTTCCGGCAAGCAAATGGTCGTATACCAATCAGCATTCACTGTACGATGATTCTCCAAAGCAACAGTAGCCACGTGTCCAGTTGTCAATGTGACCTATGTATATGTACATAACAATCTATATTAGACGTTACTTTACCATACTATCAGCCTATGTTTCTTCACTGCTGGATATACACCTCTCCCAAGGCGTGGCGAGCCTTGCCCTCTTCTCTTTAAACCACAACCGACAAACTCTTTCAAGTAGTCAGTCCATCTCACAGGAGGGCGTCCCGCACTGCGTTTCCCGGTATTCGTCACATAAGTTATAATTATGCAGTTTTATTAAAATCCGTCCCGTGGATTATGCGTGTTTCAAATATTGTTGTTCTTGGCTCTATATCACTCGAATATGTCCGATGCAATTATAACATCCAAAAGTTCCCTCCAAAAACTATAATACTACCCTCTCTACATCCTTGAGATTAGTCGTACAACTGCCCCTATCTGATATTCCGGCAACTCCTACTTTTCCAGCGGCACAAAACAATCAACTCCCCAGAGCTCCAGGTTAAGATTTATCTCCTTGCCCGGTACTAACTCAATGTAGTCGTCCCCGGGTTCAATCCCGTTGTGTCTCACTAGTTTGGCTACCATTTGCGGATATAAGGACAAAGTGTTTTATTTCTTAACAATTTTGTTGTTGCTTTATATTGCACTTATAAGTAATTGTTACTATAAGATATTATAATATAACTGTAAGTACAAAGGTGAACTTATTTCTAGAAGCAATCTCTTCCAGTCACCCTTAGAATAACCGAGAGGAGTTATGTCATTATTCATTAAAAATTTGTAGTTTGAAGTCAGTTTGAAGAATTAGGTCGTTTTTTTTCTATTCTTTATCCCGCTTAGTATTATGATGATGATATCAAACGATTACGTGCCACAACAGGACACAGGCCTCCCTTAATAAATAACTAAGGCGTTTCGAGCCAACATGCGGGCCCAATACGGATTAGTTGGTATACATACTTCAGATTTTTTGTTTATTTCTTGAATATGTGATTTTCCTTTCGATATTTTCCTTCACTGTCGAGCGAGTTTCGATTTAAAGACCTGTATTTAAGTAGAAACTCAATTGAACGGATCACAGATTTTAAGCAAATGAATGAGTAAATACACTCAATTGCATGCTAGAAACTACAGAGAAAGTGAAAATTAAATAAATGGCTATACAAAAGTAGGTCTTATCGCTAAAACGGTCTCTTTCATTCAACTTTTGGATTTTACGTCACACGAATAGAAGTCTATAATAGATAATTAATCTCTCATCGCTTAGTATAGTCAAATAAAAGTTTAGCTACCTATATTTTATTGTGAAGGTAACTGTAAATATTTATATACGAGTAGGTATATTTACATTACCTTCATAATAAATAGTTGAATTGTGGAAACTTAGAAAAATAACTGTATACTTTATATACTAAAGCCGTTATTTTCTGCCAACATCCACCAATAGCGACCAAATTACTGAGGTATAATGGGAATAAACCGACGTCCTCTATCAGGGCTTACAGCCGCCCACTCGGGCATTATCTTTTAACTAGACCGCCTTTGTGACTGTCTGTGGCAGCTTCAGAGCAAGTTTTGACGAAATAAATGATTCCCTTTCAGTACCTAGCGCAGATTGTTTTGTTCGATCCGCTACAGATTGTTTGAAAATTGAGAATTTAAATAGAAATTTGTTTGTAAACAAACAACGGGTGAAAATTGATGATGATAAGCGGTAATAAATTAATGGAAACAGGGAGGTTTTCTATTCAAAATTTTGATAATAATTCTCTTTATTGCATGAAAATAGATAACAATAGGCGGTCTTATTACAATCTCTTCCACATAACCTGGAACAGGGAAATGTGATAATACCGTTAGACTAGCCTTGACCCCACAGTGATACCTGCAAAATTTAGTTTGTCCCACAAGAATGGTTTATTTCCCGGGGAGAAATGTAGCCTATGCACTTTTCGTGATCCTCAGGAACGACTGTGCAAATTTTCAGCATTTGTCAAGTGTTTTAAACAAATGAACAGACAACGTTTAATAAAAGTTATTTTTATAAATTAGTAAGGATAAGGTATGCGGCCCGAGGTACCTTATCCCTCATTTTCACAATTGGCCCTTGACCAAAAAAGTTTGACGACCACTGCCTTAATAATAAGTGTCTTTTTTATGATAATAAATCCTGTGGAGAATAAAGACTAACTTGTATTTTTAGTGAGCGCCCTCTGAGCCAACATTCCAAACACAGGGGCTGATTTACTTCGCCAAAGGTCAACTGCTGTCAATTCATCTTGCCGATAGTTATTTGGCATGTTTGGCAGTGGGCCGAGAGCATTCGTCTGTACATACCATACATGGGTTCTGCACTGAAATGCTTATCTGATTTGTTTGCGACTTCTGTACTGAATTTGGTGTCCAACCGGTAGAAACTTGTACGTAAATTTGAAGTATTTTTATATTGAAATAAAATCTACAGCCTTACAAGTTTTACTTATCAAAAATATAAGTATAAACAGTTAGTATATTACGTTTTCTTTTTTTTTTTATAGAGAAGAGTGCGGACGAGCACGCGGTCCCACGTGATGGTAAGTGTTACCGCCGCCCATGGACACCTGCAACATTAGGGGGTATGCGGGCGCGCCGCCGACCTTGCAAAATCCTATTCACAGCTTTCTTGAACAACCCCATGTCGTAGCTTAATGCAAAATGCAACGTATGCAAAATTAGAAAATAACTTTTTTCAAGCAAGGTTAACAATAATTAGAAAAAAGGAAGTATACGTTATTTGTGTGTGCGTATGTGAGACCGTGTACATGCGCGTGTGTGCGTGCGCGAGCGCGCGTTCGTGTGTATGTATGTGCGTAAATGATTTTATAAAATTCGTCTAACGGGTTTTTGTTGGGTTATCCATCTAACGTTGATAGATCCATCCAATGTTAAGAAAATATGATAAAAACATATTTTCTAAATACATAAAAACATGTCATTAAAAAGATTCGTTAATACAATTATTATTGTTACTAAAAAAATAGAGTATTATTTTAAAGTTAATATGATTTAAGTACGACAAAATGTATTTGGCGTGCCTCTTCGAATTTAATTGTACTACTAATAAATTCACAAATGGTATCAAAGTAATAAGTATCGATATTTTGAAAATGGTTTAGGCGGATAATGTGCAAATCGCAAAATGATGCAATCGAGTGGTACAGACGTAAAAATGATGCAATCGCGTCGTACATACGTAAAAATGATGCAATCGAAGGGTACAGACGTAAAAATGATGCAATCGAGTGGTACAGACGTAAAAATGATTCAATCGAGTGGTACAGACGTTATTATTAATATTCTTAATCAAATTATTATTTAATATTCTTACAGACATAATTGCAGCTATCGTTATATCTTAACAATTCCGATACATACAAAGCATATTGTAGATACACATAGTACACAAAATGTAAATATATAGACTTAGCTCAAAGAATACTATATTCTAAAATACTTCATTGATATTTTTACTTTACTCAACAATAAACCTTTTTCACTTAATGTTTCACCAACCAAAAAAAAAGTCTTCACTTTTGTGTAATATTTTACAGAACTGCTTCCGATTGTACAAAAATGATTGCACATTTCGCCAATTGCACATTATGCGTGACAAATCGTGACAATAAATTGCCTTACAAATCCATCTGTTTATTTCTTTCAATACAATAGATACTCTGTATACACTAGAAGTATATAGCTACTTTAGATACCTAACCGCTATACAAATTGAACGAATAATAAAACCGTCGCAGGTACAATTTATATCAGCTTCATGTTATGCCCCACGGTGTAATACGAGCCCACAAAGAGAAAATTAGTTGGCTGAAAAGTTAAACAGAAATTAACCAAACTGTTTTCGTAACAAAGAATTTACTAATTACCTATCTTGTATCCACCGGCATTGCCATGAAAATAATATTATTTATTACAATTAACATTACTTATTACAATTTATCCAGCAGTGGATAGACATAGGCTTATTGTATGCATATGGTATATTGTTACAATTAATTGGGTGCTTATAATTCCAGCACACGATTCAGACTTAGCTGGGTTTACAGTTTAAAGTTAGTGTCAGCCGGCTTTAAAACAGTACTACCCCCCCCCCCCCTTTTCCTGTGGGTATCGTGAAAGGCGACTAAGAGCTCACAAAGTTACCACAAGCCCCGATGCACTACAGCACCTGTGAAAGGATGGACTCGCCAACTCGCTTGGCCAGCGTGGCGTTTAGCGTGAAGTAAAACGTGCGTGGAGTTCGCGTTGGATATAATACTCCACTAAAATCACTACTAATCGGTCTCTATCTAATACCGCTCACTAACTATCACAATGAGAACCGTGGTCACGGCGAAGTGACCACGGTGCACATAACTCATCGCCCATGACGTAACTGAACCCTAAACTCGGCTATACAAAATAAATTAAAATTGCAAACAACCCGTTGACATATCTTTTATAGATTTCTAGTAATATGTATACCTGTATATAGGCACGAAAAAACATTTCCCGAAAAACACCCGAGTAACAATGAATACAGCATATTAATCTATTCGGTAATTCCCCAGTTAAACGGCTACGGAAAATGATGTTGCGTTTTAAAAATGTAGAGAAAATTAAACCACTCGCTCTGCTTCATAATCATAACCCGGTTATAAACTTAAATCGCTTCTCGATACTCCGGAGCTCTAATTTTTTCTTTTCTATTTCACCGCCCGAAAATTTTCACGCCGTGTCTCGGAAAATGCCGAGCGATATCTGAAAATTAGGACAGGCATCGTTACACCTGCACAATAAAACTAGTAAGGAGTAACGCAACTTGATACTATACTTGGAATAATTACCTACTACGCTTGACCGAGGTGGCCTTGGAGTCTGTTCGATTTATAAAACATAAACTTTAATGCCAAGACGCGATGAATCATATTTGAAATAGCCTAAAAAATCTTTTACTTGAGTATCACACATCTTATTACACGCATGATTAGTAATAAGATGTGTGATTGCGCCTACTGAAACACTATATAATGTCACTTTGTAATACGTATATATTTGTAGGGATTCCAGGCTTCTTAGAATAGTTAAAAACGTGTATTAAATGACTTTGTGGTTGATTCTGACTCTCTTGCTAAGTGTGACACAATAATCTGTAACCGCGCTACGTTTGTGTGCGTGAGCGTATTTTCGTGAGTTTTTATTAGAGGTCGAGATTAGATAGTGTGATTTTGGTACTCGTGACAAAATGTATATACGAGTATTAATATAGATTTTTCTCTATTTTCCGTCGCGTGTCGCCTCATTGGAAACATTAGCAGAATGATTGGTTCTGTTAATGTTTTACTATTGCAATTCGGCGAATAATGGAAACAATTAAAAACGTAAAATGTTTTTGAATATTGTCACTTGCATCCAAAACTATTAATTTCATTCAAAAAACTAGAATAAATGCAAATACTTCAGTCGATGTGGCGTCAACTAGCCACGAGGTTACCAATTTGTCCGAGCCCTAACAATAAATAGCTTGTGAAAGCGAGACGCAGATATTATGTTCCGACAGAGAACACTTACTTGGATTCTTAGAAAGTGACGCTTGTGCTCGAATGGAACTTTAGGGTTGGTAAGATTACGAAATGTAACTTAGACAATGTTACTAAGACGATCAATACTAATACTAAGGCGATCAATAAAAATACTAATATAATTCCGTCCTAATATCTCTTTTGTTTAATTTCCATGTAATTTTCTGTTGATAAAATAGAGTAAAACTGTTTTACGTCTTAAGAAAGAAGTATGCTTGTAAATAAGTAGGTAGGTAGGAATGTAGATTATTTTAGAAAGTTGGAACACCTTGTAATACTTTCCTTAACTCATCGATGCCAAGAACTCTTAACGATTAAAGAGAAAAATTGTTTCGAAACTAATTGGGACTAATCTGAGTTTAAAGTCCTAGATTTGGTGCGGGGATATTAAAATGACATCCGAGAATATGATTCCCGGAAAAGGGCAGTGTTCATATTAATCTTCCTTACCGCAAGTACCAAAATCTCACTACCTAACCCCGACCTTTGGTTATTATGAAGATTCACTACTGATTACTATATATATTATGTTACCTGTGAGCCTAAAGTAGGAGGGGAACTAACGATCGTTAACTGCACTTTAATAGCTGAAGCTGAAGCTTGAAATAATGGCGGAAGCTGTTTTAGTATTTTTTCAGCAGTGATTGAGTAACGACAGACTGTTGTGATGTTGGTATTTTTTAAAATTATTAAGCTGTGATTAAAAGATGGCGTTCAATCGCTGGCAAGATTAAAAGTATGTAATAGTATTGACATTGAGAAACTACGCCTTAGCTTAGTGGTTCTCAGTTTTTGCTTCTCCTTTATAAGACACTTAAAGTAGCATATATTTATGCAAATTTTATTTATTTATTGTGTATACAATGATCTTCCTACAACTTACGCAAATATAGTACTGCGTTATCATGTTTAGTGAACTGCAATTTATTGATTGTTCAAGGCAATCATTAAGGGCATAGTGAACTTACGCTAACGTAGGTTACATTTAACTGGCAACTAATAAAATTTTTTGTGGCAATAAAATTGCCACGTTTTCGTGGCAAGTGTCAGTTGTTTTCTTATTCTTGCCCTGTACATTATTTAGCGATATCGAGATCACCAACCAGTAAATGTAATATTCCCTTTATATCTAACTAAAATGTTAGTTGAACAGTTTTAACATCACAACAATGCAGTAATGAGCAGCGACTGTGAATGACTATTTCATGTCACATTTTTAAAACTAAAAATTGTATCTCTATTATACTCACATAATGTATACATACTACACTATTGAGCACTATATGAACTAATCGGTGGTATTCACGACTCCTCGGAGTGTTTCGGCTCACTTGATCAGGCTCCGCTCGTGGATCCGACACCTCTTAACGATTCCTTGACTCCTTTGATTCACCTACTTAAATTTTAATAAGAGCCAATATTTTATTTTATATTTTAATAATTGAGAGAGACTCATTCGCTTTGCATAATGTTCGTTCGTGTAACTCAAGCGATCCAAAAATGAAAGGAATAAATAACTCCTCGGAGTCGATAACAGTTAGCCGGAATCATGAAGAGTTTCGGCTCCGCTCGCGGTTGCGATTCTTTGGATTCATTGAATCCGGAGTTATCATCGCTAAATTATGAACATATTAAAGTGATCATTCATTGATCTATTCCAAATCAATTTGGGGAGTAATAAGTAGTGCCTTACGGTAGTCAGACGATATTTATTGATAACAAAACAATACAAAATTGAGTGGAACATTCCCATCGCTGTACATTCCTGGGACAGAGAGAAAACGATCTAAAATAATGTTAATGTTAGGCTGTCAGCTCGTGAACCTGGCTCCCCGCCAGTCGCACTGCCGTTTCGTTCAGCTTGATTTAATTTTGCTTGAATTTTACCAAGTGACTAGAAAGGTGCCATGACGAAAATACGGTTAATGTGAATTTAAGTAGCTGCTATAATCATTACAGAATGTCTGGCAAAAAATAGTAAGTAAGTAAGTACACTTTATTGCACACCAAAGAATACAGTTTCACTGTTTCGTCATAATTTATGAGTTTGCATTAAACTCAAAAACAAAATCGAAAATGAAAATTAGTGAATCAGAAAAAGAAAATGATATTTTTTACAAAAATACGTAGGTTGCATTTTATATTGTAAATCGGGTCTGAATACGTATAATTAAAGGCTTTTGGTTATCTTTTATTTCTAGTCTACGTTTCGGCACGGTATACACCAGTCGTGGTCACGAGTTAATATTACACGTTCAGGCCCGATTTACAATATATAATGTGTATGAAACGAGAATGTTTTAAAAGTTACAAATATGTACAGTTAGTACCTAACAAGGTATTGAATACCCATCGGGTACTTTCAAACTGGTTTTGGGTACATTAGTGTGTTGCTGACATGTTATGTTACTGAACATGTAATAAATACTTAATATTAATGTTATACTTAATATTTACATGTAACTTAATATTGCATTTTACTTAATATTACACTTGTTAACGCAGTATCATAAACAAAAATCTTCTTTCAGGCTTCAGGAATTAATCGATAACAACCTGTATGTAAGAGATTACATAAACGTAATGTTACCATAATATTATTTACTCTGTTACAGATATGAGAATGTATGAATGTCTTAACTTGACT
Organism: Sesia apiformis; assembly: GCA_914767545.1. Taxonomy (NCBI): domain Eukaryota; kingdom Metazoa; phylum Arthropoda; class Insecta; order Lepidoptera; family Sesiidae; genus Sesia; species Sesia apiformis. The sequence goes on along the minus strand of OU611965.1, from coordinate 15,154,272 downwards.
TAGAAACCAGGCGCAGGAAATGTTTGTATAACAAATATTTATAGAGCTCTTTTTGTGTAGGGCTTAGCATAAGTGTTATATAGTACGCAGACACAAGTTTAGCTATATGTACACCTTAATGTCATAGTATTAAGGGTCAAAAACGAAAGATCGGCAGATCTTTTGTTTGCACTTGAGGCGAATAATGCAGGTTTTTATGTCTGTTATTTACGTTATTTTCAAAGTCTTTTTGTATTTCAAAATTTACGATTTACGTTTTTTTTTGGACTTATGGTAATCTTATTATAGTTGTTTTATGGTAATGAATTACTATGGTGCGGTCGGCGAGACCTGGAGGCGTATTATAAAGTTATAGAAGACCATCCAAGTTTCAAGCAAGACCGTCTAAAGATCTAAACTGTTTTGACTTCTATATAGAATGCATCAAATGACCCATAGTACTGTTGCCTATCAACAGCCGCGATACATGCCAACAACAGTCCAGAATGACCAACGTTGGCATGCCCCCGGATGCTTTACTTTTGGAGAATTAGGAAAGGATTTGGAGAAAGTGTTGGGTAAATCCGGAGGGATAGAATGGGCTGGAACTGGGTTCTGGCATATCTCACTCACTACCGATATCCATATGTACAATAGAAGAATAGAATAAAGTGGGAAATGCAACATATTTTACGGTTGTCATCTTCTGCGTTAACAATTTCGTATTATAGACGTTATAGATGATCTTTGTGGAACGTGATTGTACTCACACATTGAATTTTTTATGTAATCTACAGCCTTTTATATAACTTATTTAACTAATCGGAGGGGGAGAGTGCACGCTGCAATCCAACAGCCGCTGGGCGCACTCGACTGACCTCATTACCCCTCTCTCACAGAATACTACCTTGAAATGTACTGCATTTCCCACTTTATCGTATACCCCAATGTATGTACGTGTTTCGGTAGTGAGTGAGATATGCCAGAGCTCATTCCCATCCTATCCCTTCCCACGTCCCCAATCCTTTCTCCAAATCTGTTCTTTCATCAACAAAGGTAGGCAGCGCATCTGGGGGCGTGCGTCATTTTGGACTAATGTTGGCATGTATCGCGGATGTCTATGGGCGACAGTATCCACTTACCATCAGGTGGACTGTATGCTCGTTTGCTATCTTCTTTCTATAAATATATTGCTAGTGCTAATGGCCAAATACAGATTACACTGACATTATATACAGTACCTATCTAATAGATTGTCCATAAGTAATTTGATTTCTGTTTGCATTGGTGTGTCCGTTTGCGTGTGCCGTGCGTGTGTGTGCGCCCCAGTGTGAGGATGCGTATGTGTGTGTCTATCTATTTATGATGAGCTTTAAAATACTTGTGGGGAAATGGGTTTTAGGAGATACCATAATGATATCGATGCTTTTTTATGATTTCCGTTTTTAATTTTTTCTTACATAATAAAAATATATCGTTCAAAATATAAAAAAAGTAACTTTTAGCTGCCTACCTCCTTAACGTGGCTCTTACTTTGTAAATACCCCACACATTTACGAGTTAGGGAAATAACTTCCTGTGCCTAGGAATTCCTTCCCACAGCCGCGAAAATTATACATGACTTAGTGTGACGGAACGCTACTTCAAGAAAAGTAATTCTTAGAAAATATTTTAGGTGAATTTTGACTTATTTACTTTTAAAATACTTTAGACTATGTGCAATGAATGAATTCTTTATTGCGTTCTTGTTGTAACTAATTATTTACATTAAACATAATGACATCTAACCAAAAGTAAAAGGCGGCCTTATCGCTAAAAGCTTTCTCTTCCAGGCAACCAGTTTATTGGGCAGTGAAATTACTTAGAGAAAGAGGTAGGCTATGCAATAAAATAATACAAAATATTATAATACTAACAAAACAATAATAAAATATAATAATGAAATATAAAATATGGTAATACAGATTAATAATAATTACAAAAGAGAGAAAAAGTACTCGTATATGTTAAATAATATTATATGTCAATTAATTTTAAAGCACATTGACATAACACACTAACCTTGACATCAATATATATCTTAGAAATTTGCGAAAACGTAACTAAATATAAACATTATTTTCCAAAAATATAATATAATATAATAACACTATAGTCTAAATTAAAACTGCATAGTTCTGGATCACTTGTCACATGTCGCATCGACTGCATGTCGATGAAAATATACAATAAGTTGCCCGAAAATTTAAAAATAAAAATGATTATAAAATGATTTTTAAAAAATGTAACCAAATCACTAGTAGAAAAAAGTTATTACGTGAATTGAATTCTCTGTTCAACCCAAAGGTCGGCTGCTAGAGAATGCCTTAAGGCACTAAGTTCGCCTTTTGTACGATATTGTGCAATGAAATGTAAAAATCAATTAATTAATTTTACAGTTTCAAAAGGATATTTTGACGATAAACATAATTAATCGCGGTTTATCATGTCAGCCATTTAATTGATTTTTATAATTAAGATCTCATACTGTACATACGAGTATATTGCAATAAATATTTTGAGTTTCAGTTTGAACTTAGAGCGAGCAGGATCCATTGTTTGAAGCTTCGGAAAATGTTCATACACGTCCGGTATAAAGTGTAATGCTAACGTAAACGTATGTGCAATTAAGTTTTAAGTGCAATTAAGTGCAATGTGCGTTAAGTATGTGCAATGTAAAAACAACCTTAAAGTAATCACGAAAATTAATTTTCCTTTGTAAAGGGACAAGGAGCTAAAAAAGGATAGAAAAAAAAAATCTCACGTGGAAAAATAATTTTTGACATCGTTAATTAGCCTCAATTACTCCTTTTGATTTAAAATACCCGCGTTTCTATGTTACACGTAACCAAGTACAGTCAGCTGTGAAAACAGGTAGCCGAGTGTGTGAGTGTGGACAATGGACTGTAATTTGCATGAAATTGTAAATATTCAACATATGTACAGTCATTTAAATGTGGCCATTTGCGAATGCAAAATAGATACCGGTATTTTGGGAGTGTCCACAATTGCAACATACCGTCATGATACCAAATTTCTTATAAATGTCTGTGTCCTATAATAACCAAGTCTATTTTAATTGATTTAGTAATTAACCGAAAAAGAAGAAAAAATTCTGGATCCACCAATTCCCGGTGGGCTCGCGTGATGGATTTTGAACCGAAATTTCCTTTTGATTTGCTTGAGAACGCCCTGCAGTGTAACGTTATAGGAAACTTTGACTTTAAATTTGATTTCATTGTTCTCTTGTGTGTTAGTGGCCCTATTGGGCCAAGTTAATATTGAATTTGTATGGTTCCTCAAAGCACATAATTATAATTATTTTGTAAGAATAAATAACATAATAGAAATAAAACTGAGACATTGTCGGCGATTTCGCTTAATGAAAAAGCACAATTAGAACCATACTGCGTAACTCCCAGCAATTTATGTATATAATAAAGTATCCCTACAATACACCTATATCCATATATATCCCAATGTATCCCTACCGACTTATTCGGTCGACTGTATGCTTCAACCACGTGCGCTTATTAAAGGTTTCCGCTTTTAGTTTTAATTGGTGTAACTCAAAAAGGATCTGGAAAAAAGAATTTCTGCTCCGCTCGCTCCGTAACTCATTACTACGTTTTCGTGAGAGTGGATTTTTAAAAAATATGTTTCACCCGGCCATAGTAGCATTAATATATTTTACTGAACTAGGCCGGACTCTGTTTTCTATTTAGTATTTTCAGGTACGTACCTAGACGCCACGAAAAACAGGCTTGTATACAATCTCTTCTGAAAGAATTAGTTTACATTTCACCTTATTTCCAAAAAAATCTTTTTTGGAACTTTTCATATTACGCTACTCTTGGATATATATCGCGTGGAATTCGAATTAAAAAGTCGTATATATTATGGATTAACATAAAGGTTTTAAACTAAATTTAACAATGATTCATTAATGTGTTTCAAACTTATTAGATTGCAAACAAACCAACTTTCGCATTTTTAATAGGTATGAACTAATTTAAAGAAAAAGAAGGAAAACATGGACGACAACTCACTTTCCTCCAATAAGAATCTTTTCTTTCTATCTCTATATACCTTCATAAAACGCAAAATCTATAAATATGTATTGAATGATCACTCCTAGATATAGATTGATTTCTATTTACTGTTATTTAACACAAAAAAATAAACATTGGCTCAATTTTGTCCTGGCGGAGTCTAGAGTCTAGAGGCAGGTTTACGGCTTGTCTTTAATGCTGTTGGAAATTAACCTCTATGCTATAATAATATATAGTTAAGTCCTTCAAGGTCCATGCGGGTAATCAAAGCAACGAGTGACATAAAGATTCTCCCTGAAATAGAATTACAAATGAACATCAATTCTAATGAACGCAGCACTCTCTCGTCTCTGTATGGTCCCAGTTCAAGCGACGAGATATCGCAATAGAATATTCTACAATAAAAAAAAAACAATGGCAGCGAAAGTACAAAGGAAGATTTCGATATAATCCGTACGTTTTTAAAAAAAAATTATACACACAAAATTTATAGAGCTTTATGGTCGCCTTCCATCAACGTGTCGTTTGTATGTTTATTAACATGTCGATATTCTTTTTTGAGATCTCTTTAAAGTTTACGTCGCGTCGTCGTAATTTTGGAACATATTCAAAACAATTATTCATATTAAACATATTCTTCTTCATATCATTCATTCAATAAAAAACTTAACGAAATATAGACCCAAATATTTCAATTCGTTAAGAAACACGCCCTGCACTTTGTCCACAAAGATTCTTTTGATTTTCGTCTTAACATGGCTGTCAGTTTATAAATTAGCAGTTTATAAATTAAACGTCTTAGCAGTATTCTTAGTCTTAGCAGTCTTAGCTGTTTATAAATCAAATGATTGACGAAATTAATCGTAAATTTAACATTATATACGGACAGTGATATTATGCGCTATGGCCAGTATGGCCAGTCGAGTGCGCTCAGCGGCAGTTGAATTGCAGATGTACCCTGATATTATACATATCAATTGTTTTATATTTAAACCAGTACTAATTAAATCATCGTGTATAGTAAGTAAACTTAACAACATATGTGTTAAAACATAGTCTTGTAAGGACCGTCCCTTCCTCCCTTCGAAGGGTCTTAATGAAGTGCCTATGACGTTAGAAGCTTGATATCCAATTTGTAGTTTAGACCATTGCTGTCTACACGTTTATTGAGAAGGGTTCGTTTTCGGAGTAAACCTATCGATATTTTGTACTTCGATTAACATGAAGGGCTTGGATAGACCTTTGTTCGTTTAAATGGAAGTCTCTCTTACAATAACTTTAATTGAGTATTTTTCCGCCAAAAGTAGTTTCTTATAAAGAATTCTTTTTTTATACCATTTAATAGGTCGAAGAGGGTAATAGAAGAGTGGGGAAGGGAAGAAGTGGGTGAGTGTGTGGCGAAGAAAAATAATAAAGGTATATTCTTCACTTTATTCGCCGTCATAATATGACCACGCTTTAGGTTTGAAAATTAACTTTTGATGGCAGTCTCTTTGAGACAGTAAAAAGTTAAGTCATATAATGACAAGTTCGTGATGCAAAGGAATATGGTCTTTATTGTCTTATGATGTCTTACAATCAATATTGGGATGATAATGCTCTTTGAATACGATTTTACTTACCCGATCGCGCTGGAATAATTTATGAGCCATTTGACAACAGCTGGTTTCAACTTATTTATTACCTAGATGCGATTAATTTTCTACTTTTTCACTTATTCTTACTAGAGATCCTGATTCTTCATTGGGCTTTTGCTGCTTCATTGCTGCTTAATGAATAAAACGTTTTAGAACACAAGTATAACTTTTTAAACTTTCGCGGTTTTTAGATATTTTATATTGTAAATCGGGTCTACAATCAGCGTATATCTCTTCCCTGCTGGATATAGGCATCCCCCAAGGCTCCCCAGCAAACACAGTCCGCGACTCTTCTCATCCAACCACCATCGGCGAATTTCTTTAAGTCGTCGGTCCACCTGGAGGGTGGCCGGAGGACGTTCCACACTACCCTTCGCGGATACGTGGTCTCCATTAGAGAACTCGTTTACCGCATCGATTATCGGTCCTGCGACAAATATGACGTGCCCATTGCCGCTTCAACATGCCGATTCTATGAGCTATGTCGGTGAGTTTAGTTCTTTGGTGAATCTCCATCTTCATTAGCAACCGATCAATGGCGGTTTATGGCTCAAATATCAGAGACCGGTGACGGGTAGCAGCATCACCGGTACGTGAAGCCTTACGCTACGATCACCAAGCCGCCTGCCCAGCTTGGCGATTGGGGCATAAACCTCCTATGGAAAATCAAATCGCGTCTAAGCTCTTAAAATTAAAGGTTTTTTTTATCTTTCACCCTCTGTTGTTAACTAAAATTTAAACCTTGCTATTTATCGTCAAATAAGTTAATGTAGTGTGTTCCAACCTTTATGAATTTGAAGATCAAATATGGATATCAAATATATTAAACTGTTCGTAGCTCCCATCCTGGATTACCCGCCTCGTCAATCAACTCGTGACCACGGCTGGTGTAACTCGTGCCAAAGCGTCGAGTAGAAATAAAAAGTAAACAAAAGACTTTAATGTTACGCGTGTAGCCCCGATTTACAACATAAAACATGGTAGCTTGGTCGCCTAGACTTACGACTAAGCTACCATTAGTTCAAAATGATGTCTAGTTGATGTCTAGATGCGCGACTGAGTCACTATATACATACGAGGATCTTTTTATAATTTTGAAGTATGACAGCACCACTGACCTTTCTATGGTTTTATCGATCGGATACGGCAGGTCAGATGTTTACACGTTTTAATGACTTCCAGCGTCTCACTGGTCTTCTTTTTCATAATGTTTTGTGTTGCAAATACTTCCGTAGCTCATTGGAAAACCAAAAGAAAGGCAGCCTTCACCGAGCAGCCTCTTCCTCAGGTCCCCCGATTAAGCCACAACTCTAGTTCCTCCAGAATGACACTGGGGAATGGCACAAATGGTTTCTTATCAGAAAAATCGTATTCACAAGCGATTTGAAGGATTTTTAAGTATTTATGTTTGTGGCGCATTAACGTTGCGGCAATATATTTCGAACTGACATTTAAGTCTACGATCAGCCGACTAGTTGGAACTTGTCGAATAAACTAGAACAAGGTAGCGCTAGTTGGAACACAGGAGTGACCACAGATTCTCTGGAAATAATAAAACCCTTTCGAGATGAATGCTAACTTTATTGTACACCGAATATAAGTGAAAAATAATAAGAAAATCTACCACCCATCAATATCATATTGATTCAAAGATAAGGCACTGCCATCCGCTGTCAGTGAAACCGTACCGTATAGGTGTGACACGGCCCGCCTGTCAGCAGATGCCGAGCTAATGTTATTAATGAGTCGGACTATCCTATTAGGTGGCAACACTTCTATATCTGCTGTTAGGGCTTAGGTAACTCAATTGTCTATTGTATGTGTGGGTTGTTCATTTTAAATAGACAGTGTAGGCAGACACGCGGAGCGTTTGGTTTACCTTATTCACTACCATATAAATTAACAAATGTTAAACTATAAACGTAATCAGCCCTTTTGTCGTGTTTAAGCGGAGTAGGCCGATGTCCGATTCATATTCTGTTTCTGTTTCAGTCTCTGGGTACGTCAGGCTGTCATTGGAAAAAGCAATAAAAGAATAATTACATTACGAATAATTAGCTTATGATCGAGCCGAAACTAATCATTTTAATTTTTTAACCGTCTGTCTATCTCAGCACGCACAGTTTTAGACTTATCACAGTCCCATACAAAGATTCCCATATAATTATCCCAAAGATCCCACGGAAATCATAACTCGATTAAAATCATAAGAAAGAAAGAAATTCATAATTTTGCTATAAATCAGTAAACGTTAATTATATGGAAGAATTCATTCATAGATAGTGGCTCGGGATCGAACCTGCGCTCTATACAGCGACAGGAGACAGGCCAACTGCAAAACAGGGATGTCTACCCTATCTAGCCTTAATTTACCTTTTTTCTTTCCAAGTGTACTAGTGCGTGCCTGACTTTCTCCGAATCTGACCCTATGTGCAACTTACGCACTCCGAATCTAGTGTTCTACGATTTCGGCCTACGCCTCGCCGCTTAAGCCGCATATTCGTTTTCCATGAATTAAGCCTAATCAAATTTTACGATTTTCAGTGAAAGATCGAATTTTATTAAGTTAAAACCAATTAGATTTTGATCATTCAGTTATTAAGCTATCAAAGCTCAATTTTCAATTTTGCAGTTAGTAAATTGTCCTCGGTTCAACACTAATCGCTTGAGCTGACGTCAGCACCGCCAGAGTTTTGATATCTAATACTATTAAACCGGTTTAAGAGTACGGTCTCACTGTTAAATGATTCAAGAGCGGTGACAGCTTAGGGTCTTCCATTCTTGACTTTCATTCGTGATGCCGTGAATCCAAACTCTAGCACGTACCCACTGAGTTTCCTGGTGTTTCTGAAAAGTTGGACACGACCTGAGTTGCTTGAAAATAGCTAAAAGAAATTAGTCAATGTCTTGCTTTAGTAACTGTTATTCCTAGAAACATTTAGTATTCGATTCTTTTGTAAATAACAACAGAAGTCATGTAAATTATAATTAATTTCATTGTCAAAAATTGGTCATTACCGTAACATTCTCTCATTAATATCTAGTTAATGTATCGAGGTAACTTTCACGTACTTAGTTCAGTTACAAAGGGTCCTAATTTATGTTTAACTCATAAAAAATAAATATGTTCTCTATCAGGCTTATGGTAATCCAAAGTCACTTTTAAATACTACTCTAATACTGTTATTAACTTTTACTCGTAAACCTATTAAAGTATAAGTAAATAAACAATTACTCTCTCGGCGGTGAAGAATCACGTTCATATGGAATCCCCCATGCCCGAGAAGTTAAAAAAAAACATAACATGTGTATTCAGCAATCCCCCTTATTCTACCCTGTAACGCAGACTTTCTTAACCTTTTTGTGGTCACGGACTACTTTAAAAATTTCAAATATCTGACGGAGCCCTTCCAAACTTCATTATAGAGAAAGAAAACAAGGCATTTTGAAAAAAAACCTTTTATTTATTACCACAGAGAAAATAAAGATAAGCGCGTGACGGTTGTTGACTGATAACGGTGACCATTTCATAATATGTTGGTATCAATGCAAAAATTTTCTTTCTTTCTGTCTTGATATCGAATCTAATGTTTAACGATACCATATCATCAGCTTGTGTCTTTCCATTGCCGGATGCAGACATTTCCAAAGACTCGCCACCTCACTCGACGACCAGTTCCTCTTTTTTAATATAACAGTAATTTCAAATTCTATTATTAAATGAGATTTTTTGGCTGGAACTCGAAAAGTGAGAAGTGAGTTTTTACAGTGTGAAAATGATGTATTATGGGTTTTGTGGTTTAATAGAGATAGTTTATTAAACTTCAACGTGCCTAGTGTTTGTGCATAATATTTGTAATAATCCAATTAAAACATGAGACTGAATTATTCGTGTGATTCCAAGGAGTCCATCTCTGTGGTCAGTAAACCTACTATCACTTTACTAAGCGACTCCTGACTTGCTTCGATGGAACTGGACATTAACCAAATGTGTTTTATATTGCCTTGACTGTAAGACGAAATCTTGACACTGGCAGAATGTGCTAATTGCACCAATGTCACTTATGAATTTCAAGTATATGAAAAAAAAAATAACGCGATATGATTTTATCAAGTTTTAAATGTTGTATATTCTTATTAAGCTGATAAACAGTTCATTTCATTAATTCAATATCTCCGTACCATTTATATATCTAACTTAATAATAATAGTTTATTTGCAAAAATGTGCGTACAAGACGGACTACTAATTTTAATCAGATGCTACACATTCTACTGTAGCACAGTATGCAAAAACACTGCAATTAGGTAGAATTACAATAAACTACAATTTAAACACGATAATTATTTATATTAAAAAATAAATATTAAGCCACGCCCCCGGATCTTATTCTATAAAGTATTCCGAAAATTAATTTCAGAATTACAATCGAACAAACCGCAATAGATCCCCAATTGTTTTTCACACTGCATAACTAGAATACGAGTATTCAGGCTAAAACTAAGCTCAAGCGAAACTCAGACCGTGTATAAACTAAACACAGCCTTCAAATAAAGGTTGAATGGTGAGGTCAGTATTTAGGTACCCTCCTACACATATATTAAAATTCATGTTAGTTTTGCTCCCACGCACGAGTAAATAAGCAAGTTATTGAAGGCTAAGTATGTATACAGGCTAACCGTAAATATAACAAATCTCTTTATCGTCCACTGCTAAGCATGGGTCTTTCTCATGCACATTGTTTCGTGGACGAGGGAGTTATAACCTTAAAGCACCGCCACGCTGGCCAAGCAACTTAGCGAGTTCCACTTTTTTAGAGATGATGTAAGATCGTGAGGGCTTATGATAACCGTTTTGTTATCATTTATTCGCCTTGTACGCCACACACGAGAAAAGGTGGGATTACTATTCTAACACACACGGCACGGCATATACAGGACATAAGCGACAGGACCAAGGATTCAGTTCATCATTTTCATTGAACTGACTTAAAAATATTACGTTATTTTTGAAATAATTGTATTTTTTCGCTTCGTCCTTTTATTTGGCAAACGTGTAAGAAAAAAATCAGTCGAGAAATACAATTACAGACACGATGAGATGACGACTGACACATAAATTCGATTCTGTTATTTACAACGTCATGTTTGCCGTATTGTTTTGTAGTCAATACAATTATTTTCTCTTTTTAAACTGAGCGAACTATTGACCTTTTTGTATATTGTAAACATACACGACACAAATTGATCCTCCGAAGAGACGATTACACATTAAATAAAACCCTCAAGTTTCAAGTTCCTGTCGCTTTCAAATTGACAGATATGCAAATGCAAAAAAAAAAACGCCACTAACTCTGTCACACACACCTGTTCACTTGCTTACTCACTTACTGATTGATATCTCTTCACTATATACTTTTTATTAATCCTGAATAATATACTCACGTAATGAGTTTCAGGTTCGAGCAAGTTCACTTATAAGGTTTACTTACACACTTCATCATAACATAGTGTCCCGTTTTCAGCGTGCTACGTAAACTAATTTCAGGGGGTGGGAGGGGTGGACAGTTAGTAATATTACGGGATAAATTATGTTTAAGCTCGCCTGGGTCAAAGTCCCCAATTAGTTGGTACGGCGGATGATCCAAATACAGTAGTGGAACTCTGCGCTATGCAATAAATGTCAATTACATCTCACGGAAGCGAAATAGTCAAGGCCATCACTCGTTCGGTGAATAATTTATGTGGTTAAGTTATATCCGCTAAAATGCCAAAGTAACCCAGTGCTATGTAGAAGTGATTTCTCTTCCCAGCCCACCTTTTCCGTGGGTATTGCAAAACACGATTAAGGGTTTACACTGATTATACACTAATTTTAAAACAGTGGACTCGCCAACCCGCTAGGCCAGCGTGACGTTTTGATTTCATACCAATAACGTTAAAAGGACTGATTACGGTTACGTTATAAATATTAGAGGACGATACTGGTCTCTTAAAATGCAGATTTCAAATCTAGCTTGCGAATTAATGCTCACTCAAAATCTGAAATGTTAAAGTTGAAATGAAGAAAATTATAAATATTCAGTTCAATTATCCATCACCTCGCAAGCACTTCGTATTGGCGCGGTAACCTCGATGCATAACAAGTACTGTTGTGCTCACTTTATCGCCGCAATCATTATTAGCATCCTAAATAATATCGTTGTCTCTTTCGTTTACACTCAATTATATACAAGGGTACTTATTTCTACGGACTTACGTATGTTATGATTCTGAAAAGTGCTATTTTCAAATTAAACTATTGAAAAACGCTTGCTTCTGCAGTCTGGCAAATAAAGGTTGATATTTGTCAAGTGTCAAAATTTTTTTCTTACTACATATTTAAAGTGATAACCTAACTTTTTCAATATGCCACGCTTTTCCAGTCTCGACTTTCATTTGTAAGACTATTAAACAAGCCTTTATGAAAAAAATACATTGAAATGTTGACATTACACAAAAAAATATTTAGCTTTAATTCATGGTGTTTCTGAAATATATACAGCAAACGAATAACTATTACAAATACCTATATCGTATCTTTGCGTCACTTAAGTAGCACTAAATTACAAATGTAGTCTCTGTTACTCCTGAATTTTTACTACACTGTGTAAGACACAAAACCGTACATATACAATGTATTTATTTTTTAGACTATGTACTGTTTTTTCATCTACACTGTGGTTAGTTAGTGCCTTGCCAAACGTAGGTGACTCGGTTAGCCGCAAAGCGGATATCTGATGCGCCTTCAAAAGTAATTTCCTGAGCTATTAATATAAAACAGGTTCTGCGATAGTTTCGCCCGATTAAAAAGCGATTAGGAATGTCGAGTTGAGAAATTTGATTAAAGTTAAAACCTTTTTGGTGTGACGTTTGGTGTGAACCGTTATCATCTCTATCTGAAAATGCTTTTGAATAAATCAAAGAATAAGTTAAAGACATAGTCAACACCTAATGATGCTACTACACGAAGTGTATCTAGGTATCATTAAGCCGGGTTCACATTTGTCTTACTTCACCGAATCGTTTACGCAACGAGTTTTGCATGATCAGAGGTATGAATGTATTTCAATACGCAGTTACGAGATACGCCTTCGCTATAAGGCTGTAACTGTCAAAACACGTACAATTTTTACAATACGAGGATAATTTCAGTGGCATTTTAATAGCCCTATATTGAATTCAAAGTTATTGTTGGATATAGATATCATGCGATACATTCTACTCTAACTTTTTCAAATACAACTCACGTCGGCATGCGGCATGTCGGCACACATCACAGTGAGTGAGTGAGATTTTTCAGAGCCCATTTCTCATACCATCCCATCCCACTAAATAGGAATTGTGATAAAATAATGTAAATTTCTCATCCAATTACGATGTTAGGAGGGAAATATCTCATGCCGTTATACTCCCCAGTTCCTAACCTTCCCAAACCTTTTTCTAATTCACTATTAAATCTTCGAAGGCTGGCGACACATTCAAGCGCTTGTCAACCTTTGTCGTTCTTGGTTAATTTTTGGCATGTCAATGGGCGACAGTACCTACTTATCATCAGGTAACTAAGTATAATCTGTTTAAAAGGTTTCTACAGATCGGACTTAAATATACGATTTAATTTAAGCTATTATTTTTACTATAAAAACACATTCAAAAACACTTAATTACTATCCAATATTTATCTACCTTTTTATCTTGTTATCAGCTGCCTGCGTCTGTTGCTAGCTCGAACTCGTCCTCGAAAATCCAATAAGACAATAATGAACATCGCGCAAGACCTTAATATAATTGTTTACACACAGACGAGAAATTAGAGAGCAAACTAACCCTGGGAACCCTTTGAACGTATATTAGTCATGGCGCAGACGGCCACTTCACTGGTAGCTCCTTTGTGCCTCCGTCAATCATAATTGACTCAGTATCTCACGCCAGTATCTTCATTAAGCACGTACAGAATAGATAGGTCAGCGAGATACGACACGCAACTATTAATTACTACCAGGGACTATATCAATAACTTTGAACGTCTTTGTTGAGTTTACTTGAATTGAAACCGATTGCCAATTACTAGTATTAATAGACCATAAATTTGAAAGGAATGTTTATTGTTACAGGTAAAAGCCCTCAAGACTTTGAGATGAAATGGGCATTCGAGCATGGAGTGGGTACTGTCTGATCTTTCTGCTCATCGATCAAACCGGCAGCGACTGGCTCAACTGCGCTCATATAGCCGAGTGCCACTGCAAATGGTCATCAGGGAAGAAGACTGCATCATGTGTCAGCGCTGGTCTCAAAAATGTGCCACATCTAGCTGCAGATATCCAAGTCTTAGACTTGCACGGAAACTCATTGAAAATATTAGAGCAAGATGCATTTGCGAGTATAGAACTGCTGAACTTGCAACGACTGAACCTCAGTTCCACAAATCTCCATTCGTTGCATCCAGACGCGTTCAAGGAACTTCGAATATTAATAGAATTAGATCTGTCCCAAAACGAACTAGTGCAACTGTCACCTGACACCTTCCGGGGGAACGATCGATTGAGACTACTAATTCTCAACGACAATCCCCTAAGTACTTTAGTCGCGGAGCAATTTCCTCCTCTACAACACTTGAAGAAGTTAGAACTCTCCAGATGTAGACTTCGATCTATTCACGCTTTTGCCTTCACGAATCTGCAAGCTCTAGAAACCGTTCATTTACATCAAAACCAGCTATCATACCTTCACCAAGACTCATTTAATCTTCCTATGCTAAAAACCTTGACACTCTCAGAAAATCCTTGGTACTGTGATTGTAGACTAAAGGAATTTCACTTTTGGTTCCTGAATAGTAATCTAGGGAACGAAGAAGTAACATGTGCTGGTCCAGAAGACAAAGCCAAAGTATCATGGAGAATCGTAAAAGGTGAAAACATGGTCTGTCCACCGACATCGCGAACGAGCCCAACAGTTATAAGAACAGAAGCTGGAGCCGAAATTTCTTTCGGCTGTTTCGTTCGTGGTGACCCAAAACCGATAGTTACTTGGTACTTTCGTGATGCTCAAATCTATAACAAAACGAGTAAACACAGTGAAATTACTGTACGAACTTATAAAATTGAACACTTCAACGAATATAGTGACGATGTAATAAACAAAAGTGCTCAGTGGGTTAACGTGACTATAAATAATGTGACGAGTGACTTATCAGGAGAATGGAAGTGTAGTGCTACCAGCTCAATTGGTGAAGCAAATGCGTATCTAACTTTAGTTTTGCCAAAAGCACGAACTGCAACAGCCCGAACACCACCAGACTATTCTAAATTTTTCATGGTCGCAGGGTCGATGCTAGCCATGACAGCTACAGGTTTTGTGGCCGCCTGTATTTGTTGGAAGACCAGGCGTCGAAGAATGCCGCCAAGCAGAAGTTTCACTGACCAAGAGAAGAAACTTCTCGACACTTCTTTAGCAGTGAGCTGTGACCGAACCAGCGGTGACTTGGGATCGTCGTATGGTTTCGAAATGTTAGACAGGTCAATGTCAATGGAAAGTGAAGATACACAAAGATGTTTAGAACCGGTTCAGATAACAATAGAAGGCCCACCTGGGACGTTTCCTCCTCCACCAGCCGAGTTCGCTTTACCAGCTCCTTATGGGAATATTTTTATATCAGTTCAAGTTGCTGGACACAATGACGAGTATCCAGATTTATTAGGCGGTGGTGCGACATTACCTAGACGAAGTCGAACATGTTTCTTAAAGTCTGCCTATGATAACATGGGGCCTAGAATAACAGCTGCTGGAAGTTCGACCTGGTCTCTTCCAGGTGACCAAGTTCAAGCTGAATTAGGTAAGAAGAATGTCCAAAAGGACACTCCGTTGACGGTCGCGCTGTCGACTTTTTCAACTGAATTTACTGCTCTATGAAATGCGGTTTTCAAACTAAACTTTTTTTCACAAATGGACGGTTTCATATTACAACACACAACGCCGATTCAACCCCGACGTTGTGGTGAATGTAAAATCCTTTAACAAAGGGGAATGCCCACTTTTTATTGTTATTTTGGCCTAACATAAAATGTCTCGAACGAAAATATTTTTTACACCAATTTGATCCTTAATTCTTTGCATTTTTGAAATAAAGGTGGGAGAACGTCGGAGTAAAGAAATTATTTTTGAGGTTATATTCTATAATCAAGTATTTTAAATTCTATTATTATTTTATATATTATACATTACGATTTCTTGACAGTATCGATATTAATATGTACTCGTAATACAATAGTTGTTCCCTCAAAATCCGAGAGTACGTTTTGCCAGCACAATTAATATGTACAGCTATTAATATGTACGTTTTAGATATTAATATGTACAGCAAATACGTGAGCACAATACGTTTTGCCGGATACTCAGAAAGTTTTGCCAAAAAAAATTTAAACAGCCAAACGGTAGATTGACGCTTAGTTTCTGGATCATACTGGTAGACCTAAGATTCTGATGACCTGCTTGACCTTGAAGATGACCCTGCTTCAAAATTTGTTATCATATGTCAAGGCACCATTCGACATGAACTTGTTTCTGAGACTCGGCGAGGTTGTGCCGCATCCACCGCGATACTATCTTCCAGACTCGTTGCTCTCCACGTAATATCTCATACACCCTCTCCAATCCAATCGTAATCTCTCCTGAATCTCTTCGTATGTAATTCGCATGTTTTCACAAATTAATTTTTTTACTGACTTTCTCTACCGTAACAGCCGTTTAAGGTGGCCCGCTTCGTTCTTTGTCAGCCAAACTTAGTCGACCACGCTTAAATTCATTGTACCAACGATATACGGTGCCTTAGAAGTGCACTCGTCTGCAAACTCCATTTGAAGTCTACATATTAAAATAATCTTCAGGTTTCAAGAATATTTAAAATCATATAAAATTATAGCGCGAAAATGTTCCCGTCGGATATCCATTTTTTTAATGAAACACGATATTTTGATTCAGCTCGTAAAAAATATGAGTGAAATTTGAATGTTTTGTTCTTATATTATAGATAATCATAGTTTTAATTGATATCAAAACCAGTCAGTGTTCCTTAGATAGAAACTCTTTGTCGCAATTTTTTCTGAGTAGCCTGATACATGGCGGTGCACCATCAATTAATAAATACTAGGCGTTATTACATTATAGAGGGCGTCTGATTCGACAGCCCAAAAAAATTTCGGTGAATCCAAAAATGCATTAAAATACTTATCAAACATGTTATAATTATTCCTATCTTTATTTATCGTCGTAAATTGTAGAATAAGTCCGAAAATAAAGTTCGTATTTTCATACGAAAATTATTTTGGTTCGTGTACTTTTAAACAGGCCCATTAAAGTGGGCGGGCATTTTCCTTTATAGAATGTTTGCTGACGACGACACCTACATACGGTATTACGTCTGCTTGGTCAATGATAGTAGCGGTCTGAAGTCGGTTCCTTGTCAGTCCACAGCCCAATATCCTGCTCAAAGCCTCAGATTCTAATCATGATTCTGAAGTGTATTGAAATAAAATGTTTAAAATGTTACAGGTTTTTTTTGTAAAAAATGTCTTTTTTTTTTGGATTGTTTGCATATAAATATAACGATAAAAAATGTAAGTATTAAAAAATTAACAAAATCTCGAGAGATATTATTGCTTGTTTTTGCAAACAAGATTCGTAAAATTTTGTTGTCAATGGAAAAGTTCACCATACTTTATAATTTCTTATCTGAAAAATGGTTAAAAAATTACGAAAATCTTGTGAATTTTTTTCACCATACCTTTAAGAATGACACCTTTCAAAGTTGAATGTTTACCGAACAGTGTGTAAAGTCACGGTACATTTAGATTACATATATCGTATATATTTACATATATTTACGTATATATATCGTGTTTATGAAACTCTACAACTATTTACTTTTTTTTCTATAACATACGGATTGTAGAGATTGTAAAGTAAAGCCTTTTGAGAATTATACATACCAAGTATTGCGATGTCGTCAATTCGTCATCTTGAGTAGCGCGTTTGAATTTCCATCTCAAGTATTTTCCAATGGATTTCAAAATGTTTCATTTTTGCGTATATTTTTATTTATAGCCTGACCAAGAAAATAAAAAACCCTCGCCATGATGCGTAAAACTAATGGAACTCATATCTTCTACTGACAACACTAACTAGCTATTAAAAAAGCAAATGTGGCGCCCCCACAGCAGGTTTTTTATTTTTCTGGTCAGACTTTAAATTAGAAAAATTCGCTCGTTCTAAATCTAGTGAACTTCTCCATTAGCGCAGAATCACGAACAGAAATTATTAAGTTACTGTCTGTATTTAGTAGTTATACAATCGACTTTCTATGCGAAGATTGTAGCTATCTTTCCTCACATGCAGATTTAATCAATCTATTTCCAATTTAGCCTAAGAGAAACGTTTCCTTTGACGAACGTCGTCGAATATTCTAGATTTTTCTATGCATTTACTAACATATCATCAGCGTAGATTCAAATGCGCAATTCGTAAAATCAGAACATTTTGTTATTACGAGTTTTATTATACAAAATATTTGTTTGTAAAATAATTAATATTGTAATATAAATTAAATAGGACTGAAATGTAGGTATTATACGAATTAACTCTTTTTACAGCCTAAATTTTATTAGTTTTTATTAAAGTGTGTAATAAAATCTAAAATAGTCAATCTGTTAATAGCTATTGTAATGATAAGGTTTTGATCGAAAATAATTGCTTTAAATTGAATGAGAGAATAAAGAGAATGATTTAAATTTTTGTTTTTAATTCATTATCCCATTTCATTTGTACCTATTTAAAATATGTTTGGCGTAATATTTTGTGTATCGACTCCATTTATTTTATGTTTGGAAAACATCAAAGGGCAAACCACGTCTTAGGCAGGGCTTTAGCTGTTTTATCTGTTACTTATGTAACGAAGTATAATTCATTCTCCATACAAATTTATAATTATAAAAATAATTGTTTTCTTTTGTATGCGCAAGCAAATATTATCTACAAATAACACGATATTATTTTCTATTATTATTATTATTATAACGAAATATTTTTGTGTGAGTGTAAATAATAATATCGACCTTGAGCTAGACGAAACTGTACGAAATTAGCATAGGAGTATTACTTCCGTCAATTCAGTCTTAATAACTATTGACATTAATTGACTGAAAATTCAAATGTATACCACTCCAATAGAATTGCACTGGCCTATATGTGCCGAAAGGACATCGTCTATATCATATGTAGCACATAGAAATTACTCCTTTTTTCTTTGATTCTATGTAAGAAATAATCTTGAAAACTAAAGAAACTAGTTTTGAATTTTTTTCTAGTTTTAGAACGTAGGTGGACATGGGCTATCCCATAATTTACGACGGAGAAAATTCCATACCAAATCCATTATTGAATCTCCAAAGTGTTTGTCATTCTAGATTGATGCTAAAGCATGTATCGTAGATGTCCATGGACGACAGTATCCACTTACCTCCAGGTGGACAGCTCATGTGCCACCTTTTATCTATATAAAAAATAACGAGCAGCTTGCCCCAAAGAAGATTCACCACAACTAACAGAACCGTGAAAAGGAATCTGGCAGAAATTTTGGTCTTTAAGGCGTTATTTATTTTATTTTTATTTATATAAATAAGTAGGTAAAAAATAAATGAGAAGTAGGTTGACTGTCCACACGTGATGGTAAGTGTTACTGCCGCCCATAGACACCTGCAACACCAGGACACAAGCATAACTCTGGGCTTCTTAAAACTAATTTAAATTGTAATTGAAATCTTGAAAAAACACACGAGAAATGATCACACAGGTAAGTAATAGAAGAAGGATTGTAAAGAATATTATAGAGAAGAGAAAGAATGTGATAGTTAGAGTTAAAATGAATACCTTGTACTTGTATCAGCCTATAACATCCCACTGCAAGGCACAGGCCTCCCCTGTTAAATCACTGGAGGGTTTCGGGCCGTAATACACCACGCGGACCCAATACGGATTGGTGGATCACATACTCCAGATTTTTTTCCATAGCATGCGGGTTTCCTCACGATGTTCCCTCACCGCCGAGCTAGTGACGATTTTTTAAAAGTCCGCACTTAGTAGAAATTCAGTGGTACGGGCCCTAGATTTGAATTCATGATGACACGAATGTGAGTCGATTATAGATACCCCAAGGCTATCAGCGCTCTGAAGGAATACCTAGCCACTGAAAAATATTTTTAAACTGAGAAATTTGAAATTAAGTGATTTTGTAGACGCAAGATTTTGTATTTACCTCCTTATGATTTTAGATACACAAGTAGACTCGCCAGCATCCTCTCCATTAACAACTAATCGGGGAATCAAACTGTTCAGAACGTCCAATCTGCGAAGTGGCGCAGAAATAGAAATAAGCGATAAAGCAAAGGAAATGGACTTCGTTTCAACTTATTTTCAGACATTTACAGTTGCAAGAAAAAGATTGGCCTTAGTCGGCTCTAGAAATCTTTTTAAAGGATTCATTCAGTTTAAGATTTAAGGAGAGTCGATCATTTGTACTTGGTAATTTAAACGAACAATCTTGTAACATATAAATATAACAATAAAAACATAAATGTTCTTAAGTACAGTTTTCATAGTTTGTTCGCAAAAACTACTGGACAAAATCTAATGAAACTCTGCATAGCTTACGATCTGAGTTAACAATTAAGGTAGTTTTTATCAAAATCCATTAAAGAATTCCCAAGAGAAGTACACATCTCCATTTAGAAGCTATTTGGTCTCCCGTCCTTTACGACTATTCCAAATCTGAGAGTTAATATTAGTGTTACAAAAGACTCTAGTCTTTTATTCCCGTTTTGATGGCTCGTCTAGCCCCGAAGGCTATGAACCAAAAAGTCTTTAGTATTCGATGCGTTTTTAAAAAAAAAAATAAAGCCTTTGAATTAGTCTAATCAAAAAAATTAAAACTACTTTTTTATAAAAAACAATTTTTTTCGTAAAATTCACTAAAATATTAAAATATATTTGTAATTTGAATATAAAAAAAATTAACATGATGGGGCTTAAGTACGTCAAATAATAGTATTGACTTCTATGTTTATTTTCGTCATTTTAATAAAAACTTGTTGTTACAATGATTTTTTTACTTTTAATTTATTTTCAGCTTTTTAATGTTCTAAGTTGCAGAAACTTATCAGCCTATGCATTTCCAGTAACGCATATAATTCATTTGATTTTTATTTTGGGTTTGATTTTGGGAGCTTTCCATCTCCTGGAGAGGTTACAGGCCAATGCTAAAGACACCCATTTCGCCGAACCTCAAAATCAAGCTCATGTCATTAACTTTTAGTCATCAAAATTTCGAATCCATCAAAACGAGCCCCAACATGACGTGTCTAATGTTAGTCGTTGAGGAGTTCCACAATGTGCTGGACCTTCTTAGCTGCAGTATCAGATTAAGGTTATGACACTGACGGGTTGTCATTAAAACTACGAGCCATACGAACCCAAAGACGACATGTCTACCGTTTGCCGTTGAAGAGTTTCACAGTGCGCTAGCCTTCCTGGCAGCAGTATAAGGTCAAGGTCATCAGATTATTGCATTGTCATCGGTTTTAAACACATTTGTAAAATTTCAAGGCAGTAATATAATTATTGCAAGTGGGTTAAAATGGATTTGCAAGATTTGGCCAAAGCAAACATGTGAAGCTTGTAAAAAGGCTTAAGCACTTAGTAAAATGATACTTAGTAACAGATAGAGCAAAAAGACTTTATTGTGCACCAATACATATTGAAAAAATACAATTTAAGTAAGATAAAAAGTACAACGGGCGACCTTATCGCTAAAGTGATCTCTTCCAGGCAATCTTTGGGTGGTAAGGAGAAAACAGATAACAACATCAAGTTAACAATATCTTCCGGGGAAACTTTGGAATTGTAGAGTTATTAAGCCTTAAACTCTAATAAACTTCTTAACGAGTCTATTAACTTAATAGCCCTGACTCTTTCCCGCTTATTGCGAATATACTGTGGTTTATCTATTACATACTTTGTTAATATTTCTGATTGCAAAAAAAGTATACATCTGCGGCAGAAAACGACATTGATTAAATAAAGTGCTACAACAGAATTGCAGGGGGAACCTCTCGGGGAATTCTCTATTGTGTTCTGTCACAATGTAAATTAATAGAAAGGTTGCTTCCCAATAACCTCCAATATTTTATCTCAAATGTTGCTTTTACTTGAACATAGCAAAAAAGAGACTACGTCACAGTAGAGATGAGTAGCAGTAGAGATTCTAAGCGATGTTAACGTAGTGGTACATCCACACCGTTTCGAAACATGATAACACTCAATAACTTTCTATAACTTTAGCGGCCAATTGTTTCTGTTTGTTTAATTTGCCAATTTGCCGATCGCACCAACACCGCATAAAGTAACAAACAAAACATTTAGAAACTAGTGTTTACTGAATGTTATTATATTTAGGTTTTATAACATTCACTAAAATCTTGCTAAAAGTTATAGATTTTTATCACATGTTGACTGTTATTAAAAGTTAGGTAACGTTACTTAACACAGCAACATCTGTTAACAATTACAACTTGTTATCGGATGTTGCCCACTAACATTTGGAAACGTTGCTCCACTAAAAGTAACTCCGGTGTGGATGCACCATAATAGTTGCTGATGAGTTCACATTGTCTACAATTCTATGTTATATGGCATTATTATAATATAGTTATTCCTTAGTCGCCTTTTACGATACTCACCAAAAGGGGTGTGGGGGGGGGGGTGCTATTCTATAGCCGGCCGACACCATATGGCATACTGTGGAACTACAACACCTCTAAAAGAGTGGACTCGCCAACCCGCTTAGTCAGCGTAACGTTTTAAGGCCATACATTTGCATGCACAGGACAATCTGCATGAGGAGGCCAATGTCCAGCAGTGAATGCACAAAGGACCGGTTGCATTATCGTATAGAGTTTTTAGAGAGAGAAGAAAGCAGACGAGCAGATAGTCATCAGTAGAGAATGACAAACATTGGCACCCCCTCTAGATATGCCGCCTACCTTTGGAGTTTTAAGAATGGGTTTGCGAGGCTATTGGGTATTTTCTTTCTAAAATAAAAAAAAAATGTAAGGATAAATTCATTTTGGGTGTTTAAAAAAATACCTACCATACTAATTTTCATCTGTACTGTGACTAAGTAACGAATCAAGGAAGCGTGAAGCGAAAGGTCATGACGCTTTTACCGAATGAGCAAATGAAAGTTGGACGTCTTAGTGAAGATGGCATCGAAGGACGGCACTTTATTCTTGAATCGTATTGTAAAAACACGGTTAAAGATTTTGGAGGTGCAGGCGCACGCTACATTCCCACAGACGCCGCATTCGCCTGGCCAAGTTACTACTATATGCTCATCTGCTAACTTCTTTTTATAAAAAAATTACATTCCTTAAACCGATACAACACTATAAAAGACCATAAAAGGGATAAGACATTCACCAAAGAACTAAAGTCACCGATAAAGCTTATAATCTGTATGCTGAAGTGGACAAGTCATAATTGCCGCAGGACCAATAACTGCTCGGGTGGAGGAGTCTCCGAGTGGAGGCCTCGTACCAGTGCGAGTGCGAGACATCCTCCTCAGGTGGACCAACGATTTGAAGTTCGCCATTCTTTTAGACATGGTGTAGTTCCTCAGGGCTTGTGACGGCGAGTATGTTATCCCTTTGTTGCCCTATTAAGACACCCTATTGCCTATTACGAGAAAAGATAGGATGGTGCTATTCTAAAGGACCGGCAACACACGGCCGGAACTCTTTCCAACTCTTTATATCGATTAGTAATTTCAACCTACAGGTGCTGATGGCAGCATTGGTAAATTCCTTAGAAACACAATAATAATAAACCCCTTTAGATTGGCGAGTGAACTGGCAACTCATCGGCGAAGAAAAGACATTCACGGGAACGTCTATTGTTGAACCCTACGATAACATCACAAAGGGTCGCCGCAGTACCTTCCTGAAAAAGTTGTAAAAGGCTGCTAGGTTAGTAACAATGCCTACCTTAACAATAAGTGTAAGGGAATCGAGGGCTTGGTTTGCAGAAATTGGTCGAGGTATTTTTTGAGAAAACCTAACATAAAACGGTTTTCACGGGCACTCGTCTCAGTGATCGCTGATTTTTTCCTACGCTGAAGGTGACAGACGAGCAGACGACATAGTGATAAATATATATTATCGCCCACGGACATCCGTGGTGTACCACGGATGTCCGACATCAATTCAGAATGACAAACGTTAGCACCTAGCCGAAAGCACTCCCTCTACCTTTGGAGATCTGAGAAACGATTTGGAGAAAAGGTTGGGAAAATGGGGATAGGATGGTATGGGAATGGGTCTGGCATATTTGACTCGCTACCGAAACACTTTCGAATGTACCTTAGGGGAATACAATAAAGTGGGAAATGCAGTAAATTTTATGGTTGTTTTCTGTGAGAGAATGGTGACTTGACCAGTTGAGGACGCTAGCGGCTGTGGGATTGCACCGTACACAAGCCGTTATAACACAAGGGACGCAATTACATACCTACTGTTAGGCGTTGAACGTATAGTGTTGCCTGGTTGCAGCGACTCACACCTAGGCGAGCAGTAATTGCTCGAAAGAAGTCGTATGCCGTCATTTAAAAGTGTACACTAGGAATCGCGCGACTTGACGTCCGTAGACAGCTAGCTGCCCAAAGTCGCAACCAGTCGAACCTTTGTATTTTATATTTGATAAATGGTTAAAAAAACAAATAGACTAAACAGATAACTGCGTGATATTTTAGGGACAGTAAAGTGAAGGCAATACCGAAGGTGGAAGAATGATTTTAAGGCAATGGCTGTGGCGATATGGACGAGAAAATCTCATGTATAGAGGAGATTCTGAGGACCGTAAAGATTTTTTCCGAAAGACAAACTGATCAAGACGGCGATACAGATGTCTGATAGAATTGTATTGTGCATACTTCTTGAAAGAAAAGAAGAAAGTGAAGTGAATAAAGGCGTCACATTATCTTATTAACATTTCAACAAAACAATATAAATTTCCAAACATATGAGTATATTCCATCTCGTAACTACAAAACTCAACCCTTCACCAATGAAACTAAACGAACCCTGCCACGCGAAGTTTGTTTACATGTGATTATCCTAGGCTTAAAAGACCCTGTTTTGAAAGGAAAATGCAAATTTTGCGGCAAAATGTTTTATGTATGCGAGTTTGTAAGACGGTGTGTGAAAGAGATTAGGCGAAATATAAAAGGAGATTATTTCATATGAAATTAGACACAGTAAAGGTATATTACGTTACTGTGTTGTACTGTTGACGACAGGTCGACTTGGCAATCTCTTAGTGAAGGGACAGTGAGAAACGAAGTTATCGATACTTTTAAATTAAAAAATTGAAATTAATGTAAAAATGTTTATTAACATTATAACCTGATTGAAAACATTATATTTGTATGAATTATTTTTGCGTTCCAATTCACAATTCTGTAACGTTTTTTCCGGCGAATTGAAAAACGTTTTTCATCGCCGAGAAGTCTCTCTCTCACTCTCTATATATATACCGTTATACCGTCTCTCTCTCATTTTGGCTTATCGAAGGAGAGACGAGATGGTTTAGAACCATATTTTAAATAATAATAAATACTCTTTATTGCATACAAAGAGTTTATCTTCAAATGACAGAATACAATAGGTGACCTTATCGCTAAGGCGATCTCTTATCTCTTCTTATCAATATCTGCATTCAATATTAATTTGTAAATGAGAATCAAAATCGACAAGTATATTAAAATAAGAGGAAATTGTAACCAATCTGCCCTCGTAGTTCTTTGATAGTAAGCAGTATATCCATATAACATATATAATTAAATAAATAAAAGTGTTTATATGTGGTTTTCCGTATGATTTATATAGAGGTCGTGTGTCATGTTTAACAGTCATCTGGTGTGCTGTAATGTCTTAGGCATTATTTATTATGTGAACAAATAGCTTGTACCTCCTGAAAAGTCCATATAACCTTGCAACAAGCAAAATTAATACGAAAATACAAATTAAACATTTGAAACCTTAAAAGTATCATAGTTAAATAATTTGAACTACGAAGGCGCAGAAAATCCCTCACATACAATTTATAAATAAAAAAATTACTGAAAGTGTTACACACTGAAACATCCCCCCAGCCCTCTAAATAGTCACATACTTATACAAACCCGCATCACATATAAACAAATACATTCACACATACGCAAAAACACACACACACATAAGTACACAGGTAATATAATTTAATTTTAATTTATCTGCACAACACGCTCTAACATACAAAATTTGTAACTTGTGTTATATTTTCTTTATTCTATTAACTTCTTTTAATTTAAATCCGTTAAATAATGCAGATTTTTTAAGTATGTCTACCGTGTGCCTAATTTGATGGTTGTTAGGACTAGATAAATATAGAACGTTGTATTGTGAAGGAACTGGCTCCTGAGATGCAGGTCTTACCCTAGTTCTGGAGTCGGAGCTTCATAATATTAGTGTGTAATCTGTCAATCAGTTAATTAGTTATTAGTATGTAATTGCAGTATTGTACGATATTAATTAATAAATAAATAAAATTGTTCCCTGAATCATAGGGGCCGGCGTGCCACTTTTAACGATTGTAGGAAATTTAATTTTTTTAGAAATAATTGAAAAACAAATATAATTTATTTAAGAAATTTATACCGTGAATATGTTTTAGTTGATTTTAGAAGCACTTGCATAAAAGGATGTTTATTTTTTCATTATTCGTAAAGGTCTATTTTTTCTACCTGAAATAATAATACCTACGTTATTAATAATACTGCCCTCCTAAGAAGAAAAGGCATTAGTTACATTTTTAACGATAACGTAACATATTTTATATTCGGATATTAAAAAAAAATGTTATGCTTTTTGTTATTTTCCTCGAATATTCTCAAAATGCATTCCTGCCTTTTTTCCAAGGAAGGTAGAATAACTATTATTTATTCTATGTGAAAAATATAACATTATCTGAGCAAAGGGTATGAAGATAGGGGCAAAGCAAAGGATATTGTCGGTATGAACTTATTAACATTTGTGGAGAATAACTTAAAGTTTCATTGTTTCAACACTCGTTTAAATGGGACCATGCTCTAATTTTCAAATGCAAGATTTCTTTACAATAACGCGACAATAGGGTTTTTTTCTGGTAATTTGACAAGTATACTTACTTTGCGAAGGCACGATCCCTAAGAAAATCCGGCTACAGCCTTCCCACAAACCCTTAGCTGAGTATGTCCGTGATGTTACAAACTCCCTAGGCGCGCACGTGATCCGAAGGTAACATAACGTAGCCAGTAACATAAACCTAACAGAACGCAGCGCGAATACTAAACGCATTTATATCACATGGTTGTGGGAGATGCTTTTCTAATGTATATAACTTGAAAAATCTACCATAAAACTAAACAATAAAGGATTTTATTTGTTTTTATTGTATCTGTTTACCTTCTCTTTCAACATTCACGTTTTAACTCGTGAATGTTTCAACTGAGTCAACTCGTGACCACGGCTGATGCAACTCGTGACCACGGCTGGTGCAACTAGTGACCACGGCTAGTGTAACTCGTGACCACGGCTGGTGTAACCCGTGCCGAAACATTAAATAGGAATAGAAGGTAAACGAATACCGTTATTATACGCGTTCAGACCAGATTTAGAATATAAAATGTGTACAAAACGCGAAAGTTATAAACAGTACAAGAAGTAAAAAGAAGGTAGAAATGAACAGTTCTCGTGTTTATAGCCGTGTTACTCGTTGGTATATCCTGGGAATCGCTAACGGTGCCACGATGCCGAAACAGGTGATATCAAGGTCAGATGGACGACGTGAGAAGCCGAGTCGGTGATTCCACGAATTGCTGCGGCAACGCCGCCTGGTATTGACGAATTATTAATGACTGACGTTATTAGTGGATACTGTCCTACAAACAAATTTCCATAGGTGGCAGTATCTCATAGAAGACTATCGTAAAATATACGGCATTTCCCACTTTAGCCTATTATCCCAATATACGTACGTGTTTCGGTAGGAAGTGAGATATGCCAAAGTCCATTAAATCCATTATATCCTATCCCTCACCATTTTCCTATTCCTTTTTCCAAATCTATTCTTAAATCTCCAGAGTTAGTCAGCGCATTCGGGTGCATGCTAACATTTGTAATTCTGGACTGGTGTTGGCATGTTCGCTAGTATTGTTTAGTGCTCATCAAATTTTCCAGTTGATTAAAAAATAAGGATTGTGTGGATCTGATTTGCCATTTACCATTACCGTTGATCAAGTTTTGTAACCGAAGCACGCTACAGCATAAGAGACATTAATTATTAAATTATTTTCATCCTCCTTGCCTAAGAGTGGTAACTGAAATGACTTAAACTTCTCATTATGTACACCATAATTTAATCAGCCCATAATTATAATCAGCCCATAATTATAATCAGCCCATAATTATAATCAGCCCATAATTATAATCAGCCCTTTTCTCGTCCCCCTCCTGAAGATAGGCGTCCTCAGGCACATAACACTACTCCTGGCCAAGCGGTTTGGCATATTCACTCTTTTAGGACTGGTGTAGTTCCTCGGGGCTTGCGGTAGCAGCTTTGTTATCCTTTAGTCGCCTTTCAAAACATCGGTGGGACGAGATGCCGTGGTGATATTGTAAAACCGGCCGAATCAGGACTAAATTGAAATTATTTTATCCAAACTGCATTTACATTCACCTTTAAAGTTTTCCCTGTACACGTGACAACGAAATCACCCCACCCCGCTGACGTTTCAATTTGTATAAAATAATGGTGGCCATTGTAAGTCGTAAGCCGTCCAATAGGATAATGCGCGCCGCATACGAAACGAGTTGTAACCGAATTTACGTATCGAATATATCGAATAGGTATATCGAATACGTTTTACGTGCGAATGTGTATGCTAAGTCGGTAATAGGCGATAAAAGGGGGTTAGGAGTCGTAAAAGGTAATCGTTGTTATGAGTTTTTTCGCTTTTGTTTAAGGAAAATACAGACTTAAGAGATAAAATCCGGAAATTAGATTTTAAGTCAATGATATGACATTGTTAGTTGTTATTAATTTTTAATCTGGAATTCACTACTAGGTATGCATAGGTCACACCGAAAATTTCCGGAACTGGCTACTTACATAGACAATATTTAAAAAGTAATTACAATATTTGAAAATGGAACTCTTTGGCTGTAGAATAAAGTTTGATTCATCTAACAGTCATTTTATTTTCTTAGGTTATCATACATTGGGCAAACAAAGAGGAGAATAGGTATCCGGATAAAAGAACACATAGCTGACATGAAGAACAGACGCTCGACCAAGTCTGCAGTTTGTGAACATGCTCTGGACAAACCCAACCATTACATTCGATTCGATAATCCACAAATCCTCGCTAGAGAGACCCGGTTCATGCCAAGATTGTTACGCGAGGCTATTGAAATCAAGAAACACCCAAATTTCAATAGATAAGATGGTTGGCAAGTACCACCGGCTTGGGATCCAGTCATTAAATTAATTAAATCCCAAGGCCAACGCAATACTGCAAGACCTCTGGACACCGTGAGCGAATACTGCGTGCATACGAAATGTTATGATTAAAAAAATTTTTTCAGACGGTAGTTCAAATAATTTCTTAATAACTCAAGTGACAAATAAAATCAATTAGTCACCCCGTGACCACGTCCACTGCAAAGTGTTCGAAACGTCGGGATAAAAATAATGTTAAATATACGCGATTTAAACCGTTCAAAGTTGTTTAATTGATATGCAGTCATTTGTTTTTTTCACTGTGGTGTCATTTTAAACATTGCGTGTCTGCATTGCGATGAATTTAACTCTGAAAATTTTCGCTGTATGATTTTCTACGACTTTCAAGTGTAATTTGACAGCTCAGCAGAACCTCGCTCGGCTTCAAACTGCATTTGGCGATGAAGCACCAAGCGAAACGACAATTTATAGCTGGTTTGCAGAATTCAAGCGCCGTCGTGTCAATCTCAGTGACGAATTTCGTGAAGGTCGTCCGTCCACCGCTGTCAAAACCAAAAAGCGCCATATAATCGAAACAGACAGGCATGTGACATACCATGAGATTCGGGCATACTTAGGCATAGACATGAGTCAGATACAATCAATCTTACACAAACATTTCGCTGTTCGAAAGCTGTGCTCGCGGTGGATCCCACACAATTTGACTGAGGCTCAAAAAACGGAACGCGTCACTTGGTGCAATCCATACTTACCAGATTCAACGAAGTGGCGTAAAATTTGGTGTGGAACATAGTAACAGGTGATGAAACATTGATTTACAGCTACGACCCCGAAACAAAGCAGCAATCGACCATTTGGGTGTTTCAAGATGAGCCGAACCCCATCAAAGTGGCGCGTGTGCAAAGTGTCGCGAAGCAGATGATCAGTTCTTTTATTAAGAAAAACTGGACACGTGGCTACTGTTGCTTTGGAGAATCGTCGTACCGTGAATGCTGATTGGTACACGACCATTTGCTTGCCGGAAGTTATTGACGAACTCCGTAAAAACAACCGTAAACGCCGCATAATCTTGCACCATGACAATGCCTGCTCTCACACGGCCAAACAGACAAACGACTTTTTGAAGACGAAAAATGTAAAACTCACGAGACACCCTCTATCTATACAGTCCCGACTTGGCACCTTGTGACTTCTACTTATTTCCAAAGATTCAGAACCAATTACGCGGTCAACGATTTTCATCGCCAGAAGAGACTGTCGAAGAGTATGAGAAACACGTTTCCGAGGTCACCACGGAGGAGTGGAATAAATGTTATGGAAATTGGTTTATTCGTATGAAAAAGTGTATTGACGCTCACGGAGAATATTTTGAGAAACAATAAATTGATTTTTGGCCTTTATTGTAATTTTTTCTTATTCATTCTGGAAACTTTCAGTGTGGCCCTCGTATTAGCTATGACACCGGTCTAGACTTTATTTATGAAACAATAATTCTAAGAGAAACCATAAACAAGGATTGAGTGAACCTGTACTCGGGAGGACAATAACGAAGTGAGCCGCCCGGGGAAATCAGCCGAGTTTATTAGCTACGAATACAAATTGCGGACAAACAAACGAATTATCGGCTGACATTAAGACTTGATGAAAGAAAAAATCCAATTAACGTGGCATTACGACAAATAGCCCGGTTTTATATGGATATTTCATGTTGTAAAATCTTTGTATATTAAACCTTATTACTATATTGTTAACAGGGAAGGTTGAACGGAAGTGGTATGACGACAGCAGCGTCTTGTCCATTCAAACGAATTCCCCTGTTTTATCACTGGGTTTCGGGAATAGGGCATTTATGTTACAGATGTCTACCATGAGTTTTGATTTTTTTGTTTAGTTGTTCTAGTTGCTGTTTGTTTTTCTTCACCAGCATATTTTTGGAGCTAGGATCCCGCATACGTTCCGCATCCGGGGCTAGGATACGTTTTTATACGCATAAACATCTATAAAAATTAGCTCACTCCTTAAATAAATTAGTTAAAAATTAAATTAGTTGCGTGTACGAAATCGATACGCACACAAGCACACCATGTCTCGCGTATTCCGATGAAGATAGCTTACTTATCTTTTTACTATGAAACTGTTCTATGATACTTATTTAAGGACGGCAAAGGTTTCCTCTGATCCTTACGGATATTAAAGAGTAACTTTTAACATTAATAAAGTTCCCCATTTTGAAGCAAAATCATATTCAGAAAATTGTCATTTATATTAAAATTTATAAGTAAAACCCCATTAAAATCCCTACCTACAAAATCAACTTCCCTTAATTTACCGTCTGAAATTATTAACATATTTTAAATAATTTAATTTATCTGAAGTACATTTATTAAAATTTTAACATCAAACCTAAATAACTTTTGATCGGGTTTCACACAACGAAAATGTTGGAACATTTCCTCGACGGGAAAATTAATATTTTTTGCTATATTATCGAAGGCACAAAGGAAATTAAAACGACTGAACTTTCATGTAAGCTGTCCGAACGTATCCGGTACTACAGTTAACTCTGATATATTTTATGGCAAACAGTCGATTTTTATCAACAATTTAAAGTTTAAATTAATTTATTACCTTTATTGTGTCACTTCTTTTCTTCTTGACACTTGTAAATTGAAACTCCTATTCATTTTGCACTCAGAATATTAATCTTCCTGCCTGTTCTCTACATTTTAGTGCTACTGGCTTTTACTTTTATCTTTCTAGATGGCTGTCAATTATAATATCCCCTCTCTCAAAAGCGTCACTTAAATTCTGGCAGTATACTTCTGGTAAACAAATCTGGCTACAATTAATCAACAAATACTTTGGGATTGGTTAAATATCACAGAGCGCCTAGATGATTGCAGAGTATTGACCTCTGTAGAAACAAAATAGTGGATTTATGTGCATGTTTTAATTAATTAGAAACACTCAAATGTTATTTTTGGGTAACCACAACATAACTGCTTTAATATTTCGTCACCTTAGTATTTCCGGATGTGACACGACCGACTTGCTCACCTGATACACCTCGCACCATCTATCGAAACTACTGTTAATCAAAAAAATCAAATCTGCGCGCGAGTGTCAAGTGTCAAGTGAAAATGTCAAACATCCAATATGGCGTAAGCAACAAAAGTGTAACAATGCCACCGCGCCCGTGCTGACTTAAATCACGGATTATAAAAAATCAAAACACTGTCGGAAAGTAGATCAAGTGTGAGTAGACGTGCTTGTGCAAATTATAACACGGAGCAAACCCAATAAGAACGATCGAGTGAGTTTACTTACGATATTCTTAAATACCATCCATTCTGTTTTTATTAAAAGAAATGATTCCAGCATTCCCAGTGCAAAACTTATTCTAACTTTATTGTTCTAAATCTTGATTATTAACTGTAGCCAGCCCTTGTATCGTTCAATAGTGGACATAGGTCGCCTTATGTATGTATTGTCGCCTTATGTATTGTCTTATACGTGAAGGTTGTGTGGCCTTAAAATGCCAGGCTAACCAAGAGAATTCATTATTTTAGAGGAAACTCATTTTTTTATAATCTGTATAAATTAGTACCGAATTTAGTAGAGAGCTTTAGGAAAGTCGATATTTTAGGCTGTCGACGTTTTTTTTTTTTTCACTAAACAATTGTGCATCACAGGGAAAGTACCTTGTGAAATATTGGTTTGTAGACGTTTTATATTTTTGATACTTAGTTTGACCAATATGCATTTTTTTTGATTATACAGCATGTTCCCTCCCGTAAGTAGTGGATCAAGTGGATTTTGGAGACGGGGGGGAGGGTCACGACCTATCAGAAAATACAAACTAAATCAAACTTAACAGTTAAAAAGTTATAGGCATTGCATTTTTCTAAAAAATTATCTTTAAAAAAATCTTAATTAACTTCGAAAAACTTCAGTGTGGCGTTTAAGCCTGTGTAAGAAAAATGTACTGCACATGTTTTGTCCATTATTTTAAAAACTTCTACAATTCATGCCAATTCAAAAAGCCATAATACTGGAAGTCTAAAAGAGACAAACATAATTACTTTTTGGGTGAACATTTGAAGTGAGCGAGATTTCTTAGAAATGGACTATGACTCGGACTGCTGTTATTCAAGCGCATGGAGACAGAAGGCTCGGAGGTGGCGAGCGCTCCCATCGCCGTTCCCCCATTTGTTAATTAATTTGTTTAAGAAATTTAGTGACTGTACTAGCTCGGAACCAACTGCAGCTGCACACGCTTCGCTGAATCATTACTTGTTGACCTGTGGCTTGATTTCGAGTATTTATTTTAGATCACAATAAAGTTTTTAAAATAATGGGCAAAACATGTGCAGTACATTTTTTTTACACAGGTTTCGGTCAAACGCCACGCTGAAATTGTTCGAAGTTAATTAAGTTTTTTTTAATAATTTGTCTTGTTTTTTAATGTAACGAAAGGAAAGTCGTAAACAAACATTTACATCTGAAAGATACGTTATTTTTATACCACTTAACATAACTTAAAAAATCCTGATAATTATCAGGATTTTTTAAGTTAAGTTATGTTACATACTTTATTCAATATTTCATATTATATAGTCTATATATTTATTTCATATTTAGTCTTCTCATTAGTTTTTTTTTTGAAAAATTAGTAATGCCTATAATTCCCATTACTTTTTAATTGTCAGTTTGATACAAATTTAGTTTGTATTTTCTGATAGGTCCGTGATACCTCGTCTCCAGAACTTCCTTCATTGATCCCTACTTACCGAACGTCCTGTATCGTGAGTAGTTATTGGATACTTTTATTTAATGTGGTACCGTCAGTTATTCTGTCAGTATATCTAATTAAAATGAAGCGTTAAGTTAGCAATAACAAAACAGGAAGTTTGTACTTTTTATTATAAGCCCGACTCATAAGAGTGGGTTTCAAAAAATAATTAAGACTCATTTGAGTGTTCCCCTCCACGGAAATCTTTAGTAAAAGGCGAAAGATTTGTACGTTTTGAAGGGAAACCAGAGTAAATGTTCAATTTGTTAGACGGAATAGCATAAAACGCCGGCGAATCTTAATAGCGTGATATAGCCTGCCGGTACAGTGACATCTGTTGTCGATGATTCAAATTATTTGTAGGAAACTTGTGTA
The DNA here is from genome assembly GCA_914767545.1 of Sesia apiformis. Taxonomy (NCBI): domain Eukaryota; kingdom Metazoa; phylum Arthropoda; class Insecta; order Lepidoptera; family Sesiidae; genus Sesia; species Sesia apiformis. Next base: position 15,119,723 of record OU611965.1, on the reverse strand, counting down.
TCATGAATAGCGGTTGTTTGAAATAATATTATGTATTTAATTTATTTGTTTCATTTATGAACAAAAACCCACAGAAAAACACGAATGTGAACTTATTATACATGTAAATTAAGGTTATTGCCATAAACTTCAGTTATACTATAATTTATAACAAAAAAAATGTTATATCTTTAGTTTAAAATTAAAACTTGTTTACTGAATTATTTATAAGATTTTGTCCGCGGTTTTGCCTGCTTAGAACGTGATTTTTCCACTGTTATTAAATTCGGTTACTTTATCAGAACTCACTATTTTTAAAACTAGTGGATCGAATTCTTTAAGATACAGGTTTTACCTCGTTTGGGGATGATTAAATGTTATAAATCTGATGGTTTTTTGTAAGCGTTTCTGTTGTTTGTATGCAATTATAATTATATAGATTAAATTGAAATTAAATGGTTTGAGTTCTCTTATTAACCCTTGTATTTGACTATTTAATAATATTATTGTATTTTCTATGTATTAACGTTCTTAAAAGTTTCTTACAAGATCTCTCTCTTCTTGCATAAATAAATAACCGAAACAATATACGCTGGTTGAAAACAACTTTACCTCTTAAAAAATCTAAAATTGGAAAAGAGAATGGACCATATTCTGACAAGATGTCAAGAAAAATTTAAGACGCCGCCTGGATGAGTTTCTTCCAGGTTAGCGATCAATAAGGAAGGGTCGAAATAGAAATCACAGGCCTGTTCCGGGGCCCAGTTGCGCTGGGACACTTCATCTCGGGCTCCAGCGCTTTAAAAAAATATATTCACCGCTATACGAGTGCCATAAGTGCCGTCGCGTCGTTCTCTTGGGGCCGCCGCTCTGTGAGCGCTGGTGCTCCTGCTAGGCGCCACCTTTTGCGCCCAGCCGCCACCGCCCCCGTCTGACCGCCGCTCTCTAGCTTCTAGCTTCTAGTCTAGCTTCTCCCGCCCACCTTCCGTGAGTTTCGTGAATGGAATATTATTCTACGGACATCCGCCACTTACACCTAATTTCGGACACTTTAATTACAGTTCTATCAATTCTGTGTTAAGTTTTATTTTAACAAAATATACCGCTACTGGAACGACCGAGCTCCTTTCAGTAGTATTTTGTGTGAATAACACGACAGTTATCTCCCTAACATTACTAATAAAAGTTAGTTTTTAATGGTTTTGAAGACACTGGCGTGTTACTGACCGTAGTTAAAAATTATAACCACTTGACGTATTTTCAAAATTTCGACTACTTCAAATCAATTGTTGATAGCTTTGTATATCGTTTTATAACTGTGTCTAAATTAAAGTGTGACTAAACAAATTAACTTATCATTCATTCATTCGTTCAATTGACATGTATTGTATTATACCATCAATCAGCATAACGGTTCTATACTAATGGATTCTCCCAAAACCTATCTCCAAATTCTATCATCCACATTGTATAAAAATTATACAAAATATCATAACAATAATTAATTTAATGATGTACTCGTACACACATCATTACAATCCATTAATGAATAACACAACTAATTTCATTACACTAAAAGATACTTCCAAAAGTGGGTCTCAAAGGTAATTGCTAAAGGTCCAAGGTTCAATGTCCATATTTTTGTAGTGAACAACAACACAACTCCGTACGTGATCCGTCCCACGTGTCCGGTAAGTTTTAATCAAGGGCTACGGAACCCCAATTTGTATCATAACTAGAGTTCGTTCACGGCTTCGCCTGCGTGGATATTTCTACGTGTAATGAGTAGTACAGAGTAACAAAGTCTGAGACTCGTTTTGGGGAAATTACAAGTTCAGTCGCTAATTTAATGATCGAAACTCATTGTAAAGAGGGTACGGCTAATTTTTATTTAACCGTGTATATTGATGTTATTTATGCAATAACATAAATATACAGCTGTATATTTATGTTATTGCATAAATAACATAAATATACAGCTGTATCTAACTAGCTGTTAGATACATTCGCTGCGACTTTGTTATTCCTTGGTCGCCTTTGACGTCACCCACGGGATAAGATGGGCTGGTATAGCTGACCGACACCACACTTTTTATAACAATACGCTTACTACTTTTTTTAAGGTCAGTCACCAGCCGTTGTAATATCCACAGCTGGACATGGGTCTCATCATGCACATTGTCCTGTCTATGAGGGAAGTATAGCCTTACAACGCGAAGCTGACCAAGCGGGTTGACGAGTCCACTCTTTCAGAAGTGGTGTACTTCCTCAGGTACCAACAGGTTTTTAAGGTTTAACACGTGAGGTATCCTCTGGGCAACGAGAGAACTAGGAAGGTGACCTTAAATATGTCTTACATAGCTCATAGTACAATAGTACCTACATAAAAAAAAACATATTACAACATTGAAACATGTTCTTAGAAAATAATGGGATAGAAACCGAAGAATCGGGTATTACGTATGCATTTGTTCACATGAAGAAATGAACCTAGTTCTACTCATCCAACCACCAGCGACGAAGTTCTTTTAGTCGTCGGTGTACCTGGCCGGAGTGCATCTCGGATTAATTTCTCGATTACCGCAATCAAATGAATCAGGCGCCCTTTTCATAATTTACCCAGAGAACAGCAATAATATTTGCAGTCAGGCTTAGTGGTCTCGAACTTCATCAGAAAGGAATGCACGTTATGCCAATTTCCTTACCAATATCCTATTCCAATCCAATTTATCCAAAATGTAAACAAACATGGCGCCCAGAGGTAACGCCTAAACGCTTTACAGATACGACCTTAAATTATATAGTGATGTGATAATTGTCTACGTATATTTCATTCATCGTGAGGGCGAGTCTGCACGATCGAGTCTCTTGCGGCGATATCCTCGCCGGTGCTATTAATTGCCATAGTAACGATATGAGCTATCGCCGAGCGATCAACATGAACTAGGATATCGCCATCCTAAATATTGAGCAAGGCAATTTCATTGATTTGGTTTTGTTTTTGAACGGACTTTATTACATTCTTTTTGCTAACATTTTGTAAAGTATGTATATGTAACATATAAAGTGTAGTTGTAACATTTAGCCCGGAAATCATACAGCATCATTATTTTCAAAACACAGTTACGTATATCACCCCTCATTACGAGGATATCTCACGATGTACAGTATACTCCAATTTTCAATGAAACAAAATGTGAAGCTGGAAGCAAAATATCAAACGTGATGTTCATAGATAAAACCGAGCACATACCAAATGCTGCTTAAAACTAGACTGGTGAATATACAGTGTTCTCACTCTTAACAAATTAAAATTCAGTTAAGTTGGAAGATGAGCCAGTATAGTAGTTTTAAATCAGTTTAGTAGTTTAGAAGTTTTATATCAGTTTAGTAGTTTAGAAGTTTTAAATCAGTTTAGTAGTTTAGAAGTTTTAAATCAGTTTAGTAGTTTAGAAGTTTTAAATCAGTTTAGTAAATTTAGAAGTTTTAAATCAGTTTAGCAGCTTAGAAGTTTTAAATCAGTTTAGTAGCTTAGAAGTTTTAAATCAGTTTAGTAGTTTGGAAGTTTTAAATCAGTTTAGTAGTTTAGAAGTTTTATATCAGTTTAGTAGTTTGGAAGTTTTAAATCAGTTTAGTAGTTTAGAAGTTTTATATCAGTTTAGTAGTTTAGAAGTTTTAAATCAGTTTAGTAGTTTAGAAGTTTTATCTCAGTTTAGTAGTTTAGAAGTTAAAAATCAGTTTAATAGTTTAGAAGTTTTAAATCAGTTTAGTAGTTTAGAAGTTTTAAATCAGTTTAGTAGTTTAGAAGTTTTATCTCAGTTTAGTAGTTTAGAAGTTTTAAATCAGTTTAGTAGTTTAGAAGTTTTATATCAGTTTAGTAGTTTAGAAGTTTTAAATCAGTTTAGTAGTTTAGAAGTTTTATCTCAGTTTAGTAGTTTAGAAGTTAAAAATCAGTTTAATAGTTTAGAAGTTTTAAATCAGTTTAGTAGTTTAGAAGTTAAAAATCAGTTTAATAGTTTAGAAGTTTTAAATCAGTTTAGTAGTTTAGAAGTTTTAAATCAGTTTAATAGTTTAGAAGTTTTATCTCAGTTTAGTAGTTTAGATGTTATAAATCAGTTTAGTAGTTTAGAAGTTTTATATCAGTTTAGTAGTGTAGAAGTTTTAAATCAGTTTAGCAGCTTAGAAGTTTTAAATCAGTTTAGTAGTTTAGAAGTTTTAAATCAGTTTAGTAGTTTAGAAGTTTTATCTCAGTTTAGTAGTTTAGAAGTTAAAAATCAGTTTAATAGTTTAGAAGTTTTAAATCAGTTTAGTAGTTTAGAAGTTTTAAATCAGTTTAGTAGTTTAGAAGTTTTATCTCAGTTTAGTAGTTTAGAAGTTAAAAATCAGTTTAATAGTTTAGAAGTTTTAAATCAGTTTAGTAGTTTAGAAGTTTTAAATTAGTTTAATAGTTTAGAAGTTTTATCTCAGTTTAGTAGTTTAGATGTTATAAATCAGTTTAATAGTTTAGAAGTTTTAAATCAGTTTAGTAGTTTAGAAGTTTTAAATCAGTTTAGTAAATTGGAAGTTTTAAATCAGTTTAGTAGTTTAGAAGTTTTATATCAGTTTAGTAATTTGGAAGTTTTAAATCAGTTTAGTAGTTTAGAAGTTTTAAATCAGTTTAGTAGTTTAGAAGTTTTATATCAGTTTAGTAATTTAGAAGTTTTAAATCAGTTTAGTAGTTTAGAAGTTTAAAAATCAGTTTAGCAGTTTATAAGTTTTAAATCTGTTTAGTAGTTTAGAAGTTTTAAATCAATTTAGAAGTTTTAAATCAGTTTAGTATTTTCAAAATTACGACTATGTAAACTTCAAACAATCCCATTAAGAAAATTTCGACGTCCATACACATAAACTAAATGTCGTTGAATAGGATTCGTAAAGCTCTACAATGTTGCCTTATCACTTTTTTTCTACAACCTACAAAAAGTAGCGAAATGTCCCTTTCGACTGGCGCTGCCATACATCGTTTTTTCAATAAGGACTTTGAAAGGCTGTCAGTCTAACGCTTAGGCCACTGTGTCTTTCTACATGTGGATGCACAATATATAAATTATTGACAACCCCTTGCATTTTCGCCTCTCCTCACGACAAAGGGCCTAAAGTAACACGTACCTACTCGTAAGTAATTACATACATTTTACTGTCCGGTTGATTATTGCTGCTAGTCCTCGCTTCAGCAATTTATTTATAAGTGAACGTAATAAGAATAAAAAACAAATAATGAGGTGTTTTTTACACGTCAATAGTTGTTTTATCTTTTTTCTCTTTATTTTATTTAGGAGCAACGTCAATAGTTATACTGAAGAATTTGAGTAGCATGCGCAAATAAGCGATCTATGAGATGTTCAAAAACATAAGCAGTACTGATAGAGAACGCTTTACTGGAGTGAGTGCGCATGTCCTTACGGATCAAAACATACATTTCTGAATTTGAATTTACGTCTTCATTGGCGGCCACTTTTTATAATTTAGTAGCAAGAAGTTTGATAAAGGATAATAATCGAAAGAGTATTGTGAAAGTGGAAGATCTATCTAACTTTCAAAGAACCAAAGAATGATGGTCACTTTTGTATGAAACCTGGCCTGACTACAAATACAATTGTAATGTATGTCAACTTATTGTCTTTAACCTACAGTTATCATAAATAAATGTTTTCTTTCCTATATTAATGGGGTATCTATAAAAATAGTCTATGATAAAAAAGAAACTAGTAAAAATTGAACCCTAATAAATCCGAGCCTATAACTGCTGGATTACGCCCACTTTCATGTACATCTTTGGTGTACTCAGATGGTCTCAAACCAAATTACACTCCCTGGATAGAAAAGTCCGCTTAACCATGTCTCTCCACAGGATGCACCACCTAAAGTTTCGGTGCAGGGGCCTGAACCTCGGCCAACTATGGTTATATTGTCTCTTCCTATACATTTTTGAGATACTTTTAAGGCAGATATCTCATTTCCCCGATACTTTAGGGACTTGTTATCTTAATAAAAATTGAAGCTTATATTAAAAGCTTTCATTTGGTATTCATGTGGTCCCTATTGGATATATTATTATACCTGACAAAGTTAGACCCAAAATCTCCATTTCTCAGAATTACTAATTGGAATATTTTATAAATACGCAGGTAAAAGGCTCGCGAAAGTTACAAACGATCACGATTTACTAGAAATCAGTTGCTGGTCATTGATATGGATTAATTTAAATTTGAACCCAACTGACGTTGATAGATAATTGGATTTGTATCGAAAACTCAAAACCGATATTCGTGATACGAATGAAGTCGTTGAATTTAGGTATTTCAACAATTAGAATGATTTAATCAATGATTAAGTAATTAGGTTTCATTCGGAAATTTTCGCTAATTGTTTCAGTAGATTACGAGTACCTAGCTGAAAGACAAGTGGAACTTTCTAGTATTATTTTGCCCACAGATGTAGAGGTATAGATAAAGCAAGCTGTCCATCGCTGCGAGCCGCTAGTTTCCTTAAACTTCCACTTCTCACGCTGCTCGTTCAGTTTGCTCGATCGGGGTCGCTTGCAAATATTTGTTACAAAATACAATAAAATCAATCAATTGTTAAGTTCGTCAAACGTGATGAATCGAGTCAAATGAATTTAATGTCAAATGAAATGAAATGTCTGTATGAGAATGTTGGCATATCTGTAATTTAAATGTATGTAAATAATATATATTTCTTTCATCTGAATTTTGCCGCGCTCCGCGCTATCGGTAAAGCTATCATAGTGTCGGTAAAACAGTGTAGACGTCAAGTGAAGAGAATCGTGCTGACTGTCAAATTGTAGGTAAACATAAATAAGAGTATTGTAAAGATTGTATTGTAAGGACAAATAATAGATGTTAAAAAGGATTGAAGAATAAATTTTATATGTCGTTTCCAGGGCCGTCTTAAGTCTATTCTGCGCCGGGGTGCGGGAGTGTATCCTAAGACAGTCAAACATCCTATTGTGTATCCTATGACAGTCAAATATCCTATTGTGTATCCTATGACAGTCAAATATCCTATTGTGTATCCTATGACAGTCAAATATCCTATTGTGTAATTGTTTACTATAGCGTTATATTTTTTCATTACCTTTAAAAGGTGGGCGCCCGGGGTGCACCGCACCCCTTGCACCCCCTGGTAAAGACGGCCCTGGTCGTTTCTTTGTATAGCATGTTGACTTGTATAGCAGCATAGGAGCATTAGCATGTTTTTACTGCTTATTTAAATAAATAAATTTCAGCGGTGAGTGGTATCCCTCTGTTACACATCATAAATATTGCAAACTGTAAAAATAACACTTGTAATAGACATTTAAAGTGTAATGGGATGAGGTAAACTAATCTACCCGTTATATTTTTTAATCCCTATTTACCCAACGCTATTTTTAATTATATTCCTTTAATTTCCTCAGACGGCGTGCCAACGTTCGTCGTTCTCGACAGATGTTGGCATATGACGAGAATGTCCGTGGGCCACAATATTCACTTTTTTTATAGATAAAAGACGGCAAACGAGCATACAGCCCCCCTGATGGTAAGTGGATACTGTCGTCCATTGACATCCGAGATAAATGCCAACATCAGTCCAGAATGACAAACGTAGGCACGCGCCCGGATTCGCTGCCTTCCTTTACAGATTAACGAATGGATTGGGAGAAAGGGTTTGGAAAATGGGGAGGGATAGGATGGGAATGGTAATGGAATGGGGAATATTTCACTCACTACCGAAACACGTAACATTGAGGAAATACGATAAAGTGTGAAAAATACAGTACATTTCAAGGTGATCTTCAGTGAGAGAGGGGTAACGAGGCCAGTTGAGTGCGCCCAGCGGCTCTGGGAATGCAACATGCACCTTTAAAATTTAAACCTTTAAAATCCCGGAAAGTTTCTTTAGGTGGGCGCAAATTTTGGGTTGGTCCACAAAGTTCAAATTCAAATTAAATTTAATTGTTTAAAACGGATAACTACAGATGACATTCAAATTATTGCACAGCTGTTTTGAGCTCGCGGGCATACAAATTTTAAGCGTACATATTCAACCCCCAAAATTTCGACCCTCGAGTATAATACCTTCACAGATATCCAGTTTACAACTTCTACCACGACTTTGCTTGTCTGCGGCTTTCTTCCTGTGAAAAATATTAAAACCTCTATGGTATTAATATCGGGTAGTTATAATTTTAAATAACATTGATAGCAGATATGTTGAACGTTCATTATAGGGTATTCTTTAATGGCCCACACTAGGATTTCCTATGTTATGAATTCAGAGACTCGGAATAATTACGAAAATTGAAAGATTAAAAATGACTTAAAAACTTCAACCGATATTTCCGTCCCAATCTCTATTTTTTGATCAAATTTTCCTTTTGTACTCTCGGCACAAATTTCATTTGCGATAAAATCATTCAAATTCCGCTGACACGATTGAAAATTCACAATTAATTCAAATGCATTCGCATCTTAATTTTCACAAAAATAAATCAAAGAATCAATTCAATTCATTATCTCAATTCACCGATGCGGATTCTGAGAAATTGCATTCCCTTGCGACGATTCTATCAATTATGATCGATGTGATCGACAAAGCTTTGGTATGTGTGAACACAGTAACGATAAAATAAATAATAATGATAAAATAAATAATAATGATAAAATAAATAATAATGATAAAATAAATAATAATGATAAAATAATCTGACATATAGCCCGGCCGTGTAATGTCCGCAGGCTTTATAGAATAGCACCATACCGTTGGGTATAGTGGCTGTGGTAAAAGGCGACTGCTGAACAACGAAGCCGCTACCACAAGCTCTGCCAGTAGGTCTTCTCACATCCCTTAACGAGGGTGGAGGAATCTGTTCGGGACTGAGTCCCCTTCAGTGACGTCACCTCTCTCCGCCAACACGGGCAGGTCACGGACTTTGGGTTTATTCGTGCCGCCCTCGCAGTAAGCAGCCAGCGTAGGCGGCCACAGTGAAGCCCATAGTGGTAACGCGCCTCATGGCGGGATTAAGTTGTACATAAGGTTCTTAGGCGGGGCCGTACTGGCCCTCGCGCAGGATTCATTTCACCAGCCTCTCACATGAGAATGGGCAGGAGATCGGCGCCCACTGGATTGCCGCGAAGACTCCTTGTAATATTTCGACGGCTAGTTGATTAGAGGCCAGTCGAGCTTCTTGGGCTTCCATAACATCGTCGTGCTTCGCGTTCTTTCCCCTGCGCGGAGGATGATAAAGCATCAGGGACGGCGACCGCTGCAATGAAGGCTACCTTAGCCCTCTCTCGTGACTCAGGCCGCGGCTTTCGGGCCTGCTGGTCTCTTGGCTGTTCTGGAGCCGGGGCTGGAGGAGCGCTGGTTTGGGCAGTTTTCTTAGCACCCCTTCCCTTCCCGCCTCTCTTAGACCTTTTCTTCCTAGGAGCGGTGTCCCTCGGAACCGTATCATTTGCGGGGCCCATCAAGGACTGGCCCGAGCCGGAATGAACTGCTACTACGGTACTTGATCTGCGTGGCGCTTTAAGGTCGTACATTCCTCACACACGAGACAATGTGCACAAGGACGCCCACGCCCAGCAGTGGACGTTAAAAGGGCTTACGGTTATACGTCATAACACAAAAAAAGTATTTATATATCGCAGCTGCGTACTTGTTACCTGTTCCATAATATCCACTTACTTTTCTTCAAAACTTTTCAAGTGCCTCGTAATATCTCTTTTCATGAGCGCTGAAATAACTCATGGGAATACTTTTCAGTTAAGGTTATAAAGGTTGGAATGCTATAAAATATTATATCTGTTTGTCTCCCCGACTAGGGAAATATAACATCCTTTTAATACACTGACATAATATAATGTTTTACTTTATTTTCGTCCAAAATTTTGCTTCCAGGGAGGTAAAATTTATTTTGACGTCGTATCGTCACAGATATAAATATATTCTGATATGTGATAATATTGTAAGAACATGTTGAGTGATATTGGCCGATGTCAGGACGGACTATTTATTGCAGAAAATTTTAATCTTAATATTGATAATATAACGGTCACTATTAAACCGTCTCCTTCTAAAGATTGCCCAATATTATGTTGATAGTTGTAGCGAAATAAACTTTTCTGGACTAAATGCGGGTAGTTGAAAAATACTGCCCGAATCTTCAAGTGGACTAGTCGCCGTTACCACTTGACCACGTCTACTGATGACCACGGTCGGTTCAACCCAATCGAAACGTCAAACAAAATGAAATAGGTATACAATAAACATAGTGTTTGAAAACAATTAACTTAATCCTTAGTTTATTTGTTTATTAATTTCAAATGTCAAACAAATAATTGTTACGCAAATAGTTATTACGCAAATACAGACAAATAGTTGTTAAACAAATGAAACAAGTGAGTATTACAACAACATAACAACATAGTATTACAACTGAGTTTTTCTTGTTGTATAATTAATACCGATATTTACATATTACTGTAAATGGACCATAGTTACTTAGTTACAAGAAAAATAACTAGTCTGTCAATCTTTGATCTTTTGTGGTTTATGTAGCTTGAATTTATTAAATACTTTCAATAAACGATTCAGTTCATGTCCATCTTATGTATATGTGTAAGCTAGGTTTAATTAATAATTATTTCTGGGATCCTTTTTACGCAATCATTTTCATCCCAATTTCTTGTTATTTTACCAATTCGGAGCTTAATTCATTTTTTTTATTAAAGTTTTCCTTTAAATTTATCAGTAGTTCTCATATTTCGATGCTATTGTTCCAAATAACACAATTAATTTTAATCTTAGGCTCATTCGACGTAACCACGAGATAGTTAATTTCAAATACGAAACGCAGGTATGACTCCATCTTCCAATATGGAAACCACAGTTCTCTTATACCTGTCACTGCATTCTGTACGTTAACTGTAGAGCATTAAGGTCAAATATAGAGTGTTTCTGAAAGTATGTAAGGTCTCCAAATTGAGATCTCTGCGATGGTAATAAAGTGACATATTGGAAAGGTACGCGATGTTACATGTTTACAGATTCTATCGTACACAGACGATTTTATGATGTTTACGGAAGTTACAATATGAGTTGTGGTTTCGCAAATAATATACCTTGGTACGAGCTCAAGGAGTTTAATAAACATTTTGGTATTTTGCAAACATGAGCAACAAACACTCGTTATGCAATAAAACAAAATTCATACAATGAGTTCCTTTTTGAGATGAGTTGGAAGCAGGATAAGAGTGCATATGTTCTTGAAAGCATTTCCATATATATATAGATAGATTTATTTATTTCATTAAGGCTTAAGTATCTACTGAATGCGATTTTATAGCATAATGGATATTATCACTTTGGCGAATATTCAATGTTTACATACATTCGATAGCACAATGGAAACATTAATAATTCTTCATACATGAGATCGCATTATGCCTACCTTCTTGTTTTCCTTCGCACATCGCAATTTGCCATCTTTGATAAGAATATGGTTTAGTGAAAGTCTTAAGACATGCCCACTTTCGTACAATTTCATTCACAGGACATTATTAAAACAATTCACAGCATAATTTTCCGTATTCGAATAGCTAAAAGCAATCAAATGCATTTATTCAGCTTGTTGACCTTTATGTTTTGTATTTGCACGTTGACGGTGCCTACAATTGAGATGACACTTAGCTGTACTTCTCTAGAATGGTAACTGTTATATTATTTTATTCACCGGACATCTTCGTTGGCTACCTATTTAAATAAATACGTGCATATTAAAATAAGTATATTACAGATATGCACGTAATACTTTGCAGAGAGGGAAAAAAGAGTAGAAGATTTTTTATTCAATGCTTGTGTCTCAAGAACTATTTAAGTTAAAGACAAAAAATAGCATATAGACTACTCATTTAAAATAATTAAACAGGTTTATCGCCATTTTTTTATATCTGACTTATAAAAGGTTTGAAACTGGAACATTTTTATTATGTAGTCGTAGACAGAGAAACCTACGTTCTTAAAGATTCAAATTTGACTTTTTAACGAATCCCCCCCCCCCCCCCCCTAGAAGTTGCTAGCCGGGTGTCATTGATAAGCACATATGATGTGTCATCTAGTCTATTCCCATATCGATTGATAAGCATATATCTATATTTTTGAGGACTCGAAGATGCGGTTCCATTAATCGGTATTAAATTGGAACAAAAAACGGCCCGATTATAATTTTATGGGTTATAGTTTCATTTTTGCCGTTAATTTTGTACATCACTAGAAATAGATGACGATTGGTTAATCACAATTCACATCAAACGGAACAGCGTACGAATGAGCGTACGAATACGAATGAGATGTATGAACGAAGGAAGTGACAAACGACACGTCACATATACGAAAGAAGAAAACATCCATTGTACCGGTAATCTTGTTAGAAAATTATTATTTGTACTGCGCATGAATAAATTCGACGTGAAAACACAAATTACAAATTGATAAACTTCAGAATTAAACATATCATCTCTAGTTTAAAAAGGAATAATAATACTAGATTACGGCTGCAATAAAAAATAAAAGACATGAATAAAACAAAAGAGATCAATTTCTGACAGATAGGTAGGTTAATTATACACGAAAACATACAAGAGAGAAACACACAATACAAATAATTAGAAATACAACCGAAGGCCTTTTCACAGAGGCAATTTGTTACAATCAATATTTAGGTGGTAAGGAGAAGTCCCTAATTGAATAGAAATAGATGATGCAATAAAGAAATCTGTTACACTAACCTTAGTCTGTGGGATTTGACACTTACACTAAACAGTCTAACAATAAATACTGTATATTATTGATAAACTATATTCAATAATAAAATCGTGTGTAGACACAAACTTAAGAAGAAAAAAATTGAGAAAGATATGACAGAAGAGGAATCTTACACCCTAAAATACTTGCATTGTATTTGTTACTGAAGCCCAGTCTTGTTCAATTTTACTGGGACATAAATAAAATATTTAGCCCGCTTTGTCTTAAACACAGAGGCGTGTAACTAGCCCAACCACTGTCTTCTTGCTTTCGAATGCCGAGCGCAATGCTAACCATTGCGATTAGTGATGCGGTGGTATTATAAAATATATTATCGATAGTAAAAATATGTATTCACATTTGCTTTTTTGACAGAAAAAAGGTTGCAGACGACCAGGCAGTTCAGCTAGTGGTAAGTGGGTACTGTCGCCCATTGACATTCGTAATCGTAAGACATACCAACATCGATCAAGAGTGGCAAATTATCTACCGATTACCTTTTGAGATACTTTTAACGCTTTGAATATCAGATGTTCGTGTGTGATGCCGAGCCTTGGAGAGGCAGTATACCCAGAAGTGGAGAAACCTATGTCTCCATAACACATCATCAGTCTATGCTGATGATGTGTATGTAAGGACGGGGAATAGGTAAGAAAGGGAATAATGAGTAAATCGATTTCAGACTACAGGGCAAATCAAACTTGTATCTAAAGGACATTTTCGGTCATAATCCATCACACGGGCCAAATGAAGATTAACGGATATTACACATCCTTTATTTTTTGTTTTACAATTCTCAGATACGATGATTTCCTTACTATATTCTTCATCGTCGCCAAGTTGGAGGTAATTAAAAAATACGTACTTAAGGAGGAAATAACCTTTTTCACGTCCATAATAAGAAATAGGTGAAAATCAGAGTGACTATCAACTTCACGAATTATAGGGTGAGAAACAGAAGTAGCGAAATAAAAGTATGTCGACATTAAAGCCGTCTATAAACATCCTGGACAGATTATCGATAAAAAACTGTCGATACTTTGACAGCACTAGCTCCTAACCGTTGCGATTCGCTTGCAATTCATGTATAATTTATTAGCGGAGTGTGGGCTGGGGTCCGCAACGCGATCGGTGAGGTCGTTAGCTTTTGAATTCTTTACAGAACCTTTACAGACTTTTACCTTTACAGAACTTTTGTGTTCTGTTATTTATTTCAGTCATTTATTAATGACATATTCATCATATCAGCGATACGTTGTTATGTGATATGTGTAACTATAGTTCTTAGCGATACAGCTATACAAGTCTTGCTGGATAAAATCCGACACAACGAAATTACAGTATTGGCCAACCGAGCGTTCGCATAAATACACATTCCCTTGCGGCTTGCAGCTAATTATCACCTTATTCGGTAAACGATTATGTAGCGCCAACCGCAAATATAATGTTGTAGAAGAAATCTATTCATTCAGTTAGAGCAACGAATGTGAACTTTAAAATCACCGGATTAACTCGTTCGTGAATGCAAAACAGTTTATACATAATCGTGCGAACGCTCGGTTGGCCAATTCTTTAGAATAGAATGGAACAGAACTGAGAATTATACATAAGAATCAGCTAGCTGAAGCGACACAGCACATGCCATATATGCCGCAGCACCTATAACCGATAGGATAGACGAGTAATCGAATGAAGACCATGCACTGGGGAAGGTGGCGTGGAACGCCCTACGGCCAGGTGAATTAACTCCCCTGTCTCATCAGCCTGTCTCTGCACTGCCGCATATAAACCCCCCCCCCCCCCCCCCCAAGGAACGCCACCACGCGCTAACGTGTGCTTTTCTCAGTCAGCCACTACTGGCGGCTTACTTCCCACTAACTATCCCAAAAATTAACATTTTTGTATTTGTGTAAGAAATTAATCCTTCACTTCATATTCACCTCTTAACTATAAATACGTATAGACTACAGTAAGTAGAATATAAGCAGCTTATTAACTTATCGATATGATTCTAATTCAATCACTTCATCAAAGAGCATTGGCGGTGAAGCCAACTAAACGTCTTTTGTATGTCAAACCGCTAGATGTGAAACTTAGATTTAGTAGGAAAACTAGGTTATCGATTTCTGAATAAATCTAATAATCTTTAATCAAATCTACCACCTTAACATTAACATCAAAGGATACATATACGAATTATAATTATACTAATATTAAAGAGAATTGTTAAAAAAGTAAAGATCGAAACGTTCTGCAACAGTGTTAGTAAGAATCGTGACGAGTATGAACAACGTTTGTCAAATACTGCTGACCGCATAGTATAGCATAAACATAGGTTTTGATGATTTGCTTGAGAAAAAAGAAGATAATCTTTGACTGAAAATTAATTCATACGTAAGATCCGTCTCCTCGGTCATAGATCAAGTAATAATGTGAGCCACGTTTGAAGATGACAACTATATTACAAGTCTTGGCGCCCTGCTTTTATCTAATCCGGATCCAATATGACAACGCGTTCCGGGTGTTGATGGGGCTGCCCCGCTTCTGTAGAGCATCTGGTATCTTTGCAGAAGCATATGTCGATGGTTTCTACATCACCATGCGCAAGAGAAGCGTGGGTACGCGCCAAATCTAACAGCATTTTCACTATGATAGCGAACAAGTTAGATTGTCGTTTCATACTTCATTGCTGTGGACTACACGTCTCCAGCAGTCAAGTCAATAAATCATACAGTTATATTATTATATAAGTGGTATACCAACACATAGAATAAGTTTTACTAACAGTGTAACTTAAAAAATAAATCAATTGATTGATTGAGACAAATTGCAAGGCGCACTTCGTAAATGCCAGCTCGAACACTATGCTGAAGATGATAGCGGAGAGATATGACTCCCTATTATTAGACATGTCCTTCGGATGTTGATTGTGTAAAAGAACTGCTTCATGGACATCTGAGCAGTAGTAATTGAGATAGCTTTTTTTAGTTTGTAGCACTAACAAAGTTTCGCGACACTATTTTTGGTACTAACATTTTGTTATCTACGTTGTCTGATAAAATTAATTAATCAATTAAAAAGAGTCGCAGAGATATTGAAGAAATTATAATAATTGAAGTGTAGCTAATGAAATGAAACTAAGCTAAACTAAGATAACTGTATTACGATTCCCTACATTAGTCGCAGCTCAAGTAATTCAAAACTTCTTATTACCCAATTAATTACCCAAACAGGTAAAGTAGGAAATCGTCCAACCATCGGATTAAGTCTCACTCTAACCTTAACAGAAATATCACTCCGCCGAGGGCGAACTTTCTCGAATGTTCAGGAAAGGGGCTTTTTATCATACAACTTATGAATGGTACCGCGAGGAACGTTTAAGGCTGATGTATGGGAACATTATAGCACGGGCCGATGCCTAGCGATTTGATTTGTATGGATAAAAACATGGTATGTGACAAAATATTGGTGAACCTCTTTTGTTACTGATAATTAAATCTTGAAAAAAATTTGAGAGAAAAATAACATATCTTTTATAGATTTATCTTAAAATGTCAGATGTTAGAGTATGTTTCTATTTATCAATTAATTTAAATAGAAATTTAATAAACAGAAAAGACATTAAGTCTGTTCCAATAATTTTTTTATGGAAAAAAGGCGACAGACAAGCATACAGTCCACTTGATGGTAAATGGAGACATAATCGGTATATGACAACATCAGTCCAGAATGACAAACGTCGGCACACCCCCAGATGCGCAGCCTGCCTTTGAGGATAAAAGTGTGGATTTGGAGAAATGGTTTTAGGGAAATGAGGAGCGATGGGATGGAATGGATGGGAATGGGCTCTGGCTTTGCTTCATTGACAAGGTTTTCTTTTGCTCAGATAAAGTCACATATATTAAAAAAGTCTAAATCACTATAAGTGACTCACAATTTTGCATTCATGAAGTCACCAGTTCATGCCTATTCTCATACCAATGAGTTATGAGTTAACGAATGCCGGATACCCGGTTCTTAATCTATGCAATTGTGCTGTTCCACCTTGTTGACTTTGCAGTTATAAATGAATAGCTTGTTTGAACTAAGGAATGGAATATTTGTAAAAAAGTCTCAACCGACTTTGGAGTTACAGTAAATTTATTCTGAAGGAATGTCTCCGCTTTGTAATGAATTCCGATGATTATACGTTTATTAACTTCCTGTTGTTTTGCTTTTCATTATCCGATTATGTAAAGATGCTTATGTAATTTCATGATCGATTCACCTTTGTTTGTTTACTGTTAATCAATACCTGTTTAATTTCAAAGATTATTTATTATCAAAATTATAAAACAATTTTTATAAATAAATATTTATTAAAAAAATCGCGAAACTACAACATGAGGTTCCCAAAGGGCATACCGCCCTGTGGGAGTTCGAATGACCCAAGCATAAAGCTTTCAATGCACATTTTTTCCGACTTCTTTACCTTCAGTCACTAAGCAATGTGTTCACGGGGGATATCTTCTTCTGATAGGGGGCAGTAGGTCAAATAATATAGGAAATCTATGATTTAAAGAAACATTTGTCATTAATGTTTTTCCGATCAGGATACGACTGTGTACCCAAGGGTCACTGACGGTTGCTATCGATCGTATTACAGAAGTATGTATGCATTAATCCCAACAGAATACAAAATCGTTATCGCAAAATACACCGAATGTAGGTACTCCATTTATCTGCGTAACCTGTATTTTTGTTACGAAGTTAGATTGTGGAAAACTTTCTTCATTCAAGTAGCTCACTGAGATTTTAACTTATCTCAAGTTTTAATGTGAATCCAAATGGCTATTACTGTACTTTTATTCAGATAAAATAGAGAAAACAGTTCACCCACGCCGAAAGGTTGTTATAAATATCGTTAACAGCCTTTTGTGTATGTATTATTACCATAAATATTAGGTTTATGTGAGAAAGTGATTTTTTTTTTTTGTTATGAAAACATTTCTTATGTTTCGAAGTATTGACCCATATTATCTACACACTTTGGCCACCTCGCGGGCAGTTGTTTGATGCAACTTCTGTAAAAGTCTCGTGGTTATCAATGAATTCTTTAAAAGCCCTAATCACAGCTACTTCAGAAATTTTTTTTTTCTTTGTAATATTTGTCCTTTCGGAAGAAATGGCAATCTCTCGGGCCAACGTCCGGTGAGTATGGTGGGTGAGGGAGAGTCTCCAGAGCCAACTCTTGAAGTGTTAAAACTGTCGTATTAGAAGTGTGAACGCGGGCATTGTCATGAAGAAGAAGTGGGGATGAGCGATTGACCAAACTTAGTTGCTTTGTTGCTAGATTTTCCATCATCGTCTGCAGCTCCTTACAGTACACATCTACATCAATCATTTGACAGGCTCGCAAGAAGCTGTAGTGGACAATACCGGCACAGGACCACCAAACTGATAACAGTAGCTTTTTCTTAGTTATCATGCATTTTGGACATTGTTGGGCTGCAACTCCTGGATCCAGCCACTGATACGAACGTTTGCGGCTATCGTACAGAATCTATTTTCCATCACAAGTTACGACGCGATTCATAATTCCTTTGTTTTTGTGGCGGTTCAATAACACAGTGCATACTTCGACGCATTGTTGTCGCTGACGTTCATTCAGTTCATACGGTACCCACTTATTTATTTTGCTGATTTGACGCAGATGAACCAACATTGTTTTATAATTAACATCAAACCCTGCCGTACTACTTTGAGATGGATCTACTTCCATAATAGCCTTTAATTCATCGTTATTAACCTTGTTTAATGGAGCTCATTCTTAAGATCGCGATTTCCAGAACGGAAGCGTTCAAACTATCGACGGACGCGGACGGTGCGATCGATTGTGGTGTTTGGGCCGTACTCACTATTGATATTGTGAGTTTTCTGACTTGCGTTGGTGCCACGACGAAACTCATATAAAAATAGCACGAATTTTTAATTTATCCATTTTATTTTCAAGACAATCACACTAACAAAATCTAGGTACAGACATACAAATGAAATACTGATTTTTGAATAAGAACATCGTAGCTATTATTTGCATTTTGTTTTATTTTGAAATTCGAATTAGAAAAGAAGATATCGAAACTCAAAATTTCCAGTAATAAAATCGGTCATTTCATAGATAAACACCTAATACGTCTATGGATGTCGCTAGCGAAGTCTTTCGCAATCTTTCCGAATATAAAGATCAGACGTAGGTAGTTGATTAAACTGCTTGCAGCTCCCATATTGAATTACCCGCCTCTTCAGTCAACTCGTGAAGTCGAGTAGAAACAAAAGGGATAGAAAAGTCTTTAATTGTACGCATTTAGACACGATTCAAATGACAATATAATGCAATGTATAATGAGGAACTACAAAACATTATATCGTAATGTATGTATCTTACTATACGTATAATTAGATACCCAATATAATCATTTCATTAACCAATACAATGCGACAACTTCTAAGCAGTCTAAATAATTAATACGAAGACAGTGAATTTTCGAAACTATGCAGGCATTATAACCTTTTAAGGAAATTACATTTGTATACAGCAGAGTTACATACAATTACATAAACTACATGTTTATGGTAGACATCTTTAGTGGAATCTATAAAACATGTGCACATCTTTTCCATAATAATTAAATTTAATATTTTATGAAAACGGAATACGCCAAAAAGATAATATCATTTGCCTTAACGAGGTTGGCTGACGTTTTTATTACTTTTCAATGATATCAAATACCATATAGGTATCGACTACTCTATCAAATACTCTATCTATCGATAGAAAGCGACAGCAAATGTATTATATATTCACAGAATTCTCTATTAAAATCTACTGTTTAGCTTTCCTTCCAAAGTACAAAACCATTTTATTTTTTTTATTTCTACTAAGAACTATAAAAATGTAGATTTACTATTCTCCGGTTTCATATCAGCGGCTTCGTATTTACAAAATTGCATGCGCGGATCCTAGAAGAGGATGAATCCGGATAAAACTGGTTTCAAGGAGGCAACAAAACTGATTTAACTTTTGCCGTAATAGTTTCAGCGGCAGGCCCAGGTCGCCAGGCTGAGTATTGCCACTGTCGATAATATGACGACAATACTTCTAGACGAGGGCCTCGACATATTCTCGGTATACTAAATCGTGGTTCCATAATTCATTATATCGATGCATCCATTAATAGTCTGTTTAATCTGCTGACGAATGCCTAACGGCTACTGTGTGATTTATTATGTGACTAGACCGAGGGAAATACTGTCTATAAGAAGAGCCGTATATGTTATGATAAACATGCATCAGTATTTTAATAATATATATTAAACAAAATCAGCCTAAAACATCCATTTGTGATCCATCCACACAGACCTTTACTCGCAATTATAAGTTAAATATCGCGTCAAAATTCACAGGTAGGCCCAGTACGAACTGGTTAGTTAAAACTGTTCGTACAAAATGATATCGTATTTTTGATGTCTCATGGACAAAAATAAAGATTTATTTCGCACTAGAATAGATGAATAACGTATAACAGGATATGTATGGCAAGAGTACTCATTTGCAAACAACGCTTGCTATTATAAACTATATAATAAGTGTATATAATATATATAATAATACTATATTATAACTATATAAACAACCCTATAGTGTATTGCGTTTAACAGTCGATTCTGGTTCGAAACGTGTGTCAAACTTACAAGTTTCACCGATTTTTAATTTTAAAAATTAAATATGTACACAACGTGGAAATTTAAAAAAATATAAATAACATAAGGGCGATCCTACAAACTTGAATAATAATATCGTTGTTTTATCGTCCCCTCGGAATAAAGCCAGCAGTGGTGCATTCTCAGCGGGATACGCAAGCGGCAACAAAGATTGCTACATCTTCTTGAAATTGCACAACTTAATCTGTCTAAGTGACGTTGATAAATCACACTTGGGTTTCATACATTTTGAGTTGTATAGTTAAGCGTGTTAACTAATTGACGCTATGTGACCTTCTGGGGTTTTAATAGAATTAGATTTTAAATGTATTTGTACAATTGATTATAAAATTACCAACGTTAAAGTGACCAAAGTGAGCAGAGTGACCTTACTGTTGCTATGCACTTTAGTAAATATTATTACAACTTAAAATTTCGTCGTTTCCAGATTCTGTTTAAAGTCTTTAAAGATAAAGTATTTTTTTGTTCTAATATTTCCAAATATCCAAAAATTGTTCTTAGTATAGAAAAGGTGTAGTTTTCCACCAGGACAATGCTCGAACACACGTCTTTGATGACTATCCAAAAATTGATAGACCTTGGCCTGGGAAGTTTTAATGCATCCTCCACCCAGTCCAGACATAGCACCTTCGGATTATCATTCATTCCGTTCTTTGCAAAATTCTCTAAATGGAGTAAAATTACATTCAAAAGAGGTCTGTAAGCCATTTAAATCAGTTTCTCGCTCAAAAACAGCAAAAATTTTATAGCGATGGAATAATGGCTCTGCCAGAAAAATAGCGAAATATAGTCGAATTAAATATACAATATTCTGTTCAATACATATTTATGTAATAAAAAAAAGACTTTATTATTTTCACTATAAAAGGCCGCGAACTTGTCCAACTATATAATATAAATCCAAAACATTTTTCTCAATAAAAAAATCCACAAAGGTATATTTGAACATACACATAATGGCTGGATGTCGTTGAAAAAGTTCCGGCTGTTTGGAAGCCGGTTCAACCGGGCGAGGCTTACCCGGGTAACCCGGATATGGCTAATGTCACCCTTCGTCATTACACGAGGATTATCGTGCGTGAAAGGTTTTAATAAAAACGTTCGTTTTTGTTACATATTAATCTTAATTGCATTTTTTTAAATAAGTAAATATTCTTTACTGTACACCACAGATAAAAACACAACACAATATAACAATACAAAATAGTATACAAAAGGCGGTCTTATCGCTAAAAGCGATCTCTTCCAGACAATCTTGCAACTTAATTTGCAACCAGCTCTTCCAGTATGTTGGATATGAGTCTTATGTCTATTGTCTCGCGCATGAGAGATATATGCCCTTAAAAAGTCACGCGGCCCAAGCAAGTTGGCGAGTCCACTAGAGGTAGTGTAGTTCCTCGGCGCCTGTGGTCGCGGCTTTGTTATTCCTTAGTCGTCTTTTACCACACCCACGAGAAGAGATACCTCATGGTAGATACTCCACGCGGCATACCCTATGGTACACGGCATCCAAACAACCTTAGGGTTGGAAAATTAACGAGTTCCACGTACCGGGAAGTGCAGTGTGGAACGCCCTCCGTCTAAGTGAACTAAAAACTTGAAAAGGCAGCTGGATGAGAAGAGTGGAACGTCGTGTGTGATAACGAATGGAAGGGTAGGGAAGCAGAGGAGAGACACAGGCATTGGTGTGGTGAGCGAAAGAAGGGAATAAATGAAGAAAATGAATGCAACTACTGCTTCCGATTATTGTATTAACTACTTAATTATTGTAAAAATTGTGTATTAAGCGTTTTGTGGTTTAATAGTGATAGTGAACTTCAGTGTGTTTTTCATGAGTGGTGTTTGTGATAATCAAATAAAAGCGTTTTTCGCGTGTTTCCAAGGAGTCTTCTCAGTCATCTCAGTAAATCTACTATCACTTTACTGAGCGGCTCTTGACTTCGACAGGACTGTACTGACTTACTTCGACGGGACTGTACTGACTTACTTCGAGGAGACTGGACTGGCGTGATATGTTTTGGACTTTGAAATTGTTTATTACGAAGATAAAACTTGACTCTGAATGTGCTAATTTCACCATTGCCTTATATGAAAAGAAAGAAAAAAGTTCGGCCGTGGTGGCTGGTTGAGAAGAGCGGTAGGTCGTGTGTGGTCTGATAATGAAAGGAACGGAAAGGAAGCAGAGGACAGAGACAGGCCATTGGTATGGTGAGCGAAACAAAGGAATAAGCGAAGAAAAAGAAAGCAGTCACTGCTTCTATTATACTGCTACTGCTTTTGACCTGTTTGATATCTTCAGACCTTATTTCTGTCAATACAGAATTTATATCAATATAGTAGTTTAACAATATTACTAAGTTCTACTCCAATTACGAACTAATATTATAAAACCAATTAATACAGATTAATTATGACTATGTCAGGTGTGTGTTGTTTGAGCAATGTGAGGTGTGTGTTTTTTGAGCAATGTGAGGTGTGTGTTGTTTGACCAATGTGAGGTGTGTGTTGTTTGAGCAATGTGAGGTGTGTGTTGTTTGAGCAATGTGTAGTGTTAGTGGTTATATGTACACGTTTTTTTTTATAGAGAAGTAGGCGGACGAGCAAGCGGTCCCGCGTGATGGTAAGTGTTACCGCCGCCCATGGACACCTGCAACTCCAGGGGGTATGCGGGTGGGCCGCCGACCTTGCAAAATTCTATTCACAGCTTTCTTGAAGAACCCCATATCAAGAATAATTCAAGAAATAAAAGGTACATATTTTGAAAACGCGGTGTAAATACAATATCTATATACGTATTATAATTTTACTGTGAGCCCGAGGGGGGTGAGGTAAACGTTAGAAGACGCGGAGTTCTCGATGTTTAATTTAATTAATGTATGTATTCCCAGCGCCATTTTCGTTACATAATATACGTGTATTATATTGTTACGAGGTTATATGATACAGAATACGTACCTACATCAGGGATTATGGAAAATAGGCAGCAGAACTGTTGTTTTCTTAAATATTTCAGTTGTTATCAATAAGTTTCTTTGAATCGGTAATCTGCAAATGCAGTTAATCTTTCTCACTCCTATCCTATTCCCAAATACATAAAAAAAATATGTTTGCCCCACTGACAAACCATTTTTTTTTAAATAAGTTTGAAGTACATTTCACTTTCCTTCAACTTTGGAATTTGAAGAAAAGTTAGAGCGTTAAAGAGTGGTTGATAATACTTGAACGGAAGAAGTACACGTTTCTGCCTCATGAATTGATTCGTATCATCCAATAATTGACTAGCTGTTCTACTGCCAGGAAGGGCTGAATTGACTAGCTGATCTACTCCCAGGAAGGACTGAATTGACTAGCTGTTCTACTTCCAGGAAGGACTGAATTGACCAGCTGTTCTACTTCCAGGAAGGACTGAATTGAGACCACACGTGCATTTCATTTGTATGTAATAAAGTGAGTATACTTTATTGCACAAGAATACACTAAAAGTGATAAAGTTTAAATAAATAGGTAGGTTACAAAAGGTAAGCCTTATCGCTTAAGCGATCTCTTCCATGTTCCCTGCAACCTATATGTAATAAATTCATTTATATACATACGGTATACCAATAAACCAAGAAATTACAAATAATAATACGTAATAAATACCATACATATATGCATAATACATTAATAACAATATATTAATTCTTTCATAACTTTGTTTCTGATTTAGACCGCCACGAAAGTCATAAAATATCATTGAACGAAAATGTTCTCTGGTATTAATTTTTCAGCGTACACTTAATTTTTAAATTGCTGCCAGAAATAAGAAAAACAAATGACAGCTTTGAAAATTTAACGGCGTTTGAGAAGCAAAAAATTCCATTTTCAAAATTCGATTTACTTTTGTTTTCTATCGTATTGTAGCAGTAGCCAGTTGTGAGAACTTTTAGTTTGCCCTACGTATATACAATATACGAGTACATATACATATACCGATATTACATACAATAATAATAGCCTTTCTTTCCATCTTGTATATTTCTTACATTTATTAGCTCCCCTACTAGTTCATGTCCTGCATAGGCCCAAAGGTTGACTGGGATATAATGTTATAAGGATTTAGGTCCGCATTTGGGAATAATTTACAAAAAAGAGTAAACAAATAATTACGTAATAATACTGTTATACTAGGTAAGTCAAAAAAAGATACAATACAAATTAAACACAAGAATTAGGAGTTAGTAAACTGCAGGAGTTAATAAGTGCCGTGTGGTGTGGGCCCGCTTTAGAATACCGCCACTCCATCCTTTCCCGTGGCGACTAAGGGATAACAATACCGCTGTAACAATCGTTGAAGATCTACACCGCCCTCTAAAAGTGTGGACTCGCCAACCCGCTTGGCCAGCATGACGTTTCAAGGCCATACATCCCTCGTGCACAAATCAATGTACATGAGGGATTTAAAAGGCTGGTTGTATTGTAAACCGCAGACAAAAGAAGTGTGTGTATTGAGAGAAATGATACATTTTTAAAATCAAATTAAATCTAAACTTAAAAGATGCAAAATTTTATACAGAAAACTGGATTTGTTTGTTTCTAGCTAAACCGACGGGACTATAAATCTTCACGGCGGCACATTCAGGAGTCAGCAGTAATGGAAAAACACAGACAGGGCAGGCCGCGGGTAAATGTGTAAGCGCAGCACAAAAATATATATTTCGCATTTCGATCATCAAATAATAAATAAATAATTTATTTAAACTTACTCGCACAAGTATTCGGCTTTTACGTAATACCCTAAAGGTTACAATAGGCACGATGACGGATTTTGAAATCCGCTTCTATAATGTAGATTCACGTCTACTGTTTCCGAAAATAACATTATTTCAGCAATAAAATAACTTTTAACGCAAATTATGCATTTTTTTTCTATCTACTTTGAATTATGCGCGAAAACACTCGCAGGTGTCATGGCGTCGCTTGTGACGTAACACCTAGGTAAACGTAGGTAGGTAAATCAATCGAAGTTCAAGCGACACGGTGATGTTCACTGAGGCGTGACGTCATTCGCTCTGATTGGTGTTTTAGTTAACATGGCCAAATGCAGTATTTTATACTTTTATTTTATTGAAAATATTATTAATCTCGATGTTTACATTAAAACTGGTTAATTTATTAGAATTCTTTCAACATATTTTTTTCTCTAAAATCATTTATTCTTTAATTCTTTAATACTGTCATCATGCCTATTTTCCTTAAATAAGTACTTAACTCTTGTTCACCCATGACTCTGGTAGTGCCTCGCAAATTCCCGCAGAACATTCGATCTTTCCCATCCTCCCATGTTGGCTCGGACAAATTTTTATTGGAATAGCCCTACACCACACTTGTTCAAATTTAGAGTCTCCATCAGAGCCTTCCTTTCTGGCAAGTTTCGGTAACACTGCACCAACAAAAGTTGGGCATCCTCAATTGTACCACAACTTTGGCAAATAGGGGAATTATTTTTCGCATAATTAAACCAAACCTGTTTAGTAGCATATGCGCAGACCGCAACCTTAAAGCCATGGCAATTAGGTTCCTATTCAATTTAGATTCCATAAACCACGGTATATGTGCCGCCTCGAACTGGATAGCTATAGCCTTCTCTCGAAATCGTCTCTTTCCACTCTTCATAATATTTATTTTTATAAATGTTATGGATTTCAGAATAGTAGGAGGTATATGGACTTCTTTCCCTTAGACATTAGCGAAGGAATTAGACTTGACGTCAGTACAGCGAAAATGGATATGCAGAGGCATTATTGGCAGAATGAAGGAGAAGATAAATTTCTTATTTTATCAATCTATTTAGTTATTTAGTTCTTCGTTACCTAACCCATAAATAAATTACGGGCATAGCTGACTCCATAGCTCATTGATTTAGCATGCTGAATTGGCAATGGGCTCTTCATACAGGATGTCGAGTAAATAGTGGCCAAGTTTGAAACTATCGATAGGCCAACTCCATCACCATTGATACTAATTAATCTTAGTGAAAAGTAGCACGGTTTTCGAGATGTTGGCCATCTTTTCATTTTTTTAAAAATTAGCACCTTTGTCAGTAATTTTCATAATAAATGAAATGTGTTATATTTTTTATGTTTCTGTCTTTCTTCAGTCCCTCACATGCCCTGATGAATAAATTATTACTTAAAATCAATTTCGTGCACATTATTAATGAAAATTAAAGAATTTAATTTTGTTAAAATTCTAAGTTAATAAAAATAGCTCGATTGATATTTTAATAGCAATATCATCATTTCTGAAAGAGGAAACCGCATATATTATATACCATTTTAGAATCTACATTAATTATAGCCATTTTTTTAAAATAGTTGGCCACTATTATTATAGGTTTGCTTAATTTTTTTTGATAAAATTCAATTTAGTAGTCGAAGGTTGTACCTTAACTTGAGGCAACCGGAAACTTTTCGAAGTTACCATAACAGTACATGGAACATAATGATTTGCGTTTAACAGGACAACTCATAGAGAATAATAGACAGAATGTGAATTTTCCTGTGTACTCACTCATACTCAAATTACTGACCAAGGACGCCAATTTTTTATAAAATCAAAAAGGTCATTAATATCTCGAAAACCGTACGACTTTCATTAAGTTCAAATTGTGATCATCGGATAGGTCATGAGCTGGCCCTATCGACAGTTTCGAGCGTGACCTCTGTTTACTGGGCAGTCTGTGTTTACCGCAAGACAGAGGTAGACGAGTGCTTGAGTGTAGGCTACGTATCGTGAAGCGCAGTGTGGGACCAACGACTAGATCAAGTGGTCCGCCGAGTTCATGAAGCTCGCCGATGGTCGTTAGATGAGAAGAAGTATGTGATGGCGAGCCTTGGAAGAGTACTTAGCAGTATATTTAGCAGTGGAGAGACATAGGCCTATGATATTAAGCAAGATAGACAATAATTTCAACTCTAAGGTACCTACTTCAACTTTGAACTTTAAACCGCTTCATGAAGTAAAAAATCAGGGCCTAACAAGTTTAGTTAATAAAATTGAGAGTTCGAAACAAAAAATATTTTGTACCGAAAATTACATCTCCCGTTAGACGATATCAAGTTATAGAATTTCTGACTTACAAATCAAATAATTTGAGCAATCGAAGAGATCTGAATGAAATTGTATTTTTTGAGAGTGTCCTTAATTTTATTATATCTGAGAGCAATATTTTTTAAAAATTATAGATATTGATATTGTTTTCATCCAAAATGTTATTGGATTAGAGTGCATAGTCCTGCATCTTGAAACGATAAAAACATCGGAGCGTTGTACCTTATTTGTTCACGTTGCTTTTTTAAAACCCTAGCCACATTCGTAGGGACTTTACGAATGTGGCGCTACACAAATTTTCGTATATACATATTTTTTACAATATGTGCTTGATGAAGTCTCTGTTTAATCGCAGTACCACCCGAGTGTTCGCAATGTGCAATCTTTTTTTATTTTTCATTTATTTATATGTCTTTATTTTGGAGACATACAGAGTCATTAATAATGTAACAAAAAGCATTTACGGGTAATACGACCTACATGTTCCAATACAATAGCAATAAGTTTTATCATAGGTGCAGCAAGATAAAAACCAATATTTGAAAATAATAAAGATAGAAAAGTATGTTGCTCAGAGGACGCTGGCAACATACTATGCGTTTATAAAAGTAATACGTTTAAAAATAAAAAATTAAAATGATTGTACCAAAGACAAAATAATAAATTTAGAAAATTAATGATAATGATAATTAAAAAAAAAAACTTTAACTGAATTAAATTAAATTTAGAAATAAGTAATCGCCAGTGACCATTTTGTCCACATATTTCTTTACCCACACATTTTCTTTCTACGGAAGGTTTTAAACTTATAAAATGAGTTAAAAACAATGTCAATGTCAGACAGACTCTTATTACATAAATCAGTAACTCGCTCTAAAAATGAATTTTGTGCGTATTCAGTGCGAACAAGTTCCAAACTAGAACAATTTTGCGCCAGAGTGCTACTTTCAGTTCACCCCCATGACTCTACTATCCCATGACACCCGTATACCCCATACGACGTTGGGGAACATAGGTCCCACATGACTCTAGTCCCACATGAGTCTAGTCCCACATGAGTCTAGTCCCACATGAGTCTAGTCCCACATGAGTCTAGTCCCACATGAGTCTAGTCCCACATGAGTCTATTCCCACATGAGTCTAGTCCCACATGAGTCTAGTCCCACATGAGTCTAGTCCCACATGAGTGTCGTTATGTAAGCAAATTTTATATCACCATTTTTACATTTGTTTTTTGCGTGACACCATTGATTAAATATTGTCAACCGAACAAATATGCAGTTGGTACACCTATTAAACGAATCTCAGTTGGAAGCAAGTAGAGAATTATTTTCCGAGGGTAGTATCAGATTTGAGCGACAACGAATTAGAAGCTAGCGATCAGGGTACGTCATAATAGTGACAATACAATACCAAATGAAAATATATAAATATCAAAATTGTACCTTGCGGCCTCCGGAGGAGCTACGATGCAATCCCACAGCCGCTAGGCGCATTTACCTATCGTAAAACCTATCGTAAACCTCACCTATCGTAAAATGTCCCAAAATATCCTATATTTCCAATGCACGGGGTATGTTTCGGTAGTAAGTGAGATATGTGAGAGCCCATTCCCAATCCATCCTATTCAATCCCTCCACATTTTCCCAGCCCTTTAATCCAAAACCATTCCTAAATCTCCAAAGGTACTGGACTGATGATGCATTGTATTGTGGATGTCCATCGACGACAGTATCCTCGTATTAACTAACAGGTGGACTGTCTGTTCGTCTGTCACTTTATTTTTATAAAAAAAAACTAAACTGCCTGAAAACAAAACTACAAAAACGTAAAACTAAACTTCAAAAACAAAATGATATTATTTCCAAACATGAATACAGATTATTTTACCACTGATGATTTTCTAAATTGTTATACATATCAATCAGTATTTTTATTTTTTTTATAATCAATTAGCTTTGTAGTTGATAACTAAAGTTTCTTTTTCATTATCGATGTAGGGAATGAAAACTGACGGTCTTAAATTCAATATTTATCTTTAAATTTTAGAAATATCATTTTTATTTTGTAAATCTTGATCATTGATTTGATTTTTGAAACAAAATATAAAATATTTAATTCAATGGTAGATACTTAAAAATTTAGTATTTGCTCGTTAACCCACGAGTACATATGTAGGCTCTAGATAGCAAATGGTGTTAAGGGTTAAATTTCCCTAAGGCCTAAAATAATAATGTCATTGCACAATATATTATTGAGTCACGTGTTGCACCCAAACGAGATACAATACACTCCTTTAACGGTCAAAAACATTGCACAATCTGTAAAATTTCACAATTAGTATAAATGATCTGTCATCTACATGCCTACGCCGGGATGCTTAATTGCTTTGACCGTTGGAAAAACAGTTAACTCGCGACCACGACTGGTGTAACCCGTGACGAAACGTCGAGTAGAAATAAAAGGTACAAATAAGCCTTTAATTTTACACCTCCAGACCCGATTTACAATATAAAATGTTACTTACACACACTAATTAATTGGTGCGGTTCGGTAGAGAAACCTCTCATAGCATAGGTGTTGCCTCTTGCACTAACCCCTACACACTCAATATACATGTAGGTACTTCAATATGTTTACATTAAACGTTTTCTCCCCTTTTCCACATTATTCGGCATGTCAATATTTAGTCAATGTATTCCATTTTGTACTCTCGAGGAAAATATACCTACCATATTTAACAGTTGTATTTCGTAACTAAATTTGTCGACGTGAATTTGGCTCCCTCTGGAACATTAAACAATTTTCAATAAGAAGTCTTACTGAAAATTTCGAACTAAATGAGCCAAAGTTTATTATTCTTGACTAATATTGGCATGTATCGCGAATGTCCATGTACGATTGTGTACAACATACCAAGTGGACCGTCAGCTCTTCTGCCACTTTCTTTCATAAAAAAAGATTCTTTATAATTAACGAATTATTGGAACATTTTTGAGAAACAATTTATACTACGGTATACAGTTATTTTTTTAATTTTACTCTGTACTCGCAACGACTTACGTTATGCAATCATTTGGGAATCATCTCCTACTTCACAATCTACTTAGAAATGTAACGTTTGTAAATTCTAATCTGACTTGGTGTTAGCTAAGATGAAGTAAGTCAGGAGTTGCTCAGTACACTGATAGTAGTTTTACTGAGAAGCGAAGAGGACTCCTTGGAAGGACACGAAAAATTCAGTCCTAAGCTTTTATTTCATTATCACTAACATTACGCTCAAAAAACACTTTGAAGTTTAATAAACTATCACTATTCAACCACAAAACGCATTATAAACAATTTTTATAATAATCAAACATGGTCTTCCCATTAAACTACGACATGGGCTTCTTGTGAAAAGGATTTTGCAAGGTCGGCGGCGCGCCCGCACACCCCCTGGTGTTGCAGGTGTCCATGGGCGACGGTAACACTTACCATTTCGTGGGACGTCTTGTTCTTCCGCCCTCTTCTCTATAAAAAAAAAAAACAAAAACCTATCAACTTATCTTCTCTCCTAGAGTTCCTGCCAAAGAGTTCAATGATACACTTTCTCTACCTACTAAAACTTTTTTCCTTAACAGTATAGTGGAAGGGCAACACACCTTGACTTTCTCAAAATTGTCAACAAGTGGATAAAGCCCTTGGGTGACATTACGGAATGTTTTTCTACAAAATAGAGAGAGCAACATGCCGAGACAAACATCGGATTTCAACGAAATCCATCGAACATAAATCAGAAAGGCGAACAATTCTGTGTAATATGTAAGTAATTTTGGAGAAGAGATGAGAAAAGCCGGAGTTTGTGTGTGTGGTGACGAGCCTGGGGAGAATATGTAAGATATCGCTTAAGCGATAAGTCCGCCGCCAATTGTATAAGTATATTGTTTGATGTTATTTTATATACAGTAAACTGTATTATTATCTCATAAGTATAACATATATTGTGTTAAAACATGAGAAATTGTCTGAAAATAATGTTGTTAAGAGCGGTGAGTGTGAGTGGAGTATAGATCCTAGGCGATAGCCTGTGTTATCCTGAGTTTAAAGCCTCGGCTCGTACCATTGTTTCTACTAAAACACGGATTTTTTAAAATTGTCAGAGGAAAACATTGTGAGGATACCCGCGGGACTCAGAAATTAAAAGAAAAATGTGGAGTATGTGCATCCACCAATCCGCACTGAGCTCGCGCGGTGGATTACGGCCCGAAACCCCCCAGCGATTTGCTGGTAGAGGTATGTGCCCTGCAGTGGACCTTCACTTTCTCATCCCCAACATTCACTTGTTGATAATTTTGAGAAAATCCTTGAGTGACATTACAGAATGTTTTTCTACAAAATAGAGAAAGCAATATGCCGAGAGAATAATAGGATTCCCATACACAATACACAAGAGATCCAATATACAGAAATTGTTCTGTATAATGGATCAACTTCTGTGTATTTATTTTAAAGTAATTTTTGAGAAGACATATGAAGACTTCGACTCTTCTCATATCTTCTCAAAAATCGTGTGTGACAGACTGATGGTAATATAGGTAGGCCTCACCCAAGAAGTGCCACCGCATATGACCCTTTGTTATTCAACCACTATGGACAACCCTCTTTGGCTTTTCGGTCCACTTATAAGGAGGTTAGTATATTCAAGTACGGAATAATTATACTCTGTACAGTAGGTACTATTAATTAAATAATGCCGGTTCGCCATCTCCATATTCCGAAAAAGCACGAAGTAATTATTAGTAAAACAGAACAAAAATGAAAACCTACCTTCTTAGTTCATTACATTAGGTTATAACCACTCTATGTTATATACAGTCTGTGTTCGGCCACCATCCGAAATACGAAAATGGCCGACCGACACTATTTATTTAGTAGTTCATTAAGATGCTGATGGGCAAGTAATAGAAAAGTTAAACTAATAATTCACGTCAAATTTATTAATTTTATTTTATTTTATTAATGTTTTACAAAACTAATAATTATAATCGCATTTATTTATAATTATAATAATAACAAGTATTTGCATTTAAATAATAGAAACATTTTTTCATAAAGTACACAGAGATAATGGAGCCAAAATATTCGTTTTCTCTACAGAAAGGAAAACGTTGAAACAAAAGAAAAAAAAGGTACATACGATAATTCATAAATGCATTTTGAGATTCGTGCTTTTATCCAATTTTGACTGTCACAGCCAGATTTGTATGATTCACTTTAAAGACGATGAAAGTGGATGCCTTGAGAAAAAATTGTACAAAATACTGCTGAATTATTGCCACACAAAATACCGATGAAAAGTGTAGTTTTTTTTGTATAATAGTCTAAACTATAGTAATATATTTTTATTTTATCAATTTTTTGTTGCATATTTATATAGTATATATAGTATCTGGTCTGTGCAAAGTAAATATGTCAATATAACTTGAGGCAAATGCATCTAATGCATAATTAACCACTAATCCTTTCAAAGCCATCTTTTTCTTATAAGGAAAATTTATTAAAATTTACCCTTCAATAATAATACAACCTGGTAAAGGTTATATTTCGAGGTGTTGCCAACATCAGGTACATATTTTATTGTTTTCGTTTATATTACATTTTAATTCGAACTGTATTTTTCTAAGAAATATGCCTTAAGAAAATTTAAATTTATGCCACTTAAAAATCACTTATTTACATAAATTATCTATAATCAGCGATCAAGGTAAAATCAATGATGGCAACACCGATTTGACATCTGTAGATCTAACAGTATTTTTATTTCGATTCGAAAGTATAATATTGAATGTACAATTCATCCTTCAAGTTGCAAATATATTTCGAAGCCCAAATCTTAGGATGAAAATTCAAAATGGCTTTATGTCGAGGCTCAACCTTATGGGCTCATATTATAAAGATATAAAATATATTAAAGACTGATCTGTAACAAAGTTCTATTTACGTAATTTATGCCACCAACGTGTTTTTATCGACCTTCGTTACCAGATAGACGTCATTGGGACTGGAATTAATTTGCGCTAGCTTCAGTGCATTTTGCTCGCGCTCCAAACGCTTTGCGTAGACATGGAAGACGAGAACAAAGTAGGCGCTCGCGGCTGAAAAATAAAAAAAATATGATGTTACCTAGCCATTGCTTGCAGCTTCGCTTGCGTGGATTTAATTTATATATTTATACATATTTTTTTTAATATATTAACACATATTTTATATAGGATTAAATAAAAATAAATATCTACAGAATCTTAAAATTGATTTTCTTTCCATAAATTGTACTTTAATTGTACCACTTTTTAAAATTTAATACTTATTTTCACACAATCTACTCGCACCGCGTACGGAGGTATCTAATTGTAGGGGTTCGACTGGCGGCCGTTTAAGTATAATTAATGGAGTGTGCGCTGCCTTTCGTACTAGCGCATAGAAGAGTTAATTTTTTAATAAATAAAAAGCCGTTCAATAAAAACAAAAACTTTCGTAGTGGTGAAACCATCAACCACCATGATTATTATGACCATGATGATTTAATAATTGACATTCACTGTATTGAGCGTGCAAATCTGCCTATCAGGTTTTCTTTGCTATTATTGCTACATCTGCAGCAAGAAATGGAATAGTGTAATGACCCCATTACACTACCCTATAGTCGGCCAAACACCACACGGCCGAAGGCCATTATTGTATAATAATAATAAGCACATTGTAGGAATAATAATAAGTACCTACACAATGTTAGGAAAATTGTATTAAAGTAAAATTAGCGACTACACCCCACGATACTTATAATCCTAGTGTGTGGTCTGGGACGCTGTATGTCATGTGGTATGACATGGAAAATATACGACATGTGTAATAAAAACAAATAAATTAATAAATATATAAATCTATCTTTCGAATTATCGAGCGATTTTGAATTCGTTCGGTAGTGAGTGAGATATGCCCATTCCCATTGCATCGTAACCTATCCCTCCCCATTTTCCCAACCCCTTTCTCCAAATCCATTTCCATATCTCCAAAGGTAAGCAGCGTATCCGGGGGCGTGCCATCGTTTGTCATTCTGGACTGATGTCGGCATGTATCGACATTGTCCATTTACCATCAGGTGGACTGTATGGTCGCGGTAAGCACTCTTTTTTCATTAAAAAAATATAAGAAATCAAAAGGTGGCATGTGTCATCGGTGTGTTTTTTTTCAAAAACTTACCAAATTCAAAGAAGTGGATCGCGCTGCTCTGGACATTGGTCTTTTGCTGCGTTATGAGGTAAGTCACGGCAATCATTCCCAAGACTATACGGACTATTGAGAATGCGATGTATACCTTCAGTGGTTTGACTTTTTTCTGTAAAAATAAATCATGTTATCTATGTTCATTGTCAGCTTATGAGCTGAAGATGGAAATGTTCATTTCCAGTCTATAATCACAGAGACCATTATACAATTATCCACTGACTGATACTAATGGTCCGTTTGATCCGAGGTGGATGATTCTGATTGGTCTGATTCAGAAAGTTCCTTCAGATTGTCCTGTCCATAGATTTCGTCCTCCAACTAATCCTACCGCAAGCCTCTTATCATCCACTGCTTAACATGGGCTTCCCCATGCACGTTGTCTCGTGCATGGGTGATGTATGGCCTTAAAACGCCATACTGGTCAAGCGGGTTGGCGAGTCCACTCTTTCAGAGGTGCCGTAGATCCTCAGCGCTTCTGGTAGTAGCTCTGTTATCCCTTGGTCGCATTTTACGACACCCATGGGAGCGATGGCGCGGTGGTATTCTATAGCCGGCCGACAACACACGTGTCCCATAATAATGTCGTAAATAACTGTTGAGCGTTCGACGCTCCAGTGCTATGACAGCGTTAATGAATCTTTAAGTATTGAGAGTTAAACGCTCGTAAGCGTAGTCGAAATCTTTAACGTTTGATGGTCTTTAGTTATTCATATTAAAAACTGAGTCGAAATGATTAAAGTAAAATCTCATAAAGGTTCATTAACGCTGACTTAGCGCTCGATCGGTCAGTGTTCTTTTTTCAACACTCTTACAAGGAAAATAATTAAATACCTTATGCACTCCGACAAGGCAAGCGATTCCGATGATCACCCAGCATATGTTGACAAGAAGCAGGAATATCATAAGCGCTCCGATGATGGTGAGGAAAGGCTTCTCCGCACTCGCCACATCTGGACGCGCGTGCTGAAGGGTCTCAAACTCCTCTTGACTACCGAAATGATTAAAGCCGTGGCTCGCCATGCCAACGAAGATGGTTAAATATAAAACAACGACCGTGTAGATGCAGCTTCCTATCTGAAAATGAAAAATTGATACTTTTAAATTTTACATATCGTTATATTATTATTATCTATTACTTTATTTCTTTGCATTTGGTCTATTTGAACAAACGTTTACATTATATGAACGTCAATATCGACATTAATGAGTGGTGATATATTTTAACTTTAATTCAAATAAAAATGATTTTAAAAATCCATTCATATTCGGTTGTGGATATTGGATCAAAATGAAATCATACTTACTAGATTCAGATATCCAATTATGAAACAAGCAATCCTCAGTGGAATGCAGAAGCAGCATTTTGTGAACAACTCCTGGCTGTGCGACTCTGACATCCTGAAATTATAACTGACATGAGTCGAATGAAACAAAATATTGCCAAAACATATACAGCAGCCCACAAATTAACTCTATTATTACGCCAGTAATTGCTGACCAGTATACATGTCTCGTTCGTGGATCGCCACACTGGTTATTTTAAGTTTTGTTTAAATTGTGTGCAATTGATTAATTCAATATTTCGCTGATTATGCTAGTTGTATACGTATGTTTTTTTAATAGTTAGATAGCTTATTTAGGGGGCACGCGCATATGTCCGATGACTCTTTGACTGTCCGGTGACTTTTGAAAGGCCATTAGGGCCACAAAAATGTAGCCATTCCGAAAACAAGATGGGGGGATGGGGGGTTTACGTGCCTTTCGTTACGAACTTTTTTTTCATCTACTTTTTATTCTCGACGGTTCAGTCGGTTTGTCCGACTATGCCAGCCTAATAGGGACGCACACTGTCCTGTATTTCTAATCCCGTCTTTTGTCAGTCAACCCTCAATCTGAGAACATGTATAAAAAATATATATAGTTTCACCGCTTCCTCAGTCAAGGGCTGACTGAGGATTGCATTAACTTCTCCGATATACCCGCACGACGTGATCGCGACCGAGGACGCGTCAACCAATGGGCTTCATAAGTCGCCGGTTACGTTGGTCGCTCAATGGGCTTTGCACAAGCGGAATCCCCTCGGTCACTCCAGGGGCCTATCCGTATTGGCGGACAGAGGTGCAACAACAAGGGGGTTCAAATCCCCGTACTGTTTCCTCCGCCCCCCGTCAAGGGAGCGCGAGATATTCCTGAATCAGGCGGCCGTAGAAATACAATAAAACTGTACTATAATGTCATTGCGCAATAATCACGTCTTGCGAACGCCATCAAGAAAACCTTCTCAAAGGCCTGACTTTAAGAGCTGATGAATGTGACTTCAATAGCTATTTGATAATGGATATTACAAAAAATCCATATTCCACAATATCTGTCCTACACAACGCAATGAAAAAATAAATGAAAAATTTATATTAATTTTAAAATTTGTGTATTTAATTTTAAACTAGTTCAAGTTCAATCATTGCGCGAGTTACAATACATTGTCTACACAATCAAAAACATTGGGCAATTCCTAAAATTACACAATATAATTGATAGTTTGCGGACTCGCTTACAATACACATAAAAGATGTATCAAATAAACTTCAATTTTACTTTACTTAGCCTGGAATTTTGATTAATTATTGAGCAAAGGTCTAATCTCTCTTTATGCCAAACCGCTTAACTTTAGTGCTGTGCGTAACTTTGATTTACGACTAGATAATAATAATATCAATTTGCGCGTAATTGGTATGATGAGTCTATAATTACTCTAAAATTCCGGCGATACCATAGACAACTGTATGAATCAGGTATTTTTTTTAAACCGGTTCTTATTGTATTTGAGCAGTGGCCAGCATATTTATCATAGCTTATAGTAAAAAATTAACCTATAATTAAATCTTTTTCATATTTTGCCGAGTCAGTCAGTAACTGTCATGTAATGCACTTCAAAATTTTTTGTTTTTTTAGTCATCAACTCCCTTATGTCAAAGGTCAACCAGTCGCATCTTGCTCGCATTGTTTGGTCGCAATGCTCGATGTAAGGTATCGGGCACATTGAGTCGATGGTCATAGCAGTCAGCGATGCCACTAGTCGCGTGGACTTACCGCTATCGATCGCTAAAACCATAGAGCAGTCCATAGTATTTACAACTATTGCACAGCTAGCATAAAGTAAGTATGACTTTAGTTTGTTTTTGTAAAGTCCGATTTGTAGATGCATTAAACACAGTATGACTGGAGTAATTTACTGATGTTCTGTTAACTTTTGCGTAAGTTTGTTTGGATGTATCTACTGTTTGTGAATATTTGTATGCCCACGAGGCGGGACATAGAGAAACGCTTATGGGAGGGGGAGAGTGCACGCTGCAATCCAACAACTGCTGGGCGCACTCGACTGGCCACGTTACCCCTCTCTCACAGAAGACTACCTTGAAATGTACTGCATTTCCCACTTTACTATATTTCCCTAATGCACGTATATGTTTCGGTAGTGAGTGAGATGTGTTAGAGCCCATTCCCATCCTATCCCTTCCCATTTTCCCAACCCTTCCTCCAAATCCATTCCTATATCTCCAAAAATAGGCAGCGCATCCGAGGGCGTGCCAACGTTTGTCATTTTGGACTAATGTTGGCATGTGTCGCGGATGTCTATGGGCGACAGTATCCACATTACCATCAGGTGGACTGTATGCTCATTTGCCGCTTTCGTACATAAAAAAAACCCTTTGTTCACAAATGAACATACTGAATTGAATTGAATACAAAAGGCAAGCTCAATGGCTTTAGTTATTCTCTACCAGCTAACCTTTGGGTTCTACAGAGAGAGACAACAGGGGGGGCGATGAAAGGTATATAAATACACAACATGAACGATAGACAGGTTACATAATTTGCCTACGAGTAAATATAACCTGCCTGACGAATACATACAATATCATTATAATAAAATCGTAGTGAGGCCGTGTCTGAACAGTGAATAGATTTCGAAAACAATCGTTGCAATGTGACGTACGAATAATGAATAGCCTATACAAAGATATTCGAAATTTTTATCTCTCTGAATCGTCTGAATGCGCATCGCGAGAAAAAATCCTGGACATATTTTATTTTATATAAGTTTTTTTATTTCAGACAACTAAGACCCACAGAATATATAAGTATACGTTAACCTAGAATACATATAATATAATAATCTTAACTACTAATGGATTATTCTTGCTCGGTCCCGCTTCCCTACAGCACGCTGAGTTCCCACAGCTGCAGGGCGCACTCGACCTTCTCTCATTGAAAGACTACCTAGAAATGTACTGCATTTTTCACTTTATTCTATTTTCCCAATGTAAGGAATGTGTTTCGGTAGTGAGTGAGTTATGCCAGAGCCCATTACCATCCCATCCTATCCTATCCCTCCTCATTTTCCCAACTAATTCTCCAAATCCATTCCTATATCTCCAAAGATTCGCGGCGTATCCGGGGGCATGGCAACATTTGTCATTCTGTACCGATGTTGGTATCTATTGCGGATGTCCATAGACTAGCGTAACCAGTTACAATCAGGTGGACCGTATGCTCGTCTGTCACCTTTTTTCCATACAAAATAGGGCTCGGCGGCGTCCCCAGCGAAGCAAAGTCAACGTCACAATATTGAGGTACATTTTTGCACATACGAGTATATTTTTTGTGCGGTCACGCTTGAAACGCGTGCATTACTACGTTTTACTTCGATTTCGTCAGCTCGCATTTCAAACAGGTTATTTCGACAGGGAATTCACGAGTTCCGAGAATCAGTTCAAATAAGGAAAAAACATTGTTAAGACCATATAAAAACAATAACACCAATCAACAATATCAAATTTTGACGCAGGAAAATTATCTTACTTGAGAGGTTGTGACTTGCGATGAACTTAAAGAAATTTATCTTAATTTTAATGAATGTGCGTGATTGTTATAATTAAAACACTATAAGGCACTTCTTAACACACGTGTTTGATTCGACTCCGGGCCTCTCCGACTCGTTGAAATAGTTTGCCATTTGACAGTTGTTTGTGAATTTTTGTTAATAAAATTACCTATCTATGGTTAAGACTAATGCCGTAGAAATGAGCGCTGAGCGCTCGAATACTAAGTCGGCCCTAAGAATCTTAACCTTAACTGTTTTATACTAACTAGAGCTTAAGGCTTTAAGACCATTAAATGTTTAAAATTTGGTCTATTACGCTCACAAACGTTTAACATTCGAGTCTTAATGGTTCATTAGCGCTCAACCTGCGACAGTCGAGCGCGCAGCGCTTATTTTCACAATATAGTTAGATCAGCATAAAATGTAGGCAAAGTCAATCTCAAATATATTGTCAGTGATATTATGATAAATCTTTTATAGGATGACTTATTCACAAGAAATATTTTTGCAACGAATTCACCTAATCTGAAGGATATTTAAGTTAAATATAATTCTTGTAATATCCTAAGCCTTGTAACACTGTTTCGGCTGCTAATAAACAAACTTCGTGCATTAGAAAGTTGATTTTGCAAAGTTACAGCGGTTGTTATTATACTTTGTTTTACTTTGTTATTTATACTCGTATTTATATAAAATCTTTCAGCATTCTGAGAAAGTTCCCATCCCATCCTCTCCCTCCCCATTTTCCCAATCCGTTCCTCAATCTGCAAAGATAGGCAGCGCATCGAGGGGCGTGCCAACGTTTGTCATTCTGGACTGACGTTGACATGTTTCGCGGATATCTATGGACGACAGTATACACTTACCATCAGGTATGCTTGTCTGTCGCCTTATTTCTATATAAAAAAAAAGTTACAGCTTCACAGCAGTAGGTCCAGCTTTCATAACCTGTTACTATATCAAAAACGGCATTTGACTGACCATTGTCGAATTTTTCAAGTATTTGGAGATACCACGCGGCAGTGCTTTTGAGTCTTCGCTCAAATTGTGATGAATCCATCTAACACAAAACTTCCTTAACCGTACGTGATCGTGTAAAATAGTTTGAACTTGACTAATACCAATACTTAATGATGCCTGTATCTGTTGATATGTTGTTAGTTTGTCTGCTTCAATCATGAGTCGCACAGTTTTGATGTTTTCTTATATCACAGCTGTCGCAGGACTAACACCGTCACTGAGGTGACGATTAAACGTGATCGCACCACGTTTAAATTCACTGAACCAGTTATAAACAGTGGCACTGGATAGGACTTCATCACTAAATGTTAAGTCTTTCATAACTATGTTCCTAAACCAGAAGGTTTAGACCGCAACGAAAGTCATAATAAATCATTGAACGCAAATATTCTCTTGTTAAATTAATTTTTCTGCAAACACCTAATTTTCAAATTGACGTCAGAAATAAAAAAAGAAACAAATGACAGCTTTGAAAATTTAATGGCATTTGACAAGCAGAGTTCTATTTTCAAAATTCAAATTTGTTTTTTTTCTATCGTATTGTACAGTAGCCAGTTTTAAGAAGTTTTAGTTTATCCTATCAAACAGGACAAAATTTCTAAAATCATTGATCACTCTCAGCATACTTACACAATATGAGCATGCTACAAATTAGTATGTGAAACCCACGTGTGGTGTTAAAGTCGGCTGACATCATACGGTCATTAAAAACGGCAGCAATTAAGTGCTCTACTATTAGGTACTGACAGATATAGCGCGAAAGCACATAATTCAAAACAATTGACAATCCTCTATGCAGATGTTATTTTGTCAACTATATAATTATTTTAGATACAAGCATCTCCAATTATAATTTACAATTTGAGCTACTACAATACATTATACTAGCGTTGTAATGCTTTTTTTTGTAGCGCTATCTGGTGGCGAATTACAACAAAGTGGATAGCTTAAAATCTTCTTCATGAAAAGACTACATCTATGTGCCAACTTTCATGGTGATCGGTCAAACGGCGCCGAAGTCTATTAATCTGTATATACCAACTTCCATATTTGTATACAAGTAGGTATATAGATTTTATGGGAAATTACCTTATCTGATGTAATAAGGAAATAATCTGATGAAATAATCTGTTGGGAAATCACCTTATACACGGATATATTTATAAAAGTCAACAGTTAAAAACCTAATAATTTATTTGCATAACTTTGTAAATCAAAAAATCCAACGCGTGTTTGGTTATCTCATTCTAACGAACAATATAACAAACTTCAATTATTTTAATCATGAGTGATGGATTTCCTCCGATCCGAAATATTTTAAAACAGTTATATTTTTGTTCGGTGTTATTTGTAAAATACTGTGCACACGATTGTCAGTACAACAAATACGCACGCACACATGTGTGAAACTAAAGTAGGTACCTACAACACATTCTTACAGCGTTTATCTCTAAGAAGTCGTTACGCAATATTTGTCATTTCGTGTCACATATGTGCATATTTAGGTTACAGATGTTTATACAATGAAGTTTATTTTTATACTTGTGTCAATATATGCCACATTATATGACAAAGGGATTGTATTGTCGGTTTCACCTTACCAGTATACTCGCAATTTGGTGAAAACTTAAACAAAAATGGTTTATTTAAAAGCAATAAAAATATTTTATGTTCTAAATCGGGTCTGAACGTGTACATAGGTCACACTGAAAGATTCCGGAACTGGTCACTTACATAAACAATATTTAAAAAGTAATTACAATGTTTGAAAATGGAACTCTTTGGCTGTAGAATAAAGTTTATTTCATCTAACAGTCATTTGTTTTTTTCATTGTGGCGTCATTTTAAAAATTGTGTGTCTGCATTGCGATGAATTTAGCTGTGTGAAAATTTTCGCTGTATGATTTTCTACGACTTTCAAGTGTAATTTGACAGCTCATTAGAGCCTCGCTTGGCTTCAAACTGCATTTGGCGA
This sequence comes from Sesia apiformis, assembly GCA_914767545.1. NCBI lineage: Eukaryota > Metazoa > Arthropoda > Insecta > Lepidoptera > Sesiidae > Sesia > Sesia apiformis. The sequence continues at coordinate 15,076,899 of OU611965.1, read as the reverse complement.
TGAAGCACCAAGCGAAACGACAATTTATAGCTGGTTTGCAGAATTCAAGCGCCGTCGTGTCAATCTCAGTGACGAATTTCGTGAAGGTCCATCCACCGCTGTCAACAACAAAAACATCGATTCTGTGCGCCATATGATCGAAACAGACAGGCATGTGACATACAATGAGATTCGGGTATCCTTAGGCATAGGCATGAGTCAAATACAATCAATCTGACACAAACATTTGGCTGTGCGATAGCTGTGCTCGCGGTGGGTCCCACACAATTTGACTGAGGCTCAGAAAACGGGACGCGTCACTTTGTGCAATTCCATGCATACCAGATTCCACGACATAGTAACAAGTGACGAAACATGAACTTACAGCTACGATCTCGAAACAAAGCAGCAATCGACCATTTGGGTTTTTCAAGAAGAGCCGAACCCGACCAAAGTGGTGTGTGTGCAAAGTGCCGTGAAGCAGATTATCAGTTCTTTTTTTAAGAAAAACTGGACACGTGGCTACTGTTGCTTTGGAGAATCGTCGTACCGTGAATGCTGATTGGTACACGACCATTTGCTTGCCGGAAGTTATTGACGAACTCCGTAAAAACAACGCATAATCTTGCACCATGACAACGCCTGCTCTCACACGGCCAAACAGACAAACGACTTTTTGAATTCAACGTAGAATTCATGAGCCATCCTCTATACAGTCCCAACTTGGCACCTTGTGCCTTCTACTTGTTTCCAAAAATTCAGAACCAATTACGCGGTCAACGATTTTCATCGCCAGAAGAGGCCGTCGAAGAGTATGAAAAACATGTTTCCGAGGTCACCACGGAGGAGTGGAATAAATGTTATGGAAATTGGTTTATTCGTATGAAAAAGTGTATTAACGTTCACGGAGAATGTTTTGAGAAACAATCGATTGATTTTTGGCCATTCATTGTAATTTTCTCTTATTCATTCCGGAAACTTTCAGTGTGGCCCTCGTTTAATAAAGGTATTTGTTTACCTTTTATTCCTACCTTTTTTATGTATAGTAGGAATAAAAGGTAAACAAATACCTTTTTATTATACGCGTTCAGATCTGATTTAGAACATAAAATGTGTACAAAACACGAAAGTTTAAATGTTTTTATCTAAACACAATCTTTATCTCAATCTTTTTAATTGTTATGTAAACGGATTACTCACGATTTAGTATAGCCGATATTTCGTTCCAGTTACATGAACTGTGGTCGCGGCGAGACTATTATTAATAAATAGTAACCCGTTTACATAACAATTATTATGTTCAATCACGATAACAAAAATTTAAAATCTTACGAAACCAGATTTTTATCTTAACCAATGTTAATTAAAGAAAGTACATACCTACGACATTAAAGTAATTTGTTCACATTGACGTTACCAATTAATCAGTTGTAACTAATATGGCCATGCGGTGTCGACCGGCTTTAGAATAGCACCTCTCCATTTTCTCAAGCAAAGCAAATAGAAAATCGCATCTCCCGTCACAGAAGTGCGGTCCATCCGCATTTCCTAGATACGGAGGTGTCGCGTACTGTTCGGTCCAAAAATTATTTTATATCGCGAACCCGTAGGCTGTGGAACGAACTGCCTCAAGAGGTCTTCCCATTAACATGGGGTTCTTCAAGAGAGCTGTGAATAGGATTTTGCAAGGTCGGCGGCGCGCCCGCATACCCCCTGGTGTTGCAGGTGTCCATGGGCGGCGGTAACACTTACCATCACGTGGGACCGCTTGCTCGTCCGCCCTCTTCTCTATAAAAAATAGCAAAGCAGATAGCAAAGTGGCTACCACAAGCCCTGATGAACTGTACTTCATTTACATTCTTTAGAGGTGGTGTACCATCTCTAAAAGAATGGACTCACCAACCCGCTTGGACAGCGTGTCGTTTCAAGGCCATTCAAAGGTTGTAATCATAGAAATCTAATTTTAGATTTCTATGGTTGGAGCGTATAAATAAAGCATCTAAATTATAATTTAATGAGTGACGTAAACATATTGAAAAACGTAGCGTGTTACCCTCACGCCAGGTGGACGGATGACTTGATGAAAGTCGATAGTGGGTGGATGAGAGGAACTGAAGACCGTGTGTGGTTGCCGATCCTTAGGAGATTCGGATGTAGCAGTGGTAGACACACGGGCTGATGGTATACTATAAACATATTGATAAATTTAAATGCAATTAAACCAGCCCTTTCAGTATCCAGTGCTAGACATGGCCCTCCTCGTTCATGAGGGATGAATGGCCTTAAAACGTCACGCGGGCCAAGTGAGTTGGGGTGTCCACTCTTTTAAAAGTAGTGTATTTCCTCAGCGCTTGTAATGGTCTATAGCCGACAGATACCACACCGCAATTTAAATGCCTTCAAAAAAATATTTTTCTTATTTCCCTATTAAATTGCAATGTATATTAATTATAATTAACTACTAGTTTATTATATATTTTGCACCATATTATATACTAATCATTACTTATTGTATATGTATTGTTAGTAACATTAAAAAGAATATCTTTTACATAAAGTAACTCTTATAAAGTTACCATAATAAGATTTGTTGCTTACGTTTTACTAAAATACGAGTATATGTATAAATATGAGGACCCCAGAGGTCAAGGGGTCTAAGTGACATTTTCGAAAGAATTGAGTTAGATGCAGTAACAGACTGTTAAAATACTATTCTTTTTAGTGGTGAGGAGATCCGAGTGATTTCCCTAACAGATGCTGCTACCTAGTGTGTTGCCCCTTCACCACTAGTAGTGCATGCTAACACTGCTCCACAGGTAACACGTAGCACAGGTGAAAATGTAACGTAAAATACGTAACGTGTTACGTAAAATGTAACACAGGTGATTTTAATAATCTATTGTTAGTACTAATTAGAAGCAAATGGCCAAAGTGTTGGCCTAAAATGGTCAAAACAAAAAAAAAATAACTTTCCCTCTTACAAAATTTTGTTGACTTTTGGTTCAATTATCTCAAAACATAAATTTTGTCACTTAGACCCCTTTACCTCTGGGGTCCTCATATATAGTTTGAAAATAAAAAAGAAAATATATTAACTATTTCTAAACATCTTTATAGGTATTCTTAGTGATAAAAAAATATAGAATAATTTATTTAAATGTAAAAATTAGACTGAATTAAGTTTAAATGAAATCAATACGTGAAACAATTAGGAAATTGACATATTGCGATAAAACATGTTGCCAGATAAGTAAATGTTTTTGAAATATCGTATTACAAATATGCTTATGCATAATGTACTATGCTTCATATAGATCTGCGTCTGCATCACTGTTATTTCAGCATTCTTTTATTTTTAATTTAAACGTCATATTTTTTAATTCCTTTTTTTATAGAAAGAATGTGGCAAACGATCAGAATGTCCACATGATGGTGAGTGGATAATGAACATCCGCGACACATTCCAACACCAGTCCATAATAACAAACGTCGACGCTCAGATCAGATGTGCTGACTGTCCTTGGAGCTTTTAGAATGAATTTGGAGAAAGCGTTTAGAAAATTCGATGGAAATGGGCTCTGGTATATCTCACTCACTCCCGCAACAAATATAATGCAGCAGGAAATATAATCGTGTTTATGAAAGTTCAATTTCTTATTTAAATGACAAACAGACGAGGTCTCCTACTAAGTAGGTAGCCGTTTTGCTCAATAAGTTATAACAACAGGCACATTTTTTTTTATAAAATAAGGCGGCAGGTGAGCATACCGTCCACCTGATGGTAAGTGGATACTGTCGCCCATAGACAACCGCGATACATGCCAACATCAGTCCAGAATGACAAACATTGGCACGACCCCGGATGCGCTGCCCACCTTTGGAGATACAGTAGTGGATTTGGAGAAAGGGTTGATAAAATGGGAAGGGATAGGATGGAAATGGGCTCAGGCACATCTCACTCACTGCCGAAACACGAACGTACATTAGGGAAATATGATAAAGCGAGAAATGCAGTACATTTCAAGGTAGTCTTCTGTGAGAGAGGGGTAACGTGGCCAGTCGAACGCGCCCAGCGGCTGTTGGATTGCTGGTGGGTTTGAAGGTCGTTATTATAGCAGCTTTATAAAGATATAAAGCTACATACATATAAATATATAATACATATAATATGCTACATTGTATATAAACAAAACGCCAGCGACCGTTAAGTGGGTAGGTATATTTATAGAAGTGAAAGGGGGGTATTGTAACGTATTCAATGCAACAGGTTTGGAGACTCTTTTTATATATATTTTTTTCGGAATGTCTAAATTCTTGTGGCCCTAGTGACCTTTCAAGAGTCACCGGTCGAAATTACTCTTTTTATAAATAAACTAAGGATTTAACGTGTTTCTGGAGTGTGTAAGAGCAGCCAGTTAGTCTCTTTTTCTATCCCATCTCGTATTGTCTAGTAGTTCCTATTCCATCCAATCCTACGCCACACATTCTGCTCCACGTATCCAGCGGAAGTGAATTGGGATAATATGAAATGGATGGCTACGATCCAATTCCATACTCGTGAAATTAATGAAGCAGGTTGGATTGATGTTGAAATAGATTATTTATACTTTCACAACTTCATTAATTGAGTATTCTAAATTTAAAACGAATTTTGGTATCGTTAGTTTATTTATTTTTCCTTGTAACTGCTAATTAAGTTACGCAGTATGTAATTGATTAAAATATTAATGCATTATAGTAATTACAGCACACAGTGTGTCAAACACTCAAGTCCATTTTATGCACATTAGTAAATTTTGGAAACTACTTATGTATTATTGTTTTTTTTTATTTGGGCTCGCACATTGTGTAACTGTCCGTTTATTTCCTTAATAAAATAAACTACTACTTATTCTCAATACTTTTAGCGTAATTTGTGGAATAACAAAGGTGGGCGGTACATTTGTGAACAATGCAACGTTCGTTAATATCGAATTATTAATTGCAGATGTCCATGAGTGACAGACAGTATTTGATTGCTACTAAGCGAACCATCTGTCTATTTAACATTTTATATTTTCGCGATTTCCACACATATTTATATATTCAAATGGGTCTTAACGCGATTGAATACATTCATACATCCGTGTATAAAACACCGTCTTTTAAAACTATGCCTTGCACATTTTTCCATTCATTTGTATGTCTAATTAACATTGCAATTGAATCATACACGCATGTTTGATTCTAACTTGACAACTGGAGCGACTTGCATAATCCCCTCCCCCCACCCAAATACATTATTATTACTTATCAGAACAGACGTAATCCTATTTGTGCAAACAAAAACAACGCAAATTCAAAACAACATCAAGTATTTGTAATTGACATATGGCAATTACATATGGCAATTATATATTTAAAGATCATAATAAAATCACACCTGTAGTAGATGATAACTTTTAATATTGTGCAAAAAAACGTCCACCACAGAAATAGACACCTAAAGTTATAATACTAAATTATAAATGTCAATTATGCTTATTGTTATTAGTTATAATAACGATAATGGTATAAATGTCGATACAACCTTTAATATTATGTAGACAAACTTTCACCACGGAAATAAACACTTAACAAAAGTTATACCTAATTGTTACTAATAAACTAATAATACACTGCTTTAAAATTGACAGAAACAATAATTTAGTTTAGAATGTATTATTATCATTTTCGGTAAACAGACAGACTTAGTTTTTTTTTGGTCTAGTATTCAAAAACATAATATTCTGCAATTTTGAAAAGGCTTTTATTTAAATGAGCACCAACTCCATGAGCAACAAAACGACGTATTTTTGAATAACTAAAGTAAATAATTTTAAATTACTAAGAATTACATTACCAAGTGGACCTATTTCTTTATTATCAACAGACAACCTAAACCCCACCTTTAAGGTTGCTGTCATCGAATTGCTGCACATTCGATATATTCTGCTGCTAAATGCTAATTGAATTATTTCTATTTTGAATATATCACCAAAAATAACAAAAACTTACGTATTATAAGGAATGCTCGTTTTCCCGGGTAAGGACGCCATGTTGGTTCACAAATATACTTTTTTTAAACGACACGCACTAGCGAACGGTAGAAAGTCCGAAGTGACACTGCGCCCGCGCAGGCTCGATAATAAGTAAGTATACAGAATAATAAAAACAGCACACGTCAACTGACCAGAGAAAATATACATACAAGTTTGGAACCAGTTCTCAAGTTATTTATTCTGTCAAGGTTGTCTGGGTGAATTGCAGAGGCTACAACGTAGAAATAACGTTATTTCCAACCAAATTTATATGTTTTCGACGCCATATTTGATAGCACGCATTGGGATATCTTCCGTGTGTTATGATACACACGGTATCATGATACACATGTTATGATACAATATGAGATACATGGACACAGAAAGAACACTAACTTTAAAAATACGAAACAAACACAAATTTAGTCTATATTCAACTCCCGAAATCTAAACCCCTGGGGGTTGACTATTGAGACGTTGACTAAGACTATTGACTATAAAACATATATTGAAACGTTTAAATAATTCCACCTCTAACCGTTGTTTCCACCCGCAGGAGTTGAGCACTAATTTATTTTTTTTATACTTCCAGGAATCAAACGAGGCCTTTCACACATTATTACTTGTGAAGTAATAACTTGTCAGCCTATGTCACTAGCCCTTTTCTCGCCCGTTGCTGAACATGGGCATTAATAGTGCATTAATCATGCTCCTCATAGTTTAGTGCCATCCATCCCTCGTGTCGTGTGCATAGGGATGAATGGCCGTAAACCTCCACGCTGGCCAAGCAGGTTGGCGAGTCCACTCTTTCAAAAGTGGTGTAGTTCCTCAGGGTGTGCGGTAGCGGCTTTTACGACACTCACGGGAAGAAATAGGGTGGTATTATTCTAAAGCCTCATTATTTCATTATCATAAACTAATACCTATTTCCATAACGCCTCACAATTATTTAACATCCATTTAAGCAACTGTGATCGTAACGCTGTTTTTAATGTCAAAATGCGCTGGTAAATGGTGTCATTCAAGAGACATTTTTACGAGTGACCCAAATTATTTGTGAAGAATTTCAGTCCACACCTGTTACTGTTGACACACGCCGCGCATTGTTGAATATTTTTAATCGTCTATTTGTTCAAAACCTTAACAGTTAAGGTGTTAAATGATTAAAAATATTTTTATGTAGATACTGTCGCAACAAGAAATAATTGTTGAGCCACTTTCTACAGGCTGTGGGATTTAAAACGCGATTCATGAATGCATTATTACTTCATTATGATTCATTAAAACACTTTATCACCGAGGCATGCGCGAAATTACTTTTATTCGAATACACTTAGCTTGGATTCCACTACTTTAATCCACTAGTTTAATCCACAATTATTAAACTGTGCCGTGTTATAAGTTATAATAATGCCATGTTTGATACGTACGACTGTGACGTGATATCATTGAATTATATAGGTATTATGTTGTCGATGTTTGCTTAATTCTGCCAAATTAAGATTGCCAAATTGCCAACTATCCTTAGTGTCTCAACAATTACATCTGTGGTGTTATAGAACAACGTGAGTTGTTTACATAGTCGTAATGCATCTCCCACTTTATCATATTCCCCAATCTACGTACACGTTTGGGTAGTGAGTGAAATATTCTATCCTATCCTATCCTTCCCAATTTTTCCAACCTTTTATCTAAATCCATTCCTACATCTCTACAGATTGGCAGCCCATCCAGGGGCGTGTCATCGTTTGTCTTTGTGGATTGAAGTTGGCATGTACCGCGGATGTCCGTCCATTGATAGGTGATGGAGAGATTCCAGTCGAAGTTTGTCATAAACAATCGATCCGGTCGTTCTCCGTGGCCTCCCGTGGCCATGTTCTTGACGTCGAACTTACCAGAACGGAAACGATCAAACCAAAAACGCAACGTTCGTTCGTTTGCGGTGTTTGGTTCGTACACATCGTTGATATTGCATGCCATCTGTGCTGCAATGCTGCCACGACGGAACTGATATTCGATAATAATGCGAACTTTCAACTTTTCCATTGTCGCAAACAACGATATCTAATCGATATTTGGAATTCCAAGCCAAACGCAAAATAAAGTGGCCACTATGAATAAACTGCCAACGTAAAGCCCTAATATTGCTACTCTCGGTACAGCGCTTGTAGACTAATCACTCGCATAATACATATTGAAATCCTCGAACCGTGACAATTATTCGCTGATACAATTGAGGGGCCTTTTCACGAATAGAACAAACACAATGGCAAGAGGCCGTGAACTTGCAGCTGCTATTATGGTTCAAGGTTTTTTCCCAGAGTAATCATAGGTAGCAAAGGCATTAAACTCTGTCACGTCAAGAATCAGGCTCAGATAAATAGACGATAGTCGACCTTATGGCGTTTGTACACGGTTGAACGTCTCAGACGAGAATACAATTCACTTCGTGGTAATTGGATACTGTGGCCCATGGACAGCCCCGGTACATGCCGACATCAGGTTACATCCGACTACCTTAGGTTGCTTATGCAATCTGCATAAAGTAACTACTTGGTCAAAATTTATATAAGCAAAGAACGGTCTAAAATATTCGTGCATGGCGGTAAAAAGTTGGATAAGTCAATATCAACTGTTGTTCGAGGGCACGGTTTAAAAATTTAAATTTATGATTTCGCTTTGAATATAATTTTAATGCTGAACACAATTTCTCTGAAACTATTTAAATATTGAAAGGTGTAACTAAATTTTTTATTGTAAATCCAAAGTAATAAAAATAAAGTGATAAAACTCATAATCTAAAATTTTATATATTTTGAATTATTTCTACTGTGTATGAATAAAGATAGATAGATAAAACTTAAAATAACTAAAACTTTACATTAAAATTTTATATTTGAAATCGGTTCTTAACGCGTACAATTAGAGGCTTTTTTCCCGTTATTTCCATATATATTAAGTAAAAACAAAAGGTAAACAAAGCCTACAATTGTACGCGTTTAGGACTGATTCACAATATAAAATGTGAACAAAACGTTAAAGTCTAAAAACCTTTAAAAACAAATATTTGTATTGCAAAGAAAACATGTTTTAAGACGGCGGTGCCGACAGAAAGTACGACACGTGAAGAGTAAATATAAATAGATCACTTTTCCCATCGAGTATCGTTACTTCTTAATGTCGCCATTAATTATTCAAGTTTTTTAAATCAAGCGCACTGTCGTCTCGTTTGCCAATTTTCTATTTAAAAGAGAAAGGTTTTACAGGTCGAGAGTGGGTAGTAAATATCCCATCGATTCAGTATATATGGGATATATGGGATGGGATATGGGGATATGGTATATTTAATTTAGTATTCGTATACTGGACGGCATTTAAAAAAAGAGTCAAAATTAATACGCGGTGTCGTAAGTTGTCTCATACATAGTATACGTTGCATTATATGTAATTCACTTGTTCGGCCTTATCTTGACTATCTAACAGAAATTTGGAGACGTCCATCCAACCAATAATATAAAAAATCTTCAGATTGCTCAGAACAAATTAATTAAGATCCTATTTAACCACGTTTTCTTAACACCTACCATAGACATTTGTAAAAATACAAAAACAATACACATCAAGCTAATATACCTATACTCTTATAAAACCTGCATCCATATACATAAAATATTAGATGAAAATACAAACTCGCACGTTATACTATACATATTTAGAAAGGAATGCCATGGATCTAAGATACAAAATAATATACAGTTGAAGTTACCTACAACTGTTCATTACGGTTAAATGAAACATAATGTTTGAGGGAGTACAGCTGTATAATAATAATAATAACGAAGGGAATTAAAGATATAGCTCAGTTTAGTGTACTTAATATATAGCTAAGTTTAGTGTACTTAAGATGTAGCTAAGTTTAGCTAACCGAGTATTTGAGGTGTAAATAAGTTTAGTGTATTTAATATAGGGTTTTCCAATAAGGACTTGACAACTTTTTTTCAAAATAAAATGCAAACTATTTGAGATATTTCAAAAACTTTATTATCGGATTGAAGTACAATCAAAACATTTATGAATGGAACTCGACTTCGTTCATATGGCCACCGCGGGCACGTTTGCAGCGGTCGATTCGTTGGACCCAATTTTCGATGACTCGGCCACACATTTCGGCCGAAACGGCTGCTATTTCGCGTTCAATGTTGGCTCTGAGCTCTTCCAACGTCGTCGGCTTGTTGGCATAGACCAATGACTTGACGTAGCCCCAAAGAAAAAAGTCTAGAGGCGTTAAATCGCACGAACGAGGCGGCCAATCGACTGGTCCATTTCTTGAGATAACACGCTCATCAAACTTACTCTTCAATAAATCGATTGTAACGTGTGCTGTGTGGCTTGTGGCACCGTCCTGTTGAAACCACATGTTGTCCAAGTCCATATCTTCCAATTCGGGCCACAAATAATCGGTAATCATGGCGCGATAACGATTACCATTCACAGTAACGTGACGATCATTATCGTCGACGAAAAAATATGGCCCTATGACGCCGCCGGCATGCAAACCGCACCAAACAGTTATTTTTTGTGGATGAAGTGGTGTTTCATGAAGCACATGTGGATTTTCACCCGACCAATAACGCATATTTTGCTTATTGACGAACCCATTGAGCCAAAAATGAGCTTCGTCACTGAAGATGATTTTGCGATGAAATTGATCATCTTGGCGCATCTTTTCCAGAGCCCAATCGGAGAATGTACGTCGCTTCAAATGGTCCATCGGCTTCAATTCCTGAGTCAGCTTGATCTTGTATGGGTGTAAACCAAGATCCTTACGCAAAATTCGCCATAAAGTGGTCTGGGCGATGTCCAACTCTTGAGAACGCCGTGGAATTGACTGCTTTGGATCATTTGCTACGGACGATTCAACGGCAGCGATATTTTCGACACTTCGCCAACCCGTTGTCTCACTGGCACGGCAACATCACACAACGAATATGTAGACTCAAATTTTTGCACTAAACTTGTTACTGCCTGTCTACTAGGGCGAGAATTACGACCGAAAATCGGAGTTAACGCTCTTAAAGTAGCGGTCACCGACTCCGAATTTCTGTAGTAAATTTTTATAATTTGCAGACGTTGTTCGTTCGTGTACTTTACCATGATGAAAATGTTAAGTTTACTGAATAAATTGACAGTGACAGTTCGATGAATAGTGAAAGGGTGCGTTCACAAATTGAATTCAAAGTTGTCAAGTCCCTATTGGAAAACCCCTTATATAGCTAAGTTTAGTGTATTTAGGATACAGCTAAGTTTAGTGTACGAGTATTTGAGATGTAGCTAAGTTGAGTGTATTTAAGATATAGCTAAGTTTAGTGTACGAGTATTTGAGGTGTAGCTAAGTTTAGTATTTAATATATAGTTAAGTTTAGTGTATTTAAGATATAGCTAAGTTTAGTATACGAGTATTTGAGATGTAGCTAAGTTTAGTGTATTTAAGATATAACTAAGTTTAGTGTATTTGAGGAGAGATTGCAACTAAATAACAAGAATAAATAATATTCGCTAAATTGTACCTAAAGTTATTATTGTCAGTACCTGGACAAATATTAATATTAAGTAATATATAAATATTGTTTCTCAGTTAAGTGAATATTGTGTCCCCCAAATGTCACCACCACAGAGGGTTTTCAACTCATCTCATCCAATCAGTACCGGCGACATTTCTATCAATAACTTCCTAATTCGCCCCATATGAACGCCCACAACACAATCCAAAGATAATCAATAAGGATGTAATGAGGAAACTTGTTAGCAAATAGGTAAAGTTGGGTGTCCCGGGGGATTAGGGAACACCTGCGTATGAATCCCCTTTAGTGTATGTGGGAGGTCACAGGGTTCTAATACGTTTTCGAAAATTTACTGTAAAGAGTGAAAAGTAGGTATTCCCGATAATAGAACAAAAAATCGATTTCATTTTTACTGGTCATTTTTCGATAACCATTCTTAAAACTGTGACGAGAATTATGTATACCTGACATAAGTGTCATGCTTCGCCGATGCTGCTTTTCAAAGAAGAAACGGTCTTAGTGACATTTTTACGAAAACATTAACAACATAAATATATTCGGAAATTAAATATTTTTAATTCGATAATTAAAAATAAACAAAGAGAAGCATTATATTGCATATTACAAAACTGCAGGTTTCTAGCTTGATTTTAAATTAATGAAAATTTTACCAAATTATTTTTTTGCATTTGGATAGAATGTAATTTTTTTTATAGAGAAAAGTCGGCAGTCGAGCATACAGTCCACCTGACGATAAATGGATACTGTCGTCCATAGACATCCGCGATACATGCCATCATCAGTACAGAATGACAAATGTTGGCACGCCCCCAAATGCGCTGCCTACCTTAGCAGATTAAGGAATGAATTGGGAAAATGATGAGGGATAGGATGGGATGGGAATGGGCTCTGGCATATCTCACTCACTACCGAAACACGTACGTACATTGGGGAAATACGATAAGTAGGAAATGCAGTACATTTCACGGTAGTCTTCTGTGGGAGAGGAGTTACGTCGAGTGCGCCCAGCGACTGTGGGAATGCAGCATGCAGTCTCCCTCTTGCATGCATTTGTGCCATTTTTTCTTATTTCCATATGCCAGATACAACGCCTGGTACTGTTCTCTTATAATGATTGTATTGACATAGCACGAAATAGTTAATGAATGTAAAAATATTTAATCATATAATTTCATTCCAAAATCACGAGTATCGAGTGTGCGTCTGGTTTGAAGAGCCATTCCTGATATCATATTGAGAAAAAGGTCACGAACATGGGCGTAGCCACCGTGAGGCAAATTAAGGTACTTTCCCCCCCACCCCTGACATAGGGAAGAATAAGTAACATACTTTTTGCATTACATACACTGTAACTATTTAAATTATAAGAAAATTGCTTTTGCCCTACCCAGGATAAAATTCTGACTACGCCCGTGAGCACGACACTTATTTAGTACAAATTAGTAGATTTATAGGACTATAGGCGGTAGAAGAGCATGCAGTCCAACTGGTGGTAAGTGGATACCGTCGCCCGTAGACACCCGTCATGCCAACATCAGTCCAGAATGACAAACGTTGGCATGCCCCCGGATGCGCTGCCCACCTTTGAAGTTTAATTATTTATTTGGACAAAGATTTGAGAAAATGGGAAGGGATAGGACGGGATGGGAATGGGCTCTGGCATATCTTACTCAATACCGAAACACGTACAAATGTAAAATTTGTACGTGTACAAATGTTAAATGATAAACAGACAAGTATTCAATGAATATACAATTGCTACAAAATCATCATCATACAAATACATACATCATACTACTACAAATCATTATTCATCGAATACTTACTTTCAGGGTTACAGGCTGCTCCTCAATTCGAATATTAGGATTATTTCAAGAGCCATTTTTGTATTGATATAACTTTTGTATTGATGTAACTTTTGTATTGATGTAACTTTTGTATTGATGTAACTTTTGTATTGATGTAACTTTTGTATTGATATAACTTTTGTATTGATATAACTTATGTATTGATGTAACTTTTGTATTGATGTAACTTTTGTATTGATGTAACTTTTGTATTGATATAACTTTTGTATTGATATAACTTATGTATTGATGTAACTTTTGTATTGATATAACTTTTGTATTGATGTAACTTTTGTATTGATATAACTTATGTATTGATGTAACTTTTGTATTGATATAACTTTTGTATTGATTTAACTTTTGTATTGATATAACTTTTGTATTGATATAACTTTTGTATTGATATAACTTATGTATTGATATAACTTATGTATTGATATAACTTTTGTATTGATATAACTTATGTATTGATGTAACTTTTGTATTGATATAACATTTGAAACCTTTTACTAAGAATTCCAAAATTTGTTCTATAAAATGTACTATTTTACTACTAAATAACTGTAGAGGCCTTTTCTAATATCACCAATGGCTTGTCAAACCAGACGCACGTGAATTCTGATACTTTGCTTCCATTATGAAACTCATCGAGCCATGAGTCACTCTTAATTAATTCAAATATGTACGTAAATAAACGTCTCTTGGCTGCATCGCAGTCTAAAGCAGACTATGTTTGTGTTACAAATATCGTTTTATCATGTCATAGTAACAAGAAACTTTAAATGAATCCATGTCCGGTGACTCTCGAAAGGCCACTTAACACCGCCAGAGGATTTAATTCCGTAACTATGTGTGTAATGTTATGGATATTAGTGACATTATCTGTGTCACTGATATCCATATTAGTGACATTATCTGTGTCACTGATATCCATATCAGTGACCTTATTGTCTGTTCTAAGACCCCAGATATCGAGAGTTGCTCGTATAATCTTAAAAATATAACGTATTTGTTCTTATTTCTTTAATTTAAGAAATAGTTTCTAATTAAACAGAAACGTGAAACAATGTAATGTTATGTAAGGCTAGCTTTTGCCCGCGACTTGGTTCCCCTGGGCTATATGCCTATATGTTAATCCGGATTACAATCTACCTAGCTGCTAACTTTCGTCGAAATCTGATTAATCGTTTCGACGTGATTAAGCAACAAAAATCTAGACTTTCGCATTTTAGTTGGAATTAGTGGGATATATGTATAACATATAAATGAGTCCATACCGACAATAAGGTGTATTTTGTTTAAAAAACTTCACAAATCTGTACATATAATAAAATCGTAACACGGCCGTGTCTGTACGTGAAATATATTTAGAAAAATGTCATTGCAGTGTAAAGTGATACAAATGTGATACATGTGATACAAAACAACAATTTTTTGGAATTTTTGTCTGTCTGTCTGTCTGAACACGCATCATTCAAAAACCGCTAGATGAATTTTAATGAAACTTGGCGCAGTTGTAACTTGTATGCTGGGTTAACATTTAGGCTACTTTTTATACAGATAAATTATGAAGTTCCTACGGGGATCACAAGTTCAAGCAATCGAAGTCGCTGGAACTGCTAGTTTTTAATATAATTATACTTATGTAGAGGGAAACTGCATGCTGCATTTCCACAGTAGCTGGGCGCACTCGACTAACCACGTTATCCCTCTCTCACAGAAAGCTACCTTGAAATGTACTGCATTTCCTACTCTATCGTATTTCTCCAATGTATACGTGTTTCGGTAGAGAGTGAGATATGTCAGAGCTCATTCCCATATTATCCTATTCCTCCCCATTTTTCCAAACCTTTCTCCCAATCCATTTGTAATTCTGCAAAGGTAGGCAGCGCATCAGGACGCGTGCCAACGTTTGTCATTCTGGACTAATGTTGGCATGTATTGCGGATGTCCATGTGCTACAGTATCCACTCACAATCAGGTGGACTGTATGCTCGTCTACCGCCTTTTTTATATAAAACGAATCTAAAAATATGATGGTTGGCATTGTCATGTGTTGTCGCTTGGCTTTGGAATAACACCACCCCGTCTCTTCCCGTGGATGTCGCGAAAGGCGACTAAGGAATAACAAAGCTACAACGCCCTGAGGAATTACGCACCTGTAAAAGTGTGGACACGACAACACGCTTGAAAAGTGTACCATTTTGAGGCCATACATCTCTCTTACACAAGGCAATGTGTATGATTTGACCCATATGCCCATATTGTATGAGTTGGTGTAATAAGACGTATAAGTAGAAGTGCCTCAAGAGGTCTTCCCAATAAGCTACGACATGGGGTTCTTCAAGAAAGCTGTGAATAGGATTTTGCAAGGTCGGCCGCGCGCCCGCATACCCCCTGGTGTTGCAGGTGTCCATGGGCGGCGGTAACACTTACCATCACGTAGGACCGCTTGCTCGTCCGCCCACTTATCTATAAAAAAAAATAAGTGTAATAATGACGGTATAAAAACTTATTACGATATTTTACGGTATGTTTTTACATTGTTGAGGAAAAGCAACAATGAAGGGTATCCGTTATCAACACCACGTATCCTTTTATACCTAAGTATTGTAAAGTAGTCATACATTAAAACAATCCACATGCCCGCATGCTATAACATGTTAGTAATACAATAGATAACTAGCGTAACACACTTAGCATTCAAAAGTAATACAGACATTCTACTGGCGTTAACAGGAGAACGGTGATAGCCAAGGTTGTCTGTCGACTGTTCTCGAGTAATGTTCGTGAATTCAAATATCCCATACCTACGTATTTTTTTTTAAGATTCCACGTTATTTTATTCTTTACTTATCCCTAGCTTGACGGTGAAGTAACACATCGGTAGGAAGTTCTTTTTTACCAGAAGACACTGCTTCCCTCTGGAACAAATCGAGAGGACACTCGCTTCATTTACCGCTCTCGCTTCTTCATATTCGCTTGAATTGATGGCGGACGAGCGGTCGGACCACATGATGATAAGTGGTCACTGCCACCGATGGACACTTGCAACACCGGGGGACGTGTGGGTGCGCTGCCGATCTTGCAGAAATCTGTTCATAGCCTGTTCATTCTTTTAAAGAGCCCCATATCATAGCGTAACGCAATACCTCAGCTGGCAGCTCATTCCACATTCGTGTTATCGCGGTATGAAGTGTCTTTTCGACCGCACAGTACGCAGCGACTCTGTGTCAAGGAAGTGTGGATGAACAGCACGACGATGACGATCGCGATGGTAAAAACCCGAAGTTGGTATCAAATTGCACAGCTGCATCAGAACATTCCCCATTATAAAGGCGGTAGAAAACGTAAAGAGATGCAACATCTCTACGGATGCTGAGCGATTCTAAACCACCTTTAAACATTCTAAACCGAATTGTCGACGATCCCACTCTCACGAGTGGGATCGTCGACAATTCTGCTAGCGCGTCGATGGATGGAGTCAAGAGGGTCCAGTTGGTACTTCGGTGCACCCGCCCGGAGGTGTGAGCAGTACTCCATATGAGATCTAACTTGGGGTCGCTTATCGACTGGTCAAATTAAGACGAAAGAAAAAACCGTTTAGTTAGCCGCAATTACAACATGAAATAGTCTTAAGTTAACAAATGTAGAACATGTTCACCATTGTCTACCTTAGGCAAACAATCCAACTAGGCAAGTCCAACTTCTGCAATAGGAGGTCAAGGAGGTCAATAGACGCAATCAACTTGGTTGGGCAGCATTTGGGATTATGTGTCTGCTCCTTTCGTCTTCTATACCACAATGCTTGAAGACGAAAGTCTTCAATCAGTGCGTCCTGCGATTGATGACGTATGGTGCTGAAAGGTGACCTCTAACGGTAGGTCTGATCCATAAGTTCAAAGCCACTCAGTGAGCCATAGAGAGTGCTATGCTCGGAGTTTCTTTGCGGGATAGGATCCGAAAGGAAGACCTTCGCCAAATAACTAAAGCCACCGACATAGCTCGTAGAATCGACATGTTGAAGTGGCAATGGGCAGGTCATATTTGCTGTAGAACAGATAACCGATGGGTAGACGAATCCTCTAGTTGAGGCCGTGTACCAATAAGCACAGTGTGGGACGCCCTCCGTACAGATGCACCGACGATAAAGAAATTCGCCGGTGGTGATTGAATGAGAAGCGCCGAGGATGGTGTGTGGTAGCTAGCCCTGGGAGAGACCTATATTCAGCAGTGGAGAGACATAGGCTGATATAGGTATGTATAGAACCTTTATTGCGGCCTGTGTTTGCGCCAAATGGGCATTCAGTTTAGCTTTAGCTTAGCTACCCTCTATCATAAAAATGTATAAATCAAAGGAATCGCGTACCTGTTGAATGATTGAATTAAACGGTATTTGCCAGAGCCCATCCCAACGAGTAGGAAGTAAGATAGGATGAAAAACAGCTCAGGAAAAACGAACAGTGAAATAGGATGGGGAAAACATCCTTTGTAATCCTTATTGATATTTCCTAATTCACACCTAAATCTACAGAGCAACCAGAGGCATTCCAACGTCTGCTATTTTGGACTGATGTTGTTATGTATCGCAAATGTCGCAGAGCAACAGTATTCAATTATCACTTGTCTGATGAGATTTTGGGACCCTATCGCTTAAACGAAAATGAACGTTATTGCATGTGTCTTATTCGTGATATAATAAAAATCATTATTGCTTGTACTCGTACTGCAGGGTACCTATAGTAATTACCCCAGGGGCGTATTATGAACTCTTAAATTGCCATCCAAATTTCAAATAAATCATAACTCCATACAACCTTGCCTCTATAAAATAATTGGACGACTTCTGGTTAGTTTGTTTGTTTTTGATTAGTGGTGTAGAGTTATTTAGGCTTCTCCTGTCAGCTGGTGACTATGATTAATAAAACCCAATCATAACAGCAAGGAAAACAGGTAACATAACATATTTGAGTGGGAGAGTGCACGGTGCAATCTGACAGCCTCTGGGCGTGCTCGACTAATCACGTTACTCCTCTCTCACAGAAGACTATCGTGAAATGTACTACTTTTTCACTTTCTCATATTTCCTCCATGTACATATGTATGTGTTTCCGTAGTGAGTGAGATATGCTGGAGCCCATCCTATCCTATCCTGTACCTCCCCAAAGATAGACAGCGGATCTAGGGGCGTGCCACCGTTTGTCATGGACTGATTTTGGCATATATCGCGGATGTCAATGGGCGACATTATCCACTTATGACTATGTGAACTGTATGCTCAGCTGCCTACTTCTTTCTATAAAAAAAATAAAGTCAACCTAAACAGTTATGGTAATCTACAGTTTGGAATTAAGTATATAAGCGGGTTAAATCCTACAAAGTTCATCTGTAATGCGATGATAATACGAAATCGCCAGGCAGTTCATTTTGCGATGTAAAGTGACTGGCAATACGAGCACGTAATAGACCCCCAATACTAAGAATCCTAACTTGAATCAGAAACCTTGGCTTTAAAACGAAGCCTGTTTTGTTTTTATTAGCTTCCAGTCAGGCAACACCGCAACAAAAACATCTACCCACACAAATGCAATACCCACGTACACACACAAAGTTACAGTTTGGAATTATAAATACAAACTTGATTTGCGCTTCGTAAACAAGCAATTTGGGTGACATGAACGGTTACTTTCCGTGTTCTAAATGTAAATAACTGGCCAATCATGCATTCGAATTCAACAAATTTATTTGCAGTTCGTCATTCAAGTGAATGACGAAGTTCAAGTTTGAACGTTATTGAACGTTCAAGTTCAATAAGCGGCTACGTCACACCAATCAAAAAAAATAATAAAATACATTTTTAATTTATTCAGTCTGAAGCTCCGAAATTCTACGGTATCTAAATAGTTCGGGAACTGCAAGCAAATGTTATGATTGTTCGAATGACTGTACAAGTACAGGTTTGTTCAGAGTTTTTGCAGCTAACGTCACCTTTTTCTTCGAATACTCGTTATTGAGGCAGGTGCGCCAGCTGATCGTGTCCTATTTTATATTTTTATTAAACAAACTTTATTGTACAATATCGTACAAAAGACGAACTATAAGGCACTCTCTACCAGCTAATCTTTGGGTTAAACAGAGAGATACATTGGGAGATATGATGATAAGTATAACTTAAACGACAACAGTATACATATACCTACGAGTATATACTGTTGTCGTTATATATTAGGGATGTTGCCAATACTTGTATTCGTTTTGACGAATTCTGGTAAATATTCAAGTATTTGTATTCGCCATTTTCTAAACGAACGCTCGAATACTAATCGAATACTAAAAGCTAATGTAAACAATAGATACTCGTAAAATGGGTTTTCTACAAAAGGAAATACTTATAAGAGTATGTAAACATTCATTTGGAAATCAGTTACTTAGCTGATTTTTTAGTTTAATTCAACATTAGGCAGGTTTCTTAACTTTAGATTAAACCAAAAAGATACTGATTGAATTTAAAAAAATATAGCAGTGACGTTTAACTACAAATTACGCACATTGGCGAATAGTATGTGTATTCGAGAACATTGTTTTGTGCTATTAAAACATACCTAGTACATATAATCAAAGATTTAAATCTATGGTGCCAACGTTTGTCATTCTGGACTGATGTCGGCAGGTATCGCGGTTGTTCACGAGCAACAGTATCCATTTACCACCAGGTGGACTGTCTGCTCCACCTTACTTCAATAAAAAAATGAAAGATTTACGAAAGATTTTATTTTATTGACCGAATTTTGTCTCTCAAAAGATCATTGTATTTTGGGTGTAATTTATTTTTTATTCCTTAAATACAAAAGGGAATTACATATATTTTTACAGAAGTGCGTCACGTTATACTTATGTTAATTAAATAGGCTTTGCAGAAGGTTCAATTAGACCTTGTATACTTCTATTTTTGTACAAAATCGTCTATAGTACGGGTGTACTATAAAATATTTTGTACAGGTACAGCGTATAGGTAACAGGAAAGTCCACCGGAAACGTGTAGTAGTAGTGGACTGACTGCTGAGAGGGCAAACCCACGGTCTTCACTTCGCTTTATTATAAATACATATATTTTAATGTGTTCCACAAACGTATATTTTTACGCACGGGTTTTATCTGTGTTAAAAAAGACTTTAAATTTAAATTACTTTAAAAGACTTGATTTTAAATGTTCAGCAATCTAAATGAACAATAATAATTATGATTGCAATGCAACCAGCCCTTTCAGTATTCAGTGCCGGACATGGACTTCCTCATGGGTCTACTATAGAATATCACCACCCATCTCTTCTCGCGGGTGTGGCAAAAGGCGACTAAGGGATAACAAAGCCGCTGTCACAAGTGCTGAGGAACTACTGCACCTCTAAAAGAGTGGACTCGCCAACCCGTTAGACCGGCGTGGCGATTTAAGTCCATCCATCTCTCATGCACAAGGCAACGCCCAATTATGATTACGCTATTTTTAGTATTGATATACATAACCTCTCTGCTGGCAGATTCAAATGAGAAGTATTCAATTTTCTTTTTTTTATGGACGAAGGTGGTAGACGAGCATACAGTCCACCTGATGGTAAGTGGATACTGAAGCCCATAGACATCCGTGATACATGCCAACATTAGTCCAAAATGACAAACGTTGGCACGCCCCCGGATGCGCTGCCTACCTTTGGACATAGAAATGCATTTGGAGAAAGGGGTGGGGAAATGGGGAGGGATAGGATGGGAATGGACTCTGGCACATCTCACTCACTACCGAAACACGTACGTACATTAGGGAAATAAGATAAAGTGGGAAATGCAGTACATTTCAAGGTAGTCTTCTGTGAGAGAGGGGTAACGTGGCCAGTCGAGTGCGTCCAGCGGCTGTTGGATTGCAGCGTGCACTCTCCCCCTCATCAATTTATTACTTACTAACTAAATACGAAGATAAAATTTCATGTTATCTTTCTTTTAAACATACTATATATTGGTGTGTAGTGTAAACATCTTACTTTATGCACTACTCGTCTGCGGCCTTAACCGAATTACCACCTAAATTGGCGTTGATTATACAATAAGGAAAACTCAGTTGTTAAATTATTTGCATCTACCATTTATTTTTATAGAAAAAAGGCGGCAGACAAGCGTATGCTGTACTGTATGGTGGACTGCATAGTCTATCTGATGGTAAGTGGACACTGTCGTCCATAGACATCCGCGATACATGCCAACATCAGTCCAGAATGACAAACGTTGGCACGCTCCCGGATGCGCTGCGTACCTTTCCAGATTGAGGAATGTATTGGGAAAATGGGGAGTGATAGGATGGCATGGGAATGGGCGCTGACATACGTACGTAAATTGAGGAAATAGGTACGATAAGGTAGGAAATGCAGTAGGTACATTTCAAGGTAGTATTCTGTGAGAGAGGGGTGATGTGGCCAGTCGAGTGCGTTCAGCGGCAGTGGGAATGTAGCATGCACATTTACCCTACAAAACACTTGTTCTGCTGTTATTATTTCCTGTGTTTATGTGTCGTGTAGTGATAAATAAACGGCTTGCGGTAGGTATGATTCTATAGGTATAATATAAATATATTACTAAACACGAAAAGGTTTCGTTAAACTGTATTTGTTGTTTTTGTTTGTTTTAAGTCATACGTGAATTATAATAATGTTTCATTATTGTAATAAGGTTTTGAGAAATGGAAACTCAAGAAAGTATGCAAAATACAGATTTAGAAAAGTAAGTTAATAAAATTGTATAACTTGAAGCAATTGCTTACTGTTTACATACGTTTATCGCACATGTGATTCGAGTGTTTGCTATTTACTATATTTATATACATTATAGAGAGACAATAGTGCAATCACAAGCTCAGTGTCACAAACTTTTTGATTTTTGATTTGATTCTTTATTTTAAATTATTTGCATTGAAAATATGATACAAAATAAAAAAAAATACATGAACTATACAGATTTTATTTCGAATTACATTCGGAGTTTAAAAAACAATGCGTGAGGATGTTCGTTCCTAACGGGGGTCTCCTGACCGCACACGTTTTTTTTTTCTTTCTTTCATTATCTGTGAAACTAGAACCGACAAGAAGGTAAATTATCCCAGTTAATATGACACAACGTTTATAAATAAAACGGATGGGTTCGAATTTTAAAAACTTCCTAAGAATGTATCGCTGTGTTTTGACACAAGAAACGTCAACACACTGGTTTTTATGCATCTGTTTATTCGCTTTAAACACTTGTTTGTGTAGTCTGTGGCTTCATTATTTCTAGGAATTGTAAATTGAACGTGAGTAATGGTTATTGGTATATTAAAATTCTAAATATACTTGTTTTTACGCGTGGCTTCGCCGACGTGGAAATTTTCTCTCAGGGAAAACTAATCAATCTTCTGGAATAAAAAAAATCCTGTGCGTTCTCCGGATTACAGGTTACTTTAGAATGTACACTGTCATTACTGTGATTGTAATTTTGGGACGTACCCTTACCAACAGGTGAACTGTCTGCTTGTCTGTCATCTTCATTCTGTAAAAAAGTACTTCCTCTCTACCCAAAAATTTCTGGCGGAGATCGCTTACTTATTTATTTATTTTTTTATTATACAAGAGTGACAAAATGTGAACTTAATGCGCTGAAGCCTAGGTATCTCCCAATGTCCCAGTCAACCTCTGGGCAATGCAGAGATGGTGCTGTAGGTGCAAAAACAGTTAAAATTGTGTAAAATTATAATACTAAATGAAGCGAACGTATTAAATTTAATACCGTAATATAAATACATACCTACATCTTCTCTTAAAACAAGCACTTACCGGGAGGTGACTGCCTTTTGTACATTATTCAGAACAGTATTCAGTGTTTGTTTTTATCGGGAGAGGACTGCCTTTTATATATTATTCAGTGTTTGTTTTTATCGGGAGAGGACTGCCTTTTGTACATTATTCAGTGTTTGTTTTTATCGGGTGATGACAGCCTTTTGTACATTATTCAGTGTTTGTTTTTGTCTTATTTAATTATGGCGTTCACTAAGATGTATTATCTACCTATGAATCTATTTATAGTTAAAATAATGCATGGAATTGTTACACACACAGACGTTTAAGTTATTTCACAATAAGCGCCTACTAAATTCTCGTAGCAAAATTCCTCGCATTCACATATGATCGATATTCACGTAAACACGCCAGGAGTACCAATACAATATTATGTTCAAGTTGATAAATTTTTGTATTCAGTTATACAAATGATGTTATTGGTGATAATGGTTGGCAACTTTCTTCTTCTTCTTCTTCTTCTTCTTCTCAGCCCTTGGACGTCCACTGCTGGACATAGGCCTCCCCCATTGTCCGCCATTTAGACCTATCGGCAGCGACCTGCCGTATTTTTATTTTGTATCATATTTTCAATGCAAATAATTTAAAATAAGGAATCAAATCAAAAATCAAAAAGTTTGGCAACTTTGAAAATCAATTTTTGATTAGGAATAATTGAATGCAACCAATGCATTGCAAGCATCCCTTTCAGTGTCCACTGCTAGTTATGAGGGATGAATGGCTTTAATACGTCAAGCTGCTTGGCGATTCCACTCTTTCAGAGGTGGTGTAGTTCCTACACGCTTGCGGTAGCGGCTTTGTTATCCTTTAGTCGCCTTTCACGATTCCCACGGGAAGAAATGGGGTGATGCCATTCTATAGCCGACCGACACCACAGGGCACATAATTGAATATCAGTATATCATACCTACTTTTGCTAACCCTTTCTCCAAATCCATTACTAAATTACTAAGTTGGCAGTGCATCCGGGAGTGTGCCAACGTTTGTCGTTCTGGACTGATGTTGGCATGTACAGCGGGTGTCCACGGGCGACAGTATCCACTTACCATCAGGTGAACTGTCTGCTAGTAGATAAGTAAACAAGAAGATAAATATTATAAACTTGGGACCTGATTGTTGTTTTTTATTCAGCTGATCACGCTTAGTCAAAGTGTTAAAATTTTAAAAGTCTCATCGAATTTCCATAAATATTTTTACTGCAAGCGAGGTATTTTTACTGCATTATAATGATGCAGTAATAAAAATAATCCATTCCAATACACAGTATCACGTAAAACAATAAACATCAAACTATTGTGGCACGTTAAACTGTAAAAGATTTTCCGCAATAAATATCGGACCCACAATAAGTTCTATTGGAAACTTCAGTCTCCACCCGTGACCTAAATACAGGATGTTCTTAATATTTCAAAGTTTAACAGGAAAATCTATAGCTGTAGGATTTTTTGGCACATTTAGTGGAAAATAAATATAGCCATTGCATATTTAATATATGGGATAAACAGACACATAGTTGGATCTATATCACAGTGGTATTTCCGTGCACCACACTAGTTCATCAGTGATGAACAATATCTCTCCGTCTCTTTCCGTGGGTATTGTAAAAGAAAACTAAGCGATAACAAAAAGAAAAAAAAGAAAGGGAAATCTAAAAGAGTGGTCTTTTTATTTCTTTTCATATATAGCAATGGTGTTATTAACACATTCTGCCAGTATCATGTTTTCTTCGTAATAAACAATATCAAAGTCCAAAGGTAATCCTGTCAATGTCGTCTCGTCGAAATAAGTCAGGAGTCGTTGAAGTGATGGTGGGTTCACTGAGGCCAGGAGAAGACTCTTTGGAAACATACGAAACACGCAGTCCCATGCTTTTATTTCATTATCATAAACAATACGCACAAAAATAATTTTAAGTTTAATAAACTATCAGTATTAAACCACAAAACGCCCAATACACATTTTTTATAATAATCAAACAAAAACTCAACGGCGCTTCTGTTCCAGTCAAAGCGCCAATGGATTTGCCAACTCGCTTCGCTAGTGTGCTGGTCTATTTTAAAGCCATATTTCCCAATGGCCAATTTACAATGTGGCTGACGAGGTCCATGTCCAGCAGTGGATGGTTACGCTTATGGTTTATCTAACAGTTGAAAAATACAGACCGATAGTTCTGTACCCATAAGGTAATAATAAATAGACTTTTACAGTGAAATCAACGAGACATGAGCTTTGCGTTTGTGTGAGTGCACACCGATAGCGTACAGTGAGAACCATTTCGACAATCTAATTGGAAATTCGACACCCACTCACACGGATGCAAAGCTCATGTCTCGTTGATTTCACTATAGTACAGATATAGACATTTATCAACAACCTGTATACAAAGTTGTTGATACGTTTAGCGGCGAGCGAGCCCAGTCCAATTTAACTTATTTCAGCAAACTATTCTGAGCAATATGATCTATTACAGGCCTCGGTCTTCTTTTTTCTTCTGGGTTTCAGTCGAGAAAGTAGACTGGCTGATGATATCAATAAAGTTCAATTTTGTACTTCTCGATTTTGCTATGTTCAGGTTCAATATTGTTGTAACCTAATCATAGTAATGTTTCTAGTATTTCCTTCGATTGATTTTGGATTTTCTTGACTAGCGTTTGGCCGCGACGTACCTCGCTTAGAACTTGATTTTGGAGATCACTTTAACCTACCTTAAGTCTTACTCAATCTGATCCAAAACTATACATATAATAAAATCGCACCATAGCCGTGTCTGTATACACATTTCTTTTAAAGAAAAAAAGTATTTCTTGCAGTGTAAAGTACGAATGATTCAGGACTCAAAACATTTTTTTTTAATGCTTTCCTGTCTATCTGATCGCGCAATTTTATTTTTTAACTTTTATCTGTAATATGAAGTGAGTTGTTAGTGTTACCCCATTAGATACCTACTCTATTTGATAGGAATAGATTAGAGGGAGAATAGATAGATGGAATAGAGTAGGGTGGGATTGGATAATGGAGTGGGATAGGACAGGATGATATTGTACTGAATATAGGAAGATTGAATCAGATTAGGTGGTGATATGCGGGAGTAAAAATGGGACGGGATATTTTTTTATGATCTGGAAACGGATGGGATGGAATGTAATAGTATGTGCGGAACGATATGATGAAATGGGGTGGGACGGGACAGGATTGGAATGATATAAACTAACCACACATGAAGTCCACCCGAACGTGAACACTGTTAGTTTACTGTATTATTTGGGATTTCAAAAATTGTAGTTTCTTTGTAGGTTGATCACCGAAGTCAATAGACTATCATCAGATCATTTCACATTAATAAATTCGAGTGTGTTATGTGTAAATCTATGCAATTATGTGTAAATCTAATAATATCAGTAAAAATGACGGAATAGTTTTAATTTTTTTTATAATATTGCCACCAAACCCTAGTAAAGACTAAAGATTTCTTTTTTTATAGAATGGATGGCAGACAATTGGGCGGGCCACATGATGGTAAGTGATCACCGCCACCCATGGACACCTGCAACCCATGGACACCTCCGAGCGCACCTGGCAGAATCCTGTTCACGGCTCTTTTGAAGAGCCCCATATCTTTTGAACGCACTATACGCAGCCACTCTATGTTAGGGAAGTGCGGATGAAAAGCTCGAAGCTGTCATCGAATTGAACAGCTCTTCAGAGCAGTCCCCATCATAATGTTCACATAAATAAAGCTGTTTAAATAATTGGACCTGTGAAACATTAGAAAATTTGAAATATTTGCATTTTTTTTTTTATAGAAACGACGCCAGATCCGTTGACGATCAAATTATCAAGTGGTAACCTCCGCCCAAGGAAACTGTATTTATGTCAAATGTTTTTTTGGTGTTCCTACGATCTGTACGATTACGGTTGTACTTCGAATTTGGTACTTGTAATTTGTACTTCTTTGTATGTTTCGATGTACAATAAAATATATCTATGTATATCTGTGTGCCTAATGTAAAACAAATCTTAATATAAACTAAATAAACAAAGGTGTTTTACACTTTTTCGTTATAAAAATACCGTCGAGTGTGAAAAAACTTTTTTTTTATTGAAATCCATTAAATGTTTTCCAACAAAGCTGAACTGGGATTTTTGACAAAGGCCTCTGAAATAAGCGTTCTCGAAGCACTCCAACTATTCCTATAGTCACTGGATGAAATGTTGGAAACTCCAGTACAGTTCGCAACACTTTGGAGTGTACAGTCGACCACATGGCTCTTCGTTCACTTGGTTTTGAGAATGATTCCTGTGGAAAGTTTATAACGGATCTGAATAAAAAAAGTACCCTAAATGTTAACAGAGCACATGATGATGCCAAAGTTCATTAATTCCGTCGAGTGGTTTATGGGTGATGCGCGTCCATACAGACAGAAAGACAAAAAATCTAAAAGAGTCCGTTTTGGGTTCTCGTTGGTAGAATACACTGCAACTATTTTATTTTTCAAAAATATAACCTGTACAGATACGGCTCTGTTATGATTTTTGTTATTTGATTATAAAGTGTCTAACTTGGGTTCTTAGTTAGTAAAACTCCACACTTTATATGACATATTTTATTCTCGTAGGTATGTCACGATTTACATTAGCAATTTATATTGTTGAAGAAAGAGCATGAATTTAACACATAGGATGTCACAGATATGATAACAAATTATTAGAGATTGACTAGCACAAGATACGAATAGAAATTTATAATTAACAGAAACTAAAAATGCGCATGCATTCGCCGTCGGATATCGGTAGTGACTGTGCGGCGCCCGCTCGCTCCGCTCTGCGCAAGCGCCTTCTACAAGCGGCCGCGCGTAACAGTCCAAAGCAAATTTAGCATCGGCCGGCGGGTTTGCTTGCCTAATTAAATTAATTGCAGTGTAGGCAAGGTTCCTACAATTATATGAAAACGACTGCAAAATTAGTTGTACAAATTTACTGGCGTAGTTTGATTTTTAACTGTCTTTTAGTCACTGATTTAATAAAAGACAAAAATATGCTAATTGGAAATATATGCTAAAATATTTCTGATTTCTTTACTCTAGTGTACAAGAACACAAAAAGAGGCGATAACAGTATGAGTAATTACTGATCGTGCATTCATTCAAGTTTATAGTAGTTTTACGATTTCTATGCAGCCGACTGTACCAAGACAAAACAGTAGGGTGATTTGTGATCTATATATTTTGGCCATTGTCTTTACAACTTTGACTAATTGCATTGGCCGATACCAATTAATTATCGAAGCATTGTTTGTAACTTGTTCGTCTAAGTTTGCAAATAAGAATAGTTTTCTATTTTATAGTTCTATTACTTAGGTATGGGGAGAGTGCATGCTGCATTCCCACAGCCGCTGGGCGCACTCGACTGGCCACGTTACCCCTCTCTCACAGAAGACTACCTTGAAATGTACTGCATTTCCCACTTCATCATATTTCCCCAATGTATTTCGGTAGTGAGTGAGATATGCCAGAGCCCATTCCCATCCTATCCCTCCCCGTTTTCTCAACCTTTTCTCCCAATCCATTCCTTAATCTGCAAAGGTAGGCAGCACATCCGGGGGCTTGCCAACGTTTCTCATTCTGTATTGATATTGGCTACCTTGAACTACCTTGAAATGTACTGCATTTCCTACTTTATCGTATTGCCCCAATGTACGTACGTACGTGTTTCTGTAGTGAATGAGATATGCCCATTTCCACACAGCTTCTCCCTCCCCCATTTTTCCAATCCATTCCTCAATCTGCAAAGGTAGCCAGCGCATCCGGGAGCGTGCCAACGTTTGTCATTCTGGACTGATGTTGGCATGTATCGCGGATGTCTATGGACGACAGTATCCACTTACCATAGGGTGGACTGTATAATTGTCTGCCGCCTATTTTCTGTATAAAAAAAACTTTGATTAATTGTCTTAACCGTAAAACTTATAAAATCTTTTTGTAATGATCTCTGAAGAGGTTTGCGTACAAAAAGTACCTAACAAAACCTTCATTAATTAATTTGGATTAGCAAAAAAACTGTGTAACAACACACACATACACATAAAGGCACGATTTTAAACCGAATGTGTTACAAAATTTTATTGACGGCTCTCATAGCTTCCTTATAGGCCTATACGTTTACACAGGGAGAGTTCCTCGAACGGTCCGGGAGAGAATATTGTATACGATTCAAGTGTGCGACCAAACTGCATACAATTCTCGCCTACAACTGTTCACATTGTGATAAAAGCTCGATGATAACAGGGTTAATCAGATGGTGACAACTCACGTTCGAGAATATCTCCTTGTGTAAATGAGCTACAACTCAATTGGTTGAGCGTCTAGTCCGTAAACAGTCTTTTGCATGCAAATTTATTTATTTTGCCATTTGTAAAATCGACACCACATTAGTATATCTAAAATCATTCGCTCCTAACTCTTATTTGCAGCCCATAAAAATAAGCGCATAAAACAGGATATAAGTTCACTTTGTGTCGATTGTAATCAACCTTTAACTTAATTAATTAATCTTTAAAATTTAATTGCTTTGTCATACCGCTCTGTTAGTGAGCTCCATGCAGACGAAAACGCATACAATCACTAGACTCTAATAAAAGCTTTTATTTCTCTCAACAACGGAGACAGGTTTTAAAGCTGGCAACATTGTAGCAGAGTTCGAATTCAGAAAATGCTGCGAATAAAATCCAAAATGGATGGTTTACTACCACTGGTTTAAAAGTAACAGTAAACTGACTTCGTTCAAAAGAAATTAATGAAATCAGATCCAGCTCACACACACAAACACAGAAATGTACAAGCACTGCGGAGAACCCTGGGGTACCTTTCATTAATGTAACACCGTAAATAGCGTTCCCTTTATGCTTGCTCAGAACTTATAACGGTAATTATATACAGTTTTCGAATTGATTTAATTTGCCACAGATGTGTATAAAACGGGCCACGTACGTGTTTCGGGAGCGAACGAGAATTGCTAGAGCCCATTCCCTATTCTAACCCATCCCGACCTTCTACTGCTATCCTATCCACCAAGGAAAAATAAAGAGTATAATGTAATGGGAATTGCCTATCTTTCCCAATACTTTTTCCAAATCCACTCCTAAATCTACAAACATACTCGTAAGAAGCGCATTCGGGCACATGACAAGAACGCCAAGAACGTGACTCTTGAAAGACCATTAGGCCACATAATATTATAATCAGAACCAAGGAATGCCAATAATAACAATTTAAAAGAACCATTAACGGTCATATTCTAACCCTTATAAATAAATAAAAAAGACACGTTTTGTTGTAGTGAGAACTAATTGGTTTATGCTTAAACTAATTTGGGTCCTAATAAAGTCTTAACTTTGAAATAGTTGATATATTTATATTAAATACACTTACTCTTTAAATGCATGCAGAGTCCACTTATTATATTGTGCATTTATTTAGTTAAGATAGTTTTTTTTTTATGTACTCGCGTGTATGTATTAGTGTAACAACTACTTCTGCACCAAATAATAATATAAAATAAATTAAAACGATTTGAAAAGTAGTATTTATGTCGGTATATCTCGTTGTTTCGCTTTAGTCAACCAAGTGTTCAGTATTGTCCGAGTCGAAGTGGGAGCAAGCTCTCGCATCCGTATATGATGCGTAAGCCTTAACTTTCCCTTCGTTCCTCGATGGCAAGTCCAAAAGGTCATATTCGTTAAACACACGCTCCCTTTTCCTTATGAAGGATATGTTGAAACTAAGTCTACTTACGATAAATAAGATTTTTCTAAACGTATAACTATGTCTATATAAAAAGTTGTTAGTTGACTTCGTCACCCATTTTAAACGTAACGATGAGATTTTTTAAATCTTATTTTCTTATAGCTTAGGGTATGTGAAATGTAATAAATAAACGAAGATATCAAAGATCTTGAACTGTCATCAGAATTCAATGTGGATGACTGTGTGAACTTGGTGTAAAATGGAATGTCATTTTTCGAATACTCATCATCATCATCATCATCTCAGCCCTTGGACGTCCACTGCTGGACATAGGCCTCCCCCATTGTCCGCCATTTCGACCAATCGGCAGCGACCTGCATCCAGCGGGTGCCCGCAACCTTTATGAGGTCGTCTGTCCATCTATTTTTTTCGAATACTATTTTTTGATATTTATAGCGAGTGTATTAAAAAGAATAAACCAATGTAACCGTGAATTCAAACCTTTCCATCTTCACCATAAGGTAAAGAGTCAGAACTAGTGTTGTAGAAACGAGCGTTGCGCACTAGTCGCTCGAGCGCGGAGTGAACGCTAATGAACTTTAAATACTCTTAAATCCTTAAAAGCTCGATTTTAAAAAGATTAGGGATAAGGTTCACAGCACTAGCATTGCGCGCCAGCGCTCGATCACTGAAGCGTTCAGCGCTGGTTTTAACAACACTAGCCAGAACCAATTGTCCAATAGCACACGTTTTCAACTAATATAAGAGGCGGAGTCTCGATGTGTTATTGACACCTAAGTTGCCGTATTCATTTTGCCATATTCAGCGATGAAAGCCCCAGGATGTCTATTCTCGAATCCCATTGGTGATGGCGTTACTTTAAATCGTAGGTCCATACCACTGAGATTCTACTGATGTAAGTAGGGATTTTTTAAAATTATCAGTAGTTCTGCGGTGAAAGGAAACATCGTAAGGTAACCCAAAAAATCTAGAATTTTAAAAATTGCGCAGCTTGTTATTTAGTAGGGCCTCCCCTGTGTACCGCAGTGGAACGTCTGATATCGATACGTTGCCCTACTGTTATTATTTATACTGTGATGATCCGTTTTACTGACATTATTAAAACTAACCGTGTTAACTACTACCTAAAAGCGACCCGTTGTGTTAAATTGTAAATGCTCATCAAATTTTTATTTGCTTAAAGGGTAAGGGAATCCTTGTTTTGTTACACTGTTATTGGATTTTGTTTTTACAGATCTACAAGCTGTTTTTAATTAAAGTATTTAAAAATACTAACTAATTAAATTTTAACTAAAGTATAAAGTATTAAAGTAATTAAAATAAAGTATTATTAAAGTAGAGAAAGCCAGATGGGAATACATTCTCGTCTGCCATCTATCTTCTACTTAATAAAAATCTAACACTGACTGAATGACAGTCTAGAAGTATAAAATTTTGCACAGGAGTTGCTTATATAACGTAGGTGAGCACTAAAAAAGGATTTTTGAAAATTCATCGCCTAAGGGTGTGAGAGAAGGGACGAAAGTTTGTGTGGGAGAAAAGTCGGATGATTCCTGAGATGTTGCCGATGAGAAATCTCATCGGGCACACGGCTAGTTTCTACATAAAAACGTTTACTAGGACAAACCTAATAAGGTTTCTAATGTCGTGTATATAATATGAAATGTACTTATATGTAGACCTCAAATAAATTGACTGACTGAATCACTACTTCGACCTATCGAAAGATAGATCAAAATAAATCATCTTTCGTTACTGTATTGTATAATTTACTTTCACATAGCAACGCCCGGATCCATAAATAATATGAAGTATGACTTACAAGATAAGACGAAAGAAGTACTCAAGAATTTCAAAAAAAGAAGAAACCCACTTCCGTTCAATCTTCGACACAAGCGGGTGCTTATAGCTGCACAATCAGCGAGTATACTTCAGTCACAACGACTCAGCAGATCTGCTCGAGATCTCGTCGAGTCTTAGCTCAAGGCTAAGGCAGCTTACAGACGAAATACAGCGTTATTTTTCTGTAACTAGCAAAAATTTGCTACGATATTCAAATTTGAAACAAAAAGTGTATAGTATTTATATAAATAAATACAATATAATGTATGTTTGTTTTATTTGCGATGGTGTTATACTAAAGCCTACCGTGTGGTTAGATACTTTGATTATCATTGTACAAGGTAAATGTATGCATGTTACCAATTATTTCATATTGTAAGTGTATCAAATATATACCCTTCTTACATGCTTCAATAATACCTGTATTCAATAATAATAATGTACTCAGCCTCAGTACTAGATAGGTGAGTCTTTTGCTATTTAGTATCCCAAGAAATTACTTAGAAATCCTATAGAATAAGCAACAGAGAAAGAATAACGCTATCCCAACCGTTAACGTGAATGTAGTTAAATGCAACCCAGGGGAAACAAAGCAGCTATCACAAGCCCTAAGGAGCTACACGACCACTAGAAGAGTGGACTTTGCCGTCGTCGCGTTCTAAGGCCTCAGGCATTCGACAATCTGCATGAGGTGGCCCATATCCAGCAGCGAACAATAAAAAGGGTGGTGACGGTTTGTTTGTTAATCACATTCCAAGGAAACGGTGTATTGTCATGAGTGATAATAAACAAGTGATCCAAATATATAATAAATTTCAAAGTCTGCAGTTGACCTTAAAACATTAAGTTCTCTTTAGAATTGGATACACATAGTACGAGTTGTATTCACCAGGATTCTCTGAGTTTTCATACAAATAATCATCAAGGAATATAAGTTATTTTCCGAGTATAAATAATTATCAGCGAACAAAGCAATTATGTATCCTATTAATTAAAATATCACGTTTGCAACGGCACTAATTGAAAGGGTAATAATATTCACTAGTGATCTTACCTAATTTTACTTTTACAATTCAATTTCTGTTCGGAAAAATGGGAAATTATTGGCTTAAAATGTTGGACCAAAGGAAATAGCCTATATGGGAGGTGTACGTACTGAAGCAATTCAAAAAATTCCTGGACAGCAAGCACTCATCACCAACAAAGAATTGAACAATTGAACAGGACTAAATTAACTACAAATCGATGGCGTGGCAATGGGTAATCCGGTCGCCCCAGTAGTAGTCAAGTTATGGATGGAATATTTTGAAGAGTTGACCATCCAGTCCGCACCTATTTTTTATAAATATCTGGAAGAGATATGTCGACGACGTGTACGCTATTGTACGAGAAGATCAAGATCAGGTGGACCAGTGCGTAGAACATTTACATTCTATCCACAGAAAAAATAAATTTACATGCGAAGTTGAGTCCAAGAAGACTATCGTGTGTATAAGAACGTTCCTGGATGTGAATGTCTATATTCGTCGAGATCGTGCATTGGGTCACTCAGTATATCGAAAGCCAAGGCACACGGAACTTCCCACTACCACCCAAGATATTTAGCGTCTGTTGTCACGTCACTTACCAATCGCGCTTACAGTCTATGCGATGAGAAACATCTGTAAAGTGAGCTACAACATGTAGGTGAAGTGTTACGGAAGAATGGTCACACAAAGGCGTTAACACACCACGGCGAGGGGCTAAGTGAGGGAAACGAACTTATACAGTTAATAGACAGTCGGCATATCTACCTTATATAGAAGGACCGATAAGATTGGAAAGCTTTTAAGTAGTAAATACGATAATAAAACGGTATTTTCTCCTTTTCAAAAAATAGCAAGCTGCCTGTGTTCCCGTAAGGATAACTTGTCCTTTCAGTGCCCTGGAGTCTACATAATGAACTGTGGCAGCTCTTACATCGTCAAACCAAGCGAACCATAGCAAGCTGTGTAAAGGAACACATAGCCGCAGCGAAAAATAATAACCCACACATGTCTGCAATAACAGAGTACCTATTAGAAGCTGCAATCAATCATTGGATTGAATTACACAAACCAAAACACATACCGCGTTTGGTTCGAGAGGCAATAGAAATTAAAAATTACGGAATTTCAATCGCGAGGATGGATTTAAGTTGACACGTACTCGTACATGGGACTTAGGGGGGTTTAGTGTGCAAGGAACTTAATCAACAAAAACAAGTTCAGTGTGGGCAGGTGAATCAAAAACGAACACGTCGGAGGGTAGACAGATTTGTCTGTCAATAGCAACAACACCTTCACCCGCTCGCTCTGAAGCAAGCTGGGTTTCGAAGAGGCTACAATACCGTAGACCACATTCACACCTTGCGACAAATTATACAAAATACTAACGAGTATAATCGGCCCATTTGTCTCGCATTGATTCAATTGAAACCTGGGCTGTTCTGGCGTCCTTGCAGCGATGCCAAGTCGATTGGCGACGCGTTGGTCTCGCGATGAACCTGAAGAAGAACAAAGGAGAGGCCTGTATCCAGCAGTGCATACACACAGGCTGATGATATGATATGGTATACTATTAATAAAATGTTGCCATGTAAACAAGTTTGAATTTATCGTTGTGATACGTTGACACATTCATTATGTATGTGTTTGTAGCTATAAACAAATGTATGTATGTGTGTATTTATAAAAATACATTATTTCTATTTATTGCACCATTCACTTGTATTCGTCGATAGACTTCTTACTACCCAAAAGTTGTCTGGAAGAAGTTGATTTAGCGATAACCCTACCGATTGTACTTCTAATTACTTGTATTTTGTGTTTCTTCCCGGTATCTTTTGGTGTACAAAGAAAGTTAATCTATCTATGTAAACGTTCGCCCGTATCAATTAAGAAACAAACATAAACAATCTCACTGTTTTGATATACTTACCTAATACACAATTCATTCAAGACAAAAACTAAACGTAACGCGTAAACCTAATATAAATGGTTATACAGCATGTTCCTAAAACCTATTTATCTGGTAAACCACTGTACCTCGAATGGGAGTGGCCATAATAAAAATTTATAGCCTATTTACGGGAGAAATACTGCCTCCTTGTGGTCCTTTGTGTTTGGCTAATGAAAGAATTTCGTAGCTGCCCAGTACTACGGACTGCGTCGATGTTTTGGATATTTTTTTAACTTAAGATTTTTTAGTAACCCGTGCAGAAGCGTCCAGTATAAATAAAAGGTAAACAGAGGCCTTAAATTATACGCGTTAAAACCCCGTTCACAATATAAAATGTGTACAAAACGGGAAAGTTTAATAAGTTATAATACTATTGGGGAGATTTACTTCCATAATACATATAAATAAATATATACGTACATACACGTATCTACTTTAGTCAAGTTATGTCAAATCAAGATTTTCCGTTTTTAGTAAATGTTCTTTAAAGCCTTTTCTTGAAGCCAGCACGTGATGTGATTAGCATCTATTGGGGAAATCACTGTGTATTTTGTGATGACCGGGTGAACACAAAAGTTTATTTACTTAGCTCTCTTAAGTTGGTGGATGATCCAAATTGGTAAAGGGTTCGTGTAAAAACATATGTGTATGTAGTATCAACACCGTTAATGATTCGTACGTATATCCATATGTCCTCAAATTGTAGAGAAATGAAAACTGGGGCCCAGTTGCGCTGGAACACTTCATCTCGGGCTCCAGCGCTTCAAAAACTTATTCACCGCCACATAACACAACTAGTCATCTTAGGCCCGATTTCCACCAACAGCAGACGACAGCAGTATCCACGTCAAGTAGTTCGTGTATATATATATTAATAAAGTACTTTGTTTCCAACGTTCATGATTTAAAATTGTATGGCGCGATAGATAATAAGTTCTTTCCGTCATATAAAAAAAATCTGAACGGATTTTTTAAGAAGTCATTACCTATGATAAGGTACCTATGTTCCTCCATGATAAACGTGCTACAATGCAGTGAAAACCGCAAAAAAATTGGTCCCATACATAAATGTCGAGTTAAACAGAAAAACGGATAAATAGACACTCAAACACAAAGACAGACTTACAATAATATATCTCATTGTTAAACGTTGCTCTTAAATAATAAATAAATATACTTTGTTATTTATACATAAACAGAGCGAGCATAATACAGATGTACAGTGCATCAACCTCAAACTTTAATACCTGAAGCTCTTTACTTTAGTAGGTAACATGACCAAAACTCCAAAGTCCCATACGTGTATAGTTACAACCAGGTGTCGCGTGAAGTTGGCTCGTTCCCCAACTTTCCTCGTTTGGCTTACCTATTGGTCATCTCCAGGGAAGTACCTCTCTTAATGAAAATCGTAAGTTATAATAACCTTCATTACGCAAATGTTTGTCACACAATGTGGGTTTGGAGACCAGAAAATGACTAGGAAATGTTATTACCTACAGTGTATGTTATTACATATTTATGGCATATTTTGAATTTACTGTAAAATCTGGATAATTTTGCGAATATGGACATTTCCATACATGTACACTAGTTGTTGCGCGCGGGTTAGTCCTCACTGGTCAGGGTAAAAGAATCCTCTCTATGAAGAATATCTATGTGTTCTCTCTCGTTTATCCTATGTGTTTCTCTGTCCGCTGTAGAGAGAAGCTGTGCAGGACCGAAAAAAATGGCGGCTCTAGGTGTGGGAGGCCAAGATCAACTTCGGACCGAGCCAGTGGACTAAATAAGTACCTAATAAGTAAGTTACACGTAATCCGTCTCATAAATGCAATTTGACAGCTATTACTTAATTTGTTGAATAATTATCAGATAAAATACAACCAATTGTCCTTTCTAAATAATCTTATATTACTTGAGGGACCAAATAACAGTAAATTGCGATCAGAACCCTTTTAATAAAAGGCATTTTATACTCGTATTTGCAGCATTTACCGTGAGTCTATTTCTACATACTCGTATCATTAATTGAAGCAGATTGTGTACAATGTTGCCAGTCATTGCGTTCGCGCATTTCTTATGATCGTCAGACGCTAGGGCTTTGCCCTGATAGTAGCGCATGCGCATTGCCCCGTTGCAATGCGGCGCGTCGCGTCGTGGTCGCGTTATCCTACGTGGGAGTCGTGGACGCACGATTGCCGTCAGTACCATTCCAATTTTAATATGACACACATAAAAATTGTCGCCTGTTACACGTGAATATACTAACTTAAAGTATTCACATTTAGTAAGGCAAGGAGCAAAATAAGTCGTAAACGGACGCGCGTCACACGCAGCAACACTAGACGCACTGTTCACGTAGGACACCCGGGTGTGCAGGGAATGTTTGATTTTTCAGCTCGAAAACTCGATGCGACGCGTCGCTTCGCGACACCTAACAGCGCATAGGAGACTGGTGACACCGCTATAGGTAACACATGATTACAAGCGGTATCTCCAGCCTAGTAAAACTCTAAAGCAGCGACACGAATATTTCTACAAGGGCCTTTATATAGTTTCAAAAGCTGTATAAAAGTCCAGGGAGTCTTACATTAAAATTGTATGCGGTCGCATTCATAACAGTTGAGTGCCGACGTTTATTCACGTTTTATTGCAATGCATATTTTTACACATTGCCAGCGATTTAAACGGTTGAGCACCGACTTTGTAAATTATTTGATTTTTTAAAGCTTTATCATTGTACCGAACGAAAAATAGATTATGATAATGATTTCATACATTTTATTAGTTTTCAATGTAGCTAATGGATGACGTTGTTTTTCTACAAACGGCTATTGACATTTTTCAACGTTTTAATGACGTTACTGTAGAAAGTAACGACCAAAAAAAATTTCTGAACGATCGACGTAATCAAAATCATAATCCATTAAACTACATATTTTTAAATATCGTGACCAAGTCGCAGAAGTCCCGCTACGTAGGACTTGCTATTACGTTAATGTTCATGCACATTACAGCCGCGTCGCGCCACAATGCAACGCCCTAAGAAACTGCGACAACGCACATTACAGACATTACCATAATTTCAATCACGTCGTCGCACAGTGAATAACTCAGAATTACGTCGGTAACTGCGCCCGTTGAGGCGGGCCGCATCGCAGCGCATAATACTCGTAACGGCGCAGAAATGCGGTTGGCAAGAGATCCGCCAGTGCGCTGCGCTGCGTTGCGAAGCGGCCCGCCCGAAGTGTGCAATGGTTTATACAAAATGTATGAAAATTATTCAGGAGGATTTTTGCAATGTTATGCGCTGCTGTGCGGCCCGCTGTAATATGCGCAAAACTTTATTGTCACCAGAAAACCTAAACGTATTCCATTTTTAAATTTGCTGCTTTAAAGTGCTTTTCTTTTCTTCTTATCTTCTCAAAAAATAATAAATGTGCGGTCAGGGGACCCCCGTCAGGAACGAAGATCCTCGCGCATTTTTTTTTAAACTCCGAATGTAATTCGAAATAAAATCTGTATAGTTCATGTATTTTTTTTTTTATTTTGTATCATATTTGAAAATATATAAATGCAGATAATTTAAAATAAGGAATCAAATAAAAATAAAAAAATTAGGTTATACAACCGGCCACGCACTAGTCTGCACGTCTGTTATTCTGCTCGAGCCTCGCTCTCGATACTCGCACGCACACACACACACAGAGAAAGAGGGGGTAAAAATCTTACGTGACGTTACATTTTCTCTAGAATCACACCTACCGCAAGCCGCCTCGTAAAGGAACTTCGTTCCAAAAAAACTAGAATAAGAAAAAGAGCGAGCATGGTCAATATCGTACAGGAAACAGTACCCGCACAGTCGGGATCTTGCACTAAGCAGTGTAGTAAGAAGTTCGTATAATTAATTACAATTAATTATTAAAGTACGAGTATCTTACACACACCACACACGATATTCGACTTTTCTTCATTACAGATTTTCTCCGTTCCTAATTACATATATCCCTCCCGCATTCCTCTTAACATCTGTTGCTATATAATTGCTATTCAGAGATGCCTATTTATACGAGTATCTAGCTAGTGTCACAAAGATCCTTTACGAGTTCTTGGAATTCATTCCCTTTATCATATCTCAAAAAGACAGTACGTATTTCTAATCATCACACGGATTCCCAGAACAAATTGTAAACATTATTTCGTTTACGGTTTCAAAGTGTTGAAAATGTTAATTGTGTTTAGACAAAGGTAATTAGTGCTCACTAAGTCAACAATTCTAGATGTCTTCAATTGTCGTCTTTAACTGATGTACCTTTTTTAATTACACTACAACTCAAGTAAATTTCAAGTAAACTTTATTTTTTTTAAATGTATTAAAAAGTGGTGGACTAGCATATAGTCCACCTTGTAATAATAGGTATTATTGCATACAGACATAGACTATGTCGGTACACTCTCTCACAGAAGACTGCCGTAAAAGCTTGTACTTGTTTCGGGAATAAACAAACCAAGCAAGAGCCCAATTCCATCCCATTCTATTTCCTCCTGTCGCATCGAGTAGACGATATAATGAAATAAAATAAACTTTCCATTCCATCATGTCTTTTCGATAGGATCTTCACGATGGAATAGGATAGGATAGGCACCAGCCTATCCCACCCTATCCCCCAAGTAGAAATTGTTTAATGTAATGGGATGAGGAAAACTCCTATTCTCCGTCCTTCCCAACAATTCTTACAAATTCACCCCTAAATCTCTAAAGGTACCGTCGCGCTTGGCGGTGTGCCAACGTTTGCCATTCTGGACTGATGTTGGCATGTACAGCGGATGGCCACGGGCGGTATGCATTTACCTCCTAAAGAACTCTGCTCACCTGCAACCTTTTTATAGGAAAGAACTGACAAAAGTCTTCGATCCCTCCCAATTTTAAACTCTCAGGTGCAGCATGCAGTGTAATGTAATGCAACCAGCTCTTGCAGTATCTACTGCTGGACATGGGCCCAACCATGCACCTTGTTTCCTGTATGAGAGATGTGTGGTCTTAAAACGCCTCGCGGGTACATAACCGCTTGTGTACCCACATAAGCGGGTTGGCGAGTCCACTGTTTTGGAAGTGCTGTAATTTCTCAGGGTTTGTGGTAGCTCAGTCGCCTTTCACGACATCCGCGGGAAATGTTGGGCTGGTCT
The DNA here is from genome assembly GCA_914767545.1 of Sesia apiformis. Taxonomy (NCBI): domain Eukaryota; kingdom Metazoa; phylum Arthropoda; class Insecta; order Lepidoptera; family Sesiidae; genus Sesia; species Sesia apiformis. The sequence goes on along the minus strand of OU611965.1, from coordinate 15,035,795 downwards.
TATTCTATTGCTAGCCGACACTACACGCCACTATAAAGGTATCCAACCGTGATCCAACCTATCCGTTAATATTAATGTAATTAAGTAACTAGTGACTTAGTTACTGCATAAAATAAGTATAATTTTATGTTTATTATACTGTTTTTATACTGTTATTTTAATTTTAATCCTATTAGACTGTTTGTGCCCAAATGAAAATAAATCACTACATCAAAATCCAAAACTCGAAAAGCAACTTACTAACTAAAAAGGACGCACTCGACTGGCCACGTTACCTTCTCTCATAGAAGACTACCTTGAAACGTACTTCATTTTCCACGATATCCTATTCCTCAATGTACGTACATGTTTCGGTAGTGTATGACATAAGCCAGAGTCCATTTTCAATCCCATTCTATCCTACCCGTCAACATTTTTTCTACACATCAAATGGTAGGCAGTCCATCCGGGGGCGTGCTAGTGTTTTGTCATTTTGGACCCATGTTGGCATGTATCGCGGATGTCCATGGACGACAGTATATTCACTTACCATCAGGTGGACTGTATGCTCGTCTGCCGCCTTCTTAGTATAAAAAAAACTTAGCCAAATTCAAAACAAAACTGAAAACACTCAATATTTTCTTACTGATTACATTCTCATATTTCTACTACCTTGGTAATCTCATAAAAAAACTTCCCAGGAAAGTTGACCGAAACATCTCCGCTGATGACCCAAACTTCTGAATCGTATTATTAAGATGTCCTGAATTGCTGACGTAACAAAGTTTACAAGAACTCTGTTTACGATTTCTTTACCCTCCGAAGTTCACAAAGTGGAACGATAAACAACGGTCAATAGAGTGAAAACACAAGACTCTGAATTCGAACTGTTAGGTAACTAGACGAAAACATTTCAAATAGAGTAAGTTAAAAATAGGGTGAGGATTTAGTAACAGAAGAGGGTGCACAGGGTGCGGGAAAGTGATTCAATTTCATTGGACGAGTTTGTTGGAACACTTTACATAGAATGATTAATGGAGACTAAAAGGTTGATATAACTAATTATAACGGGATATGTGAGTAGACAAAGTTGAGGGCGAACGTTTTTGATAAAAAACAAAGTGGCAAGCAAACAGTTCAGTTTGAGGTATATGGATACTGTCATACATGGACATCTGAGAGAAGGAAATCAGGCAATATCAGTCAAATTAAGAATGATAAAATGGACGTTATGAAAACTGTTTACTCGCGGACTTTATTTTATGTAGCCGATATTTCGGTCCGGTTACATGAACCGTGGTCACGGCGAGACTGCGGCAGCAGGTGCGGGTGTAGTTGCTATTGACAGACAGACCTACTCCTTTTTGATTTTCCTGTTCACACTGGACAGGTGAATAAAAAAAAAACAGATAGTATCAAATATACTACCATTTACTGCTCTTGTTGGGGGTAATACACACACATGTCTTTCCTAGAATTTTTGAATGTATATACAGTACTCGAGGACATGAAATAGCCATCGTGTTATAAAATGTGACATCAGTCCTTTCATTTACTCACAAATGTATACTAAAGAAATGAAAAATCTTAAAAAGCCTATTTAAATATATTAAATAAATGCTTTATGATAACAGAAATAAAGTTCAGAATTGTTATGTCACTTAATGTCGTTTACTGTGAATAAGTAAAGTATACCAAAAGTCCATAGAAAATTATTTGAATCGATATTTTAAATTCAAACTAAACATGAACTTGCGTTGATTTATATAGAGCGATTACAAGTGTGATTTAATCAACTAAGTATGGACAATGTAATTTAATAGAAGTGAGTACTTCATCGTAAATCATTTGTACCACGAATCTCCATGTTTTATATGTTCTTCGGGGATATATAGATAATTTGAAATATACAAGTATTACGTAATGACATCGGGTTCATAAAAACCTTTTTGTATCATGACTAGGCTATTAATTGTTTTTTTTTTTAAATTACGAGATAATATTTTCTTCAAATAAATATCTTGCCGAGCTTATCAATAAATAATATTCCCTCTTGTAAAATCAGCTGGTGCCATAATTATTTTGTAATTTATGTTATCAGTTACAATAACTGCTATATATAAATATTCATAATTATGATTGGACTTTTTGGCAAGAACTCGAGAAGTGAAGTTTTTGTTTGATTATTGTAAAAGTTGTGGTTTAATAATGATAGTTTATTAAACTTGAAAATATTTATTTTTTATGCGAAGGAATTATGTTAAACAGCCTTGTTTTATTCCCACTAAATTCGTTGTGTCTTTAAATAATGTATAATAATAATAATTTTTATATTTCATAATCATCTATACGTAATGATTAATGTATTTATTTACCAATATTACATTTTAAAATGAAATTAGTACATATAAACGATGCCCATATAAATTTTTAAGTGTTAAAATAATTGATAGTTAAAAGTTATATTTGTCTAGGTATTTAAAAGAAAAAACAATCTTTATTCAAATAAAAACGCAACCCTCACTTCTCGAGTTCCCGCCAAAAGTGAAAGTCACTGATTAAATCCCAAAGGAATTTAATAATTTTTATCTCTACAATATAAGTTCATATCTTCATTAACAGATGGCACTGTGCAACGTTCTTCAACCCGCTATGGTTTCGTTTTTCATGCAACAATAGTTGCCAATAAATCCTTTAATATAATTGTCTACAGTTGATTTTTTTCTATTTTTTTCAGTGGTACTACCTTTTTAGTGCTACATTTCGGTCTTGTTTGATTTTGTTTAATGTTTGTCCAATTTCTATGCATGGTATTCATGTACCCATTATCCGTGTATGGAAATTGAACATTTTGGACAACCATTAAATCAACGCATTCTGAAATCCGTGATCGACTTGAATTACTTTATATCAAAATAGCTTTTACTACAGGGGGTGTATATATGAAGTATATACTACATACATTGATGGTAAATAATTGTGTAAATATGTGTAATGACGTCATTCACAAAAGAGATAGCTAAAAGGAAAAAACGCAATTGATTTTTATCCGTGCTCGTTTTATGGATGTTTCGTGGGAAATAAAAGCGTGGGACTGCGTTTTTCGTGTGCTTCCAAGGAGTCCTCTTCTGTCCTCAGTAACCCCACTATCGCTTTACTGAGAGACTCCTGACTTACTTCGACGGGACCGCATATTAACAGGATACATTTTAGACTTTGAATTTGTTTATTACGAAGAAATCTTGACACTGGCAGAATGTGTGTGTAATTGAAGTGCTAATTGTCATATATGGAAAAAAAAAATATGATTCGTGTAATTACATAAAGGGGACTAAGAAACAAAAGTAGAAAAGGATGCATGATGGCTTTTTCGTGTTCTCGAGTAGGTACTTTACATCGCTAAACGCCTTACCAAAGACACGCCCTATTATGATAAAACTGAATCCGGGTCTGTCTGTGGTCGAGATAGTTCTCGTAAAGCAATTTTGGAATCTCAAGATATGTTTGTTTCTCGAAAACTTTTGGGAACCGTAGTTTTATGAGACTTTTTAATGTACGAGTAAGTATATTATTTATTGGAATAGTGTTGTAAAAACGAGCGTTGAGCGCTCAACGTTCAATCGCTAAGTGAGCGTTAATGAACTTTTAATACTTTAATGGATTTAATTTAATACTTTAATGGAGCGTTATCGGTCAATAATGTGTGATGGTTATAAACCATCGATTTGAGAATACATATTACATACAGTCTAATAATGTTCTATGTTCCGTAGCTCTGGAATTATTTAATTCATATGTGTTTTTAAAATGAAATATTCTTATTACGTAGTACTTAAGTTTCAAATTTGACTTTATACTGAACCCCCCCTCCTCATCTGCTAAACAATAGCAATTGTCAACTAGCTGTCTTTAATAAGAACGTATCATTCAATCTATACCCATAAGGGGCCATCCATATATTAGGTCACACGAATTTCATGATTTTTGGAGTCCCCCCCCCCCCCCGTCCTTGTCACAGGTGGTCACATTTGTATAATGTTGTGACGTCACATATTTTGCAATTTTAAATTTAGAAATTATTAAATTAAAACAACCTTATAATAATATTGATAGAGTTGGTAATATTTTAAAGTTTTTCGTTAGAGTTGAAGTTTAGTTTTAATACTTTAGATTTATACATGTGACGTCACAAAGCTTATGACTCGTCCCCTCCCCTTGTCATACGATGTCACACTTTGTTGACCCCCTGACGTAATTTATGGATGACCCCTAACCATGTCTTAAACCCTTGTAATTAAATGCTCCAGTATAAAAGAGTTAAGATTCAATAGCACTAACTTGTACTAACACTAACAGACTTGTAATAGGACTTACAACTCCTAAATAATCTGCTGAGCTGAATTTCAGTATAGATTGAAAAACAAAACAAAATAAAGCAACGTCTCTCGAGATCCGTCGCTAGCGGTAAGCCTCTGGTAAGTTTTAAATGTGTGATTTTATGTGTATTTTTTTTTAATAAATAGCTTGTTTATAATACAAAAATCTTTTTAAAAAAGACAACCATAAACCCCATTACAGAAAGCGCTGAAGCGTTCAGCGCTCGTTGTAACAACACTTGGTATGTTAGAATAAGGTGTCTCATAAATGTTTTGCCCGCTGATAAACTGTTTTGCACAGCAGGTCTGTTTTACCTTTGCCAGTCGGATAAGAGGTGCTAGATTTTATTTTCAACCGCACAGACATTTCTTTAAAGTCTTTCTTTGGGTCTGGGTACTGTTACAATTGCACATCCTTAGCAACGATATGTATTAAAAATAATTCATTTAGGGAAGTGCATCTTTAACATCATTCAATGCGTAATCTTCCGGCACGTGGATATTTTTTATTTCACTACCTATTTCAGTAACTGCAGTTTCAGTAATTTCCGTGTTTACTTAACTGTCTTTGACTTTAAGTGAAATTATGACTGTCATCTTTTTGGTTATTTTCATTTCCCTTAATACTGATGTATTCCCTGAGCGCTGTGTGGTGTCGGACGGCTAAAGGACAGCACCAACCCATCTTTTCCCGTGGGTATTGTAAAAGGGGATTAAGGGATAACAAGCCCTCAGGAATTTCTCTAAAAGACAGGCATCGCCAACCCACTTAGTCAGCGTGTCGTTTCACGGCCATAACATCCCTCACGCACATGTGTATCAGGAGGCCCATGACCAGCAATGTATATTGAAATGGCCTGGTAGTAGCATTTTTGAGGAGGAGAGTGCACGCTGCAATCCAACAGCCGCTGGGCGCGCTCGACTGTCCACGTTATTGTCACTGGCCACGACTGGCCTCTCACAGAAGACTACCTTGAAATGTACTGCATTTTCTTATTTTATCGTATTTCCCCAATATACGTACGTGTTTTGGTAGTGAATGAGATGTGCCAGAGCCCATTCCCACCCTATCCCTCCCCATTTTCCCCACCCTTTTCCCCAATCCATTCCTTAATCTGCAAAGGTAGGCAACGCATCCGGGGGCGTGCCTACGTTTGTCATTCTGGACTGATATTGGCATGTATCGCGAATGTTTATGAACAACAGTACCTATCCACTTACCATCAGGTGGATTGTATGCTCGTCTGCTGCCTTCGTCCATAAATAAAAATATTCTCTGAAATCTCAGTAGGTCAAGGATCTTCCTCACTTCGTTTTACCTGTAATAGGTAAGCAGATATTATTATAATACCAACATTACCATGCATTCGCTCACACCTCAGAACAATGGATTCTATCAAGCTTCTCAAGCCGCAAATATCTTTACGACGTCGCTAATAGAGCCCGACGTAATAAAATCTGACACAATGTCCTCGGCTCCTTGGTGTTCTTTACACTGTACGTCTAAAAATACATTTACACCCGACGCGATGATACAAATTATTGAACACCATTAAATTATTTATTGATCGAAATTAAATTTAGTACAAAAAATATTTACTTTTCTGTCCCGATGAAATTCGTCGGTGTCCAAATGATAACTTTTATCTTTTCATATTTTTTAACAGTTTTCAAATAGCAGTAGAAAATTAGATATGTTTTACATTTTATTTTTCATTATTTTGTAATACAAAAAGGTCTTTATTATTTTCACTATAAAAAGGCCGCGAACTTATCCGACTACCTAATAATTTTAAACTTATGACCGTGTATACTTTTGCTAAATAATTCGATAATTCCACATCACTTTATGCAAGTGCATTATGTTTTTGTTATATTTTGTCTAAAAAATATAAATAATAAACTTTACGTTTATACTTATTTATACGTTTATACTCGTTATACTTAGCACACACAGAAAAGCGCAACCTCACGCACCTATGAATTAACGATAGTCTATGCCCTCTGTTACACGTATAAATTGCACTGCTTATATGTAAGTGCAAGAAATCAGTGCAGTGGATTATCTGCAGCGTTTGCTGAGCCACTTCCATTTTGTTGTCGCAATATACTTAGATTTTTTTTATATCTATATTTCATGTACCTATATATAAGTAATTGTGGTGTGATAACGAAGAAACATAATTTCTCTTCTTTCTTTTCAATGTAGCAAATTAATCAACCGTCACCAATATGTTGGTTGCACGGTTTCTCATTTTCGACCTGTAAATAAAACATTCAAGACCGTCGGATGTATTAAAAATATCTTTTAATATAAAGATCTACCATTCCCTGCCTTGATAACGTCAGCAAGGCCTCTCTTCCGATAGCCATTACGAGCGCAATCTCAGTAATCGACGCACTTTGTTTTTTACTCTCCGCGGGTATTTTAGACGCAAATTGACACAATTATATTAAAAATATTTTCCTTTTTTGCGTCCGTAAACAGTCTGGTGAAATGGCTGTGATAATTCTACGTGGATGGTTATAGAAAAAAGTCAGATAGTATATTGATACTGTCGTGCAATGGCCACATCCATCAAAAACATGGGAGACCAATGAAACTTTCAAATCGGTTTTAACCATTTTTTAACAATTCGTTCCGGGTGCACTCGTATAAAACCGATTCTGTCCTAGAACATTTTTTTTTTATAAAAGACGGCAGACGGCGGATGACCCATATAATGGTAATTGGTCATCGCCGTCGATGTCCGCCTACAAAACTAGTTTGTCAAGCAATCTTATAATTATCTGTTAAAATTTAATTAATTTAATCTAACGAAATTAATTATTATACAGTAGAACGGTTGCGTTCAACACATAAGACTTAGAAATCGAAATATATCGCGAAAAGCCGATGGGTGTCACAAAATTGCTCCAAATATTTGAAATTTAAATTAACATTTGAATGTTACATGTTACATTTGAACCTGTTTAAAATAAACGTTAAGATATTCAATTGTCTCTAATATAGAAGAACTATTATAACTACGTATTTAAACTTTTATTTTATTAATCGCAACATTTTTCATCACAGAAATTTGAAAAAACATAAATTTGTAGATAGGTACATTTGAAAAACATAACCGTGGTTTAAGTCCGAGGTATTCGAGCCTTTCATCCGGATTTGACGATTATACGAAAAGCAGTCTTATTCACACACGATACCTTTGCAAGCTATGAAAATTACCTTAACTTGACTTTTCGATACCTAACCAAACATTACTCCCGGATGCCAAACATATTCTATTAATGTTAATATAGACATTTACATTTCGTTCCGCACGAGTGACTGCGAAGATTAACAGCGTTGTCGGGCTTGAACCCGCTACCCATCGGTTACAATTCACACGTCATTAAGCAGCCGACGGGGGCACGTTGATGCATTAAACACTATCTTTAGTAGGGTCTTGCCACACTAGATCGATTGTCGTCGATCCATGGTCGTTTGACACTATCTGTCCCAGCTTATGTTCCGCTGTAAAGCCGATGCTTCTTGAATTTTATAATAAAAAATCGGGCCATATTCTCTACGCCGACCCAATGATGTTTATTACAATAAAGGTATAATTTATTTTACACAAAGAAAGCGACATATTGTTGATACTGTCCGCGAGAGACATCCGCGACACTTGCCAGAGTGACATCAGTCACTCTCATCAGTCCAGAGTGACAAGAGAGTGAGTGACAGAGTGCACTACCTGCACTGCCTACCTTTGTAGATTTAAGAATAGATTTGAAGAAAGGATTGGGAAAAGAGGGCAACGAGACGAGGGGTTTTCGTCATCCCTTTATACGTCCCAATTCTCCTTGGGGGATAGGATGGGGAGTATAAAGGAATAAGGAGTAACTTCTATTCCGTTATACTTCTCGTTAGATGGGATAGGACGGAATGGCATGGGAGGGTATGGCATTTCTCCCTCACTACCGAAACATTGAAGGAGGGTGGGAAATGTAAAATGCGTAATATGGGAACAGTATAACAGGCATTTGTTACAAGTGTTATAAGTGAATGGCTTTGGGCATATTAGCCTGTAGCGTCTAGACTATACCACTCATATAGCAATTAAACAACTTTGAACGGTTTAAATCGCGTATATTTGACATTATTTATATCCCGACGTTTCGAACACTTTGCAGTGGACGTGGTCACGGGGTGACTAATTGATTTTATTTGTCATTTGAGTTATTAAGAAATTATTTGGACTACATAGGGACATCGACGTGCATAGGGAATGTTATGATTTTTTAAATCCAGACGGTAGTTCAAAAAATTTCAGACGGTAGTCCAAATAATTTCTTAATAACTCAAGTGACAAATAAAATAAATTAGTCACCCCGTGACCACGTCCACTGCAAAGTGTTCGAAATGTCGGGAAATAAATAATGTCAAATATACGCGATTTAAACCGTTCAAAGTTGTTTAATTGCTATGTATAGTAATCGCGAAAACCTAAGAAAATATTATACCACTCATATGTTGTTCTTGTTAACGAGATTATATTTTGTTATCAAATATTTTAATAATAACAATTTTGTTGACAAAAAGGTTTGGTTGTTTTAATGTGTGCAGTGTGCACACTAAAACAATATGCATGTACGGGCACAACCACTACTAAGCGTAATCCGCCTTCGTGAGATGAAAGAACTACATCAGACTTGTTGTCTTTGTCTATTGTAAAATCAGTCAATAAGCACGCGGTTTGCTTATGGAGCGAAACCCCTAGTGATTTACTAGGGGAGGTCTGCACCCTGTAGTGAGACGTTGAAAAAGGCTGAAAGTAAATAAAAAAATAAAATAAAGCTTTGTCGTACGACCAACATTTAATGGAAGTTTGGACATTTAATGACAAAAATGGACTCGCCTAATTGTGAATTGTGAAGATGTCCAAGATTGCTTATGGAGTGTGTCAACAATGAAAGGGTGAGGGCATCATGTAAAAAAAAGATATATATAGGTGCATTTGTTGATATATTAATGTATATATTGTGATGTAGTACCTATATTATTTAATATGTTTATGCATCAGTGAAAAAGTTATTTTTTAATTTTAAATTGTAATTGTATGCCATACCGTACCATCAGCTTGTGTATCTGCACTGCTGGATACAGACCTCTCCCAAGAACCGCCACCACACACGGTCTTCGGCTTTTCTCATCCAGCCACTACTGGCGACTTTCTTCAAGTTGTCAGTCCACGTGACCGAAGGGAGTCCCACGCTACGCTTCCCGGTACATGGTCTCTATTCAAGGACTCTCCTCTCGCGTCGGTTATCAGTCCTGCGGCGTATATGGACCCGTCCACTGCCACTTCAGCTTGCTGATTCTTTGAGCTACGTCGGCAACTTTAGTTTTTCGTCGAGTCGTTGCGGATTTAATAATTGTAAATGTAATTTTATTCGTTGTAATTGTATAAGTACGAGTAATTGTAGCAATTGTAAGATCAGGGGATAATGGGGCTGATATATCCTTGTAGAACAAATGCCTCTAAATAAAAAAGATTAAAAAACGACCATCATTTTTGCGATGTCGCACGTTAATACGACCAAATTTGTCATCGACCAACTTTCTAATTGAACATAGAGTTTCGTGTCACACGTGTCAAATTCCTTCGACTTCATGAATTTCTCTACCAAGGTACATATTTTCCCGCTCGTAAAAAGTGACAACCGGCACCCCTAGTAATTTCATTTGAAAAATCACTGAAGTTCGTCCTAAAGACCTATTCAAGCCGTTATGTGTAAGGCTAACGCGCAAAACGGCATAAATCGTTTTTCCTAAACACCTTAAGTCGGGCCCTGGGGTCGTTTTTTGCTTATAATGCCTAAAACAGTGTTGGGGGACCCACATAGGGACATGTAAATGCGCAACATAGGCTTGTAACACGGCCCCAGGCGCAGGAGCCTAATAAAATTGTTTTTCAAGGCGAATCGCTCTATCTTATGACTGAATTCCAATTGTTGCAAATTCTGTCTACTTGTGAAGTGTAGATTTTTCCGTCGTCATAAATAATGTTACAAGGGACACTTTTAAAATCATATTTATAAAAAAAACTATGATTTCTTTCCAATATCACTTCATAAATGAAAAGTTATATGTACAATTTGTTTTAACTTTATTCAATTTTTTTAATGTATCCAAAACACACATATTTGTCTTAAAACGTAGCTGCCGAATTGTCAGTAGTAAACATACTCTCTTAACATATCATATTATTAACGTACGAGTATTATAATAATTTACATAAATATAAGTCGTGAGTCGATGCTGGCAGTCTCCTCACCTTCCCCTTAATTTTAAATACCACCATTATTCTAGAGTTTTCTATTCAAATCCTACTGTGAGAATTTTTAATATGACGTTCGTATTTCGAAGCCTCATTAGCCGTTAGCTTGATTTATGCGGACCCGGTCGTGTGCAGGATTAGTTTAACGGTATTTTTGTCCTTTCTTATTCGATAAACTTGCCTGAGGAATTTTTATAAACAAAACCTTCGAATGAGTATTTACTTACGCGTTGTATATTGAAAATATTCTTACTGAAAATAATAGGGTCGCGAGTCGAATATTTATTTTGACTTTCATTTGAACTTTCGTCTCGTCAATACTTACTGTATTCAATAAACTTACTCTTATAGTAGGTATATTATTATACTTAGAGCATTTTAACCGCCTACGGCGATGCCAAATATAGAGTTATGTTTTTAGGGTTTTGGGGGAGAGTGCACGCTGCATTCCCACAGCCGCTGGACGCAGGCGACTGCCCACGTTACCCCTCTCTCACAGAAGACTACCTTGAAATGTACCGCATTTCCTAGTTTATCGTATTTCCCCAATGTTCGTACTTGTTTCGGTAGTGAGTGAGATAAGCCCATTCCCATCCCATCCTATCCTATCCCTCCCCATTTACCCAATCCATTCCTTAATCAGCAAAGGTAGGCAGCGCATCTGGGGGCGTGGCAACGTTTGTCATTCTGGACTGATGTTCACATGTATCGCGGATGTCTATTGACGACAGTATCCACTTACTATCAGGTGGACTGTATGGTAGTCTGTCGCTATTTTCTATAAAAAATAAATATGTACAATATCTAGGAGAGTAGTTGGGTATGCACTCATATGTTGTAAGTATGTGTTTCATCGCAGGCTCAATTGGATACGATAAATGATATGTCAACCTATTTGTTTGAATACGTGAATATCAAAGGAATAGCCCATTTCTTAACGGTATGCAATTTAATTTGATACAAAAATAATTTGTGCAGACCATCTACGAAGATGAGATAAAAATATCAGTAGTTAAAAAAAACTTTTCAAAAAAATCCACACAAAATATGTTTGGTTGCATACAAACATTACTCTTAACAATAAATTTATATCATTAAAACTTTTGTTATACGACTTTTTTTGAATATACAATTTTATCCAAAAAATGTCTCTGACTTTGTTACTCTACGGCAACGGCGCACCCTTGTCGTAGAGCAAAAGTTTATTTATATATGGCGGACCTAATGCTTAGAAGCGTGTTACGCGCGCTCACATTAGGAAAACCGCTGATGCCTCAATACCTACCGCGTGTTACCAACTGGACTTGGAAACGGGGACATTGCTGACGGTGCGCCACGTGTAGCTGTGGAAAGACTTCATCGCACCGAAGCTTGGAAAATTACCGGCACTCATAATCCAACCTCGATTAGGGTCGCACGTTAGCATGTAGTTATAATATTGTAGTTATAATGTAGTTAGTAATATTGTACCTTATAATTAAATTTAGTATTAGTAAATTGGTTTTTTTTCGCTCCTCCGACGGCGGTCAACATAATTAGCATTATCCACCCACCATTCAAACTTTGGCAGAGATGGCGCGGTAGGTCCAATTATGAGTAAGATTATTGACGCATATAATTAAATACTATAATATAAATATACATATATATATATATAAATACCATCGATTTGAGAATATATACTAGATTATATAAGCATGTTAGAGTCCAAGAACGTACTATGTTCTTTAAGTCATGTTTTGAAAACCGGACATTCTTATTATGGAGTGCGATGTTTCAAATTTGATTTTCTAATGAACCCACCGTATGATAAATACATACCATACAAATACTTAACTTTCATATACGATTAATCATACCTCCCATAATTGCCCTTAAGTTATTAGTTTTCACTAAAGAAGTTCGGTATTAAGACATTTTTCATTTCACTCTGTACGCCGTTAACAGGACTTATGAAACTACAACCTTAATCTACTCATTAGGGGTGCCCGCGACTTCATTCGCGTGAAGTTCCCGTGGGAAACAATAACTCTGAACCCGGCACACTATAAATATTCCAAATTTATAAATCCAATTTATAATCATTTATAAATCCGTCCCGTGGTTTTTGCATGATGCGCGTTCAAACAAACAAACAAATGGACGGACAGACAGACAAAGAAAAATCTAAAAATAATGTTATTTTGAACTCGATGTCATTCGTGCTTTATATAGCTATACCTTGTATCAAAAAATATTACAGTCACGGCTTTGTGATTTTTTTTTATTGTGATGTGATTTGTCACGGATTTTTTTATATGCATAGGTTTCTCTTCCTATAGGGAAATAGGGAAATTACTGTTCTGACTAGAAGATATATTCTGTAGTGTCGCAGAGGTTTCCTCCGCCTGTATTCTGTAATCAACTTTACAATAAATAATCAATCAACTGAAGCCAACTAAGCATTTTCATATTTCCCAAAAATTTTCACAATAGACTCCTCCATCGGAAACCATTAATTCTTTTCCATCGTAGTCCCAGTTAATGACGCGTAAAACTTGTAAACTCCAGTGGCGCGTTAACAGTTGTAAGGGACCAATGGTTTGGGGAACCCTAGTTATGGAGCTGGTCAAATGTCTTTATCCATGTGAAATCATTACAAAAGTTGCCCTTAATGCTTCAGTACAGTTCAGTATTGAGAAGAAAAGGCATTTGTAATATTTTTAATGAAAGCACAGGCTCCTTAGAATAAAAGGCACAGGTGTATTTTCATATCATTCAAGAAAAATGCTTTTTTGGCTAAATTTTCATTAAGCTTAAGCTTAAAATTAAGCTAGAAACCTAAGTTTTCAATAAAACATAGAGAATAACCTGTATTTATTCCATTTGTTAATTTTTAATATCCGAAAGATTTTCATGATGTATCCTCCGCCGCGCAGACCGCTCGACTCTAAAACGCGCAGCCTGTCAATATTAAAAAAGCATCTTCCAAAGGTATTTTCAAGAGAGTGCTTAAAGAACACTTTCTTGAAGCAGATACTGTCTAATGATCTTTTGTGTGCTATATATTATTATCATATATACAAGATATATGTATATTTGTATGAAGTTTAAGTAAATTTTAGTATGTTTATATTTTAATATTTAATTAGAACAAACTCTTTTTTCACTGTTTTATATTTGTTACATTTATTTACCCCCTACCACTTCGTGTCCTGCATAGCCCAAAGGCTGACCGTGAGATAATCCTGTGAAGCCGCGTTTTGTAACAATTTACAAAAAAGAGTTAAATAATAAAAATAAATTTAATTTTCTTATGCTTTCATTAAAAATTTTACTTCTTCCCGTATATTTCACATATTTTCGTCTAACCAGCACAGAATAGATTAGCAGCACTACGCACGTCTGTTCTGTTCCTACTAAAGTCTCTGTTTCACGGCTCTGCTGGAAGAGATCTCAACAGGACGTAAACTTGCCCTTTTCAAATCTCTTTCTGAATCATACAAATACGTTTTGTGTATTCAATAAAATAATAGTAAACAATAGTAAATAAATATAAAGGAAGGCATACAGGTAATAGTTATAGATTAGTAATAGATTAGGCTTTAATCTCATTGCTTAAAACGTATTTAACTTTATATATATTTTCCAAATAACGTAACAAAGTTTCATTACAAAACACAAAACTTGTTTAAAATCTCGAAAGTCGATTTACGAAGTCGCGGTTATCGAGTCTTATTCGCTCTACCAACTTCAACATACTTAGCCAAACTTCAACATCAAAGACTTATGTTCAGATAGCGTTGTTTGTACAAAGAAAATTTGTCTTATGCAATCGCATAGTTTTCTAATGTATATAATAGAAATTTTATATTTTTTTTATGTGTAATTTCGTCTTCTAAATCGGACGACACTCTACGCTAACAAAGTCCGCGGATTTCCTTTCCGAATGTGATGATCAAATGTGGGTAGTTGATAAAACTGCTCGAAACTACCCGAAAGCTGACGTGGACTACCCGCCTCTTCAACCTACTCGTGACCACGGCTGGTATCACCTGGTGCCGAAACGTTGAATAGAAATACGAGGTAAACAAAAACCTATAATTTTATACGTTTAGACCCGATTTAAGGCCTTTTCAGATACTCGTATAAGCGATTTCACTGCCGCCTGTGGTAGCGATATTCGCTTACACGTAATGTGTATATATGTGTTCACGATATTTTTTTTCATTCAGACATAGGCGATGTTCGATAACCGCTTCGGATAGTGATATAGTATATAACGGCGTAGGCCCAGCCGTAACAGTATCGCTTACCCCAGCGGTAAAACGCGTGCCTAGGCGATATTCGCTCTCGCTGGCGAATTCGCGCGACTTGCGGTATTAGTACAAAATAACGGGTGGGATATCGCCTGGACATTATTGTTACCGCAGGCGGCAGCGAATATCGCTTATATCTGAACAGGCCTTTACAATATAAAATATGTACAAAACGTCTTGTCTTGTTGAAACTCTCCGTTATGTAGAGTTTTTGTACCTGTGAGTGGAGTGGCAAGAATTGAGTGGAGTGGCAGGAATTGGGACGACGGAAATTTTATTTGACGATCGGAGATTAAAATTGATAATAAAAATTGAAAGCAAGAGTGGAAGGGGATTCAACGAAAACCACGTCTGAGTTAGCAGCTGCCTTCGGCGTAAGTGATAAAGCGATATTGATTCATTTGCGTCAAATCGCGAAAGTGTACAAACGAGCTCGGAAAATGGGTACCGTATGAAAGTCAGCTGCACACACGCGTCAAAGCTTGCCTTACTTTGCTGAACTGACAGATAAAATTAAAGAATTCTGAATCGTATTGTCACTTCTGATAAGAAGTGGATCCTGTATGATAATCGTAAACACTCGTCACAATGGCTGACCCCTAGAAGATATATAGCCAAACAATATCCCAGACGTCACCATGATAACGCTCGCCCACACACTGCACGACCGACAATCTTAAAGTTACAGGAGCTTCCACTGGAAACTCTCCGTCACCCACCGTTTTCACCAGACCACGCCCCTACTGATTTACATTATTTTCGGAATTAGTATAAGTTTTTACAGGGGAATAAATTGAACTCTTATGAGGCAATGAAAAACGCCTTCAGATAATTAATCGATTCCCGTCCCCGGGAGTTATATAGCAGAGGCATCAATCAACTTCCATTAAAATAGCAAAAGTGCATTGATAATAATGGACAATAATTTGATTAATTAAATATACAATTTAAATACAGAAACAATATTTGAATGTTTCCATATAAAACGGCAATTTCATAGGTACATATATGCTAATAAGTACATATGCCATTAAATACCTTTTCAATTGATAGGTTATCCATATTAGCACTAACCTTATATAAATTTACTTACTTGTACCATTGGAGAACACATTAAAATAAGTTTTGGTTTATCTTTAATTCTCAATTTTACAATTTTACAATAGACATAGCGCTACTACAAGTGTTCATACATAGACATACATAGCTGTTCAGAACACCCCTTGTGTTCTGAACAGCTATCATTTTTGACATGTTTCAAATCACGCAGTCGAAACTGTTTTCATTTTCAGTTGTTGAATCATAATACACTTCAATTTCAACTGCTATAAACTACTCTATTCTGGTATTTTATTTTTTATAGAAAGATGGTAATTGTTTGTTAATGTTCATTAACAAACAAACAAATCAACCAACTCTATTTACTCAACAATCAGCCATCGGTCAAATCTGACCGACGCCCTCTCCGGTCTTAAGTCAACAGAGTAATCCAGCAACCGTTTTCAAGATCACGCCGCTTGTGTTGGTGTATAGATTTACTGTTTGTACAGAGATTGTTGATTTTCTAGATTGCTATTCAATATATTGAAACGTTAAAGCGGTGATAGTCTTGGAGTATCTATACTCTACTCACATTCGTGTAATCGCGAGTTAAAATCGTCGACCCGTACCATCATGTCTCTCTACTGCTGGATATAGACCTGTATCAAGGACCGTCACCATACATGGTCTTCAGGTCTTCTTATTCAGTCAAAACCAGCACACTTCTACAAGTCGCTCGGTGCACTGGTGAGAGAGTGTACCACACTGCACTTCCTTTTTTTCCACCAGTAATCTATAAAATAATCTGTTTTCCTGTTTACCACAGAATTTCTAAATTCTGACACTCAAGTTCTAGATTTGCACAAAAAGAAAATCAGCTCCGACTCTTCTCATATAGGAACTAATTACGTTCGATTTTCGAAAATCAAATATAAAATATTTTTCTATCGAGCATCTTTTTCCAAAACATGAATTTCCTTAAAAGTGAAGTATTCGCTTTGAAGTATTTGAATATTCGCTCAAAACTACAATACCGCTCATCATAAAATATCCTGCTTTAATTGCTTTAATAGCAATAAATTCCTACGGGGAAAATAATCAGTAGGCACCTAGGTATTAAATTCTTCACATTTTTTTTCTCGCCTCCGGAATCTGAGCTGTTTAGGGTCACACATTTCGAATATTTCCAATATATATAGCACAATGACGGGTCACGGACGGCAAAGATCAAAGCGATGCGTTATAAGGGAATACTTTACTCACCATACATATATACATGTTAATGTTGATATGTATGGTGTCTAAACGACATCTGCTTCCTTCTATCTATAATAAAATTAATAAAGTATGCTATCTTACAAAATGCACTGTTAACGAAGTTAACAGGTACACTAAACAGTGATAAACTACTCTAAATTACACTGAAACAGAAGGACTCATACAATACACTCATTCACTACTCACTCATTCACACTTTTGCAGGGGGAGAGTGCACGCCGCAATCCAACAGCCGCTGGGCGCACTCTACTGGTATCGTTACCCCTCTCTCACAGAATACTACCTGAAATGTACTGCATTTCCCACTTTATCATATTCACCCATGTACGTACGTATTACGGTAGTGAGTGAGATATGCCAGAGCCTATTCCCATCCTATCCCTTCCCATGTTCCCAATCCTTTCTCCAAATCCATTCTTTCAACAAAACAAAAGTCGGTAGCGTATCCGGTGGCGTGCCAAAGTTTGTCATTGTGGCTGACATGCTGACCAAATGTTGACATGTATCGCGGATATCTATGGGCTACAGTATCCACTTTCCACCAGCTGGACTGTATGCTGGTTTGCCAATTTGTTTCTATAAAAAATCTCATCTTTTCTCTTTCATACACACATTAACCTACTCACACTTTTAGTTTAGCCGTTTGCATTGGCAGTACCTTTTCCTCCATCACCCCCCGCTCCAATCGCAACAGTGGTTGGTTAATTCGCGCCCGCGCAGTCATCAACGTAGTTCCGCCGATGAATGTATGTGTAGTGTGTGTCTGATTGTGTCCTGGCGGTCTTTGAGTCGCAGCCTCCGTCGCCAATCGCCGATGTGACCATCACCGCGCCGCATAATCAGCTCCCGCTTGGAGCCTCGCCCGCATCCTATCCGGTATCCAGGTAGGTGCAGCCTATTTTTCATAACTTCTTTATAGGATTAAGATAAGCAAGCAATCATTCCAATTTCTATCTTTAAATTTGCCGCACCGCGCGTTTAATAATAAAATAATTTACATAAATTTTGCTTGTTTAATAATTTTGCTTATTATATATAGTACCTTCCTAAATATATGAAGATAAACAAGCATTTGTTCATTTGTGACTGATATCTCACATATGTCCTTAAACAACAGAATCCGCGATTTGCAGCTCATCTGCCATTTTTTTTTTCAAAAAATATTATATGGATCACATTATGTGGATCCTCCCAAGAATTTCTAAAAAATATAAGCAACAAATCCCTAAGGAAAACACCTACGGTCGCCATATGACGGTACGAAATACAAAATATGTCTAGTAAGCGTATGCCCTTAGGGACGACCCTTTAGATTCGAGTATAGTCATTGGTAGCCCTTTGCAAAATTCGCGAAAAACATTAATCGTCTACAAAAACCTCTCATAAAAGGTTTATTCGCATAAAGACAGATTCTCAAAAAGACAGATTTTCAGAAAGACAGATTGTCAAAAGAATAGAAATTGTACAGTCAACCTGAGTGTTTAAAAAGGCTTTTGGGTTTGGGTTGCAGGGTTGGTATCAAATACCATACCTCAGCCAGTGTCTTTCCACTGCTAGGTATAGCCTTTGGCCATTATGTACGACCTTCAACTTTTTTCATCCAGTCACTACCAATGACTTTCTTCATGTCATCTTTCCACCTAGCCGGAGGATGTATCACACTGAGCATGCTGGTACGTGGCCTTCATTCGAGGACTCATCTAACCTATTGGTTATCGTTTTTGTGGCAGATATGACCTACCTACCCCAACAAAGATAGATCCCAACAAAAACATTCCTGTAAAAATATTGCCAATCCTTGCGATTGTTTGGCCGATAAAACTACTGAGCTCTAAAAGTCGCCAAGGTTTGTTTAATGGAATTTTATTTCTTGTGCATCTCTACCATTGATAACCTTATGTGAAATATGGAAGTGTGATAAGCCTTGGCGGCGGCTCTACCATATCCCCCTTATAGGTAAATTGGTAATTCATTCATTACAATCATAGCATATCTTCTGCTTATTTCTACTATAACATTTGAGATTTTATAGTTTTTCACACATTTTATCTATTTAAAGGGGTCTTAACGCGAATGTTTACCTTATTTATTTCCCTCCATACTTCGGTTGGGTTGCACAAACCTTGGTCACGAGCTAACTGAAGAGACGGGTAGTTCATGTCGAGAGCTGCGAGCAGTTTCATCAACTACCCACATTTGATCTTCATAGTCGGAAAGTTACGACACACAACACTCACAATATTAAAAGTAGCGTCAGACGAAAAATTGCGGGGTTCAATTTTATTAATCACTGGATTCCATGTCGAGGACAATTTGTATCCATCGTCTCGATTGAAATTTCTATGTTTATTGATTTCAATTGCTTCACGCACAATCCTGGAGAAATAGTGGCGATCAGTGCAGAGGATTATTGGACTAGGAAGTTCTAGTCAGTGATTGATCCCGGCGTTGAGTACCTGGTCCGCAATTGCCGATTTATTCATCTGGCGATTCTTCACAGCTGCGATATGTTATTTGACCCTTTCTGAATTCAACACCTGTATTCCATTCATCAAAATGTGAGATTCACGAAATGGAGAAAAACAAGGTTTTAGCGTTCCCAGACGTTAAAATAATGATTAGAGAAGATGGTTCCTTGTCCTTCTGTATAGAAATGCATGCCCTCTTCATATCACCACTTTCGACAACTACAATCGGTATCTGTTTCTTTGAATTAATAAGGTAAACATTCACGTTAAGACCCGTTTAAATAAATAAATATACATGTACATGGCAGTCATGCATAGGTATAGTTCTTTCATCTCACATTATTTTAGTCGGAAACCCAACTAAACGTTCTCAAGTTTACACACACTAAAACAATGTACATATACGAGCACAAATACTATTAAGGGCAACTTGCCTTCGTGAGATGAAAGAACTATACATATTTTCATTGCAATCGTGGGACCCATGTCTCCGACAACTGCAATGACAGCCCTGTCAGTCCAGCTCAGCTTTAGACGTAAGCCTGTGAGGACACACAACACTGATTTTCCGCTGGATCACATGGTAATCGACACTCAGATATAAGGGAGACTAATGTTTTGGGCTTCCTGACACTTCACCTTAGTAATTTATGAAGCTATGACGGCAACTTCAATCCTCCAAATTTCTTTGTTTCGTATCCGAAAAATCTTAATTGAAACATCATATATGGAATAAGTTTTACAACAATATTATCGTGTACATCACAAACCACTCTGAAAGCGGAGACCTCATAAATATTACGGCCTAGTAAAGCCTAGCCTACTTCATCTGACCTTCGACCTTCGTCCATTAGGCTGTATAACATTTAGGGTCGGTGTTCACTCTTGGGATCATCCGGGTATTAAATTGGACGAAACTCTTATTCTATCAAAAGATTATCTTCTTCACTTCAATAATAATAATTGTACTCACGCGCATTGGTCAACTGAGCTCTTGTATGGTTACTGTGATAGTTATTACTATGAGTTTAAGGTTTATATTTGTTGCTCTAATTTAATTAATAAATTTGTTTAGCAACGTTGGATTTGCGGTTGGCGCAATCTAATAACATATTGAAAAAAATGATAATGAGCTGCAAAATATAAGTTTGTATTTGTAACGAAGGTTCTACTGCCCAATACTACGGTGATTGTAAGAAGACTAACGTAATAGTACATTTCCCACCCCTATCCTATTCCCCGAATGGACGTGTGTGAGTGAAATATACCCATTCCCATTAAATTCCATACTATCCCCTCTTGAAAATTATAATGGAATTAAAGCAACTATATTCCATTATATTCTTAACTTCCCATCCCACACCATCCCCCCAGGTCTTCCTGGGGGGATGGGGGGATTCCTAGTTCTTACTAGGACGTGTAATAGTATGAGGAAAACCCCTCGTCCAGTTATACTTCCTATTCCCCATTTTTCCCGACCCTTCCTCAAATCCATTCCTAAATCTCTATCTCGGTAAGCAGGGCGTATCCGGGGGCATGCCAACGGTTGACATTCTGAACTGACGTTGGCATATATCGCAGATGTTCATTGGCGATAGTGTGTACTTTTTAAAAGGGACTTTTGTCCTCATTGAGCGGACATGTCAGTCAACAGACATGTACTAACATATAGCACACCAGCTTCACCTGCAGATGGTTTCGCTAAGATGCTTTGAAAAATGTCAATATCGAGAATGTTAATATTAAATTTAGTTAATATGAACATACATTTATACCTTTCCTGTCAGATTTCCCCAACAAATGCTGAACATTCTCAATCCTCCCACAAGTCTGATAATGGGGATGGGGTAATTCTTCTAACACCCCTGATTTTTGTCTATTCTTATATAGAGTAGGCGAATATAGATTGAACGACAAAGTGACGGTGTTAGAAAGATGATAAGGGGTCATCCATAAATTACGTCACACGTTAAGGGGGAGGGAGGGTGTCAACAAAGTGTGACATCGTGTGACAGGGAGGAGGGACGAGTCATGAACTTTGTGACGTCACATGTATAAATCTAAGGTATTAAAAAACCAAGCTTCAACTCTAACGAAAAAATTTAAATTATTACCAACTCTATCAATATTATTATAAGGTTGTTTTAATTTAATAATTTCCAAATTTAAAATTGCAAAAGATGTGACGTCACACCAGGGAGGGGGGAGGGGTTATATGAATGTGACCACCCGTGACAAGGACGGGGAGGGCGACTCCAAAAATCATAAAATTCGTGTGACGTAATTTATGGAAGGCCCCTAATCACAAAGTACATAATAACATTTTCTAGTTTTAATTTATTTAAACGTGACGTCACAATAATGGCTGCATGAAAAGACTCATTCGCCCACTAAAGTCAAATGTCAATATCAATAGGTACTACATAATTAGTAATACCTACATAAAAAACAATGCTTTAACACCTCTGATTTATGCAACATTATGTCTGTCACTGGTCTTCATGTACTCTGCAATCACACATGTATCAATTTTAGGCAAGTTAGTGGAATTCGCCCACACAAATGGTGCAGTTTCGAAAGCAGTATTCTCGTAAATAATCAGAAATTCAAGCTCAAAAAGAAAAAAAAAAGAAACCGCAGTCGGTTCACAACAAAGATTATAGCCACAAAAAGAGGTTACGTTTTCGTTTGTTCAGTTCGATGACAGATGGACAGCGAAGTTTATTTTGATCACTTTTGATCTGTGGTGACATCTTTTTTTTATACATTACTAGCTGTTGCCCGCGACTTCGTTCGCGTGGTCTTCAAGTACTAATTTAGAAACGTTTGCGGGCGCGCATGCGCACAACAACTCACCAAAGTTTCATCGCAATCGGATGAATGGTATAGGGACGCTTAAGGGACAAACAAAGAAATATTCATTTTTGTATGTATAGATATAGATGACAAAAGAAGCAGTCTATACAGCCGTAACTGTGACGTCATCACCTATATTTCACAATTTTCGCTATAATTTCCTAATCCTCTGTCCAAAAAAAATTAAACTTTACAAGTCTAATTCTTTCGAAAAATTAATATATATATTTTTAATAGAATAGATGGCAGACGAGCGGGCGAGCCACATGATGGTAAGTGATCTCCGCCGCTCATGTACATCTGCAACACCAGGAGGCTTGCGGGTGCGCTGCCAACCTTGCAGAATCCTGTTCACAGCTTTCTTGAAGGGTCTCATATCGTAGAGTATCGAAAATAATTCAGCTAACAGTTCATTCCACAAGTTTCGGGTTCGCGGTATAAAGTGTCTTAATTAAGTAATGAGTGATTAAAAATTACCCTATCCCCATTTAGAGAGGAGAGGTGGCCAGTCGAGAGCGCCCAGAGGCTGCTGGCCGCACTCCCGACTGGCCACGTTACCCCTCTCTCACAGAAGACTACCTTGAAATGTACTGCATTTCCTTTTTTATCGTATTTCCACAATGTACACGTGTTTCGGTAGTGAGTGAGATATGCCAGAGGGCATTCCCGTCTCATGCTATCCTATCCATTCCTTAATCTGCAATAGTAGGCAGCGCATCCGGGAGTGTGCCAACGTTTGTCATTCTGGACTGATGTTGGTATGTCTACCGTATGTCTATGGGCGACAGT
Source organism: Sesia apiformis (assembly GCA_914767545.1). Lineage (NCBI taxonomy): Eukaryota > Metazoa > Arthropoda > Insecta > Lepidoptera > Sesiidae > Sesia > Sesia apiformis. The sequence continues at coordinate 15,012,384 of OU611965.1, read as the reverse complement.
ATCCATTTACCATCAGGTGGACTGTATGCTTGTCTGCCGCCTTTTTTTCTATAAAAAAAAGATATATGACCTTTTTCATTAAATAAAAGGAATTTCTTCAAGGGCATGTGACCAGAACGAAGCATGTGAGCAGTCACAATCTACTCGTCTGTCGGCTTTTTTCTATAAAAACAGATGCTTAGCGAAACTGGAGTCCCAGAAGGTGAATAAATGATACTCCCAAAGCGGCTTTAGAGTGACGTCATCGTCTAGACGCGTCGGCATTTCTGTACTTCAAACTATATAATACTGTGTTTCAGTATATTCATTCTGTACGTTTGTATAACTTCACAAAGTACAAGTCAGTTAGACGTAATCATCAATTAACAAAATAAACTAAGGAGAGTGCTAAACACAAAATGCCAATTTAGTTATACGAGTCGAACGGGTTAAGCTTTCTAATTTAAGTTCGGCTGGTAACGAAAACAGATTCCAGCGTTGCGCGAACTCAACATAGGCGGAGTGATTGTACAATTAATAAGAGCAAGCGGAATATTCGCGTGGTATGATACGTATGATGCAATCCCATAGATGCTGGGTGCGCTCGACTGGCCATGTTACCCTTGAATTAATTAATTAATTTTATATGTAATCATAGATACAAATACAAAAAACGTTAAATATTTTAATACTAGTTCGACTTTGACTTACCCAAAGAAAGAACAAATGTAGATTTTAAGTTTTGTCAATGAGTTTTATGTATGTTTGATACGTACAAGTGTGGGGGTGATATGATTGAATTGTGTACCTCTATGTATATTATTATGTTGAAAATGTTTGTTTTATTCAAATTAAGAATAAAGGATAGTGTCCCGACAATTAAATATTGTGAATGTACCATATACACTTATATTACAAATTTTATGATATTTTTTTACCCGCTATCGCCTTTCACTTGCACTAACACCATTAAAGCTGCGCCTCAGTTGCCAACTTAAAACTCACTTATTTTAACTTAACTTTGACTTTCAGGAAATTCTGAATCCATGCCTTTGGTTAAGTTCTTTCCTAAATGAAGAGTTGAAGTTTTAAGCGATTCCTGTTTGGGAATTATTTATCGAGTTCTGGTTATTTTGATATATATATATATATTTACATAAGTCAGACACATAATACAAAGGATTATGAGTTTTATCGTATTTTCAATAAGACACATAACATAAGAAATGTTTTCATAGTGATTTAAAATATGGAATTAAATAACCCAGTGAACGAACAGACTGTGGTCACCTCAAAACATAACATTGACCATTCAATCAACACGTTTAAATGTCCTAAAATAAAAAAAAAATATTTGCCGCCTCGATCTTGAGTCCAGTGTCGGGGCCTCGCTTTTCTGTTACAGCTACAATTCATACGATTGAAACCGGATCCTCCCCACTCTTGTGCATGATACCTGGTAAGTATCGGCACTAAGTATAGTATATGGTAAGTATAAAAAAAAAGTAAAAAGTAAAGTAAACTCTATTCAACGCATTTATTACCGTGACCCGCATTGTATTATTTTATTTACTCGTATTTTTGTTTCTTCCTTTTATTAGTAAATTAAACCAAAAAATAAAAAGCCTTTCATTACAATTGAACTTTCAAATACAATTGACATAAGTTAACATTTTAGTTCGAAAACGGTATTGTTACAAATGAATGCGGCCCGTACGTTGCAACGTCTGTTAATCACACTTCCTGTACCACGAAGCGCATACGCATAGCGATTATGATCACGTGGTCGTATAAATTGCAAACTAAATAACGACAGAATAGCGATTTCATAATATTTATCAACGCTCGTTGGACAGACCACAGGCGCTTCTCGCCGACTCGCAATCCCTTCCTTCCCTCCCAAAGCAACGACGCCCTAAACCGTGGTCCATTCCTTCTGCCGGTTAGCTGGCACAGACATTTTTCTGGCTGAACGCCTTTTGCGCTCGCCTTAAATTAAACACGCTCGGTGACTCATAAAAGGCCGCTAGGGCTACAAGAATTTTTGTTATTTCGAAAAAAAAAATCTCGGTTCGATTATGAGAAACATCTTGTACTCGGGTTTTTCTCGGGGGCTACAGCTCCTTTGATTACAACCGTATTCCGCTTATTTGTTTATTTATTTGAAATATGAAACAATTATACAATAAATTCAATTCAATTACAACTGAGTTTTCCTAATTATAATTAGTGTTAGTAAAAATTTTAACTTATGCACTATTCTTCACAGTTCTTTAATCACTTGGAATATTGGTTACGGACGGAACTATTTTTTATTATTAGTCTTATGTTGTCTTTGAGCATTAGTTTTGTTTAGTTCTGAAACTTATTGTAATATCTCAATGGTTAATCTCATTGTGGTATTAATCTGAAACCAACTTAGGTACAGGTTTTGAGCTGAGCCAACTTTTTGTACACCAGCTTGGCGAACTGGTTAATCTCGAATACTATGTTAGACTATGTTAGTACTATTATTATTATTATAATTAATACCAATGTCCACCTATAGGTAAACTAGTGATAATTTAACACTACACCCTATTGTAAGTCTAAAAAAGATAACATGACATTTATATTGGATTTTAGTTATTATATAATAGAATATTTCTCGTTTGAATCTGACAGCAGAGAAGATAAGTAAGAGGGTACTAACAAAATGTGAATTATAAAATAAGAACATAAGACGGCGAGCGCAGGGGTACTCGCTCATGTAAGTATGCTTATGTGAGCGTCCGCTCCTTACTTATGTAGCGGGCCGTCATCGAGCCTCGTCTCGATGATTCTCTCGCCGCCTCATTACCGGGTTGAGGCGATCGCAACAGCTCATTGATGTTCGCCCGATGCCAGCCACACATTTGTGCAAGTCTCAGGCTGTTTAGATAGCATTATTTTGTTGAAATGCTTTTTTATGACCGTGTAATGTCGGTCGGGCTTAGAACAACACCATTCTATATCTTCCCACTGGCTATCGCAAGCCCTGAGAAATTACACCACTCTTAAAAGAACGGGCACCCAACCAGCTTGGGCAGCGTGCCGTTTTAAGGCCATACATCCCTCATACACGGGACAATGTACGTGAGGAGGCGCGACTCCAGCAGCGGACGATAAAAGGGCTGGAGAAGGACGACGACTTTTTTAAAACGTATAGAGAAAATAGCGTAGATTTCTCTTCCTTTTCGACTGTCTTTTATCATGAGTGAGTTTTTTCAGTTGACAATTTACAATTTGATGTTGGAAATCGTAAAAGGTATAATATCACGGCAGTGTCGAGGTTTCAATTCGTTTAGTATTGAATTACGCTTACCAAATGGTGACCGAAAAAAGAAAAACGTCTATTTTTAACTCTATTTTAAATAGATTTACAAACCCAGGGGCGAACTCGCCCGTATAGAAAATCCCTAAAATTTATTGCAAAGCCAGAAACAAATTCCAACATTTCCGTATATCGTTCTGTTTTTTATGACGGCAGGTAACGTAAAAACGAAAATATATGTTGCTATAAACTATGTCGTAAAGTGAAATTTCATAAGAAAACGAATGAAAAAATACTTTTTTATTGTTCGGGATCCAATTCAATTTAGGATTCTGATAAAGAATGTGTTCTCGGTAAACACCTTGTATTTTGGAAACATGCAGGAGGTATGGGGTCGATATCATCTGGTAGTGCGAACAACTGTTGAGTCAACTTGACAGCTATTCGCGCGACTAGTCGCGGCCGGTCGCCAGCAGTCGCAGCCGAACACACCTCAATGCCAGTGCTTCGCAATCAGTGTGTATCGTCAACGTTAAACGAATCACCCAGCCGAGTGGTGTAACTTGCTCGTGGCAAGACAAATTTCCAGCGGTTTTGCACACTTTTTCACTTATTCAGTAATTTTGGACTTTATAATTAGTAGAATGCACCATTTTTTTTATTATTTGTTTAATGTTTTTAGTTCAGGTGTGCCGCCAAATTGTGAAAAGAATATAAGTGTGCCGCAAGTAAAAAAAAGGTTGCGGAACACTGCTTTACTACATACGAGAGACATTTTTGAAATGTTGACGTATGACATAATCAGAGTACGACTGACCACTCGGTGTTTCGTATGCATAGTACTGGTTTAAAAACGAGCACTGAGATTTCAACGCTCGAATGCCGAATGAGCGCTAATAAACCTTTAAAAATTGAGCGTTAAACGCTCGTGAACGTTATAGTAAAATTTTTAATCCTCGGTGGTCTTGCCGATAAAAGCTAGATTTTTAAACGGCGATGGTTCTTAAAATTCCTTGGCGCTGACTTTGCGCTCAATCGCTCAGCGCTCACTTTCACAACATTAGTAAGACTTTAGTGTCGATTGCTACCGTAAACAAATTTGGATATAAATATTTTTCTTTTTTTGTTCCCAATAAGTACACAATTTTGAAACGTCGTCCTTAAAGGCCTACACTTGCTTTCCTTGTGTGACATACTCAGATCCTAAAGATGTCTTTAAATTTCCATCGAAACATCAACCGAGCAAAACAGTCGTCACAAATTGGGTTATAGACAACAATCGCTTGGCATTAAACTCTCATGGAACATAATAAATAAATTCACATTTCAATTCAATGAAAATGACAATTATAAATCAAAGAACTTTGCACACAGTACTTCACGTTGTCTCCACTGTCTAGAAATAAGCAATGCTCGATGAGCGTGCAAAGAAGTTTCGAGAACCGAAGCAAGTTTCAACGGTTCGGAGAAAGGAGGAAAACACGCAGTGAAAGGACCCTTTTGAAAGCGTGCAGACCACTTAGTAATGAAAACTGAGGGGTTACTTTGTCAAGAAAGGCGATAATCCTTGTTGAAGCCGCATTACCTTAATGTGGAAATACCTTTGCGAATTAATTCATTAATATTTATTCATTATAAAATGAATGGAGGGGAAGGAGGACGCATGGTGCAATCTCACATCCCTGGGCGTGACGGACTGGACGAGTTGCTTCTCAATTCACAAAAGATTGCCATCAACTCTATTACATATGTATAACATTTAAAACTTTTGCGTTTTTCACACATGTTTACCTTATTTATTTTACACAACGTTTCGGTTGGATTGCATTATTCATGGTCACGAGCTGACAAAGAGGTGTATAGTCCACGTCGATATTGTAGTTCAGATATTGTGAGTGTTGTGTGCGGCAACTTTCCAGATTATGAAGACCAAATGCGATATTAAGACCAAATGTAGATGCTCGCAACGTAGATGGCGTGCCTATGTTTGACGTTCTGGAGTGATTTAGCACGTATCACCTATGATCATGGACGACAGATCCATGATCCATTTACCGCCAGGAGGACTGTCTGCTCGTCGGCCACATTTTTTCTAAAAAACCGTAACCGTTAAAACCGCTCGTAAACCATTACCAGCTCTTTTAATATCCACTGTCGGGCATGGGAATCCGCGTGCACATTATCTTGTGGATGAGCGGTTGTATAAGGAATGCCACGGTGACCCTGAGCAACTACCAGAGGTGGTGTAGTTCCTCCAGGCTCGTCGTAGCGGCTTTGTTATCCGTTACTCACCTTTTATCGACCGACGATAGATGGAGAGGTGTCTTTTACCGATAAAAAACGCAAATTAAAGAATTTTCTTTTGTCAGATTGATTTTTACGCTCTTGAAGACTTCTTCTTCTTCTTCTTCTTTCAGCCCTTGGACGTCCACTGCTGGACATAGGCCTCCCCCATTGTCCGCCATTTAGACCTATCAGCAGCGACCTGCATCCAGCGGGTGCCCGCAACCTTTATGAGGTCGTCTGTCCATCTAGCAGATGGACGTCCTCGGCTTCGTCCGCCGGTACGTGGTCTCCATTCGAGAACCCCTCTGCCCCATCGGCCATTGAAGACTTAAATTGATTAAATATTTGAATATTTAATAATAAATATTTCTTTGCTTAAAACTACGATTGTGTCAAGAAAATACAATTCAATTTTATAATGGTTGCAATGAAAAAATAAATAATGATATATTATAGATTTTTGTTTCCAATGCATATATAATACAAAACCTTTTAATTGCGTTACGGGAGAACATACGGTTTAAATATTCAGAATCCAAATTCAGCTGTATTATGTTCGGCTGACAACGTCGTGAATATTAAAATACTGTTAACGCGACCTAAAATCGACTTACCGCTGTATCAGTACAGCAGCGGGAGAAATTTTAATATCGGTGCGTAAATTATAGCACAGAATTTTATTTTCTCGCCAATTTATGCGCCAATTTATTTATTTATTCACAGGGTCAAAGTGCACGCCTATTTCGCGTGTTCCTCTTTATTTAAACAGGAGAATTGCAACAATTTTGAAATTAAGTTTTTGTACCAATTCTCTGGAATTACCGTATAAAAACCGGTATGCATGGAAATCAAAGAATATCGATTGTTATTTAGAACATCGAAATAAAAAGTTTTATAGCCAGATTATTTTTCATTGAAGCCTCCATTTTGATACGGCGATACTTCAGCGACCTATTTCTTTATATGTCACCTCTTCACCGTCAAGTATGACCGTCAAGTATGACCGTCACTTTTACCGACTCACTACCAAATTGTTTATTAACATTAAGAAATATTTCAAATCTTAAACTAGTTTAGAAAAATTGCTATTGCTCGATACTTTATAGTGTTATATATTGAGACATACATTGAACCGTTTGTTTTTTTAGGAGTTCCAGTTTTTTTTTTGGAATACATTTTATTATATCGGTGTATTTGTACCTGCATCATATTTCTTTGCTAAATTAGTATGTGCTCTCAAAAATGAATTTCTCTTCTCGTTCCCTTAATTTATTTTTTTATAGGAAGTTAGCGGCAAACGAGCATACAGTCCACTTACCACTGGATACTGTCCTCCATGGACATCCGCGATACATGCCAACATCAGTCCAGAATGACAAACACAGGCACGACCCCGTATGCGCTACTACCTACCTTTAGAGGCGTGTCAATGGATTTGGAGAAAGGATTGAGAAAATGGAATGACAATGGGCTCTGACATATCTCATTTACCACTGAAACACATACGTACATTGGCGAATAGAACAAAGTGGGAAATGCAGTACATTTCAAGGTAGTCTTCCGTTATTATCGGTTCTCTTATCGGAATATTGTGGAAGATATGATTTGCATGCTATTAAAATATCTAAAGTTTTAGATTAACCCGAATCTAAAACAACGTTCCATAACTTTATATTGTAGATCGGGTCTGAACGCGTATCCCTTTTATTTCTACTCGACGTTATGTCACGGGTTACACCAGACGTGGTCACGAGTTGGCTGAAGAAGCGGGTAGTCCAGGATGGAAACTGAGAGCAGTTTCATCAATTACCCACATTTGATCTTCACATTCTTAAAGGCTGCGTTACTCTACACAAACAATGTCAGCTGACATATTCGAGGGTAAATCGCAAGGTTCGCATTTGTTAATCACTGGGTTCCACGTTGACGACAGTTTACGAGTATATGCATTTTCCCCGATTGATTTTTTTTTATTTCTTGACGTCAATCGCTTCACGTTCAATCCCGGGATAATGATGACTTTCAGTGAACATGATTTTTGGAGTGCAGAGTCCTATCCAGTTATTAATTAGTTATACGCGTTTCCGCTTCCACTGAGATCGCAACCCAACCCGGCTGGATGTACCCCAAGTGCAATGTGTCGTGGATGTTTCGTGACATCGGCGGATTCCATTCCCGGATTAGATTCCGCTGTCGACCCATCTCACTCCTGTATCGTCCGGTCCACACTTGGTTGAATGTGCATTGTTTACGGTGATGATAGGAAGATTGCTGTGAAAACAAATGGTTATGACTACCGGTCAGTCAAGTAATGTCTCTGATTGTTGCATGAGTTGTTGCATTTGATTGTTTGATGGGAAGAGTGCACGCTGCAATCCAACAGCCGCTGGGCGCGCTCGACTGGCCACGATACCCCTCTCTCACAGAAGACTACCTTGAAATGTACTGCATTTCCCACTTTATCTTATTTCCCTAATGTACGTACGTGTTTTGGTAGTGAGTGAGATGTGTCAGAGCCCATTCCCATCCTATCCCTTCCCATTTTCCCAACCCTTTCTCCAAATCCATTCTTATATCTCCAAAGGTAGGCAGCACATCCGGGGTCGTGCCAACGTTTGTCATTTTGGACTAATGTTGGCATGTATCGCGGATGTCTATGGGCGACAGTATCCGCTTACCATCAGGTAGACTGTATATTCATCTGCCGCCTTCGTCGATAAAAAAAATGAGTCAACTCGTACATTTTACTGCAAAGACAGGGGCAAGCTGAAAATCAGCGCTATATAGGTGAGTACTCACAGCATACGCCGAGCTTGCGACCTTTTGCGCACTGATCTATTTTAATTTTTATTAAATTTAATTATCCTCCTCTTTAAATTATTAAATTTAATTTTCACATTTTTCATACCTATTTATATTCAGACGGGTCTTAACGCGACTGTTTACCTTATTTATTTTTCTCGACGTTACGGTTGGGTTGCACCAACCATGGACACGAGCTGACTGAAGAGGCGGGTAGTCCACGTCAAGAGTTGCGAGCAGTTTCATCAACTACCCGCATTTGATCTTCATAGTGCGAAAAGTTGCGACACACAACACTCACAATATCAAAAGTAGGGTCAGACGAAAAATCGCGAGGTTCATTTTTGTTCAACCTACATGCCACCTCACATCACCACTCTCGACAAATACAATCAGTAGCTGTTTCTTTGAATACTAGAGCACTAGACCTCTGTGACCCGGAACGATCTAAAACCCCACAGCCACTGGGTGTACATGACTGGTCACCTCAAACTCACAGATGACTAATATAAAATGTACTTTATCCTATTCCCCAATATACGTAAGTGTTTCGTGAGTGAAATATACCAGAGCCCATTCCCATCCCATCCTTTCCTATCTCTCCTCATTTTCCCAACCCCTTCTCCAATTTCGTTTCGAAGAATAATACCGCTGCGTATGGTAAGAGAAGAGAGAGCTTGTAGAACTTAAAAGAGTTTATTAAAATGAGGGCTTCATAGAATCTATACATTTTAAAGGATATTTATAACCGCACTCGCGTCGTACAACTTACTGCTTAAGTACTGCTTTAGGATTGAACAATTTCACCCAGAAATTCTTGAGGCCCGTCTCAGACTAGATAATGTTTCATAAATAATAGTGGCTATTCATATTTCCCCCATTTAAAGCTACTTTCACATTAGACAGCAAAACAATGTGCGTATAAACGGAAAGGATACTATGGTATTATTATGATATTATGGTACTATGGTAAAGGATACTATGGTAGTACCTATTGTTAGAAACGACGCCACCATCGACACATAATCAACACTGGTAGAGATAGGTATCATTAGATTGGGACGGATGCTGCCAGCTTTAAGGCATAGCCGGACGTATGTATTGATTCTTTTTTTTTTCGGAATGACTAAATTCTTGTGGCCCTAATGGCCTTTCAAGAGTCACCGGACATGTATGGTTTAGAGTGAGCGCAGAAGGCGCTCAGCCAGGAGCAAAGAGTGTGTGATGCAACGAGCCTGAGGGCTCCCCCGCCGGTAGACCGGCGGAAGGAACGGACCTCGTCTTGGGCGTTGCTTTGTGAGGGTACCGCGGAATCGCAAGTCGGTGAGAAGCACCCAGGCACGTGCCGATACCTGGTATAAATGTGGCTGAAAGCCGGTGTGTGTTCACAGTGAAGCGAGGGAGATCTCCTCATCTCCGCTGGCGGGGATGATGTATATGTGTAGCCTGTGAGTGTAGTGTAAATGTATTGGCAGCAGTAATAGGGTCGTCGGGGTCATCTAGGACGTGCCGAAGACGAAGACGACGACGGCAACGGGGAGAGTATGTATATATTCAAGAGTATGTAGTGTGTATTACAACTACTACTAAGCGTAACCCGCCTTCGTGAGATGAAAGAATTATACTGTTATTGTCCCCGCTGACATGAGTTGGGACAGCGATAATAAATTTTGTACTCTAATTTCCGTTCTCTCCATGAAGTTATTAGAGAATAGCCTGATTATAAAAAAAGAATAATCATCAAATGATCGTAAAAGAATGTCAGATGTTATTAATTAAAATTACAACTAATCCATATTTATTTATCTTTTTATTCTGGCCTTAAGAGTATTTCATCACAACTACGGTGGACAACGAAAATTCAGATACGAAACAATTTACCATTGTCCCCATTGACCCCAGTGGGGATTTTTGTAATAATTTTTGTTTACTATTTTTTTTTGTGTCCCATTGAGATGTGGACACTGATCACAAGCCAATCGAAGTTTTCACCACCTTTCTCTAGTGAAGAATTTTGGTGGAATGCGTCAAGCTACTTGTTATAAACATGGATCAAAACCACTGGCAGAAGGTATACAGGGCAAAATGGCACGCAATTCACTTTGTTCACTGACTAGACATTCAATCAACTGAGCTACAGAAGCCATGAGAGCCGTCAGAAAAAAAATGTTTCAGATTCTCATCAGTTAACGTGATGCATATCTATGTGTGCGTGTGTTGTACATAGTAAGCAAGGTCAACTGCCTGCAACCTTATCAATTTTGCCGTGTGTACGTTTCGAAGCAACGCTGTTTACCCGCCTAATGTAAAAGCACACTTATGTAGTAAAAAACCGCGAAGTATAAATCACAAAACCATTCGAACTGTATGCCTCTGACGCAGATTTATATGCGAAAAGTCTGTCATTTTGAGAAATGACTTCAAGTTTCCCCGTCAAAAGAGTTCACAATTCGAGGTGGGGCGAATACCTGGCCGTGATATTTGATGGATGTCGTCACGGGGTATTACGTATATTATTTTTTTGAATTTGAAATACGTTCATATGTATTTTTCGAAACCTCAAGAAAAACAAAACAATAGGAATGAATGCAATTGCTAATTAATTAAGGAAGAGAAACAGATGCCTTCTCCATTCCCGTGTTTTTTTTTTAGTTTCTCGTATATCATGTTAACGAAACTAAGGCATTATATAATAAAATACCCAGAAATTAAATTTTTCACTATTTACCATAAAGATATTTTATTTAATAATACTTGGAAATACATATTTCCAAACTTTCATATCACAGGGACGAATCTGTTGTATGTCAAATTACTGGATTAATCTTTTTAATCCTCGTTGGCTGAATAAAATGAATATATAATAAATAGCAGTCACTTAGAAATTAAAAACATTACTTTCTTTTTAGGTTCACACGTAAGTATTTAAAGAGCCGTTTATGATTAAACTTAAACACAATATCAACTTCTACTCGTAGCTCTTTAACTTTTGAGAGAACTTTTTGGCGGGAACTCGAGAAGTGAAGTTGAGTTGTGATTTGTGTGAAAGTTGAGTGGCGTTTCGTGGTTTAATAGTAATAGTTTATTAAATTTCATAGTGTTTTTCGTGTGCTTCCAAGGAGTCCTCTTCTGTCCTCAGTAAACATACTACCGTTTTACTAAGCGACTTCTGATTTACTTCAGCAGGACTGGACATTGATGGGATAGATTTCAGACTTTGAAATTGTTAATTTCGATGAAAACTTGCCCTGGCAGAATGTGCTCATTGTACCATTGCCATATAGGACAAAAAAACTTTTGAAACTTCCAAGAAATCTACTATCATCAGGGCGATAGGAACGAACTGGATGAAGAACCCGACCAACGGAGAGCACAAGATTCGGTCTCCATCAGTGGACTGCAGTATGATGCACCATCAAAGAAGAAGTCAGAAGAGGTCGCTTTGGCGATAAGGCAGCCTGTTGTACTTTTCGAGTTACTTACTTCATGTCTTTTTGCATCATATCTTGGTGGACAATAAAGACTTTATCAATCTGTATTGGTGATTATGATGATCAGCATTCCGACTGGCACTTGCCATCAGCGTTCCTTTTTATTAATTTATTTTTAACTTCAATAAAAAGAAACTTGTCCTTTAGAAAAGGCATCAAACAGTTTTGGGCGGCCGTCGCAACGATATGTTACATTGTCGAATGAAACCGTCCATTTATTTTATTCTCAGCATTTGAACAACATTTGTTATTCTAATCTAACAGATAAATAGACCATTTGTTATTCTTGACGATAAATTTTCATAGGGCCAACGCGTAGTACAATAAAAACTGTTTTACCCCATACCACGGTACCGGAGGTACACATTAGTAAGGTCTCGAGTTTAAATAAGTAAAAAATAGTTTCAAAAAGTACCTCTCGTGTGTATAGAGGCTTCACGTCACTAGGTCACACGAATACAATGCAATCATCTTAACATAATTATAAATATATCCACCCTCCTTGGATTCCATAACAACTTAACCAAAGATCTCTTTCTTTTTGCCTAAATATCCTGTCTTATTTTACAACTTTCTTTTTTTTAATGTAGGGTATATTTGTATACTAGACAAACAGAATTTTATCTATAGACAAGCCTTACTGACATCAGTAGATTATAAATCATTTTATGTAATGTTTTATCCTGGTCATAAATTAAAAAAAATGGTGGAATTTCTGTGTAGGAAGAATCGACGTTACAAGAATACATCTGACCAACTGGTCAGGTAGTGCAACTACGCAACGCCGAGTGAACGCTTTCAAATACCTCCACACAATTCCTTTGGAACTAGCCAACATCATATACGCAACGCCTCTGCCTGCGGTCCGAGTGGGCGCGGAGCGGGACAGCGGAATAAATTGCATATTTTTTCAAACACACATATCGGCTATGGGCGGTATGACTGTGGAGTCGGATTTCCAAGGGATTTTGGAGTCCAAAGAGTGGATTCGATGGAGATTTGTGGCCGTTTCGAGTGGGACAATAGTTAGACAATACTTTATTTTAACATACACAAACACACACAAAGTTTAAATATAACATTGACAAAACACAAAATGTAGATATAAATGAAAAGAACAGAAGGATGAAACAAACAGTAAAGAAATACAAAAATGAATAAAAAGTACTAATTTACTATAGTCTGATTGACTGGCTGACGGAAAGTAACTTGACCTAATTTATTGTTACTAGAATAAATGCTACAAGAAATTAGTTCAAGTTAATTTCCGCTACATGTATTGATGCAGTAATGCATGTATTCGCTTAACTTAATGCTGAATGTGCTTAATGCACACTTACACATACATAGTGTGCAAATCACTTGATTAGTTCACATATACATATATTACAATAACTAGTTTAAAGATATTGATGTGTTTTCTGGTAGCAAACAATCATTTAGATCATTAGGAGTATATCTGAATGAATGAAAAACTCACACATCACCATCCTGTATCACGTGTACAGTGAGTGAGTGTAAACTCATCCGATGCCAAGGCCTTCCTCTTCCTGAGGCTGCAGGACTTGCAGAGCTTACAACACACACACACACGCAAACACACAAAAGCAAATATATGTACCTACTTATTTTTGTTTCTATATTTTCTATATTATGTTATCCTTATTACTATGAAATCTGTAATTGGCTATACCACTGTTGTCATTACCTAAATTAAATTTATACTTCAGATAAAGCTGTACATTTCTGTAGGTATACGTAAATAAATACATTTTTCGAAATAAAATTTTGATTGAGACATTGCCGATACAAAACAGAGACTTTCACAGCGAAAATCGCTGGTTATGTAAACAGCGGATCGCAACGCCCGGGCCTTCTGCTCCCGCTTTCCGCCCTCACCTAGTACCTACAGGATTTATTCCACCATACGACTTTTGGGTAGAATATTCGAGAACAAATAGTACATTTCCAAGGTTAAAAAGAACATAACATACAAGTATCATTCGTGAGATAGTTCGCGCTAATCTTGGTGGGAGGGGGCGAAATATATTTCTTCAGACACATCGCGAACTTTACGATAAAGGATAGACAATGTAATTTATATGTAATATGTTGTTCTGCCGGCTGTCTACGCCTCATATTGTAACGAGTTATTCTGGGCACATTTTCACTTTTTACTGTCATGTTTCTAAATAAAAAACAGGCATTATGGGACCGGATCTTTAAATTCTCTAACGTGAGGTGTCTAATTTCAAATAATGTTGGAAGGGGGAGGATGTACGCTCTAATTCCGCAGCTGCTGCTGGGTTTACGATTAGCCCCATTACCCCGATTACCCCGTACTCACAGAAGACTTCCATCAAATGTACTGCATTTCTCACTTTATCCTATTCTTCTAAACGGTGACCCAGATTGAGCGCCAAATTTAATTTAGAAAAAAAAATAAAACATTGTGTCTCCGGCTGTGTGACATATGACACCGTCTCGTTGGAAACACAATTGATCGAGGTCCATATCTTCCAATTGGTGCCAAGAAAACTCCGAAGTTTCTTTGGTAGATTGGTTTCATACTACAGGTAGCATATTTCGATACCTCTCTATGCCTACCTAAACACCGATACCTAAAAAAATGGCCCTATGATCCCGTCGAGCTAAAAGCCGCACCAAACTTTAACTCCTTGAAGATGCATCCGTTTTTATAAATCTCATGAGGATTCTCTAAGCCCCAGATACGATAATTTTGTTTGTTGACGTATCCTTCAAGGTCAGAATGGGCCTCGTCACTAAAAATGATTTTTTCGCCAAAATGATGGTCCACTTCATACTAAAATTCATACTGCGTTGCTCCTTCATGTAGTGTTCCATGTTGACTAATTGCAACTGTCATATGTGACATCTATAAACAAACCAGAGTAGCCAACCCTCAAACAAAACAATGGAGCGAAATTTAAATCCGGCGCTCAATCTGGGACACCCTATAAAATACGGATATGTTTCGATAGTGAGTGAGATACAACAGAGCACATTCCCATCCCATTATATCCTCTACTCTCATTCTCCCAAACGATTCTTAAAAATCATTTCTAAATCTCCAAAGATAGGCAGAGCGTCTTGGGACGTGTCAAAGTTTGTCATTCTGGACTGATGTTGGCACGTATTGCAAATGCTATCGATGACAGTATCCACTTACAACCAGACGGACTGTCTTCTCGTCTGCCGCCATCATTCTATTAAAAAAAAATAGAAATGAGAAATTACGGAAAAATATGTATGAACAAATACTTGAAACATAAAATGTCTGCGAAACAAAATAAAAATCTAATTTCAATATATCATAGTACGCGGCTTGCCTTTTCTTATAAGTGAAACCTTAAAATATCCTTCAAAGAAGTTTTAAATAACTATTAAAAATCACGGAACCACTTTCCTGCAGTAAAACTGTTTTCAGAGGAAACCGCTCCCATACAAGAGCGTTCGTAAAATATAATTGTACCATTTTCACGGAGAGCTATTAAGGCGGAAGTAATAATGGCCTGATGAAACCATAATGCTGGCAATTTGCATAACCCCGGCCTTTTAATTAGTCTGCAAAGAAACCGCTAACCTAAGCAGTAGAGATCTAGTGGTCTGGAAACGTCTAGTGCGAAAGCAAACAATTCAAACTTTGGTTTTTCACAGAAAACTGTCGAGGCCTGCAGCGCATTGGGCATATGTTCAGATTCTCGTACGGAGGTATTTCATTCCATTCAACAAGAAGTACCTCGATACTAAGCTGTATCCATGGAAGAATCGATTGTTAAGATTATTATTGTTAAAATACGGAGGCGGGATCTGGTCTAAACTATTTAAAAAGAACATATATTTAAAAAAATATCTCATTTTACAAAAGAGATTTCTAGCTATCCATATTCTAAATATGAAATCGACGGCTCCAATACTTTTTAATAATCTGACATTTTAGAAAATCTTGTGTTGAATTTTTCACAAAATGGATAAAATTGAACAAAGAACAGTGATAAAGTTTCTACATATGAAGGGTTTAAAGGGATCAACATTTTTGACGAGTTAAAAAATGTTTTAGGTGAAAGTGCTCTTTCATGTGCCACAGTCAAGAACAGGGTTGCCGAATTTAAGCGCGGCCGTACAAGCGTCCAAGATAAATCCCGATCCGGACGTCCAAAAAGCGTCACCACCCCAGAAATGATCTGCAAAGTCCATGAGATGGTCTTGGACGACCGAAGATTGAAATTATCCGAAATAGCTGACAGTGTAAGCATCTAGAAAGAACGGGTACATCACATCCTGAGTGAAGAATTGCATATGAAAAAGCTATCCGCCCGCAAAAAATCCGCTTATTATAAATAAAGTGGATTTTTTGCTAAGATTTGTAACAACAGAAGAAACGTGGGTCCACAACTATACACCTGAATCCAAAATTCAATTAAAGCAGTGAACAGAAGCTGGGTGTTCGGCTCCAAAGAAAGCCAAAGCAGTGAAATCGGCAAGGAAAGTGATGGCATCTGTATTTTGAGATGCGAAGGGAATTTTGATGACAGATTACCTTGCGAAGGGTTAAACTATTACCGGCGACTACTATGCTGATGTTACACAAGTTACCGGAATGTATTCAGCAAAAAAGACCAGGTTTGGATCGAAAAAAAATAATCTTTCACCAAGACAACGCAAGGATTCACACATGCGTTAAGGCAATGGCAAAAATCAACGAATTACACTACGAATTGTTGCCCCATCCACCTTATTCGCGTGACCCAGCACCGTCGGACTTCCACTTGTTCCCTAAGCTCAAAACGAACTTTTTTAGGCGGACAGAAATTTGAGACGAATGATGCCGTTATAACTGCTTTATAACTGTAAAGGAGTATTTTGCCGGCCTTGAAGAAACGCATTTTATGGAGGGCATAACTGCTTTGGAGCGAAGATGGACTAAGTGCGTAGAGCTTACAGGAGACTATGTCGAAAAATAAAAACCACTTCGTTACGTTAAACTGAGTATTTCTTTCCTAGGCCAGGTACTTATCATCCCGCCCTCGTACATTATGTCACGAGAGAACCTAGCCCACCTGTCCTATTCCCATCCTATTCTATCCCACCCCATTTTCAATCCTTCCTCCAACGGTAGGCAGTGCATGCCACCGTTTGTCAATCTGGACTGATGGACTGGAACGATGTATCGCGGATGTTCATGAGGTGTCCCCCACTGTCGTATCCACTTACCATCAGGTCAGCTCGTCTGTCGCTTTCATTCTATAAATAACAATAATTTGCTGCCACTTTCAATATTTCTGCTATTCAATATTATTTTCCATAAATAAAAATCAGCTTCGTTGCTGCCCTCGCCCTAAACCATACATGTCCGGTGACTCTTGACTCTTGCAGCCATTCAGAAAAAAAAACGGCGCGGTTCAACTACCACTATGAATTTTAAAATGAACTAGATCGCATCTAGAAAACCTATGCATGTGTTAACAAGCATTCCTGAGGTCAAAGCAGTTTAGTTAATTGGGTTTTTATTCTCCAACAATCAGGGAGCGGGTTGGATGCTGTTGAAACGAGCCCTTTGTCCGTATAAAGACATACCATTAAACTAGAACATGATTGGTGACTACTTTTATAGCTTAGTGGCTATTTAATTTTGAATAAAAGGCGGTAAAGAAGACCAATTTTTGTTCTTGAAGAAGACCTGGATAAATAATTGCAACGATCGAAAATTTCTGAATTATAAAAACATTGATGAGGAACATTTTTGTTTCTTGAAAATATTTTATTTATTTATTTATCCTTTATTGCATTAAAGTGACAAGAGGCGGACTTAATGCAAGCATTATTTCCCAGTCCACCTTTGGGTTATACAGAGATGGCTCGGTAAGTGCAATGACAGCTAAGATTAAGTAAAACTATAGTCATTAGTGACGCTTATTAATTAAATACCATAATATAAATAAATATAATACATACATACATATATACCATACAAACATACTTAACTATAATTAATATACGATTAATAATACTTCCCTTAATGGGCTTGTGTAAATATAAACATATATAATTTGAGTAAATATAGGTATATGTATTTAGTGTATATGTAAAAAAATTTAAAAGTACAGAAACAATAATAGTATATGTATAGGTACCGCAACTAGTCATTTCTTTCTTGGCGGACAAGGGCCTCTTCATGCACATTGTTTTGTGTATGAGTGATGTATGCCCATAAAACGCCATACTGGCCAAGCGGGTCAACGAATCCAATCTTTTAGAGGTGATGTAGTTCCTCAGAGCTTGCGGTAGCAGCTTTGTTATCTTAGTCGATTTTCACGACACTCACACTAAGAGAATTATTTTAGTACCTTAGTACGGTTCAGGTACTAAAATAATTCAATTACCAGACCTTTTCGTTCGTCCATATCTGAACATGGGCCGTCTCATACATATTGTCATTATGGCCGTAATTCAATTAAATAATAATTATAATCCATTTATTTCGGACACAAATAATACATATAATTTACCTTTTTAAACTTTCACGTTTTGTACACATTTTATATTCTGAATGTGTTTAATAAAGTTTCGGCATGGCTTACACGAGCCGTGGTCACGAGATGACTGAAGAGGCGGATCCAGGATAGGATATTTATTTTTAAGGAAGACAGCTATGTTAAAAATATTGTTTGAAGCAAGAATAAATTTTATTAATAAAATGTAACTAGAAAAGAAATTTTTAAATTTTAAAAAGTAATTTAAATGTCATTTAAAATCTCCACATATATGCACTTGAGTATACCTACCATAAAAGGACTAAACGTCATTATCATATGAAAAAAAACAACAACATGTGTGTTAAAGAAAAATACACCTGAAGAAATAGAAGAGAATAGGAGAGTGCAAAAAGTTACAATTTAGCGAAATAATCAGTTGCCATGGATTTTTTAGGGTGTGTTGTTTTTGTGTAAAAACATGTCTAAATTTAAACAAAATTTATTCATACCTTTACTGGCTCTCGCAATAAATGTATTCTGTCTGTAATTAGTTTTTGAGGACGGCACACAATAATAAGGGCTGCCAAGATTGATTTGCGCAATACAACATTTTATTTTCGATGGTAGCTCTGATCCATCCATCGAACCGTTAACTGTGCTTATTAAGTAGCAGATATCCGCTATTTCACTATAAAATTCATAAAGTATAAAATTTAAAATTCATATAATTGTTAGTAGAAGACTTAAGTCTATGTTAGTAAAATATAGTCATTATTATTTAAATGCATATTCAATTACATTATTACAATTACATTAAACAAATAATAATTAAATTAACTGTCCTATTCAGTGTTTCTGGATAGGACAGTCAAAATTTACCACTTATAGTTGTCAGGATACTATTGTCACTGCCACGAGTCCTGTTCAGTAGCCAATTAAACGTCTCAATACTTCGTTATCATTTAATATACCTTTTTTTATCAACCCTCCTAAGACCGATATACAACAAACATGTCCCAGCCTCGCAAATTGTTTATCCGCTATGATATATATTTCCAGATCAATTTCCTCAGTGCAGCGTGCACGACCTTAAAGACCATTCATCACGGCGAGTGACGGGTTCACAAAATATTTTTCTTGGTATTTCGCTCCATAGCTGTTTATTTGGTGAGTTATTTATCGCGGTTTAAGGGTTAAAGGAATTAGATCGGGGAATTCAATTTCAAAAAGATCTTTACTTTTAGATTTTTATAGGCAAATAAAGGGTGGTATTAAAGGGAGTCCTTTATAGGAGACTACTCAAGACACTCCGGGCATATCGTCCAACTATTTGAAATTCGCCGGAACATCAGTTCAAGATAAAAAGAGATAGGGTAGGATGGTATGGGAATGCATACCTTACACGTTCTTACATTGGGAGAATAGACTGTTTCCCGGATGACTTCTGTGAGACAAGAAACTTGGCCAACAAAGTGCGCCCAGCGGCTGTGGGATTGCAGCGTGCACGCCGCCACTCCTGGTGGGTTCCTCCTTATATCCAGCTGTGGAGAGACATAAGCTGATTTATATTTTTATTTCTTGTGTTTATATTTTATATAATGCTCATATTTGTTATGTAATCCCGAACGATATGAATTTCCGTAATATATTACGTCGATAGATTCAGCCAGCGCAAATCGTATTCCAACAGAATTGCCCTCAAAGTTTTCTCAACAATATTTGCCACAATTGTTTACGATTCCCCACTAACGAGCAAGATAAACCACCTCGGGCATCGAACCCCCGATATCCTCAGGGGGTCAGCCCCCTTTACCAGCAAACTGTAAAACAAGTGCGCTCGTAACGACACCCTTTGATACGAAACTCTGCATATTCATAGGATGGTGACAATCAAATGCCTTTTTTCTGTTGTACCTCACGGCATCGGTTGCGTGACATATGGACGAGGAGAACAAAGATCGAAAATGTTGATTAAATCGTTCGTGACAGACAATACTTCTTGTTCTTCCAATGTTCAATTCTTACATACAATTATTCTTCAATTGAAAAGCCGACAAACATGCAAGGATGCAAATGAATGCAGAGTCCTATTCAAAACTTACTGAAGTAGCCAATATCATAGCTCGAAGGGATCGACTTCGGAACCTTCAAATAACAATTATCAGTATAAAATGACTATGAATTTAGCAAAATAATTTAAGATAGATCAATTGACTACGAGCATTTATGTGAGCGGAATAACAATAGATATTCGATACATCGAATGTTTATTGTTCCTCGATATGAATAATGAACACTTACCACGTTTGACGTGATCACTTGATCACTTTCATAATGGACGTGATCAGTGTCGGTTAATATATCAGTGTCGGATAATATACTCACACATTGGCCTATTCAATTTTGGCGAATGGCATTTGATTCAAAAGCGAAAGAACGCGAATATATCGAAGAAACAAGAGATTGACTACATTGTTCTTTTACCAACACAAACCAATTCAAAGCAAATTCACGTCAACATTTGTCCATGTTTGGACACATTGATGCAATAGTGGCCAGTTTATTATAGGTGTTATTGTTCGCCACAGCCATGTGTACAATCGACACGAAACGGGCCAAACAAAAAACAAGACAAATTGCGCTATTTGTTCGCGATTGTACGCCCGATACTGTTGCCCGGTTAGCCGAAATGAACAATGGATGTGGAAAAACAAAAAAAAAACAACAAGCCGTGTATAAATTAGAGAGGCGCCGGGTAATCGACACTAGATTGCGTCGATAAAATGATACGCCGCGTGGCTTTATTGCGTGCAGCGTGAAAATTAATGCGCAAAATCCTGCGCGACATAAATAGTTTAGTGTGAACATTTTTTATGTGGACATAGAAAATTATTAAACAAATCGTATATATGCTGGATACTGTACTGTACAAGTAATCGTCACCATTTTATTATCCACTGCTGGGCAAGGGTCTCCTTACGCGCATTGTTCTATGCACTGGGAATATAGGGCCTTAAAACGCCATGCAGACCAAGCGGGTTGACGAATAGACTCTTTCAGAGATGTTGTAGTTCCTCAGGGTTTATGACCAGTGCCAGCTTTAGGGATTTGCGATCCGTGCGGTTGTCGAGGGCGCCGGAGACCCGGAAGGCGCATTGAATTCGAGGCGCTCTACACAATCAGATGGATGCAGACATAGGAGGACGGTCAGCACTGCTAATGACAGCGATTTCATTGTCTCTTAGTCACCTTTTACGACCCCCACGAGACGAAATGCGGTGATGTTATTCTAAAGCCGGTCGACACAATTTAAATAGTATTATCTGTTAATTTTACGGCCTGACCATCTGGTGCGAACCCAAGATGCACGATCAGAATTCAGATAACTACTCGTAAATAAAAGGCCTTATACTGTAGAAAAAACCTCGTAAATACCTAAGATATATAATATAAATATATAGATATAATGACATATTTATTTTGATCATGCAAGCTAAACCCGTTAAAACTAGTTACCCCTATAAATACACTCTTACTTTTACCAGTCATAAATAACCATATTTCCGACGCATTACGACTCCATTTCTGCAACCGTCATAATCTTAGCGCGTAATGTAACGAACACATCAATAATTCGTGTTTGAACAGCAATACGCACTAAGGCGTGGTACAAGTGACGAAAGAGTAGCAGGAATTAGCTTAGAATATTTTTAACTCCATTAGTTAGTTAGTTAGTTTCTGGTAGTTCCAATATAGTGGTTATAGTTATATTAGTTTGAACATGCCGCGCAATATCTGCAAAGAGCAAAGTTTTTTTGAAACAATACTTCTAAGCATTAAGCCCGACTTTTTAAAACTTGATCATATTAAGTGAAATTACTCTAGGCAGACAATCAGCCTAACGATAAGCGGCAATATTGAATCGTTACCATTTGTCACAGATACCATCATCAATCAAAAGTGATGACGTTGATAAATTCACAAATCTGGACGCAGATGTGCATGCAGAACTAGATAATACCATTGACTAATTGATTATAAGATAGAGTGGTCTACCTACTTCGTTGCTAACTGATCCATTTTTTTTTACTTGTCCACCAACTGATGTGGAAATTGTTACATCTATTACCAACACATCTTACCACACATTACTAAATTATTGCCACTAAAGTACTAAGAGCTACGCCAGAACGGAAGGTACATTCTACTACAAGGTTCCTTAACTTGTAGCGGGACGCTGCATTTCCACAGGCGCTGGGCGCACTCGACTGGCCTCGTTACCCCTCTCTCACAGAAGACTACCTTGAAACGTACTGCATTTCCCACTTCATCATATTTCCCCAATGTATTTCGGTAGTGAGTGAGATATGCCAGAGCCCATTCCCATCCTATCCCTCCCCATTTTCCCAACCTTTTCTCCCAATCCATTCCTTAATCTGCAAAGGTAGGCAACGCATCCGGGGGCTTGCCAACGTTTCTCATTCTGTATTGATATTGGCATGTATCGCGGATGTCTATGGACGACAGTATCCGCTTACCATCAGGAGAACTGTATGTTCATTCTATAAAAAAAATTACCCCTCAAAATTTCAAAAACGCTCCTAATCATTACTTGTACCGCATTGTGATGGTAATTTCGATTTACGGTAATAGCTGTCGACATAACCGGAAGGACGTCGTCGTTCACCCTGATGGTGTTTGTGTATGTTGCCATAAAATTTAAGACCGGGGCATGAAGTTAGCCAGTCAGATTACGTGAAGTATATTACATTATTTTTCGTATTATTTCTTATGTTATTCAGATTGTTAAGACGTGGTGGGTGTCTCGAATATCAAAGGTGAGAATCTTATCGAGGGTGAAAATCTTATGAAAACCTATTGGTTATGTGAATTCTTCAGTGGACAACCCGTTAAGACTATTCCACCTTTTTTATTGCAAGAAAATGACAGACGAACAGACGGTCCAATTTTTTTTTATGGTCCAAGGCGGCAAACGAGCATACAGTCCTCCCGATGGTAAGTAGATACTGTCTCCCATAGACATCCGCGATACATGCCAACATTAGTGCAAAATGACAATCGTTGGCACGCCCCCGGATGCGCTGCCTACCTTTGGAAATATAGGAATGGATTTGGAGAAAGGGTTGGGAAAATGGGGAGGGATAGGATGGAAATGGGCTTTAACACCTCTCATTCACTACCGAAACACGCACGTACATTGGGGGAAATAAGATAAAGTGGGAAATGCGGTACATTTCAAGGTAGTCTTCTGTGAGAGAGGAGTAACGTGGTTATTCGAATGCGCCCAGGGGCTGTTGAATTGTAGCGTGTACTCTCCCCCTTATAAACTGGGTGTAACTGGGTACAGTCACCCATGAACGTCCGAGATACGTGCCTACATCAGTATACTATCCCATAGGTACGTATCGGTATAATTTCAACTGTCACTGAATATATTTTTTTTTATTATATTTATTTAACAAGTTATTTGGATTTTATTTTATTTATTTCACAAATACAAATACAATTTCTCCAGATATGTGCCTAAATCAATTAAAAATGACGAATAAACATATTATTTCTTTCAAATACGTGAAATTTTGGGGAGTACCTTTCAAAGCATGCGCAAACACATTCCCTAGCTTTTGTTGACGAGTGCTGCCATCTTCATGTTGAGGTCGGAATATTTTCAGACCATCCACGTACATAATTTCTTGTTAACATACTTAGTACATTCTATACCATCAGCCTGTGTCTCCCCCTTGCTGGATATAAACCCCTCTCAAGGATGGCCACCACGCACGACCATCATGTATCCATCATGTAGACAATTTCACTATTCGACAGAACGATGCTCTCAGTACAACCTTCTTGATAATCTTCGAGAGCCTTGTAGCGGGATTATTTGATCCCATCATAAGTGACAGACGAGAAAAAGAACTAAAAGCTAGCACTTCAAGAGAGCTGTGAATAGGATTTTGCAAGAACGGCGGCGCGCCCGCATACCCTCTGGTGTTGCAGGTGTCCATGGGCGGCGGTAATACTTACCATCACGTGGGACCACTTGCTCGTCCGCCCACTAGTCTATAAAAAAAAAACTTGCAACTCTCAATTACTCCCGAAATAACTGTAATGTTTCACGGTAACCATTAAGATTTTACCAATACAGAAATATAATATATCAATAAGTACTCGTGGTACTTAATTAAATCGCACGTCTCACGACACCTTAAATAATGGAGTAATTTCCCATGTACCTGAGCTCACATCTGTCATGAAATTAACATAATCCTAATGAATTAATAACATCAGTTCCTATCCTGTAACCTCGTGCGCTTCATGTGGCCTGCGGCTAATAAAGTGTACACGGATTAACGTTGCGTCGCACTTGCGTTATTTAAGATTTTATAAGGCATAGGGATTCTTTAGCCCAGGGGTCGGCAGTTAATTTTAAGTTGGGTCCAGATGATTAAAATGTTTCAATCGAGAGTCCAGAAAAAAAAATTAAAAGCAACTTTGTATGCCAAAAGAGGAACGTGGTGAAAAGGTAGAAGATCCAGTTTTATATCCGCTTTAGTTTATATCAGTTTTAGGTCCGCCAATTGCCGAACCCTGCTCTAGCCCGTGGCGGATGTTTCACTGCGTGCAATCATCCCACCCGAACATTTCCGAATGTTACACTCGGACATTGTCGGAAACGGGTCCGCCTCGATAACCCACCAGTGAGCCAGAGAACCCTCACTACAAGGTCATCAGAGCACCCGCGTCCACGCATGCATGTGTACGATGACTAACATGGTAACCTGTACTCATTCAAATGGTTTTAGGTACATTAATATATTGTCCCTTTAGGGAATGGCACTTACATTCTATTACTCTTTCTTCTGTATAGAAACATACACGTATAGATAGATATCTTTAACAATCTTTCTTCTAGGTATGTATATCACATCTCATTTTTTTTAAATACGTACAGAGTTTTCGGATATAACGTCAGATGCTGGGGAAAAGGGATGGGAAAGGAAATGGGAAATGCCGTCAGATGGGTCATCTGGAAAGTAAGGCCAAAATGGCCTCCAAAAAGCTCGGTTTGCTGAACAGAGCGAAGCGGTACTTCACCCCTGGGCAACTGCTAATGCTTTACAAAGCTCAGGTGAGGCCCCATATGGAGTATTGCTCACATCTCTGGGCCGGCACACCGAAATACCAATTGGACCCATTTGACACCATCCAACGACGTGCTGTTCGTATTGTCAACGATCCCACTCTCACGGGCAGTTTAGAACCCCTCAGCGTTCGGAGGGACGTTGCGTCTCTCTGTGTGTTCTACCGCCTGTACAATGGGGAATGCTCTGAAGAATTGTTCAATATAATTCCCACCTCGGGTTTCTACAACCGCACCTCCCGTCACAGAAGTGCGGTCCATCCGCATTTCCTAGATACAGAGGAGTCGCGTACTGTTCGGTTCAAAAATTATTTTATATCGCGAACCCGTGGGCTGTGGAACGAACTGCCTCAAGAGGTCTTCCCATTAAACTACGACATGGGGTTCTTCAAGAGAGCTGTGAATAGGATTTTGCAAGGTCGGCGGCGCGCCCGCATACCCCCTGGTGTTGCAGGCGTCCATGGGCGGCGGTAACACTTACCATCACGTGAGACCGCTTGCTCGTCTGCCCTCTTCCCTATAAAAAAAAAAAAAAATGCTTTCCTGCATTTGCATTTCGACATTTCGTACAACATTTCGAAGTAAATTCGAAATTATTAATTATAGGTATAGGTACATAATATACATTATAGGTAAACGATTATTATAAATAGTTTATACTATATTATTATTAATACCATATTAGTTATACCATCTATATATACAATATAAAAATGAATGTTTGTTTGTTTGTCCCTTAAGCGTTCCTATACCATTCATCCGATTGCGATGAAACTTTGGTGAGTTGTTGTGCGCACGCGCGCGAACGTTTCTGCATTAGTACTTGAAGACCACGCGAACGAAGTCGCGGGCAACAGCTAGTATTATTATAAAGAGGTATACAATGTCATTTA
This sequence comes from Sesia apiformis, assembly GCA_914767545.1. NCBI lineage: Eukaryota > Metazoa > Arthropoda > Insecta > Lepidoptera > Sesiidae > Sesia > Sesia apiformis. Next base: position 14,985,979 of record OU611965.1, on the reverse strand, counting down.
TATTTTTCCATCACTTTCACTGTATTCTTTCGTACGCTTACTTACTTATTTAATTTCACACTAAAACTGTTAACTTAAAAAATACACCCATTAGTTGAATGTAAGGTATGATTGGACGCAATAGCCAATCGTATTTTTGGCAGCATATTGCTAACGAGCCGCGAATGATCGAGCAAGCTTGTTCTTTAAATTATCACGCGTAGTTTTAACAGCTGCTCAATTGAATATTCATTTTATGAAATAGAATTAGTTGCTGTAAATTAAACTACAAATAATTACTAGTAATCTGTGGCTATGTGAGGAGAGCGGTATGTTGTCAGGGTGACACTCTTGAACATTCGCATCGCAGTCGTTAATTATGAAAATTATATAACAATAATAATATAATACTTAAATATTAAAATCTATATAAATAAAAATGTAAACGTTCGTTTGTTCAAAATCTTAAATCTCCGAAAGTTCTTCACCGATTGTTTTTATATACCTATCACAGGGTAAAACTATGCCTTTTACCCAAAAACAAATAAAAACAGGGTAAGCCCCCATCTATTGGGCAGTCACAGCAACGCCTGGCCGGGCACAGCTTGTTATAAATAAAATTATACTCGCTGACACTAAAAAATGAATTAATAGTAATTTATTTAAAAGGAAACAATTCAAAGTATTACTTAATAGATGTTATTATAATATTGAGAGCTATCTAAACGATAAAGATTTAGGTACTGTTATTGCTTTAGATAATATGGACATTTAATTATTACTTACCATAAAATATAGATAATTAGTTTGACAATTTTCAATTTAATATTTAATTACTGAGGGGGAGAGTGCACCCTGCAATCCAACAGCCGCGCTCAACTGGCTACAGACACTGGCCCTCTCACAGAAGACTACCTTGAAATGTACTGCATTCCCCACGTTATCTTATTTTCGTAATGTACGTACGTGTTTCGGTAGTGAGTGAGATGTGCCAGAGCCCCATCCCATCCTATCCCTCCCCATTTTCCCAATTCTTTCTCCAAATCCATTCCTTTAACTCCAAAGGTAGGCAGCGCATCCGGGGGCGTGCTAACGTTTGTCATTTTGGACTGATGTTGGCGTGTATCGAGGATGTCCATGGGCGACAGACAGTATCCACTTACCATCAAGTGGACTGTAGCTCATCTGCCGCCTTCTTACATGTAGTGTACATGTAGTTACATGTACATGTATTGCATGTAGTGTTAAAAAGCCGCCTTGATAGTACCTTAAATAAGAAGGGAGCAGGAATACGAAGGACCCTATGGACTCCGAGATTCTACACCAAAAGGAACGAAAATGGATCTGGTGGCGGAAGTCCGGTATGTAAATGTCTTCTGCGTTTCTGCACCTTTTGCCGCTGCACCAGCCTTCGCGCATGTTACATGTAGGTGAAATGAGGCCAGTGTGTTGACACTGGCATTCCATTTGACTCCAACTCAATTCTTCGCGTACATGCTTTTAAAGAAATAGGCGGCAGTCGAACATATAGTCCACCTAATGGAAAGAGGATACTGTCGTTCATAGACATCCCCGATACATGCCAACATCAGTCCAGAATGACAACGTTGGTGCGCCCCCGGATGCACTGGCAAATCTTTGCAGATTGAGGTATAGATTTGGGAAATCGGGAGGAATAAGATGGGATGTTAATCGGCTCTGGCATATCTCACTCACTACCGAAACATAGGGAAATACGATAAAGTAGGAAATGCAGTACACTTCCAGGTAGTCTTCTGTGAGAGAGGGTTAATATGGCCAGTAGAGTGCGTCCAGAGGCTGTGGGTAGCAGCATGCACTCTTCCCCTACAGTATTATACCAGCTATTATAACGTATTTGTTATAACACGTGTAAAACATTTACTAATCATCGTTTAAATTATATTTACACGTTTCATCACACCTCAAAATGTGGCTCTCTGTTTAATCCAAAGGTTTGCTGGTAGAGAATGCCTCCAGCCATTAAACTCGCCTTTTGAACGACTAAGTGCAATTGATGGTATTGTTACTAAGGTTAAAAGTATTACTACTAAGTTGATAGTATTGCTACTCAGTTGATAGTATTGCTACTAAGTTGATAGAATTGTTACTGAGTTGATCGTATTGTTACTAAGTTAATAGTATTCCTACTAAATTGATAGTATTGCTACTAAATTGATAGTATTGCTACTAAGGTATAATTCAACACAGAACTTTCAATAGAACAATGTGCTTTCAACATAAATCATTAAAACTTACCGACTTTTCCAAGAAATATTAATATAACGCTCTTAAATTTACTTAATAAATCATATATTAATAAGCAATGAGGTATCATTCGCCGACCAATTAACTGACTAATTAAGCCATTAACAAAGTAAGAGTGTTCAAAGAAAATATTACAGATTAATTTATTAATTAATTTTTACGCTGTTTTTACTGTTTCCGCTTTCGTTTTAATTCTTCAGGAGAATTTTCTTTTTAATGAAATCATTAAAAACCGTTTCTGCATTTTCCGTTTGAGAATTCATGAAAGCAAGTCCAGCAGTCCAGCACACACCATAATAGACAATAAGATCACAGTACTGGAATATCCTTGTAACTATGTATTACGTGATTAGATTATCAAGATTAAGATGTTTTTTTATAGGTACTTTGCAATCGGCCTGTATCCCTGCACTGCTGGATATAGAATTCTTCCAAAACCCATCATCATCTTCTCCTGATATTCTACCCTTCAATTTCAGTTATGCTACGGACGAGTTTTTATTAAATATCAGTCCACCCCCTACTCTACGTTATGTGGTATATGATCTCTGTTATGTCACCAATAAGAATTGATTTGCTTACACCAATAGAGGGCGTTGTGCACTCTGTCTAGTTCACGGTGTTAAGATGCGCCGCCAAAACATGACCTGCCGTGAATGTTTATAATTAAAAGTCTATGTCCTGAGCAAGGTGTTTTCTTTGGAACTTCCATAAATACCTTGCAGACTCCTCGGGGCTTTTTGGAGATCTGTACATGGTCATTCGAGCCGGATGACTGGCGCGCTTGGATTGCACAGTGGTCACTGAGACCACTGAACCCGTACTCGTGAGAAGATCGCTGCAGCGGCGTGAGTAAGTGGTAGGATTGGCGTGTTTACCAAGAGTAGTGTTGTGATGTGTTTAGTGTTAGACCAGAAAACAAAGGAAGTATACCAAGTGATAAAACTGTGAGTACTCTTTATTTATTGACTTAGTTGAAATTCAAGAAATTTAGGACTTAGAATAATTTCTCTAAAAGTGAACAGACGGGGAATCCATGCCGGTTTTCCTACAGAATTAATGCGCAAACACTTAGAAAAGATTGAGAAAAAAGTCCATCAACTTAGAATATTTTGCAATATTAAGGAACATATATTTTTTCTGTTATTGGGCACAATCAATACTTAAAAAAATACAACTATTGCTGCAACTAAGGAGATTTAAATTACACATAAAATTATTAGACTCCAAGATGGAAACTTACATTAAGGTTCAAGAAGATACAAAATTAAAAATTCAAAAAGCCAGAGTTAATTTTAAAAAATCTTCCAAGGAAAGAATAACTCAATCGTACGTGGAGACTCGGCTGGAAACACTGGAAAACTATTGGACTTCTTACCGTGACACACATAAAATGATTGTTTCCGAATTTGATAGCAGGGAATTTAAGAAGTCTAGTTATTACTCGTCTGATGCATATGAAGAAGCGGAAGAACTATATACAGATTATAAGACGGAATTGAAAGGATGCATGCTTAAGTTTTAGACCGATTCTATTTCTGTAGCATTGTCTGATTCTAAAGTTAATGTATCAAACGTTGGCCAATCCTATGGTGTTAAGTTACCCCAAATTTCAATTCCTGGTTTTAGTGGAAATTATACCGAATGGACTAGTTTTCGGGATTTATTTATATCGTTGATTCACAACAACAAAGGATTGGACGACGTTCAACGGCTATACTACCTTAAGGGTTATTTGTCAGGTGAAGCCGAGCAACTTTTGCGACACATTCCTCTTACGGCCGCTAATTATATGTTAAGTTGGGAACTATTAGAACAACGTTATAATAACAAAAGGCATTTAGCTAATTGCACTTTTAAACGATTCATGAATCAAAGGAACATACAGTCCGAATCTTCTAGTGCAATAAAAGAATTATTAGATACAAGTAATGAATGTTTAAACGCCATTAAAAATTTTAATATAGATATCTCTTCATGGGATATAATTATAATTTATATTCTAAGTTTAAAACTTGATACAGAGTCTAGAAAACTATGGGAAATTCAAGTTTGTAAAGTTAAAGGAAGAATTACCTAAGTTAAGCGAATTTTTAGAGTTCTTAGATCAGCGCTTCAGGTCACTTGAATTTTTCGATAATAAAATTAATAAGCCAATTAATAGTACTCGCATTTCAAGGGTAATGCATGTTACTTCAGTTGCCACTTGCAATTATTGTTCTGAGAATCATAAATTAATCAATTGCAAGAGATTTTCTAAAGAAGACGTTGACGCACGTCGTGACTTTGTCCGAACTAATAGGTTATGCTTCAATTGTCTTGGTCCAAATCACTTGGTATTATCATGTCGTCAGTCAGCCACTTGTCGTATTTGTAGAAAGAGACACCACTCTCTTAACCACCCAAAATCAGTCCCTAGAAGTGACAACACTTATAGTGATCAGAAGGTAGATGGTGCGGATCATTCTTTAACTCCACCATCAACATCACAGGACAAAACGTCAAATATTGTATCCTGTTTCTCCAATGTGAACAGCCAAGTATTATAGGCCACTGCTTTAATAAAGGTAGAATCGAGAACAGGTACTTTCCTATTGAGATCTCTATTAGACCAAGGATCTCAAGCATCTTTTATAACCGAATCAGCGGTTCAGATGCTTGGTCTGAAAAAGATTGCGAACAAGAGCTTTATTTCAGGACTTGGCAGTGACCAGAGTGCAACATTGCAGTCAAAATGGTTTGTAACCATCAAGGTTCAGTCACGCCACGATCCCAACTTTATAGTTGATGTCAAGGCTCATGTTCTTAACAAGATAACGTCACTTCTTCCTGAAAGGAAGTTATCAAGGCTTGGTCAGCACAAATCGCGGATTTGAAATTGGCCGATCCTTTGTTTGGGGTACCAAACAAAATTGATATTCTTCTAGGTGCAGAAGTATATTGTCAGATTTTAGTGGAAGGAGTTATCAACGGTCCACCTGGATGTCCTATAGCACAAAATACCAAACTAGGTTGGATCCTCTCTGGCAGTATACATTCACAACGGAACCATAGTACACTGCAACATGAAAACATGGTTAGCATGCAAACGCTAATATCTACTGACGATCTCTTGAAGAAGTTCTGGGAGATAGAGGAGCCTTCTTCTGAGGGCAAGAAGCTTTTATCAGAGGAAGAGCAGTCCTGCGAAGATTTATTTACAAAAACTTTCAAAAGAGATGCCTCAGGGCGCTATGAAGTAAGGTTACCTTTTAAGACAAGTTATCCAGAGTGTCAGTCTGGAGATTTCTTCGACATTGCTCGGAAACGGTTTTATTTATTAGAAAAAAGGTTGCATAACAATCCTAAACTTAGGATTCAATATTCGGATGTTATTGAAGAATATTTGTCACTGGGACACATGGAGGTAGTTCCAGAAACAGAGATAACCAAATCTACTGCCGTCTATCTACCACACCATGCGGTAGTTAGAAACGATAAAACCACAACCAAGGTTAGGGTTGTATTCGACGCCTCATGTTCCCTAAATAATGGAACATCATTAAATAAGGACATGATGGTTGGCCCAACTCTTCAACCTGATTTGAGGCATATCATCATACGTTGGAGATGTTATCCTATATGCCTTGTTGCCGACATCGTGAAGATGTACAGGCAAATAAAGGTTTCTGAGGCAGATGTTGATTTTCAACGTCTTTTGTGACGTAGTGACTCAAATTCAGAACTTCAACATCTAAGGTTGTTACATGTTACATTTGGTACATCCTCAGCACCTTACTTGGCAGTACGAGCTCTGTAACAGCTAGCGTATGATGAAGGTGATAAATATCCCTTAGCAGCTGACAGAGTTTTAAGGGAGTTCTATATGGATGACCTCATGTCAGGCTCCGAAAGTGTTGAAGAAGGGATGCAGGTGTATCAGCAGATGAACGAACTTCTTAGTCACGGTGGTTTTGAGCTGCAGAAGTGGTCGTGCAGTAACAATGATTTACGGCAAAAATAGAGGAAGGCAAACAAGAAAAAAGGGAAAGCTTAGAAATTAAATTAGATACGGTTATAAAAATTCTAGGATTAACGTGGAACCGATCTACTGACGAATTTCAATACACTGTCCAACTTCCTCCGTTTGAACCGCCTGTGACTAAACGTAAGGTGATTTCGGATATTGGAAGATTGTTTGATCCACTCGGTTGGATTGGGCCGGTTATAACAACTGCCAAAACCTTTATTCAGAGAATATGGCTCGCTGGTGTAGGGTGGGATGATGAGATACCATCTGACATACTTAAGGATTGGATTTCATATCGCAAGGATCTTGTTCATCTCACTAGTTATCGCCTACCAAAGTGGATGGGGACAAGCAAAGACGATATTCACATGGAACTACAAGGGTTTTCTGATGCGTCTAACGCAGCGTACGCAGCCGTTGTCTACGTTAGGACAGTAAGCGGTAACGGTGAAGTTCATGTGAATTTGGTCGCCTCTAGATCGAGGATTGCTCCTGTAAAGCAGGTGTCAATACCTCGTTTGGAGCTATGTGGAGCTGTTTTATTAGCGAAACTACTTAAAGAAACATCCGAAGTATTGGCTGTTCCAAAGGGAGACATTCACGCTTGGACTGACTCTAGCGTCGTTCTTGCCTGGTTGAGTAGTCATCCAAGCAAGTGGAAGACCTTCGTGGCAAACAGGGTCTCCGAGATACTGACTATAATAGACAACAGCCAATGGTCGCATGTCAAGTCTGAAGATAATCCAGCAGATTGTGCATCGCGGGGTACAAGCCCCGGTGACATTTCTGAAATTGAAATATGAAGAAAGGGCCCTAAGTGGCTACAAGAAAATACAGTCCATTACAGCAAAGGAAAATTTAAGAAGATAGATTTAGAGGAGAAGAAAAGTAAAGTTTTATGTCACATTACTACTGAGGGTATAGATATAATTTCAAGGTTTTCAAATTTAAAAAGACTATTTCATATTGTAGAAGGTTTCTAAATATAACTAATAGAGCTAATACCAAAACTAACACTACACGTTGGCTAACGTTTAAAGAAATAAATAAATCATTACTTACCTGTATCCGGTTGTGCCAAGGGGAGCATTTCCCGAAGTAGATAGAAAGTTTGCAAGGAATAGGTAAAGTAAACAAAAATAGTAAACTTACCTCGCTTAATCCAATTCTCGACGTCGAAGGAATCCTCAGAGTTGGTGGGCGATTACAGAAAGCTAACGTCATGGAAGATATGAAATATCCGATACTGCTTCCTAACAAATCGCATCTAACAAATTTAATTATTGCAGATGCGCATGAGCGTACTATTCATGGCGGTCCTCAATTAATGCTCAACTATTTGAGAACGCAATATTGGATTGTTAATGCGAAGAATCTCATTAGACAGCATGTTCGTAAATGCGTTGTTTGTGTTCGTCATTCTGCTCAAACGAACCAACAGTTGATGGGTCAATTACCATCCGCCCGTGTCACTGCTTGCCGCCCTTTTCATCAAAGCGGTGTTGATTATGCAGGACCTATCGCTATCAGGCCCACAAGGGGACGCGGTTATCATTCCACTAAAGGCTACATTTGTTTATTCATCTGCATGGCCACTCGTGCAATTCACCTCGAAGTAGTGAGTGAATTGACTTCAGAGGCATTTTTGGCTTCCTTTAAGCGTTTTGTTGCACGCAGAGGGCATTGTGCAGACTTGTGGGGTGATAACGACACTAACTTTGTTGGAGCGAATAGGGAGCTAAGGAATTTATTCCATCGGGAAGGGTCGATGGTAGCAAGTGACATCGCTAGTTGGCTAGCGACAAGTGGCACTAACTGGCACTTCATTCCACCCCACTCTCCAAACTTTGGTGGACTGTGGGAGGCTGGAGTGAAGTCCACAAAACATCACCTTAAAAGAGTGATCGCAAATAGTACTCTCACGTTCGAGGAAATGACTACTCTTTTGTGCCAGATTGAAGCGTGTCTGAACTCACGACCGATTACTCAAATTAGTTCCAACTCAGAAGATCCGTACCCACTTACCCCGGGACATTTCCTTGTGGGTGAACCTTTAGTGCTGGTACCGGACACTAATTATGAGAAGTCTAATATAAGTACTCTCAAAAGGTGGCACTTTACTCAACGGCTAGTCCAAGATTTTTGGCGTAGATGGTCGCACGAATACTTAACACAACTCCAACACCGTTATAAATGGTCACATACTACTCCTGAGCTTAAGGTAGGAGATATAGTGTTGGTCAAGGAGGATGATCTGCCGCCGGCAAGATGGCTGTATGGCATCATAACGGACAAGCATATTGGTGCGGACAATCTTACGCGCGTCGTTTCGCTAAATTGTAAGGGGTCAATAATCAAGAGACCTGTATCTAGGCTTATTACTTTACCGGTGACAACTTAAGATTTAAGATATTAATGTGTATTCAATTTGAGAACCATACGTACGAGCTCTGTATCAATTAATGTTAAATATGGTTAAGTTTATTTTAATTTACAATTTTTGTATTTTCTCTTGAGTAGCAGCTTCACTGTTGTCATGGTGGGCGGATTGATTAATTTATAGTGTATAATTTGATTGTATAGTTTTGTATGGACGCTCTGTCCATGGTGGGCGGAATGTTAAGTCACCAATAAGAATTGATTTGCTTACACCAATAGAGGGCGTTGTGCACTCTGTCTAGTTCACGGTGTTAAGATGCGCCGCCAAAACATGACCTGCCGTGAATGTTTATAATTAAAAGTTTATGTCCTGAGCAAGGTACTTTCTTTGGAACTTCCATAAATACCTTGCAGACTCCTCGGGGCTTTTTGGAAATCTGTACAATCTCAATGCGAGGTCTAACCTAAAAACCAGTCTTGCTCCTAATTTAGAATTAGTTAATTAGAATTAGAATTATTTAATTTAGAATTTAGAATTTCGTCTATCGTTAGTTAGTGTCGCGGCTCCACATCGCCGCTTCAACATTTCATTTATTTTACATTTTTATTTAACTACCGCCAAGGCATGGGTAGTCTTTGGTGATTACCTACATGCCTAACACTCAAAATTGTCAAGCATCAGTCTATAAAAAGATGTGAGCCAGGATGCACTTAAATCAGTCAAGAGAAATCAAGCAATCAAGAACCATCAACTTCAGTCAACATCAGGATGTAAGCCAGGACGCATTAAGATCATTCAAGAAGGATCAATCAATCAAACAACAATCAACATCAGTCAGTCAAAAGTAGTCAGCCGAGACGCACTTGTTAGTGAGTCTCGGCTAATAAAATCGGCTAAAGCCAGCCAATAAAAACAGTTACAACAAACAACCTTTCGGGTTTAATTTCGACAAAAGGATTAGACTCGCAGTGTCTCCGAGAGCAGACATAATTTTTTTTTGGCGACCGTGACAGAACACGAATCATCGACGCGCCAAGTTAGCACCAGCAAACGGCGTCGAATTCAATCTTGGATCATACAATCACACAATGGACAACAGCGGGTCCGGCAGCGAAGCACAAGGAGTGAAACTTCGCCACGACCACGGAAAGGGGCTTCCAAAAAGGTCCGGCAGCGAAGCACAAGAAGTGAGACTTCGCCACGACCACGGAAAGGGGCTTCCAAAAAGATAAGTGTCTTTCCTTTGTCCTTCATACCCACCCAAATATTAACCAGTCAAAATTATTTGTTATTGCGTCCACAGTGTAACAAGGGTAATCTCGGTAACAGACGAAATGTAACAAATGTAACAAACGAAGGTAATCTCGATACATTCGATTATTTCAAATTATTTCTGTCTCGATAATCTCGATAAACAAAGTGCAAAATTATTCTATATTCAGTCAATTATTTTAAATTCATTTCTACCCATCGTCAATACATCATAAAAACAACAATACAAGTTGATTCATTAATCAGTAGCTCCCCATATTAATCAGCATAGTCATTTCTTTTGTTTCACCCGATTCGCCGATATTTCCAGACATAACCCGGGGCGCCCCGGTCTCAAGATTCTCGAACATCTAACTTCGAGCAATCAGCTGATCGCGCTATCGGCCGGCGGGCGCCGCCTGGACCTGGATTCCTGCGGCAAGCTGTCACCAAAGGGGGAGAGTGAGACATTACCCGATTGCAGCTAAGTCAGAAAAGGTGTTATAATTTTAGTTGCCTAACATTTAAATTATTTTTTTTCACAAGTACCTACGTTTCAGATACATTATTTACTAAAATTGAATCGATCATATTTACATAAATTCAAGTTCTTTCTCCATATAAATCTAAGTAAAATTCATTAACTAAAATTATGACTACTGCCTCAATAAAATCTAGTGCCGCATTAAATGAGTTAAACGTAAAACGCGAAAGGTGAATGCTGAAAGGTCAAATTACAAAATTCAAAAACTACCTGTCATTATTTGAATCTTCAGAATTAACTAGCTTAGAATTGGCTGAGCTTTCTCTTAAACTAAGCAAATTCGAATCATTGGCTGGCAAATTTGATACTCTTCAAACTGAGATTGAGCTCTCGTCTTGGCGATACCAAACAATAACCAAACAAACAAACATACATACGATCATGCATCCGACTTCTCTTTCAACCATTCTAACAATCAATCATTCAACTATTCACACAATGTGCAACCAGATGTTAAGCAAATTCTGGGAACTCAAAGAGCTCCCACCAAAATCTATCTTAAGTAATGAAGAGAAGATGTGCGAAGAACATTTCTTAGCCAATACCAGTCGTTCAAGCACAGGTAGATTTACGTCAAGCTACCTTTAAAAAACAATCCTGATTGCTTAGGTGAGTCCTACGGCATGGCTAAAAACGCCTGCTTAATTTAGAAAAGCGTTTTTGAAAGAATACTGATCTCAAATCACAGTACACAAAATTTATTCGTGAATATGCCGAACTAGGCCATTTATCTGTGTCTCCCAACCCCAATCCGACCCCAGGATATTTTTTATGTCATCATGCTGTGTTCCGAGAAGGCAGCGAATCATCAAAAACCAGGGTTGTCTATGATGGCTCTGCACCTACTTCCTCCGGGTACTCACTCAACGATATCCTTATGATAGGCCCGAACGTACAAAACTCTCTCTTTTCCATTTTGGTTAGAGCAAGACAGTATAAATATCTACTCACTGGCGACATCGAAAAAATGTACCGCCAGGTTGAGGTACATCCCGACGATAGAGACTTACAACTGATCCTGTGGAGAGAAGAAGAGTCGCTCCCCATAGAAGCCTTATGTCTGAATGTTCTCACTTACGGTACAGCAAGTGCGGCTTATTTGAGCACGAGGTGTTTGTGGCAAGTTGGAGAGGAGTGTAAGGATAGCAAAATCCAATCAATAATAAAAGACGACTTTTATGTCGATGATTTAATAACCGGAGCGAACGATGAGGACGAGTTACGATACATACAGAAGTCTGTCTCTGACGCATTACAGTCAGCATGTTTTCCTCTTCAAAAGTACAAGAGCAACTTACCAAGTCTCTTTGAAAACATCGAAAGCAATTCAACAAACGACAAATTAATTTTGAGTGAATCGACGAGCACTCTCTGGTTAGGGTGGAATCCAAAGGCAGATAATCTACACTTCCCCATAAAACCTTTATCCATTGATAATCGTAATGTTACAAAGCGATCTATCATGTCTAATGTATTTAAAATCTTCGATCCCCTGGGACTTCTAAGTCCATGCATTATCCAACCAAAAATGATTCTACAAAAATTATGGCTCCTAAAAATCGATTGGGATGAGCCTGTTCCCCAAGACGTAAAAAATCTTGGGATGAGTTTTCTAACAATACACATCATCTCACAAACATAAAAATACCCAGAACCGTCTTATGTGACCATCCAACGGTTATAGAAATTCATTCGTTTAGCGACGCAGCTCAGGGCGCTTACGGGGCGTGTGTGTATATAAAATCAACAAACATTAATAACCAAGTCACTGTTAAACTATTATGTGCAAAATCGAAGGTCTCACCTTTAAAACCCACGACGATTCCTCGGTTGGAGCTCTGCGCCGCTCTTCTCTCTGCCAGGTTGACTAAGAGTGTAATTGAAGCCATAAAATACAAACCTGCACGCATATTCTATTGGTGCGACTCCAGCGTGGTCCCCGCATGGATACACAGTCCACCTAGAAATTTAAAAACATTCGTAGCAAACCGAGTAGGTGAAATCGTAGAGATTACACATCCTTCATTTTGGCGGTACGTACCTACTGCAGAAAATCCAGCAGATTTAATTTCTAGAGGTGTAAATGGAAATCAGCTAATGAATTCGAATCTCTGGTGGCAAGGCCCTGCCTTTCTTCCTAAAAATGAAAGTGAATGGCCATCTCTTAAACTAAATAAAATTGAAAATGACTTACCTGAAATGAAGTCCATCCAAGCAAATCCAGCCGTCGTCGCAGAACCTGTAATAAAATTCGAAAATTATTCAAATTTCACGAAACTACAAAGATTATTCGCATATGTGAAGCGATTCATTAACAATTTAAAAAGTCCTTCAAACAAACGTTCCGGTAATTTAGCTGCTGATGAACTACAAGATTCATTCTATCATCTTTGTGCTATGACTCAATCACAATCATTTCCCATCGAATACAAAATGTTAAAACAAAACTTACCTTTGAATAGCAAATCTAAACTACTATCATTGTCACCATTCTTAGACCAGAACAATTTAATAAGAGTAGGTGGCAGGATAGACGCTTCCAACTTTCCGTACGAGAAAAAACACCCCATAGTTCTTGACTCTTCTCATCACTCAACAAAAATTTATTTCGCACGCGAACACATTCGTCAGTTGCATGCTGGTCCACAGTTGTTATTGGCCACTGTCAGGAACACTATATGGCCAATAAACGGTCGACGACTCGCTCGCAACACAGTACACAGCTGTGTAAAGTGCAGACGTTTTCAAGGCAAAACTCTTTGTCCAAAAATGGGGAATCTCCCAGTACAGCGCGTCACACCTGACTTTCCATTTCTATCAGTCGGTTTAGACTTTGCGGGTCCGTTCTTCATACTAAATCGTAAAGGGCGTGGCTCCAAGCTAATAAAGTGTTACTTATGTTTATTTATTTGCATGCGTTACAAGTGCGTTCACTTAGAAGCGGTGAGCAGTCTATCCAAAGAAGAGTTTATAATGACACTTCGCAGATTCATTGCGCGTCGCGGCAAACCTGTAGAGATATTCTCGGATAACGGTCGTAATTTTGTCGCGGCTGCCAAGGAATTAGGTTCATCTCTAAAGGCACACAATCATTCCCTTTCTGACTTTGCTGCGCAAGAAGGGATAAAATTCTCATTCATCCCAGCTTACTCTCCTCATTTTGGGGGCATCTGGGAATCCGGGATCAAATGTGCCAAGCACCACATAACCAGAGTCATAGGCAACAGCCATTTAACCTTTAAGGAAATCCAAACTTTATTTACACAAGTGGAGGCAATACTTAACAGCCGTCCCTTGTGTCCCATGTCTTCCAACCCTGACGACCTACTTTCTCTCTCCCCAGGACACTTTCTTGTCGGAGGACCATTGACGACCTTCCCATCTCCTGCACTGCAAGATATCGACCCAAACAAGCTTCAGCGATATCAAAAATTGGAACAAATACAACCAGAGGCTGCGTACAGCGATCATTCGTGCGTCTGTGTCCCGAAGCCTGAAGATGTTTCATGTTGAAAGACGGGAGTCTTTCAACGGGGCGGAATATGTCGCGGCTCCACATCGCCGCTTCAACATTTCATTTATTTTACATTTTTATTTAACTACCGCCAAGGCATGGGTAGTCTTTGGTGATTACCTACATGCCTAACACTCAAAATTGTCAAGCATCAGTCTATAAAAAGATGTGAGCCAGGATGCACTGAAATCAGTCAAGAGAAATCAAGCAATCAAGAACCATCAACTTCAGTCAACATCAGGATGTGAGCCAGGACGCATTAAGATCATTCAAGAAGGATCAATCAATCAAACAACAATCAACATCAGTCAGTCAAAAGTAGTCAGCCGAGACGCACTTGTTAGTGAGTCTCGGCTAATAAAATCGGCTAAAGCCAGCCAATGAAAACAGTTACAACAAACAACCTTTCGGGTTTAATTTCGACAAAAGGATTAGACTCGCAGTGTCTCCTAGCGTAGACAGTTAGCAAACACAATCGATCGAACAGTAATGGTTAATCGTTCAACGAATGGTTTTCCAACTTTTCAATCCAATTTATTAAATTTTCTCACTTAACTTTCCATCTAACTGTCTAATTAAAAAATCAATCAATTAATGCTAAACCTTCTTAAACCCACTGTTCGGTATTGTTCGGGGGCTGCGGGGTGAGGGGTGAATTCACGTGCTGCGCGGGCGCGGATCGCCCATTAGTTAGCTTTTGACCCTTCGGCGGCTCGGTACGATACGATCGCAATTTGTTGTTGTGCAAGTAGGCTGCACATTTTTGGGAGACCTTGGGGCACGTGAGTGGCCATAGTTGGATAATAAGTGTATGGCAGTGACAGTGAAAACAGTGAACGACGACCTTGCAACGGCGCTATTAAGCGCATCCCTGTTCAGCAGTCCCGGGGGCCCCCAGGAAGATCGAGAGTGAGTGAACAGGAGGTTACAAGGTCAGAACTTTTGGATTCCATTCTTATCGTTGACTTCGCGTATTAGTCGAAATAATAATTTTCCTAGCATTTGGTAGTGGATTGAACACTTTCTTCTGATCTAGAGTCTGCATATTACTGTGTAAGGTAAATATTTGGTATTTAAGCGCGTTCATTTCTGTCGTCGCTTGTATCATGTCTCTTAAAGTCACTATATCGTCGTATCCCGGCAGAAAAATTAGGATGCTTCCTTTAGGTAAGTTGTCGTGTATATGTTTTACTAAAGCCAGTAATAAATCATGGTCAATTAGTTCCTCCAAGACCGTGTGATGGTAAACATCTAGAAGAAAGTTGTCACTGGAATTGTCAGCGTCAGTATTGTCTCTGGTCTCTGGAGGGTTGAAAGAGGCCAATAACTTGGCACATTCTGTGTGACCGTTCTCTACGGCATAATCGTAAGCTATTTTTCCGTTTTTATCTTTTGTACAGGGATTCGCACCGATGTGCAGTATCTGATGCGCGGTCTCTATGAGGCCGTGCGCGGCGGCCGCCGTGAGGCCGGTGCGACCGCTCGCCGCCTGACTACACTCCACGCCCACGCCCTCCGACAGGTACATGTACAGAATCTGGCAGAACGAGTCCAAACTGCCGTCCTTGAAGCAATCTTCGAGAAACTCATCCATGTCTGCCTGCAGAGCGGGGTCCGTCGTGTTCTCAATCTCTTCTTTATTGTCTTTACTGCTGCCCGCCTCCTCAGGACTCTGTCTCTGTCCTTCAAGGTGCGACCAGTAGCTCCGCCCAGTGTTGAGCTTGTTCTTGAGCTCGTTCTCGAGCTGAGCCATCTTCTTGGTCCTATACTGGGTGATCTTGAGGATGTCCTCCAGGTAGTACCGCTGTACTTCATGTAGTCTTCCCGGGATCGTTATCACTGGACAGTTGTTAAAGTACCTGCTAAATATCTGCGTGTCCCTGGTGGCAGACATGAGGATCAGCTTGAGGTCCTTGTACTTGGGCAGCGCGTCCCTCAGGGCCACTAGCAGGAAGTCGCTGAATTTTTCCATCTCATGTACCTCGGCCACGAATATAAAATATAAATATAAAATACACGAACATATTTCGATTAAACTTTTACCAATAATTAACTCCAAAATCGATTGAATGGTCCCAATTTTCGATGAGCCATAATTAAAGGGTCCATATGAAACAACCCTCATGCCAATGCGGTTGGTTGTACTTACCCAAAACAGGCACGCACAAATGATTCATTACCGTGTCTTAACTACAACTCAAATTAGAATGTTCACTTTGAAGTTGCCGAAAACGTGATAATTATCGTGTGTGGGGCAGACTTATTCAATCAACCCTGGTAGGGTTATTGGGAGCTAGGGTGGAGTCCAACTGTTGGCGGAAAGTGAGAATAACTGAAGATATTAATTTTTAAAATTAGCGGATAAGGAGACCATAAAATGTACGCGTACGTTTTTCGGGACAAAGGCGATTTATCAGAATCCATTTCCAATTCCATGCCATCCAGTGAGAAGTATGATGGGTCGAGGAAGTCTCTCCAAATACGATTTCTTTCGATTGACATTTAGGGTAGCCACCTTCAGAATAGCCTAAACGCATACATTTAAAAAGTATAACAAAAACAAAACAGGAAATGTAGTAAATTTTTAATTTAAAGTATAAGGTATAATCTATAACATATTAATTTCTCGATGACTTAGTGTGATGTCTCTTATCACTTTATTGGTCTGATCCTACTCCACGTCTCACCTCCCATTTAGGGAGAATGGTGAGTGAAACAAGCTGAGGAAAACTCCTCATTCCATTAGATATACTGTATTCAATGTATTACATTTTCCTTTCCCATTTCCCTGTAATGTGTTTCCCATCGAATGGAGGGTATAATGGAATAAAGAAACCCAACATACTCTTTATTCCCTATACTACTAAGGAGGATTGGGCGGTATAATGTCACGAGAAAAACTCTTCGCCTCGCAATTCCCCTTTAAAGGACAAATTAAGAGATGTCGAGAGGCTTTCAAGGCTATCCCTAAGGCTAAAATGATATGATATCCCATCCAGTGGCACAATCATCACGAAGTACTAAGGCGTTTTACCTCAGCCTGATCACTATTCAGAAGAGCAATAGAGTTTGTTACATAAGAAGACCTGACAGCAGAATGATTTGAATAAGAGTACTGTTGTTTTTTAATGATAGCAGCCAATTTCTCGCTAATATTAACAAAAAACTTATTTACTTATTTCACTGAAGATACAGAGTTCATTGTAATGTTTAATAATTCCTTGGGAGAAGATTTAGATTGATTCAGATTTGCTATATTTTTAATTACCACCCAGGTAGCTTTAGGGTTGTTTTTTGACTTTGATAAAATTGGCTCCTTTCATACGTCTGCTTAACATTTTTAAGAATTCTATTACAAAAAATTCTTTAACGAGAGTATTTTGTTTTTAATACCGCGTTATTACTATCAATATTTAACATTTTGTGCATATTATCTCCATTGTGAATACAACGATTATGAATGAATACAATGAATACATAGTGATCCATGGTTTTGAAATCCGCTTCCTACGAGGAGTTTTGAGTAGTACAGTTTTAGCTTCGACGATAGAGTTGACTTGATTGACTAAAAATTTTGCAGCTTCGTGTGCATTATGACCTATTCTATAAAACCCATGCTAGAAACAGATTATCTTGAGACATTGACTCCATTGAGACATTGACCCAATCTCTCATAGTTGGCCTCTCTAGTCTGTCCGCTAACATGCACGGGTTGCCGCTGGCGCTATGTAGGCCACGGTGCATTAAGAAGGCAATTCTATTTCGTACAATGCCATAGAAGCCGTAATTAAATTAGCTCTAGTTTTAGTAAATTAGATTTAGCATAAACATTTAAAGCTTGCAGAAAAAAATAACATTCAACATCAACATGAGCAATTCCAATACTTTTTTCTGCAATTAAAAAAGCAATTTTGATTTACTATTTATGTAAATCTCCCGCCAATTGTAAGACCGCGCCCTTACGGCGTTAGGCAAAGGCAAAGGAACGTGAGATGCTTTGTTGCTGAACCTTACTTATTATTACCGCTATATTCATTAACTAGCAACGCAGCCAGGCTTCGAATGAAGCTATTTCGACATGATGTTTGAGATTTTGCATTTTGCAAGCTGCGTTTGCAAACAATTTGAGGGGATTGATTACAATCCTATCAAACGCAGTTCAGTCTCGTAAAATTACCGATTAGACTTAGCTTGCGGCGAACTATCTGTATCTCTTGATGTCTCTATCTCTAATAAGTTGCTAATAAACTATTAATTTTCTGAACTTCGTGTCAAAAACAGCTGTCGACGGACTAAGCAGATGCTATCTACGGAATGTCAATAAACGAAGTTGTATGTATTGCGGGCACACGTAGCAGTTGTTCACACATTGCTTTGTCTAACATATGATCGAAATCGCCTGCTTCACCATAAGTTGATAGTGAAAATCAGTGCTGGGACTGATAGTTAGTCAGTCACAGCATATGCTGAATTGGAGACACACATTCAGGAATTGCCAACATAGCATTTTTACACTTGTTTATTATTGTCATTTTTAGTGTTTGTTATTTTTTTAAATATATATTTATTATGCACACAAAACAATATAGTTATACAAGATTAAATGAGAAAATATGTACAAAAGGTAAGCTGATCTCTTGTGGATATCTCTTCTAGCAGACGTGAAATAGAGATATTGGTCGTGTCGTGTACATACACAAACTACTAGGAAGGAAGGAGGTTAGTTATTGTTCCAATAGCTTATATTAATTCCCAAAAAATATTTAGAAAATAGCCTGGTACAAAATAGACACAAGAGTCCGTGATTAGGTGTAAGTGGCAGAAAAGTGTTCGTAGCACAAGATTTAAAACACGAAACTCACGGATGAACGGTGGGAGTGGCGGGGCCTAGCAGGACGCCCGCCCAGAGCGACGGAGAGCGGCACTACCGCCAGCCGGAAGCAGCGGCGGTCAGACGGAGCGGCGGCGGAGACCAGCGCAAAAGATGGCGCCCAGCAGGTGCACCAGCACCCAGAGAGCAACGGCCCAGAGCTGCCAGCGAGAGTAGTGGCGCCAACAGAACGTTGGTGATTCGCTGCTGTGGCTGCGTTTAATTTTTTAGGAGCGCTGGAGACTGAGATGATGTGACCCAGGGCAGCAGGGGCCCCAGGACCGACCTGTGACTTTTATTTCAACCCTACTTCACTGATTCTTTTTCCAATTATAGATTTTGCAGACGTAAAGTTGTTTGCAACCAACGCTATTTATTCATGCCAAGAAGATTAGTAATGCGTTTGAGTAAGATGATAAATAAATTGAGAGCTTCTGTAAGAAAGAATAAATAGTGAAATTCAAGGGTTAATATAATAAACGATTTCATACAGAATGATATAGAGAAGACAGAGATTATAAAAAAATAGAGAGGCTATAGAGGACGAGATATTGGAACAAATGTTACAGCCGAATCAGAAAATGCGTGTATAGTGCACACTAATTAAAATTAATACATAATATTACGAACAAACGGCTATTTCATAGGTAAGGACCTCATATATTTGTAACTAAAAGGTTGAAAATAAAAAGACAAAATCATTTTTTTTTAATGAAACCCTCAACGCGGTCGGTCAAAAAACTCTAATTACCTTTAAAAAGGTTAAAATAAAAACATAAACCAGTCTGCTAGCAGTCTTGTTGACAATCTGCAATAGTTTAATACAGCCTATCACCGTCGTAGCGCGTAAATCTTATTTCTTTTACGTTCGATAACGCATCGTTATGCGTGACAACGAGGGTGACAGATGGTAACGGTGACAAGTCTGCTGACTGGTTTATATTCTTATTTTAACCCTATCCAAGATAGAGTATTTTAACGGTCGGGGGATTTTATCAAAATGTTTAGTTGTTTTGTAACAATCACTTGCTAGCGACACGAGTCGGTAGGTTAGCGTCAACTGCGGGCACCGCTACAGATAGCTTGCGTTATCTTATCTTTCTATATTAGTTAGTGGTTTCAGGCGGCTTTAGGGATGGACTGATTACACGCTTCTCCACATAAGTGACTATTTCTGAATTTAATATTAACATATTAAACATCATTTTCCACCTTAAATAAATGAAGTCAACAGTTATAAGTTAACAGTCAACATAAACATTCAATATACTCCATTATTAATTAAATTAATATTCCTTTATTAAAATTATATTAGCTCAATGAATAATGGTTCCAAATCGGGACCGCAAACCGATAAAATGGAACTGTGTCACACCAACATCTGCAGTTCAAACCACAAATCATGCGCGGATATCGTAATGTATCCGAAATGAATGTGCGCCATTACGGTCCAGAAACGCGGATAACCAAATGTAAGCGGCCGCCTTTCACACCGCCGCGTAACTTTCTTATATCCGAGTAAATCGTTTTTTTTTTTGGGAATTACCTAAATATTTGTCTAGCCTTACGCAATAGCTGTAACAACCTAGACCATCTGTGAAGATCTATAGATATCTACTCTCCACTTGCATTTGTTAGATCATGAATTCGAATTTCACCCGTACCACTTTTTTCTACATATTTTTCAATTGTCTCTAGTTAAGCGGCGAAGAAACCCATCATGAGAAAACCCTACTTTTTGTATAAATAATTAATAAGAAGAACACTTATTTATACGAGTACAGTAATGAATTTGGCTTTGGCAGCCTTATCGTTCTAAGTTTATGCTAAAATCATCAATTTAAAATTTAATGGCTAAGTGCAACAAGAATTTAAAACGTATCACGTTCATCATAATAAAGAAAGAGTCAAAACCAATTATCAAGTAAAGTGGAACGTATTTTCAGAGGGCAGTAGTCCTTCATACATGTACCCATCTTATACTCAAGAGATTGTGATGGGCTAAAATTTTGGCAGTCTTGTCTTATAATTAAAATATATTAAAATATTGTCTTATAATTAATTGTTGACTTTTATGTGTGTGTGTGTGTGTGTGTATACTCGTTTTTACTATAGTTTACATATTTTTAACAGAGCCCTGAGAAACTACACCATCCTTAAAAGACTGGACTCGTCAACCCGTTTGACCAGTGTGGCGTTTTAAAGCCATACATCCCCCATGCATAACACTATATGCATGGGGAGACCCATGTACATCAGTAGAAGATAAAAGTACTGATTACGGTATGGCACGCTCGCTCCTCCTGCGATCCGAATAACCACAAGGTTGGTAGGATCGTGGGATGTGGAGGATACAAACTGACTACAATGTAATTTAGGATTCATTATCATAGTCGAAATTTAAAACGAATTTCCCACTACCGCGGCCAACACGGTGTGACGCACACCCTTCGAACACATATCAAAACCGTACGCTCCATTTCTGGCTCGCACAGTATTTAGGCTCCTCCGCTTTTGGCGGCAAAATGTTGGATTTCACACCTGCTTTCACAATTTAACTTGGTGAAATACGGTGGCATTCATCTAAATGGAACGTCAGGAAGACTTATAATACTAACCGGTGTTTCGCGCAATACTTATTTACCTTTGCACATTCGCACTGAGTTTTGGTAAAATTAATTACTGAAGCATTTTTTATCTCCAATTTTACTCCAAATGTATAATCATTACTAGCTTTATTGATTTCTTATTTTCATGTCAGTAGGTATCATTAGATAATTTATTTAGACTTAAAAAGCAATTAAGCAGAAAGCATGAACTGTACCAAAATAATATACCATCAGCCGATGTCGCTCCAAAATTTATTTTTGCGGCTTGTGTCGCATTTTTGCCTTTTTTGTAATAAAATTTCAATATGTAGCGAATTTTTCCGTTACTTTCACTCATTACTTTCACAGACTGGATAACAATGGAAAAATGGCGGAAAATACTTTTTTTAAATATCAACTTTTAATAGTGTTACAACCAGCTAGGTACATATAGTACAACCAAAGAGATTTGATTACAACTTCATACGTACAAAATACTAAAAGACTTTCTCGCCGGACCCCGAACTGAATATATTTGACTGACATGACTATATATAAATTTATATAAATAACACCACGCTCAATAAAATAAAAAAAACAATAAAAATACTCTTCTTTAATCAGTTAATGAAACTAAGTTTTTAATGCGAGTGATTAGGCTTAATATTACATTATTAATTATTGAAACAACCATGAGCGAACCGCCATTTAACGGTAACCGAATGAACGCCAGTGCGTGATTGCGTGATTGCGTTTCAAAATTACGGTTTGTGGTCAAATAAATGCTCATTCCGAGTATTAATTGTAGAAATTATTTCGAGTAATTTAAATATTAAACAGTAAGGCTGCAAAGCAGTGATGGTCTGGAAGTAGCTGTTCTCGATGCTTGTTAGTACGGACATGAGTTCGAGTTTAAAGCATTCTCTACTAAAATATGCATTGTTATGCATCATTATAACGCAGCAAAAATATCTCGCTTGCAGTAAAAATATTTATGGAAAATTCGATAAAACTTTTGACATTTGAACACCTAGACTAAGTGAGTAAAAAAACTGTAGAGCTGAGTAAGAAACAATAATCAGATCCTAAGTTTATATATTTATCTTCTTGTTTACTTATCTACTAGCAGGCAATTTACCTGATGGTGAATGGATACTGTCGCCCATGGATATGTATATATATATGGATATACATGCCAACATCAGTTCAGAATGACAAAGGACACCGGCCGAGACTTCACTCCTTCAAGACTTCACTCCACTATCATGGGGAGGGTACTTTGATTAAAGAGCAAATGTCCTCTCCAATAATTTTTAATTATTCATTTTTACTTTCTATCGAATCATGATATTTTTAATTTTATATTTCAATACCCACTTACTTCCGTGTGTCACCGGGACTTGAGCCTAAAATCATCGCTAAATGCTTGTCTCAGGCACTCAGCATTATGCTGAGCTGGAGACCCTTTCGACGGAGAACTGCGACGCACGGAATGACAGTTATTAAATTTTATTAAATCTTTGTGTTTAGTCCTTTATGTGATACATTATTTATCTGTTATGTTAACATGTTATTAATGTATTACTGTTTGTTTTCCGAAATCATACAAAATAAAAAAGAACTGTATCTTGACGAGTAAATATTTCTTTCTTACCTTCTATTATTAATTATTATACATGGATTTATTAAAACTGAACTACCTACTAAGTTGGGAGCACTGAAAACGACAAGCGAACGCTGAACACAAGACATACGAAAAAGCGTATCTAATAGAACACCGTGCCGTCCTGTGTCAAACACTGTGTCTCTATAATAATTATCATGCTGGTATATAAAATTCTGTTCTATTTACTGTGCATAGCCTGATAAACGTTTTCATCTGCGCCCAACATACTTATCCCTTTCATTACATCAGACTCATGTATCGGAGATTTCCCCGAGGGCCGCGTGTTCAATCAGACGGATTTCACATCATGCTTGTCTTGATGCATGTACTGATGTAGATGACTAACATGTATGAAAATGTATTAAAATGTCCGCGGGTTTTTAATTTATGTGGAGTATAGCTTACTTAACACTTTTACTAAAATCTTATTTACACAGGGAGAGTTTCTCAAACGGTTCGGGCGTGAATATTTTATACTTTTCTCGTATTCGACCAAACTTCATGTGATTCTCGCCTGCTACCGTTCACATGATGATAAAAACTCGATGATACCAGTGATCACATGATGATAACAGCTGTTTGTAGTACGCAAATATATTCATGACCGATGTTCTCTCCTGCACGCGTTCGAGAAAATCTCCTTGTGTTAATGAGCCTTCATTAACGTACGTACGCATTTCCAGAAACCTTGGGTTAATCCAGAAACCAGTCTTTCAACTGTGACTCACAAAACAAACGTCACCTTTGATGTACCTATATTATATTTGGTAACCGCAGTGGTGTCCAAAACTTCATTCCCTTGAACTAAATATATTATATAAATGGTTAATTACCTCGTCAATAAATAGAAATATATAAAAATAGTCATACTACATCAACAAAATGTCAATATCAAGCAGCAGCTTCAAATCCAAAATGATGATTTTTAGAGAAATGATTTATTAAGTGTCGAATTAGGCAAATTAATAGAAATAATGTTCCAAGAGTGTTTCCCGTAGAAACTCTTTAATGAATCTGGATAAAAAGTACCAGAACCGAATTCACACGAATGTAGCTGTGTCACAGAAAGAGATATAGATCGTTATCATGCATCTTTGTATCGATGTCATTATAAAAATGCATCTAAATTGGAATGCATTGTATCAGTAAAAAAAGTAAAGAAAAACGATTCCAACATAAGCAAATAGCGAAATCGGTACAACAATCTGCTAAGCTGCCATAAAGAAAGTCAATTTCATCAGCTACGAGGCAAGTTGGGCGTTAAAACGTTTGTTTACTGCAAAAGTGCAGACGGGGAAAATTGTTCGCACATTAAGGAATGGAGTAGTGTTTGTTGTGTTAAGCTAGCACGATCGTTATTTTTGAAAGAAATATATCCTACTTGCGGTTCAAACTCGATGTCTCATGTCATCCCATGTCTGTTCTCTGCTCTGAAGAATGGGAGCAATTAGAAATATCCAGTTATACTCATGCTTATCAATCCTTTCTCGAAAACCACTACTAAATCTCCAAAGCGTCCGATCCAGGAGGAACGTTCGTCATTTTTATGTTGACCAGCCATGACTTCCAGGACGATATTACCTCCAAGTGAACTGGGTGGTCATTCGTTGCTTTCTATCTAAGTACCTAAAACGGCAAGCATTAATTTCTAATTTATTTTACGTATAGAGAAATAATGTGGCAAAAGACCAGAGACCGCATAATTATAAACGGTTAATGTCACTCTGGTAACATTCAATCACGAATTAGTAGCGTTGGCACCTCCGCAAATGTATTTAGCTTAATGGATTTAGCTGCTTGATTTTGAAAAAGAGATCATGAGAAATGGGTATTCCGTCCACAGGAGGACGTAATAGGAACTGGACAGCATTAGAGCGGTATTGTAATGGTAAGGAATGGTAAGAGAATGAGGAATGCACCCATTCCTTATTCCCTTACCATTCTATACTGCATCCACTCGAGAAGTAAAATGGCATCACTAATGTCCATATCTAAGAAATTGACTGTCGCTTTCCGGCAAGATGGAGCGACGAATTAAATAAAGTCGCTCCGGTAGTAGCTGAACAAGAACAGAGACTTCAGTTGATGGTGGAGAGGCCTATATCTGGCAGTAAAATGACATAAGCCAATGGTATAATATAGTAAATTTGAATTCTACCCATCTCTACTCAATGTCTGTTGATTTTTACTATCTTTTATTGTATTAATGACTTCGCTAGGACATGAACCCCTTGAAAATAGCCCATTTAAGAGCAGTCACCATGCTATCCTCACAAGAGCAAAGCGCTAATGTCTTAGTGGATTTGCGGCTCAGGCCAAGAGCGTGATTACAGCTCAGGGTTATTTATTTCTGTTTTTAAAGTAAATATTTCATTGACTTTATACTGAATATGCTGGAAACGGAACGGACATGAAATTTGAAGTATCGTGATTGTTTTTTAGAGAATTCATAAAGATCTAGCTACATCGGGTGTGGCAAAAGCAGTAAATTCTAAACATAAAAACAGAAGATCATGTGCGTTGGCGATCCTGTATCCATGTGTGAAGAGACATAAGCTGATGACATGGTATAAGTACTCGTATTATCAATCGATCTATAACAACTTGTAACGTCCCTCTACAGGGCTCATGTCTTCCATAGAAACACGTAGGCCCAGTGCAAATGGTGGATAAACATGCAATAAGTATTTAGTCCCTTTTCTCCAATCATTGAATATTGATTACTTTTCATTCAAGACGGGTTGTTCAATGTGATGCCAAATTCGGGTGTCCACTATCACGCCTCCCGTCATCGTCGAGCGGTTCATTCGCACATCCATGACAAACAATCTCTGCGTACAGTGCGGTCATCAAGACACTTTATACCTCGAACCCGAAAGTTGTGGAATGGACTCCCCGCTGAAGCTACTACATGTGGCTTTTCAAGAGAGCCGTGTACAGGATTCTGCAGAGTCGGCCCATATACCGCCTGGTGGTGCAGTTGTCCATGGACGGCAATAACCACTTACCACCACGTGAGCCGCTTCCCCGTCTATTTATCTCCCTTCTATAAAGAAAAGTCATTGACATAATCAAAACCCTATTTGATATAAATATAAATTTGATATCAAAATAATTAGAGGATAATATTTCAATACAGCGTTCATATCGAATTCCTCTATCTCGATTAATCCGAATAATTGATTCATTCAGATATATATATCGAACATTTATTATTTATCGATATATAACATTTATTGCGAATTGGAATCGGAGCAAAACCATTTGCAAATGCAATAATTCACAGGATTTCAATTTGTACAATCTTCAATGTATTTAATTAAACTTAAAGGCTTAACTAATTAATTGTATTTTAATATTTTTATTTTTATTCACAAACGCATTTTTATCCCAAGACGGTGGCAAACGAACGGACAGTCCAACTGGTGGTACTTACCACCACTTGGACCACCACTTGTCCACTTGGACATCGTCGCACATGGACATTCGTGATATATGCCAACATCAGTTCAGAATGACAAACCATAGCACTTCCGCGGATGATTCGAGGAAAGGTGTACTTTTGGAACTTTAAAAGAAAATTTGAAAAAAAAAATGGAAAATAGAAAACCGGATGAGGAGTTTTCGGCCTCCCAATACCCTCTCCGTTCTTCCTTAGGGGTGGAGGAGGGGAGAGATTATAATAGAATAAGAAAAATCCCGTATCTCATTTCATTCTCTTTATTCGACGAGGCAAAATGTGACTGTTGAATAAAGAACTTACATGAGAAGGTGGGATTATATGCAACCAGCCCTTTTGGTATCCACTGCTGGACATGGGTCTCCTCGTGCACATTGTCTCGGGCATGAGGGATGGCTTTAAAACGCCACGCTGTCCAAGCGAGTTGAGGAGTCCACTCTACCTCCATTCGTCCACAGACTTCTCCTTGCCACTCAAAGGTTGCTTGGAAGAAATTCCTTTAACAATAAGACCGCCGATTGTACTTCTAATTACTTGTATTTTTGTGCTTCTCTTCTGTATGTTTTGGTGTGAATTAAAGTATATCTATTATCAAATGTTAAAAACTTAGACCATAACTTTTAGGAGCCTTTAATGCTCGAGTTTTGAAGGTGCATTAGCGCTAGCGTCGAGCGCTCAGCACTCACTTTTACAACACTGGATGTAGGTAACTCGGCCGCGTCCAATCAGCTGTGGAATGCAGTCACTCGTAGTACAACCGCTATGTCCAACTAGTTGTACCATGAGGATATTTTTCCCGGTGGATCAACTGATATAGAAAACAACCCAAAATTATTGTAATGTGTTCCCCATGGTACAACTAAGTGAATTTATACAAAGTTAACTTAAAAATTGCAAAAAGAAACTTAACTTACTTACTTAACACAAAACAAACTGAATCTCTCAACTAAGCTATTATTATGAACATAGTACTAATAGAGATACATTTACACTTCCCGATACTACAGTTGATTAGTTGGAAACAAATCCCCACGGTACAACTAGTTGGACATAGGTATGTCAGCATGCATCCCTCTCCACGGTACAACTTCATAAAGCAAGAGAATAAAGCAGATGTAAGTGCAAGTGCACCATAGAGTTCTATTTGTAACTGTCAGAAAACTCATTTTAAGAAGTCGCTCTGCAATTTTCCCTTAATGTTGTAAAAATGAACGTTTAAAAAGAAAGCTTTTAAATTTACTTTTACTGAATTTTCGTGGACTCGTTCGTGCTTTCTCAAAAACAAATTTCTGTATATTTATTTATTGCCACTAGTAAACGCACAGAGACGACCCTGCTTCTCAAATTTTGTTATCATATCACGGCACTATTCGACACGAACTTGTTTTCGAGCCTCAGTGTAAACGAAATTGCGTATCGCGTGATGTCGCATGTCTAAAACGATAGTAAAAGTAGATATATATATACATAAATATAACAAAATAACATACGATAAATAAATAATAAAACATTGTTAACAATTATCAGTCAAATACGCTTTAAAATTGTGAAAATTAAATTACACTTTGTTATGTTTAGTTCCACAGTCAATACTAGATGGCGCTGCGCCGAGTTTCTAAATCGCGTTATGGTTTCGTTCACGCTTGTTAATGGAGTCGTTGCTAATTATCGTTAATAAACGAGTTTTGTTCTACAACAGCAGTGTGTGGTTTTATTTAGTGTTGACACGCAAAATGATTGTTTTGGATGTTATGAAAGTCCTAATAATGAAAATGAAAAATAAGCAATGAAGATAATTTATTGTTAACTAGCTTTTTGCTCATGGCTACGCTTACGTGATGCATACACCTATGTCTTGTATACTAAATCCTTACAAAATAATCTACATGATATTAAAAACCACATATAAATCCGTCCAGACTATAGAATCATCCAGTCCGTACAAGTAATAAGCGAACAGTATAAATATAGTGCGAAATTCTATAAATATAGAGATAATCGTACTCATTTTAAAAACAATTATTATTACAAGAGATCTTGCTTAAAATTCCTGTTCATTCTTTTACTGTGCACGCCGACAGACTGTGGGACTCTCTGTCAGTACCAGTTCGGAGAGCTCAATCGCTGGCCAGCTTTAAAGCTGGAGTTAAGGATCACTTTCTTATGCTGTCTTAACGGTCTCTTCCCTTTTATACTAAAATCGTATACTTTTACTTTGGTGCTTTCTCTATATTACGTCAACGCTAACTTAAATAAAATAAACGTCATCCGACACCCAGAGACACCATCATTTTCGGTGCTTCGCAACTTCGTGCCAGCAACCTATTTCGAGCCCTTTCAAAATTTAATCATATAAGATCAATAAGTGACAGCAGTTTGCGTAACGTCTATCTAGAAATATTAAAATTTGAACAAAAATATATACTAAACATTTTGCAATTAATTAACGGAAATGAAACCAGATGAGAAATTTTGCAGATCTGCAGCATTTTGCGGTAAAAAAAATGAGTAAGTATTCGATAACATCATATTTTTTTTTTGATAAACTTTTTTGCATATTATCGTACAAAAAATAATGTTAAAAATTCAAACCTGACTACGACTTGGTCTTACACATAAAAAATTCTTAAGATTTCACTGAAATTTCAATATCTGACAAACCAACAACAATATTAATTTTCTCAGATTTTGTTACATGCACATGTTTTGACGTGAAATGTCTTTAAAATCACACAGAAACATACGAGTACCGGGTCAGAAAAGACAACCGTAACGAAAAGGTCTATATCGTCTTACCTTAATAATTACAAACCTATTAGTCTTAGAGACATAACTCTAGTGTCATTATTTAGCCTATACATATGTATGTTAAAATTATATAATCAGCTCGCTGTTACGACCTTGAGTTTGCGTCGGGGCCGGGTGGGTTGGCGGGGAAGGGACACCGCGCAGAATGGCCGAACCGGCGCTCTCGCTCCTTTCTATTCAGTGTAGCTGACGTGATAGCGCGGTGATTCGTGCGTATGTGTATAGAGTTTATCTAGACCGATTGATTTAAGTAAAAGTTAGTGTAATTTGGACAATATTTATAGGTAAAAATAACAAGTAAATCTATAAAAAAATATTGAAATACAATATGTCGGCCTCAGCCCGTGCAAGAGCCAGTCGAAAATATAGATCACGCCTATCGTTGGAAAGAGGAGGTTATGGGCCACGTACAAGTACCCCAATGTCCGACACCGAGCGAGCGAGGCGGTTTCGGGGGCGTCGCAGAGCTGCCACGGCACACTTAGTGAAGGACGCCGACTCCGCGAGCACCTCTACCTCTGCTGTACCTGTACCAATGGACATAACGAGTGAAGATACCAGCGAGATAAAAGCGACTCGCCGACATAGACGTTTCACGTTAAACCAACGGCCGTGTGCCCCGACACAGCCCCACCCGAACTTTTGTTACATGTTAAAACGACAAACAGTTTATATAATTTTATTTAAACATAACTATATTAAGGCCGACATTACAGTCAATATCATGATCAAATAGAAAATGATGTTATACTATATATGTATACACAGATATCTCAGCTTATTTAGCGGTTAAAGGAACTCCAATCCCATTCTACAAAAAAAACTCTGTTGCAAAAAGTCTTAACCAACAGCAGGACTATTAGTTAAGTCTCGGCCGCAGTGTAAATATAAAAAACAACGTAACATCCATTTCCGAAACAAACGTACGACAGCGAGAAACAAACAAGTCATTAGCTTCGTGTCTTCATTGCTGTCTGGCAAACTTATCCGTGCAGCGTGGCGCCACAGTCGATTTTAAATTAAGAAAACAAAAACTTGTTCCCACACAACAATGAACCATTCAATTCTTTATGGAATATATGAAATATAATTTCCTTAACTCTTCACTCTTTAAGAGCCGCTGTAGTCCCTCGAGGCTTTTTGTCGCCTTTTACGACATCCACGAGAAGAGATGGGGTAGTTTTATTCTAAAACCTCTAACCCGAGCTTCATTAATATAAGCCTAATTTATTCTGCTTAATTCCTAAACTCAAAAAGGTAGGTAACATTATAATGTGCCCGCTAATCGTCGATTAATACATTGTTGTTAATCGATGATATTAATTGAATCTTCCGGCATTGAATTGAATTGAATCTTAATTGAATTGCCTACACTCCACTATAATCTATGATACTTACGTCAACTTCCTAGGAAATGGCATTAGGACAAACCTAATTAGGGCTTTTAATGTCATTCGTAAGTATAATATGAAATGTGCTTATATGTAAATCTTAAATAAATAAATATGCCAATGACGTTTATATTTTATTGATGTTGGCATATGTCACACATAGCCACCGGCGAAATATTCTCACTAATTTCTATAAAAAAAAACCTTCTTGAGCTTTCGTGCACCTCCAAATTGAACCTCTCTGATCAACCCAAAGGTTAGCGGGTAGAGAATTCTTTAAGGCAATTGAGCTCGCCTTTTGCACAATATTGCGCAATGCAGTGTATTACCAAATAAATATATATAATTAATAAAGTGAGATTAACATGATGATCAACTATATCGTTCAAAATATCATATCATCCAACTATATCATCATTCAATATCACAGACCTTCAAAATGTTTTGAAAATATTTTACCAATCTACAATCTTGTGAGTCGTTTTAAGACAATGTCGATTCATTAGTTTACTAAAATCAATTACTGTCCGAGGTTATTAGAAAAACAATTTGCCACGTAACAATAAATTATTTACTCAAACATTGACAATAAGATTAATTCGACTTGAAAGATAATCCAAACGTCAAATACTAATTAGTGTCAAATTTCGCCGCACGCAAAGTTATCTTTGTAAAGATATACCTTATTTTCCCTCGAGGATTTTCCAGAATAAAATGACTAAATAAAAATACATCTACCGGTTTATGCGTCGTGTAATCTTTAAGGTTTTTTCTGAGTTAAGAAAGCTTCTTACAGTCTTCATTCCCAGATTTCTTAGTTTAAAGCCCTTGTTTATTGACACAGTGCAGATCTAACAGTAAACCTAACCGTCACCATCAGCATCCACTGCTGGACCTGGGCCTCGTCATGCACATAATCTTGTAAATGAAGGATGTATGACCTTAAGCCAAGCAGGTTAACGAGTCCACTTTTTTAGAGGCGCTATAGTTCCTCGGGATTTGTAGTAACTGCTTTCTTATCCTTTAGTCGCCTTTTCTGACGCCTACGGAAAGTGACAGGGGTGGAGCTTTTCTAAAGCACACTGAAACCACATGACAACGAATACGTATTATTAGAAATGCATGCGTGTTTGTTATAGTTAATCCGATGGGGTGATGAAAATTTGTTTTACTTCATAATCCCCATTTTACCAATTATTTTTCCAAATTCATTCTTGTATCTTCGAAGGTAGGCAGAGTATCCAGACGTTTGTCACTCTTGACTGATGTTGACATGTATCACGGGCAGTATCCACTTAGTGTTCTTAATGCGGTCTGTACCTCTTCCTCAAAGTCACTGACCGTCGGTTGTCTGGGAGAGATCGCTTTTAGCGGTGACGCCGCCTATTGCTTCTGCATAATATATCATTTTATTTAACGTAATTAATGAGTTACAATAGGAATGCAATAAAGAATTTCCATTCATTTATTCATACATAAATTTTACTCTCAATAAAGTGAAAGGTTAAAGTCATAATCAAATATACACATCTCATTTTTTCATTTCTGCGTCTTCATAAACGCCAGCTACGGACCACATCCATCATAATTACAAGCGAACTAGTGCGAGCAAACATATATTTTCACAGGCGAGTTCTCTATCTAACTTACAAACTTTTCACAATATTTCAACTGAATCTAGTTTTATTTTTAACTGAAAGTCCGAGAATGCAGAACAGGAATTAATATAAAGATGCCCGTTACTGGTCCACAAGTTGTTGTCTCAGGCTATTAGCGGAAGCGGGAACGCCTTTTATTTTATCGTTTTCTGTACTACTCACTTTTACTCTAGTACTTGAAAACTAGACAGTATTAGTATTCATACAGACAAAATAAGAAATTATTATCATGTCACACAAAGTATAACAGAAATTATCCAGACTATCGTGCGTCTAAAAACGATTGTTAATAAGTAAATAGATTTTAACAATAGATTTTTTTGGTTTGATTTGATTTGAACTAATTTGATAAATAAATAAAAAAATGAATTATTAGTTTGAATTATTTTTTCCTTCGTGCCAGGAATGTGCATTGTAAATCATCCGCTTTATCATATTTAGTTGCATTTTAGCTAGATATTGCCATGTCACGTGACAATGTAAAAAGTTAATATTGTATTAAAGCGGCTATATAGGTTTATTTTATTTTTCATCTATTTAAAGATACGCTCTCTTAAATGCAATCCATTAAAAAGTAACTGTAATCTAGTTTGTAACAGTTTTTTCAAAGTAGAATTATTAATTTACAAAACCGTCATCGCCAAAGCGTATGACTTGCTACAGTTTGTAAACTACCGTCGTTAAAAACTCAGAAACTGGGTGGACCGTTGTTGATATGATTAATGCATTTTTGTAGTACAAAATAGTTGTCTCCGAGTAGAATAGCGAAGTTTAATACTGTTGTCCAAATTTGTGCCTTTGCCACTTCGTTAATGAAATTTTAAGAGGGTTGGAACGTCTCTGTAAATGTGAATGTTCTTTGGGACTTAAGCGGACTTGCCCTTTGCACTTTAAATTAAATAATAAATATCGTAAATTAGTAAATGTTGCAGACCAGGAATCACAGAGAAAAGTAGCCCGCGCCGTAGGCCTTAAAATCAATTTGTGCAAACATGAGAACCGGAGTGCGTGATGATATCCTGCTTCTTTATAC
This sequence comes from Sesia apiformis, assembly GCA_914767545.1. Taxonomy (NCBI): domain Eukaryota; kingdom Metazoa; phylum Arthropoda; class Insecta; order Lepidoptera; family Sesiidae; genus Sesia; species Sesia apiformis. The sequence continues at coordinate 14,952,542 of OU611965.1, read as the reverse complement.
ATGCTCTCCGCTTATGAGAAGCTGGCCATGATAGTAAAGCCGCTACCACAAGCCCTGGAGAACTATACCACCTGCAAAAGAGTTGACTCGCCAAGCCGCTTGGACAGCTTGGCATTTTAGGGCCAGGAGAGGACGATGAAAGGCCTGGTTAAGGTGTGTACTATTCGTATCTCGGAATTCGCGAATAGTGTTTTTGTCTGAATGATGCCGAATGTTTTCATATGTATTAATGACCCTGTTGGTGGTTAAATCCCTCAAAGAGCTTGTAATAGTTCCATGTTCATGTATAGCGTTGCCGAAAACCTTAGGCTTTGTCCTGCGCAACGCGTTGTGTCGAATATATATTGCGGCGCGGTGCGGCGCGGTGTGTCGCGTCCTGGACGCGTTGTCCGACGTGGGAGTCATGGACTCACGATTGCAGTCAGTACTCTTCGAATTTAATATGACAACACATAAAATTTGTCGCTTATTACTCACTAGAAACATTTACTTAAAGTATGCATATTTAGAAAGGCAAGGAGCAAAATAAGTCTTAGCCGGACGTGCGTCACGCGCCGCAACGCTAGATGCAACGCGCGACCTAGCAGGATATAGGGTTAACACTCTTTATGAATACGAATACCTGTAACTATCCAAATTTTTCTCACTACCGTGGCTGGTCGTTCATTAGACTTTCAGCGAGAACCCGGATTTAAAGTTCCAAATGGGTGTAATTTTAAACTCTGCAGGACTGTCGACTTAATTTACGTTTTCACATTATTTTTGAGCGTTAAAATTGCAAATCTTTGTTGTTGTGTTGAAAATGTTTTAATTACGGTCCTTTGAGTTCTATGATCAAATGAGGAGGTGGGGAACAAAACCTAACATTTCCAGTTTAGAAAACTTTCCAGAATTCAGTTAGAACAAAACTTAGTATCTTAACAAAATTTTATGGATATTTTTTAAATATATACATGAAATCTCTTCATAAGATTAAACATGACTTTAAATACACTGGACGACGTAATTTAATCTCACTTACGAGAAACAAAACAAAAAACATGAAAAGTCAAAAGTGGAAATGTTGGGTTTTGTTCCCCACCTCCTCAAATTAAAGGATGCCTTCCTTACTTTTGCAATTACAACTAAGCAGCTGCAAATGGACATCCACAATACAACAGTTTGTAGAGGTTTTGTTGAAAAAGAATTCAAAGAAGTATCTACAAACTGCAGGTGTGACAACCGAGACCTTGCTTAGCAAATTTGTATACCTAATCATTTCTGAAACGGTACGAATGAAGTGAAATTTACATATTCAGTAAATTATTGTGAATAATTTACATATTCAGTAAATTATTGTGAATAATTTACAGATTCAGTAAATTATTGTGAATAATTTACATATTCAGTAAATTATTGTGAATAATTTACATATTCAGTAAATTATTGTGAATAATTTACATATTCAGTAAATTATTGTCAATAATTGACATATTCAGTAAATTATTGTGAATAATTTACATATTCAGTAAATTATTGTGAATAATTTACATATTCAGTAAATTATTGTGAATAATTTCTAGCCAGCATGACATTTATAACAAAACAATGGATTCATATTTTAAGGGTAAATAATTATGCCACTATAACTCTTTCAGAAACCTAAATTGCTAATGAGCTAACATATGCAAACTACGCGTGGAAAGCCTAATGTATTCCGCACTTTAGGTACAAAAATATACCTACGAAAATCGAACCACCCGGCCTGGTCTTTATCATTATAAATCTGTCACTAATGCCATTCTGTGACGTCCGCACTGTCTGCTCTCCACTGAAATATGATCGCTCCTCCCTGACATTTAGATTCAATTTAGCTCGTGCAAAAAGGCGCAAAATTTTGGTAGCTATACCTTTATATGATTTTGTATAATTATTTATGCAGTATTATGTTAGGAATACTCGTATTATATATTCCGTGATGTGCTCAAGTATGATTGAATAATGCAGCAAAAAATCTTTAAATGGCTTATTTTAATTCAATATTCACAATCACACATTGATGACAAAAACACGTAACTAGCATGAGTCACTTGAACATCTATTTTTTTAAACAATGTTCCTGAAGATCGTCTACTACATACTTTCTCAAAAAATAAACTTATAAACCACTTACCCCTGACAGACTTTAATATAAAAATGAGTAGAATTAAAACAAGTGTACATTAAAAAAAAAATCTTGAAAATTCACTCCTCTTTTCTAAGAGACGTTGCGTCTCTCTGCGTGTACAATGGGGAATGCTCTGAATAATTGTTCAACATAATTCCCACCTCGGGTTTCTACAACCGCACCTTCCGTCACAGAAGTGTCCATCCGCATTTCCTCGATACGAAGGTATAGCGATACAGCGGTGCAAAAACCATTTTAATCCGCGAACCCGTAGGCTGTGGAACGAATTGCCCGAAGAGGTCTTTCCATTACGCTACGATATCGGGTAGGGTACTTCAAGATAGCTGTGAATAGGATTTTGCAAAGTCGTCGGCGCACTCGCATACCTCCTAGTGTTACAGGTGTCCATGGGCAGCGGTGACACTTACCATCACGTGGGGCCGCTAGCTTGTTCGCCTTATAAAAAAAATATCATACAACAGCATATATTAGTTACAGACATACTAAGAAATAATGTAAATAGAATTTATCTTGTAATTTATTCATTTTAGAAGATAAGGTAATACTTACTACAAATTACCATCAGGTTGTCTTTTCATTGTTACATATTAAGGCCTACTATCCAACATTATTTATGTTTCCAACAGCAAGGTCTTAATTTATAGCTACAAAGTCTCGGTTGACAAAATTGACACACTTAACTTAGTGTTGTAAATTAACTTAATTTGATAGAAGGTGCATTTCAGTAATTACCAGTGATGTAGACATTTCACAGACAACAAACACAGTAATGGAAGAGTACAGTATGCAACAACTTTTTCTCTCTTCTTTTTATCTAAACTTCAGTTTAGATTTTATGCAGCAACAATACTCCAGGTTTAGTTGCTTCCAGAGCCCGTTGAGCAGCTTAGAAATTGTAAATCAGACCTACCGTATCTACAGAATTATCAAAATTATCAAATAAAACTATAAATTATCAAATTATTAGTACCAGAATTATCAAAATAACTTTGAAATATACAAAAATACTGTAAGTGGCAGCAAATTTAAATTGTATTGACATTGTTAATAGGGGTCGAAAAACCCCGGTTCTCGTAAATACCGAGATGCCGGTCCAAAAATAACACGATAAAATCCGTAGATTTTCATTATAACATAAAGTATTGTTTTTTTTTATAGAGATAAGGCGGCAATTCTTAGTAATTTAAAATTATTTATTTCGGTTATTCAAAAATAGACTGTTTTACCGATCATGATTTTCAGTATTTTTTTGGTTCTCATTTAAATACAAGCCTTTAAAAAGTGCACGATCACAGTGACCCCACAATATTGTACAGATACATTACGAAAACATTGGCCGTCGGCTAATCCGGAAACACTATAATTGCATACTTTAGTACGAGATACTTAATTGCGTGGACGTGGACGACGCGATCAGGTGTTTTCGGATTAGCCGATGGCGAATGTTTTCACAATGTATCTGTACGTACTCCATTTCAACGTCATGTAGAAAAAACAGTCTGTAGCCTTTAAAAAAGAAAATATTTGGGAATCCATTCAACCAAGCTACGCACAGAAAATTCCAAGCGCTTGTAGACCACGCAAATAACTGCGTACTCTCTATTCTGTGTCTAATCTCTATAATGTATCAGAAGACTGAAGTAAACGAATTCCGCTGATGATTTTGAGTTAATTGACATGAAATGATGCGGAATATCTATGTTTGTAAAAAAATCTGATGCTTGTTACATATTTACTAATAATTTAAATAAAAATATGTTCTTTTCCAAAAGTCATGCGTGAAACTACCCGTAAAGATTCCTCACTGCTCTCTCTACACTGTGCAACAATGCAGTTAGTCACACAACAGTGCAGATGTTTGTTCTAGCAGTTTGCACTTGCCAGGCTCCGCAAATTGTTTTGTTCACTCATAAACTATGTACCTTTAACGGTTGAGAAGTTACATTACTCTGTGTAATTACTCCCAAATCTCTAGGATATTTCAATTTAATTATACATATTTTACACATATGTGTTTCAGATTTGCCCTGTGATGTCGGCCGGCTGTCGCCTAGAATATCACCACTCCACCTCCCCCCGCGGGTGTCGTGAAAAGCGACTAGGGGACAACAAAGCGGCTACCACAATCCCGGAGGAACTACACCAGCTCTACAATAGTGGACTCGCCAACCCGATTGGCCGGCGTGGTATTTTAAGGCTACACATCCTTCATACACGCAACAATGTGCGTCAGGAAGCCCATATCTAGCAGTGAATGAAAAAAGACTGGGTTTTAGATTTACCATGTACCAATAACCTATACGGTAGATGAATGAGTGCTTTAATAGAGACCACGTACCGGAAAACATACTCGTAATATAGGATGCCCTCCGGCCAAGTAAATTAGACAATTGAAGAAATCACCACTTTAGTTTTACATTTTAAAATTCAATAGTGAAGTGTAGGCTTTCTCGGCCGGTGTCCATATTAATTGAATCTTCCGGGCTACTTGGCCGAGGTCTTCTGGAATCTCTTTTCTTTCTTCCAAACGTTTGGTCAACAACTGCGGTTGACATCTTCAGTGGCGACTGCGTTCACTTTCGGAGAGATGTTATCTCTTCGGCTTCTCGAGCGCAACTGACTCGACGACTGTGGCGCACCGGTATTTATAGTGGGCGAGGGTAGTTGTGATTGTGTGTGTACCGACGCATCGATATTTATAGTGGGCGAGGATAGTTGTGATTGTGTGTGTACCCAGTCTGTTTTTGTCCCCCCCTCTCGTCTCTCTTCCCCGTGAGCTTGATGTCTTCGGAGTGCTCCGATGTCAACCGCAGTTGTTGACGAAACGTTTGGAAGAAAGAAAAGAGATTCCAGAAGACCTCGGCCAAGTAGCCCGGAAGATTCAATTAATAAAATTCAATACTTTTTTATCAGTCAAATCACTCTCTCGCACTGCGTGAGTACACTCGCATCGATTTCCATAGATGTAGGAATCTAAAAGAGCGTTTGGACGTGAATTTAAATCCTCTGCCCGTACCACTGAGCTTCTATCAGCTTTTAATGTGCCACTGCAGAGCACAGGCCTCCCCTAGTATATCAACCGGGGCCGTGATTCAATTCACCACGGGGGCCAAGTGCGGGTTCGTGGATTATATACACCAGTTTTTTTCATATATTTTTTTGAGTATGCTTTTTTCACGTTTTTTCACGATATTGTCCCCTCACCGCTGAACTAGTGACAATTAAAAAAAATATAAACTCAGTGGTACGGAGCTGAAGATTTGAACTCACGATCACATGAATGTGACCCCTAGGCTATCACCGCTAATGGTCATTTCATGACATTCTGCCGTGTCAAGGTCATAATTACTCTACGCCACTATATTCTAGTGTAGTTTATAATCCAGTTTGCTCCGTCTCAAGAGACTGAGTGAACCCAGTGACGCTGACGATCCATTTAGGATAATTGATCCTAACACTGCAGTATCACATCTACGGGTTTATTGAAACGTTACGGTAATGTTTCATTATAGTAACCTTCTCTAATTAATACCAAATTTAATTAGAGCAATTTAATAGTGATAATATAAATTTAAAGCGCCTGCCACAAGTTCTGAGGAACCTGCGCCGCCTATATGGTAAAAGAGTAGACTCGCCAACACGCTGGACAGCGTGGCGAGACCGTTCCTCGTGCAAAAGACAATTTTCATAAAGAGGCCCACGTCCAGCAGTGGATGACAAAAGATCTGGTGACGGTGAGGGAATAGTGATTAATTTATAAAACCAATAAATGTCACTCGATATCGACTCGCAGAAAAGTGAGCCAGCTTAATGTCCCAAATATTGTTATTTTCAGAAAAGTAGTAACACTGCTACTTGTGTGTATGTGTATAACATACACACACACATATACATATACACACATATACAATAATTTACCACTGACCATACGCAATCAAAACTCTTTCATATATTTTTTTAAAAATATAGCTTATTAAAATACGAAGTGTTTATATGAATACTACTTTAGTAATATAGACTTAAATGCAATAAAACATTTTATAACAGTAGAAATGAAAGGGTTTCTGCTGATAAACTTCTGAGCAGTTTGATAGAAGAATATGTATGAAACATAAAAAAGCCGCTGGCATGCGCCAGTAAAGAGTTAAAAAAGCAGATAATAAATGTTTAGACCATTGGCGCCTAAAATTAAATTGTGACCCACGGGGGGCAATTTAACTTTAAAGGGGGACAATTCGAGGGTAAGTTATTAACTGATTTTTTTCATTTCATATGAGGCCTCAACATAGTATATAAGTAATACTTACAAACTCGCATATCACTCTATACTATTGTTATTATTTAGCAATTCCTTAGTGATTTCTTCATCAGTACTTAAGTGATATTTCGCTCTTTTATTGTTTGGAATCATGTAAAATATTTGGGCTTTGTATTTAACAAATTTGTATGAAAACTTTGCTAAAAGAAATCCGCGGATTTTGTGCAAGAAAACATTCATACAATTTTTACGCTAACAAACTCAGATTCAGATTTTTAATTTGCCAGAGTAGTAGTGTACAATAGACGTAATAATGCCGGATTATTGTACAATACGTTTTAATACGGTGTTTAGACGTGGCTTAATTAATGTCATTAACTACACCGCGGATAGTATCCGATAATTATTTATTGTTAAAAGAGCTGGACAACACTCGATAAGAGCAACCTCAAAATATGTAGTACCCGTGTAATGTATTTTCTATGTATATGGTGTTCTCATTAAAAACCGTTTTTAATTAGGGTTTGTTTTCTACGACATAAAATAGGTGCTACCGTTGCTGTGATTCGCCAAACAGGTTTTACGTTTCGAAAATTTGTACAGTATATTCAGGAGTTTTTTGAAAACACGAATAAAAAACGCATTTTCCCCACTGCTCAAATGAAGTGCTCAACCAGTTGAGCATTAGGACTTTAATGTGACACCCGCTGCTCAACATTTAAAATTAAGCACTTCAGTTGAGCAGTGGGGATAAGCGGTTATAAATTAATAATTAATTAGTTGAGTCCATACATACTCTACGTCGGCGTGCAAATTCTTATAACTAGTATATAACTTTAGAATTGTCATGAACTTAATCTTCGGCTTCGTGGAAAGTTTGGACACACCCTGTATTTATTAATTCATACCATTAAATATGTATATACATTAAACATATACTTCCGTACATCACAATAAGGTATTTGTTAATCGGACTGTACAGTGAAACTTGGTATAACTGACATAAATTCCTACGTAGGCAGTTTCAGGATATCTAACTTCGTGTCTAAAGGCCATTCTTGGAGTTTAACTTCGCCAACTTGGTAGACCGATGTTTGCTAAGATATTTGAGGGGTAAATACACACAAAGTTGCTTGTAGAGTTCAAAATAATTTGTGTAAAGGGCTTTATATAACTGAATCTTATGAGGAAAGTGAGTGAATTAAACCATAACGCCCATACTTGGTGAATTTTTAGTCAAATGAAGATTTATTCTCTTACGTGAATCATTCTGTATTTTACGTAATTATGTGTATCCTGCCAATATTGACATACTTTGCACGAAGTCGATCTTTTATCGAAAGCCAGTAGATACAGAATTTGCCAACGAGTAATGTTACCAACAATATCAAAAGTCACGGTGGAAAATGAGAAGAATAGAAAATCGAATACGGTGTTTATATCCAGTATTGCCTAGTCTAATATGTAGACCTACCCGTCAAGCAATGACTTATTGTTTGTTAATTGTTTGCTGGGATGCAGGAATCCAAGTGCCACCGTAAAAGTTAAAATACAAGGAACATCGTGCCAAAGCGCACGGATTTGAAATTTGTGTACGTATTTCACCGGATTAGCGTTCGAACTATAAATCTTCAGAGTGACACAGAAAGATTGGGTAGCGAAATAAAAATGTGATACGCAGGATAAAGCGCTGTTCATTATACATTTTATATTTTACTAGAAAATCTCGACAGACTTTGTCCTGCCTGTGTATATACACATATACACATGTGTTATTTATATAAATATACACATAATGTATATAAATATTTACTTCTGTATAGAAAATCACAAATTATTCTGTTTTGCCGTCAATATGATTTTTGCGATCGATTGAACGGCATAGAAGTTGATGTGCTGCAGCGCCATCTAGTGGCGAGTTACAATAAAGTCGATAGCTTGAAAATATTCTCCGTGCTCACAAACACTATGTATACCAATTTTCATGGCGATCGGTTGAACGGTATAGAAGTTGATGTACTGCAGCGCCATCTAATGGTGAGTTACAACAAATTGGATAGCTTAGAAACCTTCTCCATAACAAAATACATATATGTGCCAACTTTCATGGTCATCAGTCAAACGGTATCGAAGTCTATTAATCTCAGATATACCAACATCGATTTTTTTATATATACGAGTATAGATAATGGTATGGCTAAACATGCCAGTAAAAAAGCATACTGGTTTGTTATTAATTAGCACACTCAAAAATAGCATGCTCTCCAACTGATAAATTTGCTTGTGATTTGGCATTCTATTTTTAAGCATAGTATTGAAAAAGCAATGTACTGAATACACGTGCGAACTTTAAACAAGACAGACACAGTTAAAAATGGATGTATCGTGCAAACTGAAGTCGAAAATAGAAGTATCCCCCGACGAATCAAAATTATATTTTATCCCTAAGAAAAGAAATCTACAATACTGCTTGCAACGCATTGCCTTAAGAAGCCTCTTTTGTTTACAGAAAAAATGAAAAGAAAAGGACAGTTTGGGTACGGATTTGGATAAGCGGAAGGGAAATACTTGGAGCAAGCGCTCGTTCACTTGTAGAAATGCGGCCCGTTTTTAACTAACGCACAGAGTAGCATGCTTAGATTGGACGGTTCGCGCTATTTTTTTGCTATAGAATAAAGGCGGCAGACGAGCATACAGTCCACCCGATGGTAAGTGGATACTGTCGTCCATAGACATCCGCGATACATGTCAACATCAGTCCAGAATGACAAACCACGCCCCCGGATGCGATCCCTACCTTAGTCGTTTGTATTGGGATTAAGGAATGGATTAGGAAAATAGGGAGGGAGAGGATGGGATGGGAATGGGCTCTGGCATATCTCACTCACTACCCAAACACGTAGGGTACATTGGGGAAATACGATAAAGTAGGAAATGCAGTAAATTTCAAGGTAGTCTTTTGTGAGGGAGGGATAACGTGGCCAGTCGAATGCGCCCAGCGGCTGTTGGAATGCAGCATGCATTCCAACAGCCTCCCCACACATCTCCCACATTTCCCCCTAGCAAAGTCGAAAATAATGTAATACGCTTGCTCTTAAGCATACGCGGTGTGCTCTTAAGCATACACACCGCGTGCTCAAACATCAACCGGGCGTGCGATTTATAGGCATATTTGTTTTGAGCATACTCTCTTCTAGCAATGTAGAATTTCTAGCTCTTTTCTCTTTCTATACACATGCCAGTAGGTAGCAACTGCTCATTAACTGCTTTCGTGCTGCCAATGAACATATGTATCCGCACCTTAAACACATATATTATTGGTTCAGGAAATATCTGAAATCGTATAATAAAATTAATACAGAAGTGACATTAAAAAAAATACTGCTTTTCACACTGAAATAAATAAGAATGTCGTGAAATGTATTGATATATTTCGGAAGGGAACAATAGCAGGCGAAGCCCGTTTCCTTTCCATTCCATCCACCCCATCCTATCCCATCTAATGCATCCTCGTGCCAGTTCATGGGGGATAATGACCAGTTTCCATCAGACGGACTGTTACAAGAGCTTTCCTTATACGCGATTTACACGACATTATTACTTAAGAATTTCTTTCATGATATTTCAATAAGAATAACAAAAATTGAGTTCCAAAAAGACATCTCGCATGAGCCCTTTGTGGTTCGGCTGTAACGAGTTCATTGAACAAAGGAAAAGGGAAAAAACGTAAACAAAGAACACATAAACCCTCCCCCCCCCCCCCCCCGGTGCTGATATAAGGGCGATCATCTACGCGTTGTGGAGCGATACGCCAGCTCGATAGGATTAATAAATACTCCTTGGCATTTTGGTCTTTATGACTTTCCTAGCCTTTTGTCCGCGACTTCGTTCACGTGGTCCACATGCCTATGAGCTAATCCGGATTACAATGTCTCTATTTGCCAAATTGTAACGAAATCAATTCAGCCGTTTCGACGTAATTGAGTAACACACATTTAAAGGGCTTCGGACATCTTTGTATGGAGCTTGGCATACTTACTTTCCGCCATTCTGAATTAGTTTTTATTTTGCGGCCCCCAACCGAACCTTAATAAATTGATAGAGAACGTCAAAACAAACAAAAAATATCCTTCGGTAAAATCTCCTAAATCGTCTCGGAACTGAGAAACTGAGTCAAGGGCAAAGTTAGAACTTTCCATGCGCGTTTTAGATTTTTTTACTTTAGAACTTTTCTTTCGTTTATTTTGATGTCTTCTGTCGATCTATCACATTTAATTTGGACCTCATAAAATGTTTTGGAACGAGATGTTTCGAACAATACGAAACTTCTTTAAAAACCGAGTAAATCGAAGGTTATAAAACGACTGTGTATGACGAAATATTTTCTTGTGTCTAAATTAGATATAAATTAGAATAAATTGATAGAAGACGAAACGAAATAAACGAAACAAACAAAAAATTTTATTTAATAGTAATACTAACAATAAATCACACAAAACAATACTGTTATTTAATACTGTGAAATGTATGTAAAATTATTTGATATGCAAAAGTTTTAAAAAGAATTAGGCAAATCAATAACATACAATTTCTTTTAGGGACAGCAGAAGGGCCTACAGATACTGTAACCCATGGATATCCGCGATACATGGCCAACATTAGTCCAAAATGACAAGCGTTGGCACGTCCACGGATACGCTGCCTACCTTTGGAGATACAGGAATGAATTTGGAGAAAGGGTTGAGAAAATGAGGAAAGAAAGAATGGGAATGGGCTCTGGCATATCTCACTCACTACCGAAACACGTCCGTATATTGGAGGAAGAGTATAAAGTGGAAAATGCAGTACATTTCAAGGTACCTTTCTGTGAGCGAGGGGCAACGTGGTCAGTAACGAGCGCGCCCGGCGGGTGTTGGAATGCAGCGTGCACTCTCCTCCTCGAAAATAAATACAATAAATAGAACACTAAAAGTCAGTAAACTGCAAACAATAGATATAGTACGTATAGCGGTAAAGGAAATACAATAACAGTATTAGTGAAAACAGAATAGTATTAAAAAATATTTATATCGATATACTTGATAATCCAACCCTTGTTAATCCCGAACGCCTGTCTCAATGCATTAATCCACAGCAGTACTGTAACAAAATCTAAAAATACGACTTTAGAACTGAATCCACAGTAAACAAAGCAAACATCAAACGTTTCCACTGAACTCCCTGGCTGGTTCAACGAATGGCCTCTCGATTAGAATTTATGGCCCAGTGAAACTAACAGGAGGCGGGACATTATTGATATTGATTACGTATAGACAAATATACGAGTATTGAGGCAGTTAATTTGGTAAACAGTGCAGTTTCATTTTAAAATACCTATATTTCTGAAAATAACGACAGTTTCTATGTTGACTAATGTGATTAAGATACATAAATCTGGTCACTTATATTCAGGTTGCAGTTACAGGGCACAAGTTTTACAAAGGAAAAGATTAAACATATAAATAGTTAGACACATGAAAGCACAAGAACATTAAGACAGAGAATAATTTAAGGACCGATTGGCACAGTTGGTAGTGACCCTGTCTGCGTAGTAGTCCCGGGTTCGATTACCGGTCGGACATTCATTTGTTTAAAAACAAATGTTTGTTCAGGTCTGGGTGTGTCTTTATGTTCGCGTGTGTCTTTGGACGGGGAATCCTATTGTGAGCCATTGACTGTAGGGTTATTAAATAATAGTGGTGGAGTGGCTTGGTCCGTGTGCCCCAGACTGCACTGCATGGGCGTCCAGCTGTACCTGCATGGACCGGAAAAGGAGCCGAAAAGAGTTGCTCGGTACCGAAGTACTATAGATGTGGAGTTCAGCCCCAGAAATGAGAGAGTGGAACAGGGACACGGGAGAAGATTGAAAATTTGTAGGGAGGCAGAGCAGATCCACGCCGGAGAGCATACACAGTAGTACGGCGCGTACCTGCCGCGATGCGGTCCGTAAGGTTGGTAGAACCATGGGTAGACTGCGGGTCATGGTAGACCGTCCATGCAGGTGGACACAGCGCTGATTTTCAGTTGACAGACATGCGAAGGACTAAGTTTTAATTATATTTTAATTATATCCATATACTTACTCGTATCTTCACATAAATATGTCACATATACTAAATATATGTATACTAAAACATATCTACATGGAATTTGATAAACTAATTGAGGGTGTCTGTTACCCACTTAAAAGATTGAGAGGAGATGTTTGGCAATGAAATCTGGCACCCAAGTTATAAATACTTTGTTTCGTGCATACTGTTAAACGTTTTACACGTGTACCTTATGGGGATGATATCAAGAAAAAGGCGTTTAACACAATTAGAGTACTATATAGTAATGTGTATAAAATGCTTATGAAATACCCTCGTTTCAGCAGCGCATGCCAAATGTTCGTCGAGGCACACATTAATGATTTTTATTGTATATTACGAAAGAGAATTGTGTCTTAGACAGAGGTTAGAGTCTAGTGAAAATAAAACAATGCGATATATATATATAGTAATATATTTAATTCAATTGATAAGAAATGGTGTCATATGCTGAATATTGACAATAAGGACATGTATGAAATTAGATAAATTACTTTCACAACTGTTAACAATTGTATGCCCTAAAGGCCTGATATAAATGTATTTGTTATTATTATTAAAAACAGCAACGTCATTTTGCTTTGACATCGTCCAAGTTGTGAACGAAATTGAAATAAACCCAAGTTCCTGCGCCCACCTAAGTTTTGCTACGAAACCGCTACGAGGTTACAACTCTCTACATCGTCTACGCCGTAGAGCGTTGGTTAAACATTAATTTAAGTAATAACTTGTATATTTAACCTTTGCAAAATAATTTTTAATTAAAATAATATGTATTTAATAAATACCACGGCATAAAGTTCATTATGTCCATAAGGGCCTTAATGTTCTAAACTCTGTTCGCGTTAACAATGGAGTGAGTCATTGCCAATATAGTCGATATAACCTTTTTTAGTCAATAGTGACCCAGACATAAGAATTCTAAAGAACATTATTGGTCAAAAAAGGTGACGCCCTAACTGCGTTCTTAACGCCAACCGAGTTTAATAATAAGTCTTAACTGGAATGAACTTAGTACGAGCTCAATGCTCAAATACAGTTAGTTGACTGTCGCATGTAACATTCTGCAGTTTCACTTGCATTTAAAATTAGAATATATCCTATTCATGCTATCCAATTCCCTTTCCTTGAGACCATTGCCATTGAATGAGGCTAATGAAACGGGATAATATGGTATGGATGAGGGAAGTGAGGGTCATGACGTAGTATGGCATTGAATAACAATTGTTCACTATCCTTCTTAATCCGTCCGTCGTTTGGTAGATACCGGTGAAATTTAAAAAGTCAAAGATCAATAAGGATGGGATAAGAATTATAACCTTTGAGTCTTCATTAATTATAAGTAGCGTGACGTCACAGCAATGGCTGCGTGGATAGACTTGTCATTGGTCTTCATGTACTCTACAATCATATATATATCAATTTTAGTGAGTCCAAACTTCTAAAGCTAAGCGGATATCACATCAAAAGCAAAAACACTGCTACGTTTTATATATGCATATAGAATAGAGAAAAGAAGAGATACACAGTTCTATCACTCCCCAAGGGTCCGCAATTCACTTAAAACAAGTAGGTTTTTGTACAAAGGGCCCAATAAAATCGTCCAAGGAAGCGCAATGATTTATACCCAACCCGAATATATGGCCGGGAGATATCCATTCAACCGTTTTGCAAACTAATGTGTCTCTGAAGGGTTGCATTAGAGTGGGAATGGTTAAATTTATAGAAAAACCACATTCAGTTCTCCTAAAAAGATCTCACATCCTAAAAAAAGATTCTAGCTGATTCTCTAGTTGAAATGTATAGTACATTAAAGCGATTGTTGTCCCTAGTTGGATTTGGATGTTGACTTACCCAGTTGAGCACACACCATCAGTCTGTGTCTCTCCACTGCTGGATATAGGCCTCTCCCGTGGACCGCACACGGTCTTCAGCTCTTCTCATCAAATCACTACCGGCGACTTTCTTCAAGTCTTCACTCCACCTGGCCTAAGAGCATCTCCCGCTGCTTTTCCGGGTGCATGAATTGCCCGCTGCCACATTAGCTTGCTATAACGGTAAATTTAGTTCTTCGTCGAACTTCTTCGTTACGACGGATTTTCTCCAGCAAAGAAACTCCCAGTAATAGCTCTATCCATCACTCGTTGAGAGACTTTGTGCAGCTAAATTTGTGAATCAAGCCTATCATCAGCGACTACGTTTCAGCACTACAGGTCATAACGGGCAGGCTGACTGTTTGTTTTTTTTTTTTTGGAAATACCTCTCGAATGAGACGATTTTCATATGTCTATGATCCTATACAATATCTATGGTCATATTTGTTGTGATATTTTCTTAGGTTTTCGCGATTACTATACTCGTACATAGCAATTAAACAACTTTGAACGGTTTAAATCGCGGTATATTTAACATTAGTCACCCCGTGACCACATCCACTGCAAAGTGTTCGAAACGTCGAGATATAAATAATGTTAAATATACGCGATTTAAACCGTTCAAAGTTATTTAATTGCTACATATTTGTTGTATTTTTATTAATAGATTCACTTTCCGGCCGAAAGCAATACACATCAGCATTTAGAAAGAGACTATCGGTTAGCTTTGGGTTTGTAGAGCGTCGTCTCTGTCGTGTGCCGTTACGACAGAGACGACGCTCTCAAAACCGAGCTAGCCGATCATAGTCGATGTGTATTACTTTCGGCCGGGATGTCTACATATCTTATTAATAGATTAAAAAATTAAGATGATTGTCATTCGGATGTAGATGGGATACGAATAGATAGGAAGCTGTTTGTGTAGATACATATAAGTATATAACATTCCCTTAAAATTTCGATAATCGATCCTCTGACATACTGTATAAGTATATTTAATAACACTGTAAAAATTAAAAAAATCAACAACATCAACCAAAATTAAAAGTACTAACCGGAAATGCAAAAGTTCGCCGTACAGTTTTATTTCACTCAACTTTCGCGCAGTTTAAAAGCACTTCCAGCTTGACTAATAAATCACTTTATGTTCTCTCACAGTGTATGAGACTCGTGCTAACTCCATTTAACTCCTATTATTGTCAAGTTGACGGTTTAGCGGAAGTTTGAGCGTTCGTTGGGACGCTAATGTTAGTGACATATGTCACACATACTTGAGATACGCTCACCACTGACCACTGACTGACATTTGACATTGCACCCAACAAAGTTATTTTAAAAGATTCGGGACTTCTAGTTAAAGGAATAGAGTTTAGTCTAAATTCTACATCTTATTTTCTTTGCTTCATTAAGTTTTTTACAAACTTTTATTCAACTTCACATGTTTGTTAATTATGTAGTTTGTTTAGGTCAAATCTTGCAAGTCCATTTTAATCCACTTCCACTTGTACTACTGCCTTGAAATTATACACATGTATATAAAACCGATGACAATACAATAATCCGATGACCTTGACCTGATACGGCAGTCAGGAATGCCAGCACACAGTGGAACTCTCCACAGTGGCTCGTTTCGATGGGTTCGCAATTAATTGAAAGCGAGATCCAGCAAGAATAATCCCTATTAGTAGTTAAGTTTATTGTACTATATGTATTCTAGGTTATGGTATATATTGTATGGGCCTTAGTTGCCTAAAATAAATTTTGATGACCAAAAGTTAGTGACGTGAGTTTCATCGTCTGGTTTTGTCGTTGATCTCTAACCTGTCTAGGAGTAGGAAAACTCCAAAATCGAACCCTAACTCAAAATCACATTAATTACCCGTGTTACTGGAAATGCATAGATTGAGAAGTTTCTGCAAGTTAGAACACTGAAAACGGGTAAATATACATAGAAGTATTTTATGTAATTTAAAATCTTGTCGCGAGATTTACCTACCAATTTATTTAATTAGAAATACAAGCTTTTAAATCACATCAAATAATAGTAATGACATCTATGTTTATTTTCTTTATTTTAGTGTATTTTTATGAGCTTTTTTTAAAGTTCTTTTTTCTCTTCTCTAATTTTTATTTAGTTTTTATTTTGCAACATAAAACAAACAACCAGAGAGCCCGCCTACCAATAATTATGTACAGTTAGGAAAATTACAATTTTGAAAACTGTACCCTAGTAATTTAATAGTTTTCTTGAGGCCTATGCCCTGTAGCGGGATGTTAAAGGCTGATATCGAATTGAATTTACCATGACGTTGACTTGTTTCTCGTAAAACTACATTTTGCTTGTATTCAAATATTTTGCTCGTATTTCAAACCTTGCCAAAAATAAAAAAATTACATCGAAATTCAAAAATAAAATACGTAACACAATTTTTTTTCCACTCTGTTTATTCACGTCGTTTGATCATTCATGAAAATATATTATTAACCAGAAACGCTTAGAAAGGCTCGATCCGTTGAGCCAGCAAAGAAATAAAATTGCCCGGATGTGTCTAATGTCGATTTCCTTGCACATAAATCTATGAAAGATAACACCGACTTTTGTTGTCATATCTTATCTCATGCTATCTTACCCAATGGGATCAATTGTGTACTCTAAACCTTATCTTCGACTCGAAATAATGAACTAATTCTAGATCAGTTACACATTTTAATTCTTAAGGCTTAATCCAAGTAACGCTGATCTGACAAATTGCAGATAACTTTTAAAAAATAATATCCTTATATTCTTCCTAAAATCCAACAAAAAAATCATGGACAATGATCTATCTTAAAATGTCACAAGGAAACATTTTTATTGCTTCAAGAAATAATAGATTGGAAAAATTAAAACGTAGCACATCGTGATGTCAACTCGAACATATGCAGACAGCAAGCGCTGACAACCTATATTTCTCTCCCTAGATCTTTACCACATTTAGTTTTAGAAAAGATACACCATACCATACCATCCGCCTATGTGACACATCATAATATGACTGGTACGCATACAGCGTGCTAATGATTCTTTCTATATCTTTACCACATCTAGTTTTGGTAAATACTTATTCTTCCTTGTTCAAACACCGTGTTCACATCAGCCACTTGGTGGGAATTTTAATTCGAACGATTCGGATACGAATTGTTTTGAGTATATCATCTCTTGTGTGTAAATACGAGGGCGGAGTGATAAGTCTGGTAAAAATGAAACAAGGAGTCAACTTTATTTAAAAATTATGATTTATTTTTCAACGTAGTTTCCTTCTAACTCAATGCACTTCATCCAGCGTTTCTCTAGCTTTTTGATCCCTTCCATAAAATACGACTTAGGCAACCCTTCGAAATAGGCATTGGATTCGTGCATGATCTCCTCGTTGGAGCTAAATCTTTTCCCACCGAGCCATTTTTTTAAATTCGTTAACAGAAAATAGTCGCAAGGGGCTAAATCTGGCGAATATGGTGGGTGAGATAGCAACTCATATCGCAACTCATGGATTTTGGCCATGGCAATCGCGCAGGTGTGCACTCGTGCGTTGTCTTGGTGGAAGAGGATTTTCTTCTTAGCCAAATGCGGTCGTTTGTCAGGTAAAATTTTGTTAAATTGGTCCAATAAATTGGCATAATATTCGCCATTAATCGTTTTACCCTTCTCTAGGTAGTCAATATGGATTACCCCACGTGCATCCCAAAATACTGTAGCCATCACTTTATTGGCCGATGAAACTGCTTTGGCCTCCTTCGGAGCTGGTTCGCCCGTAGCAATCCACTGTTTCGATTGTTGCTTGGTTTCTGGTGTATGGTGGTGGATCCATGTTTCGTCTACCGTTATAAAACGACACAAAAATTCAGTTTTATCCCGTTGAAACAACGCCAAACCTGCCTCCGAAGTGGTAACTCGCATGCGTTTTTGATCAACAGTCAGTAAACGCGGCACCCATCGCGCGGTGAGCTTCTTCATATCTAAATGTTGGTGTAAGATATTGCGCACACGTTCGTCTGAGATGCCTACTATCTCGACTATCTCGCTCACTTTTACTCTTCGGTCGTTCAACACTATGTCATGGATTTTAGCGATCACCTCTGGAGTAGTGACCTCAACTGGGCGTCCTGGGCGTTCAGCATCACTTGTGCTTGTACGACCACACCGAAAATCCGTAAACCATTTATGAATCATTTTAATCGACGGAGCAGAGTCCCCATAATATTTATCAAGTCTTTGTTTCGTTTCCGTAATAGGTTTTTTGCGCAAAAAATAATGTTTAATCAACACACGAAATTCACTTTTCTCCATCTTTGCGAAAATGCGTTTAATTGTTTTTATTAAATGGCTGTCAAAAAAAAACTAACCGGCGGTACTGGCTGAAAATTTTAATTTAATCCTTCAAAAGAGTTGTGAACAAGGAGGTTTCATGCAATTTGCGATAATTTTATTCCAAAATAGATTTTTACCAGACTTATCACTCCGCCCTCGTACATGTAAGTATGTGGTTGTTTACTTTCCTTTGTGATACATTTTATATGTTAAACTTGTATATGTAACGAGTAAAGCAGAAGGGTATATCGTATACGGGAAATGCATACAGGTCGTTTTATAGCGGCTAATGTACTAATATACTGTATGATGTATTTTGAAACGAATGCGGAAATAATTCGAATACAATTCTTAATCAAATTTAACTACGTACATCACTCGGACACACATATTCATACATACATACACACATACTCAGACAATCATATTTGACGTTGTCTGAATAAAACCTTATTGTTGGTGTGGATTTATATTCAATCAGAAAACATTAACTTGGACCTCAACACTTTATTACACACAATTTGGCATATTAGCACAACAAGCATGTATATGTATACAAAGTACTTAATTGCATCACTTGGCGACCGTCATCACATGCAAGAGACACGGCAAAGCAGTAGACCGTGAAAATAAAAGAGAACTTAGGAAATAAATATGAGAGATGGAGGTTAACATTGGAAGAAAGTAACATTTTTACACGCTGCAATCCCACAGTCGCTCCGCACATTGGACTAGCCAAGTTACCCCTCTCTTACAGAAGACTGCCATAAACTGTACTATATTTGTCTACATTTTCGATAATTTCGGAATCCGGTTTTAGCCTGCATTTAGCCAGATACTAACAATTACGAAGCGAAATAAAGCCGATAACAAGCTTACCGTGTTACGTGGCAACGTACATCAAACTTGACAGTCAAGCCATAAGGTGTGCTGTAATGTGTGAAGCCATAGCTGTCAAACAGCTGTAACGTGCGTATCACATAGGCTGACAAGCAGAGCTTACTATTTAACCACTTGTCTATAGCTAAACTAGACCATAGACACAATATATCATAGACAGCTACTTGTCTAGTTGTCTATGGTGGCGTGAGCGATCGCTTGTATTATTATTTCTCGTGACATTTCCCACTTGATTAAAGATACCCTAATTCCGACCACTACTCAAATATTTAACTAAATAAATTGAAAGATATAACATATAGCTATAGCTATATATGCGGCTATATGTTACAATATCTTTCAATCGAATAGAAATATTTACTATTAATAAGACTTGATAACTGCATGGAAACTGGAGCATTCACTGCCAACAGAAAATTCGACTTGCATTTGTAGCGTCGTCGTCGTCGAGATTTCCAATAGTATATAAATGGTGACTCCGACGTGCATCTATAAATGGTGACTCCAACGTGCATCTATGTATAAATGGTGACTCCGACGTGCATCTATGTATAAATGGTGACTCCGACGTGCATCTATAAATGGTGACTTCGACGTGCATATATAAATGATAATTCCGATGTGTATCTATGAATGGTGACCCCAACGGCAACGGACACCTACAAATGGTGACCCAAATGATCCTGATGGAAACTATAAATGTAAATCCCGACTGCAGTGAGCGGCCCAACTGCACGGACCGCCTATGATTGGTGAATTTCAGGCAACAAAGTATTAGGTCCTCACCTATAAAATTGCCGTTTTATTTGGAAACATTCAAATATGTTTCATTGTATGAAAATTGTTTAATTAATCGCAGTATTGTACATTATTATCAAAGCACTTTTACCATTTTAATGAAAGTTGATTAGTGCGTCTCCTGTAGAACTCCTGGGGACAGGAATTCTACAGTCCAAATTTCGAAAAAAATGGATTTCAGTAGTGGCAAAGTTTGGCTAGTACGGTGGATGACGGAGTGTCCAGTCGAAGCTCCTGTTACTTTGAGACTGTCTATCGTGCAGTGTGTGGTCGAGCGTTATCATGGAGAATCAGTGGACTGGAGCGATTGACCAGACTCGGATGTTTGATAGCGAGCTTGTCTATTATCGTTTGCAGTTCTTCACAGTACACATCTGCATTAATTGCTGTACCAGATCTCAAGAAGCTCTAGTATATAATACCGGCACAGAACCACCATACAGTCACCATGAGCTTCTTTTGACTCAGTTTGCGTTTGGGACATTGTTTGGCTGTGTCTTCTGGGTTCAATCATTGTGACGAACGTTTACGATTATCATACAGGATTCATTTCTCATCACAAGTGACTTTCATTAAGCTCATACGGTACCCACTTTCCGAGCTTCTTCACTTTCCCGATTTGACGCAACTGAATCAATATCGTTCTGTCATTCACATCGAAGGCTGCTGCTAACTCAGACGCGGTTTGAGATTAATCCGCTTCCACTATAGCCAATTCATCATTATCGACTTTAATCTCCGGTCGTCCATGGTCATTATCATGGTCATGGATCCATGGGTCGTCCATTCTTGAGGTCGAAATTCCAGAACGAAAACGATCAAATCGTGTTTGGTCCTTACACATCGTTGATATTGCTTGCCGTCTGTGTTGCGTCGCTGCCACGACGGAATCTATATTCGAAAGTAACGCGATTTTTTGACTTTTCCATAGACGCAAACACAACTTTATCTAATCAAAAAGACGTTCGTGAGAAAAACAGTCGAATAAAACTAATTTTGATAAAAAGAATCCCATAACTTTAAATTGAAATTAAATTTTAATTTAGTATTCCAAGCCAAACTAAGTTCGAAGTGGCCACTATGAACAAATGGTAATTTCATAGATAAGACTCACATACCAATAATTGGGTACTCCGTCTGAACAAACAGCGCTTATACGGAAGAGGACCTACAATTGGAAATTCCGACGACGCTGCCCCATTCATTATTTTCCTATATCCCCTTATAGGGGGAGAGGGCAGACACAATACTTCTCAATCTCGCTCTACCGGCTGCACGCTTCACTTCGATTCAGGTGAGACCAATTTCCTGCTTGAGATATCCCGACCGCCATCTTTGAGTTGTAGATATCGCGAATAGAGGGCATAAGGCGAACAGGTAGGTAAGTACGCGTAGGTAAGTAGGTATTTGTCTAACTATAAATAATTTTGATAGTTGAATTCAATTATAAAATCATTGAATTCAAGTATCATAATTATTTTCCAAATAGTTTTATCCATTTGTTCCTCAACTTCCATTTGTTAGTATATTACTTTTATGTCATCGACTCTAACTACGTGTAAACAAACAAGCTGAAGACAAAAAACATGTTCAAACTCCAATCTTAGACCAATCAGCAGAGGCCGAGCCAACAATTTGTCTCTCTCCTGTACTCGCCCATATATCACTATCACGTCACGGCGCGTTGGTTGCGTAGCCTACGATATAAACGAGAAAAACATGCAGAAATGACATCTCCAGCCTTTACGATAAGGGTGGTTTTCGCACGTCAAAGTTCAGTGATGCAGAAAAAATGGCTCATCAAAAATGGGGCCGGAGGATTTCCCGCGACGCAAGAAAACATTGTGGGGAAGGCAATTTTTAAACCAACATTTGGGAAAAATTCTATAGGTACTCGTAGTAAGTGGGTATACTCGCATATCCTAAGGAAAAAGTTTCTTATTCAAATGTGGGGGAAAACAGCCGGTGATTAACTAGCTGTATACATATTGTGTACTTACTGTACGGAGGGGAATTTTAATTTTTGAACCATCGTTCAAAAAAGTATCTATTTCTAGCAATTAAACAACTTTGAACGGTTTAAATAATTTCTTAATAACTCAAGTGACAAATAAAATCAATTAGTCACCCCGTGACCACGTCCACTGCAAAGTGTTCGAAACGTCGGGATATAAATCATGTCAAATATACGCGATTTAAACCGTTCAAAGTTGTTTAAATGCTATGTATAGTAATCGCGAAAACCTAAGAAAATATTAAGTATCTATTTGGTTTGATAATTTCTTGGTAGAAAGAGATACATTCCCCGCGATCCCGTGTCAAGCATGACAGTAAGAGAAACCAACGATAAATTATATTGTGCAATTTTATGGATTGCGCAATGTCTTTGATCGTTTAGGGCGTCCATACTCAACCTGCGGCCCGTCAAATAGTTTCTGTGGCCCGTACGGAAATGCGGCTTAGTCAGACAATTATTTATAATTAATTTAATTCATTTAACTATTAACTAGATACTTATGCAGTCTTGACGTGTTGTGGCCCGAAAAAAAAGGTTGAGTATGGCTGGTTTCTGGAGTGTATTGAATTTCGTTTGAGTGCAAGGCGCGATTTATTATTATTGTGCAATGACATATTGTGAAATACGAGTATATTGTTGTGTACAAGGGCTACAACAAGGTCTAGGGGCCGCGTTATGTCAGGTTGTGTTTCAATACTAAATACGGCAAATATTGGAGGAAATTAAATTAGAGTTATACTTTAATAAGTTTTTTTTTGTACACAGCGGTAACACCGGCAACCCCACCGGTAACACCGGGTTGCCGATGTTACCGCCGACCTTGCGGGTTCCTATTTGCAGCTCTCTTGAAGAAGCCCATGTCGTACCTCACTGGAAAAACCTCAATTGACACTTCATTCCACAATTTTGTGATATCCGTGTAAGTTGTCCTGCCATTTCCTCTTCGGTCTGCTTCTACGTCGTTATCCAATGTCCATCTTGTGCCATTCCCTCGGTAATGATTTTCATCCATTTTTCATTCAAGTTACTCCAGATCACATAAAAAGTATCGCACAAAATCCCTAACACCTTATTTTTATTTTATCCGCCTCGTATTGCCAATAGTATTGTATTTTTCAATAGGCATTTTTAAGCGTTTTCAAACTCACGCGTCCATGCAAAATTGCGGTCGTCGAGGGAGGTTTTTTATCGAAAAATGTGACTAAAATTACAATAGTGCACCCCCGAGCCTGAGGGACAGATTTATTGAGCTGTACGGACGTGTACCAACAAAAGAGGGCACTTTCATTGATGGGTGTTGTTAACAGGAAAGCAGTGAGGAGAGCGAACTACAAATCATTGCTTCAATATCGTTATACGGAATTAAATAAAAAAAGATTATTGAAAGTAATGATAAGCCAGCGTAGCGCCGGACGTATAAGCAACTGTTTAACTTCTGAAAGGTATGCAATACAATGCAACCAGCCCCTTCAGTATATACTGCTGACATGAGCTGCTCGCCTGATGCACATTGTCTTGTCCATGAGAGATGTATGGCCTTAAAATGTAATAAAAAAGTGTAGTATAATATAAGCAATTACCTATCATTAATATTAATAAGCATGTGTTTAGAAACTTTATAATATATTTTCTATACTGTCTTCCTCGGGACTTGAGGTAGCCGCTTTGCTATTCCGAAGTCAACTTGTATGACACCCAATGTTCTGTTACAATATTACATAGATTCTAAGTTCTCCCGAATGCATTTGAATACTCGTATATCAACAACCGTAAATAATTCCTTATTTTCGTTTCAACTATCTCACTTATTCACCTAAATTTATCCATCGTTTCCTTAAACGGCAACGGGCGTTCCGGTGGTTTTTTTACACATATATCTCGAACCCCTAACCCGGGATGTGTCAATGGGTTCCGCAGAGATACGGACACATTATGTCGCCGTCGAAAGACGTTACCGGCAACTACATTTTATTTAATGTAGCCATTTGGTTGTCATGAAAAAGATGTTCAAATGTTGGTGTTATTCAGGAATTTGTTAGCTGTGAATTACATAGATATACTACCGTTTCCAGCGCTTCTATAGTCCACTGGACATATGCACATTGTCTTGCGCATGAGGGATATATGGCCTCGAAACGCCAGGATGGCTAAGCGGATTGATGAGTTCACTCTTTTAGAGGAGGTGCAATTGCTCAGGATCGTAGTAGCGACTTTGTTATCCCTTGGCCGCCTTTTCCGAAACCCATGGAAAGAGAGGAGAGAGAAGAACAACACAGAAAGGACATAGTTTGTGTGCTGTAGAAGCGCCCGGCGCCTTGCATGTGTGTGGCAGACAGCAGATACGGGAGATGTGAGCTATCGAGCAAACTGACTAATATATAAAAATAAAACGACTTCAGTTTTTTTAATTGAATTACTTTCACGTTCCAACGGATGGACGAATCGGGCTGAAATGCTGCATAAACCTTCTTAAAGACCACGAAAAGACCATAGGCTACAAAACTGAGTTTTCCGTGGGATAGTGAACACGTGGGCGAAGCTGCGAGCAAAAGGCAATAAATAGATAATATAGTTTTTTTATGGACAAATGCGACAAACGAGTATACGGTCCACCCGATGGTAGGTGGATACTATAGCCAATCTACATCCACGGTACATGCCAACATTAGTCCAAAATGACAAACGTTATCACGTTGGCACTTTGGAGATATGGCAATGGAATTGGAGAAAAGCTTCGGAAAATAGGGAGGGATAGGATGAGATAAAAATGGGTTCTGGCATATCTCACTCGCTATCGAAAGACGGACGTACGTACATGAGAGGAAATAGGATAGAGTGGGAAATGCAGTACATTTCAAGGTAGTCTTTTATAAGAAAAGGTCGATGTGCGCTTTTGAACGGAAATAAAAAAGCCAGTATTTTTAAGATTAAATATATTTCCCAGTATTAAGCTATAGAACGTTTGCGAGCTATTTTAAAAATATAATGTGCTTTATCAAGCACTAGAGATAAATCTCGAAATCAAAACAAATTGCGTTGCTCTGAAAAGAGATTGTTTTTATTAAACCAAATGTGGCAATATACAATTGACATCAATTTATAAGGTGTACAAATCTTACCTGAAAAGAGAAACAACATTTAATGCTATTGATTCATTGATTCTCTAATTTAATTCTCACTATCTTATTATATTTTGTCATTAGACCCAATTGTAAAACCTCGATATAACAATCTTCGATATATCAAATGACAAGCCCTTCTGTCAAACCTCCATTGGCTCAACCATAGAGTAACCATCGACTGGCTCAAACTCCACAGAGCCACCACTATAGTCAATTAGGAATGAAGTACAAAGATCTTCATTTACAAAAATATAAATTTCTTTAGATAACATAGCATTTATTAAACAATAATGAGCTGAATTATGCTAAAATAATTTATACAATTTCCGAAAATAAACCCCTGAGCTTTCATTTCCCATTTTCATTCATTCCTAATGTACCTAACACGTGAATTACTTGCGAGTCTCTTAAAGAACTGTACGTCACAAAGCCCCGGATACGGAAGTCGATCCATCAAGTCTCAGCGCCTCCAGCTTTATAACTTTCTTTTTACAATTCGACAGGTAAATTGTGAAGTTTTCGAATGATAAAATTAAATTTGTATCTTGAAGTTTAGTGTTTGAAATCACATTGGGCGTTAAAAACGTATCCCAAAGCCTGAAGCTAAATGTGAAAACGTATAAGACGCTACTTGCTACGTGGACCGACCACTTGAAGAAATAGATTAGAAGATCTTTTGTAATGTTAGCTTGGTAGAAACATGTATCCAGCGATGTTCAAAATATCCTCGTAATTACAAGAAAGGTCTGTGCCCTGCAGTGCGACATTATTAGCATTGCAACACGAAACTTGACCTACTGGGATCTTAACCGTATTTAATATATACATTTAGACATATATTATTAGTGCATTTACTCATCTATTACACATACATATATTTGAAATATGATTCTAAACCATTTCGACTATCACTTGGTGAGTCCAAATGAGGGACGATACGCGCGGTATCAGACAGTACCGCCTTCTGCATCTTTGCTGAGAGCCAGCCGCCACGGAAGCCCAACCTCCTCAGGTTGGTCTCGAGGCTTGTGGGGATTAACCCATGTACAGACAACACGACTGGGATCATATATGTCGACGTCACGCCTCACTGCATTTTACTGCTGCAATACAGTTCCCTTATTATTTGGTTAATTAACTTCTTTTTTCATTTGTAATTTTTGTTTATAAAATTTGAATGTTATGTATTTTATTTGTAACTAGCTGCGCCCGCGACTTCGTTCTCGAGGAATTTTAGTTTTTAAACTATAAATTAGAATATCTTTTCTTCCCGTCAGCCGATTTCGATGAAACAAAGCCTATTCGAAGCGCCAAGCTAAGCTTAATTAATTTGTGGAAACCTCATGAAAATTCGTTTAGTAGTTTTGGAGATTAGCGTGTTCGAACAGACAAACAGACAACAATTTTCGAAATCGTTTTTTATATTCTGATACTTTTCCTTCATCGCCCCCAATCAGATTTTGGTAAATATATTCAATGGTTCAATATATTCAATGGTTTTGTAAATACATTTACAACACTAGTTCTACAGTTTTATTATAAGTATGTATAGATAGATGATTTGTGCTGAAGTGGCAAAATAAAGCGTCATTTCATTCTATTCTAACCGTCACTCTTATTAAATGCACTAATTTATTACCCGGCTTTCAAAAAACGAGACCCAATACTTCGCAAAATATGAATAAACACAACGTTGACAATACAATGTCGGAGTGACTTAATCCAGGCCATGACAATGTCAATTCCGCCATGACTCAAATAGGGGCCAATGAAATGGGAATCTATTCTGAATAACAAACGAAATCGTAAGAGGGGGTGCTTTGACAACTCAATCCACTGAAAGCCTTCATTTTTCCTGCCAACTGCTTAGTAACACAGTGGAGGTTGTTTTAAATGCCGGTAATGGACAATTGAAAGAGTTTTTGGAGTTTGGGAAATGGTTTTGTCACAGGTTTTGTCAAATTGGAAATACACAACTACAAATTGTACACTTATACACTGAAGATACAAAGGGACTTTATGCCGGGAATGCACAATGTGAAGGTCGAGTTTTTGTTTGATTATTATAATAAATGTTTTTGGATTAATAGTGATAGTTTATTAAACTTCAAACAGCATAATGTTTGTGGTGGTCAAATAAGACTGCCTTTTTCGTGTTCTTCCAACGAGTTCAACTCTTCTGTCCTTAGTAAGCCTGCTATCACTTTACTGGGCGACTCCTAACTTATTTCGACGGGACTTGACATTGACATGATATGGTTTGCTATTGCCACTTAAAAAAAGAAAAAAAAATACGATCTGACGACTTATTAGACACCGAACTCACGGTATCTACATCTAAGTCGCCATTGTTATGATACCTAACATTTTCCTATGGCATTGTGTTTTTTTTTTTAATAGATAGCAGATGAGTGGGCGGGCCACATGATGGTAAGTGGTCACTTGCGCCCATGGACACCTGCATCACCAGGGGGCCTGCGCCCAGAGCCTGCGGGACTGCAGCGTGTACTCATCCCCTCCAAAAAAATCCAATATAACAATAATGTCCATTACAAGACAGCATTCCTACATCTCCAAAGGCAGACAGCGTATCCGGGACATGGCAATCTTTGTCATTCTGGACTGATGTTGGCATGTACCGTGGATGCCCTTGGGCGGCAGTATGCTCGTTTGCCGCCATCTTCCTATAAAACAAGTATCTTCTTCTTCTTCTTCTTCTCAGCCCTTGGACGTCCACTGCTGGACATAGGCCTCCCCCATTGTCCGCCATTTGGACCTATCGGCAGCGACCTGCATCCAGCGGGTCCCCGCAACCTTTATGAGGTCGTCTGTCCATCTAGCAGATGGACGTCCTCGGCTTCGTCCGCCGGTACGTGGTCTCCACTCGAGAACCCTTCTGCCCCATCGGCCATCGGTTCTTCGAGCTATGTGCCCTGCCCACTGCCACTTCAGCTTGCTAAACAAGTATGTGACAAAATAAATTACAATTCCCTCCCTCATTATATGCAGCTTTAAAAATTTCAAATCATCAATTTACTTATAGCTCTGGAGAATCACTAAGCCCTGTAATAACCTTACCATGCGGTCGTATTTATGTTTCTTTGGGTCTTGGTAGTTTGTGCTCTGTGAGTCATTGAACCCTCAACTCAGGGGAGCCTATAGTTATTTAGTATGACGTTATTAAAAACAACACGTTTGAAAATTACCGTTAACCAGCCCTTTTATCGGTTTATCGGTATGGGTCTCTTCATGCACATTGTCGTGCTCGTGAGGGATATATGACCTTAAAACGCCAATCTGGCCAAGCGAATTGGTGAGTTCATTAGTGAGAGGTGCTGTAGTTTCTCAAAGAAAGGAAGATAAACATTTATTTGTAAAAACAAAACACAATAATACATGAAATTTAATATACACGGATAGGGGACAGTGTCTGCAGCTCAGCATATGCAGCAACACCAAAGAGGGTTACAGCGCTGAATTACAACTACAGCCACAAAGCTTGTGATAGCGAATTTGTTGTCCAATAGTCGCCTTTACAATACCCTCATGCTTCTAAAATATCGGGTATTGCTATCCTAAAACCGACTATGAAATAACTTAACAAACCAAAAATAATTTAGTAAAAAATATAATCCCACTTAACATTAAATTCGATTATAGGAGAGGCCTGTATTAAAAAAAGCGCTCCCCTCTTGTTTACGGGAACTCAGCTTAGTGTGACGCGACCATCGATCAGGGAAAGAGCGATGATTAATTGCGTCTATACATTATCGACAGCGAAGAGTAACGAAGAGTACATCCATTCAAAACTCCATTAAAGGACGAAGCTGGGAAGGAAAAAATTCGCTTTGTATACGAATGAATATGGTTAAGAGGTTAGGCGGTTGCGAAAATTTTGAGGCAGTGCCACTCCATGACTTTTTAAAGTGATCAACAGTGCATTTGTAAGGTTCGATTCAATATTTTTACTCGACTGCGGCACATAAGAGAGAGATGATATGTTTGTTTGTTTTATGAATGACTCTATTATTTTGACAATTCAGTATCGGACTCGAGGCAGTCGGGATTGGGGTTTACGTATTTTGTAACCTGATGCTGACTACTTGAATCTGATACGTAATTTTCAAAACTCTTATGGTAAAACAAACCAGTTAACATATGCAGTAAATGTGCAAATTTATTTTTATATTTTAGATTATATCAATATATTATGAACTAGAAGTGTCCCCCACACTTCTAGTATGTGCAGTCAGCTTCATTCATGTGGGAACTTAATGATTGATCTGGATAAAAAGTACCCTAAATGATAACCCGGCACATAAGTTGCAGCTATATGCCAAGTTTAATTAAAATCCGTCTAGTGGTTTAACAAATGTACGATTAGCTAAACAGTAAATAGTTTTTGTGAATATAAATATTCGCAGTTAAAATTTATTTAATTTGACGATACAAGAAGGAAAACAAAAAGAATAATATTCACTAATCATCTTTTAAGTCATATTTATTCATTTTATCGCACCTCTCGACGTCTCTCTCTGTTTAACCCAAAGGTTGGTTGATAGAGAATAAATGCCTCCAGGCATTAAGATCGCCTCTTGTACTATGAAGTGCAATAAAGTTTTTTAAATAAGTTAGTAAATAATCAGCTGAATATTATACCATATAAAGGCGAACCTATTCCTAAATGGAAGAGATCTTCCAGACGAAGTTACCACATGAAAGACTATGACACAAAACTACTGTATTCATTCTTTTTATACTGTAACCTCTTGTACCTGTATACTCTGTATACTGTAACCTGTAACGGTATTTGTACTTTGATTTCTTCTTTTCCAACTACATACTTATTCGAAAGAAGCCTCCCGGCTAAAGCTTGTTTGCAACAAATACAAACTATGGCTTCGAGCTACGTCAAGAAGCAGACGATAGTTTGTTCATAAACTTATTCCTGCTCTGTTGTCTTTGCCGAAGTTATTTTGAAATAGACTACTAACGGATTATTTGTACTTAAATAAAAATATACACAAAAATGTCACGCATAGTGAAAAAAATTTTGAATTGATACTGAATGATCGAGATATGTTCGAGAATGACCGGGACCGAGATATTAAATGATCAGTATCTATGACATGAAATTAAATTGAATGAAGATATTAAATGAAATATTCTTGACGAAAACGCAGATCCGGTCCTGGCCAATATAAAGAGCCGTATTCCACGCGAGTGTATTCGCGCGTTGAAACTAGTTTTTCATAAACTTTTCTTGCTTTATTGTTCTTGTGCGGTTAGTTTAAAAAGCTGCTAATGGCTTTCTTCGTACCGTTATAAGAAGCAAATTGTTCTTGGAGGTTTTAAGCGAAGTTTTAAAACTTATGTTTATGATAATTCAAGTGCTAAATAACAAATGGGTCCTTAGTTTACTAGACCGTAACAGTTTTACTTGAAGGAACTTTGATATCAACTTTTGTCTAAGTCTTCACCTATAAAGAACAAAGAATAATCAGAGACAGCTGTTTACCTGTTTGTATAGTTAGCAACGGGCTAATGTACCCAAAAATATTCATTTTAGTTGATGATACGTTGATCAGTTGTTGACTGTACGTCTGTCATTTTCTTTCTTTTTTTTTCCTTTATGGAAAAAAGCTGGCAGATGAGAATACAGTCCTCCCGACGGTAAATGGATGCTGTAGTCAATGGACATTCGCAATACATGAAAACATCAGACCAAAATGTTGGCATGCCCCAAGATGCGCTGTCTACCTTCGGATATATTGGAATGGATTTGGAGAATGGATTAGGAAAATGAGGAGGGATAGGATAGGACGGGCTGGGAATGGGCTCTGGCATATCTCACTTAAAACCGAAACACGTACGTGTACATTGGAACGTGTACGTACGTGGAAAATAGGATAAAGTGGGAAATGCAGTACATTTTAAGATAGATTTCTATAAGAGAAACGTGGCCGAGAAAATTAGTCCAATGAGTGCGCCCAGCGGCTATGGGAATGCAACGTGCACTTCCCCCTCATCTCCTGTCTGGTTAGCTTTCTGTCTGTCTGTTTGTTTATCTTTTTGTCTTTTGCAGCTAATCTCGAGATTTACACATTAGTTCGATTTACATGCGAATTTCACTACTGCAATATCTTGGAAGTTTTTAAGATAGTTTTTAATAAAATCAATTAAGCATTTTTTCAATTTAAAGAAGGTGGCATTCGAGCACACGGTCCATCTGGTGGTGAGTACATACTATAATAACCAATGACCATTTGCGATACATGGCAATGTCAATTCAGTCTGACCAATATTGGCACGCTCCCGGATGCGCTGCCTGCCTTTGGAGATTTAGAAAAGGGTTGGAAAAATGGAAAAGGGTTGGACAGGGCGGGATCAGAATGAGCATATATCACAAACTACCGATTCGGAGACTTTCTACTGTGCAAGAGTTAATACATAAGTATTATTTAAATATAATCTGTACTAAGACACTGAAAATATTAAAATTAAAATAATTTGCAGTTAACAACATTATCTTAGTTCAAAAGCTTTAATTCGTCAAAGCTTAAAGTCTAAGGACTAA
Organism: Sesia apiformis; assembly: GCA_914767545.1. Lineage (NCBI taxonomy): Eukaryota > Metazoa > Arthropoda > Insecta > Lepidoptera > Sesiidae > Sesia > Sesia apiformis. The sequence continues at coordinate 14,920,353 of OU611965.1, read as the reverse complement.
AGTGCACCAAAGTATAGAAGAAGAGAAGGAAATAGAAATCATCTTCTGTTCGCTGTATGTATAGGAAATAAGATGTGTACTAATAAAAAGACAATATCCTATATACATATGGGTCATATAGAAATGTGAATCTTACGTTTTATGTTATGTTGATAACACAAAACAGGTTGATATGTAAACGTAAAACACACAGTCACACACCTACACACCCTCATACACACACATATTCACTCTCATAAACGCACATACATCGGAATAGCGTCAGCTGAGGCCTGCCAATCGTCACTAATTAAGTTTTATTTTCTGGTTTCTATTTTTTTCCGAAAATGTTTTGTATTTTTTAATTTAATTTAATTATATAGCAATAAATGTTTTCTTTCTTATCTTTTTTCTTTTAATTTACTTGCGATTGCAATTAGTTTTCATGGCCTCAATGAGGATGGAATAATATTTGCGTTTTATACAATTATACAATTATGTTTGCGTTCTTGATCTCCACGTTGGTGGACTTTAAACCTAAAACTTTATTTGCAAATTCCTTTGCACTCTAATCTAAATACAAATTTAAAGTTAATCATTTTAGCCGTTTAGTTTATTGTTTGACAGTTTTCTTTTTTTATGCAATCAATGCAATTAGTATCCATTGCAGGACATGGGCCTCGGATGCACCCAGTCGGTTGTTAGACGAAGCATTGCCTTCCTCCATTACAGATAAAAGAGAGATAACCTAATATACTATAGTTTTTGAAGGCCACATCTACCCCTGAATCCACCTCCCAAACAATTTAAACTATATCCCAAGTAGTAGCAAATCCAATGTCGTTAAGACAATATTGAAGCAAACAAAGCGTGAGCTCACTAAATAAAAGAGTGAGAGAGAGTATGCCGCTTTCACTTTCCTGTCCAAAATCCTTTCCGCAAACAATCATGGACTTATTCTGAAGCAATCTACATTTATATGTACGAGTATATGTCTATATTTATATATGTGTTACATTTGTTTATTATTTAATTCTTACCAGTACAATACTAACTTTATAACGCACCCCTAATTCTCTGTTTGCACAAAGGTTGAGTGGTTGAGAATATCATAAGGCATTAAAGCCACCTTTTGTACATTCCTATATCCAAAGGTAGGCAGCGCATCCGGAGGCGTGCCAACGTTGTCATTTTGGACTAATGTTGGCATGTATCACGGATGTCTATGGGCTACAGTATCCACTTACCATCAGGTGGACTGTATGCTCGTCTGTCACCTTCGTCCATAAAAAAAAAAAAAAAAATCTGTGAGTCCGCGTTAAGTAACATTAATTAGTACACGAATGCAATGCTCATGCTGGTCAAATCTTACACACTCTTCTCCACCTAAAAATATGGTAAGAAACAACTGTTAAATTATATTTGAATAAATATATAATATTTGAGTGGAAGATATTTGAGTCGCGATAATTAGTCTACGCGAACAAAGCCGCGTGCGGCTTAAGTATAATGAGAAACGAGTTAGAAACCGCGTCGCGCATCGACCCAACTCAGAATACGCCCGCATAACTTCGTAGAGTCCTAACTACATGTATTGTGTTATCTTGATTCAGTACGGCCCGGCTTTTTGTCATAACTTCCCTTGGCGAAGTCTCACTATAACAAACGTTATGGTTCACCAAGTAGCCCATGTTTTGTGACTTAATCGCTGGGTCTTAGTTAAGATAGTAAGTACTTGAAGAGAAATTAGTTTCGGTATGGCCGCTACGAAATTTTGGAACAGTACTCTTCCATCTATAAGTAAGTTAGAATCTAAAATATCTATTAAACAGAAAATAAAACGTATGTTACTGCAGACTGAGGTCAATACGGCGTAGCGGTAAGCCTGTTATCATAAGCCCAATTCCATTTAATAAAAATGTGTTTAATACCAATGAATTGCTTTGAAAATTAAATCACTTGATATGTACTATCACGGTCTGAAAATGATTACCACCTTACGATCTACAATTGCGTATACACGTCTGTATAATAAGGTCGCTGTCTAAAATTTCGACAAAATGTCATTATTCCCTATTAACTCATCGATTTGAGAGTCTATTCCCATATCGACGCTATTAACCAAGTGGCAATATCAAACACATTACACATTTGCTTCTTCAAAAAGACGACATACTAAATTCTGATTTATAATTCCATGAAATTATGCCGTTTCTTGGTGTTTCCACAAAAAGGTAAGCAAAAAGGTATGTGAAGCCGTTCTCCTCGTATTGACGAATCGTAGCAGCAACTTGCGCTGTGCTTAATACTCGTATCTGTCATTGTCCTGAATTGCATCGATGATCAACTAACTGTCCTCCGTCTGCATGTCGCCGAATCCTAACTCTTACAGTGAACCGAGATATATTTAATTTCTATGATTACTACACCTTCATTCATCCAAAAACATTATTTGTGCCGTTTGCTGCACTGATAAACTGGCCATTATTTTAATATTTAGAAATAATTTTATACAAATGGCAATACAGTGAAAAGAATAATTTATCAATTACTAGCTGTTGCCCGCGACTTCGTTCGCGTGGTCTTCAAGTAGATACTAATTCAGAAACGTTCGCGGGCGCGCTCAACTCACCAAAGTTTCATAGCAATCGGATGAATGGTATAGGAACGCATACGGGACAAACAAACAAACATTCTTTGTTATTTATATAGATATAGATTAAAATAGTTTGTGACATCGAAAACTCCGTAGTCATATTCTTTTTTATACGATTGCAGTTTCTTACATGCTAAAAGGTAATAAGTATGTTGATATGATAAAATAGACCTTATTGCGCGCGATGGAATGAATTTTAAAACTGGTAAACATTTTTAGACCACAATTATAGATATTGAATTTATACACTGGATGGATGGTAGTTTAGTTAGTATTATTAACAGATTACAAATTATATAGAAAGTGAAATATCAGTAAATCATTTACATAATTCGCGAAATATTGGAAGTTAAATAAAGTATTGGTAGCCATTTTAAGGATACAATATCAATAGGCTTTCGATTCTATGTTTTCGACTTCAGTAAACCATTCTCCAAATGATATTACTAAGTGTCGTATAATCTGGTTAAATTGATGGAAATTCCTCTCAAATTAGTTGACCAATCAATTAAGGTGCTGGGGTGCGAATTATCTTTCGAGTCACTGAGCATTCAAACTGGCCGATCGTATTCTGTTTCCTTGGACATATAATACAAGGTACGCTGTTGGGTTTCAAAATAAATAATATATTGATGCCCGCAGAATGATATTTTAAACTTATTTGGAATGAAATAATTACTATGTAATTTATCAATAATTATCATCTCATTTAACCAACTGCCTACTGATAGTGAATACTTTAAGAGCCTTAACACACTGGCGATTTTCGAGCGTTTTTCAACCGACGAGATTCGTGAACGGGCCAGCAACGAGCTAGCCGCGTGTGCGGCGTGCAATCATTGGACAATTAGTAACAGAATGGATTCCGACGTGACAACTCTGTTGTTGGCTTTATTATTTAGAAGACGTTTACGTGGGAAACGAAAGCGCACACATCGAGGATCCACGTCAGCGTCCGCGTCGCGTTGTGAGCACTTTCACGAATCGCCTCGCTAAAAACACACTCGCAAATCGTGACAAGGCTCTAAGACATTAAATCCGTCTGTGTACTAAGTGCAAAAATAATAAATAAATACACACTCATACACACTGGAGCGCACACACACGCGCACGGCACACACAAACGGACACATCAATGCAAACACAAATCAACATGTATTATTAATAAAAAAAAACACCTATTTCTTGCGGACAATCTATTAAATACTGTATATTCATAGATTAATAGTGTAATCTGTATTTGGCCATTAGTATTTGTTAAATTTAGTATTTGTTATGGTAAATAAGTTACATAAAATGCTGCATAAACAAATAAATGCAAAGTTTTGTTGTAATCAATTGCCTGTCATTTATATGATAAAACGTATGATGTGTTGAAGAAATAAATAATGATTTCACATTTTTTGGTGATAATAAAGTTTTATGTAAAAGTTGTTAAAAAAGCAATTCTTTTTGTTAGAAACCATTAAACCGGGTTTCATAAAACCTATGCGAAGTAAATAAGATACTAATGAAAGTTATATTGAAATATGTATTTTTTTTTATACAAAGAAGGAATTCATATGTCGCAATATATGTCTAAGAGTTATTCTATAAATGTCTCGAAAACTCCTAGACATTTATCACGCATGTCGCAAGACGATAGTATCCACTTACGACTAGGTGGACTGTCCGTTCGTCTGTCGCTAACTTATGTAAAACATTTTTATTACTTTGAAATTTTAAAAGCTATTGCTTTAATGAGCATACAACGTTTGCACTTCTAACCAACTTAAAAAATGATAGAAACTACGAGTTAGTTCTAACAAATACGGTACAGTAGGTACCTACTACACATTTTACAGCTAAAACTGTACAAACTGTGATTGTTAACAGTTCAACTTTTACTGTCTTCCGATAAACATTTTCTCCCAGAAGCGGTCTGTTGCCAGTCTAAAGGCATCCACAGACTATTAATAACTTATCGAGCAATTTTCTAAAAGTTGTTTTATTTTATTAATACCTACAATTTATTTTATTTATATACTTTTTCTATAAAAAATTATAAAGTTAAACTACACTGTTAAACGACAATTTATTGTTTACGTCGCGCAATGAAATATAAATAAAATATAAACTAATCATATAACCTTATCATTATTTAAAAACATAATATAAGTACTGTAAGTATAATTGTATGTACTACTACATTCCCACATGTGGACTACTTCGGTTTCCATGAAGTATACATGCCCACTTAGACGTTAAAAAACACGGGGACATATAGACTTGGCAACACCGTGCCCAATGCCTTACCACCTGACGGCAGGCACCAGAAAAATGTTAATATTGCTTGCAGTTGGCCTTAAAATCCGATTTATGCAACGCCGCAGGTAAGTTTCGAATGCAATTTTAAACTTATTCTTGTAACCGTGTTATTGATGCTTGTGTGAAAAATTTTGTATCTTCCTTCTTTCTTTTCCACATTTTTCCACTTTAAAATAGTTTAAATTAAATTAATTAAAAATCGTCAGTATTCTCAGTGTGAAGGCTTATTACTGTTCGAGTGAGTTCTTCGATGATCCCAATTTTCTGAAATGTACAAAATTATAGACAAATCCAAAGACTAAGCCGTATAAATATAAATTATTATTATTCTGTTTCGCCTTTTTATTTTTCTGCCAATTGTATGATACATGTTTGAATTTTGTTATATTAATTTCGTGTGCCCACAGGGCAGGCAGGACATAACCGTAAGTACATATTTGTTTGTATTAATTGCATCTTCTGTACTCATCCACGAATAAGTGAATCTGAATCTGGTAATGAGAAATAATCAATAATCAACATAGAAATAATGAACGAACACCAAATCGATGGCAGCAATTTCAAAGGTGGTAGCCTTTGAAATTGAAAGTGCTTTGAAAGCACCTTTGAAGTTGCTGCCTTTGAAGTTTATGTTCTCTTGAGATAATAAAGATTTAGGCGTCCCATGAACATTGTTTTGATGATCATATTCTTGGTCATTTAAAATTATTTATTTCAGTTATTCAAAAATAGTTTGTTTTGTTGATCTTGATTTGCTTCTCATTGAGTATTTTGCTGCTCATTTAGTAATTTTGCTGCTCATGGGGTATTTTTTCTGCTCATTGAGTATTTTGCTGCTCATTGGGTATTGTTGCTGCTCATTGAGTATTTTTGCTGCTCATTGAGTTTTTTTTGCTGCTCATTGAGTATTGTAGCTGTTCATTGAGTGTTTGTGCTGTTCATTGATTGTTGTTGCTTCTCATTGTGAATTTTTGTTGCTCATTGAGTATTGTTGCTGCTCATTGAGTGTTTGTGCTGTTCATTGATTGTTGTTGCTTCTCATTGAGAATTTTTGCTGCTCATTGAGTAATTTGCTGCTCATTGGGTATTGTTGCTGCTCATTGAGTATTTTTGCTGCTCATTGAGTTTTTTGTTGCTCATTGAGTATTGTTGCTGTTCATTGAGTGTTTGTGCTGTTCATTGATTGTTGTTGCTTCTCATTGAGAATTTTTGCTGCTCATTGAGTATTGTTGCTTCTCATTGAGTGTTTGTGGTGTTCATTGATTGTTGTTGCTTCTCATTGAGAATTTTTGCTGCTCATTGAGTATTTTGCTGCACATTGAGTATTCTTGCTGCTTATTGAGTATTTTTGGTGCTCATTTAGTATTTTTTGCTGCTCATTTAAATATAAGATATTTAATTTTAATTTCAATAATTAAAGAATAAATATTGACTTGTAATGATAATTATGCAATAACTAGGTATGATAATAATACACTATAATATGTATACACTTATCACTAGCTCGGCGGTAGGGGAAAACATCGCGAGGAAACCCGCATGCTTGAGATTTAAACAAAATATCTAGAGTATATGTAGGTATTCACCAATCCGCACATTATCCGGCGCGGCGGATAATGGCCCGAAACTCCCGGCGCTTCACTAGGTACCTATGCCCCGCAGTGGTACGTTATAGGCTGATATCATCATTCACACTTAGGCTATGTCGACATGTTCACGCGTTTTAAGTAAACGCGTTTACTTGAAACTCGCGTTAGCATGTGTACGCCTTGAATAAAATTCGTGTAGTTGTAAACATAGCCTTAGGCCGGAACAAATACAGAGCAACTCAACGTATACACATCGGTACCTCAAACGCTAGTAATAAGGACTAGAATCAAACGGATTTGGGTACATTGGCGTGTTGCTGACTGTACGGACATTGACCCTAAAATCAACTTATTCACTGCTGGTAAAGGTAAATTTACAGTGTTTTTAGCTTATCATTCTATCTATTACTATTCTAGCACTTACGACTTAGAAGATTATCCAATGTAAATGACTGTAAAATGAACTTTAATTGTTATTGCGTTCAGACGTTAAAACGGGGTTACATTATCCCCTGAAACAAACGCTACAGGGGTTAATAAACCGATTATGTTGAACTAATTCTGCAGAAGACCATTTCAAATTCAGCATAACTCGCTGAATGTTAATTCGTACAGTACCTTATTGAAATAATGTCCGTCGGCCATCTTCGTATTCAAACAGGGAGAGATTGTAAGATTTATTTTAAATTACTTTTAGAATGTAAATTTTAAATTGTTTCATCAATTAAAATATTGTAGGGTATATGTCTGGTAAGACAATATAGTATACTTTTTTACCGTCATAAAAATAGTAGTTGAATAGAAATGGGGAAAACGCATAAAATGAGTTTAAATAGTAGAGTTCATGTTTTCAAGTAGATTACGTTTTAGTTGGTGGTTAGTGGTGATCGGCTAGAGGGGTGATAGAAGAGTCCAATTTTTAGACCTTATGGTCGTTTTAGAGCGTTACTGAAAACTCACTCAGAGCATATGTTTTACTGTTAACGTAGATGTTAATGTTTACGACAATATGATGAGTAAAAAAACAGGAACAATTTGACCTGTGAATTATTATTTTTGATAAGTTTATTATATATAAATTAGGTTAATAAATATTTAACTGACTTAATAATATTCTACCTGTATTCAAATTATTCTATGTATTAACAAAATTTGATTAACACTTTATCGCGATTTAATGATTTAATTAGATTTCGGACAGCTAAATAAACTGCTTACAATTTAATTATTATACCGAACAAATGATTGATTGATCAGACGCAATTTCATTTCATTGCTCATTAAAAGAATTCGACTATCTCAAAAATTTCCCCATAGGTCGATTTATTGAAAATACCAATGAAATTCTGTTGACATGGGTGGTAGTTTAGGCCGCGAACGCATGAGTTGTCGTCTCATACGCCAAGACCGGTCATTACGATTTGCGTGCATCTCTTTCATTTGTTTTCCGTAAACGTAGTAAGCGTTTTCTTCATTTTTCTATTCACCTCTGATATATCTGGCGTTGCCGTGGAGACTAATTTCGTCTCAATGCCAGGTACAAGTACATGGGTGCAAAATCAAATGAATGTAGGTACAGTTCCGTATTGTCAATGTAATAGTGACATAAAGAAAAAAATAAGAATAAATAGAGCATATAAAAAGGAGACTTAAGAAAGTCTTCAGACATTTTTAGGTTAAATATTCATTCATAAAAACACTGATCAGTCGTTATCTAATATATTTTTAATTTAATATTGCATAATTATAAAGGATTATCTGCTGCAGTTAAAAAATATTTTCAAGTTTTACGAATGTAATTTTTGTTAATCGTTTTGTTTTGTTAATTTTTAGAGCTATAATAAGTATAAGACCTGATGGCAAATCGCTGATCAAATAATCATTTTCGCTTCATCAATTCATCATTCATCGTCATTCATCATTCATCATATATCATTCATCAATCTATAATTTTCGCTGATCAAAACTCAAATAAAATACTGATCAAATAAATCCCGAAGACCCAAAAAAGAACCCGAACTATCTCGTATTGTGTAGAGAAGTTAGTTTCTTAAGCGTTGCAGTCTCTATACTTGTAGAGAAAGAATCACGATATCTGCAGGAATTGTAAGAGAGAATATTTAAAAAATAAAAAGTAGGTATTGTTTCTGTGTGTTCTGGGCCTAGGCAAGACGTATGAAAAACGCTCGCGCAAGTAAGCAGCGCAAGTACTTAGTAATTATTTTGTCATTTAATAAAATAAAATACTTATTATCTGAATTGGAACAACTAACGCCATTTGGGCCAGCAAAGTCGTATTGTAGTTAGTATAAGCGAATTGTGCGAATTCCACAGAGCAATTATGTGTTATTTGAGGCGGATCCACCCGGGAAATCAAGTTGCTACAACGCCTATTAATTATACCTGTCCTTGTTTGATGGCTATCATTAGATATAGGCAGATTAGATTATATTAGCCTTGACGTGTGGTTTTGCTTTGATAGATATTATGAGTCTCATGGGGAAAAGGTGACTGCTTGTCTTCGTCGTCTAGTTGCAAATGCTCACCGGATTTTAGCTAGAAATTGTTTAATTTTTAGGTTATAGATCGAGCACCTAATTTCAGAACATCGTTTATCAAACTGTAGGTAACAGTTGGTCAGGAAAAATTGAGGACTTATATATGGAAAAATCCTTTTGTTAATTAATTATTTATCCGCATCCGCGCCGGGCCTGCGTGATGGAATATGGCCCGAAACCCCCTACAACCTGTACAATACATGTACAATGTACATGGTGTACATGTACAACCATGATGTATTGATGTTGAACGGTCATAGAAGGCTCGCCATGTCCACGTATAATGATTAACAATTCAATATGTAAAATTAGTTTACCTATTCTAAACTAGATGACGCTCCTCACTCATATGTAAAATCCTGTAACACGCTATTGAGATTTTTCTTTCTTTACTTAAGACCATGCCAATGTAAAATTTTAGTGAACAATAAACGACAAGCGAAAATGTATTCTTTCATTCTTACAGCCTGTGCAACGGTAAATACATACTTTGGACCTAATTATTCTTAGTAAATTATTAGGATTTGTTATTATTTTTCGTTTCTCGACCTCTTGGGTCGGTATTTACCGTTCCTTCCACCCTGAGTCCCTCAAGGAAGAGAAGGTTCGGCTCTCCCAATTTCTTCACCCAAAACTTTTGAAACTATTGTCACTGTGTGTATGGCTGCTTGTTTCTGTAAGATGTGGCTATTTATTTTTGATTCCAGTATGTCACAATACCTGGTTAAACGTTTAGCAATCACGCCGGTTGCTCCTATTACTATGGGGATTATTACTGTTTGTGTGTTCCATAATCTAGATATTTCTATTTTGAGTAAGTGGTATTTACTAAGCTTTTCTATTTCTTTTGGACCTATGTTATAATCTGAGGGTATTGTGACATCACTGAGGTAAGTTTTATTTTCTATTTTATTTATGTAAATGATATCCGGTTTATTGTGAGCTACTGTTACATCAGTTTGCACTGGTATCTCCCACAGTAACTTAGCACTTTCGTTTTCCTTTACTGTCAAAATGAGACCTTTCGTACTCCAAAAATGATATTAATTTTGTCTTAAAATAAAAGATGCGACTGTCCCGGGTAGTGGCAATTGGGAAAACTTGTCCCGTTCGCCACCAGTGATGGCAAATGGGAACTAATTCATTCCCTGTCGCCATCACTAGTGGCAAATGGGAAGATTGTCCCAATTGCCACCAGTGGTGGCTCATGACCGGTGACTCTTGAAAGGCCACTAGGGCCACAAGAATTTAGACACTCACGATGTTAAGACAAAGCAAGGTTTTTTAGCCGGTAAGAGTCTGGCACTACCTGGGCCCCATTCCCAGGTGTCCATGAGGATTTTCCTTGGTTGTCGTTTCTAACAAAAAAAAAAAACAGTGGTGGCAGAGCTAGTGGTGGCAAATGGGAATAGACGGTCTGATTAAATCCACATCACTCTCAACACCAATATTCACGACACCTTGAATACCGCCCAGGACAGAAACAGATACTTGTAGCTCAATATCGTCCGAGAAAAAGTAATCCATAGACCCTCAGCAGTGAGGATAATGACGTAAACAGGAGGATTAGAAAAACATAGTTAATTGTTTCCTTAATTCGAAAGTCGTAATACGATATTTCTTCAGTATTCGTCTCTTTAATATATTTTAGCAGCATTTCTTTGAGATCTACATAAAATGTCTTCTTCTCTATTGTCATGCGAAAATGTTAAAAAGAATAAAATAATATAAAACGTAACGATTTGTCCACATTCGGGCCCTCGTATAACACTTCTTATCTCGGGCCGTTTTTATCTGGGGCATTGTGGGAGAGATTTAGGTGTTCCGGTCCTTTGTGGTATAAGTATCAAGAGAAAAGCGAGAACGTGATAATTTAAAATGACGTTCAGTGAAACTGACAGATAAATAAAAATGATAAATAAATCATCACAGATAAGTGAATTATCTTTTCTTCCTTTGGTATCATCTCCTTACGTAGGTTGACGATCAGTATGGCTATTCTCACGCGAGAGAGAGCCAAGACGTCCATCTTCTTCCAGGTTTATGGCGACCGTGTATCTTAATGTTGAACATAGTCGCAAAAGACAGTATCTTTCACTGCACATCACGTGACCAAAATATGATAGTTTTCTTAATGTAATTGTTTTGATGATCTCAAAACCCTCATCCATTCTTTGCAAAACCATCTCGTTTCTAACCCGATCCACCCGCTATATTCGTAACATCCTTCTGTGCACCCACAAATGAATAATCACTAATGTTTTAACATCTAGTAATTAGTAAATAAACTGTTTTCACAGTTTGGCCGAAGAGTGAAATATTATGTCATATTATGAGTATATAAATGCACAAATGTATGAATAAATAAATTTAAAAAATAACGGCATAGTCCACAGACCATACAAACAGAGGCACACCACCCAGACCCCAAATCCAAGAACTGCCAGTTTAATAATTATTATTGTTGGCCACAGGACAGTCTTTGTTTCCCGTATTGGAAGAAAATGGCAATAGGTATTAAATTGACAGCAATTATTGCCATTTTCTTCCAACACAGGCAACGAAGAGCATCTTCCATGTTGGCATATGCTATCTGCATCTGTCTAGTGTCACAACTACATGCTACTAACAAATACTACTAATGTCGCAAGAAATACGTATCCTATTTATAACGTATCCTTGTACAAATAGAGAAAACAGACTTCTACAATAAAAGTAGAAATGAGGAAAATTCCTTTTCCCGCCCCGCTATGCACCCTATTCCCAATCCCTCCTTCCCAATCCTTTTATAAGATTCTGATTCCTAAATCACCATAGATAGTGCAATTACAAATGTGTCAACGTTCGACATTTTTGACTGATGTTGGCGTGTATCGCAGATGTCGACAGACATCATTAACTAAATCATCACACTATATATTTATTTAATTTGCCACTGTCCTCCTATAATATTAAATTTTGACTTTGATTAATTTTAATTTTATTTCATTTATAATCTAGCAATTTAAATTGTTAATGTTAATTTGGCCTAATTGAATTTTTACGTGTTCAATTTTTTACTTCGATTATTAAATTTGAACTCTGAAATGAATTATTAAAAACATGGTTCTAAAACATCTCGTCTCGCTCTCGATGAGCCAAAATGCCCCCATTTTGGCTTCCCGCTCAGTAAAAAGAGTATTTTTAAAATATGGTTCTAAACCATCTCGTCTCTCCCTGGTGAACCAAAATGAGGGAGACACGGTATAACCCCCGGTGAAGCACAGTCGGCCGAACTTCAGGAGACCAGGACTCTTCCTGGCATCCAAGGAACCGGCGGACTATACGTTCGGTAGCCCAATCGCTTTAGGTCGGTCTCGAGGCTGGTGAGGATTAACCCATTTACGGACGGACAATATTTATTGTTATTAGATTTTTCTTAAACCCGCTCTCCGCTTGTTCTTCGCACCTGCAATTTCCGCCCGTGTCTTTTATAGATAAGTAGCGTTTTCTTGATTTACTGCCGCGATGGTATGTAGTAAAAGATGCGGTTTTGTTGCGAACTCATGATTAATATCAGGCACTTTTCATGAAGGGTTCGCCTGTTAAGGCTTGTTGGTAAAATCGAGACACGTTATCAAGTACTTTATGTTTTTTATGATTGACCTCTTTTGTGCTGAGCTCGTAGAGGTATAACAACAACGGTGTGCATGTCATTTATGAGCATGTAAGCAAAGCTTACCATTGAACTATCAATTGAACAATTCTTGTCTACACTAAATCTATTCCAGCGTAGACGAAATTATGGAAGAGCTCTAGTGTTGTTAGTATTCCTCACAATTTCGAGCCAATTATAAACATTATTCATATAAGTAGTGGCACTCGTAGGTACCTGATCACGGCCAGTACCGTTTATCAACTTTCATAACCAATGCACCCAACTGTATAATTGTTTATATATAAAGAACGTGCCGAACGAGCATGCGGTCCACCTGGTGGTGAGTGGTTAATGTCGCCCATTGACACCCGCGGTACATGCCAACATTAGACCAGAATGACAAACGCTGGCTCGCCCCCGGATACGCCTTTGGAGCCTACCTTTGGAGATTAAGGAATGGATTGGGAAAATGGGGAGGGACAGGATGGGATGGAAATGGGCACTGGCATATCTCACTCACTACCAAAACACGTACGTACATAGAGGAAATACGATAAAGTGGGAAATGCAGTACATTTCAAGGTAGTCTTCTGTGAGAGAGGAGTAACGTGGCCAGTCGAGTGCGCCCAGCGGCTGTGGGAATGCAGCATGCACTCTCACCCACCTATATTACAATTGGTTATTATAATTTATGATTTATTTAAGTTTTCTTTCACGGGAGTCTTTGAGTTATGAGTGTGACGTTTTAGAAAATGAGTATGAGAGGTTTTAGTATGCGAGTCAATAAAATCTCGTATCACTGATCTATTACTCATTTCCGTCCTGTTCTTACAGCAACATTCTCGTACCCCCAAGAGATATAACCATCAAGCGACTATGTCCATTCCATTAACCTTCTAATTCCACATTCCCCAAAAAAATGTTTGCACAGACTTCCCAGAGAAAATCTTATGCAAAATTGAACACCTCCTGACATTGCTAGGTAACCGCGAAATGGCATCCAATTTGGTGACGTTGAAATCACGAGGCCATGCGACAGCTCACTCTGACCACCAATTGGAGACGTGCCAGACAAATCTACCAGTGCGAAATATCTAGTTCCATTAGTTAAGCGACTACCGGGGAATCAGTTACCTAACTGAACGTGAGAGATATATTTTTGGGAAAATGTTATTATATTCTAAATGTATTTTTTATGTAAAGATGGTTCAGCTGATGATAAGTGGTTACTGTGGCCCTGCAACAAACGCGATACTTGCCAATATCAGTCCAGAATGACAAACGTTGGTATTTACCCGGATGCGCCGCTTACCTTTGGAGATTTAATGGAATTGAATTGGAGAAAGGGTAGGGAAAATAGGGAGGGATTGGATAGGATGGAATGGGAACGAGCTCTGTTAAAATTCACTTACTACCAAAACATGTACGTACTCGTACACTGAATTAATCGAATTTTATATTTATTTCGTACAATATTGATGACCTTGCAAGGTAACCTTAAGACTGTAAGGTGACCTTGTAAAGTACCCATAACTAAATATAAAATATACACAATTACACACGCCTCAATAAAATTTCTAAAAGGAAGTACAAACAGAAGACTTCAAGTCAGCTTGACATCCTGTGAGAAATCACCTTATACCAACCTAATTCCGGATAGCCCACCATGATAGACGTCAAGTACACTTCTCAAGAGGAAAAGTCGAATACACACACTATGAGCGCTCAGCTATGTGTATATGCAGTTATAGAACATCTGAAAATTCGAAGATAAGACGTTTCGGGGTCAATTCGGGGGGGGGGGGGTGGAATTTTCGGACCCGACTGAAGTTCGAACGAACGAAGTGTTATAACCCTACTCTGGCTTCAGTCGGACTGTGGAATAGTTTTCAAGCCACGTGGCAGCGAGACACCGTGTAACAACCTTGAACAAGTTCGAGTACCCTTCGGACTTCTCTAATGACAATAACAAGATTTTCCTATATAAAGAAGGTGGTAGGCGAGCAAAAGGTTGCGTGTTCATATCACGTCGGGGTCACCAATTATGTGGGGTCGTTATTGAGAGTCTATTTGTGATTATTGACTATTCGCGTAATAATGTTCTTGAGAGGTGTGACGTAGACTTCGCTATAGACTGCTTGTGGCGCAATGAAGCGATGAAATGCAGTGTCGCCCGTCGCCGCCACTGCAGAACGGCGGCCGCGGTGGCCCAACCCTTTCTTGAAGAAAGGCTTGGGCTGGAACGATAGGCTGAGGTGAGAATAGTCTATGGCATATCTCACTCACTACGAAAACGTGTACGTACATTGGACAGTGGAACAACTGGGACAGGCAGTACAATTTATAGTGGATACAATTCCTTTCAAACACAACACCATATGCTTGACAACAAAATTTCATTTTGTACATCTGTACAAAATAGCCTGTATAAAATCTGTACATCTGTATTATAACTTAATACTTGGACAGAAATTGCGATAACACACGCCATCTGACCAACCTCCAGAAACTTCGCAAAAACAATTTCCAATTCCGGTAATTCCCAATAAACCAACCTGTTACGTCTAACCGCGTCGTTTATCAAAGCGACTGTCAAAAATATCATCATGTGAGTTCTTTTTACCGCCAGGATGGGGGCTGGAGATTTATACAGTGGCCCTCCGAGGGCCCTCTTGTAAAGAGACACATTTTCCTCTCTTGGGAGCCTTGACATATTTATCGCTGCGGATTTTCTCGCTCCTCTTTTTTCAATTAATGTTCAACAGCTTTGCGAAGGTCTCTTTTTGCGGCGTTAGCGCGTCGATTTCGTTATCGTAATTTTATTAGTTTGAAATAATTGATATTTGTATATTTAAACGTGTCTCAACGCGTATGTTTACCTTGTTCATATTTCTCGACGTTTCGATTGGGTTGCACCAACCATGGTCACGAGCTGATTGAAGAGACCAGTGGTCCACGTCGAGAGTTGCTAGCAGTTTCATCAACTTCCCGCATTTGGTGTCTTCATAGTCCGGAAAGATGCGGCATACAATACTTACTCTGAAGTAGCTTTAGACGAAAAATCGCGATGTTTAATTTTATTAAATTAATAATCACTGAATGATAAAATCACTGGAATGTGATCCTATCAATTTATTAAATATAATTACCTTATTATTAAATTAATAGATGAATTAATTAATAGATGAACCCTTATTAAATAGATAAATATGTGTGAAACATGCGAAAACCGCAAATGTCAAATTGTTATTTGTACTCTATCAATATATAGTATAGGGAACAGAAAAAATATAAGCATCCTCCATTGCTTATATCTACTTCATTTGTATGCATATGGATATGTATGTAAGTATTATACGTAATTATGCATACTCTACACCATCTACCTGAGATTAAAATATGTATTTCCTCTCTACCCAAAAGTAATCTGGCAGAGGTCGCTATTAGCGATAAGACCGCCTTTTGTGCATTTCATGTGTTTCAATTTCTGTTACTGTCTTATTATGTTTTGTGTGCAATAAAGATTTATCTACTTCTAGCTACTAGGGGTATTCACGTCTTTCTTTCGTGAGATTGTAAAGTCCCAGCGTCATTCCACTGAATGTCTACTTAAGATTGTTATAGCCTTCGTATTTAAACTCATAACATCAACAAAATATGTACTAAATCTTTTCAACACGTCAAGCGGTGTAACTTTTTTCTAAAATTGCAATTTTTAATAAAATAATAGTTTTAATGTAATATTGTACCGTTCAATAGAGTTAATGACACCGTACAACTAACCACGTTTTGTGCACATTTCATAATGAATCGGAACTAAACACGAAAAATAACCTTTTAAAAATTTAAATAGGAAATTAGATTTTGTTCAACTATTACTTCTACTCGATGTTTCGGCATAAGCCGATTTTACTCGTTAGACCCGATTTACAAAATAAAATAAACCACGTTTGATCGTCAACTGTGAGAGCTTATGAAGTGATATTGACTGATGTATGTTTACTTTGTTGTGTAACTTCTATTGACCAGAATTTCAGGTACTTTATAAATTCTCACTTAATATTGATTCCAGATGTGATCTCTCAGTGAACATAGGTACGACGACATGACCTTTGACCTTAAGAAGGACTTTTAATATATTACTACTGTCTGCTTGTCGCCGGCATTTTTGTATAAAGAAAATATTTATAGGTATCGTCTCGATTGACATTTTTGTATTTCTTAATTACAAACACTTCACGAACAATAGAAAACGTCTAGTAGATAAACAAAATTTTTAATTATTCGGGTTTAAACCTATTTCTTTAAGTGGTCTGTAGCATGTCTGGACGCAGTAAACACAGTATTAAGACTTGGGACACTTTACGACTTGCTGCAAGTGTATGAAAAGGCATTGTCAAATAATATTAAAGTCAACAGCGTATACACTTTATTGCCATCTTTGAAAACCCAATACAGCAACAATGTTGCCGCCACGCGGAAAAGCGACGTAAGTTCCCAGAAACATTTTTTGAAGAAAATTCGAGAAATGTTTTTAACGTTGCCCATTTTCCTTTGTTTCACATTATTTCCAAATTTGAATAATAAAATTATGGAGATAATTAAAAGTTCTCTGTTTGATTAGGGATATTTTTGTAGCAAAATTACTTTTTATAATAGAGATCAAGGAAATAAATAATTATTAAAAGGTTCTTACTAATTTTATCAATTTTCATTTTCTTCGTTTTCTAAATATTGTTTCTATACAAAGAAAGTGGCCATCTAGCGGACAGTCCAGTCGATCAGTAATAATGACGAATGTTGGCTCAACTTTCTATGTCTATCTGATGAACAAAATATAAATATGTATGTCGGAGACGGTCGGTCGCAGCACGAAGCAAGCATGTACCAACATCGCGGACACACTCGCTCGTACGGAGCATTTACGATGGAGACGCCGCGAAGGGACTGTGCCTCGGAACTGTCCCCTGGAACAGTTAAACTGTTGGAACAGTTGGAACAGGAACCTGGAACTGGAACTAATTAAAATAACCTTTTAATTATTTGGAGTGCATAAACAATGCTAATTAGTCTTGCGTAATGTTGTTTATTGTAATATTCACGTTGTAGATATATAACTGTGATTGTTTGTTGTGTTTCTCAAATTATCGCTACCTAATATCTGCCTACATGATGCCAGATCATGGAGATGATACCACCGGCACTTCCCCTTCGGCCTCCCGATCTGACAAATATATTTTAATAGTGAAAATCTCTATTTTGTCGTCCATCCTAAAAATGTGTCATATATAAGAGTCTTAAAATTTGTTTCCTTTTTTATGGAACGAGAGTGGCAGACGAGCAGACCTCCCGGTTAATGGCGAGCATATATACCGCCCATGGACATCCGTGATACGTGCCAGCATTAGTCCAGAATGACCAATGTTGGCACGTCCCCAGATACGCCACCTACCTTTGAAGATTTAGGAATTTATTCCGAAGATTCCGAAGATTATTCCGAAAGTTACCATCTTTCGGGATACCCGAGGGATTATGCGAATGGGTTGCCAGTTTCCTGCCTGGACGGAGCATCAGAGTCGTTATCGATGGTAGCTGCTCCGACACCATGTCTATTAACGCTGGCGTCCCGCAAGGCTCCGTGCTGTCCCCAAATCTGTTCCTTCTGCATATCAACGACCTGTTGCAAATTGGTGACATACGTTGCTATGCAGATGACAGTACTGGAGACGCCTTGTACAGGGGCCGCGCCAACATCCCTCGGGTCGAAGTGGAAGAGAGTCGCGCCAGGCTTGTGTCTGAAATCTAAGACTCTTTAGATCTAGTGTCGATTTGGGGTTCTCTGAACCTAGTGGATTTCAACCCCAGTAAGACGCAAGTGCATTCACCGCTAAAAAAAACCCCTTTTGTTGTAGCACCTCGCTTTCGCTTCGAGCATACCTCTTAAGATCTTGGAGAGTATCGGGATCCTTGGTATCGACATCTCCAGCAAAGTCGAATTTAGGGGTCATCTGGAAAATAAGACCAAAATGGCTTCCAAAAAGCTCGGTGTGCTGAACAGAGTAAAGCGGTGCTTCAAACCTGGGCAACTCCTTATGCTTTACAAAGCTCAGGTGAGGCCCCATATGGAGTACTGCTCTCATCTCTGGGCCGGCGCACCGAAATACCAATTGGACCAATTTGACTCCATCCAACGACGTGCCGTTCGTATTGTCGATGATCCCACTCTCACGGGCGGTTTAGAATCCCTCAGCATTCGGAGAGACGTTGCGTCTCTCTGTGTGTTCTACCGCCTGTACAATGGGAAATGCTCTGAAGAATTGTTTAATATAATTCCCACCTCGGGTTTCTACAACCGCACCTCCCGTCACAGAAGTGCGGTCCATCCGCATTTCCTCGATACGGAGGTGTCGCGCACTGTTCGGTCCAAAAACTATTTTATACCGCGAACCCGTAGGCTGTGGAACGAACTGCCTCAAGAGGTCTTTCCATTGAGCTACGATATGGGGTTCTTCAAGAGAGCTGTGAATAGGATTTTGCAAGGTCGGCGGCGGGCCCGCATGCCCCCTGGTGTTGCAGGTGCCCATGGGCGGCGGTAACACTTACCATCACGTGGGACCGCTTGCTCGTCCGCCCACTAGTCTATAAAAAAAAAACAAGAAATACTGACACAGATAGCAGATATTTTGTTTGTTCTTGAACTTTATGCCTGTGTGTTATGTTGCCTCAATTTTTTTTTATAGAATGGATGGCAGACGAGCGGCCGGGCCACATGGTGGTAAGGGGTCACCGCCGCCCATGGACACCTGCAACACCAGGGGGCTCGCGGGTGCGCCGCCGACCTTGCAGAAACGTGTTCACAACTCTGTTGAAGAGCCCCATATCGTAGCGTAACGGAAATACCTCAGCTGGCAGTTCTTTCTTTCTTTCTTAAATGCTACTGAAACACTACCTACTATTTTGCAAATTCGGAATACTTGAAATTTTATAAATTGTGGGTTAGCTGCGTACACCACACGACCACAAAGCACTTCATACCGAGTGCAGGTTTATTACGCTTCATAGAGAGTATTGTCGTGTTTTCTTTCAATTTACACTCATCCCGGACACGTGGATACATTGTTGGTCTGTACTATTGACAATCTACGCATTCATATCCCGTAAAAATACAATAGAAAAAATACAAATCTGTGGGTAATTTTATTGGGTATTATTTATCCTGTGGGTGTCGAAGCTCTGAGGAACTACATAGTCTCTTAAAGAGTGGACTCGCCAACTCGCTTGGCTAGCGTGGCATTTTAAGGCCATTTATCCCAACTCGCTTGGCTAGCGTGGCATTTTAAGGCCATTTATCCCAACTCGCTTGGCTAGCGTGGCATTTTAAGGCCATTTATCCCAACTCGCTTGGCTAGCGTGGCATTTTAAGGCCATTTATCCCTTATATAGGTACTAAAAAATGTAAAATTAAAAGACATGCGACTCCTATATGACATTCTGCACGAACGCTTATTTTCACCCTAATCTATAGTCACGCATGAACATCCCAACACTAGTTTATTACCGACGCCATCTCAAATTATTCCATGTTCCTGTAACTAGAACAGATTGTGCCAAGGATTCCGGTCCTTAACAGATGTATGTATTATTACAATCAGAGATATTTTCTATTGATATTATGCATACTACGCGTAATCGCTTTCTTTCATTAGTTATCAAGGTGATAAAGTGCGCGCCACGAGCAGGAAGACCCCTCTCATATTATTGAACCTTAATATGAGGGGTCTGGTAAATTGGTACGTGAACGACCATTTCAAATCTCTTTAAAATCCAGACTTGGCTGACCTCGTGTCAATGACCGAAATTCTTCCTGCTCGTATTAACATTACTTAAATTACATTGATAATTATTTTAATTATTAATTAATTTTTGTATTAAATTAGTCGTATTAACACTCATTATACTTTTATTTAATGCACATTTTATACACATTTACCTCGGTGCTTTCTTATGCCATTCTGGAGTTAAGCAACACACACACACACTAACACACACATCCTCGCGATAATGATGTTCAAATCTTATTATTTCATATATTCCTATTGTACAATTTAAAATGATGTTACTTTGTAAATGGCTTTAAAATATTGTATTTTATACTATGTGTATTTTTTCATTCTGTAATGTTTCCGAAATATATAAATAAAATGTGCCAGAGGAGACCCATGTCCAGTAGTGACCGATAAAGTAGCTGGTGACGCTGACGGTGATGATAGATGCAAATGAAATTTATGTTATAGGAAACGTGTGATCGTTTGTCATTCTGGACTGACGTCGGCATGCATCGAGGATCTTCATGGGCCACATTATCCATTTACCAACTAGTTGACTTTGCTCGTAGTGTTTCCTCATTTGCTACCTTCTTTCCATAAAAAAAAATAACCTCGACTCCATACCATACATTGAGAATTGTTTGAATTGTTGTGACATCTCGCGCCCCCTCACGGAGACGAAGAAATCTGTTTGGGACAGTGTCCATCTCGATAGAATCACCTCCATCCGCCAACACGAACAGGTCACTGGAGTGGCCCCTAAATGTCATGGCGCTGCGCGCCGCCTTGTTGGTTTTTCATGCCGCCCTCGTGGTACTAGCCCACTGAGGGAATTCCGGCTGGAAAAAACCCAGTGAGTCTTATAGTATGTCTATATTTACACGGGTTGCAAAACGTTCCTGAGTCATTTTCCGGATTTCACATGTCATTATGTTAATTATATCTCTCGTCAGATGGCAGCACTGTCGGAAAAGCGAAGAAGCACACTATTTACATGCAAATACAAGATGCATTCGTAAATTACATGCAGTACTGCGTAGTCCGCAGTGTCCAGTATAATTTGTAACGTAGAAGTAAAGTTTACTGGAAGTTATTTTGCTACAAGAAGGAATAGGATAACAACTAAACTAGAATTCCGCGTAACAAGAAGTTACTGCGTGCAGTGCGGTCTTTAAGACATTTAACCGCGAACCCAAATAATGTGCCCGAAACTCCCTACTAAGGCTTTTTCATGGGTTTTAACGACATGGCGCCGTATAGTATCGGCTAGCTTTAGTATAGCATCACCCTATCCCGTCACGTGGGTGTCCTAAAAGGTGACTAAGGAATAATAAAGCTGCGTAACTACAAGCCCACAAGATCATGGGCCTTCTCATGCACATTGTCTTGAACATGAGGAATATATAGCCTTAAAACGGCACGCTTGCCAAGCAGGTTGGCGCATCCACTCTTTGAAACGTGGTGTAGTTCCTGAAGGCTTTATTATCCCTTAGGCTCTTTATACAATACCTGCGGGAAGTGATGGGGTGGTGCTATTATTAAGCCGGTCGCCGCCACACAGCCAACATTAGGGCCTTAATACAAAATATTTGTAGTTGAAAGTATTTTTTTTTTTTCATTTTATTTATTAAGCAATGCTAGTATTTTATAAAAAGAAAATACAACATTGCAATCTACATCCACATGCACACATTCATATAACTGCACACATTCACATAACTCTTATGTACTCGTATATTATTATGCGTTCTAACTCTCATTTTTTCCATTTATTACAATCTCAAACCAATTGCAATTTTATACCCCGCCGTATCCAGTAATTGGTTTGCGTTTCGTATTCATTTGGTTTTCATGAAGGCTATATTCATTTCGTCCTCTCGGGTAATTCCATATCTCTTACTTGGCTTATTACATGAAATTGCATTCGGACAGCGTGCACGCAGTTAATTAATTCTGGGTCATTTCTGGGCATAAACTTTCTACAAAGTAAAAATATTTTTCTTTATTCACTTGTATTCGTAAGAGTCAATAAATGAGTAGAGTAGTGGGAAATCAGTGAATATTTAAAATAATTTTAAATAAGTAAACAAAATATTATTAATTTTATTTTAAAGTGATTTTTTTATAAAACTATTGTACAAAAATATGTAATAATCGTTTTAGAACTAATTCCTTTTGATTTTTTTCTTTATGGTGACTGTGACAGACACGTAAATGCGGCCCACGTAAAAGTAAGTCGCTACCACCGTCCGTGGACACTTGCAACACCACAAGATATGCGGACGCGCTACTATAAAAACAATATATGTTTTTCTACAACTAATAAGCCGTTTCTGCAATATATATCAGTATTTCGCCATTTTCTTAAATACTTATCACTGCCGCAGGACCGATAACTGATGAAGGAGACGAGTCCTCGAATGGAGTGGAAGCCACGTACTTAGAAGCGCATTGTAGAACGCGCTCGAGCCAGGTGGACCGACGAGCTGAAGAAATTCCCAGGTGGTGGTTGGATGAGAAGAGCCGAGGATCGTGTGTAGTGGCGAGCCTTGGGAGAGGCCTACATCCAGCAGTGGAAAGATATAGGCTGATAGTAGTGTATGATAATGTCACTGTTACAAATGTTTCTTTCATCTCACGAAGGTGGGTTACGTTTAGCAGAAACTATACAAACTATAGAACCAAGGACTGTACAAACCATCCTATCTTTTGAAAAAGATACCAAACGTTGCTTCTTTCATTGCCCCTTGAATATATTCACTATAATATAAAATCAAAGATAAGTATTATCTTGATTGCCATCTAGTCGCCAACTTTGAAACAGGCACTTGCCAACGAAATCACGTCTTCATTCAATCGACCTTCTCGATTACTCGCATATTCAACATTCGATTCGATTTAGAAACGCAAATCAACCGGAAGTTGCATCGTGTTGTGACTGGCAAATGATTCTATCGGTTGATTGGACTCTATCGTTAAGGAATGAAATTCGAATTTACTTATGAAAATACCAAAATGTCTTGAATGGTCTACTTCGGTGATAAGATCGATTGAACGCGATATTTTCAAGAGAAATGTCTTGAGATGCCATGTTATATGGAAACAATTCAAACCGAACACATTTTATGAAATTGAATGTGAAAAAACATTTCTGAATTTCATTCCTATGTACTTATATTTCATTTCATTTAATATTCTCTGCCTGTGGCCGTGTGGAGTCAGCCTGGTTTAGAAGAGCACTACCCCATCTCGATTTCCCATTTCCATCCCATTCCCGTGGGTATCGTAAAGACGACAAAGGTACAAAAACAAAGCGGCCACCACAAGCCCTAAGGATCAATCTTCGAAAGCGCCTTCAATACCTGTCAAAGAGTTCCACTCGCCAATCTGTTTAAACGCGTTGGCCAAACGTGGCGTTTAATGGTTATACATCTTTCGTCCACAAGACAATGTGCATAAATTAATTTTTAAATAGCTAATAGTTTCTAATTTTTTAAATGGCTTTAAAATTTGTCGCACTATTCATCTCTCTCGTCCACCACGTCATTTTTTATTATATAATATATGGCAGACGAGCAGACGGGCCACATAATGGTAAGTGGTCACCACCGCTCATGAACACCTGCAACACCAGGGAGCTTGCTGGTGTGCTGCCGATCTTGCAGAATCCTGTTCACAGCTCTCTTGAAAAGCCCTATATCGTACCGCAATGCAAAAACCTCGACTGGCAATTTATTCCACAATTTTCGCGATCGCACTGTACAATGTCTTTTAAATGTATAATGTCTTTTTGACCACACTGCGTACACGCAGCGACTCTGTCAAGGCAATGCGGATAAACCGCACGACGATGGCGAGCGGTGCAATGGTAAAAACGCGACATCAAATTGAACAGCTCTTCAGAACATTCCCCCATTATACAGGCGATAGAAAACGCACAGAAACGCAACATCTCTTCGGATACTGAGTAATTTTAAACCACCTGTGACGATAAGATCGTCGATAATTCGGACAGCACTTCTTTAGACGGAGTCAAAAAGATTTTTTGTTCCTGAATACCCAAATCTATGAAGAAATGTCAAACTGTCCGACTTTGAGTAGTTCTAGTTCACGCCGTCCTCGTCGTAGAGCGCTAGTGTCGCTTTAAACGATTTTGTGAATACTGGTGACAGTGTCTCGTCGCTGTCGCAGCGTCGAGTTCAAGATATTTAACTAACAGAATTGAACTGCAGCTGATATTTCGGTGCACCGGCTCAGAGGTGTGAGCAGTACTCCATGTGGGGTCTAACTTGAGCTTTATAAAGCGACAAGCGTTGCCCCGTAGTCAAGTACTGCTTCGCCCTGTTCAGTACACCGAACTTCTTACTGGCAAATTTTATCTTGCTCTCCAAACAACACCGAAACTCGACTTTGCTCGAAGTATCGACGCCAAGGACTCCAAAACTCTCGGAGATCATAAGAGGTATGTTCTGAAATCGACAATATATATCCAATATATGTCAACTTTAGCCAATTTCTTTCTAATAATAATTATTATTTTAGTGCTCAACCATTATCAGTAGTTTAGATAATAAATGATGAAGGCTTTATTATTCCTTTAACAATTTGATTCATTTATGATTGTATAATAAAAAAAAAAACAAATGTGTGTTCGGGTCTGAGCGTGTATTTGTGTTTGCCTTTATATGCGTGTCTGGACCCACGACACAGGGAATCCTAGTGTGTGTTTATATTTCATCATTCTAATTATCATCAATGTAAAGTAATCATTCATTAATACTGTTCGATAGAAGAAGATAAAGAAGTTAATGGACTTCTCCACGAGTGTAGGCCTCCTCCAAAGAATGCCATTTCCCTCCAGCGGTATAGAGTAGGGAGGGAAAATAAGAAAATTACACAATAAACGATATTTTTTATTCAAACTTACGAATGGACAAAGAAGACCGTTCAACTATACAATACCTGTGCCATTCTAACGCGTGCCTCTAACTGGGAATATTCACCACAAGGAGCGCGCCGGGATTTCTGTTATCACTTTCTGGTTTGTTTTTATTGCAGCGCACGACCGCCGTTTGCGATAGCGTGCTGACGTACGGCTGGATCTTCGGTGCGACGCCGCACCCACAATCGACCCACCACATCTTCGTCACCTATTTTTTGTTGTCGTGGCTATATATGTACTTAGATATATGTAAATGAAGATCTTTGTACTTCATTCCTAATTGACTATAGTGGTGGCTCTGTGGAGTTTGAGCCAGTCGATGGTTACTCTATGGTTGAGCCAATGGAGGTTTGACAGAAGGGCTTGTCATTTTTTATATCAAGGATTGTTATATCGAGGTTTTACAATTGTGTCTAATGACAAAATATAATAAGATATTGAGAATTAAATTAGAGAATCAATAGCATTAAATGTTGTTTCTCTTTTCAGGTAAGATTTGTACAGATTGTAACATGTTGTTTTGATGTCAATTGTATATTGCCACATTTGGTTTAATAAAAACAATCTCTTTTCAGAGCAACGCAATTTGTTTTGATTTCGAGATTTATCTCTAGTGCTTGATAAAGCACATTATAAAACAACATTTTTACAGCTGTTGAGCAGCAATGGAAAAATTAAGGTTTGAATTTGTAGTGAAACCGGCTGAAGATCCAAAAACGAACGTAATCTGCATAACCTCAATTACGGATACCGATAAACAAACTTTTGTAATCCCGGAACAACTACAACCGGTAAAACTACATGATACACTTATAAGAACTCAAACTTTCCAAAAAGTAAAAGCTACCCTACAAAAGAGACACGAAAAAAGAAAAGTATGGATTTCGGTAACACCAGAGATGAATAATGTTTATGTAGATGAAGATGGAAATATGCAGTTCAAGGGATATTTACTGGAAGAGATTACACCAGAAACACGGCAAGAGGCTGATACAGCTAAAATTTCAGAAGAAGCCTTGACAAGAATCCTGGAGAATTTTGCTGAAATGAAGAAGGACACACCTAAACCTCATAAAATAAGAAATTTAACAGAGAAATTTGTAATAGAAAAATTCACTAGAAAAACATCAAATGGATCTCAATGGATGAATATTTTTGAAGCAGAATGTACTCGTTTAGAAATAGATGAAGATACTATGAGAATTGAAGTTCTTAGGCTATTTTTAGAAGACTCGTGTCTTGACTGGTACAGTTCCATGCTCATAAAATATACAGTAAACTCAGAATGGTCAATATGGAAAAAAAACTTTTATGAAACTTATGCGGACAAAGGTTGGTCACCAGTCAGGTATGCAATTTTATTCAAATACAGACAGGGCTCATTACTAGATTATGCACTAAAAAAAGAAAGACTTTTATTGGAGATAAATAAATCAATGGATAAACCCACTCTAATTGATCTAATCGCTACGGGGCTACCAAATTTTATAGCAGATAAAATTGATAGAAATAACTTAAAAGATACTGAGAATTTATTTAATAACATCAGAGGTTTAGAACATTTGGTGAATAAAAAGATTTTGGAAAAAAAGATGGTAGGTTTTGAAAATAAAATTAAAGAAAACAATGGAAGAGACCGACCATGCAGAATATGTGAAAAAGAAAATAAAGGAAACCGGTATCATCCTGAATCCTTATGTTGGTTTAAAAACAAAAATAATGACCAACCTAAAAGAGGTCAAATTAGAAGCGTCAACAATTCGGAGTTAGAAATGCAATTAAATGAAATAGATCCAAAAAACTAACAACTTCACCATTAATCAAAATTAAATTAACAATAAATAATACCTTAGAAATTTTGGGAATTTATGATTCAGGGTCGAATGTGTCTTTAATAAACTCAAGATTATTGTCCTTGAAAAGTAACCCAATTAATAATAATAAAAAATAATACAATTAGTCCTCTAAAGGATAATTTAATTGCTATAAAAGATTTCCCTGTTCCGACAACACGAAAAAATGTTCGGCAGTTTTTGGGAAAAATAAATTTTTATGGAAAATATGTGCCCAATATATCAATCATATTAGATCCCTTACATAATTTGTTAAGAAAAGAACAAAAATTTGTTTGGTCAGAGAAATGTCAAGAATCATTTGATACAATAAAGAAGCTACTGTGTTCAAAACCCATTTTAGCAATCTTTGACCCAGATCTGCCGATACATATTTATACGGACGCCAGTATACAGGGCATAGGCGCGGTCTTGAAGCAACCACAATGCAATGGAGAAGAAAAACCCTGTGCATATTTTTCAAAAAAATTAAATGACACTCAAAAAAAGAAAAAAGCTATATATCTGGAGTGTTTAGCAATAAAGGAAGCAGTAAAATATTGGCAGCTTTGGCTCATAGGAAAAAAATTCTCAATTTTCTCTGATCATAAACCTCTAGAAAAAATGAATATTAAGGCTAGAACGGATGAAGAACTGGGAGAGCTCACATATTATCTATCTCAATTTAATTTCGAGGTAATATATTCTCCAGGAAAATACAACTTAGAAGCTGATAGTTTGAGCAGAAATCCTGTATTAGAATCATATGAAAATCAAGATGAAATTTTAAAAATTGTGAACTTTATTAAACTAGAAGACATCCAAAATGATCAAGAAAAAAATGAAGATATAAAACAAAATATAAATAAACTAAAATTAAAAGATAAAATATACTATAAGAAGATAGGGAGAAAGGAAAAGATTGTACTGACCGAGGAATTTAGTAAAAAAATTATAGAAAACATACATTATCTTTACTGCCATATAGGAATACAACAAATGGAAAACAAAATTAAACCATTCTACGTAGCGAAAAATTTAACATGTAATATAAAGAAAATTTGCGACAACTGTGAAATCTGCATAAAAAATAAATCTAGAGCTAAATATAAATTTGGACTAATGTCTCATCTAGGGCCCGCTACTTACCCTTTTGAAATAATGTCTATAGATACCATCGGTGGATTTGGTAGCTCACGCTCTACAAAAACATATTTACATCTTCTGGTAGACCACTTCACCAGGTATGCCTATATTGTGACTTCAAAAACTCAAAGCTCGAGTGATTTTATAAAGATTGTTAAAAAAGTGACACAGGAAAATAAAATAGGCATGATTCTATCTGATCAATATCCGGGTATAAATTCAAAAGAATTTAAAAACTTCTTAAATAAGGAAAATATACCCATAATTTTCACTGCAGTAAATGCACCTTTTTCGAATGGTTTGAACGAAAGATTGAACCAAACATTAGTTAATAAAATCAGATGTAAAATTAATGAAAAGAAGGATAAATTGGCCTGGACGACTATTGCTCACGAATGTACAAAAAAATATAATGAAACGGAGCACACTGTGACAGGATTTTCTCCACAATATCTATTAGAAGGAAAAAATGTTAATATTCTACCAGATGAACTGAAACAAAAAATAACACATAATGAGTTAATGCAAGATAGAAAAATAGCTTTGGAGAAAAGTATAAAATCACACAATTATAATAAGCAACAATTCGACAAAAACAGAAAAAAATGCGAACTTAAAGTAGGAGACTTGGTATATGTTGAAAACGGAAATCGATTAAACAGGAAAAAACTGGATGAATTAAAAATCGGCCCATACCAAGTATTAGAAAAATTGTCAAACTCAATATATAGAGTAAACACAGGGCATAAAAAATTCGAATCAAATCTTTTCCACCATACAAAACTTGTTCCAGTACCAGAAGAAACCTAAAAGGGGGGGGGGGGGGGGGGAAGATGTAAATGAAGATCTTTGTACTTCATTCCTAATTGACTATAGTGGTGGCTCTGTGGAGTTTGAGCCAGTCGATGGTTACTCTATGGTTGAGCCAATGGAGGTTTGACAGAAGGGCTTGTCATTTTTTATATCAAGGATTGTTATATCGAGGTTTTACAATTGTGTCTAATGACAAAATATAATAAGATATTGAGAATTAAATTAGAGAATCAATAGCATTAAATGTTGTTTCTCTTTTCAGGTAAGATTTGTACAGATTGTAACATGTTGTTTTGATGTCAATTGTATATTGCCACATTTGGTTTAATAAAAACAATCTCTTTTCAGAGCAACGCAATTTGTTTTGATTTCGAGATTTATCTCTAGTGCTTGATAAAGCACATTATATATATAACAAAATAACATATGTTTAGTCCCACAGTCAACCACTAGATGGCGCTGCGCCGAGTTTCTAAATCGCGCTATGGTTTCGTTCACGCTTGTTAATGGAGTCGTTGCTAATTACCGTGAATAAATGAGTTTTGTGTTACAACAGTAGAGTGTGGTTTTATTTAGTGTTGACATCTTCATTTAATATATTTCTGTACGTAACGAATTCTGATGTTGTGACAACAAATAAATATATTTTCTTTCCTTCTTTATTTCAATACTTTTACATACCTGTTTGGTTTTATGGCTTTAGTTAGCGTATTAAAATGCCTACGAGTCTAAATTGATCTATTGCCGACTACGCAATACTTCAAAAACATTCGATGTAAAAACGCGGCATTAACGTTTCTGGCACAACGACGTATGTTTTCAATACGATACAATGTAACTCGCAGTTATCACAATATTAAGTTTTAAACACCCATAACACAACTGCTTAGCGATCTGAATACATCCCACTATTGTCTCTCTAAAAGAACCTTTTTCAGCAAAATGAAATTGTCGTGGAATTACAAGAGGTTTTGAAAAGATAATAGAGATTTTAGTCTTTTGAGTTAAGCTACTTTAGTCAGTCGTACTTTTGAAGTGTGAAGAACAAAGCAGTTATTAATTATGATCTTTAAGAACTGTAGAGACACAGTGTTGACACAGTACACGCACGGTGTTTACGGTGTCAGCAATTTGCGGTATAGCGTCACTGTCCACACTGTTTGGCGTTCGCGCTATTCGTCTCCCGCACGCCTCACGATATGCACATACTTTCAATTAATCTTTATGATCATTTAATCAAATAGAGTGGAGGACAATGAAAGTTATTTATCGCACCTTGTGAAGTTACACCACAATACACCTTTAATTTATAACCTGCACATTACATGCACATGCACATTAGTGACCACGACGTGATGCGTTCTGTGTGTATTGTGTCCCTACAAAGAACCTTAATTTAAAACTAATCCTTAACATTTATTAATAAAATTACAGATGTTTTTAGTAAGTTAAAAATCTTAATTTTCGGACTGTTTTATATTATATATAATACTAGCAAAACCCCGCAGATGTTGTCCTGCCATAGAAGTTGATGTGCTACAGCGCCATCTAGTGGCGAGTTACAACAAAGTCGATAGCATAAAAACCTTCTCCATGAAAAAATACATATATGTGCCAACTTTCATAGTGATCAGTCAAACGGTGTCAAAGTCTATTAACATCAGATATACCAACATCCTCTTTTATATATGTATATAGATATGTATGTAGAGTATAATTAAATAAATATATTAGTGTATAATATAATCTTAATATATGCTAGTACCGTGAGGGCGCTCGGGCGGCGTGAAGAACTATAAGGGCATCGTGGTCTCCAGTAAACTATCCATATTCGTGGACAGTGGCGACAGCACAGTCGGGAACTTGGTCCTAGAACTATTCCAACGCACCCCGTAAGGGAAGCGCGCGAAATAATAAAATTATAATAATTCTACACTGATTTATCTTTGTATTGTGTACAATATTTACCGCTAACATAGGTATAACCTACATGTCAACATTCTCAAGGGTGCCGTCTTACAGTAATGGAGGACTAAGGGCAACAGGAAGTGGTCGCGTGGCGACATAGCCGCATTTCCGATGAACTGCCCACTATTGTTGTGTTTCCGCAAACTCGAGGGCGTTGGACTTCCGCCTTAAAATGTGCGGTTCAAAAACTTTGTCTTGTTACGAGATAAGTTTATGTCTATGGAACTGTTTACTAAAATAGAATTGATTCGTGGAATCGGTTTTACTTAAAAGAAATAAATAATATAATGTAAAAGCTTTTGGACAGCCATTGGGAAAATACGTCAGTTCCTCTTATCGCATATACCAAAATGGTTGAAGTCAAACAACGGTCTTCAATCAATGCGTTCTGCTATTATTATTTTATTTTATTTCAGATACAAACGTGCTTTCGGGTTCAAAGCCGGCTCCTGGCGGTACTTAGCCTTAATTCATAAGTTTATAGTCAGTGGCATTATGTTCGCAACTCGTAACTCCATAAAAATTTAATAAACAATCCGAAAACATAAAAATTTAAGAGAAATATAAGTGTCATGAAAATGTAACGACATTACTTATAGAAAAAACTACTTTAATTTTAATCATAAATTTGATTATACGTCGGTCTTTCTGTCACCTCATCAATTGGTGGCCCCCGCCACGGCGGGGTCATATGTTTAAGGTCCCGATAAATATACTATACAGTAGACCTTATACAGTCTGCACAGATGTTAGTTTCCAACGACACGGTCTAAATCTAAACAAAAGCAAGGTCATAGAATCGTCTATTTATCCGGACCTAACTGTACCTTGTTAAGATCTCATACTGTATATAAGTTGCAATAAATATTTTGAATTTGAGTTTGAACGCCCCTTTATATCACCTGATGCTACAGGTGTCCATGGACGGCGGTAACCACTTACCAACATGTGGGCTGATTGCCGGTCAGCTAAAGGGGCAAAAAAATAAGAGGTCCTATATAAAAAATACCGGAAACAACCAAAAATCTAATTCAATTTAACGTACAACGTTTAAATTGAATTTCTTTATAGATAGGACCACAAACCATAAAACAGACCATTCAATCGACATAGGAATCGATGGCATCCCCAGCGATTAGACAACGCATATTGACATAGCATAAATCAATTGATTTACAATCAGTAGCATCTCATCTTACAATCAGTAGCATACCAATCAACCTAAAACCATTCCATTACTGGGTGCTTATTGCTATAGATTTTCCATCAAGGTATTCAATGACGTAAGACAATAGGTAAATAATGTCAGTATCATCACATTAATATACAGGATGCGTCCGAAATTTACCAGAAATCTGAAACCATGGCCTTTGCTTATAATTCTGAGTTAATTGAGTAATTTTTTTCCAAAAAATAATTAAAAAAATTACAGTGTAAGGCCAGCATCACTAAAAAATATTTATTTACTCTGTATGCACTATATTGTATAGAAGCGGACTTAATGCCCATTCTCTACCAGTCAACCGTTGGTTAAATGTGAAAAATTTAAACGGGTGCAGAAGAAATTAAACACTAAAGCTTAATTATTGTATATAAATAACAATAATAATATAATGATACGTTGATCATTTACTTAAACGATAAAATATATCAATATACGTACTAAAATAGATATTAAATATACCACAAATATGAATAAAATTATATAAATATAGAGAAAAAAAGAGAAAAATACCATTAGCTCTGTGAATTTCGGAGGTAGTGTTCCCAAAGCATCCTTTTAAGGTTGTTTTAATTAGTAGCCTTCCTTATGTCAGTGGGGAGCGAGTTCCAGAGTCTTGTTGTCTGAGCGGCCTGAGAAGGAATTAGTCATGAAACCAGTGCAGTGTAGAGTTTTCAGCGGAACGAAGATTACGGTTATGAGAGTCCCTCTGAAACTTAAATTTACATTTCAGATATTCAGGGGAACGTGGATCGTGTCTGATGGAAAAAGTGTGCAAAACATTCTTACACATCTGCTTTGTCGGATGGGCAGCCATTCAAGCTGAGAACGATATGAGGATATGTGATCATATTTACGAAGTACGTAAATGAAACGAATACAGTTATTGGATAGGACGATCCAATTTGTTGAGTAGATGTTGATTGACATCAGAGTAGGGGTGTAAGAGGCTCACCTACCATCATTGGAGCCTAAGCCAACCTCACCTGCTTGTGGTGCACCCTGCTGTTAACTGACAAGGCAATGGCGTTCCCTTTTTGCGGTGGGAGGGTTACTCCGTCGGCAATGCTACCACCCTTCCGTCGGAGTCCGCCGTCATAATGGTGCCTTATAAGCCGGAGGCCCGCATCGTGTTCCGGCGGTGAGCGGAAGAAGCCGTCCCGAGAGAGAGATTGTTGCGTGTGGAAATGAGGACCGGCGGTTACGGGGAATTACAGACGCGCATGGGCGTGACATGGTGGCGCGGGGATCAGGGAGACCTGGTGAAACGGTTGTCCGCTGACCGCCCGCGGGTTGTTGGGGGCCCGAACCCGGGGATCTTACTTTAATCTCCACCCCAGGAGGCTGCCCTGCCGCACGCGAAAAATCCCTTGGGGTAGCAGTTGTGCCGGAGGAGACCGGAGTGGAACCCGACTGCTGCCTCCGGGGGGGGACCGGGGGCCCTTCCGTACCCCGCGCCAGCAAGTCACACAACCTTTGTGACCTGACTTTTTCTCCGCCCCGTGCTTTGTCCTTTGATCCACATGCGACCATTTCTCTCTCCGTCCCCCCTTTTCTTATTTTTCCTATTCACACTCACAATGGCCAGGAACAAGAAAATGTACAATGTGCACTCAGCGGCCCATCCTGTAAGTCCCACATTTAAAGTGGACTTTTGCAACATTAGAGGGATGCATAGTAACATCGACGCCGTCCACTACCACCTTGAGACGGCAAAGCCGGCCTTACTTTTCTTGACGGAGACACAGATTTCCTGCCCGGCCGATACATCATATCTTCATTACCCCGGTTACAAACTGGAGCACTGTTTTGTGCGACGTGCCGGGGTATGCATGTACGTCCGGGAGGATGTTTGTTGCCGCCGCCTCAGCCATTTTGAAGACGGGGACCTGTCGATTATCTGGGCGCGTATTGACTACGGACGTTCCACTAAAGTCTACGCTTGCCTTTACAGGTCCCACAGCGGTGATACGGAGACGACTCGTTTTTTTGAGCGTCTACAAGAAACGACTGACAGAGTGCTCGAGCAGTTCCCTTACGCGGAAGTGGTGGTCCTTGGTGATTTCAACGCTCACCACGAAGAGTGGTTGGGATCCCGAACTACCGACCGCGCAGGGAGAGCAGCCTATAACTTTGCCCTGGCCTATGGTTTCTCGCAGTTGGTGTCCTCACCTACGAGGATACCTGATATCGAGAGCCATACTCCCTCCTTACTGGACCTCCTGCTGACTACGCGGCCGAATGACTACAATGTTGTTGTTGATGCCCCGTTAGGATCATCAGACCATTGTATCATTCGAACTGCTGTGCCAGCCAAGCAATCCGTGCGGATCCATTCACAGGGAACGCGCAAAGTCTGGCACTACAAGTCAGCAGATTGGGATGGGTTGCGCGAATTTTACGCCTCTTATCCCTGGGGGCAGCTTTGTTTCTCGTCGGGAGATCCGGATACCTGTGCAGACTCCGTTACCGACGTGGTGTTGCAGGGCATGGAATGTTATATCCCTTGCACCGCGATACCGGTAGGCGGACGGAGCCAACCATGGTTCAATCAGTCCTGCAGAGAGGCCCGTCGTAATAAACGGGCCGCATACAGGGCCTGGGCCAGAGCACAGGTGTCCGAAGATCCGAATACCTCCGACTTGAGGAAGAAATTTAACGCTACCTCGAGGTGCAGTAAGAAGATCATTGTCAGAGCAAAGAATGAGCACATCCGCAGAATTGGCGACCGACTAGCTAGCTATCCTTCTGGAAGCCGGGCTTTCTGGTCGCTCGCTAAGGCTGCTGAAGGTAACTTCTGTCAGTCATCACTCCCTCCACTGCGAAAACTCGATGAGTCACTGGCCCATGGGGCGAAGGAGAAAGCCGATCTCTTGGGCTATCTCTTTGCCTCAAACTCGACACTGGACGATAGAGGTGCCTCACCACAGTCTATCTCAAGGTGCACAAGCTCCATGCCGGAAATCTGTTTCACATAGCGTGAAGTCCGGCGAGCTCTAGCATCTCTTGATGTCCGAAAATCGAGTGGGCCTGATGGTATTCCTGCAGTAGTGCTTAAATTTTGCGCTCCCGAGTTGTCGCCGGTGCTTACGCGACTCTTTAGGCTCTCATACTCTACAAAAAGCTTCCCGTCAACATGGAAGGTAGCTCATGTTCACCCTTTACCTAAAAAGGGTGACCGCACAGACCCGGCCAACTACAGGCCAAGCACAGACCCGGCCAACTACAGGCCAATAGCGATCACCTCCCTCCTCTCCAAGGTGATGGAGCGTGTCATAAACACACAGCTCCTTGGGTACCTAGAGGATCACCAGCTGATTAGCGACCGTCAATATGGATTTCGCCATAATCGCTCCGCTGGTGATCTTTTAGCGTATTTAACACACCGCTGGGCTGACGCCATTGAGAGTAGAGGCGAGGCTCTGGCTGTAGGCCTAGACATTGCGAAAGCTTTTGACCGGGTATAGCACAAATCGCTGCTTTCCAAGTTACCATCTTTCGGGATACCCGAGGGATTATGCGAATGGGTTGCCAGTTTCCTGACTGGACGGAGCATCAGAGTCGTTATCGATGGTAGCTGCTCCGACACCATGTCTATTAACGCTGGCGTCCCGCAAGGCTCCGTGCTGTCTCCAACTCTGTTCCTTCTGCATATCAACGACCTGTTGCAAATTGGTGACATACGTTGCTATGCAGATGACAGTACTGGAGACGCCTTGTACAGGGGCCGCGCCAACATCCCTCGGGTCGAAGTGGAAGAGAGTCGCGCCAGGCTTGTCTGAAATCGAAGACTCTTTAGATCTAGTCTCGATTTAGGGTTCTCTGAACCTAGTGGATTTCAACCCCAGTAAGACGCAAGTCTGTGCATTCACCGCTAAAAAAAACCCTCTTGTTGTAGCACCTCGCTTTCAGAGCATACCTCTTAAGATCTTGGAGAGTATCGGGATCCTTGGTATCGACATCTCCAGCAAAGTCGAATTTAGGGGTCATCTGGAAAATAAGGCCAAAATGGCTTCCAAAAAGCTCTGTGTGCTGAACAGAGCGAAGCGGTACTTCAAACCTGGGCAACTCCTTATGCTTTACAAAGCTCAGGTGAGGCCCCATATGGAGTACTGCTCTCATCTCTGGGCCGGCGCACCGAAATACCAATTGGACCCATTTGAATCCATCCAACGACGTGCTGTTCGTATTGTCGACGATCCCACTCTCACGGGCGGTTTAGAATCCCTCAGCATTCGGAGAGACGTTGCGTCTCTCTGTGTGTTCTACCGCCTGTACAATGGGGAATGCTCTGAAGAATTGTTTAATATAATTCCCACCTCGGGTTTCTACAACCGCACCTCCCGTCACAGAAGTGCGGTCCATCCGCATTTCCTCGATACGGAGGTGTCGCGCACTGTTCGGTCCAAAAATTATTTCATACCGCGAACCCCTAGGTTGTGGAACGAACTGCCTCAAGAGGTCTTTCCATTGAGCTACGATATGGGGTTCTTCAAGAGAGCTGTGAATAGGATTTTGCAAGGCCGCCGGCGCGCCCGCATACCCCCTGGTGTTGCAGGTGCCCATGGGCGACGGTAACACTTACCACCACGTGGGACCGCTTGCTCGTCCGCCCACTAATCTATAAAAAAAAAAAAAAGTAAAAACATCACCGTAATCAATTATCGGTAGCATAAATGACTGCACTAGCTTAGTGAGTCTTAGTGGCGGTCGGATGATTTTTTAAATTACGAGTAATATAGGGATCGTAGTGAACAGGTAAAACCTTTCGACACACTTCATTAATATGTGGGGCCCAGGTCCGCGAACTGTCAATGATTCATTCTAATTTTTTAACCTGAGAACAATAGGGAATAGCTATATTGTTAAACCGAAGTGGTGCAACAACTTCGTCGTCTATCTAACTAATTCGTATATCTCACGAGAATTGCCTAGAATAAGTGACTGGCATTTGGTTGGGTTGACGTGAACTCCAAACCCACTAGACCAATCGGAAATGTGACGGAGCTGACAGTTTAATTAGTCAATCGTTTCATTTAAATTATTAACCTCAACCCGAGTACATAATTGTAAGTCATCTACGTACAGATGGTAAGAGCATTTGAGGCGAGTGATGATGGGGTTAATAAAAACAGAGAACATGTAAGGAGATAGTATACCGCATTGTGTCAGATAGATCACACCAAAAATTATATTAGAAAATTTCAGAAAATTAATATGTTAAAAATTTTCGCGTAGTAGAATACATATATATTATATATATAAATATAGCTAGTATTATATATATATCATATTGAATGGGGCGCGGGTTCACTCGACGCGTAACGTGCAGTGACTGTGTGCCAATGCTCAAAGCACGCCGAGTTGGCGTTGAAAAAGCGCTAGATTGGCATGTTTTTCGGAAAAACACGCTAGATCAAAGGAACCATTAAAAAAGAAAGGATATTTTCATATTATCAATTTTTAATCAAAAATTATCAGTGCTGATATGAAAAGAAAGTACCTATTAAATATTTGACGGACGTGTCAGAGAGATAAGGGTTTTTAGATTGGTTTTACGGCTCTGATTTCTTGTCCTCTAGAGCCAGTCTATACTCAATTTAAACAATTACATTTCGTTACACGCAGATAGAACTCATTTGTTTCAATGAAGAGGGACATTATTAAAAAAAAAGCCCTAGAATGAGCGTTCGGCGTCAAGTAAGTTTATTGGGCGCTAAGAGAGTCAAAATAGCGTCACATCAAGCGCCGAAAGCGCTAAGTGCTGAAGGTCTTTCAATGTGTCACTATACTATTAAATTGCCATATAGCGCGGATAATCTATATAACCACAAAAAGTATTGTCGTTTAATCATTGATAGAAATGTCTTTGCATTTCGCAGCAGCAGATTGATAACGAAACTTCCGTGTAATGCGCTATTAGTCCTAACTTGGTTTGCTGCCCACCGCACAGGTACATGGAAATCGGTGTTTGCCTTAACGTATCACAAAGGGTACTCCAAACTGAACAATGGCCATTGAATATTGAACAACGGTGGAGACAAAACGAGGCGTACAGCGTCTATTGATGCAGAGGACATTGAGATAAGTGTTTGCAAGTAGACACGTGCGGACCCCTAATCGAACCGTAACCAGTCCTTTCATCGTCCACTGCTGGTACATTGTCTTGTACATGAAGTATGTATAGCCTTAAAACGCTGCGCTGGTCAAGTGCATGGGCGAGTCCACTCTTTTAGAGGTGTTGTAGTTCCTCAGGGCTTGTGGTAGCGGCTTTGTTGTCCTTCTGTCGCCTTTTACTACAATCGCGATAAGAACCCATTGGCTTCAATTCACACTCTCTCAACTCATTCGCACTTTACTACTGGCTTTTGAAAAAACCACAGCCTTTAATATGGCATTCAAAAATTCATTTTTTTATTTTAATTTAAAATAACACTAGTACGACAAATGTGTGGTAGCAGCTAGTGAGTAGTACAGAGTAACAATGTCAGAGGGTTCATTTAAAAAAAAACTTTTTGAGGAAAATATCATGTTCAGAAAAGAATCGCAGAACAAAAGTTTAACCCTATATAAACATTCTTAATATTAAGTCGGTTTAATTGCCCAGTTTCCTCCATATATTGAAACTGCATGAACGATTTTCTGCCAAAATGACTTGCTTTCTAAAGTTGGCAGTGATAAATATGATAAAGGCACTGATTCGCAGTGCCCTTTGCTCTTTTTTCTGCTGTCGCCCGCATACTTAAGCGAGAAAATTAGCTACCAGAGTGGAGACAACTACACCCGTTTGTTACTAGAAGTGACACTACGAATATTTTCTTTGCTGCGGTTACGGCCGGGTGGAACCCGTTTTTCAAATCGTTTGTCGACGTATCTTGATTGGTATATTAGGACACACGCTGCAAGTTGCCCCTCTCTCACAGATTACTACCGTAAAATGTACTGCATTTTAGTACGCACGTAATGTACTCGTACGTACGTGTTTCGGTAGTGAGTGAGATATGCTAGAGCTCATTACCGTACCATTTTATCCATCCCCATTTTCCGAATTCTTTCTCCAAATCCATTTCTAAAACCTCCAAATCCAGCACATCCGGGAGCATATTAACGTCTATCATCCTGAAGTGATATGGTCCTGTATCGCACATATCGCACGGCAACAATACTAACCACCAGGTGGATTATATGTTTCTTCGGCCTTCTTTTTATAAAAAAGTTATTTACTAGAAACTTACCCTTGCGTTGCAAAATTTTTTAGAAGTTTGACTTGACTCTTTTAACCCACCAATTCAGAATTATTTTTACGCATTGCTTAAACACGGTGTCGCCTGATCACGCAACGATGTCACAACCACTGAAATCTGATTGCGGGACTGTGCTGCGCCGTGTCAATATTTTTATCCGTATAATGTCTTTCTATGTATTCGTGTGATGTGAGTTACGACTAAAGTATGCAACACCGTGACCCTGGCTGGCGCCTCTACCTTTTACTAACCGTAACCAACCCTTTATCCACCGCTGGACATGGGCCTCATTATGCGCATGGTCTTGTGCACGGCGGATGTATGACTTCAAAACCCGGGTTGCCAAGCGGGTTGGCAAGTTCACTTTTTATTAGCATCATTGAAAATATTAATTACGTCCCCACATCCAGCAGAGTGCACCACAGTCCTTTTTAAATCTTCGTCAGAGATCCGATCGAACGAGTTGGTAAGAAGCAAAAATCTATTTATCAAAGTATCGGCCTGCATCTTTGGAGCCATTTCTCACACAAGATTAATTATGTCACGACAAAAGTGAAGGGTCCATATTTATGGAGCTTTAACTGCCTAGTTTTCAGAAAAAAAGTATTAACGCCAACCTGTTGTGGAAAATGTACGATTCGAACAAATAAAATATGTAAAAAGTAGCCAATTCTCACGATTGTTTGGCCGATAAAAGTGGCGAGATTTAAAGTCGTCAAACCCGGTTTAATAGAATTTTGCTTTTTATGGTTTGACCATTTCACACATAAGAGACTCCTTATGTTATTACAAGACATAGGATTATATGCATTTGCACATTTGCATATGCAAAATGCATATTTCTCGGTGTATGCGTTAATATGAGCTAATTAATATGAGCGTACCTCTGCTCTAATTGCATACTTTATTACGAGATACTTTATTGCATACTTTATTAAGAGATACTTTATTACTTTATTGCATACTTTATTAAGAGATATATTATTACTTTATTACATACTTTATTACGAGATACATTATTACTTTATTACATACTTTATTACAAGATATATTATTACTTTATTGCACATACGTAGATGACGCGTTCATATGTTTCCGGATTAGCCGAGTGCCAATGTTTTCGTAATGTATCTGTAACTCCTTATGCCATTATACCCTTGACTCCCCATCCTATCCAATACCCCAAGAAGGATTGACAGGTGTAATGGGATAAGGAAAACCCCTGTTTATATATATACTTTCTATTCGCGCTTTCCTCAACTCTTTCTCCAAATCTATCCATTTATTAAATGGCGGCACACTTTTTATTTTCCAAACACTGTCTACATCTAAAACAAATAGGTTTAAGAAACGTACTCGTATATTTATCTCTGTCTAGGAGTCCTTTAGAGCTAATTCATTTAGAGCC
Source organism: Sesia apiformis (assembly GCA_914767545.1). Classification (NCBI taxonomy): domain Eukaryota; kingdom Metazoa; phylum Arthropoda; class Insecta; order Lepidoptera; family Sesiidae; genus Sesia; species Sesia apiformis. The sequence continues at coordinate 14,879,226 of OU611965.1, read as the reverse complement.
CTTTTATTAGACGTGTTTCTCAAAGAAACAAAGCACTTTTGTGAACTTACTTAGGTTTTAATTGAAAATAAGTGATGCAAATTGTATTCAAGTCTAATGAAGATGAACTAAAGTACTTTCTTGTTCAGCGATTCTAAACCCCCCACCAGAAACACCCTCCACCCGTGGATAAAACAATGTTAATATTTATAATAACGAATAGAGCGAAGGAGCGGTGCCAAGATAAATTATTCAATTTGATGGCACCAAGCAATCGATTAATTTATGTTAAGGTCTGTAATCGATGAAAAGAAAATCATCTGTGAGAGTGGAATCGTCCAAGATGGTCGATGTATGGACATTTTGTATTAACACATTAACACCTCACAGTACCTTTCAATCGCTGCCGTGTGGTGTGGGCCGGCTTTAAAAAAGTGGGCCCATCTCTTCCCGCGAAAAAGCCACACTACACAAAGCCATTAACCACAAGCCTTGAGGAACTGCACCATCTCTAAAAGAGTGAACTCTCCAACCCGCTTGGTCGGCATGGCGTGTTAAGGCCATGCATCTCTCATACACAAAACGGTGCGCATAAGGAGGCCCAAGTATAGCCGTGGTTTTATGATTACGATACGGGTACTATTGAATAATGTATACATCCCGACCTAAAGTAATACACATCGACCATGATCAGCTAGATTCGGTTTTGTAGAACGTCGTCACTGCCTTAACGGCACACGACAGATACGAAGCTCTACACAATATGGTCTCTTGCTAAAGGCCAATGTGTATTACTTTTAGCCGGAAAGTGTACACCTAACTTTAAAATGGGTAATAAAATTCGTATGATTCTATATATATTGGGCTGACAAATATTCAAATGCCTCTGATACATTTACGTCACAGTACATTTTAATCGATTCTTAGCCTCCCTTATTAAACCTCCAAGGTACAAAGAGGAGAGGTTTAAGTAAAACGTAAGCAGGAAAACGTTTTAATTTGCTCACTTGTTGCTCAGCCCCGATTTCAATTAACTGTATTTCTACGTGGTTCGACTTCGTTAGCAATGCGCTGGAGACTATTACCGTGTCTGGCGTAAGTCGCATGCGAAACTTTTAGTTATCACTTCACACAAAATAGTGATATTAAATACATATAAATAAATTACATAAGTAGTAATAAGTAATAAGTAAATTACAACAAACTGTTGTTCGTTGCCACGACACAGTTTAATACAATTAGGACTAAATTGTCACTTACGAACTATAATACTAGGACTATATCGCTAAATTGCAACATAACTGCGCCCAATCCTGTTTATAAAATCTAACGATCATCGATACCAGCCTATCACGTTCCACTGCAGGACACTATTCCACTCCCATAATAAGTCGCTAAGTGGGTTACTAGGGGAGTTATTATTATTAGATACATTTGGGGAATAGGATGAATGACCGACTCCGACAACTCTTCCACAACTCCGTGGTATAATTCTCACATTACAGTAACCCCAAGGAACCTAAAGTGTCTAATCACTGTTGATGAGTAACTTTTTTAGAACAATTAGAAAGCCTTTTTTATATGTTTCATTTAAATTTAATGTTAGAAAATCGCAGTCCATGATAGTATATTAAATATATCAAGATTACAATTAACAAAATAAAGGCAAATTTTATAAAATGTAATAATTACGAGCGTATATATTTTAACAATATTTCTATGTGAATGTAGTGTTGATCTTGAGTTGTATGTAAGTATTGCATTGCGAAAATGTTTTTGGTGTAGGTACCTTTAATTAATAAATAAATAAACTCTCACTAACTATCGAACCAAGTTGGTTTGACGACAGTCTTCTGTGAGAGTAGGATGGAACGTGGCGGTGCCTGAAGGAAGTATAGAATTCAGTATCGTCAGTATCTGGAAGAAAGAAATTATTTTATTGACAACCACATATCAAATGATACAAAAAACAAAGAATTCAAAAAGAACATTGATTGTTGTGTCAATCGGCGCCTACTCAGCATATCTTTTTATTTCAGTTCGATTCAGTTTATTTCAGTGGGCATATTTTCAGTTGGAGCCTCACCGACGACTACGGACTTTCCACTATAAAGACCGCGACATTTATACCGCAAACCAAATAAGGAAATATTTAACAGAAAAATCCACATAAAAATATAAATAAATATAATCATTGAACTTATTTCCTGCCCAACGGGAAACTACAAATGACTTTCGAGATAATGCAAAATGTAATTCCTCCACAACGAGAAAATACAAATGACTTTCGAGATACTGCAAAATGTAATAAAATCGCTTTCAGTAACATCATAATAGGAGCCTAGAATTAGAAACTAAACACTTAAATAGGTATATAGTACTTACATAAAGTAGCTTCTAGTCTATGAATATAAAGATTGTTGTACTACGGTTACTGTATAAAAAAAAAGGATAACAAAAGACATTAAAATTTGTTTTCTAAAGTAGAAAGACACTTAAGTCTATTGCAGCGGCTGGTCGCATGGTCGAACTAGTAAGAAAGAAGAAAGGAAGAAAATGTTTTACAACAAATATAGGTATAGTTAACAGCAAACAAAATAATTGTATTACATAAATTTACAGCTAAATCTTTTTTTTTTTTTATAGATTAGTGGGCGGACGAGCAAGCGGTCCCACGTGGTGGTAAGTGTTACCGCCGCCCATGGGCACCTGCAACACCAGGGAGTATGCGGGTGCGCCGCCGACCTTGCACAATCCTATTCACAGCTCTCTTGAAGAACCCCATATCGTAGCTCAATGGAAAGACCTCTTGAGGCAGTAACAGAACAGAACAAACCTATAACAGAAACCTTATTTTGACATCTAATTTCGTTTTGAATTTTACGCTCACAGCACACGAATGGCTTTGGTGGCAACTGGCCCGTTTAAAAACTGGGCAGCGGCGAGTTTACTACTTTTTGAAATTGCTGGTGGGTTTGGAAGCAATTTAAAAAGTGGGTAGTTTACTAATTACTAAACATATAGGGGGGACCTAGTCCCAATCACTTCTAAAAATGTTATTCTTACACTTATTCGTTTCCAAGATTTATATAGTCTTTATATTTCAAAATGATTATTCTAACAATTACATTTTTAGATATTCGTAAATACCCTCTTATCTGTTTTGTAGCTAGTAAACTGGCCCACTTTTTAAATCGCTTCGTGGCCAGTTGACCACCAGCAAATTTTAAAAAGTGGTAAACTCGCCCGCGGCCCAGTTTTCGAGCTGACCAGTAGCCACCTAATCCCCACGAAAGCTTTGAGCATTAAAAACGGATGTCAAGTTAAAAATACGTTTTACAATGATCGTTTGAAACGCAATAATCAAACCTTTCCCGCACAATGACAACACATACGAGTACCTCTCACTAACACCAACAATATTCTTCCAAAAACATTCACCAAACCCACATATAAATCAAAATTTCATTTACAATTCGGAGCCCGCACCATTAATACAGCATTAAAAAGTGGCCGGTTTAGCACGAAGCCGTCTCAGCGTTTCTCGTAAAATTCAGTACAAACAGAATTAATATTTACCTCTAAGAGCCTTTGCACACGTGCCAGGAAAAGCTCGTAATTAAAAGTGTGGAAAATATTTTATAGTTGATTACAAGCGAATGTTGTTGGTGAATGATTTTAAAGCAGAAAATGTGGAGGTGAAAATATATGATTTCTCTCGGCTTCCTCCTTCCTATTCCTAACACCCATTCTTAACGTGCTGACAAAAGTCACTGACCACCACTGTGTACTCACTGGTAGCAAACATATGGGTAGCAAGTACAAACCAAACTGCTTGACTGACATCTCTTAGGGAAGGTCTGAACATGGCGTGTCTATTGCCCGTACAACATCCGTTTTTTTTATGAAACATGATAATTCACTTGTAATGATAATTATGCAATAAATGAGTATGAGTAGTGGCAGACGAGTGGGCGCCCCACCAGGTAGATGGTCACCGACGCCCGTGAACACCCGCAACGCTGCCGACCTACAACGGTGTGCTGTTGGCCCTACTGTAGCCAGCTCTTATAGCATCTACTGCTGGACATGGGTCGCTCCTCGTACCACATTGTCCTATGCATGAGGAACACCATGCTGCCCAAACGGATTGGTGAGTCCACTCTTTTAGAGGTGGGATAATTCCTCAGCGCTTATGACAGCGGCTTTCTTAACCGTTAGTCTACATTTAGAGATGGTTAGAGATGGTTAGAGTCTACGTTAGAGATGGTGTGATGCTATTCTAAAACCTGCCGACGCCACACGACTCAACCTTTTTTTCATATATTGCAATGGTGCGATGAGCACATTCCGCCAGTGTCAAGTTCTTCATAAAAGTCAAAGCAATTTTGTCAAACACATTTAGTCACGATGAAGCAAGTCAGGAGTCGCTCAGTAAAGTGATAGTAGGTTTACTGACCACAGAGATGGACTCTTTGGACGCACACGAATAATGCAGTCTCATACTTTTACTTGATTATCACAAACATTATGCAATAGGCATTTTAAACTTTAATAAACTATCACTATTAAACAACAAAACTCATAATACATAATTTATTCAGTAATCAAACGAAAACTCAACCATCATTTCTCGCGTTCCAGCCAAAAAGTCCCGACCCGACCTTGCAGCCAACCTTCCACTATTCACAGTCTTCTTGAAGGAAAACACCACATTGCGACTAAGGGTCGACTAATTCCGAAGCTAATTCCAAACCAAAATGGATAAACTAGACCGAATTTTTTTTCCACCTTAATGTTTCTACTTCTTTGTAATCTCTTCTAGATAATAAATCCGTTGGTCGAATCTACAATCTCTCTAACTGAAGGGATAAACAAGCGTGAATGTCTGACAAGGGTTCTCTTGAAAGGCAGAGAACACAGCATGGAATTTATAATTCCGGGATATTAATAACATGCTACACGGCTGTAGGGTTTAAAAATATTTATATTCTATTTTAAATTAATGTATGAATAGTAGAACCCTCCCCTCCCCCTACTCGATCCCCTGGTCCATTCCAGGGGAATATTTTAGTGAGGAGAACAATACTGTAGTTATGTTTGAAATTAATATGTTTCTTGCTTATTTGACAACTAGAAATGGAAATAAACCCGTATTAAAAAGTTTTTTTTTTAAATTCATTACAATTTATTAATAGTGTTGAATGAGCGCTAAACGCTCGTGTGGTCGAAAGTCCGCGCAAAGTCCAGAGCTAATGAATCTTAAGAACCTTAATCTTAACCGTTTTAGAACTCGAGCTTTTAACCTCAAGTACATTAGGGAATAGAATGTAGTGGGATAGTCTTCTGTGTATATCATATATATGTTAAACACTAAAGGGTACTCGAAAACCAAATGTGCGATTTTAAACACCTGTGACCTTTGCATAATCTGTTACATTCTCACTCCCAACTCTAGTTATTTATTTACTAGCAATGTCCAAGACTTCGCTTGCGTGAAATTCGTTTGAGTAATTTCCGCGCTGCAACTACAAATGACGGAAAACTCAGATTCTTATTGTTCTGTTAAACGTAACCGTAAGTATTTCTTCAGTCCCTCACATGCCTTGATGAATAAATTATGACTTAAAATCAATTTAATGCACACAATTAATGAAAATTAAGAATTTAATTTAATTTTGTTGATAATTCTAATTTGATAAATATAGCTCCTTTGATATTTTAATAGCAATATAATTATTTCTGAAAGAAGAAACCGCATATATTATATAACATTTTAGAATCTATATTAATTATAGGCATTTTTTAAAATAGTTGGCTCCTATTTTTTTTATAGACTAGTGGGCGGACGAGCAAGCGGTCCCACGTGATGGTAAGTATTACCGCCGCCCATGGACACCTGCAACATATATATATATATATATAGGTTATTCATCATTTTTTTTGGTATAATTCAAATTAGTAGAGGAAGGTTGTACCTTAACTTGAGAAAAACGTAAACTCTTCGAAGATATCATAACAGTAAATGAAAAATACTGATTTATATGTAACATAACAACTCTTCGAGAATAATAAACAGAATGCAAAGTTTCCTTCGTGCAGCACTGCAGCCAAGGTGCCAATTTTTCCAAAAATAAAAAAGGGCCAATATCTTGAAACCCGTGCGACTCTCCACTAAGACATCCTACATTACAGACATAACTTACATTAACTTAATTACACTTAGACTTAATTACAGACATCCGATAGGCCATGAGCTGGGCATAAGACATTCTCTACTAGCGTACCTTTGGGTTGATCAAATCCATCTCAATAAAATAAATCTTTGATCAAAGCATTTGGCATCTGGCAACAGGCCGCTGTTAAAGATGCATTAACCAATAAACCCTTACGGTGGCCTGATTTAAAATTTATCGGGCGGATTCCTTCAGAGAGCTCTACAGTCGTAAACGTTACTTTCAATCATTGTAAAGCTAGTAGACTTTAGCTACACTGACCGCGTTTATTGAGTGACTTTGCGACGGTGGTTCCATAGATATTGTTGATTTATTTTGTTGAAATTATGTAAAATTGCACCATCTACCTTTATTTGATGTTATATGTTTTTTTTTACCATCCAAAAGCTACCTGGAAGAAATCGCTTTGACGATAAGGCCGCCTATTCGTGTACAGACTATTGAACTATTCGTGGACATACAGAGTCCCTAAAAGGGGTTATCCACACGACCTTGGGACCTTGTGGTTAAATTTCATGTCAATTTTTGTGAAACAACCTACTTATAGCTATTCTGTTTAGATTAAATAATAAGTTATTATTTATTAATATGGTAATAAGTTATTACTAATAACTACTTATCTCAGACCACTCAATGTTGAGATTCGTTGAGCTAATTGCGCGATTAAGTTAAAAAATCTAACAACAAGTAAAGTGAAGTAAAGTGAACTGTTTCAAAAATAGACTGGACAATCATTTTAAAAAAATGCACCAAAAGTGAACCGAAAGTGCGTACACGCATCAGCTTAAAGCTGCTAGTGTCACAGTATAATAAGTAGTAGCTAGTATAATAATAATAATAAGTAACAGTTTCGAACTCTTCAACAATAACCGTTTTTTATAACGTTATAAAACTTGCACTTGACTTAAAAGTGCTTTCCCTTGTAACGCATTTAAGATCGAAAAACTTCCATTCAACTAAGTTCGCGACAATGGAACGACCATTGAACAGTTTTCAGCATTCCCCTGTATTAATTAATAAGAAAGTTTATTGCTTAGGCATGTTTAGAACTTGAGCTCCTTCGGTTTCCTTTGTCCAGTTTTGTGTTTCATTTACAAATGAATACGATAATTTGTATAAAGAACGAAGGGCGAAACGTGAGGCATTAATAATAAAAAATCAATGCTGAAATTAAGTAAATTTCAGATTTCAATGGAAAAAACTTCCACTATTAGAATATTTCACAAAGTTGGCAATGTTATATATTTTGTATTTAATTTATAACGTAATGAGTATTTTTAATTTGGGAATTATATTCCAAGCAAGCAGGAAATTATTTACCCTTAATAACATAGCATCTTATTTAATAAATTGACAAAATAGAAATAATAAAGTTTTTATACTAATATGTATTCATTCATTTAACCAACAGAATTATAGGAATAAGGCCTCAAGTAAAGAGCAACGAATATTATAACTCCGCCCGTTTAACAATGGAACTATTATACTAAATCGGCGACTGATTTTATAGTATACCACGATATTTCTTTTACAATTTGTATTAATTTCTCAACAATAAAACTATAATTTATAGGCTTTTCGGCAGGTCAAAATTCAAAATTATACTCAAATTTTCTACTTTCAAACAAATCTACAAACGCTGAACAGAAATAAAACTCCGTGAGGGAATTCAGATCACAGCATAAACGGTGAAATACAGCCAATAGAGTTGCTTTTATTAAACCATATCTGCGAAAACATAAATTCCTAACACGTTTGACATTAGAGATGGGACAATACGCGGCGAAAGTTGAAAAAATGCAAATAATATTCAATGAATCCCTCCTAAGTTTATTCTTTTTTCCGCGGTCATTCTAATGTCATTCATATTACGCTATGTGTAATACACGCTTTATATTTTACTAGTTTTATTATTTATCTATTATATATTTTTTTTGAAAATATACCAGGTAAATAATATACGACAATAGAATGGAGGTCACGTACCGAGAAGCGCAGTGTGGGGGGACCCTTCCGACCAGGTAGACCGAAATTGTCAGTATTGACTGGATGATAAGAACCGAAGACCGTGCGTAATGGCGATCCTTAGAAGAGGCCTATATTCACCAAAGAGACACAAGGTTAACGACAAATAAATTACTTTAGTCCATACTTTTATTAATATAAACATTTTAATTACTTCTAAATGCAGAATTAGCTAATATTGCAATGATATGCTGCAAGCGATACTTTCTCAACAGCTAATGTTTATAACTTGATCTGTTTGTAATTTCTCACGTACATCACTAGCACATTACAGCCGAAGGGTCGGAGGAAGGGGCAGACATTAAAGCGGCACATTTCGCTTTTTTATTTGAACATGATAAGGATGTACGCGACCGGAGGATGCATTTGCTCGCTATACCGGAAACGAGCAGCTTTTACCTCAAAAATGTTGTTTTTACGCACTTTGTTTAAGAACATGGAAGATGAGGTTAGATTGATTTAAAATTTAGTAGGATACGGTTTAAAACATCGATATGGGAATAGTCTAGATGACACATCATACGATCTTCTCAAAGAATTCTGGTTGGCGACTTATAGGGGGTGAAGCTTGTGTGAAGGGGTTCATTAAAAAGTCAAATTTGAAACTTAAGTACTACGTGATACGAATGTTCCATGTTCAAAACGCATATGAAATAGGGAATTCAAGAGCTACTGAACATAGAACACTATTAAACTGTAGCGAGCCTGATCTGAGAGTGCTTGAAGATATCTAGATGTTTTCTCATATCAATGGTTTAAATTAATAAAGAAACGTATGAAGATATCAGAGAATTAGAAAATTCATCCATTTTTCATTCTGTCTCTTTCTTTATCTGTCTATCTGTCGTGACGAAAGTTTACTTTGTACATATTTCAAAAACTTAAATTCATTACAAAATTCATGCTATAGGCTTCATGGAGATTATGAAACATGAGGTGCACAGTGTACAAGCTAATACGTGCTATTAGATGGAATGGGGCGGGAATGGATTGAATTTTTTTTCTTTATAGGAAGCAGACGGCAGACGAGCTTACAATCCACCTGGTGTTAAGTGAATTTTGTCGCTCATAGACATTCATAGACATGCCGACATTAGTACAAAATGACGAACGCTAGCACGCTCCCGGATGCGCTGCCTACCTTTGGAGATGTAGGAATGGATTTTGAGAAATAGTTCAGAAAATGGAGAGGGATAGAACAGGATAGGAATAGACTCGAGCATATCTCGCTCACTACCGAAACACGCCCTTGCAATGGGGAGTAAGGTAAAGTGGGAAAAGCAATTAATTCACCGAGAGAATGGATATAATGAGATGGAATTTAATTGGATAATGTCGAAATACAATGCATTCGCAAATAAAGTTTATGAGAAAGAAGTGTCTGCTGGTGGTGTGTATACACGAATGTATAATGACATGACAACCGCACGCAAATAATCTGCCAATGCACATTACAATACAGATTTAAGTCCACGTGATTCAAAATTTACATATACATATAATTGTACAATAGACAAAACTAGAATTTATTTAAGCAGAGAGCTTTTCTGCCGACAAACTGCTCTGCAGCTTGGCAGATGTTCTTATGTGATATATTGTATATTTATTTTATATATGTGGTCCAAAAAAAAAAGTTTCGAAACCAAACTTTTCTCTAATACCAAAATCAATATTTTGCAAGCTCTCAAAATTCTAGCGCATTTCGACAATACAAATAACCAGTGACAAAAGCAAAAAGTCGGGAAACTGGCACGTCGTGGTAATGTCCAGACGCGAGCATCCCCCGTCGCCGTACGTGTTCAATATATCACTGAAACTATGCCATTCGCTTTCCGAAACGACGGAGTGCTTCCCAGCTGTCCTATATCACTCTGATATAGAGTATGGATGTGGTGAAAGATGAATTAAAAAGACGTTAAACGTTATCGAGCAACGGTAACAGTAACCATCCCTTTTAATATACACTGTTGGACATGAGCCTCCTTATTTATTACAGACAGATGGTTTACAGACAGACAGATGGTTACTGTTACCGTCTCAAGTTACCGTCTGTACTGTTACCGGTTACTGTTACTCTCTCATCCCTCTCAAGGGATGCAACACCATAAACCACCACGCTGGCCATGCAGGTTCACGAGTTCATTCTTTTAGAGATAGTGTAGTTCCTCGGTGCTTTTAGTATAGTCCACGCAAAACTTCTTGGGCTTTAACCTTGATGGGCGTCAACAATCTGCGCATGTCCCTCCCACAATTTCAAACAACACTCAATAAGTCGAGTGTACCAGTAGGAAGTTATTGTTGCATCTCGCTCGAATTTGCGAACATATTGTATTATAAATACCCCCTCCGTCGCATTCCAGTCCGCACCACTAAACGGACCTAAAAATAAGCTACTGCGCAGGTTTGTCACGTGATATCGCCAGAGCCCAAGAAGTTTTGCGTTATTTAAAGCGGTTTTGTTATCCCTTAGTCGTCTTTTCCGACATCCATCCGATGAGTTGGGATCTCGCAATTACCACCATCTAGTGATTCTCTAAAGACAGCCGTCACCACATGTCCAATTTTCATATACAGAGTATAACCGAACAATTTTCAAAGCCTGAAACCATATATTCCGTTCAAGACTGTGTTAACTGATGTGAAAGGATTCGATGTTTTTTTTAAAATAACCTTTTTTGTGAATATGCTACTTTTTCCACACCTATAATACAAGCGCTAAAAAGTGGATATTTACGGTTACGGTTACTCTAGCTACGGGTTATATCCAATAATTACAAAAAGTCTGGTTCTGACGGTAGGTTTGGGATCAGCTAATCAGCCTTAGACGAAATGTAGTGAAATTATTTCCGAAATTCTAAAGTCGTAAATTAGATTCCTTCAAAACCAAAGAAAATAGAGAAATTTCTTCAAAACCCCCCCGAGATACATTCTCACAAAACATTTTATTATTCTTAATATATAAATCCTTCGGGTATATTTTCGTACAATAAAGAAAATCTACTGCAATAAAAAATAAGCGCATAATGTACCAAAACATTTCGTAAGCACTCCGCGGATAAACTAATTCTACGGATATTTATCGTCTCCCCTCGACGAAACCCTTCGAATTTCACCCCTATCTGCAATAACGTTTAGAAAAGAGTGCTTTTCATGTCGAATTTCTCGTGAAAATTCACAGACATTTTTAAAAAATATCCATAAATTTATCTGTTATAGCGCAGTAGAGGCATTTTTTTTATAAACTAAAGATGAAAACCTAAAGATATCATAGTCAATGAGACCTAAACTTAATCATCGGACCTCCCAATCTGATCTGTATCTCTCTGATCAACCCAATTGTTAGCTGGTAGAGAATGCCTTGAGGCATTAAGCACGCTTTTTGGACGATAATGTACAATAAAATTTGTTAAATAAATAATAAATTAAATCCGACTTTTGTGTAATGTTTCTTTGTGTATTAAAGTTTAAATATTAATTTAAAAAAAAAATACTTTTTTTTTTAAAAAATGTAATGAAATGTATAAAAAAAAACTATAATTTAAGTCACCCAACGGTAAATGCAATAATTAATATTTCCAATTTCAATGAGATCGGATAATGTGTTGGTTAAAATACTAGATACGGATACTAGATACTGATACTGATCGGTTCGTTTAGAGACAACATCATCATTCTTAACTTAACTCTAATCTATTTAGATTAGAGATTTTAATTAAATACAACAGTTTTAAATACATCAGACATTCAAAATTTAGACTATAATGCTCAATAGCCATAAACACTACAGTGTTATAAGTTCATTAGCGCTCACTCAGCGCTCGAACGTCGACGCTCAACGCTGGTTTTTACAACACTACTTTCAATATATAAAAAAGACACTGAAGCTGACTGACTAAACCTCACGCAAATGACAGAGAAGACTTGTCTATAGAAACGAAAATAGCTCGACTTTCTCTCTTCTATATCCACCAAGGTTTCCACTATATAGCAAAGTCACCTCTAGGAGATTTCGAACCCCAATCTACCACGCTGGCCCATTGTGAATTGATTGATATGCTCCAGTTTGTTTTAACTCTTAAGCATGTAGGTTTCGTCACAATGTTTTTGGTTCACTATCGAGCTAGTGATAATTTTAACAATTCACACATAAGTAAACACTCTGTGGCACGAACCGAGGATCTGTACTCATGACCTCACGACTAGAGGTCCAGAATATGCACCTCTAGGCTATCACCTAGTGTTATTAAAACAAGTGCTGAACGATTGAGCGCTGAGCACCACCGGTGCTAGTGAGTCTTAACCTTGACTGTTTTGAACTCGAGCTTTTTTAACTATAAGGGTTAGCTTTTTAGCGGGAACTCGAGACGAGAAGTTCAGTTTTTGTTTGTTTTTTTGTTCATACTGCAAGTGTTTTTTGTTGCGTGATGTTTGTAATAATCAAATGAAAGCATGGGACTGCATTTTTCGTGTCCTTCCAAGGAGTCCTCTTCTGTTCTAAGTAAACTTACTATCGCTTTACTGACCGACTCCTGATTTACTTCGACGGAACCGGACATTGACAGGAACCGTTTTAGACTTTGAAATTGTTTATTACGAAGAAAACTTCACACTGGCAGAATGTGCTAATTGCACCATTGCTATACTCGTATATGAAGAAAAAAACTATAAGGGTTTAATAGCATCAAACATTAAAAATTTGGACTATATCAGTCACTAGGCTTTTCTGTTTTTTTGACTAGCTTTGCGACGCTAGTCTTAAAGGTTCATGAGCGCTCTATCAGCGTTCGAGCGTCGTACACTCAACGCTCCTTTTTACAACACTACTATTGCCACTCTTTCTTAGATACAACATGCAATATACATATTTACATCGCTTGTTATTGTACTTTCATAAAAGTCCTATAGCTCTTCAAGTATGATAAAGGATTCGACACATGTCACTTCTTCGTGGTTCCTAAAAATATGACCTCTCTCATTAAAGGTCTAAAGGTCAAGTATGGCACGCCAAGCACTCCCGCCATTTACCTCGAAAATGTGAAGAAATTATACAGCCCCCAGTCCTCATTCTTGACGCCATAACAGAGGCAATATATTAAAAAGGGGACGCGAAAGGAAATAAGACTCGGTGAGTTGTAATGAAAAGGCGCCGAAAAGATTGTGAATTTCGTTTTCAATTGTTTTTCTTCATTTGCACAATTTTACTTATGATGCTCAATAGCGAAATGCTCATCAGTTTAAATGCACACACCCACGCGCAGACACAAACACACATACATTCACCTGAGTCTTACACGATAGTTCATGAATAAGCCCATCTATTTTGTATTGTACACATTTTATTTTATTAATTTATTTATTAAAAAATTATACACATGTAACGTGAAACAAATAAAAAGGAAGAAAAAGAAAAGATGTACAAAAGGCAAGCTTGTCTCCTGCGGAGATTTCTTCCAGCAGACATGGGAAAGTGAAATATAGGTCAGAAAGTCAGGTGGGTGCGTATAAATTATATAATAATTTAATAGTGTATAATAATTAACAAAATACACAAATATATACATATTTATATACAATACATATAAATACATACTTATACATACATATATATTTAGTAAATTGACAAATAATGCTCTTTTAAGCGGTTTTTAAAAATAGTAAGAGAAGGACTATCTTATATCCTATTTTATTTCATTTTTATTCTTAAAAAGAAAAAAATGTATACATACACAGTTAAATCCGTTTTTGGTAATAAGCTTTATTTATATGTATAATAAGTTCATATAAGTTTCGCTGTGGATTTTTTGTTTATAAATAACATTAAATAAATATCAGACTGTTATGTTCCATTCCCCTTTCAACATACACGTAAATTTCATACTATAATAATACTCTTTCGAATATTGCCCTGTACCGAACTTCTTGCTACTAATCCCTGTACTTGTCAACACCTTAATATGCACACATATATATTTCTTTAGAATTACTAATTGTTGCGTAAACTAGGTTTTGAAACTACCCCAACAAATTTCCGACTATGTTGAAGGGAAGACGTAAGTACTCACAGGACGATGAATGCTTGTCTCCAGCCCCGGGGCACCTCGTTGTGGGTTATGAGCTGGTTCGGTAATATTCTCTCCACACAGACACCACCACTATTTTTGATATTAATTGATTGTTGAGTGTAAGCGTAACGACCGCACTCGTGGACAGACATCAAATTGTCAGTGTTGCCAAGTTTGGCGGAATAGGACGAGGCGGGAAAAAAGCAACATAGTCGGTTTCCTAACACTAATTATGACTTCAGATAATAAGGTAAAACACGCATTCCAACTGCTAGTTGTTTTTGATAATTTAAGAGAAAATATTTTAAATTTTAAACCTTTTTATACCTTGTACTTATATAAGGAATTATTATTAATTATACATTATAATATTTATTTATACATAAAACTTACATTCATACTTACTTATAGAAAAATCTTGAAAATTGTTTCCATTAGAAATGAGAAAGAAACTCTCGACTTTTCAAGACATTTTCCTGGAGCATAAAAGGAAAGGCGGAAGACATAATTTTTATGGAATTTTCATGGTAATTACCCCCGGAGTTACTAAAAAGGGTGTCGCGGAAAATTCTGTAAAAATAACTGTTAGGTAAATGTACAAATAATTTGGAATAATTTCTATTTAAACGCCCCCGTTTTAAGGAATATTTTCATAGTATCGCCTAATTAGTGAAATGTAACTTCTCAAAAAAATACCCGCGAGGTTCAAAAGTTTCTGGCCTAACATATTTCTAGATGTCTAGAAAAAAAAAAAAATTATACGTCATTGTAATTTTCATTGATCCTGCTAATCCTGCTAATTCATGTATAATTTTGAGGCGGAAAGTTTTGAACCAACGCTCGACATAGATAATTGAACTCGGTTTCGACGTTGTTGATATTAATAGATAGATTTATTTGAAAACTGCCTCTCTCATACTTATCAGAAACGTAAGAACTTTTATGCTACTGAGAAATAAATTGAATTCTGCGCCGGTACGTATACATGGGAGATTTGTGAAAAAGAAAAAATTTGTTCTGCGGGCTCCAATTGTTTCAAAATCCTCTTCTCTTGCATACATCTATCCAACGTTTCATATGTCTGAACCAATTTTGAAAACATTTTTTCCCTCTCTTCCTCGGGTACCTCTTTCACAGCCTCTTCGAACGTAGCCAGCGCGTTGTCCGAAAACTGTTTCCTTTTTAGTTGGGACTTAATTTTGGGAAATAAAAAAGTCAGAAGGTGCTCAGTCGGGACTGTAAGGGGGATGGCTTAAAACTTTAACCGGGGTACTGTCCCTCTGACCCAGTCTGCAATCTCTCCTAAATCTCCTCGTATGTAATTCACCTGTTTTCACAAATTAATTCTTTCACTGCCACCACTTTTTCTACCGTAATAGCAGTTAAAGGGCGAGCGCATCTTTCTTCGTCAGCCAAACTTAGTCGACCACGCTTAAATTGATTGTACCAATGATACACAGTTGCCTTAGACGGGCACTTGTCTGTAAACGCCAGTATAATAAAAGGAAGTGTAATAAAAGTATAATAAAATATATTGAAGTATAATAAAAGAATCTTCAGGCTTTAAAGAACATTTAAAATCATACAAACCATCGAACGGAAATGTCGAATATCCATTTTTCAATGCGACACGATTTTTGATTCAGCTATGTAGGGGAAAATAAGGAGGAGAAATTTGAATTTGGAATGTTTTGTTTTTATGTTATAGATAGTCATGGTTTTAATTGACATCAAAATCAGCCTGTGTTCCATACATACAAATTCTTTATCGCAAAACTTTCTGAGTAGCCGGGTATTTTTCCGCGTATCGCCAACGAACATTATAAAACTCCTACAAGTATACACACTTATCCTCCAATGTACAAACAAAATCAACTCCATTACAAACACACTGTCTCATGAATATAAGGCGGAATCGCGTGACTTAATTCCTTGGGATTGACTCCATGACCCCCATAGTATAAACTGCTACGTAACGCCTCGTAGCGCCTACAAGCGTCGTAGAACGCCTACGAATATACGTAGACCGTGAAAATCCTTTCCACCAATCCGTACATTTCAGTCAAAACAAAATGTATAGGAGGTCTTTCGAATCTTGGTTATTTTGAATGTGAAAAAAGTGATGAATTGATGATACACCATAATAAGGTCATGTGACTTTGAAAGTTAATTTTTAATCTTTTAAATTTTAATATTTTAATGATAGATAGAAAATAAAATACGCTTACGCAACACTTAACACGTAGAAAATGCGTGCTGATTTCATCTCCGCCTGTTATCAAAATCGGATCTAAAAATATCGACTTTTAAGGACATTTTACTTTGAAACAATATACGAGTATGTATACAATATTTACACTTATATAAGCGAGAGATAATTGAAATATCGAATAATGAAAGTAAAATTATTTTTTTTATGGACGAACGTGGCAGACGAACTGTATGCCTGTGGTGTGGTGGTAAGTGGATACTGTCACCCATAGACATCCACGATACATGCCAACATTAGTCCAAAATGACAAACGTTGATATGCCCCCCAGATGCGCTGCGTACCTTTGGAGATATAAGAATAGATTTGGAGAAAGGGTTCGGAAAATGGGGAGGGATAGGATGGGAATGGGCTCTGGTAGATCTCACTCACTACCGAAATACGTACGTACATTAGGGAAATAAGATAAAGTGCCAAATGCAGTACATTTCAAGGTAGTCTTCTGTGAAAGAGGGGTGACGTGGCCAGTCGAATGCCCCAGCAGCCGCTGGGCGTTCTCGACTGACCACCTCTCCTCTCTTAATGGGGACAGGATAATTTTTAATCACTCATTACTTAATGATTAAGACACTTTATACCGCGAACCCGAAACTTGTGGAATGAACTGCTAGCTGAAGTATTTCCGGTACGCTATGATATGGGGCTCTTCAAGAGAGCTGTGAGCAGGATTCTGCAAGGTCGGCAGCGCACCCGCAAACCTCCTGGTGTTGCAGATGTACATGAACGGCGGTGATCAAAGTGGCTCGCCCGCTCGTCTGCCATCTATTCTATTAAGCTGTTGGATTAAGCCCGGCTGTTGGATTGCATCGTGCACCTCAAAAAGTGCGAAACTAAAATTATTAGCGCTATAAAACATCAAGAAATACAGTATCTAAAATGTAAGGCACTTTTTATAAAATATAAGTGTATCGCACGGGTCATCCATTCATTTTAAGCGGGTTTTGACTCGGGTCAAAGTTCGCGCACAGAGCAAATAAATTAACCCATCCGCTTTCGACAGATAAACCTTCGTAACGTATCCGCACCCATTTTGTATGTATATGTGTGTGTGAGATAGCAGTGAAACTTAATTTTCACTTTAGAACATATTATTTTAGGGGAATATATAAGTTTTGGGATTATTTTGCTTGATATCAATAGGGTATAGTCTAGTATGTATATCTCATATCGCAGAATCAGCATGTTGAAGTGGCAATGGGAATTGAAGCAATGTGCCGGGAAGCGCAGTATGGGACGCCCTCCGGTCACGCGACGAAAAATTTCGCTGGTAGCGATTGGATGAGAAGTTCATAGTCTGCAGTATCCAATTACCACAGATGCAGATGCTCATCTGCACATTCTTTCCATAAAAAAATATTCCCATCAACCCTGTACAAACGTGGTACCACTATTTTATACATGATCGGTGCAGGGTCGCGCCCGTTCACACGAATAAAACATTCAAATGTGAGCGAAACGCGGCCACTGAGCGGCGTGCCGCTCATATGTAACAGTTTGTACACGCGTGGAAAAGTGTATGGAAATAAATACACTAAAGCTTAGCGATAATACTGCTGAATAAAAAATCTACCACACCTTCAGCCTGAGTCCCTCCACTGCTGGATATAGACCTCTCCCTCAGACCTCCGCCACACATGGTCTTCAGCTGTTCACATTCTGCCTTTCGGGCGACTTTCTTCACGTCGTTTCCCGGTACGTCCTCGAAACCAGTGAAAAAAACTCTAAATAGTAACCCTAAGATAAAAGAACCTTAAAGAAATTTGAATTAATTTAAAGAAATAAATTAGAATTCTGGTACAATCTCTTCCCGTGGGTATGGTGACAGGGTCTAAGGGATAACAAAGCCGATACCACAAGCCTTGAGAAACTGCAGCACCTCTAAAACAGTGGACTCTCCAACCTGCATGGCCAGCGTGAAGTTTTTAGGCCATACATACCTCATGCACAAGACAATGCGCCTTTAGCGCCTGTTCTAACTAATAAATTCATTCGGTAACTATTGAAATGCAGTTAGAGTCACAAAAATTTTAGTCATTTCGAAGATTAAACATAAAAAATGCTCGTATTTCTTGATTTTATGAGAAATTATGAATAAAAATAATTCTTAAACATTTAAACATTATAAAATATATAAATGGGAATTAGATACATGGGAAACCGGCACAGGTATATCTCATTCATTTTCGAAACTCGCCACTACATTGAGAAAGTGGTAACTTAGGAAGACGGGCGCGCCTAATCGGCTATTGGATGAAACCATGAAGCACCCTATCCCGAATATTTTACATATAGATATCTTTTGCCTGTACAACGTGTCATCGTAATAATTCGAAACCACTTCAACTAATCTAAAATATATAAAACCGTCCTAGAGAAAAAAAACACATTGTAAAAACAGGTAGAATAGATTCTATCCTCGATATAGTCCTCGCTAAACTTCTTGGGCTTTGACCTTGAATGGGCGTCAACAGTCTGCGCATGTCGCTCCCACAATTTCAAACGGTACTCAATAAGGCGAGTGTGCCAGTAGGAAGGTATTGTTGCGTCTCGCACGAACTTGCGATGATATTGTATTGTAAATAGGACCTCCGTCGCATTCCAGCCCGCACCACCAAACGGACCCAAAAACAAGCTACTGCGCAGGTTTGTCACGTGATATCGCCAGAGCTCAAGAAGTTTTGCATTATTTATACTGAACTACCTATTTTCAACTTTTGTGTGATTACAAACACACATAAACACAAATACACGCGGACACACTCCCATTCATACTGCTATACATTTATCTTACTAAATTGCTATAGCTGTTATGACTCTTGTTTGTGAGGGGCAACTGGCTTCCACGATACAAGTTGTCTTAGTGTGGGTGCCAGGGCTTCATTTAATGTGTTAAATGGTTATTATCAAATAAAGGATAAAGGATTTATTTATTCAACGCGTTCAGTGACACGTATATCTTACATTTTTAGGTTTTATTCCCCAACCTTACGTCTCGTCTTGAAGTATTAAAGCCGACATATATGATACGTGACAGATGAGAAAGCTCAGAGAGAAGGCGGATATTGAAGATTGAAGATATATGGAATTACATTTTTAGCGGATATAGTACGTAACATGTCGTACGTGGGTAAAGGATTTGCCATCACATAAACCACACTGAAAATGGGATGGATGAAAGTTTCGAAGAAAATTCAAACTACAAGCGGGTACATTTTTCTTTAGAATAGCTATATAAATTTACTATCAACTGGCGTAAGTTAGCTACACACAAATGAGCAGGATATTTCACCCACATACATTATTACTGTGTCTTCGTAATGTGTTTGCGTACAATTTTAGTATGTTCTATTGTATGTATTAATCAATTCCCGCGAGCTCGGTCGTTGGAGTACATATGGTTAGTGTACTCCCACTCGGTTCAGTTCCATGTCATTCCACCGAATCTCATCTCAACCTATCCAATGCCGCCCATCCCATTCCGTCCCGTGTTTCAAACAAAGCGTTCAAACTTGTTTGAAGAGAAGACGCTTGTCTATTAAGAGAAAATAATTTTACGTCTATTAAGAGTTAGAAAAAAATCATTTTACCTACTGTTTACCTACTTTACCTCATTTAGTACAAGTGTAAAATGGCTGGTGTTAAAGAAATTATTTTTTATTGTAGCTGTATGGAGCTCCAACAAATAAGGCTGCGGTTGGTGGTGACTTTCGGTCAGTGGTACAAGGGTTAGTATTAAGTAACCGTGGTAACACGGGTGGTATAATCGGTGGTACTGCGATTAAGAAACCCCCAATTCCTACCCCAATTTCCCAATATTCCCCAATTTTACAATTGCAGTATCTCATGGCAAGAAGCTATTTCCACGCTCCTTCGGTTATAAAGCACAGTTCTATTTAAATAAACAGAGACATTGAAGTTCAGATCGGAGGCCTCAGAAGGTATCCAGCAATAAAACGAATATTAATGACGGTTTTACTGTCTCTCGTAAAATTTAACGTTTTACTGTTATATTTGGTTTAAGGCGATATAAAATGTATACGTCGCATTACAACTTTCATGTGTCAATAACGCTACGCTTATTTCTTGCATCCACCTCCTCTTCTTTTTCGTAGATTTCTTTTTCATAGGAATAAGTAGCAGACGAGCAGACAGTCCACCGGACGGTAAGTGGTTACTGTCGTCGCATATGCACGCCTACTTTTGGGTATTATAAATTGAGATTCGGAAGGGTTTACTCCGCTATAATTACCTGGGTGATTATTAATGTCGACTTTATTAATGTCTTTTGATCATCTAAGGAAGTCTACCTGATTTTATCTATTTTTTTGGTATCCCTGAATCACCTACAGATGAACTATGCATAGTTAGTAATATTGGTATTTCGGAATATTGTTATAAATTAATAAAAGCACCCGGATGAAAACTTAACCAAATTAAATTTGATAAATTGAAAGCGAATTGGGAAGGATGGGGAATAGGGAGAATCGTTATGCAATCATGTTATTACTTAACTGCCTATTATATTATTCATTTAAGTATCTTCCACTTCTGCACGTGTGTCCATACTTCCAGCTGAAACTTTGAGAATCTGATTACAGTACTCTGTATTTTTTTTAAAAAGAAGTAGGCGGCAGGCCTGCGTACAATCCACCAGTATTGATGCGATCACAACAGATCAGCAATGGTCACAGTGATACTAGTCTGTAGTGACTCGCAGAGCCCTTAAACCACAATGGAGGGGAGGGTGCACTCTGCAATCCAACAGCCTCTCACTAGGCATATTTCTAGGAATAAGGAATAAGGTAAAGTGGGAAATCAGAAATAAAATAAACAGAGATATCAAACTAGATAAAATAACATATCAAAAATAAGATATAGTGGGAATTTCAAGGTAGTCTTCCGTGAGAGAGGGGAACGAGGCCAGTCGAGTGCACCCAGCGGTTGTTGGATTGCAACGTGCATCTTCCCCCTCCGTGCACCCTCCCTATTATACTGAGCTGTACATCTTGCCCAAACAGCGACGCTACAATGCAAGGGAATCTTGCATCTTAGGGCTTTTAAGTATACATTTGTGCTGGTATTTTTATTTAACCCTGAATAAGCCACGAGAGAGCTACAGAATATGAGACGTTCAAATTGTAAACATTCTAATATTCACATTTACAAAACATAATTGTAGAGAGAAGTTGTCCTTTGTGTTGTGTACAAATATGAAATTCTTCGTTCAGTAGGTATAATATATGACAATTTACAAAAGAATTTCTCAATAATAATGTCTCATACACATCATCATCACTTTGAGCTTAATTTCACGCAGTGCTGAGTATAAACCTCCTTTGGTTTGTTGCCACCCTCGTTGGCGTCTACAATTTTAAGAGTACACATTATTAACACACACACACACATTTCGGAACTCTACACATTATTTAATTTCCGACTTATTTAAGCAAGACACGCGAGAAAACAGAGAATGCCCACGAATGTAAATATTTTTAGGTTAGTTCTCGTTGGTTTTTGTTATTATGATAAGGTTTTCCGTGTAATAGGAAATAACCGCATATATATATTAGATATATATTATTATATAAGCAAGATATTATTAAATACCTTCAAAACGAGTAACTCTTTTATTTTACGAATTTATTGTTTAGATACATAACAGAAATTTAGCTTTGAGATGCATATTTAGCTTTGAGATATTTTACACCACGTCCCGAAAATTTACCTAACTCGCTTCGAAACTCTCAAATTTCCAATTGAATTCCAAGCACAAAATACGGCCTAAATTACTCTTTGTTTAGTGGAACAGACTAACAAAGTCTAGACCGACCCGATGATCCGTCCGAGCGAACTTGTCCGATAAATTGGACTGAGGCCGACTGTTTGCAGTATTAATTACACCATTGCACCTAGATTTGGTAAAATTGGTGTAGAATAAACATCTGATTCGTGACTCAAGAAATCCTTAGTTTTATGCCTCGGGAAAGAGCGTTTTGTAGGGGGAGAGTGCACGCTACATTTCCACAGCCGATGGCCTCACTCGACCGGCCACATTACCCCTCTCTCACAGAAGACTACCTTGAAATGTACTGCATTTCCTACTTTATCGTATTTCCCCAATGTACGTACGTGTTTCGGTTGTGAATGAGATATGCCAGAGCCCATTCCCATCCCATCCTAACCCATCCTTCCTCATTTTCCCAACCCTTTCTCCCAATCCATTCCTTAATCTACAAAGGTAGGCAGCACATCCGGGGACGTGCCAACGTTTGTCATTCTGGAAAGACGTTGGCATGTATCGAGGATATCTTTGGACGACAGTATCCACTTACTGTGCGCCACCTTTTTTCTATAAAAAAAAACTCATGGCCTAAGGGTCCGTAAATCCATAATGAGCCCTTTTTTGTAGTCTACTCCTCTACATAGGCCTCCTCATGCTCCTCCTTAAAACACCACGCTGGCCTCGCGGGTTGGCGAGTCCACTGTTTTAGGGATGGTGCAGTTCCTCAGTAGTTACAGTAGCAGGTTCTTTATTCCTTACTCGATGCATCACCTGATATAAATGGTCACATATGAATTATTAATTAATAAATGGTCACATATTAATTAATAATTAATAAATGGTCACATATTCATTAATAATTAATAAATGGCTACATATAAATTATTAATTAATAAATGGTCACATATTAATTATTCCCTAAAATAAGTGTAGTCAGATAAATAGAAACCAAGACATTGAGAAAATATATGTACCTACACATCCTATTCATTCCTCCTTTCACGTCCTTACAGATCAAACCCCTCAGAATCACAAAGTCCATTTCCCATAAAGTCCACTTCCTAAGACGTCCATTTACTATCTTCATAAGTGGTGCATTTGAAACTTTAAATAACAAATGAATTAAAGATTAAGTCTTTAATTTCTTTAAGTCTTTAGTTTCACGTTTGGACTGAATTCAAAATTTCGAATTTTGAATTAAATCGCATAATTTTTAGAAGGTTCAATTAATGACCAGTTCTTTAGGAATTTAGAAATAAAAAGTTAAGATACAAATCTCCAAATAGCTCCACCAGTTCTTTAGGAATTTAGAAATAAAAAGTTAAGATACAAATCTCCAAATAGTGTAGTTATAATTCTGTGTTTAAATTTTAAACTTTAAAAAACAAATGTTCTATTAAACATTCATCAGTACGAACCATCAAATGTACCAACAAAGTACTCACAAACGCCTGTATTTCCTTGCATTCCTAGCTAATTGAGATTAACGACCTGCTTACCCGCCTGCGAGGAAACCGCCTGTGAATTACACTTTCTTTCAAGAAATTTATTGTTGCAATTTTAACGCCCTTTTTTGGGTTCCTCAAATCTTCGACCCTTTGATCCTTCGCTGGATGTTTTACGATGTTTGAAAACATGTTTTACTTATCGTTGAGCAAAGTTTATAAAAGTTCCTGTACATTTTGAAAGATCAAAAACCAAATTGTATGTTTAATAACAGATTGGGAACAAACGTGAAAATCCTATTGGACAGTGAAATGAATAAATGGGTAGAGCAACAAGTGAGTAGCTACTAAATAGAAATATATTCGCTAGAAATATTGGGTTAAGTAGTAAATAAATAGCATATGATCTCTAACAAATTGTTTTGGGTAGGAAGGATTTTCACGTTGTTTGAAAAAGGTAAATAATTATTTAAGCCGTTTTTTAAACATCCGGGTAAGATTTATCGGCCGATTAATTAAGATTTAATTAAGATTAATTAAGATTTATCGGTAAGATTTAACCGAACGGCCGACATCTGGAGAACTGTTTACAGTTCTCCAGATGTAAAAATCGGTAAAACTCGAACGCCATTTTGGTTGAAAAATCTTTCCTACTCAGAAACGATTCAGCATGATTAAGTTAAAAGTCTGAGGCGATCGCAAGCGTAGCGGAGTGATCGCCTCAGACTTCGTAGTTATTTTTTATGTAAATAGAAAGCAGCGGAATAGTCAAAAATTTTAAGAAGAAACTTACGAATTTACTAATAATCTTTTGTAGAATTATTGAACTACGAAACCCTACCTTTAATCTCTCAGTTTAACTTGGCCGCTTTTATTTTTACTTTACGCAACGTTGCGCCGTGTGATTTTGGCGGGTTTTTTTCACACTTCCGTTGGTCTTTAAAGCCCATTATTCTGAATTTCGCGATGCGAGTTGGTTTTTATGGTCAACGGATTTTTGACGGGCAACACGTGTCTCGCTAAATATTTTTTATAAAAATAAAATAAATATACGAGATGTATTTTTTTGGCACGAGGAATATTGGTGAGCTGATTTTTTAAACCTAGCTAAAATAAGACGGCCTGCAATAAAATTCCACAATAATGTCATTGCACAATATTATTGATTCCCGCCTTGTACCAAAACGAGTTTCAATACACTCCCTAAACGATCGAACACATTGCACAATCCGTACAATTGCACGAGTCTTGGGGCCTCTAACAATTAGGATTACCATTACCATGAGTCTCTCATGTGTTTCAAGTGTTGAATATAGTTATGTTCGAAGGTTTGTTGTAATAACACACAAATTTACGCTCTTCTCATACCGAAAGACAAATGTCTTCAAATCGTCCACCTAGCCAGAAGGTTTTCTCACGTATCGGAATGTCTGTTTAAATACCGGTTCAATCCATCGATACCTTGATCCTGCAGCAGTTAAGACCTGCCCGTTACAGATTTAACCTGGCAACCACGCGATTATTCCGTGAGCTATGTCGGTGACTTTGGTTCTTTGACGAATTCTTCCCGCAATGAAAGTCCGAGCATGAATAAAATCTCCCTTTAGGCATATTTGGCAAAAATACCACCAAATCATTACTAGCGTCAGACCCCAAATATCGAGATCCACTTCCGGACATTTTATACTATGAAGGTATGAAATGACTGATTTTTCCCATTGGAGTTTTTTCTACTAAACTGCGACATAAGACTTTTCAAGAAAATTGTAAATAGGATTGTGCAAGGCCGCCACCACACCGACTACGACTATAAAAGATTAAAAGATACACAAAAGATCCAATTGGGATGACCTATTGAAATACGGCAAACATGGCGACGCAAGTCTAGTATTGCTGGTATATATAAGCACTTTCTTCGGGCCGAATCTTTGCCACATTTTCTATAACAAAAAATATCTTGTCTTCAACTAAAATATTCTCCGAAACTAAACATAAACCAAAATTTTCACTAGCAAGAAGACAGAATAACTAATTATATATAGGTAAATTAACTAATTATATACAGGTAAATTAACTAACTATATACAAGTAAATTAACTATTCATATATAGGTAAATTAACTAATTATATACAGCTAAATTAACTAATTATATACAAGTAGTTCTACTAATTATATACAGGTAAATTAACTAATTATATACAGGTAAATTAACTAATTATATACAGGTAAATTAACTAATTATATACAGGTAAATTAACTAATTATATACAGGTAAATTAACTAATTATATACAGGTAAATTAACTAATTATATATAGGTAAACAAACGTCACGTGCACAAGCCGACGGGCGACAAAATTCATAATTACCTTAATAAACTTTAAATTAATAATACGAGTATAATCTAAAATCTAATAATCAAAACAGGCAAACGAATTTAATATTAATTGTATTTACCTGCGACCTACCTTCATACAACCTTCTAATAATAACACTTGTCGTCATTACCACACCACACAGATATCACTTAAAGCCCCATTTCGTAGCTTAGAGGGAAGACGGTATAATGTGTCTTGAAGACCGCCACGCCACGCATTTTGCGCAAATCCTAACTGATATTGAAAAGGACGTGTTGAACGGTGATAATGTCAACTTCCGGGGAAAGGGCATTATGACAAACCTAATCAGGTTTTTTTATGTCATTCGTAACTATAATATGAAATGTAGATGTAGTAATATGTAGATCTTAAACAAATATATGAGTATATTCCGACGTCCGACATGATCCCATTTTATTACGATCTTTTGTTTTTTGTACGTTCTCATGAATTATGATATGCATTTCAATCCATACTACGAGGAACTAAAGTATTGTTTTTAATGAAAAGATTTTAGTAAAAGATGTATTTACTTCCTTACCTCCAGGTTACAACTAATCGTTCTTCAGGTGATATGGTCTTGGGAAAATAATTTTCATATTGAATAAACATTCAAAAGTTTGAATAAACATATTCAAAGGTTTCTTTCTCCATACTTAGATAACCATGAAGCCCCTTGGAGTCATTATTTAAGTCTACCATAATATGATGGAATTCATCGAATTCACCCCGTTTAAAATATATTCACCCACTCGGTTCTACGACGGTGACGGCGCCCGCGCAGAAACCCCGCCATTTTGTGTTGTTTTCATACCCATTGTTATTATACTATACTATAAACGATGTACGTAAATTGTAAGCAATGTTACCTTAACTATTATAAATTGTATATACTCGTATTTAACTTAGAATAAAATATTTTTAACTACATCGCAGACAAATCGACATTCGGTTTTGTGATGTGTTTATAAACTGTCAAATACATATTAGAATATTAGAAAAAAATAGAAAACACAAGTAAGAAGAGAATTTTCTTGAATGTACAGATTAGTCATTTCGCACGACCGTCGCCGGAAGACTGCGAAAATTAACGGATCCTGACGTACGAAAACGCAACCAGTATGAGCACTCAATACCTACGACAAGAATCGTACGAGTATGTATACGTGCGATACAAATTCGTATCCAAAGTGTGCTCGACCGTTCTTCTTCGTTCTTCTCTCCTGAGAAGATAAGGCATTAGTTACACTTTTAACGAAACCAGAAGTTTCATAGTGTTCACAAAATAAACGTAAAGAGAATAGAAAATGATCATTCGTTTTGTTTTATCTAAAACTCCAAATTTATTGCTTGATTTTATAAAATTAATGGAATTTTTACCATCTTTTTTGCATTTTTTTCTCGAATGTCATCAAAATACTACACTTGGGCCTTTTTTTCTTTAGGGAGGCAGCGTTGCACCACAAACTTTCGCCCTAAACTAAACACAATAAATAACTCTTGAAAGATCACTTTGACCACAAGAATTTCTCCGAAATAAAACTATGGCGAGAGTTGTGATTACCAAAACCTGTAAAAACGAAAACGAAAATTACAGATCTTATGACATCTTCTGACTTCAAGTTATTTAACGACATGAGACCCGTACCTACTTCAACCAGAGACGATTCCTATACTAATTATGCAAAAATTTAGATGTTTGGATGTGTGTTACTCAATAACATCAAAACAACTGAACTGATTTCGTTGAAACTTGGCAGATAGGTAGATTGTAATCCGGACTAACATATAGTCTACTATTTGTATAGGCCACACGAACGAAGTCGCAGGCAAAAGCTAGTATTTTGCCTAATATATTGAAATCAACACTATTTCAAACAACCCGCGCTTAGAGAGACAGCAAAATCCTTTAGAAAATCGATACACACAAAAGCGAAGGATTAAAACGTGCCAAGTAAACCAGAGCGAAGCTCAGCTCAGCCCCGTTGCGGATCGCAGTGCACAGTACAAATGAAATTGGCAGTAGGTAAAAATTTGTAGCATCTTTAATGTCCTTTTAGTTTCATTACAATATAATTAATACGTTATAATCGGTCAAAACTAATTTGATAAGTTTACATATCTTTATTCTGTCAAAAGCATTTCCATACACAATAAACTATAATTATCATAATACGTGGCACAATATACCATAGTATGTATGGCAACATCAGCCTGTGTCTCTCCAATGCTGTATACAGGCCTCTCCCAAGGCTCGCCACCACTGACGATCTTCGGTCCCACTCATCCCACCACCACTGTCAAACTTCTTCAAGTTCTCGGTCCATATGGCCGGAGGGTATCTCACACTGCGCTTCTCGATACGTGGCCTCCATTCAATAAAAGTGTGGAAAAAAGTTTTTCAATTAAATGTGAAAAAAACTAGACACGTCGCCTGTTTTGAATCCAAATACCGTCACCGCGAGACTGAATTTATGCGTGGTGTGAATTACATTTCAGCTTCATGAAGATTGAATACTGATAGTTTTCTTGTATTGCCACGCGGATCCCGGAAAATTTGCAACCATTATCGCCTATACAGGATTTACCGGGATTCCAAATCCCTGGATTTAGGATTCGCGAGCAACAAATCCGTGGCGGAGGCCGTAATTTCTCATGTTTTCGTTCGACGGAGATATTCTTTGAAACTGATATTTTGATCTTTTCTTTAGTGGGTTGCGGATGCCTTATGAAGCCAGGAAGGTACGCTAAGCTTGGAGGCGAGCCTCGCCTTTGGTATCAGAACCCACTCGCAAGGTAAGTCGCACACAATCTGTAACGGTGTGGCACCGCCAGCTCAGGTGCGTGCATCTTATATAAGCAAAAAATAAACAGAGCTCATCATTTAACTAAACTTACCTACTCTAAAACTACGCTAGTGTGGGCGAAGTCACCAGTGTACGCTAGTGTTGTTTTAGTGCCCTTCACATTTTCCAGTAGATTAAAAACAATCTTTTTATAGATACCTGCTTCAAAATGTTTCTAACGAATACTCACCAATTTTCAAGTATTAGTACTCGTTTTCGCCATTTTCTAAACGAATACTCCAATACTAATCGAATAGTGAAAAGGTAGAATAAAGAGGTTTTCTATAAAAAAAAAACAAAATCTTTAGGAATCATAATTTATTTAAACCCAATCACGTACCTAGTTTTAAATTGCTAATTACGTACCGCTTGCTCGTCCGCCCACTTCCCTATAAAATAAAAAAATAACAAAAGTACTTACTCATTGAACTAAACAAATACTAATTTTAGATTAAACTAAAAATTACTTATTTTTTTACAAGTGCATGCGTAGTAGAATAGGTATTATTCGCATTTGCAAATAAGACATTTTTTTTTTAATTCGTAACGTGCCTCAAAACCAAGACACGCTACTGGAGCTTGCATGAAGCTTCAAGTGAATACCAAAAGCTATAATTGACGCGCGGGATTATTAACCTCAATGTTTCATTTATTGTAATACATGCATATTTTTATTTATTTTTGAAGAAATTAATTAATAGTTGTAACTTTTATACACAGTATAATAATTACACGGCGAATATTTCTAACACATGTTTCAATAATTTACTAGTCTATAATGATTCAACGCATAATTTGTCTCAATTTAAACCCCTTTATAAGATACACGGTTTTAATAGACATAGGTAAAGATGTTGGCCTATATAATGCCATAGCTATACTCATTCCTCAAGGCCAAGAGCAGGTTCAACGTATCAATCCCGGGTTCCCAATGCCATCAATATTTATTAGGTTGGGAGTGAGTCGGCAAACTCTTTCAAACTTAAAAATAGCGTGTTTGGATAAATTCAAAATGGAATAAAGTATTCGTTTAGAATGAAAAGTTTATAAAATAAAGAACCGCAGTACATGAACAGAACTTCCCGACTACACAGTTACAAATAGCTATTTCATTGTACTAGAGGAGTTAAAATAACGTTGTTTAAAGCGTTCTGCCAATCGATTTACACGTCAAACCTGTGGGTGAGATATACGCAGAAATCGTTCAATGTCCTGCGTGTTCAGTATAATAATGGTTTCAGGGTGCTCTTGAGGTTACTGCGTTTCAGTAGCGCATCAGGTATGTTTGCTGAGGCTCACACGGACTGTTTGTGCAATTGTGCTCAAAAGAATCGCATTCCTGATGCGCCGCGAGCGGAACAGCACAACGGCATTCTGAGTACCTTGGCGGATAAGTTGGACTGTTCCATATTGAGGCAATGGGTTGGGGTACATGCGTGCTAACTCAGTGTATCACTACTAGCGTGTTAAGGTAGCGATGTGTATAGGTTGACCTGTTGCTGAGTGTACATACTTAATTGGGCTAAATTGAAATTAACATATATTAAAATTTGTACTCTATTCGTGACGTATCTCATGTATCTCATTCGGTCGTGCCATGAAGTAGGTGTACTCCTTAAAGGTAACTCCACATTGGTCACCAAAGAAAAATACTGTCACAGTATAACTACATACCTTTATAAGACAATGGTTTAATATGGGGCCAGTTGATGACGACGAGGTAAGATGAACCAGGTACGGCCGATCAGGTAAGATGTAACAATTTATAATATCAGCATATATAACGACCCACTACACTATATAATGCCAACGTAACGATTTTGTGTTACTGTAATTTTGTGAATCTATTAAGCGATAGAACGTAACACATGTCATCGAAATAATGCAGTCTGAAATATATCAACTAATTTAAAATATTTAAAATCGTTTTAGCATAAAAATAATACGAGCACGGAGCCATTACTAGGTAGTTTTCCTTCTAGCTAGTTATTTATTCTTATGTTAGAAACGAGCAATAAGTAATAAAAAAAACCTATTGTAAAAACTTTTCCTTTTTATAGAAAGGCGGCAGACGAGCATACCGTCCACCTGATGGTAAGTGGATACTGTCGCCCATAGACAACCGCGATACATGCCAACATCAGTCCAGAATGACAGAACGCGCTGCCTTCCTTTGCATAATAAGGAATGGATTAAGATTAAAATTGGGATATGAGTGAGCTCTGGCATATCTCACTCACTACCGAAACACGTAAATACATCGGGGAAATACGAAAAAGTAGGAAATGCAGTACATTTCAAGGCAGTCTTCTGTGAGAGAGGGGTAATGTGGCCAATCGAGTGCGCCCAGCGGCTGTGGGAATGCAGCATGCACTCTCCCCCTACCAACTGGTAGAATCGATTCCACTCTCGACACTGAACATCCTATTTTCAAATTTTGCGTTATTTCAACTACACTTTGTATAATATTGTATTATTTTTTATTACTGGCCCCTTTGGGCCAAGTCGCGCTTGATTGATCAATGTTTGTGATTTATCTTCTTTTCTGTTTGTTGTATCCATTGTTTCTATTGGATGTTATTATTTGCATGTTATGTATGTATGTTCATGTTGGAATGAACCTTTATTATGTAGTCTATATCGCGCCTTTTTTCAACAAATTCTAAAACCATCAAACTTATTCACACAAATACACACAAAACACACACAAACATATATTCCTGAATAAAATAACGAATTAAAATATTCATTGGGCGCCTTTGATTCCTCGTTTGGCCGCGTTGAATAATTCATAAACTTCACCTTGGCTTGTTTTTCGGTGAGATTTTGTCAGATATCTTTATTATGATGGGGAAAATTCTAAAATTAACCTTTTTGTGTACTCGGATTACGTGGTAATGAGATTTGAGGGCGTCATCGCCGTGAATCATCGTCCAGTTTTACTTTGACGTACAACATTGTTACAAACAGTTGATCATACCATTATTTATACATGCATATAATAAAATCACAACAAAGCCATGTCTGTACCTACATTAAACTTTTTTGAAAAAAGTAATTGTAACGTGAAGCACGAATGATACAAAACCGAAAATAGCATTTTTTGAATTTTTTGTCTCTCTATTTGAACGCGTATCGCGCAAAAACTACTGGACGATTTTGAATTTAACTTAGCATGGTTACAACTCATGTGCCTAGTTAATATTCAGAGCACTTTATATCCAGATCTATTGTAAATTTTCTACCAGAATCAAGCTAACCAGCATAATCCAGAATGTTTAACATATTCAGCATATTTAGAAGAATCTTTCCCGAAGTATAACAATGGTATCTGCTCATGACTTCAACTCAATTGATTCGCGAAAGGTTCGAGAAAGAATAATTTTTCATGCGATTTAAAGAAATCAAATCTTATATCTTCATTTGTAAAAAAACGAATACCTCCATCGGCCATGTGCATCGAGACGCAGCCGTCTGCGATATAGGCGACCGGTCGCTCAGTCGTGTCCAACATTTAACACGTTAAAATTTCTTAAGATTCGTTCAAACTCAAACAAACGTGGCAGTATCACCAACATTGCCATACCATCAGCCTGTGTCTCTCCACTGCTGAATACAGGTCTATCCCAAGGCTCCAAACACTGTCTTCGATTCTTCTCAGTTAATCACCATCGGCGAGTTTCTTCTCTGCCAACGGTAGAGAAACCTATTCAGTGATTCCTAAAAGTCTATAATATACCGTACATCGATGTCAAAATGAATTCTAGAGTGGCAAAAGTAAACACATATTGAAAATGTAAGTAAGTACTATTATTCAAATTCAATTTACATTTTTAGCGGAGCGTATTCCAGCCACAGTGGCAGTATTATTTCAACATTGTCGTGATGCACCGTAGTGTTACGATAGTATTTCTGTGGCAACACACGTAGTGGTGTGCGATCGACGTAGTGTCGATGTGAATTTATCGATGCCGTAATGCGATTTTAATGCGGCACTATGCGGTCATATTGAGACCAAACGGCGTTTCGGTCAATTTACTACGTGTATAAAAAATCGAAACCGCCCCTTTTATCGTCTCCACCC
Organism: Sesia apiformis; assembly: GCA_914767545.1. NCBI lineage: Eukaryota > Metazoa > Arthropoda > Insecta > Lepidoptera > Sesiidae > Sesia > Sesia apiformis. The sequence continues at coordinate 14,846,119 of OU611965.1, read as the reverse complement.
CTCTTTCATTTTACAGAGAAAGACATACACTAAATTTAATTAAATAAAAGATAAACAAGTAATCTTAGTTTATCTCATTATACATTTTCCATAAAATTTAATTAAATCAAATTTTAATACATTTTACATGTCCTTTTAGGCGTCAAATAATAATGAATATATTCAACGTATAAAAATATATGTACATAATCTTGTACGTTGTATGGCTTTAAAACAAAGCTAGCCAATGCGGGTTGACGAGTCCATTATTTTAGAGCTGTTGTTCCTCAGGGCTTGCTGTAATGGCTTTGTTATCTGTTCTAAGCTATTCCAAAGTTACATAACACCACCTGCTGTGTGGTGAGACTTGTCACAAAGTAGGATTTGTCAGAGCCCAGTTCCCTCTAACCTAACCTAATGGAGAGTACGAGTATAATGGAATAGAAGTAATCTCTCGTCTTCTATTCTCCATCACATCCCTATTAATCCCATCAAATAGAGAATATAATGGGATAAAGGAAATACTTTATACTCTGACACATTTTGTCTCTCCTCACCCTCTCTCCCCGAGGAATAATGATGCCATGTATGGCAGATACCATCGCACGCCCACAGCCGCCAGAACACAGCTACGACATGCCCTGGGAAACTACACCACCTCTTGACCAGCATGGCCACATATCCATCATGCACGAGACAATGTGGAGGCCCATGTCCAGTAGTGAACAAATCAAGGGTTACGGTTACGGTATGGCAGATATCTAAGGGCGACAGTATCCACTTACCGCCTGGTGGACTGTTTGTTATACTTATATATTATACTTGAAAAATATATCTAGAACCAATAGTAAATGCTATTAGTGAGCCACACAATAAGTGGAAATTATGGCGAGCCCACGCACGGTAGACGTTTAATGAATTAACTTATTGTATTGTTAATACCAATAATGGGTCGACTATTGTGCGCTCATCATAATGGGCCGAATGCTTTGAATTACCCAGTACTTATTCTTCTGCCATTTATTTGCTACAATTGGTCACAGCCACAATTATTATATATTATTGATTTATTATATACAATCTTATTATAAATAAAAAATACCTTCTCTTAATACTAAATTTCTTTCCTGGAAAATGGCAAACTTTCGTTCTATGTTTTTTGTTGAGATATTTCATTGGTGTCGTTTTGTTTTCGGCAAAATGGATTGTGCGTTTCTATACAAATTCCATGACCAGTTCACGTTAAATAGACGTCACATTTCACCAGCATTGGGGTTGTCCCGTGAATATAAATCAAATTTGCATAAATCAGCACATTCACACACCTACGTGGCGGCAGGTATGCGCCGTGGTAATGACGTTTTCAACATCGAGCTACGGTAAACAAAAATGTTGTACGCCCCCAGATTGTGCCGCTAAAATGTTGCTAGACGAGGAATTCTAATATTTTCTTTTTTGCAATTCTTTATATTTTTTGACATTATACGGTATATTTATCTATATAGGCATCAGAGAAATCTTTGAGCTTTATCTGTGATGTGGAATCGCTCTCAGTTTCTTAGTTACCATTTACAATAAGTCCCTACTTTACTATTATTTACTACTAGGTACTAATTACTGTTTTATACTTATGTTATAACATTTATATACTATTTATCCTTATTAGAAGGCAGCTAATTCTTTAAAAAGCGACTAACGATCATATTGCCCAGTCGATGGGTTACAGTATGGGGAATAAGAAGCTTGGCGTGTCGTTTTAAAACCATACGTCCCTCATGTACAAGACAATTTGCATGAGAAGGCCCTTGTCCAATGGCGGATTCTAAAGGGCCGGTTACAGTTGGAACGCAGCCTTATATGGTGAAAGGTGTTCGTCACGGGAATGACATTTTAAACGTCAAGTTCTGTTAAACATCAAACATCTTTTGTGCGTTTTGAATTTTGGTTTGTCTGTTTGAACGCACATCACGCAATAACTACGGGACGGATTTTAATGAAACTTGGGATAGTTGTAGCTTGCATGCCTGGTTAATACTTAGGATACTTTTTATCCAGATCGCTTATAAAGTTCCCACGGGAATCACTAGGCGTGATGCGAACGAAGTCGCGGGCAGTGCTAATTTATATAATAAACTCGTACCAGGGCCGCGTCTGTAGGTACATTATCTATTTTTTGAAAAAAAAATCATTTCAGTGTACTCTACGAACTATACGGAGTTCAATACAACCATTTTTAGAATACTCGTATGTTTGTCTGAACACGCGTCATGCAAACACCATTGGATAGAATTTTATGTAACTCAGCTTATGACTTGAATTAGCATTTAGGGCACATTTTATCCAGATCAATTATAATTTTCCCTACTCTAACACATACTCCTACGCACTCATACGCACACTATGTCGCGGACATTGCCAGTACATACATAAATACCTACACTTTATGCATAGACACATATATAAGTATATGATACTAACAAAATACTTAGATATGTTAGTACTTTGTAACTGTTAAGACTGAACTTTTTCCAAAAAAAATTGGTAAGTATTTCTATTTTTCTGGAATACTTTCAATTTTAGCCCCTAACGACCCAACAGAGTCGATTTATCGTTTTAATTTGCCTTTGACGGTTAATTGCCGGGGCCATTGTCAATACACGTATATTACAAGCAATTTATTGAATACACAGGTGATAAAAAGCGTCAAAATATTGCCTGTGCCTGTGATAAAATACATAAAAGTGGACGCAATCTATACTCTATATATATACTCGTATCTATATGTACTACAATATACTACAATCTATATATACTCGTACATAGATTTAGATCTTTTGATAAAACATAGATCAAGCGTGCTGGTGAGAATTAAAAACGTAACATGTCCACCTTAAACGCCAGCTGGAATGTACGCTCGGTGGGGGGTGAGGGCGGATTTTGAATAACAAAAATTCAGAAGTGAAGAAAATTGGACCTATTTTATTATAAGAAAAAGTCGGCAGATGAGCATACAATCCACCTGGTACATGTCAGTGAACTGAAGTACATCTCAACTTCAGTCCAGAATGGCAAACTTTGGCATACCCTCGGATACGCTGTCTACTTTATGTGCTGGAGAAAGGATCGGGAAATTGTAGAGGGATAGGACAGAATGGGATAGAAATAGACTCTGACATATCTCACTCACTACCGAAACACGTACGTACATCAGGGAATAGGGCTAAGTGGAAAATGCAGTACATTTCAACTTAACCTTCTGTGACTGAAAACGTAACAACTACATCGCAGAGCGGCGATAGATATTCATTACTGATTGCACTGAAGTACGATAGTTTTTATTGTACTCGGTTAGCATAAGTAACAATTGTAAGGGGCCCTGAGGTGGGCCCATTGCTGGGAACACTGTAAAGGTGAACAAATAAATATATAAATAAACCAGTCTTCTCTCCAGGATTTATTATGAAACATACAAATAACTGACACTGAAAGCTTTTGCGGAGTACATACAGTACGCACGTCATCAGGGATCAAAAACTAATTGGACGTACGGAGCGAAAGTGAAACATGCCTATTAGCTACATAATATTCATTATTCGCAAGTTTCGCCCGGCATCCGCAATTTCGTCCCACTTTCAACCCACCATGATTTACCGTAGTAAATTTCAAACCTTCTAATTGAGAGCATTGTGCTTAATCATTTATAGTCACAGAACAGCCTTAGATGAGTTATTAGATGCAGCTTTTATATAAACTTGTTTCATTGCACCTTGCAAGCATTTCGATGGGCGGCAGTAGGTATTCGTTAGTAATTTACATTTGATCATTGTTTTAATTGTTTTACAATTGTAAGATAATCCTGAGTTGGCGAATTGGTGGGCAACACTGAAAACCTGCTCAGGTAATAAATAAATAAATATACATTGTGTGGTAGTTATTAGATTACATTGTTCTCTTTATCACCTCGCCCTTTCAACTAAGACCTTGAACTCTAAAGTTTGAAATTATTTATTGAAGAGTAGGTTAAAAATTGGTTCCATTATTTCCTATTTTCTGCTAGCTTTCACTCCAGGTGCCACAAGCTGTTATCTGATTCTGAAATCATACCTTCCTTTTGCCTGCCTATTATTATTATTATTATAATAAGTTTGTGGGAGTTTTAGGTTAATTAGTTTCAACATAAACAAACAAAAATAATAACCTCAACCGTTGTCAAAAAGAAACTAGTTCAAAAATATCTTCCAAAACCAAAACAATCTGTACTCATTGAAGTCAATACAGTTTTCTCCGTAACGGAAAATCACCAAAATTCTGTTTAGTGTACAAACAAGAGTGAGCCCGGGACATAAATCCGATCATCCTACGGGACCCATACCTACGGCCCGGACACAGCCAACATCCGTGCTACATCGGTTATTGGATACGTTTGCTTCTCTTGGCTAATGGGTAAAGAAGGTCACGAACTTCTTTATTTTTTGACTAACTGTTCCTCGCGGTTTCACCTGCGTGAAATTAGGATTAAAAACTGCCTACACGAAAGAGAACCTGTCGTTATAATCCATTTGGAAGTTTTCAAGTAATCGTTATTTAGCTATATTACATAAATCTACAGCTTATTTGATTACACAGTTCTCATAGCAATTTTTTTTTATGAACGAAGGCGGCAGACAAGCATACAGTCGACCTGATGGTAAGTGGATACTGTAGCCCATAGACATCCGTGATACATGCCAACATTAGTCCAAAATGACAAACGTTGGCACGCCCTTGGATGCGCTGCCTACATTTGGATATAGGAATGGATTTGGAGAAAGGGTTGGGGAAATGGGGAGGGATAGGATGACAATGGGCTCTAGCACATCTCACTCACTACCGAAACACGTATGTATTATGTTATGTTACTATGTTATTATGTACGAATGTATGTACGTATACATTAGGGAAATAAGATAAAGTGGGAAATGCAGTAAATTTCAAGGTAGTCTTCTGTGAGAGAGGGGTAACGTGGCCAGTCGAGTGCGCCCAGCGGCTGTTGGATTGCAGCGTGCAGTCTTCCCCTCAATAAATCTATTATTATTCTAGACTGAAGCCTATACAGATTTGCATTATATTTACATTATAAAAAACTTGTTTTTTCATTTTCCTCCATAACTGATGTTTACACCAGTTTTTTCTTCCGGAGACTCAATTATACGTATATAACTCAATATTATCTTATAAATCAATTATAATCAACTTATAAATCAAATTTAAACACAAAAAAAAAATATTCTATGCCTTCTACTAAAATTAATAGCTAGTCATTAATCTCTTGCCTCTCCTGTCCTGTCTTGTAAACTGGAACTCACGAGATTGCTTGAACCCTCCAAAAATCTCAGTTAATTGCCACGCTCCCTTCATTATCTAACGCCAGCCATATTATTAGGTATCCACTGCCGGACATGTACCTCATCGTGTATATTGGTCTTGTGTACTGTCTTAAAATTATCTAAGACTATCTAAGATCGCCAATTTAATTATAATCGATCTAACTTTTCCCGCGCCAGACGCCCGGGCGCCCCGTCGGAATCTCGTACGCGGGGACCACGAGATACTCCTAATTTAGAAAACCGTTCCTGGCGGAATTGCCTGGGTAGTTTAAACAAGAAAATACGTGATGTTTCTCACAACACATTACTATTATATTCTTATCTACAGTATTTAATGGCTTACTCCAAGGAACGCGATTGTGCCCGTAAAATAATTAGATCATTTAATTACACCAATATAGAATTGTTCGTTACGTTTAATTAGGTCATTTTTTATAGAAACAAGATATCAAAGGAGAATATGGTTCACCTGACAGGTGAATGTAATCACGGCTGTCCCAAAGCTCGCCATCATACCATACTATCAGCGCGTATCTGTCCACTGCTAGATACAGGCGTCTCCCAGGGCCTGCCACCGCTCACGGTCTTCAGCTTTTCTCATCCAGCAACTATTGGCGACTCTCTTCAAGTCCTCAGTCCATGTGGCCCGAGGGCGCTCTACGCTACGTTTCCCGGTACGTGGTCTCCATTCAGGGACTCTTCTCCCCCATCGGTTGTCGGTCCCGCGACATATATAGCCATACCACTGCCACTTCAGCTTGCTGATTATTCAAGCTGTGTCGCCACCTTTAGTGCTGCGTCGAATTTCTTCGTTGCGGATTTTGTCCAGCAAAGAGACTCCAAGTATAGATAGCTCTTTCTATTGCTCGCTGAGCGACTTTGAACTTGTAACCCAGGCCTACCACCAGGGACCACGTTTCGCCACCGTACGTCATTAGGGACAGGACGTCTTGATTGAAGACTTTCGTCTTCAAACGCTATCATACAGGATACATTAATTAATGTATTTCAAATGTCCTAATCTTTTTATAAAAGGAACTAACTAACGTAAATTATCGTGTTTGGTTAAGCATTACGCTTCAATAAATCTTGTTTTTTATTTCTTATTTTATTTTCCCCCGACCATGCTTTGCTGCGTCAACTCATTCACCTTCACATTAATTATAGCACCGATGTCGATTTCAACAGCCCCTATCCCCTTTAGCAGCATTGTCATCGGCTTCTTATTATCCATATCCACATATCCGTATACATCATTCCCCTTCTTCAGCTGGTCGTTCGACACGAATTTCATAAGGAACTCCATGTAACCTTTCCTCCTGTATCCCTCTTTGCAGTACATGTGTCGTATGACGTTGTACTCGCATATGAAAAGCCAGGCCAGTAGCTCGTGGGTGTGTGAGGAATACAACCCATATGAGAGACCGTTAGAGGCGAGGGTCGAGAAATAGAAGAATGAGTTGGCGTGCCTATGGGGCCAGGAGTCATCTATGAGTTTCATATGGTTTCTGGTTACAGGTGCCATGTATGTATTCTCTGGATACCTGAAAATTGATATAAAACATTTTACAAACATTTAATGCAACTGTACAGCTACAATAGGCCAAACTAAAAGTTCATAGAACTGGCTACTGTACAATACGATAGAAAAAAAAATCGAATTTTGAAAATGGAACTCTTTGCTTGTCAAAAGCCATTTGCCATTTTCAAAACAGTTATTTGTTTTTTTTCTGTCGGAATTATGGCAGCTTTGTGCTAGGTAGATTGCTCTCAATTTGAGCGAAGCTCAAAAATACTGCCTCATGGAATCGTGCCTCCAAATGCTTGAAAAATTCGACAATGGTCAATCAAATACTGTTTTGATATAGTAACAGGTGATGAAAGCTGGACCTACTGCTATGAGTCTGAAACTAAGAAGCAATCGGCGCAGTGGTCCTTATTTCTTGAAAACATTATCAATATTAGAATTCATTTAAATTTCTTGAAACAAATTAACACATGTTGATTGTTTAATAGGTCGAATAAAAATATGTAAAAATATCCATCGAAATGACAGATCACAAATTATGGAACAGAATATTGTAAATACTATGAAAATATACCTTATATCTTTAAAAGGAGCATTACGGCGGTCCACAAGCAACATTTTAATCTTATTTACTTCATAATTGCTGAACCCGATGCTTGATTTTATATTGTCTATGACAGGCAAAATGGTGGACGGGATCTTACTGAGCTGGACGCCCTTTTTCCAGTCTATGCGCCTTGTGTTTATCAAAGCTTCTTCGAGTTTGCTTGTGTCTTTAGTAGTTGGAAAAATTATACATTCTGTTGTAGCCTGAAACAGATAAGATAAATATTAATTTATTAGAACTAACTTAGGCGCTTAAGGTATTGTACAGATTAATATGTTATTAGTATAGGTAGGTTATTAACTACCTTATACGGGCTGTTATTCGAGAAATCTCAACTTTGTCTGAATGTACATATAGTGGTGGAATGATTGATTTCTAAAACATTTTAATAAGTGATTTTAGGTAGATGACTTCTTTAAAATTTTCTCGAAGAATATATTCGGCTTCAGTTATGGCCACTGTCCTCTGTATACGTGCCTCCCATGATATAGAAGCACTACTCATATTGAAGTTGTACCTCACATATGAACGCCTGTCCGACGAGATAGATTACTACCGTAGCAAGTCGGTATTAGCTTGACCTGTCCTTTTTATTGTATAGAAATAAACCTTAATGCGTAGTGATAATTTCGTGGTTTTTAGTGATTTAATGGTCATTTACTGCTTATATTTTTTTATTCAAATCAATGGGAAATATTTAACTGTGAGATTCGTGAAAGATGAAATAAGTTACCATTGATGTCACTGTCTTGTAGATTTTTCTTACGACTACATTCGTGATTCCAGAGATATGGACAAAGAAAACATACTTACTTATAATACTAACATTAATCCAAAGTAATATTTTTATTGAAGAGCATTCCTTTTTTATAGAAAAAGGCGTCTGACGACCATACAGTCCACCTGATGGTGAGTGGATACTGTCGTCCATAGACATCCGCGATACATGCCAACATCAGTCCAGAACGACAAACGTTAGCACGCCCCCGGTCGCGCTGGCTACCTTTGCAGATTAAGGAATGGATTTGGAAAATGAAGAAAGATAAGATGGGATAGGAATGGGCTCTTGCATATCTCACTCACTACTAATACACGTACGTACATTGGGGAAATACGATAAAGTAGGAAATGCAGTACATTTCAAGGTAGTCATCTGTGAGAGAGGGGTAACGTGGCCAGTCGAGTGCGCCCAGCGGCTGTGGGAATGCAGCATACACTCTTCCCCCTACAATAGCATGTTAGAAGAATAAAATGTTTGAAATTTGTCGAATAATTTTGATATGGGTACACAAACAACACTTCATACTACAGCGAACCAAAACTTTGTGAAAGAAAATAATGAAGAAAACGTTTCTTCTCATACTTATAATTTTTAAATCAAAATTGCGTACAAAAAAGATCCTAGAACTTTTGTTTGTGCCGTAAGCCTCACTTAGTAGTTAGGTATTGGAGAATCTTATTAAACTGTAATTTACGAATTTATAAAGTACTAGCGACTTGTACCGGCTTCGCTCAGGTGACATAATGATACCCTAGGAAATCCAAACATAGCCTAGGTTCATCTGCTTTAGTTTAGCTTCCTAAAATTGAAATAATTTCCACATTCTTTCTCGTAGTTATTGAGTATATCTCTTACATAAAAACTACCAAAAAACACCAATAACAGTACCAGTCGGCGGGGACATTGCGTTATTATCTGTACGTTTTTTTTAAAAAGCAGATGTTTATACAAAAATTTAAGAGATTTACAAGCCCTATCCAACGGACATGCGGTTTGTATGTATAGACGTCAAAATTATTTTTGTTTTTTAAAGAAAATATTTTAAAATTCATTTTCGAAGTTAAACCAATTTCCCTACTATATTTCTACCAAATTTCATTCCCATCCGTTATAAAATGCGTCTTGGAGATGATATTAAAATTTCATTAAACAAATTGATGTTTTGGATTCAACTCTGACCCTTAGTCGAGATAATTCGTAGTGAAACTTGTCCATAATTCGGAAGTCTACCTACAAATCTAACTTACAATCTATACAATATTAGTATATATACCCACCTTAAAACTCTTCGCCACGAACCCATTGTCCATATCTCCATATGGACAATACACTTTGAACTGGAACGCGTCGCGAACTCTCGGGTAGGCCATATTGAAGTACAGCGCGTAGTACCCGGCCATATTCAGCGGCCACAGTCTCTTTAACTTCTGTTGCAACTTCGGCCATTGCTTCAAAGGCAGCTTTACTAGAGGATCCATGCCCATAAATATTAGAAGACAGACTTGTTGCACGATAACATTCAGATTAATTCAGATCTCTAGACTGCACTAGAACTATTTTATTTATAGCAAGCGATTAATTCTCTAGCGGCTTCGCTCCAGTTGTGATGTTGGACGAAACATCAATGTCACTAAATACTGTTTCTAACAGTAAGGAGATGTAACAATAAAAGTGTCTCGTACAGCATAGCTTTAGTATTATATTTTGTTTATATACAAATTAAAAAAACATTAAATTTTTAAAGTCGTTATTACTCATCAATTAGTGATCCAACTCCCCAATCGACCGCTAACATGGATAGCGTAAAAAATGCGTAGAAATGCCTGAAACATCTGCAGTACCCTTTCCTACCAGGAAAATGAAAAATAAGATGATTGGCTCAATTACATGACTGACCATAGACATACAGACTGACATTCCACCCTGAGGTCCTCAATCCGAACCATTAAACCGCAGTCATTAAATTCTTTTTCGAAAACCTATTTATCCATCCTAGTCAGTGCATCCGTAGGCGTGCTGACAGGAATCACTAAATACTCTGCCTGCTCGGCTGACATCTTCTTTATAATCTTCTAGCCAAAGTGAACTACGTTCAATAGATAATCCCGCTTGATCGATCGATCGATAAATTGAAGCACAAATTAATTTAAACATAACTCAAGTTAGAGAAGATAAACGTAGACAGCGCTCTTGGGTTGTCATCTCTACCTGGTCATCAACATACCAGTATATTTCCAAGGACGTTTCGTTAAATTTTCGAATTCGCTTTACACGTCAAATACTTGTCCGTCTGATTCATTCCAACTGTTAAATTGGTGGCATTGACAATCTACGATTCTTATAGCCTATCCTTAAATTAATATCTGGTCAATTATTTCTACTGTTCAACATATCTAGACAAGTGGTACGAATTTGACAAAAAATACACCTTCGGAACTACAATTGCTATTACTACGTAAGCATAACCTTTTTATTAAAACGACTCTACCCTTTACCTTATCCATGCATTTCCAAGCAAATTGTCCTATTACAGTCGCTACAGGCAACAATAAAGAAAATCGTTCCACAATACCCAGTTAGGGCGGCTCCAACTACACATTGTCGCGAAGGCCTACAATAGGCGTCTGCCAGTCTGATGCCAGTCACGCCCCGAACAGAAAGGAATTCGTTTGCAACGAAAAAGTTGTGCCATTCTACAGGAGTTGTCGTGGAGCTACGAAGTAGTCGAGGAAAATGGAGTGAACAATTTACTAAATATGTAATGCTTTGATAAAAAAATGTTCTAGATACCTAATTTCATATGAGATAGTCTTATTTTACAGATATGCAAAATATACAAATATAAGCTCTCTCAATGCTATCTCGCGCTGTCTAACAATGGCTGTTTCAATGTTAGATTAGGTTAAAGATAGAAGTTTTTATTTCTATCGTTAATTCCAACAATTCTGATTGGAATAACATGTGAATTCGACAGCAGAGAGTTCCAACTCTCTAACCGTACAAATGATAATAAACTTGAAATTAACACCCATTAAGGCCGCACGTCGCTTGCGGTGTTTAGCGCGATTTTATTGAAAGGCTGACCTACAAGAATTCAAGTCACATTACAATGCAGTCGAATGAGATTGTATCTATCTCGCGTTATTAATTTGAGTTATTGGGTTACTAATATCTCTGATTCCATTATTCCAAGGCTTTCATAACTCCAAGAATTCTTACAAAAAGCGACGACGGAGTATTTATAAAAGTTAGGCAATGCGAAGCGTTACGAGTTGTTCCAAACCTCGCCTTTTCATTTCTTTGCTGCCGTTTTTTAAGATCTGCTTCATTTTTCAAATAGGTTTGCTTAAATGTTCTTGGTCATCTCGAAAACTGAACTCGAATTTGACCATAGACAAACACAATATCTTTGACGCGGCATTATCAATATCTTACTTGAGTATATAATTTATCAATTACGATAATTTAATGTGCATGACAGCGACTACCACAATACCATAAGCCAATTCGTAATACACATGTTTATTAAAACGCCGGGCCTCTCCCATTACTTGAAAACATGTACCGTTTGACAATAATTGATTGTGACTATTTGTGTTTACAGTAAACACACTATTGTTTGAATTCTCGCTCGCACGAAGTGATGACCTTCGCCGTTAGCAAAAAACGTACATCTATGACTTTAACATCGGAGTTACATACGTAAATTGTGGAAACTGCTTTATTTTCTTAAACAGAAAAAGTGTAACCCCGTTATTTTTTTATAACTTCCCCTTAGAATCGATACACACAACGTTGGCCATGGAGAGTTCTAGACCATCATAAAATGCATCTATTAGAGTGACATGCGTATTGCGAAGGCAATGACCGATAAAGCCTTTTTATTTAGTACTAAACACATTAAATTCTTTATCTGTTAATTTTGCAGTTCTCAGATGAAAAGTAGGTCAGAATGATTTCATCATAGATAACAGTAGCAACATTGATAATATTAGCGTAAGACTTAGAAAATATAATAATTCATTATGTTTGCGTTGCAAAAAGGTTGGTTTAGATTTTGTACATGATGCCGACAATAATTCTCTTCTATTTACGATAAAAAGAAACGACACTGATGCTTGCCTCATTTCAATTGACCCTTATCATGTTCTCAAATTGATTGTTTGTAAATATTATAAACACTAATAAAATTCACAGTGGCATTCCAAATTATCGAGATGTGAATTGTCAAGGACTTTGAAACCGTGAAAGTTTTAGGAAGGGGTTGAAAGATACCTCCTCGGAAATAGAGAATGTTTACAGTTATTTACCTTGGATAGTGTATTTGTTTATATGTATTATTTAATTTCATTTGACATGTGCATGTATATTTTAAATATTTATTACTATTTATATATTACCTCAATTTATTATTATTAATTTCCAAATTCTTGTCTCCAACGATTATATTTCACTTACACCTACCATACCTGTTTAACTATGGTAGGTTGTAGGCTATGTAGATAGCCTGAAAATTGGCTGGGAGAAAGGGACAAGATTTAACTTTGTTATTCTAAGTTTTTGTTATAGCCCATCAATCTAATCGCGCGATCGCAAGTGTATACAAACACTTACATATGACTTAAACTCTATAAATTGCTTACTATATACTCCCCAGTTAAATATTCCATTAGTTTATGGAAGACACTTGCATATACTGGGAATAAGTATACGTAAATAATACATATTTTTAGTCATGGATCCTCTAGTAGAATTGCCTTTAAAGTATTGGCCGAGGTTGCAACAGAAGTTGAAGAGGCGCTGGCCGCTGAACGTAGCCGGTTACTACGCGCTGTTCTTCAACATGACTTACCCGAGAGTGCGCGATGCGTTCCAATTCAAAGCGTATTGTCCTTATGGGGACATGGATAATGGATTCGTGGGGAAGAGTTTCAAAGTAAGCAGTTTTATATTTCCTTGTAAACCTGAAAAAACGAACAAAGTTTTGTATATGTTGCATGGGTTTCGGAATAGATGGTTTTGAGATAAACTTCTTCCTTCTCTCTTGTTAAGGCATAGATATTTTTAAAGCTTGCTCCGAACGTTTTTATGGTGTTAGTAGAAGACATGACGACCTGCCTGGTGATAAGTGACCATCGCCGCGACCTCATTTTCTAAAGAACGCAAACCCGGAAAATTACGAATTGCTACCGACATTTAATTTTTGTTTTCATAGTCTCAAAATGTGTCCCGCAAACATAACCTCAAACTTAATAATAGACTCGTGCCAATATTCGTAAACATTCTAGAATATGCATTCGCTGATGCTCAATGTTGTTATAAAAATCGACCGCACAATGTCGTTTGCAATTAATTCAGTAACATATAAAAGGGTGGTATCAATTTTTCCTCTCGGAACTTCTAACTCTGCCTCCACTTCTTTCTATCTCTAACACATTATTAGTGACAAAATCCTGTCGGTCACGTTCCTTATTAAGCCAACGCTTAAGACAATTGTTTCTCACTTATTCAAACTCACTTGAAGTTCAGGACTATCTTATTCAACTGTAAAACTGAGATTCCACTACAAACAGCTTCGGAGTGGGCGCCGTTCGTTGAGTCAAGCATTTCCAAATGCGAATGCAGATTCTAATTGTGGAATGCCGTCCTCTTTGAAATGCTCGAAGCGCCCGCTCGTCCTGAAGTTGCATTGAAATGTAGGTACCGCATTTCCTAATTTACCGTATTTCCCCAATATACGTACTTATTTCGGTAGTGACATATGCCAGAGCCCATTCCCATCCCAACCTATTCCTCACCATTTTCGCAACACTTTCTCCCAATCCATTCTTTAATCTGCAAAGGTAGGCAGCGCGTCCGGGAGCGTGCCAACGTTTGTGATTCTGGACTGATGTTGGCATGTATCGCGGATGACTATGGACGACAGACTATGACTTACCATCAGGTGAACTGTATGTTCTGAATGAATTGTTCAATATAATTCCCACCTCAGGTTTCTAGAACCACACCTCCCGTCACAGAAGTGCGGTCCATCCGCATTGCCTAGATACGGAGGTGTCGCGTACTGTTCGGTCCAAACATTATTTTATATCGCGAACTCGTAGGCTATGGAACGAACTGCCTCAAGAGGTCTTCCCATTAAGCTACGACTTGGGGTTCTTCAAGAAAGCTGTGAATAGGATTTTGCAAGGTCGGCGGCGCACCCGCATACCCCCTGTTGTTGCAGGTGTCCATGGGCGACGGTAACACATGCCATCACATGGGACCGCTTTCTCGTCCGTCCTCTTCTCTATAAAAAACAAATGCTCGTCTGTCACCTTTTTTCTTTAAAAAAAGCTGCCTTCAGTGGACGCTTAGCTTAACATAACGTTTGATGCATACTTATATTTTAACTAATTTCAAAATATGTCAGGGTATAACAGAGTGCATAATGTTCCCAACAACGGAAGATACAAGAAACCTTGAAGAGGCGTTAATAAACACTACAAAAATCGACTGGGCGCAAGGAGTTAAATTCAACGCTGTACCGTCATCCATGGTGCCTGCTCTGGACTTCATGAAATCAACCATCGGCTTTAGTAATTATAAAATGATTAGAACAAAAATGTTATTCCGTGATCGTCAGATGAAACCGTTTAAAAACCTCAGGTATGTCTATGTTTTTATGAACACAAATAGAACAAAGACTGATAGAAGAAATAGAACAACAAATATGTGAAATATTGGTACCTTAAAATCACCTTACAGAATCTAGGTACTCATTCTATCGAAATAGCAAAACGTTTATTTCATTATTTTATTTTATTGTTTCTCAAACTATTCTCCGTGAGCGTCAATACACTTTTTCATACGAATAAACCAATTTGCATAACATTTATTCCACTCCTCCGTGGTGACCTCGGAAACGTGTTTGTCATACTCTTCGACAGCCTCTTCTAGCGATGGAAATCGTTGACCGCGTAATTGGTTCTTAATTTTTGGAAACAAGAAGAAGTCACAAGGTGCCAAGACACAGTCCCGACTGTGTGGAGGATGGCTCATGGGTTCAAAGGTTTTCGCCTTTAAAATGTCGTTTGTCTGTTTGGCCGTGAGTGAGCTGGCATTGTCATGGTGCAACATGAGGCGTTTTCATTTGTTCCGGCAAGCAAAAGCAAAGCAACAGTAGCCAAGCGTCCAGGTTTTCTAAAACAAGAAACGATGTGCGAAAAGTGCGAATGTGCGATGAAGCGAATGCACTTTGCACACGCGCCACTTTGGTGGCGCGTGTGCGGGGGTTCGGCTTATCTTGAAAGACCCAAATGGTCGATTGCTGTTTTGTTTTGGGGTCGTAGCTGTAGATCCATGTTTCATTACCTGTTACTGTGTTCCACACCAAATTTGACGCCACTTCGTTGAATCTGGTAAGCATGGCATTGCACCAAGTGACGCGTTCCGTTATTTTAGCCTCAGTCAAATTGTGGGATCCACCGCGAGCACAACTTTCGCACAGCCAAATGTTTGTGTAAGATTGATTGTATCTGACTAATGCCTATGCCTAAGGATGCCCGAATCTCATGGTAGATCACATGCCTGTCTGTTCCGATCATATGGCGCACAGCATCGATGTTTTATTGTTGACAGCGGTGGAAGGGAGGCCTTCACGAAATTCGTCACTGAGATTGACACGACCGCGCTTGAATTCTTCAAACCAGTCCAGACAACCAGTATAAATTGTCGTCTTGCGTGGTGCTTCATCGTCAAAAGCAGTTTGATGCCGAGCGAGGCTCTGCTGAGCTGTCAAATTACACTTAAAATAGTATAAAATCATACAGCGAAAAGTTTCACGAGTTAAATCCATCGTAATGTAGACACGCAATTATTAAAATGACGCCATAATGAAAAATCAAATGACTGTTAGATGAAACAAACTTTATTCCACAGCCAAATAGTTCTGTTTTCAAATATTGTAATTACTTTTTAAATATAAGTTATGTAAGTGGCCAGTTCCGGAAATTTTCAGTGTAATTCAGATATAATTAAATCACATATAGTATCTGGGTGGTTAACATCTGATAAGTTCATCCTAGTATATGAGGAGACGTCATGAAAACGCTTTCAAAGAATTTATTAAATCCTGAACAAATTCCATCAATATTATGATGTTTCATTCCCGAGTTTCATAATATTTGGATAACCAGTATCATTGTTACGCAATGTTTTTAAATAGGACCATAAATATCTCTCGCATCTAATCCACATAAACTAACTTTGTTTTCTTTACAGTTGCCCAGGAAACACGTACCTAGCGCCAGTCACCAAAGACCACTTAAAACTTGTCGACAAAACCTGGTTTCATCGGCACGCCGACTCATTATTCTACTTCTCAACTCTAGCCGCCAACGATCTCTCATACGGGCTATACTCTTCGCACACCCACGAGCTGCTGGCTTGGCTCTTCATATGCGAGTACAACTACATACGACACATGTTCTGCAAAGATGGCTACAGAAAGAGAGGCTACATGGAGTTCCTCGTGAAGTATGTGATAAACGAGCTGCTGATGAAAGATAGCGATGTATACGGTTATGTTATTGAAGGAAATGAGATGCCGATGACTATGTTGACCAAAGGAGTAGGAGATTTTAAAATGAATGACAGTGCTATTATAGTGCATGTAAAGGCTGATTAATTAGGACTAAATTGTCATAGGAAAATGTTTATGCAATAAAGAAAATAATGCAAAATTTATGTTGAACTCGGTGTTTATAAAAATCTAATTCATGTGTGTTATCGTAACTACGATAGTTAGTCAATTATTTACTATTTTTTACGGACTGTCCATTTATTTACTATTGCCTATTTGTCTATGACTTTAAAAAAAAATAAAATAAATTCGTTATTTAATTTTTATTCTTCAAATGTTCAACCCCTTTTGCAATTATTTTTACAAACTCAGAAAATGTAACTTTAAAAAAATCAGCCTTTCATATCTTATAAATCAGGCTTACCTACTGCCAACAATCGTCATTCTTGGTTTATGTCCGTATACGATAGACAAGTTATTGTACCACCGTGAGGACTGTCTGCTCCTATGTCACCTTTTCTCTATGAAGAAATTCTGATTTCTGTTAATCAGTTGAGTATTGAATACACTGCCACGATAACATTCTTTCAGTCCAATCCGGGCTGCAAAATATCCAAAATTGCGATAATTGTTCAAAAACTGATAACAGTGGATTTCATTTCATACTTTGGCTATTTTTTTTTATGGACGAAGGCGGCAAACGAGCATACAGTCCAGATGGTAAGTGGATGCTGTAGCCCATAGACATCCGTGATACATGCCAACATTAGTCCAAAATGACAATCGTTGGCGCGCCCCCGGATGCGCTGCCTACCTTTGGAGATATAGGAATGGATTTGGAGAAAGGGTTGGGAAAATGGGGAGGGATAGGATGGGAATGGCACATCTCACTCACTACCGAAACACGTACGTGCATTAGGGAAATAAGATAAAGTGGGAAATGCAGTACATTTCACAGTAGTCTTCTGTGAGAGAGGGGTAACGTGGCCAGTCGAGTGCGCCCAGTGGCTGTTGGATTGCAGCGTGCACTCTCCCCCTCTTGAAGATATTGTTAGGGTAATATTAGAGTTGTTAGAGTTAGAGTTTATATGTACATTATTGTACATCTTATATTTCAGACTGTATAATTACTATCACATCTGTAAATAGAGTATCTACGGTAGCCACTTGTTGCAATTTAGTACTTCATAAAGTGAGCGTAAAAGATCAAGCCTAAGAATCAAGATCTACACAAAGTGATTAAAATTCTTTCAAAGTCTTCATGAAGTGTAAATAGTTCGTAACTTGGAGCTGTAACGCCAAACGATGACACTCTCGGATTATATACTCGTATTGTTTAGCCATTTCATGACGAAACCGAAATTATTTACAATGATAGGAATTTTCGACAAAATTTTAGGCAAATAATTGTTTAGTCAGTTGGATAACGATAGATATTGTTAAAATTGTATCAAAATAATTACTCAACTATTTAATAGTTAGTGAGCGCTATATAGCGCTATAAAGTATACATACCTGTCATAGATAATGTTCTTTAAATAAAATAATAAAAGTTTAGTCTATGGAAAGTTACCTTGTCGCTTTAATATATGTATATAAAGGCTTCTAAAGCACGAGGCAACACCCTTTGGAATTTATAATTAAAAAATTATAATAGAAACTAACACCATGAAGAAATAATTCAAAATTAAAAGGAGGCCGAAAATTTAACCCTTACTCTATTTTATTACAAGTATCATTATGTATATATTATTATTTAAATTAGATAGAGAATGTTGTGTCAATCTAAAAAATCGTGTTCTCATTCCAAAAAAAGGGTTTTGGAAAATAGTCTTCTACTTTTTTGAGTTCACCTCTTACTGTGTCTTTTATTTCACCTCCTTTTTAAATAGCCTATATTGTGTCCTAATGCTGGACAAAGACCTCCCGCATTCTCTTCTAAGCCCTTTGATCTCCAGCTAACGTACTACAGTGCATCTAGATCTTCTCGCCACCTCTCACATATGAAAAAAATGAAACTCAGTCTCTTATTGTCGTTTATTTAATGTCAAAGAACTATAATTCACTTTATTGCGAGTAAAATTAGGATTCAATAAGACATTTTAATAAGAATTTGCGGCGGCAATTTAGAAAAAAAACAACGTATATTTTATATTTAGATACTTATTCTCACTTCGTATCTTTTCAAAAAAGAAACCATTTAGTCACGATGATTATGTGAAAAAAGCGGTCAAGTGAGTCTCGGACACGCATTAGATTAGGATTTCAATTTGTTTTTGCAAAATCTTTATTGTATTATTCAGAAAATTATATATCTATTAAGCTAATCAGAATTGAAAAGTTATTTTACTCTACAACAGTCGGCTCGTGACCACGTGTAACCCAACAAAAACGTGAAATAAAATAAATAAAATAATATAAAAAAAACGTTTTTTAAAAACAAGCTTTTACGCAAGCCGCGAAATATTCATAAATGTAGGTACCATTTACAATTCGCGCGACAAGCTTGTTGAGAACAAATAATTCAATATAAACTTATTTTATTCGTTTCAGTACATGGCTCGCATAAAAGCTTGTATTTAACAAATGTTTTTTTTTATATTATTTTATTTACACATTTTTAGTTAGAAATATTTCTCAGTCTATCCATTTCAAGTAACGCATCATTACGATAGAAAGTCATGTTTTGTTTTGCAAAGTTTCATGTGCATGCTACTAACCGTTGAGGAATGCCCACATGAGGAGACAATCCTGGCTGCAGCATCAGTTCATGCTGTAAATCATGTTTAACTAACAAATTTAAACCTACATGCAAAGTTACGTATCTCTGCTACTAACCGTTGAGGAGTGCCCTCGTGAGGAGACAATCCTGGCTGCAGCATCACGTTATTTCTATCATTTCACTGTATTGTCATCAGAACTGAACAAGCATACAAAATTTCAAAGTAGTAAGTTTAGAGGAAGTGGTTCAAATTAGGCTTGCTAGATTTAACCCAAACATACTAACAGGTGAAGTTAAAAGTTTGTAAAAAGACATACGCTTCTGAAATAAATGTGTGAAAAATGCGACAATGTTAAAAATATACTGATGTTTTCACGAATCGCTTATGTCGCAGGTGATGTACAAATTTCGATACATATTTTTATATAAAAAGACGATAAACCACCATCCATCTGGTGGTAAGTGGATACTGTCGCACATGGACATCCGCAATACATGCCATATTTGGATTTAAATATTGGAGATTATATGCCTTTGACTAATACGGATTATGAAAGATTCTCAGTTTTTTCGGAACCCTAAAAGATGAAAGGCGGTGTATTGTGTTCCCTTTCGGCTCATCATCTTCTCACCCGACCCCGATTGACGGATTATAGGCTACCCAAAGGGTTATTAAAAGATTATTTCTTTTAAAGGTTCGGGCACCTTTCGCGCGAGATATCACGCTTCTTCCATAAAAGTGTTAAACGGCGCTAAATCTAACGCTTTTAAGAATTTTCTATAACTCTCTTTAGAATTGTAAAAAACGGTAATGTAAAACATTACATTACCCTACTTACTGTGTCTCAACCCCCCATTTCATTATACTTACTCCCTATTCTTCCAATCATAATCATAATCATTTATTTCGCAAAAACACAGGTAACAAAAAACTGTGTTTAGGTACATACTCGTATGAGTACAAATCATCCCATTATGTTAGGTGTGCAAAAAATTGTCACCTTTATATTTATATTAATTATTACGTTTATCATTATAGTTACTCCAGCATCATCATAGTCACTACATTATAGTCACTTTATCATCATCATAGTTACTATAATATAGTCACTTCATCGTCATCATAGTCACCATATTATAGTCACTTCCTTATCATCATAGTCACTACATTGTAGTCACTTTATCATCATCATAGTCACTACATTATAGTCACTTCATCATCATCATAGGCATTATATTATAGTCACTTCATCATCATCATAGTTACTATAATATAGTCACTTCATCATTATCATAGTCACAATATTATCATCATTATATTATATAACTATCTTTATATTAAATTATCATTACACATTAGCATCGTCACATTGCAATATCGTCACTGTCGTGGTCAAATATTTGATAGATTCTAATATTTTTTTAGGTTTCTGATTAAGTGGGCTGTACTTTCGCAGACGTCCGTCACTATTGGCTGATGTTGGCATATGTCGAAAAGATAAAGATTAAAGATACGGTGATTACGGTTGTGGTATACTGCGTTCCTAGAGCTATGATATAGTCTTTGGTGTATCTATACGGGACTCTCATTCGTAAGGTCGTGAGTTCATATCCTTGACCCGTACCACAGAGTTACTACATTTTAAAAATAATTATTGGCGGTAAAGGTAAACATCGTGAGGAAACCCACGCGAGCTCGAGATTTAAAAAGTTATAGATGCGTGTATCCATCAATAGGCACTGGGCCCGCGTCACATATTATGCCTCGCAACCCCCTACTGATTAACTAGGGGAGGTCTGTGTCCTACAGTAGAGCGTTATATACCGATATCGTTCCATAGCTCGTTGCTAAACCTTGAACTTCGGACTTTCAAAATTAATAACTGTAAACATTTTAATTTAAACTCATTGTTGCTATCGACATTGAAACAACATTGGGCATTACCAATTAAGAGCCACAAGCAGCAAACAGTTCTATTAATAGAAGGCATCAATGAATATTATTGCAGGAACAATTTAAAGATACAAACAGGAATTTGTACAAGTACAAAGGCAGTGAGAAACGTCTTTATAGCGACCCCATATATTTGATCTTTGCTAACTGCAAACATCAATAAAGCGTGTGAGCAAGACTTCAAACTATAGCGGATTCACCATAAGTCAAAAAGTGTCAAAATCAACTGTCAAATGGCACACGATTGTAATTAATCAGAGAGGCCCGGAGTCTTTACCAATTACCAAGTGGCTTGTGGTGTTTCAGGAGGCGTCGTGACTCACAAATAATTCTCAATCAAATAATACAATAAAAAGCACGGCGTATATGACGGATCTTTAGTTTGTCGCAAACATACAGAAAAAAACCTTTACTTACCTTTAACCGTTATTTTGTATGGTGCATGCTGCAATCCCACAGCAACTGGGCACACTCGATATGTTACCCCTCTCTCACAGAACTCTAACGTAAAATGTACTACATTTCCCATTTTATCCTACCCCCTAAAGTACGTAGGTACTACGTGTTTCGGTAGAGAGTGAGATATACCAGAGCCCATTCCCATCCCACTCTGTTCCTCCCTATTTTCTCAACCCTTTCTCCAAATTTATTCATATATTACAAAAGGTAAGCAGCGTATTCAGAGGCGTGACTACCTTTGTCATTCTGGACTGTTGTTGGTATGTATCGCAGATGTCTATGAGCGACAGTATCTATTATATTTATCACCGAGTGGCACCATATGACTGTCTGCGGCCTTTTTTCTATAAAAAATCGTGATTAGTGAAATTGATACTAAGATAACCTACTGTTTAGCTTTTACTGTGCTTGTAGTTCCGGTAAATTTACCCAATAACTCATACTGCTCCTACTCGTAGCACCGCTCTCAGCGTAATCAAGTAAGACGAAGTTTGGACGGGTTAACTCTGAGATCGACAAGTGACCACTTAGGTAACTTCAACTATTGGCACTTGCCGCGCTAACTTTTGTGGAGAATTCGTTTTTTATCTTATCACAGATGTCCAAAGTATTCCCACAATTTAGCATTTTACCACAGATGTTAAAGTATATCACTAGCATTTTTGCTATCTATTTACAACCATATTTTCAAGGAATATTTATTGATTACTTTATTTTACATAATCTGTTATTATTAATATTATAATATTTTCAAAACAATTCAACCGATTTTAATAGAAAGTCTGAGTGAAATTTCGTTATTAACCGTACATTTTAGAAAATTTTTGATTATTTTTTTGTCTGACACTCATTTTTTTATTTTTCAATCTTATATTATGTTTCTATAAAAATCATATCTGATTATATCCAATAATGATGATGAATGGCCATAAATAATTTAACACAGAAATATGCATATTAATAATACATTTTAAATATTGAAAAAAAAAATGACAATGATGGGAATCAAGGGCTAATAATAATAACGTTTCTAATAAACTAGTCATAAAATAAATTTTATTTTAATAAATCCATTTACAATTATTATTATTCTGTGCATTTTTATTAAGTCTTGTACATACGAGTATATATAACTGTTCGTATTGATTGATCCCAATGTTTACATTGCATACAGGTATTATTGCATACAATACTATTATTATTTTATTACATTATAGAATTTAATAATACTAAAGATCAGGAGATGGTGGTTACCGTTAGCCCAAACTGTATTTAAGCAGTGAATCTATGAGAAATGAACACACATTCAGTACACACGAATGATTTCCTTATTATAATTACAGATTATAATCTAGGTACAATACCGGACGATATAAATGGCACATCGCGAAAATGAAGGGCGGTGAGAAAGAGATAAATAAATAAATAACACCACACTCAATGGTCCGATGGATTCCCTATGCCGTGGGTCCAGAGACACAAAGACGAAAACAACGCGCGCAACACCCAGACCCGAACAAACATCTGTCTTTAAACAAATGATTGTCCGACCGGGAATCGAACCCGGGACCTATTAAACAGCAAGCACTAATCGGTCGTACATAATCGCACACTACGTTGCGATACTGCTTTAAAAGACACTGACAAGCCCTAATGACAGAGAAATCGAGTATAATGTATTTTTCTAATTTGCAATGTTCCATATAATTTACGGATACTATACAACATTTCACACTACTAATTATTTAAAACAGAACAATTATTAAATCCTGAAATAGTGTAAAAATCCATGGTACAATAACAGGTACATTGTCTTTTAGCTCCGTGTGTAAGCTACTGTAAGCCGTGTGTGTAGGCAACAGCCTAGGAAGTGTTCAGACATACCACTTTAGAACAACACCACAGCCACAAATCTGTGGTGGTACGTGTGAATTGGCATACCCATAAGTCGGTAGTCCCGCTCTAACTACTTGTGCGATTGCGTGTGATCGATATCGTCCACACATTGTGACAGCAGTCAATGTGGACTAAGTACGAAATATGGTCCGTGTCAATTATACCAAACGTTTTCATACAAATTCGCTCTCACCCAGTTTTTGCAGCTGTGGTGTGGTTCTAAAGTTGTGTGTCTGAACATAGCCTAAGAGTTAGTTAATAGATTAATTAATATAATAGATAATCTCTATTAATATATTAATAGAGTTGATTAATAGATCATTAATAGATGATTCTCGTTCATAGGGCGATTGTACAAAGGTAATAAGTATAAATAATCTAATGTATCATTCTGAGAACTAGCAGCGCCCTAGAACTAGCAGAACTAGGTCATTAGCTTCATTCCTTGGAAACTTCATAACTGATCTGGATAAAAAGCATTCCAAATGTCAACTCGGCACATAAGCTATAACTATTGCAAGTTTCATTAAAATCCGTCCCGTGGTTTTGCTTTTAAACACACAGAAACTACAAAAATTGTTATTTTGTGCCCTAAAATATTATTATATGTATAGTTTGTATTTAAGATTTTTATTACATTTTTTTTAATATAATTAAGTAACTCCTCTAACCACAGAATTCTATAAATATAACAATAATTTCATGTCGATATGTTATCGATAAAGTAGATTATATATTCGAAATATTGAACAGTTTCAAGCAATCGATAAACATTGTTAGTCATCTATTTGTTAGCACATAGATTTTACTCTGTAATTTTTACTCAGATAGAGACGTTTAGGATCCGCATTGATTTAGACAATAAATCTGCACAATCACCCTAGATTTAGACCCAATCATCTTTTTATGGAACTTGTGCAGTCTGCATAAAGTTAAGTTTTGTTAATCTCGGCGTAAGCATGGAACTAAAGGCTACTAAAGGCACGATAAACAGATGTTTCTTTGCTTAATCTATACTCTAATTTTTAATTCCATGGAATTTGACATTTTTAGTGTTACAAACCGCAAAAATGTTCCCACAGGAAAAGTAACACGTTCCAATAGAATTAAAAATAATTGACTCTGGCTTCCAAGGTTTAAATATGTAAAATTGTATTTTTTTAATTAAAACATTATTATTATAAAGTTGCACAAGTTGCAATTGCAACTGTAATTCAATATAGAAAATAAACTTATACTTAAAATATACTCATTGAATACAAGAAATATTATGAAATATGAGATATTACGGAATATAAGAAAATCAATAAGAAAATAACATAAATCTGTGACCAGAAATAATAAGACTGGTAAAAACAGTGCCACTATGTCGAACAGACACAGTATTATCGAGGCGATAAAATATTCGGATGGCTCATTGATTTAACTATTTAAATAGTACTGTTTACATACAGTAGAGTCCGATCAAATCTGAACAACTTTGAACGGTTTAAATCGCGTATATTTAACATTATTTATATCCCGACGATTCGAACACTTTGCAGTGGACGTGGTCACGGGGTCACTAATTGATTTTACTACTTACTATTGAACTTACTACCTACTTACTTTGTGTATATTGGAATTCATGGGAAGATAAAATAAATTTCGAACTTTTAATACCACTTTTGTGTGGAAGTGGTGGAAGAAAGAGACGTTGTGTGGATCAAAATATTTTCTTTTTCACTAGCTACCGCCATCTTTTTAAAAATTCCATATTAGAATTGGAGCTTTTATTGCGTACGAAAGCGAACTCATGAATGGTTTTATTGATATTGATAAGAACGACATTTCATCGCGCAGCGTATCGGTGTCAATAGGACTCTCCACAGACGGATAGCCATAAATGTGTCGGTCGGACATTGTGGGAGCCCGCTCTAAAATGGCGGAAGTAAAGTCGTTATTAGTTAATGGAATCAAGAATATTGCTGCAATCAAATGAGACGGCGATATTAAGAAGTTACAAAGCACGTGTTACAAAAGAAGATTATGATTTATGGAGTCTTGAGCATTTAATTGATAGAGTCCACGACATTTACATAATACATGTGGATGATGATGATGACGTTAATGATAATTTAAGTGAACGTTCAGAATGGAGCGCTACAATATTAACTATTTATATATATTTTTATGAATTTCCCCTCAACTATCCAATAACAATTATAGATAAATTGATAGAATTAAAGATATATAGATTGCTAAATTATAGATTTAGCAAAAAATGCACTAGGTATATTATTTGCATTTTGCATATAGGTTTGATAAAAAAATATTAATAAATATATTAAAACCTAAGCATTTTATTAATAAAAAAGAACCAGACAGCTGGAATGTCATTATGTCACATAAAACTAAAAGTTATTTTCTAACTTTATATTGAACTAAAGATCACTTACTAATTCTGCAAGTGCGTGCGTACGTAGGTTAGGTACTATTAGTATTCGCAAATAATGAGCTAAAATTATTCGTAATTGTATATGCGAATAGTATTTTTTTTGCTATTCGTAACATAGCTATTGGAAAGTGAGCACTGTGCAGACTGCAAAACTCGACTAAGTCTAGAGAATCTCCTATTTTAAATTCGAACCTGAGAAACATTTCTCGGTCTAACACTCCGTTGTGTTAGTTTCTGTCAATCTATATAAACCTCTGTTAGCGGTAAACAGTATGTTATTCCCATTATCAAAAGTAATTGTACCAATCATGGGGATATATGCTAATGTGACGAGCTTAGATTTAGATACATTTTTATCTATTACAACTTTGTACACATAGTCAATCCACCAAGCGTATACATTACCATCCAAATCGATCGCCAATCCTCGAAAAAAGGCATTCTTGGATAACTCAAACGTTTCTCCATCCTTCGCTACAAACAAACCGTAACTACTTAAAAATACTACAT
The DNA here is from genome assembly GCA_914767545.1 of Sesia apiformis. NCBI lineage: Eukaryota > Metazoa > Arthropoda > Insecta > Lepidoptera > Sesiidae > Sesia > Sesia apiformis. The sequence goes on along the minus strand of OU611965.1, from coordinate 14,819,317 downwards.
ATCCGTACTTTGTTATCACGAAATTCTTTATTGGCTTATACTCCAAAAGCGGATAGAAGTAATCCCCTTTTTTCTGAACAATCTTATTCTCTCCCATTCTCGTAAAGTATACGCTACTACTATACATTATGCTAAGGATCGTGTCGCCAAAAGAGCTATAAGGAGCTAGCCGATTGACTTTCGTGTCCAAAACATAGATTCCGTCACTGCCTCCGAGGTAAATCAATTCATTCGCCTGATCGATATCAAATGTTCCGAAATTGAATAACGATTTCTGTGTTGCAGATAGGACGCCAAATGTGTCCGGCCTGTCCAGGTAGACGAAGCCTACCTTGTAGTACTCATCGTCGGTGATGTTGGGTTCGAAACTGTAGAAGAGGACATTTTTAGAACGCAATATAGCCATTTTGGAGATGACTACTTTGTTTCTAAACGGCGCTCTCAGATCTAGTAGATGGGTCACATTGTAGCAACTCGTATTGACTTTCACGTATTCGACGTCCACCTCGTTACCCGAAGCTGACGTTATGTAAACTAAGAGTAGTGCCAGCAACATGTTTGTGCCTGAAACAATAATAAGGTATCTTTATTGTCTTACTCCGGAACAGAAAACAATCGCACTTCAGATCCCTCGGGGCAGCAAATGTTTGCAAGATCGAGAGAGTTCTAGATTAGGACTAAAACAATGTTGGACGTGTGTATATACGATGTTATGTACTTAATAGATTTTGTCATTTCTTTTTGTTTTTATTATATTTGATCGAGTTTAATTGATTTTATTGAAACTTAGTAGTGGGTTGGGATTCGAACTCAGCAATGTGAGTCGAGAATAAATATTCTTAGGCTAAGAACGCCCTAAAGTGAAATATAACAACTTAATAAGTTGTAATTAAAAATTTACATCCTAAAGAGTTTTAGCAACATTGCCGCAGAAATTTATTTCGCTAGTCATATAATTGACTATGTAATAAATAGCTGAGGTGATTAAGGATAAATAAATACGAGTAATACGGGAAGGGGAGAGTGCTGCATTCCCACAGCCGCTGGGCGCGCTCGACTGGCCACGTTAACCCTCTCTCACAGAAAACTACCTTGAAATGTACTGCATTTCCCAATTTATCTTATTTCCCCAATGTACGTACGTGTTTCTATTGTAATATTCTCAACCCTTTCTCCTAATCTATTCCTATATTTCCAAAGTCAGGCTGCACGTGCCAACGTTTGTCATTCTGGACTGATGTTGGCATGTACCGCGGATGTGTATGGATGACAGTATCCACTTACCATCAGATGGACTGAATGCTCGTCTGTCGTTTTGTTCCATAAAAGAAATACCAATAAAAAAATCGACCAACTACAAATACAATGCAAATATATTTTTATTAAAAAATAACGTTGAGAAAGATTTAAATTAATGGCTTAATTAATAAAAAACAATCCAACGTTTTTAAAAAAAGGGTTTATACAAAACTTGTAGAGTATACAAGCCAAAGACGTATAGTTTGTGTACAAGTTCGTTATATTTATACATATAATAAAACTGTAGAACCAGCGTGTCTGTACATTGAAAATCAAAAACCAAAAACGGATAATTTTTCGTCTGTCTGTCTGTTCGAACACGCTAATCTCCAAAACTACGGTACGGATTTTCATGGCGTTTTGTACGGGTTAATTAAGCTTAGCTTGGCGCTTTGAATAGGCTTTGTTTCATCGAAATCGGCTGATGAAAAGATATCGTCGCAGGCACAGCTAGTATAATAATAAAGTTATATATGATTTATTTTCATGACAAATCGTTTTTGCTGATCCCAAAATATGTCCCCATACCCTATTGAAATTTCCATGATCGATATAGTTTAACAATAAATGCTTCTGACTCTGACTTAAAATTTATTGTCGCGCTCAAATTCCATTATAACTATAGGGTCGTTCAAAGTCATCATTTCTGTGGTCATCGTGGTCATGAGATGGATACATTAAAATAAGTATGACTGTATGTCTGGGTGCAGGAAAGAGTGGGAGTGGTACAATCCCAGTTAGCGACCTTAGTATTTAGGGTAAGGATCGTGACCGCATTACCTACTCAAGATGTCATTTCATCAATCATGTTGAATTATTTTTATCTTTAACATGTGATGTCGACAACACATTAATATGTCTCCAAAAACTGTTTCATTCTGTTTGTACAGTCCGACAAAGGTTTAAATTATTATTAGATAAATTGTGACAGTCACTTGAGCTATAATGAGGAGAAACCAGGATCTTGGGAATATTCTTTATTTAATCGATGTACAGCATAACGTTTGTAACATCAATAATTATGCGACTACAACTACGTCGCCCTAACAATATTAAGATAAAAACAGCGTAAATTAATAAATTGAAGACTCTCTTCTTGAAGTGACAAGATCGATCTAGTGAAAATTTTGTTGACATCATCAAAATCACAAAAACGAAACTTATGAAAGGAACGCTATTAAAAAGAATTAAATTAGCAGCTCGACCAAAGAGGCCGACCTCGACGCCACAGTAGGCATGTTATAGAGCTCCGTAACTGTAATCGAAACTGTAATCGGATATCCGAATTAAAAAAATATATCTATATGTAATTTCAAATAATTGCTACATTGCTGTTAGGGGTGGAATTTGAACGAGGCGAGTTTTGACTAGTTCTTGCTACTTGCATTTGAGTTGACAATGTTCGTTCTTTGCGAGGGTATATGGTAGGTGCAATTATTCCATATTTGGTTTTATTTTTCTCTGCTCTCAGTTAGTAATACATTTCTTAAAAAGTTCATTAAAACATATCCGTAACCGAAACCGTATCCGAACCCATATCCTATCCTATAATAATAAAAATGTAACTGATCGCTGTCTGTACATGGAAGATATATGAGAAAAACTATTATTGGGGGCCTTTATCCGTTAATAAAGTCCGTAGATAATAGAACCCAAAACAATGATTGTTAGAATTTTTGTTTGTTTGTCTGTTTATCTGTTTGTCTGTGCGTTTGTGCGCGCTAATCTTAGAAACGACTTAACCAATTTGGGTACGGTTTTCAGTAATGTATTGTGGTAAACTTCACTTAAAATTTAGTGTTTGTTTTATTTCAATCAGATTATAAATAAAAAAGTTATATCAATTTAAAGAATCACGTCGAATAAAGACGGTGTTTATAAACTGAAGTCCACGCGGACGAAGTCGCAGGCAACAGCTAGTGCGAAATAATTTCATATCCGTATCTGTAACCGAAATCGGTAAAGAGTATATAATATACAACCAACCCTAAGTAAAGATCACCAATTAAACTAAACTACTATATTCAAGGGAATTTGTACTGACAGGTGTAATTAGAAATATACATAGAAATATACATAACTCAATTAGATGACAAGTATTTGAATAGTAACACCATAATGCAGTTTAATTAGCACGAGCAATTGACCATTCAGTTAGTTTGTGTTCAAATTAATCAATCAATATCAGTTGATAAAATCTCACTGCAAAGCGCAGGCCTCCCGCTGTAATAGGGGCGGTTCATATCTTAAAACGCCGCGCTGACCACTACGAATTGATGAGTTCACTTTTATTGTTAATGTTGTTGAGTTCACTGGGTTATTTAGGCCTCACAACTTGCGACAGTCAGAGGGTTGGGTTGTCGCTGCCCGATATGACGCGTTGTGTTGTTACTTCTTGTCCATTTAAACCACCCGAAGTACACATGTGGGGACTTGGAAGTAACTCCTAGGGACGCGAGCAATAGGTAGAATTGGGCGCAGTTATATTGCAATTTAACAATATAGTCAGGTTATACTATAATAAACAATTATAATTGTGTCGTTACAACGAACAACAAGTTGTTGCAACCCATACACTCTGATATATTTCTAACTGGCTTCGTACTCTAAATGTTAACCCCGCAAATAAGCTAAAACTATGCCAGGTTTCATTAAAATCCGTCCATTACTGTTTTCGTAACGCTCGTTCAGACAAACGGAGACAGACAAAAATTTTAAAAATAGTTGCATGATTTTTTTTTCAAATGTGCAGACTGTTTAATCCGTTGCAATGTTATTAGATGTATTGTACATATACATTTACATGTATACATGTATTGCAAGTTGATGTGGTAGCGGGCAGGCCATATATGCCGCAAAACCGATAACCGATGGAAGAGACAAGTCCTCGAATGAAAACCACGCCCTCCGGCCAGGGGGACTGACTATTTGAACCAGTGGCTGGATGAGAAGAGGGAAAGTCCGTGTGCAGTGGCGGTCCTTGGGAGAGGCCTATATGAAACAGTGGAGAGACACATGGTACGTATGGTACTAGTGAGCAAAAATAAGAAGTATTTTATGTGACTATAGTACATAGTAGAATATGGCATTTTGCAAGCTGAATTTTAAAGCAATGAACGTTTCCACTTCAGAGTTTTATAATATAACTATGTACCGTATATAAAGTAATGTATAAAAAATATACTATATTACTGTAAAAGTGGGAGGCGAAATAGTGTGCCGACTTTAAAAAACAAATACGAACTTTAATTTCTTTGTTTGAAAAAGAACATAAAGGTAGGAAGTAGGGCACGATGATCAATATCGTCACGCGATGTTTAATAATTAATTCCACCATAACCGCCGGTGGATTGCATAAAACAACCGTAGAATCGAGCTTCATAATCGCACTAGTAAAAATGAAATACATAGATAAGTATTTTTTTTTATTTACGAGTTAGTTTATTTTTTTTAGTAAAAATGGTGGAAGACGAGCAGACATTCCACTTGATTGAAAGTGGATACTCATCTGCAGTACATGCCAAATGACATACGTTGACACATTTTTTTATGGACAAAGGCGGCAGACGAGCATACAGTCCACCTGATGGTAAGCGGATACTGTCGCCCATAGACATCCGCGATACATGCCAACATTAGTCCAGAATGACAAACGTTGGCACGACCCCGGATGCGCTGCCTACCTTTGGAGATATAGGAATTGATTTGGAGAAAGGGTTCGGAATATGGGGAGGGATAGGATGGGAATGGGCTCTGGCACTCACTATATTACTATACTCACTCACTACCGAAACACGTACGTACATTGGTGAAATAAGATAAAGTGGGAAATGCAGTACATTTCAAGGTAGTCTTCTGTGAGAGAGGGGTTACGTGGCCAGTCGAGCGTGCTCAGCTGCTGTGAACTTGTAGCGTGCACTCTCCCCCTCAATAAGTATATTGAGGGGAATTTATTAGTATTATCAATATTTATGGACTTATGGGGATATGTCATAGGTGTTTTGGATTGGATCACTTACTACACAGTTTATAGTTCGTTTTATTTATTTCACAATCCATGATACACAATACAAGTTGAATATATATCTAACTCTTAGGAATTGCGTCTCACATTTTTATTATCTGACATTTAATCCATTGACATTTTCTTACCATAAATATTATCTAGTCCTATTAAATTATTTTAGTGAGCAGTGCGTGTCACTGTCAGGTGGTAGAAAACTCTGTATGATTTATATTTTATCTCACACACCACAGACTGTATGCTCGTCTGCCGCTTTCGTGCATTAAAAAATAATAATAATAATAATGTCTCCGTCACCAGCTCTCTTATCGTCCACTGCTTAACTTGGGCCTCCTTTTGCATGCTGACCAGGCAGAGACCAGGACCAAGTCCACTCTTTTAGAGACCGTGTAGGTCCTCGGGGCTTGTGGTAGCGGCTTTGTTATCCATTAGTCGGCTTCTCCCCACGGGAAGTGAACGGAAGGGTTGGTGATACTCTTAAGCCGGCCAACACCACACCGCCATTTACGAGTCCAACAATGTACGAGTACTTTAAAATTTATTTACATACTTCCACGTAACAGTACAAATTTTTGAGTAAGTACCTACAACCATTACTTAAATAAAAAAGACTACGTTTCTTTCAGGACTTGTATGTACCTAACGTACAGTCGGCCAATGATAATGTTGATCAATTCAAAATTTAAGTTTAAGATACCAATAAAGTATCTAAATCTAAAAAAATAATCGATAATAAGATTATATATGTATATGTATAAGAATATATATATGTTTGTGTCTATTCGTATAACAATAATTATATTATTAGTTATTATTATATTATTAATTATATTATAATAATCTTATTATAAAAGTAGTGTTCAAAGTAGTTTCTTTTGGTAGGCACTATGTCTGCCCATTTCACTGCTCACCTATCGCTCTCCCAGGTATGCTGGTAGAGATCCCCTAAGGGGATGAACACGCCTTTTGTGTGTATTTTCTTTTGTAACTATTTTTATCATTTGTCCGTACAATAAAGTATATAAATCAATAAATAAAGATCATTTATCTCAGAATTTCACAAACAGTTAGGTACTTCTATTATTACACTTCAAGTAAGTACTCGTACTAGTACTCGTAAGTACCGAACTTGATGTGTCCATTGTACATTTTAAATATAATTCAGTCGAACTCACCATGAGTTTCCACTACTACAAAATATCAACACACGTCAATCCACTTGTCACTTTCTAAACCATCCCATTAACGTCATCACACCGTGGATCACACAAAGACGAGAAGTAACACAGACAATGGCGGGAAAAATATAAATTGTATTATATTGTGAAGCGCGTGTGCTCCGGCACCGCACACAATAATATAGTTGGTGGCGCGGCACCATTACTGTTAAATACCATGGCGATGAGTTCGGACAGAGAGTGGTGTGGAGTAGTTTAACCCAGCGCATGTAACATATTATATTAAAATGATTTCAAAGAAGACATACTGTTAGGACACATTTCCTAACCGGCTGAAATGGGCGGGAAAATAGTTTGTGTCGATATCTCGGTTAAGTTGGAAGAGAAGCCACATCGATTCAGTAATTATGACGGGGCATACTTTTCGAAAAATCCCAAAATTTATTATTTCAACATCTATCTATCTACAAACTAAAATTATAATAGGGTTAACTTTTCAAAAAAAAAACCAAAAGAGTAATTTCGACATCTCTATACGCACAACTTTTGACTGAGTAACGAGCGCTACAAACGTATTTAGTACAACAACAAAATTTTAAATGTTTACAACTTCTGATTAATTGACTAAAATAATTTTATTTTTCGCTAGATTAGTTATATATGTATATTAAAAGTTCGTTGACGTGTTTTGTGTTTTGCGCTATTTCGGTGCCACATTGTGACTACTCCACTTATCTCTGTTCTACACAGGACCCTCCGATTCAGTGTGTGGATACACATAAAAGTGTGGTTCGACCAATAACTGTGCATTGGTACAAACCAGTGACATGATTATTGTATTGTAGTGATAATTATATTGAAGAATAGGAACCGTGACAAAACTTGCGAGTTGGTTCAATAGTCGGCTTTACAAATCTAAAGAAATTTAATAGCACCATCCCGTATCTTCGCGTGGATGTTGTAAATGTCGTCGCCTAAAGGATGCTTTCTTATCCAAGCCGTGAGGAACGACACCACCTCTAAAGAGCGGTCTCGCCGACCCGCTTGGCCAGCCGTTTTAAGCCTCATAAACAATACAAAGTGCATAAAAAGGCCTCTGTGAATGAACGAAAAAAGCAGTGAACGAAAAATAGCTCTCGTAACGGTTACTGCATTGGCTAAGACTCCTGAAATTCTACAACTGAACTTTTTTTATAGAAAAAATACGGCAGACGGGTATACAATCCACCCGATGGTAAGTGGATACCGTCGTCCATAGACATCCGCGGTACATTTTTAATCTTAATTTCATAAGAAGCAAATCAAAGGATGCATTCGACATATTATTTAAATTAAGTATTTATTTAACTCTAAAATGATATGATATAGAAAACCTGTGTAGTAGGCGCAGTAGGAGCTTTTTAAGTAAAATACCTAAATATATTTCGTAGAACTGTGGTAATTAAATATCATAATATTTATAAAAAGAAATCTCTGTCACATGTCTTCTGTCAATACGTGTAATTCTTTAAAAAATGCATAAAATGACTTTCCTTGGTTTTTCGTATAGTTATTTCATTCAATATATTAATTGAATCATCCGAGCTACTTGGCCGAGGTCTTCTGGAATCTCTTCTCTTTCTTCCATATTACTCCGTTTGGAAGAAAGAGAAGAGATTCTAGAAGACCTCGGCCAAGTAGCCCGGAAGATTCAATTAATATGGACATCGGCCGAGAAAGCCTACACTCCACTATTCAATATATTATTCTATATAATAATACTTCTAACAACCAAAGCCAACAGTCTCTCAGAACAAAACAAAAAGAAACAACATATTAAACTATATCAAGCCTGTTTTCAATGCAAGTAGTATAATTCACAACTATGTTTTCATTTACAGTATATGTAGTAAACTTTAGAATAAAGGTAAGTAACCTAGTCGAATTTTTTATTCGAGTCAGGGATATGATATATAGAACTGTCAAACAGAGTGAAATTTGTACGGAGATGACACTTTATTGACAGTTCTACAATTTATATCCGTGACTGGAATAAAAAAATCCGACTATATAAGTTATTATGTCTGTCTCCTTTGTGGACAATGAAGTGCTGTTTTACATATGCTGTATGTAAAACAGAACGTTTCAAAATTTTACGAACATGGGGCGGTTTGGTCTAAGCAGACGGTCATAAACCTATTGAACACCCCAAGAGGCGATGAGGCGGAAAAGGTTTATCCTCTAATCACTCAGTTGGAAGTACAAAGCATAACGTCTTTTTGATGCGAAGAACAAGACCCATAGTCACTGAACCAACACAGTAATTTAATTAAAAATATCGCAAGATACACTTTTTGACACATTTAATACTTCGGGCTCGCGCACGGCAACCTGCGACCGCGATACTAATAGCTCGAAAGGAGTTCTATAAGTTCGCTTGAAAGTATTCACACGGCGTCCAACAGTCGTGCGACTGAATATCAATAAGTACCTAATAATATAAAGCGTAAACTAGGATTCCCTTATTGTGGGTCGAAGGACACACAAAAACGAACACACCACTCAGAATAGAACAAATATTTGTCTTTTGAACAAAGGAATTTCCGATCGAAAATCGAATTTGAGACCTCTTACACAACAAGTACTAACTGAGCTAATTGGTCGTCAGACTTGAGAGCTTGTCACGTGACCTAGCGACAAGCCGCCCGCGCCTTTTATGCACAAGGGATCATTTTTAAATATTGACGTATACATCTAACGTCAATATAGCGAGCACAGTAAGTACATAACTTATGTGCGTTTAACAGTACAATTACGATAGGTCGCGTATTCGCTCTAGGCTAGGCCATAAGCACAAACGATACTCGTAGCATCGGCGAACGTCTTAGACGACCGCGACGACCCAATTATTGCTGCTAATGCGGTTCTTACAAAACTCACAGACGGCACATGTACAACGTCCCCGCCAGCGGAGACGAGGACGTCACCCTCGCCACACCGTGAACACACACCGGCCTTCAGCCAACACTTTTACAAAGCATCGGCACGTGCCTGGGCACTTCTCACCGACTCGTGATCCTGCGGTACCCTCCCAAAGCAACGCCCAAACCCGAGGTCCGTTCCTTCCGCCGGCGGGGGAGCCCTTAGGTTCGTTGCTGCACACACTCTTTACTCCTGACTGAGCGCCTTCTGCACTCGCCCTAAACTATACAAGTCCGGTAACTCTTGAAAGGCCATTAGGGCCACAATAATATAGTCATTCCAAAAAAAAAGCTTTGACGATCAGCGATTTTGCGACTACATCGATACTGCATCGCGTTTTGGAGACTCCAAATGCGCGTTTTGCTGTAGTAAAAATCTCTGCTACACATTTGATAACAGTGTTTCGCAACCAGTTGGTCGCTAGTTTGTTTGCTATAAGCGACTAAGTCGCCAATCGCTGATGATAGAAGCATGGAGTGTGCTTAGAACCTTAGAACAACACCGCAACCACGACCAGCCCCTGTGCCCGATGCCTAAATAAAGAATATAACAATTAATAAATGTTGAGTTGAAAAAAACAAATCTAAATAGAAATTCTTAATCTCTCGCTAGTTAGAGATTAGCGCACCCCTGCGACGCGCTCGTGAAATAGACACAAAAGAAACAAAGGAAAAGGGAAAAGAAAAGATAAAAATAGAAGAGGGAAATAAAATGAAAGTGTTGTGAAATGACAATTAATCCTGGCTATAAAGGTATTAACAGAAGGAAAAATAACGGTAAGTAAATACCTACCAATACAACTGCAGGACAACTAAATGAATACTCTGTTTACTTTGATTTCTTCGGCATTTTCGGCTTTCTATTTTAGGGGTAAATATTAAATTTTAATAATTCTTTGAACAGTAAAAATTAAAATTGAAAAATCCTGCTTAGAATTTTGTATAATTTAATGCAGGCTCCATCGTGTAATTCAGAACACCGATAAATGAGAACTGTTTAAAAATTAGAGCAGTGAAAATATGTTTTATTATTATCTTACCATAAATTAATGGACGTTTCTTGCATTTTGAAAACCTATTTTAATACGTAAATATAAAAAATATAAAACTTGAACTTCCTCTATTACGCAGAGAATAATATGAAAGAGTGTGAATTTCAATCACAGAATTACTTTTCTCGTTGATATTTAAAAATGTCATCTTATTATTGTTTAATTAAAACACTCACCGTTTTCATAAAATAACACAAAATATTCTCTTTATCACGGCCACTCAATTTATTAACTTAAATTATATAAATGTAAACAGTGCCAATTTTATAATAAACATCGACAACGTAATTACGATAAATGTTGACAATATAAAATATCGATATTTATACAAAAATTGTTTATTACGCAAGTTTATCTCACACAATATCGACGTCACACCAATCAATTTATAAACATTGGGAATCACACTGCACACGTGAAATAGTTATAGGAATTAGATATTAACAAATACGTCACGCTTGTAACTATATTCCAGTAATTTAAACTGTGACCCCTACCACATTTCGTCACAATCATGCACATACTATTTTACTAACGTTCCTAAACTATTTTATGAACCCCAGTAGATATTTATTTTATAAATAATAGTTTTTGTATAAACATTATCCATAAGTTCAAAACCGTCAGCGAGCTACGGTAAGAACTCGGAATTTCTTCACGGAAGATCCGAAGATCACAGAAGCTGAAGCTGAGGAGACCGACAATGGGATAGACGAGTCTTCGAATTGAGACCACGTACCGGGAAGCACAGGCTGGATGGGAAGAGCGGAAGACCGTGTGGCGGCGATCCTGGGAGAAGCTTATATCCAGCAATGGTGAATGGTACGCTGATGGTATGTTATGATGCACATTGACCTGTTGCTGTAGGTCAGCTATACTCTAAGTGTGTTCCGCGGAACCCTAGGGTTCCGTGATACCTCTGTCGGGGTTCCGCAAGAATTTAGAAATAAAAAAATCAAAACACCTCTCTCTGGTCGCTCCGCGGCTGTGCGGACTCCGCGGCCGCGCGGAGACAAAACGCTATGAATGTTATTTATTTATTTATTTGTATTTGTATAAGCTTGTGTTACATTAGCTGGTACAATATCTCATAAGTTTGGTCTCAACAATTTTATACTTGTACAACGCGTTCGCTCTAAGTTTGCCGGTCTGTGGAATGCGCGTACCCTCCCCCACGTGACAACAAAACTTATAATGTGTCATAGTTTTACCCAAATATCTAACGTACACAATTTTTATTGTTACAATTAAATAAAAAATTTCGAACGTCATACACTCATACCTATCGCCAGCGGCAAACTTAAAACGAGCGGGTAGTATACTTGTAAGCGCTCAGTCTCTTTGATAAAAGCCGCCTCTGAATTAGACGCTATAGTTGTCAACTAGCGACTTTCGTCTCTAACTTCAAAGGATAAAGTCGATATTGTTTACAACGCTATTTTTAAATTTCTGTTTTTATTTTTGCTTTTTGTTTATCAAAGGTGCCGACTCGAGTATTTTCGAGAATATTTGAGATCGAGTCTAGGACTAAGTATAAAAGCGGCGATCGCGCGTTGGCGTCGTCAGTTGATGATTAGCGTTCGGAGCGATAAGTTACTACCTACTTACAAGCTCGCTAGCGAGAAACTAGTGTTCATTGTTTTACTGCCTGCTGTATTCTGTTGTCTCAGTTTTATACATTTCTTCCCTGTAGGTTCTAAATTTAGTCTCTTATACGCAGTAACGATTGTGCATTATTTAAACCCCACTATCCTGACTTGTAACATTATAAATAAAGAAGAATGGAACGTTGGCTTAAAGGTGTTAAACGTGTTCCAACAACATCTTCTAATGACGCTGAATGTTCAAAAGCAATGCGCGCGGAGAATTTAGCAATCACCGATCCAGAAGATGATGCCACGAGTGCCACGACGTCAAGCTCGACGGTTTCAAAGACGAAAAAAAGGAAGTATGATGAATCTTATATCAGTTTCGGATTTGTTGATTCCAACGGCTCACCTCTCTGCATGCTCTGTAGTAAACTGCTTCCTAATAGTTCCATGGCACCTGCCAAATTGCGTCGACATTTAGAAACCGTACACCCCGAGACTAAAGACAAGAATAAAGAATTTTTTGTTCGCAAAAAAGATCAGTTATTAGAAAGTCAAAAAAATATGATGCATGTAACACAAACTACCAACGAAAAGGCCACGGAGGCATCATACTTAGTTAGCTATCGCATTGCACAAGCAGGTGAAGCGCACACTATCGCTGAGAAATTAATAAAACCATGTGTATTAGACATAACAAAATGTATGCTTGATGAAAAATCTGCAAAGCATCTTTCTACTGTTCCGCTATCAAACGATACTGTTTCACGACGAATCCATGATCTGGCAAGCTACGTCAAACAAGAACTAGTTACACGTCTACAAAATACACGATTCGCTTTGCAAATGGACGAGTCGACTGATGTCGCTGGTTTGGCTATCCTGCTGGTTATTGTGAGATATCCATATAAAAGTTCTTTTGAAGAAGACATGCTTATGTGTTCATCGCTGCTTACAAACACTACCGGGGAAGAAATTTTTAATAAAATAAATATATTTTTTGAAGAACATAATCTCAGTTGGAACAATTGCATTGACATTTGTACAGATGGGGCCAAGGCGATGACAGGTAAAACAGCAGGAGCAGTGTCACGAATGAAAAATAAAGCGCCTAATTGTAGTTCCAGTCATTGTATTCTGCATAGACAAGCACTTGCGATGAAGCAAATGCCGTCTAATCTAAAATTAGTTATGGATGAAGCGGTAAAAATAATTAATTTTATCAAATCACGACCACTACAATCCCGATTGTTCTCATTATTGTGTGAAGATTATGGCAGCAAACATAAAACACTGCTGCTCCATACAGAAGTGCGATGGCTGTCTCGGGGAAAAACTTTAACAAGGCTATTTGAACTTAGAGCCGAGTTACAAATGTTTCTTTCAGCAGATACTTCTTTTAATTTGAAGGACCGTTTGTATGATAAAACTTGGTTGTTCCGATTGTCTTTTATGGCGGATATCTTTCAAAAACTTAACGAATTAAATTTATCGTTGCAAGGTAAACAGACAACAGTGTTTCAGGCCTATAATAAAATAACTGCTTTTAAAAGAAAATTAGATTTTTGGATCATTTGCATTGGTAAGAAAGAAATAGAAAGTTTTACGTTACTCAGTGAGTTTGTTAGCGAAAACGACTCAGAAATGTTTGAAGATAATGTGTTTGAAGAATTGGTCCAATATCTCAGTTCGATGCGCGCATCTTTTGAAAAGTATTTTCCCGAAGAACACAATACAAAAATTAAAGTGAACTCCTGGATTCATAATCCTTTTTTACCCAACTTGGAAAAGCCTGAAAACATGTCAAATGAGATATATGAATCTCTTTTAGAAATGTCATCAGACACAAGTATGGAGTCATTGTTCAAAACGACGCCTCTTAATGATTTTTGGTGCAGAATCCAAGATGAATATGCAATGCTTGGCCAAATGGCTCTGGATATTCTTCTCCCGTTCCCAACTACATATTTGTGCGAAACAGGATTCTCTACCTACGCAGCCACGAAAACAAAATATCGCAATAGACTGGACGCCGAAGCTGATATGAGACTCCAACTTTCTTCCATCAAACCTGATATCAAGCAATTGATGAAAAATAAAAAACAGTTTCATACCTCCCACTAGTTAGATTTTTTCTTTTTTAATGTTTTCTATTATTGTCCTTACCAAGTGGTGAAGTAAATAATAATTAGTAACTGATACATTGTACTTTTATTATGCTGATTAATATAGAATACACTTATAAAAATAATTGTTTTATTGTAGGGTTCCATCAAGTATTTTGCTTCCCAAAAGGGTTCCGTCATTTAAAAAGTTTGAGAACCACTGCTGTAGGTAGTCAAGTTTCGGGAGCAAGAAAAATGCTTTTTAAAAACTAAAAATTAATATATTAAAACTAATGAGATTGAAGACAAGTGGCAGAGCTTGATGCCAGTATTCGACTACTTATTTAATTAAATCTAACTTACAAAGTAATCTCTTATGGCTACATCCTAAATGCTAACTAAGCGCTAGGTTCCTAGAACTATGGGTTCGGCCGACCACCCGGTTCTGCTGACCTAGCTATCAACAGGAAGGGCTTGGGTGACGTAACCTAGGTATGTATGTCTTATTTGTGTACAAATGAAACATATATAATAGTGTATACCTTCATTGTACAAGTTTTGAAGCATGTCGTCCACGTACTCGTATATGCACATTTAAAACATTCCAAACGACTCGCGAACAAAGCTGTATACTAATGTTAGTGGTAATAATAAATAAAACTTCACAGTTCAATTATTGAAATATAGTGTTCAGTTTGTAGAAAAAGTCTGAAATGAACTTAATAGAACTCAAAACTTACACAAAGCTTTGTAAAGCAAACCGAACTTTTGCGAACTTTCAATAAGCAAGTTATCTAGCGGTTTAGTGACTGGATAAAGTTCTTTTACATTTAAATTTAAGTTTTAAATCCAGCAGCATTTAATATGGAAGATAATTCTTTTTATTGGCCAGTTAAACAGGGCTTGGCCCCAATAAAGCGAATTTAAAAAAAATAAAGAGCTTGGTCAGAGAGAGGTTCAGGATTTTCTGTTTGATTATTGTAAAAATTGTGTATTGTGCATTTTGTTATTAATAGTGATAGTTTATTAAACTTCAATAGTTTATTAAAGTGATTTTGTGCATAATGTTTGTGATACTCAAATAAAAGCATAGAACTGTTTTTCGTGCGCTTCTAAGGAGTCCTCGTCTGTCCTCAGTAAACCTACTATCACTTTACTGAGCGACTTCTGACTTACTTCAACGTGACTGGGCATTGACAGAAGACTTTAAAATTGTTTACTGCGAAGAAAACTTGACACTGGCAGAATGTGCTAATGTTTTCATTGTCATATAAGTATAAAAAGAAAAAAAGAGAGGTTCATTAGTCGGAGAATTTGATCGTAAGTTGCCAAGTATAGGAGACGTAGAATTAAGTGAGATACTGACTTAACCGATTACCAAAATTATACCTGTAATAACGCTGCCAATAAATTCCATATGACTGCAAAAAGATCGAATGATCACCAAATTGCCCTCAGTAAGTATCTTTAAGACCCCCGGCGTTGACATTGGTCCTTCGAGCCATCCTATAAAGCTAAACATGTAGGTGTTTTAGGAAAAAACTGACAAAGACAGCCCACCCTGAAATAACTAACTTACTACTACTGTTTTAAAACTACACGCCGTGGTGTCCACGCCGTGGTGAGGCGTGGACAATACCTAAATAATATACTGATTGTAAAAATAATTAGAGTCCGATAAAGTGTGTTTCAATTCAAAAAATATTTTCTAATGCCAATTAATGACAATAAATAGTTTTGTGAATTACAATAAAGTAACAATTACTGCACAAAATAGATAGCATATGAACTATCTCCTCCAGCCTGTAACGTAAGTACCATTGCAAAACACAGGTCTCATAAAGGCAGTTTTTCGTTCGTTAAATGCACGAATAAATAAAAATTCCACCCTGGATAGGTAGATGCAGAAATGCAGAAGCACGAATAGTCTAAAAAGTGGCAATTAACACCTCGTGCCATTCAATGACTCTTTAACTCGAGCAATTTAAACGAAAAATCTAACTGAGAATTCCCTTTTATAAATGCGCTACGACTAGTAACATTTTTCACCAACATCACTGAAAATGCAGTAAGATTTCCTAAGCCACTTTTTGACACGGCAGTAAATAGTTATTTGTGCTGCGGCGGCGTATAACGCCATAAAAAGTACCCAACTTGCAACCCATGATCTAGTAATAAATCTAGTAAATCAATAGTACCTATATCTAGTAAATCAACTAGTAATTCAATCGAATCGATAAAGAATCTATAAAGTGACGAACCATTTTGAAATGAAATTTAGATTTAAAAAAGTAGTTTGAGTCTATATTTTGGTTAGCTACGTACTCGTAGAAGAGCAAAAGTAGTTTCAAAACTATAACGGATCCATCTTTTCAAAAAATCCCAAAAATGTCCATGTTATATTATAAACTACCTATCTAGTGTCGTAGATAAACTATATGAGGACCCCAGAGGTAAAGGGGTCTAAGTGACAAAATTTATGTTTTGAGATAATTGAACCAAAAGTCAACAAAATTTGTAAGAGGGAAAGTTATTTTTTTTTTGTTTTGACCATTTTAGGCCAACACTTTGGCCATTTGCTTCTAATTAGTACTAACAATAGATAGCTATTGTTAGTAGCTATCTCTTGTTTATTATTAGCTATCTATTGTTAGTAGCTATCTATTGTTTATTATAGTAGATACTAACAATAGCAGTGTTAGCATGCACTACTAGTGGTGAAGGGGCAACACACTAAGTAGCAGCACCTGTCAGGGAAATCACTTGAATCACCTCACCACTAAAAAGAATAGTATTTTAACAGTCTGTTACTGCATCTAACTCAATCTTTTCGAAAATGTCACTTAGACCCCTTGACCTCTGGGGTCCTCATATAGTGTCGTTGGACAGGGTGCATCAAACTACAATATTTCTCTAAACATATTTTTTCTAAAACGTACTGAAAATAGGGAAATAAGGCTGTGACCGACACTCAGTCGCAGCAGTGACTGACACTCAGAGACTATGCTGACACTATGCCGAGTTGGAGACATGCATGAAATAGCAACGTGTCATTTTTTCTTTCTTTTATCAATTTATTTTTGTTATCTTTTTTTAATGTTTGTGTTTTGCTTTTGTTTTTCTTATTGCCTTATCAGGGCTTCCCAACCTTTTTTCGTTCATTAATAAAACTTTCCATTTATGAGTGGAGTACTCATGGTCCCCTGATAACTACATACCTACTCCTAAAAATGTCAAAGAATTACAAAGAATCCTTTGCGTACACTAGCCGCTTAGACAGGCGGTATACAAACGAATGTACCGAATTTTACCAACCCAACGCTCATAGTCTAGCACCTTAGTAAGTTATTAGTTATAAGGTTCATTTTAAACTACATATTGTAGACATAATACATTATAATAATGTTTATATAAGTTAACTGTTTTAACTTCTCAGTATTTCCGCCATTACCAATATAATTTTCACGTACCCCCAATGGGACCCCGTGTACCCCCAGGGGTACGCGTACCACAGGTTGGGAATCGCTGGCCTACATTGTTTTATTTTTCTTGTTTTATTGTATATGTGTTAGTGTATGTCGGAACAAAGTGTTGTCTATTCAAATAGAGACGAGCGCTGATATCGGTCTTAAGCAAAAGACCTTTAAGTCAACGAATTAAACTGCTCAAAGAATATAACATTAAATCAATACTTATCCCGCAGTGAAGAGAGAGCAAACTTGCTTGCAATGAGAACAGTTAACTGGTTTAGCTATCTATCTTTTTCATCTACACCGCGGTGGCGTCACAAGTTATTTGTATATTTCTTGAGTGAAAAAAATAATTATCTAATCTCTTGGAAAGAAAAACCCTAAACCGCAAGAATATTCCTAAATTACTATTTTCAGTCGCGCATGTGGAATGGACCTCGGTCCTGGAGCCGCCACTGGTCTAACTAAGTTATTCCCTAAAAGCCTCAAGAAATATATCATCAACGTCGGCATAAAAGAGCTGGTCCTGATGGATGGTGGTGATTTGTAGGGTACTATAATAACGGCATAAAGTGCCAGATGATTGCGAGGGCATTTTTCAGTTTCAATCCCCGTTACGCGTTGTTAGGAGGTATTTATAATCGTGAGTTTCCACTACATGAAAAAAAAGATCTAGTTACCTTTACCAGAAAATTGTTAACTCGACGAGAAATTCTAGTGAATTTAGGTAATCTCGGAAAAAAATGTAGGTATACTTCTACTCAATAAGATTTTAATCACTGCAATAAAAATGATTCACTTTAATAAAATATCTTGTATAAATAGCAATAATGCCTATTATTGTAACAAGACTTCCGGTTGAAATAACCAGATTTAACAATGTGTTAAATCTATGAAAAAAATCGTTAGAAATACATATCATTTTTGTTACCTTTACAATATAATTAGTAAACGTAACAAGAACAATTAAATTAAACAATTATTTCCGCTCTTATTAGTAGGTTTCGTTAGTTAGACTGGGTGGCTTAGGCCCGCTTAAAACATGAGCCGCGGCCTAGTTTACTACTTTTTGAAATTACTGGTCAGTTGGCCGGGAACCAATTTAAAAAGTAAAAAAATAATAATTTACTACTTACAAACGAGTAAACGAGTCCCAACCACTTCTAAAGATTTTGAAGACTACGTAAATTGTCTACATCTATAGATTAGTCCAGGGCCGTCTTTACCAGGGGGTGCAAGGGGTGCGGTGCACCCCGGGCGCTCACCTTTTAAAGGTAATGAAAAAACATAACGCTATAGTAAACAATTACACAATAGGATATTTGACTGTCATAGGATACACAATAGGATATTTGACTGTCATAGGATACACAATAGGATATTTGACTGTCATAGGATACACAATAGGATGTTTGACTGTCTTAGGATACACTCCCGCACCCCGGCGCAGAATAGACTTAAGACGGCCCTGGATTAGTCAGTCTTGATTCTTTTAGTATAGCGTTCGAGACACGATGTCTCGGTGCCATGATATTTTATGTAGGTATGTTAGATAAGTTTTTTCATAGCCTGTGTCTCCACTGCTGAATACAGACATCTCCCAAGGCCCGTCTTTACATAATTATGATCTTCGGCTCTGTACAATAAAAGTCGTTAATCGTAATACAAAAATATTCTTTTCAGATTTTTTACAAACCTACTAAATATATACAAAACCCAAGAAATGGTATACCTACTTGCAAAAAATACATAACATTATATTGTCAAATAGGACTATTTATTTCCATCTGTGTCCGACGAGGACAGATCTTTTGAGTTCGGACTATCTCCATTCTGTCATTACAGACTGGAATTTTTAAAGTTCGCACTGTCCCCACCGACATAATATATCTTACGCTTCGTAAAATATATGTATAAAAAATTGTGAACAAGTATACTTATAAATCAGCTGAATAGTTGAGTTATATTATAAGTACCTATACTAAATATTTTACTAAAATGTTGGCGCGCACGTTAATTCAATTACAAGAATTTTATATTTTGCCATATAGGTATGTTCTAATTTATGTTTTCTTATGTCCAGATAAGAAAACACTTAATATACATATATTTAATTTCACGTTTAATATTTTAAAATCCAAGCATGTTCATAATCGAACGACTAATGGGCTTAAAATAGGGATTGCTATTAAAGAGCTATTTTATATTCGTACCATTCAATCAAAGTGTGTGCTAGGCCTTATATAAAACTGTTCAGCTGAGTTATAAATATACCTACTTATTCACAATTTTTAAACCTACATATACTTATTTAATCCAGTAGTAAAATTAATGTCGAGGGTACAGCGCGAACTTTAAAAATTCCGGTCTATCCCCGTTCGAAGACATACGTGTGGGGACAGGCCGGAATAAACCGAAACATGTTTCAGTTACAACCTGTAGGTATATATGGGTTATAACGAAAGTAAACATACTGCAAGACGCAATTTGTAACCGATCTAAATGAAAGTTAACACGAAAACTGGTTTATTCTTGTGACCCAATAACGTCCCAGGATAGGGAAGTTAGTCTCGGTTAAGCTTTTAGATGGCATTTACTCACCATCTATAAAATACATAAGAGCGAATGGGACTACATGAAAGTTTCCATTTGAAATTGTTTATAAACCTATCGTAAGGCCCAATTAAACGGCAGGACAAACCACAATTGTTTTTGTTTCGTTTGCGAGGGAATTCTCGTAACTGACGTAGTAATCAGTGTATCGTCGTCAAGGCCGCCCTGATTAGTTCGACAATGACCGTTGTGAACTTGCGTCTGAATTACATGGACTGATGAATTAGAACTTGTGTGGTACAAAATACGAGCAAGAGAGGATGAGGTAATAACACTATAGAGATTATATCCGTGCACGAATAAGTTGATAACTCAAAATATAATTTAAAAAATAATAAGAGAAGCCATGTAAATCGCAATGACAAATGTTTTACGAAATTCTATCAAATGTTTCATTACCGTAACATTTTCTCGTCAGTACATTAGGGAAGCTTCACGTACTTAATTCAGTTAGATCTCTCTCTTCAGTCGTTCCTTCATTGCTGAAGATCGTGGTCCTGGTGATTCTGCAACCTTGTGCGGATTAAATTCTTCCATTGGGTTCTATCGGAGGCCAGTCTTGCAATGGTGTGAAATTTGAACTTGGAGTCCCTCAGCTGGTCTGACCATCTGGTTGGTGAGCGGCCTCTCGATCTTTTGCCCTCAGTGTTGCCCGTCACTATAAGCTTTTCTAAGCTGTCATTCCCCCGTCGTATTATGTGACCGAAGTAAGAGAGCAGGCGTTGGTAACATATGGAGGATAGTCGCGTTTTTACCCCTAGCTGTGACATGATTTTACCCCTCAGTTAGATAGGCCACGGCTATTAATTTATTTTTGAATTGTACAATATTTATAGATACATATTTGGATATGTTCTTTAATTCACTTTTGGTAATCAAGTCAGGATTTTGTGGAAAACTGAGAAGAATTACCTACCCATTTAGTTACCAAAGTTCCCGGGGCAAGCCAGCTATAAGATAGTGCTGTCATGTCCTGTTGAATAAAAACAATTTCTTGTGTCTTTATTCAAAGGTTTGAAAAAACGGTTACAACAATTATTGTATTGTAACTATATATATAGTTACGACAGACTAAAAATTAGATTAAATTAAAATTAGAAAATTAGGCCGATTAGTCGGTTACCTACTTGATACCACACGACAGCCCGACTCTCCATTGTATAATATCTAGATCTTTTACGAGTCACCGTTCTACACTCGCCCTAATCAAAACATGTGAATGCGACAGCTAAACAATATAGACTTACGCTAATCCACCAGAGGATCCATAGGTATGATACAAAATGAAAGATAATTAAATAGAAAGTCTGACCTTATATCCAGAGAATAGCTGCCTTTCGACCAAGCTTACGACCGCCTAACGAGCTCGTTGCCGCCACGCGTTACTCCAGGCCTGGTAGCGCTTCTTCTTGGCTTTCCATTTTAGTTTAATCATCCTTCGATATTAAGCTACGATACAGCTTAAAGCGGATACAGTCGCGGTATGGAAAAGCGCAGCGTGCGCTAATTCCAGGGTCCAAGGAGACCATAAAGGTGAGCTTAGTAATGGACAACTGGCAACGGGAGGCGTCGACCGCTAGACTGGCGGGTATGCAAAAGGTGCAGCGATATAAACGAATCGGTAGAAGTGGTTATACGAGATGTGGGTAATAAAATATGACATTACCCTATAAAATTTACCAATTTTATTGGCCCGAACAAAACATGTGCAATTACTTTTTTCTTTTAAAAATCTACGGCTCATCACACACAAACTGTTACTATTTCCTAAGTTTTAATTATTGTCTTCTATCAAAACAAAAAATCTAAAAACTCAAAATGCAATCCGCTATCTGACCCTTTCTTAGACCAAACAACTATCAAAACAAAAAATCTAAAAACTCAAAATGCAATCCGCTATCTGACCCTTTCTTAGACCAAACAACTGTCCATTGATCCGTTCATCAGACCGCTAAGGAGTGACAGATCCAGTTACGCTGGCCTCCCTAATTGCATATCATGCGGTCCAAAGTCAGACGCACGCGAATCCACTTGTGGGAATTTGTGAAACACGTATGAATTAAAAAATTCGTCTGTCATCATTTTGGGAAATATTATTGCGTTGAATTTAACTTAAGTAGTTTATTTTCAGCATTTCTAGTTTTATGGGAAAAAGTTCAATGCGAAAAAGTGACCTCCCCAACAAAATCCCTGGGGGATCCGTCTGCACTCACCAGCTCATCAGGATCCTTGAATCATGACATGGGTGTCAAGTCCTAGTGCATATTGGTGGATATAAATATCTACTCGGGAATAAGATCAACAATCAAGTGTTAATGGTAATATCAAATAAAACACGCCAAAATTTAGCAAGAGTTTAATAAAAAAATGCAAAATAATAAAATACTTCCAAATATTGAGCCTTAACACTAGGATATCTGTAGGTTTACAACATCCAAAAATACAAATAATACCTCGCACTCACACATGTGGGGGGGTTATTTTGTGGTCGCTCCAATAAAATATTAATAAAGTGGGTAAAATATATTAATACATATAATAGGTTATTGTATGCTCACCACATTGTAAAGTCCATGCATTTATGTATATTGTATGTCCATGTATAATCGCCACAAGTTTATTTATTAACATTTTTGCGAATATTCACTACAGGTTAATCACATACCTACAAATCTACCTTGTACAATTAGCAGAAAAATGGTCTTCAAACAGTATTCTAGTTTTCTATCAGACAATACTTTCCAGCTTGGTGACATAAAGAAAACCCCGTGGCAAACTAATGCATAAAAACTGGTATGTGGTGAATTTACAATGTTTTTTCTGTGGCAAATTTACAACTGTGGTGAATATACAGGAACCCCATATAAACGCCGAAATACAGCTAAAACATTTTGGGTATATTAGGACGCTAGATATTCAGCCTATGTTTGTATAATTATCTTTGCACCCCATAGGATATACCTATGCCATAAACACATATCGCCGCGGGCGCACGAGGTTAACGAAACCCCGCACAGTAGGAGTGTTTCGATACATTTAGAAGACCGCAGTGGGTGTATTCTATCAAAATGTATAAATTAAAAAAAAAACGCCCCTGTTTGTTCACGCAATGCGGTCTTGGCGAGTATTGACATATGTCGCGCGCTAGCGCCGATCCTTGCGATATATCTGGCGAATTAGATATTAATGAATATATTTTGATAATTTTGATTAATGAATTTAATGATTGATGCACGGAATAACGCAAATGGCGTCTCAGTTGCGCTTAGTACACAAATCCAAATTTAATTCAAAAATTAAATTGGACAAATGGATAAAAATGTAAAAACCCAAAGATACACAAACATAACGTAAACTTTTATATACCATAGACAGAGACGTTCGGTAAACAGTTCACTTAAAAATGAATACAGTTACACTGGAAAGTATGAATGTGTAATTTAGAAGTTACGCCTTTTTTCTATACACAAGTTTGTCGAACGTTTCTCACAAGATGTTCTTTCATGTATGTCAAGGTACACACTGTTATGTATGTTTGTATACTTTATGGGTAAAAAAAGAGTTTAAAATATGCTTCCATTATAAATTTCGTGGATTACATATATCCTATGGGGTAATTTACGATAATATAGTATCATGTAAAGGGTTGCCAATTCATAATTACAATAGTTTTTTTTTTTTATACAAAAAGAATATTGGCACTAAATTCCCGTTGCAGCAAGCACACTTTAAAAAACTATCCAATTGAATACAACAAAATGGATGTGAATAATAATTTAATAATACGTTAAAATAAAAATGGAAGATTTCTGTCGTTTCAAAATCAATTATTGTCATTTCACAACTTTGGTAAGAAATTGAAAAGACAAGCAAGTGTTATAAATTTATTGTATGACGATCTCTCAATAAGAGCGTGACAAAATGTTGTCTACGTGGGATGCGATGAGGAACGTCTCTCATCCCATCATACTTTCCTCTCAAAGGGATGGAACGGAAAGGAATGAGATTGGATTGAAACACGTACGTGGTACATTTTACAACAGTGTTCTATGAGAGTTGCACCACTCTCACGGACCGAATGAACACATAAACGTAGTCCATAGGCGACAGTAAACTCTCAGAATAGTGGACCGTATAAATGTCCCACTTTGGGAAGAGCATACAGTATCAGTAGTGGGGGGAGGGTATAAAAAAGTCGGATGGAGAGTTTGTCCACTCCTCGACTACCACCTGCCTATGCCTCCTGGCTACCAACTTGCGAAATAGCAGTTATTTCTAACAAATAAATACACAATCTAATTGTGTATTTATTTATTTGTGTCCTGTAACATTATTATCCGTCACTTTCTTTTTTATAGGGAAGTAGGCGGTCACCCACGCGGTCCCACGTGATGGTAAGTGTTAACGCCGACCGTGGACACCTCGATACATTCGATATAAAACGGAAATGCACAGCAATTAGACCGTTATATATCAAATTAAGACGTTTTCAGTGTATATCTATGACGACACCTAATTATTAACTTTACTAAAAATTTGCCTAAGAAATCGCCATACAACAAGTGTTCGACAACTATAGGTAATATTTCTTTCTAATAAGCAAGCAACAATGACCGTTAAAATCGTAGCTTTTAGGTTGGTTTCATTTTAATGAAATCTGCGCAGGGATACAAGCAATTTTCGACAGGTTTCATAATTTCAACGCTAAACATACCATCTATAGAACGACAAGGACTAAATGAACTCGATGGAGAGCATGAAGATCATTTAAGAGTTATCCATTAATCCAAACTCTAGGCGATTTATATTCGTACTAAGAGGTTTAATCAGAAATATACATGTGCGCAGACATTAATTTTATGACTGTTTATGACTTAATGAGATGAAAATGTTAAAATGTTCTTGTAATTATTATTAGATTAATTGTTAGGGCCAATCTTACTGTCATTAAAAAGTACTGGCAACATAAACAGCAACTTGAATATAGGACATCAAAACCAAGATATTTACAATTTATTACACGGCAACACATGCCTGTAGAATGTCAATCGAGATGGTCGCCGCCCTTTTTTGCCACACCCATTAGCCTTGTTGCACTTTGGTGTATTTTTCTTTTATAAAAACTTTTTTTATAAGGCGGACAATCCGGACGCGGATCCGCAGAGCAATGAAACAGACCCGACTAGTTAAAATTCATTTAATTTAATTTTTTTTTTTAATTTCAAATTGTTGCTTGCCGTGTTATTTGTAAAAGACTTCAAAATATTTGTGCAAAATTTTAAAAAAGCTATCGTATTACCAAAGGTGCGTTTTTACAATTTTTACATGTTACAGCTCATAGCTTTCGATATGAATAAGTAAAATGTAAACTAAAGTGATTATAAAACTTAATTTCATAATTTAGATAAACTAAGATAAAGAAGAGTATGGGTTCTGTCCCTACCCACGGAATGGCGAAGAAGCGACCAATTCGATAACAATTTCCTTTGACATACGCTTGAAAATGGCATTACCCTGAGCAGCGCCCGGTATTGAGCACCAGAACAGTCAATTCCAACAGTATTTAAGAACAATGAGTTTTAATAGTTCTCATATTATTCGCTTCGACGCCATTCCGTAGGTGGATATTGGCCCTAAAATTTCCTTTAAAGTATAGCTTTTGACTAGTGATTAAAATTAGCCTACATTATGTTTTATGTTTAAGTAAATACAAAAGCGTAAGTATGACGGTCCCCAATACACTATTTCTGTACCGCTCACACCCACACGCAAAAAGCGAGAGGTCTAGATAAAATTTCATTTTTAAAAGTTAATATCCAATTCTTACACTTATAAATAAAAGTTTGAGATTCTTTTCAATGCTAGTTTTACTCTTTCTAACATAAGGAAATTCATTAAGAGTGAAAGAGCAATCAATATTGCGAGTTTTCGACATAGCGTAAATGACGCGTTGTTATTAAAAAAAAAAAATTATGATGCTGCAACATCATATTTAAAGCTCTAAAATTGATAATCTATCATCGATTTTTGAGATGTATAAATATTGTCGCATTATCTATCATATCAATCGAAAACGCACACGCAATTTTTCCAAATCAGATCTTACGTCAGACAAACTTTTGTTTAAAAACAAATATTTGTACGAGACGCGAGTGTGTCCCTAGACCCACTAACACACGTCACAATCGTTTGTGATATAATTTGTTTTTATTTATTAAATAACAAAGCGTCATTTAACTTTGTCAAAATCCTTAAACCTGGCTATAAAAACATCGTAATGAACATAAATTTCTCTCAATTTTAACTTGTAAATAAATAGTTGTCATGAAAAACAAACTCTTTGGCGTTTTGAGCAAAACAGTGATGTTATGGCATCAACTAGCGATACTAAACGCTTTCATTTACATAATTATTCATTAGTTTTGACAAAGATTTAAATTACAGACGAGTTGCAATACACAATGTATTTGAATACAATATTGGCGTCCCACTGAATCATAACGCCATTTCATTTGTATATTTATTTCTGCACGCAATGTTGGGATTGAACGTTAAAAATGACTTTAATAGATATCGAATTCATAACAACTCATACGATTTTCGACATAATTATAAGAGGCTTTCTCGTACAAGGGAGATTCGGTCATAAGCTGTGGGGCCTAAATAACTCCAAATAGAGTACACTTCATCTCTTCCTGTGGGTGTTGTAAAGGCGAATAAAGTGGCCACCACTAGCTCTAAAGAAAGACACCTGTAAAAGTATGGACTCGTCAAGCCGCCTCCCGCCGGCAGCATGACGTGTGACGACTTGTACATCCCTCGTGTACAAGACAACGTGCATGTCCCATGTCCAATAATGGATATTAAAAGGGCTGATTTGGGATTTGTAAGAAGAGTACACTCGCCAACTTGCAATGGTAAACGCAGCATTTAACACCTTCAAACCTTCTCGTAACCACAAGGGGAGGCCTATAGTGGGACTTTATAGCCTCATATGGATAAACTCCTAATTTAAATCTTTGTTTCTTTCATATACAATGACTATAGAAATATCATATATGTATAGGTTATATTTTAAAAGACATTTTCCTAAATACGAGTACCCCTATCTCCCTAACTACATTAGTTATGTATGTGTCAAGATGTATATTATATAATTATATGTATAAAGTATAAATAAATGCATTTCATTATGGCAACACATTGGAATGTTACGCTTTATTAGACGTCAGTTGTGTTGCATCCAAAAACCGCATAAAATTACTATTTATTAAAATTCATTTCATTATTTTAAAAAAAGTCTTTTTAAACAGAGGTTTAACACATTGTTATTCCAATAATTCGCTAATCATTTTGTTAGGCGATTTAATTTCCGCGAGTTTTAAAAACATGTTCGAAGGTAGTTTAAAATAAACAAATTTTAGACTACCCTCAATATTACACTTTGAATGAGAGTACTATCTAATCATCTAAATATGTCATTTTTATGATCTCTCTAATTATGTAAAGATGTAATTTTTCGTAAAATATATAGATATAATCATCTAAAGATGCCATTTTTATGAAACCTATAATCATGTAAAGATGATCTTTTCTATGAAATCAAATTTTGCCATAAAACGCAAATGTTTAAAATTGAGCATTTTGCCAACAAACAAGATGTGACGAAGAGCATTGTAAATACGATTTATGAACCTTATTGTCATGGACATAAAGTGCATTATCTGGTTTTGGATACAACGTAAGTCACGCCGACGAGCAAACAAACTAAATTGCATACATAATGAGCATTATCGTGAGCATGATAGTTATATTATGTCACAGTTGAAATTTGGTCGAATGTCATGAGATCATCATAATACCATTGGTTCAAATTCTGATGTCAATGTTTTTGTAGAAAGTTGAAAGTTTAGGTCATCTGGCAAGCTACTGATGAATCTATAGCATTATCTTAAAGCGAATATTCATTACTACTTCAAGATTATGTTAAATATGACAGGAGTTTTCAAAATGTCTTACCACAAAAAAAAAGTGTTTAACGATGGTGCAATAAGTTCTGGACCAAACATATTAAATAGACGCTTCTTAAAACTTGTCTATCTTTGTGGTGAGGGTGTGGCGATATAACGCTTATATGCGATTGCATTTTTTTTACATTTACTGGATCTTAATTCAAATTTTATATTGTAAATCGGGTCCGAGCACGCACAATCAAAGGCTTCTGTTTACCTTTTATTTCTACTCAATTATTTTATTTTTTATTTAAGTAGAAATAAAAGGTAAACAGAACGTAAAACGTTTACAATATAAAACGTAATTCTAATTTCAAATTTCGCCATAAGTGTTTATAATTTAGTTCCAAATTATTGAATAATATGAAATAAATTTAAAATACCAATAAAATGTGTTTTTTTTTTCATATAATAACCAACGGAAATAAACTGAGAGATTGCGCAATTACAAACATGTTTTGCGTTCAGAAATTACATAGTTATTACAGTGATTTAAAAGTTCATATTCATTGTTTTAACTCAATGAACCGGTTTGTTATATACAACGTTGTATTTGCGGCTTGATTGGTTAGTATTATAGTTCTATATCTTAAGGTGATGTAAAAAATTACCACCAATTGATTGATTGATCTGTGAACTGTTAAATTACAGGAAATGTAATTAACAGTAAATCAAACTATTATTTGTAAAGTATACAAGTTAAGATAATTGACTCATCAATAGCTCACCAGAAACCACCTACACACGTTTGACATTAGTAAATAATTGTCATTTTAAGTGCTACATTTGTTTAGTATAAAAGTCGTAGTCATTCTAGTCATTTTTTTACTTGTACAAGTATCCCGAATATTATTGATAAATAATATTAGTGAACTGTACTAAATATCGCAGAAAAGGGTATACTTTATTATAATACAAGTATTGTATAATAATAAATTCATCTACTTTTGTAGTATAAAATGACATAAGAACAGTATTCCAGTGACACAGATCGAAAGCGTTAGGCCTCTAAGAAGTTTTTTAAATGCAATCAAATTCCTTTTTCGAGTTACACTTCAAGGGCAAACCACCAATACTTGTTAGAACATACTATTGGTCAATACTGTAACTATACAAAAACGTTTGTTAATACTATACGGGGTTAAATAACAACATGCTTGCAACCTATTAACACTGAATTGATATAATTAAAATAACAAATTTTGTTCTACAACTTTTTTCTGAACTTGGAAAATTTTAAAAAGTACATATTTGTTTTTAAACGAAGTGACGTTTTTTTTCGTTATGGCTAAATTCTTGTGGTCCCAATGGCCTTTCAAGAGTCGAGTCACCGGGCATGTAAAGTTTAGGGCGAGCGCAGAAGACGCTCAGCCGGGATCAAAGAGTGTGTGCAGCAACGAGCCTAAGGGCTCCCCCGCCGGTAGACCGGCGGAAGGAACGGACCTCGGCTTAGGGCGTTGCTTTGGGAGGGCACCGCGTGATCGCGAGTCGGTGAGAAGTCTCGTACTCTGTAACAACGCCGTATACTCTATTCATAAACAGCCACTAATCGAACCCCTACTATTAGATACCTACATGTATGTAAATAAGTGCGAGTGTACGTACACGGCGCGTGTAAGTAGTTATTGTGAAAAAAAACATTAAATTTTGTAGTTGCAGAACAAAAGTTGACTCACAGAACAACAGAACAGAACAAAAGAACAAAAAGAAATTCAATGTTAAAGAGGGCAATGTTAAGTGATACCTGCAGGTATTGTGAAATACTTAGGAACAAATTCATACACAATTACAATTCCAACAAACATCTAACACTGCGATAATAATAACAATTTAAAAACTTTTTATTGCAAAAAAAAACTGTATATTCAAGGTCTTGGTGGTTCACTTTCGATATGCTCACTCTTAATCTCATAAAACGATAGATAGAGATCAAAATCTCTATCAGAAGAATCTCTCAGTAGAATGTTATCATTATTTCCTATAGTTATTTCTATGTAAAGATTCTAATAAAAGTAGAAATATTAAACAACCAACCGTTCGTATAATTGCAAACTTTCATTTGCATTCCGTAAATGCGTTATTACAGTGGCTTTAAGGTTCATATTCGTCGCTTTAACTGAATGAATAGCTGTTTTCTGCAACGTTATATTTGCAGTTGGCGCTACCTGCCCGCGTATTAAATGTGTTCATAATGAACTGCAATGTTCGAACGCTCGTTTGTTCAACACGAATAGGTAAGGTTATTGTTATAGCATGAAGTTACTGTCGCTAAACGTTTTACCAACAATCTGTTATAAACAGTGTTTTCTTAAATATTATTTCTCTCTTAGGTAATTCTCAATTCATTTTCTCTTAATAACAAAATGTAAATATAATAATAAACAATAACTAAAATGCGGGATGAATCAGGTTCGTTTAACATCAAAAAGTAATGAAAAGTCAGTATTTTTTGGTTAATTTGGATAAATATACAATAAAGAAATTAACGTACATCTTCGATAGTATCAAATACACATAGTTCAATAGCATCAAGTTATCTCCGGCCGGCCGGATTAATGTCTGCAAACGTATTTTTGTAGCTAAATGTATTTTAGGCTGAACCACATGTAATTATTAAATAATAAACTAAGAGTGATACGGAGAGTCTGTGGTAAAAGTTAGTCAAAAAAACCTTTTTCAAAATAAAATCGTAATCTCCTACATCAGTGAACTAGAATCCTGGCTGGAATCTATAGGTATGTATTTGTGAAAAGTTCAGTTACACCCTGATATCTTCTTTATTGGACCAATTTTTGTTAGTTGGGGGTTGGTGGGCCATTTTTAACGATAGTAACTGATGGTATAACAAGGGGGGGGGGGACAATATTTGGGGATCCGCTTAGGTAGCCTAGACTAGTAGGAATTGCACTTGCATAATCTTACTGTTCCCACTCGGACTCGTCGACGCCCTCCATACTGTCCTGTTCAAGCTTCAGGTTCATTTGAACCGCAGCGCTCATTGATTTCATTATCTGTAACAAAAATTCTGTTGTTGTTGCTCTTTATTGTACTTATTATGAATTGTTACAATAAGAACTACAATATTACAACAAGTACAAAGGCGGACTTATTATGCCTAGAAGGAATGTCTTCCACTCAACCTTAGAGCAACCGAGAGGAGTTAGATCATTAAAAAGCAGTCTACATTTTTTTTTACAGAAAAAAGGCGGCAGGCGAGCATACAGTCCACCTGATGGTAAATGGATACTGTCGTCCATAGATAGACATCCGCGATACATGCCAACATCAGTCCAGAATGACAAACGTTGGCACGTCCCCGGATGCGCTGCCTACCTTTGCAGATTAAGGAATGGATTGGGAAAATGGGGAGGGAGAGGCTAAAACGGGAATGGGCTCTGGCGTATCTCACTCACTACCGAAATACGTACGTACATTGGGTAGATACGATAAAGTGGGAAATGCAGTACATTTCAAGGTAGACTTCTGTGAGGGAGGGGTAACGTGGCCAGTCGAGTGCGCCCAGCGGCTGTGGGAATGCAGCATGCACTCTCCCCATACCAAAAATAGTATTAATGCAGTATAATATTATTAATTAGTATTAATGCAAACAATAGAAGAGAGTAACGACAATTAGAATAAAGTTAAACCTATCGTTTTCATTGATATGTGGAGTAACCGTCCTTCAAAAAGAATAGTGCCCTAAATTGAAGCCCTTATTTTTTAAATTAACAGATTACAAAAACGAGTACAACAAAACTATTTAAAATATAATATTTTCTCTATTCATTTACGTAATAATCAAAGAGGCCGAAACAATTCAGACGTGTCCACATTTATCTTTAATAGACGAAATATAGAAAAGCAAAAAATAAAATAAGTTCAGTAAAAAAAATCCCAAGAAAGAATATGAAATGTAATTGAGGTTAAAAACTATTGATCTCATTTAACTGACGTTGTTATGCATTTCGCATGTCCATAGGCAACAGTATACACTTACCACCAAATGGACGATGGTACTTATCTGTCTACTTCGACAAAACAAAAATAGATATAGTTAATTGCGTAAATGTTACGATATCAGTCCGCGACGCCCCGCTGCAGGCTAAATGATAAATGTTACATTGTGACAAAATTAAGAAACAATGTTTTAAGAAGAGAGTATAATCAGGCGGTATAGAAACTTCATGTTCTGCTGCTTTCTTATAGTCGTAATTGTAAACAGAACCAAGGCCACAGTATCGGCTAATAGAAACGTAGTGTTGGCAAGTAGGGAAGCACACAGTGTCGACTAGTAGAATGTTCTATATACTTATCAAGCTACCTACAATAGTTCTTTAAAAATTATAAATGAACTCACGCTGTCCTGTTTGTCCTTAGCGTCGACCGGTACGTGGGATTTGATGAGATCGGGCTTGGGCTTCTGTGCGGGCTTCTCGCGAGGGGTGTCGCGACTTCCCGGGGATGGGGTAGAGTGGGCGGATACTGGGGAAGATCACAAGCATTTCACGTTCATATATTATTATTAACCATCATTATCATCATGAATACCTCTAAAAACAACATCTGTCTGTCTGTCTACTTGTCTTTGTTTGTTTGTTTGGTTTAAATTCTACTGGTCGCTAACGTAAACCTTCGAAAATCCATGTCTGTGGTAATGTCTATATCTGTGACTGCCTGTATTTGTGTCAATACCTGAATCTGTGTCCACAACTATGTCTAAGTGTGTGTCTGTATCAACGCCTGTGTTCGTGTCTAAGTCTGTCTGTATCTGTGCGTCTACGTGTATGTACTCGTATGTGTCTACGAGTATGTCTCTGTATCCAGTATCCGGGTGTTGCCTGACTTTATGTCTATATCTGTGTCTTTCTGTGTGCATACCTGTATACAAGAGTAACTCACGTGGTTCCATTCCAGGGGGCTGCAGGCTGACTATGCGAGGAGCAACGTGCCTATTCGCCAACCAATCATTACCACTCTGCCAAGGTTGCCACGTCACTAACGTTGGCGGGAACAGGTCGTCTTGGAACAGTTCGCTCTGGACAACGAAAATATCTATTGCTATAATTTTATATCAGAAAGTATACGTACGTACATTTTATATGTACAGTAAGCCAATGATAATGTTGAGCACTTAAAAATTGCGTTTCAATTTGACCGTTCTAAACCGTTCTGCATTCACTCCGTGAAGCATCGCGAGTGAACGTAAACGCAGGTGTGGGTGGTTTTCGCTGATTTCATGTAGAGGCGTTCTCAGGGCGTGCAGTTCACGGCGTGAAATCTCGCCACGACTTCACGGCGTGAGCCTAGAGCCGCCTTTAAACATAAGGACGATTTTCGCTTACAACCCTAACTTGTCAGTTTATATTTGCTGTGCACTTGATTATCACTTTGTGCACGACGCCGTTATTGTTAGCTTGAATCACAATTTACATTTTTAAGGTACTATTTTAAAGTGTAATGTGCTAGTTATCTACAGAAAAATATAAGAAAAGACTAAATTAATGTGAACAGAAAAGATGAATTACGGAGTGCATTATAATATATTATATATGAACGAATAACCTTATGATTGTTTATGCTGATCTTACATTTTACATGTCTATCAGTATCTACGAAATTAAAAAGCAACTATATCTCGTTTTATATAGTAAATCCCAGCGAAATAATAACACATATAAGCACTACTAAGCCTTAAAAATGATGACACTGAAGAGTGGCCGCAGTAGGCGTGGCTTAAAAGAGTCGCCGCTCGCTTCCTGAGTTACGCGTCAACAGTTGTCGTAGTAGCAGTTTATTGCGATTTGCGATTTGAAATGTTCGAAACGGAGAAATGATGCCATCTTCTTGTGTGAAATGGTGTATAAATAATTCTACTGATCATCATAAAGACCGTGGGATTTCATTCCATGTGTAAGTACATTGAAATAATAGCTAAAATTAAATTGAAATTTCGTGGTTGTTTAGTATAAGGATGGGTGTTATGCAACAATACTTATCGATAATGAAAAAAAAAATCTTTCAGATTTCCACGAGAATTAACTAGTAGGGAATTATGGATAAAAGCTGTTCGCTTAGAACGACAGGACTTAGAATGACTGGTGTCCAACTAAGAGGACTCAAATATGTTCTTTGCATTTTAAAATACAAGACATTCATATGTCTAACAGGAAGGCAGATGATGGCCGGTGTAATAACAACCCAAATGCACTTAAATTCAAAGGAATTTATAGAAAAACTTTAAATAATTTAGAACTTCGTTCCCATTTCACAGGAAACGCTTATCCGCTTGAATATTTTCTAATTTTAAATTGCTCGGCAGCAACACGTATAAATGAAACTATAGCAGGTTTCCGTCGCAGAACCACGGTAGTTCCACATTTTACTTCGCCGCCATCAAATGATGAAATAAATAACTGTGACGAATTGTCCCAAATGTTAGATAGACCCACTGTAATGTCAACTTCTATAGAGAAAATTATAGGATAGGTATGTATCTGGTTTTGTAGCAAAAAAGTTAAATTCTAAAATTGACTACGGAGAATGTACGATTTTTCTGTTTGCCACAGAAAAACTTTATTTCCATAAATTAATTTCGATAAAAGATTTTGGTGTCCTGTGTTTCCAATCCACAGTATTGTTCAAGATTTGCTATCGTGCCGAATGTGTCATAAGAAGTATCATCAAAATTGGATCACGAAACTCGTTGTCTAGCAAACACAATCTTTGTTTTATTACAAATAAGTGCTTACTGCATCCAACAACGTTTAATGATGTTTTTTTGTACAACCGATTGTAACCATGGTCTTTTATTAATACGAGTAAAAAGCATTATAGAAGAATTTGTACGTGTTAGACTGCATTATATTGCTAACAATGATTCGTTACTTAATTCCTCAAGGCAGAAGTTAAATAAACTAACTCTTTTCAGAGGGACGTAACTGACTGAGTATTTATTTAATGAACAAATGTTTAAAAATATATAAATGTAAATGTTCGCAAATATATAAAATGTATGTATAAAATAAATTGACTTTAAAAAAAAGATTTTTATTACTGCCTAAATATCAGATATAGTAATTTATCCAGTGTTCATTATTGTATAAACCATCCTTATGACGCGACCAGCAGATGACAAAACTTGACAGTGATAATCCGTCATACGAGTAGTAGACATCGAAATGTCTTATGTAGAATTAAATGCAAGCAACTGTATACTTTGTTGCTTAATTAATTTGGTGTAATATCATCTACACGTTTTGTTACTTCAAACATTTCATACTAGCATTTCATTTGTGCATTTATTTCTGTGTTCGATTCTTAATATCCAAAATAGATTTGTATGAAGTAGTACTTCTATGTATATGATTTCGCTGAGTAAATCCGGTCATAATTCGTCACGTCATAACTCACGTTTAATGACGTATTGACGGTAATGACGTCACTGTTCTTTTGTTGTAATTTTTAAGCCCATAAATTAGTCTTTTCTCAATTTCACGGTTTGATTTCTAATATCTTAAATTAAGCCTCAGAAAAACATTATCAATGTTCAAAACAAAAAATTCGAGTTTTAAGTATTATACAACTTATACTGTTTATGGGTACGTAGCAGTTAGTATTCATAACTAGATTAAAACAAATAAAAACAGTGATACAAAATAACATGTAGAAGATATTACAAGTGCCTTAATTAATAACTACGATTACTACGTAAATGTTAAAATATATAAAACGAAATGTTAATATATTCTGGACTGATGTTGGCATGTCTATGGATGACAGTATCCATTTACCATCAGGTGGACAGTATGCTCGTCTGCCGCCTTTTTTCTATAAAAAAAATGACAAATGTAACACTATAAATGACAATATCATTCAAACATACCTTTATCCTAGGAACAGTGAATGACAGTGGTTCGATGTTGCCATTGGTGAGTCGTAAGGCGCGAGCAAATTCCACCTGGAAATAGTACATATTGATAAAAACAATATTATTAGTCGAGTGCAATTAAGTTTTTTTGTATACTGAATGATTGATTTGAGAGCTTATGGGGAAATGTATTATTTGACAAGGACGGTACTTTGAAAGAATAAAGTACTATATGAAACAGGACAAAACTTATTGAACAACCTGAGTAAAAACAAACATTAGCGGTAATTTTTAATTTTAATCTTTTTTAAATTATACAAATCCATTCAGTATAACTGGGTTCCGAGGTTTATCATTTTTTATGTCTAATTGCACTCGACTATATTTTGGAGACCGTAACCAACAAATATACAAGTGTCTATGACGTTAATGACTCTGTGTGGTGTTTTTCCCCCAAAATTATAAGTTCAAAAAAAAACTTGTATCGATTTTTGTTTTTTTTTTTTTTATATTAAATAGTAATAAATGTTCTTTCTTCCGTACCTTTTCAACGGCGACAAGGTTCTTCTGCAGGAATGAAATGCCCTGGTGTAATGTCGGCGAGCGGTGGTGTGAAAGAGCGCACAAATATGGAGGCTCACATGTCACTTCGTAACAGTAGATTGTTGAATCACCCTGTACGTAATATACAATATTTTTTTACCATGTACTAGAAGATAGTAGGTACTCGTATGGTAATAAGGTTGTATGTACGCTGCCATACCACAATCACTGGACTGCACTCAACTAGTTACCTCGAACTTGCAGAACCATACCCTCACAAGTACTACGTTTCCCAACCTTTCCTATTCCCCCAATGTACGTACGATTTTCGATAGCGAGATATGTCAGAGCCCATTTTCATCCCATCCCATCCTATCAATGCTCGTTTTTCCAAAACTCTTTCCAAATCCATTCCCGATCTCCAAAGGTATACACCACATCCGCTAATGCAGATTTAGTCATGAGAATAAATAATACCATATAGAAGGGGATCTCCTTTGTGCGTGTCCCAAAAGCAGCAGAATAAACACCTACTCAGCCCCTCAGCCCGTAACGTCCCTCTGTCGCCCACGGATGTCGTGAGGGCTGTTAATTATTTAATAATGTATTATATCCGTATACCTAGGTTAGTTACGTAAATTTTAGTTATTGAAACTTTTAATTATAAAAAAGAATCGTATTTTTATTAATAGTTTTATTTAAAAAAAGCCAAATAGCAATGCATCAAATCAGCGCCTGGCGTCAGGCGGCGCGGCACAGCCCTGACTAGCGGCTTGTACGATACGATGCGAAACTGTGCGCTATTATCGCGACCTTGACGCGTTCGGCGCGTGAGTTTCATTTCCATATGGTATTATTTCTTCTTATGGTTTAGTATAGATTAAGTAGTAATTAAAAGGTAAGTTCTGCTTATTTGATTATATGAAATGCACGCCCCTGTGCATACCTAACCCGCAGACCGTAAAATCTTGAACATAATAGAATTTAATCGTTTTTCTCTCTCAATATCTCCAAGGTGGTTTATTTTCGCAGAAAACCGATTTTACCATAAAAAGTAGTATCTTAATTGTTGGTCGTTAACGTGGTCGTTATCTTAACCCTGTGCATACCTAACCCGCAGTCCGCAAAATCTTGAACATAATAGAATTTAATCGTTTTTCTCTCTCAATATCTCCAAGGTGGTTTATTTTCGCAGAAAACCGATTTTACCATAAAAAGTAGTATCTTAATTTTTGGTCGTTAACGTGGTCGTTATCTTAACCCTGTGCATACCTAACCCGCAGTCCGCAAAATCTTGAACATAATAGAATTTAATCGTTTTTCTCTCTCAATATCTCCAAGGTGGTTTATTTTCGCAGAAAACCGATTTTACCATAAAAAGTAGTATCTTAATTTTTGGTCGTTAACGTGGTCGTTATCTTAACCCTGTGCATACCTAACCCGCAGTCCGCAAAATCTTGAACATAATAGGATTTAATCGTTTTTCTCTCTCAAGATCTCCAAGGTGGTTTATTTTCGCAGAAAACCGATTTTACCATAAAAAGTTGTATCTTAATTTTTTTGGTCGTTCGAGGCGGATTTGAACTATCAGAATTACGCAGGAAGATCATTATTCTTAAATCTGACACTAATACACTAAAAATAATTATTTTAACCAGTTAAGTCACTCACCCGTCCAGTAAGGAACAGTGTGCCGGAATCATGGTCTATGTGGGTGTGCAATATGGCCGGAGAGACATCTAAGCCCACTGTGCAGAGGGGTGTAGACAGGTCACTAGCCTTGTATACTAAGATTTGGCGCTCTGATACTCTAAGAACAAACCAGTACAAGATTAAGCTTTATATAATGTGTCACTGACATAAACAAAAAATGAAAACAGGTTGTTTCAGTTTCGAGAATAGAATTGATTGTACCTGTTTTTACAATAGGTTATTTTTTCATTATTTATAGTACAATTCTAGTATTTCTAGTAGTAGTCTAGTAGTAATTCTAGTATCTAGTATAGTAATGAGAGCTATGTTCCAACGTTTTAGACGGGACAATAAAACCTTGACAATAAATAAAACCGGGACATGTAACTTTTTATTTATTTCTTAAAATAATTTTATTTTTCGTTAGACCAGATTTTAATTATTTTTAAATTGATTACACGTTTCGGGTCTTGCGTTATTCCGATGACATGTTGTAGAGGTGCTTAAGCAATGCAAGTATCAAAGCCGTTTCCTCCTTCTGGATTTACAAAACCAGATTTTTTTTTTCAATAACTTCAATGAGTTTTTAACTATCCACTTACTTATCAAAACCAGTGACGACTAAATGCGTGTCATTGAGGGCCCAAACGATTCTGGCCCCTCGGCTTCCGGCTGGGCCCGACCCACTGCGGATTGCCTCTGGGGACGAATGAGGTTTGAAAATCTGGAAAATGATAATAATGAATGTATAATATACAGATAGATAACTCTATATACAATACTATAGCAAATGAGAATCTGAGAGGACCTGCTTTAAGGGTAATGCGAACTATCGCTACCTCCAATTCCTACAAGCACTTTCTAGCACAGTGGTTCTCAAACTTTTTAAATGACGGAACCCTTTTGGGAAGCAAAATACTTGATGGAACCCTACAATAAAACAATTATTTTTATAAGTGTATTCTATATTAATCAGCATAATAAAAGTACAATGTATCAGTTACTAATTATTATTTACTTCACCACTTGGTAAGGACAATAATAGAAAACATTAAAAAAGAAAAAATCTAACTAGTGGGAGGTATGAAACTGTTTTTTATTTTTCATCAATTGCTTGATATCAGGTTTGATGGAAGAAAGTTGGAGTCTCATATCAGCTTCGGCGTCCAGTCTATTGCGATATTTTGTTTTCGTGGCTGCGTAGGTAGAGAATCCTGTTTCGCACAAATATGTAGTTGGGAACGGGAGAAGAATATCCAGAGCCATTTGGCCAAGCATTGCATATTCATCTTGGATTCTGCACCAAAAATCATTAAGAGGCGTCGTTTTGAACAATGACTCCATACTTGTGTCTGATGACATTTCTAAAAGAGATTCATATATCTCATTTGACATGTTTTCAGGCTTTTCCAAGTTGGGTAAAAAAGGATTATGAATCCAGGAGTTCACTTTAATTTTTGTATTGTGTTCTTCGGGAAAATACTTTTCAAAAGATGCGCGCATCGAACTGAGATATTGGACCAATTCTTCAAACACATTATCTTCAAACATTTCTGAGTCGTTTTCGCTAACAAACTCACTGAGTAACGTAAAACTTTCTATTTCTTTCTTACCAATGCAAATGATCCAAAAATCTAATTTTCTTTTAAAAGCAGTTATTTTATTATAGGCCTGAAACACTGTTGTCTGTTTACCTTGCAACGATAAATTTAATTCGTTAAGTTTTTGAAAGATATCCGCCATAAAAGACAATCGGAACAACCAAGTTTTATCATACAAACGGTCCTTCAAATTAAAAGAAGTATCTGCTGAAAGAAACATTTGTAACTCGGCTCTAAGTTCAAATAGCCTTGTTAAAGTTTTTCCCCGAGACAGCCATCGCACTTCTGTATGGAGCAGCAGTGTTTTATGTTTGCTGCCATAATCTTCACACAATAATGAGAACAATCGGGATTGTAGTGGTCGTGATTTGATAAAATTAATTATTTTTACCGCTTCATCCATAACTAATTTTAGATTAGACGGCATTTGCTTCATCGCAAGTGCTTGTCTATGCAGAATACAATGACTGGAACTACAATTAGGCGCTTTATTTTTCATTCGTGACACTGCTCCTGCTGTTTTACCTGTCATCGCCTTGGCCCCATCTGTACAAATGTCAATGCAATTGTTCCAACTGAGATTATGTTCTTCAAAAAATATATTTATTTTATTAAAAATTTCTTCCCCGGTAGTGTTTGTAAGCAGCGATGAACACATAAGCATGTCTTCTTCAAAAGAACTTTTATATGGATATCTCACAATAACCAGCAGGATAGCCAAACCAGCGACATCAGTCGACTCGTCCATTTGCAAAGCGAATCGTGTATTTTGTAGACGTGTAACTAGTTCTTGTTTGACGTAGCTTGCCAGATCATGGATTCGTCGTGAAACAGTATCGTTTGATAGCGGAACAGTAGAAAGATGCTTTGCAGATTTTTCATCAAGCATACATTTTGTTATGTCTAATACACATGGTTTTATTAATTTCTCAGCGATAGTGTGCGCTTCACCTGCTTGTGCAATGCGATAGCTAACTAAGTATGATGCCTCCGTGGCCTTTTCGTTGGTAGTTTGTGTTACATGCATCATATTTTTTTGACTTTCTAATAACTGATCTTTTTTGCGAACAAAAAATTCTTTATTCTTGTCTTTAGTCTCGGGGTGTACGGTTTCTAAATGTCGACGCAATTTGGCAGGTGCCATGGAACTATTAGGAAGCAGTTTACTACAGAGCATGCAGAGAGGTGAGCCGTTGGAATCAACAAATCCGAAACTGATATAAGATTCATCATACTTCCTTTTTTTCGTCTTTGAAACCGTCGAGTTTGACGTCGTGGCACTCGTGGCATCATCTTCTGGATCGGTGATTGCTAAATTCTCCGCGCGCATTGCTTTTGAACATTCAGCGTCATTAGAAGATGTTGTTGGAACACGTTTAACACCTTTAAGCCAACGTTCCATTCTTCTTTATTTATAATGTTACAAGTCAGGATAGTGGGGTTTAAATAATGCACAATCGTTACTGCGTATAAGAGACTAAATTTAGAACCTACAGGGAAGAAATGTATAAAACTGAGACAACAGAATACAGCAGGCAGTAAAACAATGAACACTAGTTTCTCGCTAGCGAGCTTGTAAGTAGGTAGTAACTTATCGCTCCGAACGCTAATCATCAACTGACGACGCCAACGCGCGATCGCCGCTTTTATACTTAGTCCTAGACTCGATCTCAAATATTCTCGAAAATACTCGAGTCGGCACCTTTGATAAACAAAAAGCAAAAATAAAAACAGAAATTTAAAAATAGCGTTGTAAACAATATCGACTTTATCCTTTGAAGTTAGAGACGAAAGTCGCTAGTTGACAACTATAGCGTCTAATTCAGAGGCGGCTTTTATCAAAGAGACTGAGCGCTTACAAGTATACTACCCGCTCGTTTTAAGTTTGCCGCTGGCGATAGGTATGAGTGTATGACGTTCGAAATTTTTTATTTAATTGTAACAATAAAAATTGTGTACGTTAGATATTTGGGTAAAACTATGACACATTATAAGTTTTGTTGTCACGTGGGGGAGGGTACGCGCATTCCACAGACCGGCAAACTTAGAGCGAACGCGTTGTACAAGTATAAAATTGTTGAGACCAAACTTATGAGATATTGTACCAGCTAATGTAACACAAGCTTATACAAATACAAATAAATAAATAAATAACATTCATAGCGTTTTGTCTCCGCGCGGCCGCGGAGTCCGCACAGCCGCGGAGCGACCAGAGAGAGGTGTTTTGATTTTTTTATTTCTAAATTCTTGCGGAACCCCGACAGAGGTATCACGGAACCCTAGGGTTCCGCGGAACACACTTAGAGTATAGCTGTTCTAGCAAATAGAGTGGTCAACTCATGGAATAGTCTAACGCAAGAGACAAGTGTATTGATGTGGGCGCGAAAGCTGCTAGCCTTACACATAAATAATAATAATAAGATGTCATTATATTGTCATCTTTCCTATTTTGTTCTAAACTTTTGCCGCTCGTTACCACTTGTTTCGTCCCCAGTAAAGTCTACTGGGATTTTTTCATTTCCAGTGCTAACAAATGACACAAAATTGTTCCCATTTATTCATGCATCTCTTGTAAATAGTTTCTAAAGTAAAAACGGTCATTCCGAAATTAAACATTTATCTATAAATCACCAGTGGTAATTAAAATGAACATAAAACATTGCAGTAGAAAAAGGTAAGTGTGTTTACATTTATTAGCTCGTCTCATTGGCTTTGCTTTAGGAGATACAGAAAGATTGAGATTTTTAGGGTCTTTATTCACCATTCAGATAAAGTAACTGTTAACAATCTGTTAGATAAATTATCTACCAACGATACGTCAATTAAATATGTTACTGACTTCTGATAAAGTATAACTGACTTTCTGAGGCCCCGAGACTTGTAGAGATACAAATAAAGTTTTGGCACAAACAAGAAACTATTTAAATTAAAAACAAACTCACTCTTATAAGTCCATCTTTGCACACAGTAGCCAAATACTCGCCACACTGCGACCAATCCAATGAAAATATTTGATCAGTGTGACCGGTCAATGTGATTGCTGCTACTGGGGTCTCCAGACTGAGGTCCCAAATTTTGACAGTCAAGTCATGGGCAGCGGTGGTGAGAAGGTCAAAGGCAGTTGGATGGAAACGGATTATGTAGATTTTGTCGGGATGTGCTGAGAACGTTCTTGCTGGTTCGTTGGTTGATTCTTGGAGACCTGGTGAAGAAGTGTTTATTAATTTATTACCTGAGTAAGCTTTACAGTTTGAGTAGGCCTACCAATTCATCTACACAGGACCCCCGTAAAACGGACAAACAATCGTAAATCACTAAAGAATACCCACTGGCACCCTACAAAATGCTTGCAAGGTACAGTGAAACACGTCCAACTCGGGGTTCCGTAGTACTACATCGTTGAGCGGACTAATCGTTAATATGTGACATTAACTAAGCAGTACCTTATTCTGGGCTATAATTCCCTAGATGTTAAAACCTCAATGAAATATTTTGAAAATATACGTTTATATTGCTTCATCTTAAAAACAAAATTATCAAGCATGTTTCTGTGTAAACAGAATCCGGAAACAACGAAATTAGAAGTTATAAAATCTTTACCAAGCTCATTGTTATGTTGTTCAAAAATGAAGCCGTACCAATAGCAAATAATTAATTCCTATTCAGGCGTGTTCGGGACGCGGGCAGAAAATCAAACAATAGATAAACAATAAAAGGTCAGAGGTAGTAAAGCGCTTGATTACTTAATGTCACTTCATGTCAAATGTTTCTTTCACACAATAAAATCATTAAGAAATAGGAAATACCTACCATGCACAACTATCTATACAACGCCCAAAAATATGATATTTTTCCCAAATAAATACATAACATTTTGTCACTTAAATTAGAATCCACAGCAAAATTCATGATTTCATACTTTGAGAATTCATTGGTTAAATGGTTACACCAAAAAAAGGAAAAAAAGAAGAAACACACTGTTAAAATTAGAAATGGAAACACGCATTATATAGTTCACTCGCAGACCAGTCCATCATCACAGGCCACCAACAACCTGTAATTTAAATTTAATTTTGTAAATAAATTAACTTAAATTAACTCACCGTTCTTGGTTAAAATCCACTCGCAGACCAGTCCATCATCATATGCCACAATCAGACTGTCATTAAAACTAATATTTAAAAAATGAACTCACCATTCTCCGGTATAATCCATTCGCGAACCAGTCCATCATCACAGGCCACCATCAGCCTTTCGGCCCTGAAGGGGTCCCACGCCCAGTCCTGCAGGGGTGCCGGGTGTAGGAGCGCGGGGGGGGTGCGCGTGCGCGGGGTGCGAAGGGGGCGCTTTGGACACCCTCGTCGCACCCACAGGGAGCTCTACGATGGCCACTCTACCCCCTCCCCCGGTTACTGGGACGGCGCAACGGAGGCCATTGGCTGTTAAAAAAATATTTTGGTCAAGTCGGTTCCAGGCATGTACAAATATATCTACAATTTTTTTCGGAAATAGCTGTACCTAGTTGCAAAGAGCAGCCACACACGTTTCCCAAAATTTGAAGATCACTTTTCGCAAAGACTGCGGACTTAATGGACGACCATTTGGTTGACGCTGTAGCGTTGTATTATTTACGTTAATTTAACTATATATTTCATCTGCTCCGCCAGTCAAAATTTCTCCGAAAAAAATTGGATATCCAAAGAATTGGTTCTCCTTGTGATAGTTCAATAAATTCCAATGCAAGCTCATTCGTCCACTTCATTACATACGTGGAAACAAAATAATCGTCCGTTCTGGATAGTGTCAAACAACTAACTGATTCTTTGCAAGTGCGTGGGAAACATCTCAAATATTTGCGGTTTGCCCCCTTTAATGTACGCCAGAAAACCGACACAGTGATGGCAAATACGAAATATTTCGTCTTCATTTAAGTGGTTATTAGCAAAATAAACGATTTATTATTGTTATTATTTG
The DNA here is from genome assembly GCA_914767545.1 of Sesia apiformis. Taxonomy (NCBI): domain Eukaryota; kingdom Metazoa; phylum Arthropoda; class Insecta; order Lepidoptera; family Sesiidae; genus Sesia; species Sesia apiformis. Next base: position 14,774,338 of record OU611965.1, on the reverse strand, counting down.
TACATATAAGTATTTGCAAATTACCTCCTACACATAGCATTTGAGCGTGTTTGTACATATCTGTACACATGTCTGGGACCGGCTTTATTAACAAAAAATGTCAGTCGGCTATCTTCGCATTTCCGAACGTGGTCGAACGCTGAGAGACTGTATATTATTATTATTAATTAGGAGCGTGATTAGGACCCGCTGATTCGAGAAAAAAAATCTACCTATGGGATATAGATATTTTGTATCGAATTTGCCTCGAACACGTCGCTAACATTTTATTAACGTAACGTATAGCACGTGACATCAGTGCATTACGTTGGATGCTATATACTACACAGTTGCTACACTGGATGCTATATACTACTATATACTATATAGGGGGGGGTCTATATACTATATTAAGTCACACGTTGGGGGGGGGGGGGTCACCAAAGTGTGACATCGTGTGACAGGGGAGGTGAGTCATAAGCGTCACATGTATAAATCTTAAGTATTGAAACTAAACTTCAACTCTAACGAAAAACTTTAAAATATTACCAGCTCTCAATATTATTATAAGGTTGTTTTAATTTAATAATTTTTAAATTTAAAATTGCAAAATATGTGACGTCACACCAGGGGTGGGGGGGGGGGGTCACACGAATGTGACCACCTGTAACTAGGACGGGGGGGCGATGCTCCGAAAATCATGAAATTTGTGTGACGTAATTTATGGATGACCCCATATAGTGGTATAGAACTGAAAAGGTATATGGCTGCTTGTTTCTTCCTTTTCCTTAATCATGCTGAATTAACGACGCAATTCAACATGGCCGACAGACATGCAATTACTGAACGTAATAATTTATTCCAAATTACAAGTGATTTTAATTCATAAGTCCATGAGAAGCAAACAATGTGAGAAAAGACATCATTACTAAAAAAATGCAACGCAACACTGTATAAAGAAACGCACTTCAAAATTAATTTTATATAAACACCTACAAGTATATTTCCAAAATTAAATAGAAAATAACAGACAATGTTGCATATCGATAAATTGTTAAATCGTTCTCAGATGTATTTATTGTGTTTAAAATTATAACTTATTTATACATATTCACGTATTTTAAAACCATTATTTTAAATGGGGCCTGTAGAATGAAGACAAAATGAGTAAAAGTACTGTATGGAGTTCGTCAAGTGTATTCAATAATATTCAATTATGAGCGATTTTGAAAAAAAAACCCTAAAAAAAATTTTAAAACACTCACCATAAAAGCCGTTGCACTCTCCAGATATCTGCCGGCTGACGTTTTTGATGTTTTCCACATGCGTTGATTTGTGTCCGGGCGTGCCTTTCAGATGACGAAACTTTGACACTTTGCCTAAACACAAACCATTCAATTTAAAAAAAATCTGTCACCCTTGTTTGATATATATAGATATAAAAGTGGTATAAAAACGTCAGTTTAGACATATGTTCAAAATATACTTGATATTTATTTAAAATCTTTTTTTGTTATGGAACAAACACATTGCATGTAAACAAATTTCACTCATCACTATCTGCGATATACGCCAACTTCAGTCCAAAATACGAACATTGGCACATCCGCAGCTGTGCTGCCAATTTTTGAGGATTTGGAATAAACATAGGGAGAGTATCATTATCGAACCTATACTAACCCATCTGACTTCCCTCATTTCATTGGACGAGGGTAATGGAACATCCACTGAATGAAGGAAATGAGACGGGGTCCATTCATATTTAAATAAGATGGATTTAAAACCCATTTAAGATGGGATGAGATTTTTAAACATTTTTTTTTCAACCGTAGAAGATAGTTTTTCGGGCTTACCAAAAACAGTCGATGTCCTTTTCGTAGTGACATTAGGTACAGAAGCGCGTTTGTCTTCACGATCGGGACTTTTACGAGATTTGAGGGAATCTCGTCGTCTGAAATATTAATCAAAATTAAAATACTATAATTAATAATTTCACTTTAATTAAAATAATAATTTTTAATCTATACATATAATAAAATCGTAACAAAGCCGTGTCTGTACATTTATTGTGTTTTGAAAAAACTCGTTGGTGTGTGAAGTGCGAATGATACAGAGCCCAACCAGCATTTTTTTTTTTCTTTTTGTCTGTCCGTCAGACTGTGACTGAACGCGCATTACACAATTACCACTGGACGGATTTTAATGAAACTTGTCATAGTTATGTGCCAGGTATGTTTAAGCTTATGTGCTTATGTGCCTTAAGCTTATTAAGCTTATGTGCCAGGTTAACATTTAGGGTACTTTTTATCCAGATCAATTATAAAGTTCTCATGGGTATCAATCAAGGAAGTTGCGGGCATTGATAGTTTAAAATAAGAGTGAAACTCTAGATTCGTCTGCTAATATAAAAATAGGCTTTTATAGAAACAAGGTGCCTTTACTGAGACACTATCTTCGCTCTTGCTGACGGCGATAGTTGAGGCGAAGCAAGGGGTTTGTGTGGGAGTCCTGATAGTATATCATCATTTTGTGATTTAGACGTTTCATCTCCCTCCGTCCAGGTATAGAATTAGACTTAAAGAATGAGTTACTTTCCCAAGTATAACTCTGTTGTTTATTCAATTATTATTTCTCATGTGTCAAATTTGTCTATTTTTTTATCTACCAATTACATAATAATTAATTGTTAATTTATACAATTTTTATGTTAAAATTGTTATAGATTACTGTCATATTTTCTCTAGGTATTATAATTACTTAACTTCTATGGAAACCTTTAACTGTTTCTAATTTCTTTAATGTATAACACATTACTTGTAAAATATTGTTTGCTTCCCGAATATGATAAAATGGGCTGATGTTCAATCCGCCCTTCTTCCCGTCCGGAACATCCACGATAGAACATGTTTGCTCCATTGCTGTCGTTTCAGTGACAAGAAAATCAATCAATAGAAATCAGTCTGTTATCTATCATTATGAAAATATCTTCAAAAACGACCGAGGGGATTGTGGAGTTAGAATATGACTTTGTGACACTTTTTAATACTGAATGAATGACAATTTTGGAATGATTGACTTCTTGATTGACAGACTTAAGATTCTAAGCTTCTAAGACTTAAATTTGCACACCGTTTTGCGATTATGTTAACAAGAGCTCATTTTATATTGTTTGCGCCGTTTAGTTTATGTTAACATACAATATTATTATATGTTTACGCAAGAAATGGCTAGTGTGACATGTCCCAATAACTATTAGTACCATCCTGCAAACTCACATATAATTTAACATATAATAAAATCTTAACATTGCAAAATAAATGAAATATTTATTGAAAAAGTGATCTCATTATAAATTACGAATGATATAGACCAAAAACAACATGTTTGTAAATTTTTGTCGCTTTGTCGGTCTGTCTGTCTGAAAAATCACTGGACAGAATATAATGAAACTTAGCATAGTTATAGCTCATGGGTTGGGTTAACATTTAAGGTACAGTTTATCCCGATATCATATCTACGGGAATCATTCTAAAGTTAACACGAAGTCGCTGGCGCCGCTGGTTATACAAATAAATGATTGATTTATTTGGTTTAATACCAACATCTTGTAAACAATGATATGCAAAAAAATACATTTGAATTTGAAGTTAAAGGAACTAGTTAATACTTTACCTGAGAGGCGCCGGTGAAGGAGGTGTTTCAGATTCCACGGCGACGCTTATTGAACGCATCTCGTACGCACGACGGCGGTCCGCAATCGATTGATTACCACTGAAAAAAAAATCCTTTAAAAAAAGTTCTAACAAATATAACAAAAGTTATCAGGGATAAAGTACACAAATATAGATTGAACTATAAAGTGGCAGAAAGATGACAATCGCAGATGACAAATCTGACCTTAGTCTTAATTTATTAACCCGTACGGGTCTGAACGAAATCCAAACATTAACATCCGCTAAGTCGAGAAGTCGCACTTAAAAAAATGAATCCGCCAAGGACGAAGAGATGATGATTCTTCAAATTTTTATTGTCAATTATTGCCAAAACAATAGATTCTAGGATGAATCTGGAGGTTTGGCAACAACAATGCGAGATCTCGTACTCTTCGGTATCCCCAGGTTGTTGCTGAGATTTCGCACTCTCCGGACTTCGTGCTTGTTTATGCGGAAAATGCCCGATTTTTGAAAAATGTTTTGCCGCTATGGTCGCCATTTTATGCAAAAACTCGGAACGTTGACAATACATATATCAACGCTTTAAAAAATGACATCAAAGTCCGGCAACCGCTTCGGTTTTCTAACGCCAATCTGAACAGGGGGTCAAGCGCGGACGTCACATGTATAAACTTTTTACTAGTCTTCATGTACTCTACAGGGGGGATAAAGTGGGAAATGCAGTACATTTCCCTAATATACGTACAATGTTCTTATTTCCCTAATGTACGTACGCATTTCTGTAGTGAGCGAGACGTGCCAGAGTTCATTCCCATCCTATCCCTCCCCATTTTCCCAACCCTTTCTCCAAATCCATTCCCATATCTCCACAAGTAGGCAGCGCATCCGGGGGCGTGCCAACGTTTGTCATATTGGACTAATGTTGGCATGTATCGCGGATATCTATGGGCGACAGTATCCACTTACCATCGGGTGGACCGTATGCTCGTCTGCAGCCTTCGTCCATAAATAAAACTTAAAAGCATGACTGGATTGTATTTATATTCGACCTGTTTAGGCCCAGAAGTTAGAAACTAATTTGTACCGTTTTCCAAACAATATTTTCCGTCCGACCCATGTTTTAACTCAAAATTCAACCGTTTCAAGATATTGTTTAAATTGATACAAAAATGAGATGTTATAGCAAGTTTCTATTTAAACAGAATACCGAAACGATCAAATTCTATGTTAAAAAATCTTAACCAGAGTGAATAATTACAGACTGAACAACACAGTTTCTCTGCTCACGTACCATCACATTTTGATTGTCACCGTCTGGCTGGCATACGATTCATACGAGACGTGGCACAAGAGTGGCAATATCAATAAATCTTTGGCTTCTTACAAATCTCATTACACTTATGTATAATGAGTAATGTATCATTATATTCCAAAACTAGTATGAAACAAACCCCAGAGTACTTACAGTATCCACTTATCACCAGGTGGACTATCTGCTCGTCTGACACTTTCTTTCTAGAAAAATAAAACTTACTCGGTAGTCTCAAACATCTTTCTTCTCTCGGCAGTACTGGGAGTTTTAGGTCTGTATCCTGAATCGGAAGAGTTCACCTCCTCTTCCAAGCTCGTGTCCGATTTGCCGTTCGTATATTCCTCTATCAAAAAAAGTTCTTTTTAATGAGACAGTGACTTCATTCGGACGGATCCGAAAAGAAAAACATTTCATATCACATGAGTGTACAAGTTATTGTCAATATCTTTGTTTAAAAAATTGCATTGATATTTTATTTATTTTATTCGTAAAACAGCGATACAGGCTATACATAATACATAAATTGAATTTAAAAAACTAAAGCCAAAACAAGATTACACTAATTAACTTTACAAATACCAATTTATTTTTATGTTGATCAAACGAGGGTTGATCAAACACTTTCCAAAATCGGATATTATTAGTCACGATATATGAATAGTTTTATTTTGACGTCAAACTCATTGGTATATAACGACGTGAATTACAGCATTATACCTTTTATGTATAAATCTTAATAATTTTGTTTCGTGTTTCGATAAGTTTAGAGAAAAATGGATGAAATCGAAGTTCGCGATTGAATTAAATAATTCATTGTGAAAAAAATATTTCAAGAGCTACTGGCTACGTTAGTTGATGCTCCATCATATTCCACAGTTTCATTTTGGTGTTCAGAATTTATAAGTGGAAGAACCACCTGCAAAGATGAAGACTGTTCCGGGAGTCCCTCCTCGACTACCACTGATGAAAACGTAAAAAAGTTGAAGAAATTGTAGTTAATGATAGACGTGTGACCATTCGTTTTATAGATGAGAGTCTTGATTTCGTTTAGTAGTATTTAATTAATTTTTTTGAACAAATTACATTTTAAAAAGGTTTCCGCACATTGGCTCCCTAGATGTTAACAAACAAAGAGAAAGAAATGCGCGCCAAGATTTCAATGAAAAGTCTGACCTTGGTGCAAACTCGTACGAATGAACTTTTATGACGATTTGTAACTATGGACGAAACGTGCGTGTACCACTTTGTGCCAGAAAGAAAATAACAATGCATAGCATGGAAAAGGCCAGCTTCACCAATAGAGAAAAAAAATCCTGTTTCTGCACGGACTGGCAAAGTTATGGCCTCTGTCTTCTGGAACGCTGTTCATTGATTATTTAAATAAAGGACAGACAATTATCTGTTCATATTACGCCTCATTGACACAAAAACTACGAGGAAATTAAAATAAAACGTCGGGTAAAATTGAGTGTGGGTGTCACTTTTTATCAAAACAACGCCTCGGCACACAAGTCTAAAGTTGTGTTCGCTACCATCAACCAGGCGGGGTTTAAACTAATGAAACATCCATAGCAATTAAACAACTTTAACGGTTTAAATCGCGTATATTTGACATTATTTATATTTTAAGTATATTATATACATTTTATATATTATATACATTATATTATATACATTATTATTTATATAAATATTATGACATTATTTATATTATAGTATATTTTAAGACCGGTCAAGAACAATATCCCCCTACAAGATGCAGGTGTTTACAAGCTTGATTGTGAATGCGGGTTATCATACATTGGGCAAACAAAGAGGAGCATCGGTATCCGGATAAAAGAACACATAGCTGACATGATGAACAGACGCTCGACCAAGTCTGCAGTTTGTGAACATGCTCTGGACAAACCCAACCATTACATTCGATTTGATAATCCACAAATCCTCGCTAGAGAGACCCGATTCATGCCAAGAATGTTACGCGAGGCTATTGAAATCAAGAAACACCCAAATTTCAATAGAGAAGATGGTTGGCAAGTACCACCGGCTTGGGATCCAGTCATTAAATTAATTAAATCCCAAGGCCAACGCAATACTGCAAGACCTCTGCACACCGTGAGTGAATACTGCGTGCATAGGGAATGTTATGATTAAAAAATCCAGACGGTAGTTCAAAAAAAAAAAAAAAAATTCAGACGGTAGTCCAAATAATTTCTTAATAACTCAAGTGACAAATAAAATCAATTAGTCACCCCGTGACCACGTCCACTGCAAAGTGTTCGAAACGTCGGGATATAAATAATGTCAAATATACGCGATTTAAACCGTTAAAGTTGTTTAATTGCTATGTATAGTAATCGCGAAAACCTAAGAAAATATAATGAAACATCCTCCATATTCACCGGAACTTTTACCCCCAGTGATTATCTTTTTTCCGTTTTTAAAGAACATGTCTTTGGCAGACTAATATTAAAATGTAGTGGGATGATAATGAAAACTGTATTGCTGTAACTGCATTAAACAAAGTAGGCATGAAGTGAAATGCAAATTTTAAAACTCTTCATCCGCTTGGTATTAGCCGATTGTTTGTTTACTGGGCTATCGGTAGGTACAATGAAACGTCCTCTCTGGTCCTCCACGCACTATTCGTACTAAACAGACGATTAAAGCTGCAAAGGAAATAATCCGAAGAAATCCCGTCCGCAAGCAAAATATTTTATCCAGAGATATTAATATAGCATCCAGAATCATGTCACGTACTTTAAAAGATGATTTAGGACTTGGTGCTCTCAAAAGACGTACTGGTCATTTCTTAACTGATAAGGGTGGCAGTTGCCTATTTTCCCATGGAAAGGGTGCGTGTTTTATAGTTTTATCGTTTAATCGAGAACTGGCCATAACGTTTGAAAGATTGGTTAAAAGCAAATAGTGATTATTTCGAATAAACTTTATATTTTTAAAATGCTTACCTATTTATTTCTAAAGTACTACAAATTCTTCTAATAAAATGATAATGTAAAAAAATATCAATGTTTCCTTTGTAACAATATTTATGGGCACATTAGGTATATCAACATATAGTAAATAAAGAAAAAAAATTAAATAAGTCACGTCTTTTAAATAACACCAAAACTCCTCAACCCATTAGCAGTCCCATTTCTTGTCCCATTTAGCAGGACAAGGGGGGGGGGGGGGGGGGGTAGCGAAGACGAACCCCCTGTCCCATTATTTAGGGGTAGACTAAGTATAATCGTGTATGTGTGTTTTATTTGGAACCTATGTAAGGTACGAGTATATAGTTTTATGCCACCAATCATAGGAATTCATTGCCTCACTGCAAAGCGTTAAAAAAATTCACCAAGAAACGAAAAGAAAAATGATTTCTTACCTTTATTAGGTGCAATTTCAACGTCACTGGTGGGCGAGAGAGACTTATCCTTGTCTTCAACAATCTCCTTCGCAATGGGAGTCGATGTCAGAGGTGTGATGGAGGTGGGGCCTGATACTGGAGACGACGCTAAAACAAACACCAATCAATTTAAAGGGTGGTAGATCAAAGCGCAATGCAACTTGCCCTTTTCATATCCACTGTTGGACACAAGCCTCCTTATACACATTGTCTTGTGCATGAGGAATGTATGGCCTTAAAACGCCACGCCGGCCAAGCGGGTTAGGAAGTCCACTCTTTTAAAGGTGGTGTAGTTCCTCGGCTTGTGGTAGCGGCTCTGTTATCCTTTAGTCGCCTTGTACGACACACGGGAGAAGAAATGGGGTGGTGTTATTCTTAAGCCGGTCGCACACCGCAGGGCATATGGATCAAAGCAGATTCAGATAATTTATTTGCGAGAGTACGGGTTACAATAGTTTTTATGCGTATTAATGAGTTTTTATGAGTCCATAGATACACTGCCTCGTCGGCGTGCAAATTCTTATCCTTATACGTTATACAAACAAGAATGGCGTTGAAGAAAAAGAAGATTTCCGTAAAATAAACATTTTACGGACATTTTTAAATGGTTCATTAGGACTTTTTTTTTAAAGAGTTTCCTAAATAGTTTATCTTTACCTGAATCAGATTTCGGCATGCCCGGAACGACGGGTACAGAGAACACCTTGTCAAAGGAGAACTCTTCGCTGCCGGCAGACGCCGAGAATGGCTTCGGACCTAAACGTGGCTGGAGGACAATATAATTTCATTTGAATAAAAACTATTATTATAAATTATGCTATAATAATTCCTTATTTCTTTAAGGCTAGTGTAATACACACATGGCGCTAGTTCAAAAGGGCAGCTGCTACACTATAGGCACACTGTCATTGTCAACTAACAAACATAGCAATTATAAGAACGTTTAACAGATTTTTTTAATTAAACCTCTAAAACTATATACATGTTTATACAGACAATATTTAGTGCAGTTATATTGTAATTTAGCGATATGGTCATGTTATCTATATGGCTCGCACAGTGTGAACCGGCCTTAACATGTTAACATATAGATTTAAAGTAATAACAAAGATAACAATAATTTAGGCCTGTTAGAAAACTGATTAGCCCAGTAGGACATACATTTGTTTAAAGTCAAATGTTTGTTCGCGTCTGATTAGTGTTTTTTTGTACGTGTCTCTGGGCCCACGACAAAAGGAGTCCTAGTGTGGGTTATTGAGTGTGACATTATTATAAAAAAACCTGTTATATTGTTAGTGTTTTGAAACTATGCGAATCAATTTCTTCAAAATTAATCTATTGACAAGCTGGTGTACCGAAAACTTGTACACACCTGTTGTACAACAAGCAAGCTGGTATATATCTCATATGGTTGTGTCCAACTCTACCATTTTTCCATAATATCTAAACACATTTTTATTGAAGTTTTTTGTTCGTACTCTACAGAAAGAATATTCATACAGTAAGGTTCACTTATGTAAAAAACTTAACACATTTACAAACTGAATGGATAAAATTAACTTGTATAACTACTATACATTTACAAAATCAAAAAGCAAACAGAATCAACGTTATTTCTAAAATGAACAAAAACAAACATGTAACTACCAAAATATATAAAGGTAAAGTGCAAACATAATACAAAGTAAAAAAACAAATGTAATGTCAGATACAAAAATAAAAGACAACAAAACTACTCAACTACACCTGTAATCATACAAAAATACCTTATATCCAGAAATGGGTACCGTCGTCGTTCTTGGCTTCGGTTTCGGGACTTCGGACTGGTCTTCTCCAGAGCCTGGCTCCGAAATCGAAGACCTAGGCAAAGGTTTCGGAGCCTGAACAGGCATGCCATTGATCAAACTATTACTTCTCGAAAGAGAGGACTCGGTAAAATCTGAACTCGAGGTCTTTTCGGGTACTTTCACTTCGATCTTGTCGCAGACTGGTTCAATCTTCTCAATTTCTTCTTCATTTTTCAAGCTGTCATGGCCGTTATCGATGATCTTTTTGCCAAAACCATTTGTCTCTTTCTGGTAATCTGGTTTAGGTTCCTTAGTCTGCTTTTCCATGTCTTTGATCAGGTCTTTTACGTTAACGAAGTCGATACGGTCTTCGTCTATCGGTTCTGGTGGTGGCTGCGGTTTAGACGTTGGTGTTGGTTCTTCAATTTGTACTGGAGTTGTGGCTATTTTAGTTTCGACCTTTTTCGGCGGAGGCATAGCTAGGATCGCGTTCACTACACCTTCTAAGTTCCCACGATGTACCTAAAATAAACGTTGAAGTATTACTTTAGGGTCAATATTCAAATTCGGAAAATGTGTTGTTTCTAATTAATGCGTTTCGTTCATTTGTTTTTACGATATAAATCTTATTGCATGCTCCGAAGAAACGAATACGAAAAATATAAGGACGTTCAGTCAAATAATAAAAAATACTTACATTAAAACCAAGCAAAAACTAAATACCCCATTTAACTAAATTCAAACTACAACACCACACAATATTAAACTAAACATACTCCCGCAAACTGCACTTAAAAAACAAAACAATAAAACAGTATAATAAAAAAACATGAAACCAATAACAGGAAACTTTTATTCCAATTAAAACCCATTTCTAGCACTAATAAAATGTGAGCAACAACCTGGAAATACTCATACATTACCATGCATGAAGGCGTTTTCAGACTTTAATTCCGTGCACTTATAATACGCGCGATTTTATCTCGGTATAAAATTTACGACATGTGAATAAACGTCGATCGCGCTTTTGATAATTACATATATTATTATAATAAATATACAGTGATATACCTATTTGTAACAATTGTTATCAAGTGAAGTGAAGTGTAAATCATTACATTTTCCTTCTTATACATTGAATATGAATAATATAAATAGTGAAAGAAATATTTGAAAATTTTAATTATATGTATATTAAATTATTTAAATATGTTAAAGACAAATAATCGCACGCCATTATTCTCGCAGAATCTATATGAATACACTTTCTTTAAAATAAAACTTTTATTATGTTTTAAACAACTAAGCTAATGACTATATCTATGGGAAAAAAACGCGCGAAGCTGATAAACGTAGTCTGAAAACGTCTTAAATTTTACGTAGACTACGGCAACTAAACACAAAATAGTTCTACAATCTACGAAAAAGATTGCGGTTAAGCATATGATAACCTAACAAAACATGTTTTAAAGATTCCATTATCTACTAAATCACACTCTTTATATGATTTCTACACAGAACTAATATAATTATTAATGTTAATATTTTTTCAATAACAAAGGCTTAGAACCAAAATGTTTGTTAATGTCACACCAATCACTAAAAATATAAGCACAATACATTTTAAATTATTTAACGTGCGAAAAATTGAGGATCTTCCAAAGATAACGTAAACTCAAATTATACGTAAAAATTATACTTGTAATACACAACCTTGTATAAACAATTTCTTTTTACAGTCTTATGAACATATTATTTATTACACTTATCAATTCAAAGCTACTACTTGAGCCCTAATTTGTAAAAGTTTTACAGTTTTCTCGGTGTAAAGATTTAAAAAAACGACTAATTCTAAAATACCTTCGCACCCCATAGATCATATTATTATTTTTTCAGGGGAAACGCGTTAACTGAAGGTAAAACCGACTCAAAACAAAATATTACAATATAAAGAATTCCGCGTGTTCGTAAGCAGTTACTGTCACCCATTAACGTCTGATGTTCATGTGTACATTAGTCGTTAATGAGTTGACGGACGTTGGAACTCCCTATCTTCGGGGATTTAGGTATCAGAATTGGGAAGGATGGAAAATAGGGAGTTTCATGTATAGAGAACACTATTTTTGGAATATATATACACCTTTATGTAGGGAGCAACATTAATAGGGTTTAACAATTTTACTGTATGTACTTAGTAGCAAAAATAAATGTTAAGTTCGTGTACCAATCCACCCCTTTCTCTGTTTTTCCTTTCACTGACACTACTTTTATTATACATGGTTTCACGTAAAAAGAGCGCTAACGGTCAACCTGCGCAGTAAGCGATTTATCGATCTATTTTGTTGTACGAGGTGAGGCGCGACGGGGGGATTATGCGTCACATGTCAGTGCCGTCGCGCTATTGGTTCGACCTTTGCTTCCCGCGTTGAGTGGACGTTTCGTTCGCTCCCAAAGTACAGATGAGCAGCATAAAAGTTTTAGTTAATTACGAATATTGCAAGATGGTTTTAATATATTACTAAACTTATTTTTTTTTTCAAACAAACCTTTAAAGTATTGAAATAAAATATATAAAACTAAGTAATTTTGTGGACAACTGTACTGATGCGCGGACTCATCCCTTCCACAGACGTCCAGCGCTCTTTTTACATGACGATACCTATAGCATTCCACTGTTTCTACTAATCCAACATACCTGTGAACAGTTATTGGCATCCGGATGCAGAGAAATGTTTGGTACGGGATAGTCTTGGTTATCGAGCCACATGGGAGCACTGAGGTATGTCACCGCACCACTGGTATTGGGGTACAAATCCGCGTGGTACTCGCGGTAACTCTGTAGACAAAACGTCGTCTTGTACTGTATCCCACTGATGGGCAAAGACCTCATTTCTATAAACACTAACTAGGGTGAAGAGATAGATAGACATACTTTATTCTAGACCAAAACATACAGACGAAAAAAGCAAAATAAATGTAATCAGAAGTAAAACTGGCGGCCTTATCGCTAATGCGATTTCTTGCAGACAACTTTATATTGCCTTCACACTCCAAACAAACCAAAATAATCTAGCTTTACACTCACTAGTCATAAGAGGCGTCCCTATGGATTCCATCTTAAGTTCCATTGTATGAAACTATGAACATTTAACTACGAAACTAAAATTTTTCCTAGAATAAGGTGACACATTTTTAAGGTTCATTTTATAGGAAAATGCTGAATCATAGCAACATTAAAAGTATATATGGATTTCCTAAAAATAATACTCACCTTCAAGTAATTGGTTCATGTGGATTCCATTTAAGGACTTTTCTAACCTATCAGTTGTTGATCCCAAGTAAAATATAACCTGGGGACTTGAAGAAAGTCACCGATAGTGCCCAGATGAAATGAACAGAAAGAAGACCACGCGTGATGGCGGTCCTTGGGAGAGGCCATTATCCTTTTACGGAGTCAGAGGCAGAAGGTATAGTAATACTCACCTTCCTGGGAACTTGATACATGATTGGGACGACGGAAGACCCCGTCAGTTGCAATACCCTGTTCACTTCGCCTTCCATCACTCGCATGGCGCGTTTTGGTACCAAACAAGCGCCTTTAGTCTGTTCGCCTGAAATAAAATACATTGTGAGAAATTTCTCCTAGATTATAGAAATAAACTTTCTGTTCCCTATCTGAATGTACAACCGATCATATCATACTACATATATAACCGGGTTCAAAAATATAATTATTGAAAATTTAAGTCGAAAATATTTCATTCGCCAATCGTCAATCTTTCATTCACATTCGACGCATTATAATATAGTCTATGTTAGTGAGACCATAGTTATTGAACAGTGAAAGAATTCTTAAAATCGGTTGGGTAATTCCAAAGATTACCCGCTACAAACATATAAACGTTTCTTCTTTATAATATTAGTATAGTCTAGCATTTGCCTATACTAGTGGAAATTGATAATGCTCACCCAAGTAAACATCGGTCGGTGTTGGTACCTATTTACAGAATAATTAACCGATACTTGTACTTGTATCAGCCTATAACGTCCCACTGCATTCAGGGAATAGGCCTACTCTAGTAAATTACCGGGGGGTTTCGGGCCGTAATCCCGCCGTAATCGAATTGGTGGATTACATGAAGCAATTTTTCTTTTTAATTTCTGGATCACAGATCATTTCCTCAAGATGTTTTACCTCACCGCCGAAGTAGAAACAATTTTTAAAAATCCATACTTAAGTAGAAACTCAAGGGCCGAGATTTAAACTCACGATCACAGGAATGTGAGTTGAGTATAGATACCCCTAGGCTAAAGTGGTGATTATCGGATAATTATCAACAAAAGTAATTATCTCGATAATTTCGAACCCTGCTATACTATACCTTCTTAGCCAGGCCTCTCACGCGACGCGTCACTACACTTGATCTGGCGGGCTTTTCATCCCATCCACTACTGGCGATTTTTTTCGAGTCCTCCATTCTAATTACCCCAGCCATCCATTGACTCTATTTTAATTTTCACAATCTTCAGCGTCTACCATAAAGTGATTCAATTTTTTTTGAGCTCAATTAATATCCTTAATCATTTACCATGAATTGAGAAATACACAGATTTTCCGTTTATTCATACTATCCGAAACCTTGTGGTAACAACATGAAGCTCTGTGCCTTGCAGTAAGACAGTACAGGCCGATATTGATCAATTGAATAATCAACATAAAAATGTCGCTATAGTTAGACCGTCGACAGATTACCGATTTGACATATGTCAGATTAATGTAAGTAGTGATGTGACTAAAGACAAACGTAGCAGTAGCATTAAATACTTTTATTAACAGATAATGATAATACTTTCGTTGATGTGATAGAATAGGAATTATGGAAATAAAGAAAACACCCTTGTGGTTAAAATGTTTTATTGAGTGTTTAATTTTATGTTTTATTATACACTATTCTGAATCAGAATCACGTGAACTACTGCTATCGTCGTCGATATCAGTTACTTGAATAATTATTTCATTGTCATTGTATTATAGAACCAGTCGGGTAACTACTGGTTCTGTCACAGCTTAATATTAGAGTTAATCAAATCACACAAAAGTGAATTCATCAAAGTAAATTAAAATGAATAGTAAAATTGCCTAACTCTGTACACTTACGCGTGAAATTTGTTTTGAGAGCGCGTATAAAGATGAAAATATTTTTGTCGTAATTTGTACGCCACTTCAAAGTTATCTCAACCAGCTGTTCATTAACTGTCAAATAGGTAATCTTTCGACTGGGTAATTATAGTCTGTCAAAGTCAAATTTACGAGTGCTAGAGTGCTAAAAAATAAAATATCATTGGAAGTCAATGGTTACAAGTTCAGGAATTAAATAAAAATAGTTCATTTTCCAGTGCCTTTTTATCAAAGATTGAAATTCCCGTGTAAGCTTAATCAATAAAAAAAAGTGGTGTTTGCAAGTGGATACTTAACTGATTGATTTATTCATCGCGTTTTTGAAAACTTTAATGTATTTTATAACAGAAGGAACTTTCTACACCTTGTTAAATAAAATCTAAATGGAACTCACCAGAATGTCTCAACCCCTCAATCAAATAAGGTTCCCGATCCGTCAGTTCCATGTATAATATAGTAGTGTCTCCTTTTCCCGCCAGGAACAGCATATTGGTATCGGCATCAAAAAGTGGCATAAGAATGCCGGTAGAACAGTCCAGTTCTAAATTTTTTTGAGTTTGAGAGAGGTTGCGAATATCGCGAATCATGATCTGACGGAGTCTGGCCGCATCGAAACCTGGGTAAATTCAATTATACAAAAATCTGTAAGATAATTCTAATGGCAAATGTTGGCCTCAGATATGCTGCCAACCTTTGAAGATTTAGGAATGGATTTAGAAAAATGAGGAGGGATAGGATGGGCTCTGGCATATCGCATTCACTACCGAAACACATACTTACATACATTGGGATAATAAAGTGGGAAACATTATTTATGAAAAAAACTGAATACAAAATGCCAACCAAATAATTTCAACAAAAGAAACAATACCGCTTACCAGTAGTCAGTATTCTATCTTGATCTCCCAACCATACAATCCTGCTGTCTTTGATATTCTGGTGGCTGTTAGCCACATCCAGTACAGCAGATGAAGCCCTTGGGTCCACAATGCGAACCTTCTTGTCCTTGCAAGAGGTCACAAGTAATTTGCCATCTTTCTTCCAAGATGTAGATTGAATTACTTCTGTGTGGTCTCTGTTCACTACATAAAAATTGTAAAAGCAAATTGGATTAATTTATGGCAAATATAATACGAAAAATGATGTAAATTATATAGAAGGCCACTATATTACATACTAGCTATTGCCCACAGCTTCACTCGCGTAGGTTTAATTGTGATGTCATACAAAATTTGACGTCTTGTATCTTAGCCTCCTGGCACAATTTTGAAAAACGATAAATGAGGTGTTTAATTATATTTGTATTGTAGAATATTTCAAGTACCAAGAATATTATACCAATGCCTCATCCAATGTAGTTTTCCTTTTTATAGTTTCTATATTTTTTCACATTAATTCCTCAGCTATTGCTACATTTAGTTCTTGAAGTACGCACTTAAAAAATTTACATAAAACCAAACGCTTGGCAATGGCTGTCTACTATGAATTGGCACTGTACAAGGCAGGTGCAAGTGATCAATTATGTTTGAACGCTGGCGCAAGTACTAATGATTAGTACTTGTGCAAGCCACTGCATGGTCTGCAACAGCCTTTAGGGATTGAATTTCAAGAAGTACCTCCTAGTAAATCTTTACTCCAGTCAGTCAGTCAGGACATTTCTTTGTATACATATAGATCAAAAGATTTTTACAGAAATTTTTGTAGGCATAAATTCAAACATTTAATTGAAAAACAAATAATGTTAATTACACTAAAAAAAAGTAAGTATTAATTTTGTCCTGAATATAAATAAATACAAGTTATTTTTGTAAGAATTGGTTCAATAGTTTTGAAAATAACTAAAGCAGAATTCATAGATGTTAAAAATTCTATTAACATAAAATGTTGTTTATTTACAATGCTTAACCTTCAACTTAGCTTAAAAGAAAACAATGATTTATTTATTGTAAATTCTCATATCATTAGTGGTAATCTACAAATATTGAAAAGAGGGACAGTGAGTTTATTTATATGTAAAAGGTAAACTCAAAAACTCATTCACTTTTAGGAAGCTATAATAAAATAAATAACTAATAATAATAAGTAAAATAATAAAAATAAACAATTATCCACATTCCAATAACTAATATTGAAACGTAACTACATAAATTCTTACCAAAAGCCTCCTTCTGCTTTGTGAGATCCCACAGAGCTAGTTCATGTCCTGATGCCACATGAATTAACCCATCAGCAACTGGATGAAAACCTACATTCTCAACCCTCCGCTGTTTTTGTGACAAAGTACATTCAGGAGTTGAGAGTGACTCCTTAAGCCCTTCAGGGGGGATGTGCCACACCTTTACCTGAAAATTATTTTATTTAAACTTAAAATTCACAAAATATAGGTTTCTATATTTTGTGTGTTATAAAAAAAAGACTAAAGTTATAAAGCTTTTCAAGTCCTATCCAGAAACATATTCTTTATATACATTGGTGTTACATGTTTTTTTTGTAATTAATAAAACTGGTGTCCAACACTGTACACTACATTTATAATCATTTGAATGTTCAGTTAACCAATGTTTAAATTTAAACTATTAATACATTAGTTTGCTTAAGATTTTTTTTAATCATTATCTTTATAAATAAGTGTTGACACTTAGTGTTACAGGGTTTTGATAATTTATGTTTAACAGAATCATTAAAACTTCGATATTATGATTAAAGTATGTCAACAACACCTGTGTTAAAGTTTCTTTAGCATTTGAAAAAAATTATATTGGTGAATAAAAAGAGGGGCCCCATAAAGATTTTTGCGGGGCGTCCGAGTTCTCCTCAGCCACACCTCTGAACATATTCTATAGATTTTTTTATTCATTGGCAATTTACAGGAAATAATGTGTAATGTGTTGTGATAATACATCATTGACAATTGCTATAGGATATTCATGTTTGGACTGAGAAAGACACAGGAATCATCAACAAAGACTCATCAATAACTTTGTATTTTGTGGCAATTTGAAACAATTAAAATTATGAGTATAGTGAAAAATTAAATGAACATTATTTTTGTTCCATTGGTTCAGATTTTATATCATACTCTTATCATATCATACTCATATCTTGACAGACTTATCTCTGGGAATAGTGTCATACATCTAAAAAAAGAAAGAATATAATGCTAAAATCTTACCAATGAGTCCTGAGATCCGGTCAACAAAAGTCCATCATGGAACGGAGAAAACTCCATGTCAGTTATTGTATCAGAGTGAGCATGAAGCAAAGGCATTGTTTTACTCTTCCTACCGCAGTCATCAAGTGGCAAGACAGCCATACTTGAACCAACATGTTCCCAGTTGAATGCCATAAAGGCAGCAGAGGCGCAAATATTGTTCCCATAAGTTTGATATGATCCAACACATACATCTCTTATACATGCCTCAGGTTTAGGCACAATAGGTGCCGCATTTTTATATTTAGAGGCCTTAAAACGCCAAGCCATCGTTAAGCACTTTCTTCTTTTAAAAAGTTTTCAGTCTTTTGAATTTGGAATGTACGTGGACACGGAGAGGCAGTGTAATCTGAAAGAAATAAATTTCATTAAAAAAAACAAAAAAACTAAGTGATTTTTAATGCATAGAAACTACAAGAAATCGTTGGAAGGTAGATAAAAATGCATGTCACAATTAGTGCACCGATTCTCTCTAAAGTATAACAGTAATTATGAATACATTACAGAAGCAATTTCTAAAACACATAAATCTATTGTCTACCTAGGGATTTCAAATAAGAATACAAAGAAAAATGTCGCAGGGGTCTATTAATTTACAATCAATTGCAAGTTTGTTAAATATAATGTTATAATCAAACAAGTGCCTAATTGGAAATGGATAATTATTTATAAAAACACCATTTGTTTTGAATAACTCCACCGGCTGTGCGACCGGAAACTCGGGTGAACGATATCAGTTAGTTTAATTTCCTTATAAGTGACATACACGATTTCTATTGAATATGTTATCTTAATGTTTATAAATAATAAATAATTACTCACCTTATCACTTAGATTAATCCGAATCTGTTTCCGCAAGACACTCCCCCTATACGTCGGCCATTTCAAGCGACATTGGTGAGTGAAGGGATCGATCGATATTGAAGCAAACATCATAATCGAATGTAATGTCAAAATAAAGAAATCGATGTTTTAATTATAGTCGATAGATTTTTTTAACTGGCTAAAATAAACTTAATTCTATAATAAAATCTAGCAGAATAGTAGTTGGATGACAGCTATTCTCAATTACAATAAAAAATAGACGACAAAAAGTAAAGATTGGGAACTTTGAAAGCAATGTGGCGTCTGTGACGTATGGAGCCCATCGAGGTAATATATTGGCTCCCACACTCTTTCTAATATCAATTAGCTCTGTCACATGACGTTAAATTATGGCAGCAATGTTACATTCGCCGATGACACTGCTATTGTCTTTCACGGAGAGACGTGGGAACATACATACAGATATGCTGAGAGGGGACTCCTTTCTGTAATGAACTGGTTACGTAGCAATCTACTAACAGTTAACGTGACAAAGACCAAATTTATGACCTGCTCCTTGCGTAAAACCACAAAACTTCCACTACATCTCCTTCTAAAAATCCATAACTGTGATATAGATACCTCTGATGATAACTGTGCCCTAACCTAGAATCTCTTCCTACCATTCGCTACTTAGGTAGGTACTCTCCTTCAAGACCAATTAACGTGGATACGGCACATCAATCTTCTAACATCTTGAGTTAAAAAAATTACGTGGGTATTTAAGAAGTTCCGTAATGTCGTTAATCTTAAACTTCTACAAACAATTTATATCGTTTTCTGTCAATACATAATAAGTTATTGCATATTTATATGGGGAGGAGCTGCAAAAACTATTACTATATATATATTTAGAAAGGGCCCTAAGGTCCATTTTAAAGGTGAAGAAGTTCAGAAAATTGAGGTTTCCAACTAGGACACTATATTCGGAATGCGAACTGCTTACTGTACACATACTGAATTCTTTTCTTTATCTCCACAGTACTCTTCCTTTCGATCCTAAAGTGCAGTGTAACAAACGTAGACTTGATATTGTGAGCAACGCAAAGACATATAAAACTTCTTTTATCCGGCGACAGCGATGTTGAAGAGTTGATGTACCCTTATTATATAATAACATTAATGGACAGTTGCGGATTCATCACCTGACCAGATGCTAAACTAAAAACAAAATCACGGAATCCTTAGATAAAACAATGCGCTAAATTATTCTTAACTGTACTTAACATTTGTAACTCAAACACACACACTCATTTAACATCCCATACTCAATTACATACATCATTGAATCTATGCTAAATTTTTCTGAAATCGGATATCTAAAACCACACTCCCACAAATTCACATACAGACATACTTACATAAAACACACACTGTACATATTATACACAATAATTAGCCCTTGAATAAACTGTTTTCTTAAGTAATTGTAACTTAGTAATACGAAAAGAATTATGGGAAGGAGCTGACAGCTGTATAACAGATTTTATTATTCTAGTACAGATGTCAGCACACATTGTCTATATATATGAATAAAGTAGATTAGTCTCGGTCGTATTGCAAGGCAAGCTAACCAAATTCACCTACTGCCTTAATACGAGTATTCTCTAAACTACCATCTTGTGCACTCACAGAAACGTAAGAATCGTTCGTTTTCGAGTAATAGATCGAGGGGCGCAGGCGCGGGTACCGTTTCTCGAATA
Source organism: Sesia apiformis (assembly GCA_914767545.1). Taxonomy (NCBI): domain Eukaryota; kingdom Metazoa; phylum Arthropoda; class Insecta; order Lepidoptera; family Sesiidae; genus Sesia; species Sesia apiformis. The sequence continues at coordinate 14,753,220 of OU611965.1, read as the reverse complement.
ACTCGATTATTCAGTGCGGTGCGGCAGTGTGTGTTATTCTACGAAACAAAATATTACGCTTTCACGTCGCACAGACTATCATCGATAAAGTATCATTAGGTATTGTATTTTAGTCTAGAAATGCTGGTTTTCTGCCATTGTTTTGATTTGTATGAAAGGCTTTTGTTTTTAAGTAATTATTGTTTTCGATCGCTGATATCTCGCGTTATAGTATCGTAATGAGTGACATCTATGGGCGAATCCCAGTACTACGATTAATTACAGATGCTACAGGTATTTAGCATAGAATTATTGTGATATGGGCGACAAGGAGATGATAATTTTTCTCGATTGCACCCAGACCACTTTGTCTGGGCATTCGACTTCGTCGAGGCTAACAAACTCATACCACGTCATCGAATGCGTCTATCAACCTCTCGACTGAAGTCAGGTTTGTCCGGCTGCCTAAGATAGACATATTCGTCTACAATTTCCTGCAATTCATCCCAGACGCTGACCCATTTACAACCAACCCTTTCGGTATCCACTGCTGGACATAGACTTCTCCATGCACATTGTCTTGTGCATGAGGGATATATAGTCTTAAAACGTCACGCTGACAAAGCTAGTTGGCGAGTCCACTCTTTTAGACCTTTTAGTTCCTTAGGGCTTGTGATAGCCGCTTTGTTATCCCTTAGTGGCCTTTTACGACACCTTTTATGGGAAGAGATGGGGTGGTGCTTTTCTATAGCCGGCCGACAGCCCACGGCGGAAGATTGTGTGGCGGCGAGCCGCAGGAGAAGCCTGTATTCAGCAAGGGAGAGATGTAAGCAAATGTCTATTTATTTATATATATAAAAATGGATGTTGGTATATCTGATATTAATAGACTTCGACACCGTTTGACAGATCACCATGAAAATTGGCACATATATGTATTTTGTCATGAAGAAGGTTTTTATGCTATCGACTTTGTTGTAACTTGATACATTGATTAAATGAAAATTGGTATACATAGGTATTTTAGCACGGAGAATATTTTCGAGCTATTAACTTTGTTATAACTCGCCATTAGATGGCGCTGCAGGACATCAACTTCTATAGCAGGACAACGTTTGCGGGGTTTTGCTAGTACACTATATACTGTTATCCTTTTAACCTACGTTCTTCAGAAAATCTTCAAATTCCTACCCACTCTTCTACCTTTTACTCACGATCTTTCATAGTGAAACCGGTCCCGTTATGGAATACGCCACCTGTACCTATCTAAGTCAAGTCAAGGAGTATTATCTGACTCAGTAACTTCTTTCTCTCTTTCAGTAGGTACTTATTTATCTACTTAGTTCTATACTTTGTTCTGTACTTCACTCTGTTTTCCTCCCATTACCCATATTATACAATGTATGTGTGTATATTTGTGTGTATTTATGTATGTATGTATGCATCTATTTATTGTATTCATCTTAAGTACCTAAGTGTTTATATAGGTATAGAATATTATTATTAAATTATATTATGTTCATTTGATATTATATAAAATCTACCTTTTTTAATATTGATACCTCTTTTCTCCTTACCACCCAAAAGTTGCCTGAAAGAGGTCGGCTTTGGGAATAAGGCCACCTACGTTACCTAATATTTGGCTTACAACACATTATTTTATTAAAACTTCTCAAAATACTTCATTAGTCTCTATACAGCGATTCGTCTAAACCAGGGGTTTCCAAACTTTTTGGCGGCGGCGGCGGTGGGGGAGGGGGGGGGGGGGTCAGACTATTCCGCAAAGTCCTAAGGGCCTAGAAACCCTCTCCAGAACTTCAAATGGAAACGATTGATTTGCATTGCAGCGATATTTTTAACCAAAAATAAGATAACTAATCTTTGCTGGAATTTTATATCAGTCTTCCACTCGCGCAGTTTGATCAGTTGCATATAGCTTTTTTCCGCTTTCGGAACTACTTATCTGTGTAAAAAAACATTCTCCAAAATGAAATACACAAACACAATCTTCAGATCCAAGTTAACCGATTAGGTATCACCTTAAATCGCTTTTGATAATTGACACTAACTTGATCTGGATAATAAACTTGATCCATAACTGGCAGTTTTTCACAATGTTTGATACACTTTAAGTATTAGATTATGTATGACAGTGATTGTGTTCTTCAGAGAATAAGAACATCTGATTATTATTTTGTTTTATTATAAAATAAAGTTAAGCGTGGCGGACTGGATGCCAGGCACGTCCAGCTCGCTGCCGCGGACCGGAGTTCTAGTGCTTGCGGGCCGGTCTTGGCTCACGGGCCGTAGTTTGGAGACCCCTGGTCGTAACCAGGGTCGTAGCACTGGCGATACTCTTCTTTAGCGAGGCCCTCAACAGCTGCAATTCAACAGCCATAAAAGCATTCCGAGCGTCGGGCTGTCGAAAAGATTGCCCAGAGTCCAAGCTTCACTATTGGAAAGAGAAAGAAATCCCATGGAGCTAAATCAGGGCTATAAGGACGGTTGGCTCAATTCTTGGATCTCTGTGGTCATCAAAAAATCTTGGGTAAGTTTTGCTTTGTGAGATGTCATGATGCAAGAAAAGCCCTCTCAAACCTGCTTTAAGACATTTTTAGTTTAACACATAGAATACAGTACAGTTGGTAAACACACTGTATGTACCATTGATCTTTAGCAGTTTTTTAAGCGTCTAAAGAAATTGTCGCTAAATGGCCACACTGCGTCGTCGTTTGACCTTCCTAGGAGGCTCTTTGTCTGGAAACATCCAAACTGTTCATAGCCGTTTAGTTAGTGGGTCATAGTAATAGATCCAACTCGTCATCTCCAGTAATAATATTAATATTAAATATATTCCGTCCCTCTACAGGTCTACATTTTCGAATTTTACAATCATTTCCATACACCATGTCACGCGAGCTTAGCAGTCAGTGAATGGGGAACCCAACGTGAACAAAGCTTCTTGATTTGAAGGTGTTGGTGTAAAATTTCACGAATGACCGCCGCACATAGGAGTATTTGTATCATAAAATCGGTCAAAAGTCAGAATCTGTAAGCTACTCGAAAGTCCTGTTGAACCTATTGTTCCTCAAGCTAGATAACCGTTCCGTCAAAAGACAGCCACAACCACTCCCCCCGCTCCATGCCTCTTGTCATACCTCAGTCGGAACCCAGTCATTGTCAGAATCACATGTCTTTGTTCTCGGTACTTTCGTTTGTTGTATTTGTTTCCTTTGCTATTGTGTTTACGTGTTGCGGTGTATTAAAAAAAAACCTTTTGAACATGGCAGAGGAAGGTATGTACCTTATTTTAAAATATGATTTCATTAATTTACTTTTCATATTGTACGCTTACCAAGGATGGGATGTAATCATATTTGGGTATTTATTTTTACCCAGATTTATCAGACAACAGTGTTTTTTTTGTTTATATGTCTGGTCTTGTCGAGTTATATTTTTTTTAAAGACATAAACTTTAGGCTTTTGACTATTATACGCCACAGTTAAATCGTCCGCCGACATCCGCCATTTTGTTTTTATGACTTCAAAGTTAACGAGTGAACATGTTGAAATATTTCAAGCTAATAACTTTTTGTTTTTGTCTTGTAGTTTCTTCGGGAAACGTCAAGGAATTTACTAGGAGAGCATTGTATAACATCCTGAATGAATTTAAAGGGAAGAAAATGGACGAAAAGTTTTTATTGTTGGAAGAAAAACTTTTGGAAACAACTAAATGCCCAGACGATGAAAAAAATAAATTAAGCCGTGCTTTGAGGTGTTTCAAGAGCGATTTCAAGAAAAAATGGACAGCTTCTAATTACAAGGAGCAACGTTTCTTGAAAAATAATGAACATCCTCAATTAAATTGCCTTACTGGCCTGCAAAACCTACAACATTCGAAGAGTTAAGCGACCGTAGTAAACGTAGAAAAACAAAAGAACTGCGGGAGCAAGTACCTGTCGAGGAGTTGACGTATGCAGCTGGTGTGAGTCAGCGTACTTCAGGAAATATTGACGCGTCAAAAATAATAAAAGAAATTACTATCACGCCAACCAGAGCTACGAAAGTTCGCAAAGTTATTACTTCTGCCCGTAAGCAAATAATTGTGAAAAAACATACACCTTCAGAGGCACTGGCAATCTTTGTAGAAGGCGACTTCACTAGAAGACAGTGGGAAGTAATACACAACGCTAACAAGAGCATTTACCCCTGCTATTCACTCATTAAAAAAGCCAAAAAGGAATGTTACCCTGCTGAGGAATCTATGCGAGTGACTGAAACCTGCTCTGAGATTAAACTTCAAGCATTACTTGACCACACCGCATTGCGTTTGTATAAATATTTAGCAGAGGTTGTAGAAATGTGTTCAGAGGAAGAGAAGCAAAACATGGTATTAATATCAAAATGGGGCTGTGACGGCTCGCAACAGACAGTATAAACAAACATTTCAAAATAATACCGACAGTGATGCAAATATTTTTCAGAGCTCACTTGTTCCTTTGCGATTAGTTGTTATTATTGATGGAGAACAAAAGAAAATTATATGGCAAAACCCAGTCCCTTCTTCAGTTAGATTCTGCAGACCCATACGCATACGCTTTATAAGTGAATCTAAAGATGTAACCAAAGAAGAAATCGCATATATCGAAAACCAAGCCGCACAGCTAAGAGAAACAGAAGTATCCACTCCTAATGGAGCAGGCAAAATAAAACATTATACCATGCTTACAATGATTGACGGCAAAGTCTGCAATGCGACGACTGATACTGGATCTACCATGAGATGCTATATATGCGGACAGACATCAAAGAATTTTAACAAATTAATTCAAGCAGAAGTTAACGTAGAAGCACTTAAGTTTGGGCTCTCGATTCTTCATGCTAGGATTCGCTTCTTCGAGTCGCTACTACATTTGGCTTATAAAATACCATTGAAAAAGTGGCAAGCGCGATCTGCTGAAGAAAAAAAAGTTGTCAAAGAAACAAAAGAAAAAATTCAGATAGCCTTCAAAGATGAAATGGGGCTCCTGGTAGATGTTCCCAAAGCAGGATTTGGTAATACCAATGATGGTAATACATCAAGAAGATTTTTTGCCGACCCGGATTGCTCTGCTCGAATCACAGGCGTCGATGTGCATTTAATAAAACGATTTAAAGTAATCTTAGAAGTAATTTCGAGTGGCCACAGAATTAATGTTGAAAAATTTGATGCCTTTGCACACGAGACTGCAAAAATGTACATAGAACTGTATGGTTGGCATCCTATGTCACCAACTATACACAAAGTTTTGATGCATAGGGCCAAAGTCATATCTCTTGCAATCCTACCTATTGGCCAGTTATCAGAGGAGGCAGCTGAGGCCCGCAATAAGCATTTCCGGCAGTACAGATTACATTTTGCACGAAAATTTTCACGAGTGGATTGTAACAGGGACATATTACATAGACTGTTACTTAGTTCCGATCCGTATTTGAGTAGTAATAGACCAAAGCAGCACAAAAAATCTAATCCATTTTCGCAAGAAGCAGTCAATCTGATGATCGCAAGCACACCGCCTGAACCACAAAGCGACATTAATAAAGATGATGATGAAGAAGAAGAAGACGAACAGGAGGAAGACGAACAGTCCGAGTCTGACTAAAGATATCTAAAAAAAAATCTAGGCAAATATATATTTAGTTTTCGAATAAACACCTAATTATGATAAAATGTTGTTTCAATGTAACGTAGCGCTCTATTCTCTCTGCCTACCCCGTTAGGGATCCGGCGTGATAATATGTATGTATATACGTAGCAAAAAAACGCACCTAAAAATTTTGACCGATTTTATGATACAAATACTCCTATGTGCGCCGGTAAAATCTTAAGTCTCCTCTATCTGTTTGTAGGTAGTTTAGTTTTAGCCAAATTTTCTTTACCGCCTCGATGTTTTCATTCGTTACAGAAGTCGCAGGACGCCTAATTCTCTTATCATCTTTCAAGGAAAATTTCCTTGTTTAAATTGAGAAGCCCATCTAAAAATTGTTGCACGGGACTGTGTCAGGTCCCCAAAGGCTGGTACTAATCTATCTTTACACTCACTTTTTCGAATTACAAATAAATGATGTTTTAGTAACGGCACAGCCCAAAAGAATTGTCTTTCTGAAATTTGAGATCTCAAAATTAGTCACCGTATATTGAACTTTTCGTGTTACTTACTTAAATTGCCCTTTTGCAACATGTATTGGTGTACAATAAAGTTTTATATATCTACCTATATACTATATAAATAAACTATATTATGTACCTACTATATACAGTACTTACTCGGTTTTGAAGAAAACTATTGCGAGAAAAATGGTACACGACAATAAAAAATAGAATAAATTGTATACCCATCAATGTGCATTAGGATCGCGTGGTGAATTATTATGACTAATCTTATGATTGCGGGGGGTAGCCCTCATAAGTTAATTTTGATACTTGTGGGTAATCAAATAAAACATGAATATAACCAAAGTGATAGTTTATTTATTGCGAGTATTACAACAATTCAATTTCTTTGGCGACAATTATATTTTTATAATCAATGACAATTACAATATCAGGAAACATTAAGTAGATCAGATCTAATAGTTGGAATTGCTCAAACAATAAGCCAGTATTGTTTACACTATTCTGGTCTTTATTTCAAAGAAAACATAGACTATAATCACATACACAACATTGGATAGAATGTAGTCAATGTTGCCAACGTAAAAAATGAACTGTATTGCACATTACAATCAACATTAATTAATTATTCAACATTAAAAAACTTCAAAATAATTTTACATCAAGGTGCATTAATATGTTAATGTGATGCAAGTAAAAAAGTAAAAAAAATCCCAAAAATAGACACCTAACATATATAAATAAATATATTTTAACACTATATTAATATTAACAATGTACTAAAACACTATTTATGTAGTAAAGTATTTATGCTAGTTGCATGCAATGTGTTATTATCATTCGTCATTTGCTATTGTTAGATATGTATATATATAGCAGTAATAATCGTGTCAACACAATGTCAACTTTTTCCGTTTGAAGTTAAGCCGAGAATGCATTGTTACGATGTAATTATGCATTACTATTTTTTCATAAAGATTCCAATAACTGCCAATGAGTCAAGTAGATACTGTTTTTTTAATAGACGGAAGGTAGCAGAGAGTCCACCTGGTGGTAACAAGACTACACCATCCACGGACATCCGCGATGCATGCGAACATCGGTCAAAAATGACAAACTTTGACACGCAACCGGATGCACGGCCTACCTTCAGATATTTAAAAGTGGATTTGGAAAAAGGGTTGGGAAGGATAAGGAAGGAAGGGAAATACAATGGGTTGAGAAGATTTCCTCATACCATTACACTTCCCATTCTCGCTCGGGGAAGGAGGGAGATACTAATCGCTGATGGAGGAGACATCCTACAAAAATGCAATCATCAACGAACTAAGTTATTTATTACTATGTATTTAAATTATGTTCCCCCTTTGTATCAACAGATTTACAACTTTATCCTCTCATATCTATTGCCTAAATAACATTATGCCCTGTGCCTCTATCTATTGTATTGTAAACATCTATCGTTTGCAAACCTCGTTGAAGTCCAACATTATATACTCATATATCTTTAGACCGTCTACGAACTCAACCTAGACAGCAAAATGACATTTATAGAAAAGAAGTAATTACAATGGCATAACTATATCGCTAAATTGCAATGTAACTGCGCCAAATTCTGCCCGTATAAACGTGTACGAGTAATTTAACTTTTATAGGACTCATTTTTGCTAGTTGGATAAACGCAAACTAGTTTTGTGTTAAATTTCATTACAAGTGGTGAAGAATGCAAAGACCATAGAATAAAAGACGTGACATAAATCCCATAGTAGCGTTTGCAAATGAGAGACACGACGTAGTGTTATTCATTAGCAGTGGTCGGGGTTAGGTAGTGTGATTTTGGGATTTGCAGTAAGAAAAATTAATATGGACATTCTCTTTTCCCGAGAATCATATTCTCGGATATCATTTCAATATTCCTGCACCAAATGTAGGACTTTAAACTAAGATTAGTCCCAATTAATTTCGAAATAAGTTTTCTTGGCATGGAAGAGTTACGAAAAGTATTAAAAGGTGTTCCAAGGTGTTCTATCTATTTACAAACATACTTTTTTCGACATAAAACAGTTTTATTCTATCCTATCAACAGCAAATTAAACAGAAGAGATTTGATCTCCGCGAGAAGAATAGTGATAATAACATTTATTGATTGTTTTAGTTACATTGTTCAAGTTACATTTCCTACCTCACCCAGCCTTGCTGTTCCACTCCAGCGCAAGCGTCGCTTTTTAAGAAACCACGTAAGTGTTCTATGTCGGAACATAATACCTGCGTCTCACTTTTACAAGCTATTGTTTAGGGCTCGGACAATCGAACACCGTCGTGGCTAGGTGACGCCACATCGACCAAAGTATTTGCATTTATTCTAGTTTTCTGAATTAAATTGATAAGAGTTTTGGATGCAAGTGACAGTATTCAAAAACATAATTCGATTTTTAATTGTTTTTATTACTCGCCGAATTGCAATAGTAAAACATTAGCAGATTGAAAATCTATTTTTACTATGTGCCTAAGTTTATTTCGCTATGTAACCGAGTTTACTAAAACAAATACATATTTTTAAACCTATTTCGGTTTTCTTGATATTCTCACTACGAACTGTAAGCCTCGTAATAATGTGGGTATATAAAATGTGTCTATTTTCGATGTTCGAATACACACACACAATAGTCTATACTATGTAAGTATGTTTATACTCTGTCTATGTTGTTAGTAGGTACACCAACATTAACCACCAGATTCACAATCCCGGGGTATATCCATATTAATATATACATTTTGTCGCAAGTACCAAAGTCACGCTACCTAACCCCGACCACTGCTTATTAGATAACGCCGGTCGGCCATCTACGTATTCCAAACAAACATGAAGATATGATGAGTAAAAAAGAAACAGACATCTAGACACTCTTTCAGAGTTCATTATTTAGGGTGGAGCTGCGGCAGCTAGAATATAATTATAGGTCTATCAACTTTAAGAGCTATGAGTTCCGGGTTGCTGCAGTGCATCAGAAGCTGTTCCTCAGTCCTGACTTTTGGCCAGAAGGGGTGGTGTTCCAACGTTTTAGGGAAGTGAGACCGAGCAAAAATAATCCATTAGTAGTTAAGTTTATTATCTTATATGTATTCTAGGTTAAAGTATAATTATATATTGTATGGGTCTTAGTTGCTTAAAATAAATAAATAAATTAAGTTACGTTGTAACCACTAAATAGACATTCTCAGCATCCCGTCATGGTCGGAAATACGGAAATGGCCGATCGGCATTATTAACGTATCAAAAATAAGGTAACCCTGCTATTTCCAACTTGATTCAGTATATAAAGAATACCGAACGTATAAGTTAGAATACATATGCTTCTAATTTTACTGCAAGGGGCAAGAATAAAGCTTGTATTAATCTACAAAATAGTATTTCAGCATTAAACCTAAATTATCTAGTTAACCACTCCACGAGGCGTCTAATTATACGCTGACGTATATAAATTATTTGTTTTAATAACAAAGTGTAACCGCAAAAGATTTAACTCCTTCATATTGCTACAATGTCTTGACATTTTAAACCATTTAACAAAACTAAAGCGCGCTGAAAAATGAAGACACAAATGTGTTACATATCGCAATAGTGTTCTTCCTATATAAAAAAAATAGTGTTACACACAATGTGTAACAGTTTTTACTCTTTTATTTAACATTAAAACAAACGCGTTTTATTTGACAGCTCATAATTAGTGCACATACATGTGTAATACAGACTGTGTTCAATCATTTCCCGGAGGCAAACCATGGATTCTTCATAATTCTAAGTTGATTGACATAATAATATATTTTTTTATAAAAATATCAAGTTTATTGGCTTTTTATTAATTAGCAAACTTGTAAGAAATAAAATGTTTGGTAAAATATAAAAAAAAAATGAACACAGAATCATGAACGGAATCTGTGATTTCAGATTTCGGGAAATGATTGGGCACATCCTGAATACACATACAGTATGTATTTTGTCTTGAAAAAGTCCTACACGCGTTTTGTCGGCATTTTTAGGTTAACGAAGTGTCCCCATTTTGAATTGGTGCAATAATGGTGATGAAATGTAACTGCAAACGGCTTAGAAAATAAAAAACACAATCAGCCCAGAATAAAAATAAAATATAATGAGAATAAAAAATATACCGCAAAGGAATAAACATACTAAAAAATCTCATGCATATATAAATATTTAAACTAAGATATTTTAAAATCAATTCATTGAGAGCTATTTAGTTAAGTTAAAAAAAACTCGATCGTATGATATATTGACATAGATATTTCGTATACAGACTTATTATGTAGTAACTAATCCTACAAAATTCGGTCGTTCCTACCCACATTAGTTAACTTTGATATGCATGGCTATGGTTCCAAACACCTACACTAGAGGAAATTGACGTAAATCTCTATAAATTATAATATTTAAATGGTTTAATCAGGACATTGTAACAACGTGGCACATTAAAAGCGAATGGAATGCTACAAAATACATAGTTCAATGGTGTTTTTGTAAAGGTTTAGAAGTGATAGATATGTAGGTGCCCACCTATTTAGTGGAAAAAATTAATTAAATTAAACAGAGCTTCATTGCGATGCAGACCCACGAAAGCAAACTTAATGTATGTCTAGTCTATAAAGGCAACCTTCGGATTCTAAAGCGTTTTTCCTAGTCTCATTGCCGATAGAATTTTTCGCAGACGAACTTTTCGTCGATAGAACCCTTTAAAAACTAACGTCTTCTACCCCGCAAAACATTCAATTGCTAAAGATTTCATCGCCAAAACGTTCCTTAGCGAATGATTCTGTTAGCGAAACGAAAGATGCTATTAGAAAAATGTTCATCGACGAAACGTTCTTCTACAAATGATTCTATCGCCGAAAATTTCACTGCTGAAACGCTCTTCAGCAGCTGAAACGGTCCAGTTACATGAGCCGTGGTCGCGGCGAGAGTGCGGGCGCGGGTGAAGGTGTTGTTGCTATTGACACACAAATCTGTCTACCCTCCGACGTGTTCGTTTTTGATTCACCTGCCCACACTGAACTTGTTTTTGTTGATTAAGTTCCTTGCACACTACATCACCACACACGCGAGTTTAAAAACGCATTTACTTTAGACAAATCGGGATTTGTCTGTCAATAGCAACAACACCTTCAACAGCTTCCGCAGTCTCGCCGCGACCACGACTCACGTAACTGGACCGAAATATAGGCTATAACAAATAAATCGTGAGTGACCCATTTACACGACAATTATTATGTTCAACCACGATAACAAAAGTTTAAAATCTTATTAAACAGTCGTTTCAGAATCTAACCCAGATGCTGCGAGAAAGGAGATGGAATCACAGTCAAACCAACTAGTAGAACCAGACAGACTATAGGTCAACCGTCAGCTATGTTACAATAATTATTGTGTCCTAAATGAAAAATCACGCCTCGTCCCTTTGGACTTTCTGGAGTGTGGTAAAACTTTAGCTACAAAAGTATATTTGTAGGACACCTCATTATTCCACAGATGTCTCTTATGTTATATTTTAATTCTGAATTAAATCAAAAACATTCATTTTCTCTCGATCATTAAAGTTCTAGAACTTTTACAAAAACACCACCACATTTATAGTTACAACACTAGTAATATCAATAGATAATTTCAATGAGATAAATTCGTTTACTAGCGAAGGCAACACGAGTTATCGCCTACAGACGTCGTCTTACCGTTGATCGGGCCTAAGCTCCCGTCGTATTTTGGCAACTCCTTGCATTTTGCTTGCTGGAAGGAGAAAGATAATTTTTATAACACATCTTTATTTAAAATCTGAATTAAATTTAAATTAATTCTTTATGCACGATGAAATATAAACTCAGAAAAGACTTTCCCTAATAATAAACACCATTAACAATGATTATAAAGAAACAGATGCACTCAATGTTTTTCACTCAATATCTCAATTTATTTCAGTTATATGTTGAAATATTAGTATTTATATATTAGTTAAACTTTATATATTAGTATAGATATAGATTACGCCTGCTTAAACACAATGCTTTAATAAAATTTGTATATTATTTCACACCTACCTCCATTAATTCAACTGCTATTTCCATAAACAGTCGCTCAACATTCTCGGCTTCCTTGGCAGAGGTCTCTAGGAAGTACATGCCGTGACGTTGAGCGAAATCTTCGCCAATGTGTCTTGGTATCTCTCGGTCCTCTCTGTCAGTTTTATTTCCTGCAAATTACACATGTTTCTAAGGCTCTAATGATAAGCACAGTAAAAAAGGTGATATCTTCGTAGAAATACTAGATTTGTATTGTGTATTGGAAGGACGTATATGCTACATACTCTCTAAAGGTGCTCGTAAATGGACTAGTTTTTTTGGCAATTTCTAGCTGCAATTGTGTAGCCGCTAAGTTGCGGTCTATATCGCATAACTCAGTGCAACACTTGCTGCAACGTTGCACGGTGATATTGCGTTTATATTTGATCTAGCCATATGCTTAGGATGTCTAGCCGGCTGGATTGATAGTGATATTAACTGCCTTTGAATATATTCCAACATCGCCACACAATATTTATGTCTTCCTTGCTGTTGTATACGAGTAGGTGCTCCACGCCTACGCCACGCCGCGCCCCGATCCCCCGTCGCTGCACGCTTTTATTCAATAAACACTCAAAGTCACTTTTATATATTCTCGTGATGTTTTTAAACAAGTACTTGGCGATAAATGCTGCAGCAACAAGAACAGCCTCACTATCGGCCATTTTATTATCTCACTCTGCTCAGATATCTAGCCCCAGTGTTGCTTACGTGTATGAAGAACTCAATTTCCCGGCAGTGCAGTTGTTGCAACCTTGCTGGAATATACTCTGCAATCTATTGCACAATTAAATTATATCAAGGGTATCGTCGTAAATATTGCTGGGCTAGTTGCCAGCAAGATTTCCATTAGATGCATTTTTTATAGCCCGTTTACAAGCCACTTAAGTAACATTTTGTGTGGTTTTGTGTAACCCATGATTAGTGCACCTATAAAGATAAACTTACCTATCGTTTTTTCATGATGTTATAGCTTAACCAATCTGCGTGATATTTTTAAAGCATGGAGTAAAGCAATTATATTTATCTATTTAAAAGGGTCTCAATGAATACTCGTTTACCTTTTTATTTTACTCGATTACGGTTACGGTTGGGTTGCACCAACGATGGTCACGAGCTGACTGAAGAGGCGGGTAGTTCACGTCGAGCGTTGCGAGCAGTTTCATCAACTACCCACATTTGATGTTCATAGTACAGAAAGTTGCGGCACACAACACTCACAATCAGGGTTCGAAATGATAATTATCAAGATAAATACAGGCTGATAATTATCTTGATAAATAATATATAGTCGGAAAAGTTCGCGGCCTTTTTGAACGTATGACATTAGCGTGCTATATTTCTGACAATACTGATCACTGGTGGGAAAGTGATATACCATTAGACAGCTGACTTTTTGTAATGGCGGCAAATTGTTACAAGTTCTTATAACGATTGAAAGTCATCCATAAATTACGGTACACGTTAAGGGGGACGGAGGGGATCGACATAGTGTGAAATGATGTGACAGAGTGAGGTGGGAGTCACTTTTGTGACTGTCACTGGGGACAACCTGTGACATAGTCACAGGGAGGAGGGATAGGGCTTAAATATCGGACGCATTTTCAATTCCGGAATTGTGTTTCGATATTCAGTATTTCAATTCCGGAATTCCGGAATTCCGGAACTCAACAATATCTTTTTGTATCTACAATGATAGTTAAGTTTTATTTACTCTAATCTAAATTTGCAAAATTTTCCCAACATTTTTATTATTTAAATATGGATTTATGGATTTACTTTCTCAGTAAGTATCCGAAATATGAATAAATAAAACAAATAAAAGCATTAAGTTTTTGAACTATAATTAAAAAAAAGAAAGAAATGATCCAGAAATTAAAGAAGTAAAGTGAAGTAATTTAAATCGCATACGAAGATTACAAAGCTCACTAACGGACGACAGCTGCAAAAGTACTATTTTTTTTCGTAATGAAATTTCAAAAATGTAAGCGCATTTAAGCTGTCGTCGTTTAGTGAACTTCGTACGCGATTACAAATGTAACTGACCGCTGACAAAGCTCTTTCAGCTTCTACGCTCGTTGGCGGTATTGTTTTCAAATATTGAAAACATTTTTCTAAATATTGTCCTCTGACGCCACCGTTTTCAAAAACCGCCATCTCTACTCTTATCAAGCTCTCTAAATCAAAAACGTTAGTTTTCCTTTTATTTTTTGTTGTCAATTTCTTCTGTATTGTTTCTTGTAGCTTTTTTTTCATGTCTTTTTTTACAGTTTCTGTATTTGTATGTATTTCAGCAGAATCGGTATTTTCCTCCTCTTTCTCTGGGATTCTTTCCTGTGGCTCTAAATGCTCTAATCTTTTAATTATTTTAATTATTTCATTAAGCATTTCTTCTCCTGTTGGTTTTTTGAAAGTTTCATGGTCAAAGTTGTCTTCATGGTAGTCTTCAGAATCGTAAAGATACGTCAGCACAGATGCCAACGGAAGACGTCTTTCCTTTATTCTGTTTCTAAGGCTCTGTGCCAACTTGTTGCTGATATTACCATTTTGGCTATCTAATGACTTTAACATAAACTTTAGGGCTATGTCAGCAGTCATCAGATTAGCATCTCTGGTGCACAGTGACTCCACGGTTATTTTAACGATATGGAGAGTCTCGTGTAGCTCTTTGAGTATTGACATGGACTCTTCACTTACGGGAACCACAATATCCAAGTCTAAAAAGCCTTTGGTAATACAGGACTTCAGCTTCAAAAATCTCTCAATCATGTCGCTTAAACTGGACCATCTCGTTTTACAATCCAGTATTAGGTTTAATTCTTTGCCAAACTCTTCTATAACATATTTTTGAATAGCTTCGTTCTTTAAGCTTGACTTTCGTACAGACCTGACCAACTTTCGAATCTTCTCCACTGGTTCTTTAAAGTTAAGTTCTCTTTCTGTTTCAATTGTTGGTATATCAATATCAAAACCACTGTTAAATTCTTCATTTCCATCAGCATAATTTTCCTCTAATGTCTCCTCTTCGTTCTCACATTCAGGTTCAAACATATTTGTATCAATCGTCGGGTCCACAATATCCCCCTGCCTACTGTTCCTTTCTTCGTTTGAGTTTTTCTTGTACAAAACATCAGTCACTCCTAATTGTATGCCATGCGCCAGACATATTTGGTGATAGCCTTCATAATACTGGCCCATTTTGACCATCACTGATGCTCCGTCAGTTGTCAAACAAACTACATCTTTATCTAGATCAACAGCAAACTCTTTGAGATGTGCTTTCAGATAAGTATAGGCGGTCATTGCAGGCATACTGCCTTCAATTCTCACAAGTCCTAGGTTTTTAAAATTATCTTTAAATTTGTCAGAGTGTAAATTTACATTCACGTATCGTCTGTTACGTGTTGACGTATACTCGTCGAGAGTTACAGAATAACGTTTTGTGGTATCCTGTGCGATGTTTTGTCGAAGCTGGTTTTTAATAATTTTAAATTGGTTAAGCACAATTCCTTTTATGGCGGTACCAGATTCCGGTAATTTATATCCACATCTATGAAAAAGATCACGTAGATCTTCTGAAGTGCAAAATTTACTGAATGGTACCCCATCAAGAGCGGCCATTCTCGACACTTTTACGTCCATTTCTTTAGAAGCATTAAAGAAGTCTGTCATTTTGTGTTTTTTTGCCGATGTAGCTGTAGGCATGGACGTACTGGTGCTAGAAGTACTGGATTCTGGTTGTGACTGCAGCAGGTTCTTTTTTTCTTTCAAATCAATAAAATGGGTGGACTTTAAATGAACATGAAAGGAAGCCTGTGGTAGCACCACCGTGGCATTTTAAAATTTTAGAACATAATTTACATTTGCCGGATTGTCCGTCTTCCGCTCGAAGAAAATGGTTCCAAACAGATCCCTCAGTGGACTTTCGTTTATCAAATTCCAGATATTTTGTCGGTTTTGATAACGACCTGGAAATTAAAAAACACTTTGAACTATGTTGTAATCATAAAATAATAAAACCTATCATTTTCAATATTTTTTGTTAGCCCTGAACTAAAACTTATATTTTTATGTTAGTATGTAAAAATTTCTTGCACCTTTTTTTTAATTAATATAGGCTGTTATGTTAGGTATTAAAGTTGCATATGCTCAAAGCAGTGGTTTGGTTAGAAAGTTTAAATAAGTTGTTACGTATTAACAGGGCTGGCAACATTGCAGCTGTCACTTCTGGATGTCTCTCTCTTCCTCCCCCGGCTCTGGGTGAATGTGTCGTTTGTAACGTGTGCTCTTTGAAATAAGTCAGTGTTCATTAATCTGGCTGTTTAATTCAAGACACAACATAAGTGTTGCTTATAAAGTGTGTTATTTACCATTGTTACATTTACTTTAATAATAAAGTAACAATATAAAAAAATCAAACAGATATCTTATACATTCTATGACCTTATGAAATATATATGCCAAAAATGCCCCGCGTACGGGCGGTGGGGCGTACGGGGCGTAAGTGTTCGTTCAGAAGAAAAACTTTAGTTTGATATGTGCGTGCTATGCATGAAACATCATAAAAAATTATGAACTGATAATAGTGCACTTATTCTGGCATATATCAACACATTTAGTATGACTTGGTATTTATTGATATTCTATGTAGTTTATAACGTACGTTCTTTGAGTTCCTAGGTCACAATATTATCCAAACCAAGGTATTGTACACGATTACTATACCTACGAAAAAAAATAACAGTTCCGAAATGTTACCAAAAACACCCATGCTTTCGCGCACAATTATTCAATAGAGTAAGCGTAAATAATAAAATTTAATAAAGCAAAAACGAGCAAATGAACCAAAAACCTGAGTAAAACACACGCACGCACACATAGACTTACGATTTTTAAGTAATCTTACGATTTTTGATAATGCTGTCTGTCTGCTTGGCGTAGTAGGTAGTATTAGCTACCCACTTACAGGTATGTACCCTCGAAGGAAACTGTCATGGATTAATGAGATAAAATAAGTACCTAATAACAACAATCACAAGTTATTAAACAATAATAGTGGTGTGGGTTGTTGTGCTTAACGGTCATAATCAGAACTCATAGGTACTTCTTGTATTAATTTCATTGATAGATATAGATACAAAAAAGAATCAATTTAGGTACTTACATTTTATTATTGTCTGTCTTGATATTCTGCAACTCAAACTTCTTGCTTTTATCAAGAGCTGCGTATTAAAATATTTACCGCCAATCCAAATGAACTGCGAGTGTATGTGGCTGTGCTGTGACGTGATGTCCGCCTCACGCGATCTCCGGGAGCAAATGGGTGAACGAATCAACGAACGAACGAACGACTAGCCGCACACGCGTAATGGCGCCGGGCGCGGGGCGAGAGGTGCGGAGTGCGGACGCACCGCGCGGATGCGCCGCGCCTCAAGCCGCGTAATAATTATTTTTCAATATCGAAATTCCGATATTGCTCTCGCCAATTCCGGAATTGGAAACGATATTGGATTTCATCGGAATTCCGGAATTGGGCCAGTTCCGGAATTCCGGAGCTCAAGCCCTAAGGAGGGAGTCTAAAACCTGCGTGACGTCATTTATGGATGGCCCTTTACGTGTATCGGAACGCGCGCCACTTACGTAGACGGAATTAGACCGGATTTTTAATTCGGAATTTTCAGACACAGACAATCCACATCCAGTTGATGCAGTTGAGGAGGATGAGGGTGATATCCCACTAATTAATTTAATTAGTACTTAGTTTCTTGATATTTTCTAGTTTTATTTTTAAGTTTTGTAATTAAGTAAGAAATTATGCCCAAAAAATAAATACAAAACTATTTAATTATTAAATGTGTTACTATTTAATTACTACGCTACTTCTGCTACTTCTAGTGTAAAAGTTGATAGAATTCATCAGCCAAGTAAAGATTGGTTGGTATATATTTGTCTATCGGATACTTACCATTATTATGATAACTACCACAAGGTATATTTATCTTGATAATTTCGAACGCTGCTCATAATAACGACGCTGCTAAAGTAGCGTCAGACGAAAAAACGAGGTTTAATTTTATTCACTTATTATTATTCACTGGATTCCATATTGAGGACTCCTCAGCTGCAATATGTTCTTTGATTCTTTCTGCTATGGTGAGCTTTGTTTGGGCTACGTACAAACTACCATAGCTCCAGTCTATCTTATAGACACCTGTCATCTGATAGGGTATTATATCCTTTGGTGTACATAGGTATTTCGCTACTTTGTGTATATACAGTATTAATGCAGTATTTTCTTAATGCTGTTCCGACTTTGTACATTACTGCTTTAGCTGCTCGAAACTCTCGACATGGACTACCCGCATCTTCAGTCAGCTCATAACCATGAATAAGGTAAACATACGCTAACAGGTGAGACATGTTTAAATAGATAAATGTGTGAAAAACATAAAAATCTCAAACGTAATGTACTTGTTTATTTATATATTTATAGAAATTTGTATAGGAAGGTAGGGGTTAAAACTAAAATAAACTAATATAACTACGTTTTTAATATAAACTACGACATGGGGTTCTTCAAGAAAGCTGTGAATAGGATTTTGCAAGGTCGGCGGCGCGCCCGCATACCCCCTGGTGTTGCAGGTGTCCATGGGCGGCGGTAACACTTACCATCACGTGAGACCGCTGTTCTCTATAAAAAAAAAAAAAAGGATTTATAGGAAGAAGAAATGATTGTATCGCAGACAAGCTTACAGTCCACGTGGTGGTAAGTGGATACTGCTGTTCATTGTCATCTGCGATACATGCCAACATCAGTTCAGAATGAATGTTGGCATGACTCTGGATGCGCTGGCTAGCTTTGGGATGTAGAAATGGATTTGGAAAAAAAGTTGGAAAAATAGGACGGAATAGAATAGGATGAGAATGGGCTTTGTCATATCTCATTCAGTACCGAAACACATACATAAATTGGGAAATAAGTTAAGTGGGAAATGCAGTTCATTTCAAGGTAGTCTTCTGTGAAAGTGGGGTATGTGGCCAGTCGAGTGTGCCCAGTGACTGTTGGATTTCACCGTGCACCCTTCCCCTAACATTGTTTTGATGAATATTTCATCAATCAATATAAAAACACACCTAACCATATATTATATGTGTTATCTGATCACAGCATTGTTAATAACAAGAAAAAAAAAGCTAGATAAAACTTTAATGTGGGAAGCAATCCCTATTTATTAAGTGGGATAAATAATTCCACAGAATGTTTCAATTCTATTTTCTATCAATTATCTATAAGGATGCATGCCCCAAATTCATTATTATCATAAAAGTATTTTACTAATGTAGCCAGTTTTAATTTCACAAGCATTCACTATTGATAAAACATATCTATTACATTCATTTAAGAAGCTTGTAGCTAGTACATGGCCAATTTATATAAGCAAGCTATTCACATTAAAAAATACTTAAATAAAAGCTAGTTTATGTATATAAAAGTGTCACAGATAACCAAAAACAATGGCATAACAAAAGGTTGGAATAATGGAATGTAATAATGGAAATATATAGACAATAGACAATAATTAGCATTCAGTAGTCTTTAATTCAGGTAGCATTGGATTTCCTGTAGATAATTATGTTAAGGTGACCATCTCAAGGACATTTCATTTAACTGTCAAAAGGTAGTATTGATTGTCTATGCCATGAAGACAAAAAGAATCAATTTCTGTAAGCTTATCAAATTAATTGATAAAGAACTAATATGTAAACCTACCTAATAATGTTCTTCTACCTTACTCTGATCCTTTTTCAATTTGCAACATATTGAAGATTTTGAAAGATGTTTCAGCATATAGCTTCACTATTTAGGAAGCTATATTTAGCTTTATAAGTAAAAGAAAGCTAGGTTGAAGTACCTTTCAATATCAAATTTAAAGATATTGTAATATATAGCTGTATAAGAAATTTAAGCAACATCGTTTGATTGAAAAAATGCCCAATAAATATAAATTAGGTATAGTCTAATATAGGGTATTTTAGATGTAGTTGAAGGGTAAGGAAAAATTTGTGGACTCACCAACAAGTATCCTAAGCACCTTATTATTAGCATACTCTTCAATTTCTCGGAGCCAGTCTGGTAGACAGTCAAATGTTGGTTGGCATGATATGTCATACACTAAGATCAGAGCATGGGCAGATCTGTAGTAGCTTTGAGTTATGGATCGGAACCGCTCTTGTCCTGCTGTATCCCATATTTGTAACTGAAATGTTAATATGAAGGATTAACTTTTGATCAGAATAAAAAAGGCAGGTTTTTAAAATGAATCCCATCCATTTCAGGTCTAATGTTATGAAATTCATAAGTTGCAAGCAAAATGTAAGTCTTTTGCAAAATGTATTTATGTTATCTTTGAGGAAACAAACAGTGTTGTTCTACAAACAAAATATGTAAAAAAAAATATCCAAAGTTTCTACATTTAAAACATTACAGTAAGTGGAATAAAATATGACATCGTAGAGTATAATATTTTTTGTGTTATATGCATTACAAGCTATGTATATTAATAACAATAATAAATAACACATTCTTTAATTAAACAAGTAATCAGAAAAGTTATTTATTATATTTAAGTTACACACATTACTTAGTATATAAACCAATTTCAATGACTACTTTTTATATTGATATTCCTTAATTTATTTAGCATTATTAAATAAAAGATAATGATATAATAAAAAGATTAATTTTAACATTAATTAGTACAGGGGTACTGAAAAGGATAGAAAATATTTTGACATTTTTACAATAAATAAAAATATAATTAAATGAGCTGCCTTACAACTATTAAAAAGTACTAAATCAGTAAACATCATATTTTTTTTTTGTTTAAATATGTATCAAACTGACCTAAAAATAACAATGCAAGGCACGAAAATGATGCAATAAGGATACCTTAAACGATCGCGCGCTGGAAACAGACTCACCTTCACTTTCTCGCCGTCCACTTCGACAGTTTTAATCATGAAATCTACACCAATCGTAGCACCCTGACCAGGAGGAAAAAGTCCTTGGGTAAATCGCCTTACTAAACAAGTTTTACCCACTCCAGCATTACCAACTAACACAACTTTAAAAAGAAATTTATAATCCTCCATTTCGAGCACCAAATCACATTAGTCGAATTTCTAGCAGAAAGGAATTATCAATAAATTATCACCGCCGTTCACTGTTACGCTTTGATGAATTGACACTTTAGAGTACATTTCAACATTGATATTTTATCTCCATGATTATTTTTGAATCAAATACTCGTTATAGATTAGATAAATATGGAAGTTTTCAATACAGGGCTTTTATTACAAAACAATGGAAAAAGAAAATAGTAATGAACTAATGACCGAACAACCAAGCATTTATCGATGACAATCAACGTAGATTCCAAAACGTACGATATTTATTCTTGACAATATAATGATGTTGTCTCCGCTTTTTGAATGATTTGGAACGCAATCCAAGAAAAAAAATCTGTTTAGGTACAAAGTATCACTGTTGCCAACGTAGGCGATTTATCGCCATTTAGGCTACTCAGGACGAGAATCGGCGACGAAAAAATCTGAAAGGCGACTGGTCGCCTATTAGGCTACTTATAATCGTCAGAATTGATGGCAGCAGGGACAAGGTATTTAAATTAACCGAATCACTAATGAGCTGAAGAAAAAAGCAACGCCCACGCAAATGTAAAAGGTCTGTGACATTAAGAAAAAAGAGGGCCTCACTATTTGTTTATGGTTGGTTAGTTTCGGGAAATACCCCAAATTTGTATACAACTATTATGTAACCAAATTCAGTATACAATAAAGTGATATGTATTCATTTTGCTGTTAATGACTACCACAATTATCTATATTATACTGACTAAATAGTTCGCGTAAATTCGGGTTAATTTTTGTCACTTTCGCTTTGTGACTTCTTCGTAAGTGCATGATCATATTAAATTAGTTCCAAAATTCAATTCCAAGGCATTATTTCTGTGACAAAAACATGGGAAAACACGGAAAATATGTGAAATATTATCGCGATGAATGGGAAAAAATACCAGTATTTAAAAGTAAGTAAAACTAATAGAGAGAGCATCGAGTACGAACAAATAATTGCTTTTATGATACCTATGTAGGTAGGTATGACGACTGCTGTTGTCTAGGGATTAACACTTCTGGACATAACGCAGGGGTCGCGCGCGGGTTCGAGTCCCGCATGGGACAATATTTTTTTAGATTTGTCCCAGTCCGATTAGGATGTAGTAGGCAGGCTGATCACCTAGACAACTGTCAAGAAATATGATCACCAACTAACTCGCACTTGTCCAGTGAGGTAGGTTATTTATTTTATTTCGCATATTTCTTTTACAGATTGGCTTACTCGAGCACCTGTTGAAATGACGGATAATGGTAAAGGTGAGGCGTTTTGTAAATTATGTATCACACCACTCCGTACGCACAAAACCGATTTGGAAAAGCACATGAAAACTAAAAGACATAGAGACAAGGAATTGAGGTTTTCAAAAAAGCAACCCAAGCTTACATCATTTGACTACTCTTTAGCTAGTGACAGTTCAAAAGAAAAAGAAATGGACATAAAAATTTCTGCTTATATCGCTGCTCATAGCTCCATCCGCAGTATTGATCATCTGACAGAAGTGTTAAAAACCTTTGGGACAGGAAGTCCTCTTGAAAACATTCGATTACATAGAACAAAGTGTTCTGCCATTATAAAGAATGTCCTGGAACCAGCCATGCTTAAAGAACTTTTAGAAGAAGTTGGTAACCAAAGTTATTCTATAATACTGGATGAATCCACCGATGTGACAACAGAAAAGTACATGGCATATTGCATCCGATATTACAATTCAAAACTGGAAAAAATTGTTGTTGATTTTTTAGGCTTTCAAGAAGTGTTCGAAGCAACAGCTGATGCCCTTTATAAATCATTCAAGAACTTTTTGTCAAAAATGGGTTTAAATCTTCAAAATATAATTGCAATAGGAACTGATGGAGCAAGTAACCTCTGTGGCAAACATCATTCCCTTTTCACTCTTTTGCAAGCAGATATACCCCATTTACAGCTATTGAAGTGTGTGTGCCACTCTCTTAGTTTATGTGCATCCAAAGCTTGCACTGAATTACCGTGTTCTCTGGAATATTTACTTAGAGAAACCAGAAATTGGTTTGCCCACAGTCCACTGCGAATGAAAGTCTATCAGACCTTATTTGAAACTATTAATGATGGCAAAAAACCCTTGAAACTAACTCAACTATCCACAACCAGATGGTTGGCGTTTTATGCAGCTGTTAATACTAACATTAACCAGTGGCTTGAGCTAAAAACTCACTTTAATATGGTGAAATCATCAGGAGAGAGATGTTATACAGCAAGCGAGCTTGCTGGCATGTATAATGATGACACAAATTTATTATATTTGTTGTTTCTGTCTCCGATATTAAAAGAAGTAACAAACGTAAATGTTATATTTCAAGCAAGTGATGCAAATATCACAAAAATATACAACGACCTTCGGATTCTTCTTATTTCCACTGCTAGACGTGTTTTCAAACCAGTATTCCTTAGAGGTCGAAGTCTATCTGAAAACGCCTCATTAACAATGCTTCATGAAGCAGATATAGCAGCCGTTAAGCGAGCTTTAGAAAAAGCCGAAGCATCATTTGAAAATTCGTTACTTCCACTGAACTCAATCGATTTTGGAGAAAAGTTCAATGATTTACTTGCAAAAGAGACTGTTTCTGCCAACAAAGCCAAAGAAGTCAAACAGCGATGCACTGCTTTCCTAGTGCGTTTAGTAAGGGAATTAGTTGACAGGCTACCACTTAATGTGTCAGTGGTGGAAAAAATTGAACTCTTGTCACCAAGCCACGTGTGTCTTTCAACCAGCAGACCCAACATTGAAGATTTTCCCTGGCAGTTGGGTGAACCCAATATTGACCGGGAAGCTATTATGAACCAATGGCGCGTATTAAGTACAATGCGCATCGAGGAAATAATTGGTACAGCTTCTCAAAATAATATTGTAAATTTTTGGGTACAGGTGTTGAAAATGCAGAATGCAGGAGGGAATCCCATGTTCAAAGATTTAGCGGAGTTTTCCTTACGTTCTCTTTCATTACCTTTGAGTAATGCCGTAGTTGAAAGAATTTTCAGTGTGATGGCTACGATAAAGACAAAATTAAGGAACCGAATGCAACTACCCATGCTGATCGCCATTCTTAGAATTCGTACCCATATGAATGTAAGAAGTAATTGCTGCAACAGCTTTCAACCAAGTAATCACATGGTTAGTTTACATGCTGGCAGAAAAATGTTCGTCTCCAGCGGAGCTTGCGCCAGTACTAGCACAGCAGCTACAACAACAACAGCTGCCACTGATGACGTTGACGACGAAAGTCTTGTTGATGCCTTAGCATTGCTAGCAGCAGACGAAGCAGAATCGAGTTGATTTATTAATTTTTAATAAATTAATTTGATTCTGCTTAATTTATTTTAAATTTTAGTATTATTTTAGGTATCCGCTGCATGGAGTGGAAACCGCGAGCACCCACGCGCGTGTCTGTTTCTGCAAATGTGACGTAGCAACGCTATTGATTTACGCTATTGATTTGAAGAAACAAGCCCGCGCGTGGGTGCACGGCGCGGGTACACACACGTCTAACGTAGCGGACGCCCTAAGAATACTGTTCTATAATTTAAGCTACATATAAGGTTCTAGTGTTTTTTAAAGTAGGTATAAATAAATTGATATAAACTAGTATATTTTTATTTTATTCTTATCGATATTTTGGCGTTTGGGCTACTTTAGGCTACCGCAGCTGAAATTCGGCTACATTAGGCTACTTAAGCTGTGAAAAATGGCGACATTAGGCCCTGCGTTGCTGGCAACACTGCAAAGTATTTTACTTTCACTTTTTATGCTTGTTAGATACAAGTCCTGTTCCTGCATACGTGTTGGGTGGGAGTTACTTCACAATAAAAGTCTGAGCTCTGAATAAATAAAAGTGATAGGAGATACGGTGATGTATAAATAATCGAGCCCGTCTAAAAAGAAAAATTGAGACTGGGTTTCCAGACCACTTAATCATAACCAAACAAAAAAATTCTTGAGTTGTCAATGTCAACAAAAATAATTACTCAAGTCAAGGGCATTATAAATTATCCTATTCCCTACCTATTCACAAACTATTTTTAAAATTCATTTATGTCAATAACATCAAATTCCTCACGGGACATTGGCAAAATAGTCGTCCACTCATCGCCCCTAAGTCGACAACTGATACTGCCATCAATAAAGGTGTAATAACAGCTACAAAATTATCCATACACTAGCTTCCCCACCGTGTTCTGCCAACTACATGGTCGTGGCCAAATTGTTGTGGCTGTCACAATAAAGGCCACTTAGGTGAAATTTGAAGTTTCTCATTCTAACAAAAATGTTCAGCATTAATTGCACCACTCGCACTGAAGGACAAACGAAGATAAACACCATCATATGGACCATTCCAAATTTCATACAGCTGTTGGAAAACAAAACAGTTCGAGAATTTCGTACTGAAAATGCAAAAGAACATAATCCAACATTAAAGGATTCAGATATTCAATTGAAAATGCAGTTTCTTGGAAGAGACAATGACATGATAGAAATTTATTTTTTGTCCCGTACTCCAGTATTTCTGAAGTCTTTTATGACTATCTGTTTAAAGCGTTTCGAAGAACGCTCCATTGTCATTAAAGAATATCATACAGTGCAGTCAAACAAATGGCAGTACCTCGCTACTTTGTTTAAACGGGACATCACCAGTTTTGAAGGGCGAGAAATATTATTACTAAGCGATGGAAGCTTGCGACTAAAATTCCAGTTTATGGTGACAAATGACATAAAAGTAGAACATCCTATAGCCCCCGAGTCACAACTGAGTAATGACTTTGAGAATCTGCTCAGCATTGGACTATTCTCTGATGCTATAATGAGATCTGCTGAAAAAAATGAGTACAAGGTTCACAAAGCATTCTTAGCTAGTCGGAGCGCAGTACTCAAGGCCCACTTTCAGCACAACACCACAGAGACCATCACTAATATTGTGGAGTCTCCATTAGAGTCTGATGTACTACATGAAATATTGACTTTCATATACACAGACAAAGCTCCTAAGATTGATGAGATCCCAGAAAAGTTGTTAGCTGCAGCTGATTTTTATCAACTAGACAGACTCAAAAGGCTTTGTGAGGAGGCTTTACACAAGAAATTAACTGTTGATAATGCCATTGAAATGCTGCAGTTAGCTGATTTGCATTCAGCTAAAACACTGAAGCAGTTAACTTTGGAATTTATTAAGGATGGTCAAGCACAGCTCATTACCAAAACTGAAGGGTGGGCTAAAGTGAAATCGGTAGAACTGATTAAAAGCATTTATGAATATATTATGACAATTGATTATTATGATGATTTGAAATAAAACTTACACCCCTATGAAGATGTTAATGTATATTATTGTAGATGTGCAGCCATATATCTTCTTCCTTTAAAAAAAGGGCCAACAAATAATGAAAGCACATCTATCTAAATCTTCATGATTTTATTTACATTAATCAGTACTTATGTGTCTATTGAATCTCTAAAGATGTAACAATATTTACAAGAAGTTTGTGTATCAATTGTATAAGTGCACTCAATTTGCAGTGGGATAGTCAGCCATACTGTTGCAGGACTGATAAGCGATGGTTAAATGAGTCCTCGAATGAAGACCACATGCCAGGAAATAGACTGGATGAGATGAGCAGAACATTTATTTATATATTTAAACTTTATTGCACAGACAAAATGTACAAAAGATGGCCTTATAGTATTCTCTATTAGTCAACCAAAAGTGGCCAAAAGACTGTGGTGGTAATAGTAGAAAGAGGTCCATATTCTACAGTGGAGAGACAGATTGATGCTATGGTACAAGATTCAAACTGTCAAAATGATAATGTGTTATCAATATAAATAAATTTTAATGAAAATGTGTAGGTCTGTAGACAAACCAATGTTTGACATTTCAATTTCAATATTTATATACAATTGAAAAAATAAAAACTTAATATTTTTTCTATTATTTATTATCATCATTATCACTGCTATATTCATTATCACTAGAATCACTGCTAGAGTAACTATTATTATAAGTCCTTATGGGATTTCTGTTGGGATTCACAAATAGCTCATCATCATCAGAAGATGTGTTTGACGCTTTACTTTCTTGCTTAGTATCTATTTCATCAAACTCTTTTGGCCACAAACTATTCTCTTTAAAAAACTTAATAGAGTCCTTATTCATTATTTTCACTATTTCAGCTTTCACTTTGTCTCCTTCAGGAATGGGTTCCACAAGAATGTAACTGCCACGTTTCACCCAAATATTTTTTCTAAATTTTGTTGGCATAGATACTAAATACTCTTCACCTGCTGGTGTCACAATCTGTGAAAGAAGAACCATATAAACACAGACTGAATAATCCCCTTCACAAAACTGAAGATCTGGCTACTAAACTATTTTGTACTAGTGGATGTAATAATTCACAGCATTTACAACATTTAGAATACAGCTTGTCAAGAGAGGTCTCTTGACATGCTGTATTCTAAATGTGACAATCATAATCAGGTGATTATGTAGAAAAAGTTATCGACATCTATCCATGTGTGACTGAAAATGAAAAGGAAGACCTAGGACCAAGTGAATACATGTCATTACTAAAGATATGTAGCATTGCAACTTCTCAATTTACAATATCACTGATGGGACAAGATGGAGAACAGCAATAAGGAAAACCAACTCCACCATTACATGGGATTAAATCATGAAAGACTAAGATAGAGTATAGAAGCCAAAATTATGTTAGGCTGGTTATATGATGCTTGTACTCAAGTTCACTTTCATCCAAGTAAAATAAAATTATAATAAAATCAAATAGATATTAGCCATAATTTTATTATTCTGGCTCTTTTCATAACATATTGTCACCCCTTTGCCAAAACTATGAATATGTAATTGGATAGTTTTGAGAAAAAATTACTAAAGTTTTCATTCCCTGTGAAAAATTGGGATTATACTTTAGCCCAGTGATTTCTCAGAAATATTAGTTCTACACACCCTATTTATACTATGTGAGGTTCATGTTATGTGCAATATTCAACAATAAGCCCTATAAACACCGCATTATCTAACAATCACTAAATTTGCACATTTGTGGTTCTAGAATAAGGGTGACAATATCATCTTAAGGTCACCTTGTTTTAGAATTTTATTTTATTTATTACTTGGAATAATGACTCAACCAAATAAAAAACAATTTTTAAGGCATTTTTATACATCCAAGTTATTCATTCCATTTTTTTAAATATATTTACTAAAAAACTATTGAATAGTGGAATTTTAAAATTTTGAGTATTTTTACATCATAAACATAGAAGGATGAAGTATGCTTTCTCTGTAAGCGTCTGATGTATTTTCTAAGCCTATGGGCCTAGAAATCACACGTGTTGCTGATATAGGTTTTAAGAGAATCGCCTATAAATCGATAGGTTTAGTTAATAGAATACGTAAAGTGCTATCTTCTTTTGGGTACTTTAAATACTCTGTAGTTTTAAGATAAGAATGAATTCACAATTATATCTTACGGCGTGCAAATTATTTCCCTGACTTTTTAACACTTTGACGATTTTCTGATTTTCTTTAGGTAGCGCGTAGTCGTCCCACATTGCTTCATTCATAACATGCTTCCTTTTATTTACTTTAGACATATTGGTAATCGTAATATATACAGTAAACTCAGTATTCGAGTAACACAATAGTTATTTATTAGATGTTCAATATCATTTATACTCTGAAGACTGAAAAAAATACGCTATGATAGGCAGTAGTTGCAAAACATGAATTGGTTTCGTTTGACGTTTAATGCGGTCCGTGTCAGTGTTGCCAGCAACGCAGGGCCTAATGTCGCCATTTTTCACAGCTTAAGTAGCCTAATGTAGCCGAATTTCAGCTGCGGTAGCCTAAAGTAGCCCAAACGCCAAAATATCGATAAGAATAAAATAAAAATATACTAGTTTATATCAATTTATTTATACCTACTTTAAAAAACACTAGAACCTTATATGTAGCTTAAATTATAGAACAGTATTCTTAGGGCGTCCGCTACGTTAGACGTGTGTGTACCCGCGCCGTGCACCCACGCGCGGGCTTGTTTCTTCAAATCAATAGCGTAAATCAATAGCGTTGCTACGTCACATTTGCAGAAACAGACACGCGCGTGGGTGCTCGCGGTTTCCACTCCATGCAGCGGATACCTAAAATAATACTAAAATTTAAAATAAATTAAGCAGAATCAAATTAATTTATTAAAAATTAATAAATCAACTCGATTCTGCTTCGTCTGCTGCTAGCAATGCTAAGGCATCAACAAGACTTTCGTCGTCAACGTCATCAGTGGCAGCTGTTGTTGTTGTAGCTGCTGTGCTAGTACTGGCGCAAGCTCCGCTGGAGACGAACATTTTTCTGCCAGCATGTAAACTAACCATGTGATTACTTGGTTGAAAGCTGTTGCAGCAATTACTTCTTACATTCATATGGGTACGAATTCTAAGAATGGCGATCAGCATGGGTAGTTGCATTCGGTTCCTTAATTTTGTCTTTATCGTAGCCATCACACTGAAAATTCTTTCAACTACGGCATTACTCAAAGGTAATGAAAGAGAACGTAAGGAAAACTCCGCTAAATCTTTGAACATGGGATTCCCTCCTGCATTCTGCATTTTCAACACCTGTACCCAAAAATTTACAATATTATTTTGAGAAGCTGTACCAATTATTTCCTCGATGCGCATTGTACTTAATACGCGCCATTGGTTCATAATAGCTTCCCGGTCAATATTGGGTTCACCCAACTGCCAGGGAAAATCTTCAATGTTGGGTCTGCTGGTTGAAAGACACACGTGGCTTGGTGACAAGAGTTCAATTTTTTCCACCACTGACACATTAAGTGGTAGCCTGTCAACTAATTCCCTTACTAAACGCACTAGGAAAGCAGTGCATCGCTGTTTGACTTCTTTGGCTTTGTTGGCAGAAACAGTCTCTTTTGCAAGTAAATCATTGAACTTTTCTCCAAAATCGATTGAGTTCAGTGGAAGTAACGAATTTTCAAATGATGCTTCGGCTTTTTCTAAAGCTCGCTTAACGGCTGCTATATCTGCTTCATGAAGCATTGTTAATGAGGCGTTTTCAGATAGACTTCGACCTCTAAGGAATACTGGTTTGAAAACACGTCTAGCAGTGGAAATAAGAAGAATCCGAAGGTCGTTGTATATTTTTGTGATATTTGCATCACTTGCTTGAAATATAACATTTACGTTTGTTACTTCTTTTAATATCGGAGACAGAAACAACAAATATAATAAATTTGTGTCATCATTATACATGCCAGCAAGCTCGCTTGCTGTATAACATCTCTCTCCTGATGATTTCACCATATTAAAGTGAGTTTTTAGCTCAAGCCACTGGTTAATGTTAGTATTAACAGCTGCATAAAACGCCAACCATCTGGTTGTGGATAGTTGAGTTAGTTTCAAGGGTTTTTTGCCATCATTAATAGTTTCAAATAAGGTCTGATAGACTTTCATTCGCAGTGGACTGTGGGCAAACCAATTTCTGGTTTCTCTAAGTAAATATTCCAGAGAACACGGTAATTCAGTGCAAGCTTTGGATGCACATAAACTAAGAGAGTGGCACACACACTTCAATAGCTGTAAATGGGGTATATCTGCTTGCAAAAGAGTGAAAAGGGAATGATGTTTGCCACAGAGGTTACTTGCTCCATCAGTTCCTATTGCAATTATATTTTGAAGATTTAAACCCATTTTTGACAAAAAGTTCTTGAATGATTTATAAAGGGCATCAGCTGTTGCTTCGAACACTTCTTGAAAGCCTAAAAAATCAACAACAATTTTTTCCAGTTTTGAATTGTAATATCGGATGCAATATGCCATGTACTTTTCTGTTGTCACATCGGTGGATTCATCCAGTATTATAGAATAACTTTGGTTACCAACTTCTTCTAAAAGTTCTTTAAGCATGGCTGGTTCCAGGACATTCTTTATAATGGCAGAACACTTTGTTCTATGTAATCGAATGTTTTCAAGAGGACTTCCTGTCCCAAAGGTTTTTAACACTTCTGTCAGATGATCAATACTGCGGATGGAGCTATGAGCAGCGATATAAGCAGAAATTTTTATGTCCATTTCTTTTTCTTTTGAACTGTCACTAGCTAAAGAGTAGTCAAATGATGTAAGCTTGGGTTGCTTTTTTGAAAACCTCAATTCCTTGTCTCTATGTCTTTTAGTTTTCATGTGCTTTTCCAAATCGGTTTTGTGCGTACGGAGTGGTGTGATACATAATTTACAAAACGCCTCACCTTTACCATTATCCGTCATTTCAACAGGTGCTCGAGTAAGCCAATCTGTAAAAGAAATATGCGAAATAAAATAAATAACCTACCTCACTGGACAAGTGCGAGTTAGTTGGTGATCATATTTCTTGACAGTTGTCTAGGTGATCAGCCTGCCTACTACATCCTAATCGGACTGGGACAAATCTAAAAAAATATTGTCCCATGCGGGACTCGAACCCGCGCGCGACCCCTGCGTTATGTCCAGAAGTGTTAATCCCTAGACAACAGCAGTCGTCATACCTACCTACATAGGTATCATAAAAGCAATTATTTGTTCGTACTCGATGCTCTCTCTATTAGTTTTACTTACTTTTAAATACTGGTATTTTTTCCCATTCATCGCGATAATATTTCACATATTTTCCGTGTTTTCCCATGTTTTTGTCACAGAAATAATGCCTTGGAATTGAATTTTGGAACTAATTTAATATGATCATGCACTTACGAAGAAGTCACAAAGCGAAAGTGACAAAAATTAACCCGAATTTACGCGAACTATTTAGTCAGTATAATATAGATAATTGTGGTAGTCATTAACAGCAAAATGAATACATATCACTTTATTGTATACTGAATTTGGTTACATAATAGTTGTATACAAATTTGGGGTATTTCCCGAAACTAACCAACCATAAACAAATAGTGAGGCCCTCTTTTTTCTTAATGTCACAGACCTTTTACATTTGCGTGGGCGTTGCTTTTTTCTTCAGCTCATTAGTGATTCGGTTAATTTAAATACCTTGTCCCTGCTGCCATCAATTCTGACGATTATAAGTAGCCTAATAGGCGACCAGTCGCCTTTCAGATTTTTTCGTCACCGATTCTCGTCCTGAGTAGCCTAAATGGCGATAAATCGCCTACGTTGGCAACAGTGGTCCGTGTTCACTACATTGACAATTTAACAGTAAAACATGCGTTATCTCCAGACTTTCCGATCAGCAAGTTTTTTGTGTTAATGCGATGCAGACTCATTTGTGTGTTACTTTGGCAAATTAAAAAAAAATGATTCTCAATAGTCAATTTTGCACATTGTAAGAATGAAATAAATTTCCTTAATTCTATATTTGACTGTATTTCTATACGATGCATTTTCGTTACATTTTCTATGTAACATGCAGCAAATTAATAGAATAATAAAAAAAAAAATGCCATGTAACAGCGAATTTCAGATATTTAAGAACACAAACTCTAATGTCAAATTTGTCAAGTCAATCCGTCCGTTCAACGCCAAGGTTTGTTTTTGTATTTTTCCTAAAATGAAAAACACAAATTTCAAGTTATTCATAAAAAAAATTATGAAAATCAACCAGTTACACTACAGGTGTTATTATGAAATATTTCCCTCTAGTGAAGTGAAAATTATTCGCCAAGAAAGCAAAGAAAGCAATAATAACCTCAAAGATATAAAATCTTCTAAACTGCAGAAAAGAGTAGATGAATTTAGAATAAATGACGTGAATATACAATTGCTGTCTAAGAATATTTACGATCAATTATTTAAAAATCCTACCCAAATTATAGATTCACATGTGATAAAGAGGTGAATGAAGATTACTTTAACATTGCATTTTATAAAATTTAATATACAAAATAATTTCCTTTTTTTGTAAACAACGCCACACACTAGAATGCCCTGTGTCGTGGGTGCAGGGACACGCACAAATATAATCTTAAACCCCCTAGACTCAATCATTTGTCTATAAACATATTGTTGCTCAAATTAGCTGTTTAATAGGATAGCATCAAAAATCCAGTTGTTTTTCATGATGTTTGTCTGTCTGTCTAAATGCACATCACTCAAAAACTACGGGCTTAATGAAACTTGGCGTGCTTATAACTATGGGTCAGGTTAGCATTTAGGGTATTTTTTATTCAGATCCATTATAGACTTCTTGCAGGAATCACTCTAAAGTTCACTAGTAATAATAAATTGACTATTTTTTCAAGATGTCAAGACAGTTTACTGAGACATGGCATAGACTACAAAGAGTTTAGTCCAATGCCAGATGTAAAACTAAAATTGCCAAAATTGGAAGGGGAAGACCTCTTAGAACATTTTCTTAATATAGGTGAAAAACAATGTGCTCCTTATAGAGAACTGCTTAAGAAGTTAGCTACTTGTGAAATACCACTATTACCAGAGGTGAGAGTCCTTTTTATTAAAGAAAACATTGTATTCAGATATATGTGAAATCCATTCCTAATTCTGCAAAAGGTATGAGAACTGGAGGTTTACCGACCTTTGTCATTTTGGATTGATGTTGGTATGTGTTGCGGATGTGTATGTGCAGTGGTGGATTAAGAGTTTCAGAGGCCCTAAGCATAGAGGCCGTGTAAGCCCTCTGTTGCTTGGATTTGGAAGGTAGAAATTAGAAAATAAAACAAATCAAAATCAAAAGTCCCTGGAAAACGGGGCCCTAAGCACATGTTTATAATGTTTATATGTTAATCCGCCACCTGTGTATGTGTGGTTATTTTTATATATAAAAAAATCAGCAATAATGGGTCTGGAAGACTTGTCCTTTGAACTTATGTGTTAACTTATGTGATTGTGACTTGGTCTTATACATTAATATGTATAAGACATTCATATGTATGTATTTATACATTTATGTGTATAAAATCACCCATCATAATTGATTGGATATGGTGTTTTTTTAGAACAGAACCAGGACTGCATAATTTAATTATTATTTATGTATTAGGCTAGCTGCTTTTGTTGATGCACCCACATTAATACACTTGTGTTGCCTTCTTTCTGTCTAGAGTTTTTGAATTTAGTCACAGCCTCTGCTTTAACTGTCTAATTCTTAACGTCTTTAACTTAACATTTAATTAATTCAGGTATAATCTAATTTTGACTTACAATTGAAAATGTAAGTCACTTCTAATTAGGCTATATTAGAAAAAGTGCAAAGATTGCTCTTGGACAGTCTAAATATGAACTAGGTAGTGGCTGGAAGAGCAGAACACCATATGTGGTGGCGTTTCTTAGGAGAGGCCTATATTCAGCACTGGAGAGACAGGCTGATGGTATGGTATGTATGTAGTCTAAATATGGTGCACCCTTTTCTATCTTCACAGTAAATAATCACAGAAGATTACCAGGAAATGTACTGCATTTCCCCCTTTACTGCTTTCTTTCAATGTTTCAATGTATGTAGGTGTTTAACTAATAAGTGAGATATGCTAGAGCTCATTCCCATCCCATAATCTCCTATCCCTCTCCATTTTTCCAATCCATTCTCCAAGTCCATTACTAAATCTCCAAAGGTAGACAGCGCCATCTGGGGGCTGTTGTTGGCATGTATAGTGGATTTTCATAGGCGATACTATTCATTTACCACCACGTAGACTGTCTATTCGTCTGATGCCTTCTTTCTACAAAAAAGTACAGTAATAGATTTGATTATAGATAGATAGAAAAAAGCAACAAAATTTGATTTGTTAAAATTGTTAACACTTTTTGGAATAGGTACATTAATAAATAATGAAATTACACAATATTCTTTCTAGATGTGGTCAAAGGCCGCAGGTTGGAGTAAGTATGTTGATAATGAAGTGCAACCAGTGTCATGTCCGCCTAGTGATGCACTGGTGTTTGATGTGGAAGTCCTTATGTCTGCCGGTAAGAGACCCACATTAGCCTGTGCTGTGTCTCCTGATGCTTGGTAAATTATTTATGCTGTGTTTTTAGACTTAAGGTTCAGTGTTTTAAAATCCTTTTTGTATCTGTTCTTGTGCACTTTTAAAATAGACAATTTACTTATTAGTAGTCTTTCAATTTTTTTTCTATATAATAAGGTGGTAGGCCCAATCCACTCTTAAATATCTAAAGGTAGGCAGTGCATCCGGGGCATGCCAACATTTGTCATTCTGGATTGATGGTTGCATGTACTGTGGATGTCTAGGGGCGTAAGTATCCACTTATCATCAGGTGGTCTGTATGCTCGCCTGCCGTCTTCTTTCTAAAAAAAAAGTGGGCTGCCTACTTGTCTGCCACTTTTCTTCCATAAAAGAACAATAGAAGTAAAGACAAAAACATACATAAACCTGTTTGGAAATTGTCTCTTTACTTGTTCTTTTTTTAGGTATGGTTGGGTAAGTGAACCTCTAGCAAATGAAGAAGAGCATAAGTACTATGAAAGCGTAAATTACGATGATTTAATACCATTTGAAACTGATGGAGTGAAACCATGTGGGGATCTAAACAGACCAAGGATAATAGTGGGCCATAATGTGGCATATGACAGGAGTAAGATCAAGGAACAGTACTGGTTGAATAAAACTGGTAAGACTACATTAAGAAATCACTTTTTAATTAAGAATGGTGTCGTAAACATAGACAACGGAAGTTCATAAATTTTAGTAATGGGAAACCACTCACCGATGAAACGAAACATCTCCCTTGACTCAGTTCACAATTTTTGACGAATTTAAAAAAAAACAGTTATTTTTCGAGTGATTTCAGTTTGTGAATCCATTGAGCATGTGAATATACACAAAAATTGATTTGTAATTTTTCTATAACGTTACTAAAATTACTTGGAAAAAACTGTTTCGTTAACATTTTGTTATTTGCTATTTTGAGAACTTGCCATTTTAAGCATTTGCCATTTTGAGAATTTGTCATTTTAAACATTTGCCATTTTGAAACTCGTTTGCTATTTATTACTTGTTGGGGGTGAACGCCGATCGATGTTATCATAAGGCCAATGTTGCAGGCCGCACGTTACCGTCCAACGGGGGTGGGGGGGGGGGGGGGGAATACGGAAATGAAAACACTGCTCTAGTTCGCATTAAACCACAGGGGTGCGGAGGAAGCGGCAGTGGGCAATGAGCTTACTTTACTTGTTAGGCTTAGTTGTTATCTGAGTGATGAGGGCGAACTGGCTGCTGGTCGTTGGAGCTTCGCCCTTTTATAGCAAACTTGCTGCCCAAGCGATCCCCTGGCGAAGCTTTATTGCTATTTGCTTCCTGTTCTTATACATAATATCTAGGTTCCTGTTCTTTCGATGGCGAAGTATAGATATTTAGCCTTTTAATAGATATTTAGCCTTGTATTGTTGTTTAGTGGCGCCGATACCGGAACTTCGCCATCTAGCCCGCAACTTTATATGCTTTAAAACTTATACTTAAATAAAACACACTGCAGGCCGTAGTCTTTATTGTGAATCTTATTCTAGTACCCCGACTTATAACCTAGGTATCCTAACACATTTGGAGAGCGAAGGCAAGACACATAAAATACAAGATATTGTGTAAAGAAATAAGCAATAGTATAACATAATATGAACATTTTACATAACATCGACATCTTAACTAATATTTTATATAATATTAACATCTTATAATAACGATATAATGCACGTACTAACATCTTATGATCTCGGAGGAAAGGCACATGAATTTACCCTTTATGCCCCTATTGGCGTATGTCTAAGAATTCCGCCGTTCGAGCTTTACTGGTTGCGGAACTCTTTCTAGACAACCCTTTTTTCCTCCGAGATGTGCGATGTCAGCACGTACATATTACGCGCACTGATTCTATACATATGTTTTTATAGGCACCGCACTTTTACTACGCACTTACTATTCTGTCGTGCACATTACTAAATTTCTTATTATTACTAAACTCATTTTGCTACTAAACTGAATAAAACAACCAAAAAAATGAAACCAAATACATACAGAAAAAAGGTTGCTGTTGTCTTAACGTAGCTTAAAATGAAAAATTAATGTAACGTAACTTTCTCAGTAAAACTGATACTCTTTATTTCAGTTTTTATCTAGTAATTCAAGAACAAGAAGTCCAAGTTAAGACTAACTTCTCATACATTTGGCAGGTGTGCGTTTCATGGACACAATGTCAATGCATACATGTGTAAGCGGAGTGACTAGTTACCAGCGAACTGTGCTCAAGGCCAAGAACAAGGAGCCTGATCCCACTGATGATGACTGGATTGAGATCAGCTCACTTAATAGCCTTACTGAGGTAATTCCATGGTTCCAGACTGATGTTCTATTTACACTTTATTGTTTTAACAAAAAGCGCACTTAATGGTAATAAGAATTTTCTCCCAGCCAACGTTGGGGTTGTATGGTAGGTACAAAAGTTGGCAAAAAGTTTAACACAGGATAGTTTAAACAAAACCACGAGTAACAACTAGTCTACACTTCCACATCCACACAATTTCACACTACCTTACTATCCATTCTAATCACACTTTGCACTAATATTATAAATCCGAGTGTGTTTGTTATTACATCTTCACAACTAAACTACTGCACCGATTTCAATATAATTTGAGAAATAGGTAGCCTGAAATCCGGAAAATGACATAAGATAATTTTTATCCCCGAAATTTCATTACTTTTTTTCAGGGGATGACGATAAACAGGAAATAGAAAACCTTCAAATCCACAAGGGTGAAGGTGCGGGCTAAAACTAGTTTATTTTATTTCTATCCTCAGGTTCATAAACTGTATTGTGGAATCCCAATCGATAAAGAAACCCGTGATATCTTCATAGAAGGTAAGATGGAGGATGTACGTGATAATTTCCAAGTGCTGATGATGTACTGTTCTGGTGACGTCATAGCTACACTAAACGTGCTCAGAAAACTGCTTCCATTGTTTTTAGAGAGGTTCCCACATTCGGTCACGTTGGCAGGCATGCTTGAGTTAGGTAAGTCTGGCTCGAAAGACCAAAATGTTTAATATTATATCTACAGTTGAATTTTGAATTAGTATATATTAAATTTGAACTGTGATCCTATTATTTGCTCGCCTGCAGATGCTGGTATCCTATGTCTGATATAACTACAATGTGATCAAATAAAATGGGATATGATGCAGTATAATGATTTGTTTACCTGATCAATATCCCGTATTCGATGAAATACAATGGAGAATTTATAAATTCGTAACTTTTATCCTTATTCAGAGAATTGTTGTGCTATAGTTTAATCTTCATTTTTTTATAGAAAAAAGGCGGCAGACGAGCATACAGTCCATCTGGTGGTAAGTGGATACTGTTGTCCATAGACATCCGCGATACAAGCCAACATCAGTTCACAATGACAAATGTTGGCACGCCCCCGGATGCGCTGCCAACCTTTGCAGATTAAGAAATGGACTGGGAAAATGGGTAGGGATAAGATAGGATGGGAATGGGCTCTGGCATATCTCACTACCAAAACACGTACATACATAGGGGAAATACGATAAAGGAGGAAATTCAATACATTTCAAGGTAGTCTTCTGTGAGAGAGTGTTACCCCTCTGGCCAGTGGCCAATGGAGTGCGCCCAGCGGCTGTGGGAATGCAGCATGCACTATTTTTTGAATCGTATTCTTAATCTTTATTGATGATTCTCCAACAACCCTCAATTCTCCACTAATAATTTCTGTGTCGTGGATCCAGTGACGCATACAGAAACGAACATAAACTTCGTTGCGTCTCTCTGTGTGTTCTACCGCCTGTACAATGGGGAATGCTCTGAAGAATTGTTTAATATAATTCCCACCTCGGGTTTCTACAACCGCACCTCCCGTCACAGAAGTGCGGTCCATCCGCATTCCCTCGATACGGAGGTGTCGCGCACTGTTCGGTCCAAAAATTATTTTATACCGCGACCCCGTAGGCTGTGGAACGAACTGCCTCAAGAGGTCTTTCCATTGAGCTACGATATGGGGTTCTTCAAGAGAGCTGTGAATAGGATTTTGCAAGGTCGGCGGCGCGCCCGCATACCCCCTGGTGACACTTACCATCACGTGGGACCGCTTGCTCGTCCGCCCACTAATCTATAAAAAAAAAAAAATTGAATATATTTGTTTTTGTTATATTTAATAGTAAAGGAATGTTAAATACTTGTCTTTAAAGAATCATCTGTCAGATCAGGAATCTAGGTCTTTGACACTGCAGGCAAGGGCACTAGAAACTGGATTATAATCATATAAACTTCTTGATAGTCAATATTATTTTGTTTCTACATTTTCAGGCTCCACTTACTTACCAGTCAATTCCAATTGGCAACAGTATATACAATCAGCAGAAACCATATTCGAAGACTTCAAATTAGAATCACGACAGTTACTCTCATTAAAAGCCGATCAAGCGTGCAAATTGATGGAAAACGACGCTTATAAAAAAGATCCATGGATGTGGGACCAAGACTGGTCCACACAAACACTAAAATTAAAGAAAAATGTTAAAAAGAAAAAGATGGATGACGTCACATCATTAACTCTCGAAGACAAACCTGCCACCCATAAATCGGAACAAAAAACAGAAAATCCAGTAGAATTCGATAGTCTATGCGACGAATATATAGAAAGTATAGAGTATAAAATACACGAGCCAGAGGAAAATTCAAGTTTGGCGGCGTTAATCAAGAAGTTCGAATATTTATACGTATTGGGGGAGTCTTTGCCGGTGAAAAGGCCGTATTTGGCCGGATATCCGGCGTGGTACCGGAAGTTGTGTACTAAACCGGGTAAAGACCCGGATTGGATACCCGGAGCTAACCACATTACTACTAGTATGCAAGTATGTGCGTGGACTTTCTTCATACCATATTAACCGACTATAAAAAGGAGCTATATGCGTGTGTGTGCATGCGTGTATATTTATGTATATAGCCATTCAATGTTTCATACGCGCTACTTACGATGATTTTTTTTTCTTTTTTATAGACGAAGGCGGCAGACGAGCATACAGTCCACCTGATGGTAAGTGGATACTGTTGCCCATAGACATCCGAGATACATGCCAACATTAGTCCAAAATGACACGTTGGCACGCCCGTATACGCTACCTACATTTGGAAATATAGGAATGGATTTGGAGAAACGGTTGGGAAAATGGGAGGGATAGGATGGGAATGGGCTCTGACACATCTCTTTCACTACCGAAACACGTACATACATTACGGAAATAAGATGAAGTGGGAAATGCAGTACATTTTAAGGTAGTCTTCTGTGAGAGACAGGTAATATGGCCAATCGAGCGCGCCCAGCGGCTGTTGGATTGCAGCGTCCACTTTCCCCCTGACAACATGAACGACGACAAATTTAGTAACATGATGATACTAAAATGCCTTACTTTACAACATTTAAAAGAGAAATTCAGTTATTATCGGGTTAAATAATACTCAGTCTGGCCATAAATACCGTTACAATAAAGAAAATAAAATAAATAACATTTGAATTTGGAATCTGTCATTCTCACGTGAAAAATAAATGTATTTTCTCATTCTGGTGACAATCATTATTAAATATTTTACTAATATTAAAATGGAGTGGGGCAATAACAAAATTCGTATTGTTGTAATTTGCATTACACAAAGTAGGCTTGGAGCCCAATGCAATTTTTAAAACTCTCCATCCGCTTGTTATTAGCCGAATGTTTGTGTAACGAGCTATTGGTAGGTACATTGAAACGTCCTCTGTTTGTGACAGTAAAAGATTTGGCCATCCGCGCACTATTCGTACTAAACAGACGATTAAAGCTGCGAAGGAAATAAAAGTAATAATAAGGTGCTGAAGAAATCCCGTTCGCAAGCAAAATATTTTATCCAGAAATATGAATATAGCATCCAGAACCATGTCACGTACTTTAAAAGATGACTTGGTGCTCTCAAAAGAACTTAACTGATTTGCTTTCTTAACTGATAAGGCTGGTAGTTGCCTATTTTCCCATGGAAAGGGTGCATGTTTCAATCGGAAACTGGCCACAACGTTTGAAAGATTGGTTAAAAGCAAATGGTGACTATTTCGAATAAACTTTATATTTTTAAAATGCTTACCTATTTATTTCTATAATAACACAAATTCTTCTAATGTCATGATAATGTAAAAAAAATATCAATGTTTCCTTTGTAACAATATTTATGGGCACATTAGGTATATCAACATATAGCAAATAAAGAAGAAAAATTAAATAAGTCACGTCTTTTAGATAACACCAAAACTCCTCAACTTATCATGGGAAGGCTACCCTCTCCATCACATTCAGGGCGAAGGGTGGGGGTTTCTTGTCCCATTTAGCAGGACAAGGGGGGATAGCGAGGACGAACCCCCTGTCCCACTGCAACAGTTGTTAGCCGCGTGTCCCATAGCCCATTGTAAAGAACCGGTTGATACTGAAATGTATGTGCTGCCGAAAACTGTCGAGGTAAGTTTTAGGGAAATATTGAAGAAGTCTTACCAATTGCAGGCATCACAATTTTAAAATTTCGGGAAAATCCGAAAAATTTCGACTAAAGATCACCAGCTAGAACCAATCGGTTTCCAAATTTATATAATATCTATATATGTATGTGGGATTTGAGAAAAGCCAAACCAGTAAACTTTTAAAGTTCTTATATTAGGTTACCTATGAACTTTCCGCTTTATACGGAAAAAATCAGATTTTTTTTGTATGAAAATTATATATTTAATTAATAGAAGTATTGTCCATTATTATCAATGCATTTTTGCCATTTTAATAGAATTTGATTGATGCCTCTACTATAGAAATCCTGGGGACGGGAATCGATCCATTA
Organism: Sesia apiformis; assembly: GCA_914767545.1. NCBI lineage: Eukaryota > Metazoa > Arthropoda > Insecta > Lepidoptera > Sesiidae > Sesia > Sesia apiformis. The sequence continues at coordinate 14,710,872 of OU611965.1, read as the reverse complement.
CCTAAAGGTGTTTTTCACTGCCTTATCGAAGTTCAATTTTTCCCCTGTAATAAGTTATCCAAATTCCGAAAAAAATGGGTCTCAGTAGGAGAAAGGTCTGGAGAGTACAGTGGGTGATGGAGAGTTTCCAGTCGAAGCTCCTGTAAATTTGAGACTCTCTGTCATGCAGTGTGTGGGCGAGCGTTATCATGGAGAAGCAGTGGACTAAAGCGATTGACCAGACTCGGTTGTTTGATAGCGAGCTTGTCCACCATCGTTTGCAGTTCTTCACAGTACTCATCTGCATTAATTGTTGTGCCAGATCTCAAGAAGCTGCAGTGGATAATACCGGCACAGGACCACCATACATTGAGCTTCTTTTGGGTCAGTTTACGTTTTGGACATTAGTTGACTGTCTCCTGGATTCAACTATTGTGACGAACGTTTACTATTATCATACATAGGGGGACTAGGTAAATTTTGAAATACTCAAATTTCAGAAAGTGAACTCATTTGAGTCATTGAGTATCATTTGAACTCATCATTTATTTGAAATTCGAATTCCGAAAGCCATTTAGTCAAATCAAAAAAAAATAATATGTTGTATTCACTTTTGTGTAGTGGAATGGAATTCGAACGAGAACATTTTTGTGCAATGATGTTATACGATCTTAATGTTGGTTTAAATGAAAGTGAGTGTAAAGATAGATTAGTATCAGCTTTTCGGTATCAGCGCACCGTCCCTTGCAATAATATTTAGATCGTTTTCTCAATTTAGACAAAGACTAAGAAGATTCCTTCGAGGATGATGAAAGAAGTGGCCGTCCTGCGACTTTTGTAACGAATAAAAACATCGAGGCGGTAAAGAAAACGTTGCACGAAGACCCAAAAACTACCTACAGACAGATAGTTTCATCGTTAGTCATTCATGAAATTTTACATCAGCACCCCTTCAGGTCAAGAAGCTTTGTTTGCTTGGGGTTCCTCGTTGACTGACTGCTGAATAAAAACAAGCTCGCGTGACATGGTGCAGGGAAATGATTGTAAAATTCGAAAATTGAGAGGGTCGGAATATATTTATTATTATTTCTGGGGATGAGAGTTGGATCTATCAGTATAACCCACTAACTAAGCGACTATCAACGGTTTGGGTCTTTCCAGACGAAGGTTTCCCAGGAAGGTCAAACGTGGACACATTGTGGACAAAAAAATGGTGGCAACATTCTTCTCTTCTCTGGCAACGTTTACTCTGACAATTGCTTTAGACACTCAAAAAACTGTTAATGTCCAATGGTACAGTGAAGTGTGTTTACCAACTATTAGATGTGTTAAATCAAAAATATCCTAAAACAGCTTTGAGAGGGCTTTTCTTGCATCATGACAATGCATCATCTCACAAAACAAAACTTACTCAAGAGTTTTGAAGACCACAGAGATCCAAGAATTGAGCTACCCTCCTTAAAGCCCTTGTTTAACTCCATGCGACTTCTTTCTCTTTCCAAAAATGAATCATGGACTCCGCGGCATTCTTTTCGACAGCCCTGAGGATGCTCGGAATGTGGGTTAGGTTTAAGTTGTCTGGTGTCCTGAGATATAGGAGTCCGTCGACTTGACGATGACATTCTCAGTAATTTAAAATTATTTCAGTTGTTCAAAAATAGCTTGTCATGAACTGCTGCCTTTTTGATATTTTTGCTGCTTACAAACCAAAGAAAATATGTTGATGAACAGAGTCAATGGTTTCAGACTTCGGAACTAAAACCATTGCATTGGTTGCACCTTTACTCTATAGGTTAATTATACACTAATTTGTGAATATTGTCTATATTTAGGAGGACTTAGGCAAAAGAGCGTACTACGCAAGGAAGAGTTTGGAAGACAAAGCTAGGGCCAACCAATATCACGGACTGGGGGTGTGGTGCGGCATACAAATACAAGGTAATAATCTTACAGGCACATATAGACGGATTGGTAACAAGTTGTCCGTCGCTACGTGTTCCAAGTTGGCACTAAGCTGCTACTCCTCGCGCTGCTTGTGCAGTTTATTCCAACCTGTGTCGCTACCAAGTTATTGTTACAAAACACAAAAATGCTTAATTTGACTATTATCCACACTCGCATTCGCGGGGCTTCACGGCGTGAGTCTAGAGCCGGCTATACCATTTCACGAATTTGCGTTGTCTATCTTCATTCATCTTTAGTGTCTATCGTTGTCGTTGTTGACTATGAACTCACCCCATCCGTCTCAAGAAAATAAGAGGTGTAATAGAGGAAAACTCCTCGTCTCGTTATCCTTCATATTACCCATCTCCTCAACCCCCTTTTTCCAAATCTATTTCTAAATTTTGAAACGTTAGGCAACGTATACGTGTTTATACCAATGTTTGACATGGCGTATATCGATATATTATCCACTTACGTGGTGAATTGTTTACTAGTCTGATACATTTATATAAAGAAAACTTATTTCATTTCCTTAATTTTAAGTTTTAATTTTTAATTTATTTTGATAAATAGATTTTTTGTTATGTTTTCCTAATTATTATATTTTTTGTATGTGTATTGTGCATGATCCTACGTGTCTGAATAATATAAATTTATTTATTTATATCTATGAAAACAATTCCAGGATGCTGTCATTTCCTACGTCTGCCTCATAAAGACGGTCCGAAGTATAAAGTAGGTAATCCTCTGGCAAAGGATTTTTTGGATATGTTCAGCCAAAATGTGCTGACTGCGCAAGGAAATGAAGCGGAAAAAGTGAGTTTTCAGTCTCATTATCTTCCTTTTCGTCTCCAATTCCAATTTCTTAATATCTACGAGACTTCGATGATTCTGCCAATGTCAAGGTTGAATGAAACAGTAAAAAAACACCTTTTCTTCTCTCTTATCTATTTATACAATGTGTCACTGAAATAATGTTTAGGTTCCAGAATAAAATCGATTCTACCAGTTTTTACAATAGGTTTTTTTTGTTCATTTCTAGTATATCTTTTATTTTACGCCCGTTATGGGCGCTGCTCCCGATCATCAACGCTACGAACGATTTTAACGCGTAAAATTAAAGGTTTTTGTTTCATTTCTACTCGACGTTTCGGCACGGTTTACACCACACTACACTCATTTACGCACACCCAAGGATGTTATACCTCAGCAGACACCGGGTGTCTATAAGATAGACTGCAGCTGTGGTAGTTCCTATATAGGCTAAACTAAGCGTACAGTTGGGGAAATGGTCAAGGGACACATCACAGCTGTATGAAACCGCCAAACGAATAAATCGGCAATAGCCACATTCTAAACGATGGCATTAATCACTGGGTAGAAAACTCTGCACTCCAAAAATCCTGGCCACCGAATATCACTATCGCAGAATTGTAGTGAAGCGATTGAAATTAAAAAATACAAAAATGTCAATCGGGAAGATGGATTTAAACTGTCGTCGACGTGGAATCCAGTGATTAACAATTTTAAACTTTGCGATTTACCGTCGAATACGTGCGAATATTGTTAGTGTAGTGTGTCGCAGCCTTTCCGAGTGAGAAGATCAAATGTGGGTAGTTGATAAAACTGCTCGCAGCTCTCATCCTAGACTACCCGCCTCTTCAGCGAACTCGTCACCACGGCTGGTGTAACCCGTGCCGAAACGTCCAGTAGAAATAAAAGGTGAACAAAAACCTTTAATTTTACGCATTCAGACCTGATTTACAATATTAAATGTGTACAAAACGCGAAAGTTTAAAAAGTTATAACTTTACATGTTTGTATACTATACAACCATTACAAACAAATTCACTACAAAGCATTTAATCCCTAAAATAATTTAATTTTTCGCTAGTTTTATACCTACATCTTAAATTAGTTCATGTGTTTCACAGGTTTTACGTTATTCCGATGACACGTTGTACAAAAAGAAATATCTTGACTGACTGACTTATCATCACAGTCATAATCGTTGAAGCTAATCAAACATGATCAATAAATCAACTAGGATCAATGTCTAATTGCTCTATGATAAATGTAAAAATTCGTCAAGTGACAATTCGTGAACCGAGTCAAGGGAGATGTTTCGTTTCATCAGCAATTTCTTCACGATCTTGTGTTCTAGTCTATGTTTAGGAGAGAGCTACTCGTATGTTCGGTGTCTTTTAGCTGGACAAAAATAGAAACAACAAAATCGGTAGGGGGCATGCACGGATGTCTCCTTTACAGTATCCAGTATCCGACTATCCACTTACCACCAGGTGGACTGTAAGCTCATATACCGCCTTCTTCCTATAAAAAAGTACTGCAGTTGTCATCAAAGCTTAAATAATCAGTGGGCTGAAATGGCATTAGTAGATCATCCCCTATGATCTACTAATGCCCGTCACTAACCCGCACTGGACCCACGTGGTGGATTACGGCCCCCAACCCCTCGCTAATTTACTAGGGGAGGCCTGTACCCTGCAGGGGGGACGTTATAGGCTGATACAAGTACAAGATCATTTATCTATGACAGGGGGACATTTAAAGAGGTTGACTTCAAATCTTATTTGAAATATCCTCCTTCTCCAGGTGTTGACATTCGGTCGTATGATGACTTACTGGCGTAACAACAGGGAGCGTATAATGGGGCAGCAAGTGGTGTGGCTACCGGAACAGTTGTTACCGGAACAGCTTCGTGGTGTTGTGAGGAAATATGGCGCTATTTTACCGCAAGTTGTGGTCTGCGGAACTTTAACCAGAAGGTAAATTCGTTCGCGTATCGTTGATCTTCTACCTACCACCGCGTAGAAGAAATTGGGACCAATGATATTCTTTCCTATGTAGATAGGAATTTCTTTAAACTTTTCATAATTTTACAATAATTATAATATATATTTAGTTTCAGTGATTGCTTTTTTCACCTTAATTTTTGATTTGGTGAAACGCTTATTCGCTTCGCCTTTTCCCAGATTTTTCTTGTAATGATAGTAGCAACCTTTTATACGCAACTCTGGTGATACTAGTTGGTCATCTAGTTGGTGGTTGGTTTCAGAGCTAGTGAACCAACTTGGATGACAGCGAGTAATGCGCACAAAGAGCGTATAGGATCCGAGTTACGGGCTATGGTGCAAGCGCCGCCCGGCTACAAGTTTGTGGGCGCCGATGTCGACTCACAGGTACACATGCATACCTGTTAATATGTCCGTAATACACGATATCAAACATTGATTTAGACCATCGTTTCTCAACCTGGGGGTCGCAGCCCCCAGCAGGGTCACGATCACATTTTAAGGGAGTTGCAGTTGGTCAAGAAAAATGAGACATAAGTACATATATGAAAAACTTTTATTAATTAATTAATGATTTATAATCAACATATGTTAAACGGTGAAAACATAATTGGGACCTAATTACTAGTACATGAGGTTATCTATTTTATTTTGTCTTTTTCAGCGGGTCGCGACACCAAAAAGGTTGAGAAACGATGCCTTAACATAACAATATATGTATAAGTTAGGTGTTTTTTGGTACTATTAATAAATAATGTCATTTCATATCTGTTAAAATATCATCATTACACAATCAAACATTGAAAGTCGCGTTTATAAAGACTTTATGCGGACTAGTAGTTTTGATCTGGATAATTGAAAGGAAATCTGAATGGAGAGGTTCATTAGTTTTAAAACTAGAGAATTTTCGTATTTAATTAAAAATATACGCTATTTAAAATTAGTTGGAAAATGAGAGAGATATGGGTATTACAAAGTTTAGAAAGTCTCAAACGCGCTACTCTCGATGATGACGTCACAATATATAGAATCCTTAAAAGGCCTTATTTTACAATATTTACAGGGAAGATTCAGCTATTTTCTGTATGTTTTAGAAAAGAATGTTTAAACCAACGTACTTACTGCCAGAAGTGGGCGCGTTCAAATGTCAAAGACCTAAGTGAGTGAGTGTGGATAGTGTTATGCTTATACGAGTAAAATTAATCACAAATTATTTATTTTTAATACATTAAATATATGGTAATTTTTAGTTCCACGCAATATTTTTAGTGTACTGATTATTGACGTGTTAAAATATTTCACATTATTTTTGTATTGTCCACAAAAAAAAGGTTACAAATGCAAAAGTTTGTAATAGTTTGGATGTTTGTTACTTAACCACGCCGAAACCGCTGAAAGACTGCAGTTCGTAATAACACCTGGCTATTTGTAGACTATGCGAAGAAAGTCGCGTCGCAAAAGCTAAGTATATTATAATGTGTTCCAGGAACTGTGGATAGCGGCATTACTGGGTGACAGTGGTGTGGGCATGTGCGGGGGCACCCCGTTCGGGTGGGCGGTGCTCGCGGGGGACAAGGGGCGAAACACCGACTTGCACTCGCTCACCGCCGCCGCCGCCGCTATATCCAGGGATCACGCTAAAGTGATCAACTACGCTAGGATATACGGTCAGCGATCACTATTTGCCTTTTATTATTATTTTCATATATTACCATACCATTATTCTGTATCTGTCCTGGTGTTGTTGAAAACAGTGTTGAACGCTTCAACGCTCAAGCACTAGCGCCTTGTGTTAGAACTGTTGAACCTTAACCGTTTTAAATTCGAGCTTTTAACTACAAGGGTTTAAGACCATCAAACATTAAAAATTTAGACTATAACGCTTACTAGACTTTAACGCTAGAATCTTAAGAGTTCACCCAGCGCTTGAGCGTCTAGCACTCCACGCTCGTCTTTACTACACTAGTCTCCCCACTGCTGGATATAGGCTTCTCATAACGACCTCCACCACACAGTCTTAAGCCCTTCTCAGCCAGTCACTACCGGCGACGTTCTTTAAGTGGTCAGTCCACCTGGTCTTTCCCGTTGATACTTTTGTGACCATTTGCAGTTGTATTTGTAGGTCTATAGCGGGTTTTGTTAACAAAGTGTTACACTCATGCACGCCAACACACACGCACATACACACGCATTTTTTTTCTATAATTTTTCACTCATAGACATTCATACCTTGCTTCATTCCCGCCCTTTACATACTGTAACATTGAGTCTTGCGTCAGAGCTCGCGTAAACTTCGAGCTCTAATTTGTTATTGGCAATAAGTTTGGTATATATATATATATATTTCAATTAGTCATTTCTCCGTTTTGCTGTAGATTCGTGTTCACAACGAAATATATGAAGTGGTTTTTAACGTTTTTTTCGGAATACAATTTATACAATGTGTAACAAAATTAACCGGCATCATTCTAAGGCGCTATTGTAAAAGTAATATATAATACAATTATAGGCCATTATTTCAATGATATTGAAGCATTTTTTTATGATTCAAAATAATTATTAATGCCCGCCATTAAAGTGAAGTAGCGTCATGCCTATGCAGTCACTATAATTATTTTTTCTAGTAAATAGTCACTATAATTATTTTTTCTAGTAAATAGTCACTATAATTATTTTTTCTAGTAAATAAATAATGCATAATAATAGAAGCGACTGCAGAGGTTTAGTATGACCGTTGGTAGGGGGAGAGTGCATGCTGCATTCCCACAGTGCTGTGCGCACTCGACTAGCCACGTTACCTCTCTCTCACCGAAGACTACCTTGAAATGTACTGCATTTCCTACTTTATCGTATTTCCCCAATGTACGTACGTGTTTCGGTAGTGAGTGAGATATTCCAGAGCCCATTCCCATCCCATCCTCTCCCTCCCCATTTTCCCAATCCATTCCTTAATTTGCAAAGGTAGGATGCGGATGCGTTCATCCGGTGGTCCGCATCCAATCCGGGCTAACGTTTGTCATTCTGGACTGATGTTGGCATGTACCGCGGATGTCTATGGACGACAGTATCCACTTACCATCAGGTAGACTGTATGCTCGTCTGCCGCCATTATAAATAATAATGCCATACTATAAAAAAAAAAACATTATTTTACTTTTATTTCGGACAATAATGATTATTTTAAATTATAAAAAAAGCTTGTATTACAATAAAACAATTACTATATTTGTATTGTATTAAATACTATATTTACAATACCCTCTTGAAATGATGCAGGTTAATTTTATTCCACCTTATATTTATTTTCTGAACCGAATACATATATTTATAAAGGTAATACTCATGCTTATAAAATCATGTCATAAGGGGGAGACAGGGTTGCCAGTGGGGAAGTAAAAATCTCCCAACTAAAGTATGGGATTATTACAGTTTAAATTTTCAATTTCACAGGCGCTGGTCAAAATTTCGCTGAAAGACTGCTAAAACGATTCAATCCGACCATGACGGTATCTGAAGCAAAGAGCAAGGCTGCTAAAATGTTCTCTACGACCAAGGGCAGAAGAGTCTATACCTTGAAGAAAAAGTACATGGAAGGCTTTCTGGATGAAAATTTGGACAATGAGGTCAGTCTTCGCTCTGTTCCCTTGCCCTGACCCCCCCCCCCCCCCCCGTCTTTTATCTTATATTCGTAGTCACAAGTTTCCCGCAGTTGGTTGCACCACTAGAAAATTCTCCCGGAATCCGACTCGAAGGACCATACAATTTTCCGAGAACGTGGTACTGTTTGAATCCCACAAAAGTTCCATGTGGAAAACAGAAACACGTCATTACTGGTATTTCTTTTTTTTTTTTTTTTTTTTTTTTTTATCATAGTAAAGGGCTTTGTCGCACATGCGATTATGCCGCCCTGGTTAGGTAAACAATCAACTTAGGATGATCTTAGCATAGCTAGTTTGTAAAGAGTTCTAGCTGTGCTTGATAGAGGCTCAGCTAGAACACTGTTACAGTGACCTACATCCATAGACCTACTTACTGATCTACTTCTAAACCCATCGTTGCAGACACACTCCATCAATATGTGATAGACATCATCAACGGTGTTGCACAATAGACAATTTGCGGTCGTAGATTTTCTCATTAGATGTAAAAACTTATTGCATGGAATGTGTCCGGAACGAAGTCTTAGCGCGATGACAGTATCTTGTCTATTTAAAATCTGATTATCAATCCACGGTGAGCTCAAAGGATGTGGTTGGATCGTTTTGTACCAAATTCCTTTTTCTTGGGACCTCTCATCAAAGTACTCCTTCCAAAGAGAATAGCAATCCTGTTTAATTTTTGGAATAAAGTTAGTAAAGTAAGGGGAAAAGTTTAGAGGTATTCCATCTGATACTGCTTGCTTGGCTAGTGTATCAGCAGTCTCATTGCCCTCCAGGCCAACATGTGATGGAATCCACTGAAGTACTATGTTCTTTCCTAGAGTTTTTAGTTTCAAAATAGTGTCTAATATAGTGTAGGCTATCGGGGTTCCTCGAAATGTCGAGGTACACCGAGCCACGTGTTGGAGCGAGCTTTTGGAGTCTGTCAGTATTACAACATTTACATGCCGTGTTGATTCGATATATGACAGAGCTTCAGCAATGGCTATCAGCTCGGCTTCCATTATACACACATTAGCATTTATTTGAAATTTGACAGGAATTTTTGCATCGGCGACATAGAAGGCGGCTCCTATTCCTTCACTTTCCTTCGAACCGTCTGTAAATATTTTTAAAAAAGTGTCATATTCTGAATTAATAAAATCACTAAAAAGGTTTTTTAAGCTAACAGGATTGTATTGTCTTTTTGGTTTGGACATAAGGTAGGTATCATGCTTAATGATTTTAGAAATATCTATATTACTGACCCATGTATTGAGAGAAAACATATCTAATTTATTACTACAATGAATGTTTAATGTGTCTAACGAGTTATGAACCTGAATTAGCAATGGAATTTTTTTGTTATACCAATATCTAGAGTTATTACATAATATAGATAGTTCAGCAAGGAGGTTTATGGAAGTGTTTGTGTTCAAGGATTTAGTTTTTAGCCAGTATTTACCGGCCAGAAACCGACGTCGAAGGTATAATGGCTGTAGGCATAACTCGCTTTCCATCACGTGAATAGGCGTCGTTTTAATGTAACCACCTACCACTCTCATGACCTGATTTTGAACCTTATCTAATTTTGCCAGGTGAGTTTAGGCACTATTGTCATAAAAAAAACTCGCATAATCTATACGGCTTCTGATTAAAGATATATATAAATTTCTCAAATATTTGGGGTGCACACCCCAGCTCGATCCAGCCAAAACTTTAAAAACGTTTATGAATTTAAGCACTTTTTGAGACGTTTCGTTGATATGTCTTCCCCACCTCAGCGAACGGTCCAACCACATTCCAAGATACCTCACCGAGTCGACGACCTCTAATCTTATATTATTAATTGTCAAATCAACTGAATGTTTTCTATAGCCTCTGTGAAATATACAAATTTTGCTTTTATTTGGGGAAATGCTGAGATTAAGAGAATCAAATAAATTGCATAGGATATTTAGAGCGTCTTGTAACTCTGCGGCAGATTGACTAACGCTGTGAGAGGTAATAAAAAGAACATAATCGTCAGCATACTGCGAAAAAGATATAGTATTAGGTATTGATTTACCTACATAGATGGTTGCTATATTAAATAACAATGGGGATAAGGGACAACCTTGGGCCAGGCCTCTTCTAGCTATTCTAGTGACATCATGATCAGTACAGTCGATTGTTAAATACCTCTCTTTAAGAAACTCCCACAAATATGTACAGTATCTAGCTCCAACACCGAGTCGGTCCAAGGTCAACAAAAGCCTGGTGACGTCCACATTGTTGTAAGCGCTATCTATATCAAGGAAACATCCGATAGTTAATAGATTTTTTGAGAAACCGATTTGTATTTTAGATATTAATGAATTTAAATTGTCAAGGCAGGAGCGTGCTTTTCTAAAACCTACAGTCTCTTCAGCAAAGATACCTGCATTTTCTAGGAACCATTCTATTCTTCTGTTAATGATGGAGTGGAAAATCTTACACAAACACGACATTAAAGAAATAGGTCTCATTGCGGAAATAGTTGAAGGATCCCGGCCTGGCTTTGGAATTGGTACGATGCGAATTCGACGCCATAGAAGATGTTATAAAGTTGGAGCAGAATATCTTTAGCTATTTTCGGAAGGTTTTTAATCATCGAAAATGAGATGTCATCACAACCAGGTGCCGTGTCTTTATGTTTGACACACTTATCGAATTCTTGTCTGGTAATATCAATTTCTAACTTACTATTCTGCGAGAAAAACGTAGGTACCGGAGGACATGTAAAGTCAGGGGTGAGGTTACAGAGTAAATCTTCGGCCAGTGTTTTATCAACGTGGACTTTGGGCGCACGATATCCTTTCAGCCATCGCATACGACGCCACATGTCGCTAGCCGACGTAACGCCATCCACAGATGAACAAAACTTGCGAAATCCGTCATTTCTAGCATTTCTTATTAGCCTCTGAGCCTCACGGGTTTTATCTTGTAATATTTTTAATTTGTCCGGGGTTGGGTTTTTTCGAAAATAAGATAACGCTAATCGTCTCTCTGCCACAGCTTTAGATAGATTTTGGGACCAGTAAGGTTTTGGTACAAACTTACTGCAGGGATTTTGACTAAACTTAAAATAAGGAATATTAGCATCCGCCGCTCTATTGATAATGTCCAAAAATAAGTCATAGGCTTCTTGGGTGTCGGTAGGTAATGTAACCCCAGCAAGTGCTTCTCCAATAAATTGGTTATAGGCCCTCCAATCAGCTTTTTGAAATTCCTTTTTTTTACTAATTGGGACGTAGCCTTGTAGGAAGTGGATAATTTGATCATCATGTGGTCACTGCCTAAGGACTCGTTGGTAACTTTCCAATCGAATTTTAAAGATATGTCAGAAGAGACTATAGATACGTCAGGCGCAGTTTTCTGTACCACTCCACATACTAGTTTTATTCTAGTCGGTTTCCCATCGTTCAAGGTGACAAAATTATTGTCAATCAATGAGTCAAAAATCTGAGTACCTCTTGGATTTGTTTTCGTAGACCAATTCGGGTGGTGACCATTGTAGTCTCCCATCATCAAAGTTTTTGAATGGGCTATAGAAAACACTGTATCCCAGTCATTTTGGGAAGTCTGAACGTTTGGTGGGCAATAAATTGAAATAACGTCTTGAATATAAATACAATTAAAAATTTTAACATGAATGATTTCAATATCGTGATTAAGATGTACTGCTGAGCATAGTTGGGCTTTGATAGATTTGTGGGTCAATATGGCGACACCTCCGTGTGAGTCAGCCCTATCGCGGCGAAATACGTTGTAGTCCTTTACACTAAAATTACAGGTAGAACTTAACCATGTTTCGCTTAAAGCAGCAATGTGAATTTTTTCCATGTACAAAATTTATTCAAATTCTAATTTTTTGGGTAATATACTCTGTGAATTCCATTGCAAGATATTTATTTTGGTTGTATCATCCATTATTAAAGATTTTACCTAAGAAAGAGAAATCTTTAGGTATATTGCTAAATATCCAAGTTATTGCCCACTCCACGGAGGTTTGAACTACGGACATGATTTTTTCTTGTAAGGTGTCATTTCCCGCAAATAAAATATATTTAAGCTTAGCTAACAGCCTATTAAATGAATGATCAATTCGTGGTCGCTCATTACGCTCATTTTTTTCCCGCTGATTGTCAGATACGTCTCCTTGGTAGGTGTCCTCCTTACTGTCCATGGCACATTCCTGTAAAAGGTAGTCTTCAAACTCTGATACGATTTTCTGCTGTTTTTTCTTCTTGGGTTTTTTACTAGGTTCTCCTTTCTTATTCTCTAGCCGTGTTGGAGTTGCGTCTTCATTTGGAGTGGACGTAAGTTCTCTATTTAGTGCTGGGCGAGCTGCTGCTTGGGCGTATGTAGTCTTCGACTGTAGCGCGGGTGTAGGCATTGCTGGAGTCGATGTCGACATGGTTGCTTCATACTCAAACGTAGGCACAGGTGCAGGGACATACATGTCCAAAGCTTTTCTATAGGAAATATTATACTCACACATGATATCTCGTATCTTCTTTTCTTTGATGAAAGCCGGGCAAGTTTTGTCCAATGCCATGTGATTATAAGTGCAATTGATACACTTGAATGAGGTAGTCTTATCGTGTTATACAGTTATCGTGTTTCCCACCACATTTAGGACAGTATACCTTCTTAGATGGGCACATCCTAAGTGTATGTCCGTACCTCCAGCATCTTGAGCATTGAGTCACCGGGAAAACGTATAGTTCAACTAATACTCTCATATCATAGATGAGTACATACGGAGGCAGCGATGAGCCCTGAAATCCTATTCTCCATGTTTCGCTTTCCGTCCAGCCAGAGCCTTCTCTTTCTCTCCGTTTCAGTCTCCTCACATTAATGACATCAGTTGAACACGACATACATTCACGTAGCTCCTCTTCCGAAATGTCCAGGTCGATATTCTTTATGACACCGTAGGATAATCCTACTTCAAAAGGACGTTGAAATCTCCATCCCAATTCCTTAAAGTGTTCACAGTTAATTAATTTTTCCGCGCATTCAACATTGTTAAACTGCACAATGATTTTGAAGGGGTTCACATGCCTTACTTTGGTAATGTTCTGGATGTCGTGGCTCTTAAATAATTTTGCGAGTGCAAATTGTTTAGGGAGCATATCTTTGCACGTAACGCATATTTCCGTAATCCCTCTGACTTCTCTAAACCTCTGTTTTCTGCTTTTGACTTGGTTCCATTCATCATCTTCTCTCACTCTTTTCGTCGCTCGTGTAGTACAATCCACCGCCTCATTCTCCTCAAATAAATGTGTTAAGTCTTCTACAGGTATTGTTAACGACGGAATAAATGAAAATGTAAAAAGCTAGGGTACTTGCATATGTATAGATAATAGTTTCGCTTGTATAGTTGTTTCTCTTTAGTGTCTTATAAATGTATGAAAATGTATGAATATCTCTTAAAATCGTTAGGTTTACACTATTTGTATAATGTCCATTTTATAACTATGTATTGTGTAATTGATATTAAAATGATCCCTAGTGTGTCTTTTATTACCCTATTAGGATAATTATTGGTGAATAAGGTAAGTAGGGCATGCTAGGGATAAGTTGTGGGCGCTATGGCGTTCGGGAAACAACTGAGCGCTCCGCCACCTGGCGGACGAATATAATATTTATAGTCCTGAAGCGGGGGACGGGGTTACGTAAATATGTCACGCAAACCGCGCACCCCGTCCACTCGAAACCGAACGTTATAGCGTCATGATCTTATTAGATCCCTCTTAGGCTAGTTTACATCTAAGTTTTATCTAATAAGAATCTTGTAAATGTATAAAAATGTATAACAGTGTCTTGTATGAATAAATGATCCCCCGCGGGGTAGCGGGAGAGGTACACATGTAGAAAAGTAGAAGGGGAAGCCAAAATGGAATAAAAGACGAACCATTTTGGGCTTCCGGCATTCCGATCAGCGGCACCACTCCGAACACTACAAACGGTCAACCAAGTGACTAGGACAAGTAGTAGAACAACAAGTACCTCTGCCCCCTGCCCCCGGCTCTGCTGATATTATCGAAGAAAAGGAAATAAGGCGTTATTATTGTACAACATCCCTATATATACAGTCCACATCCCCCGGCGACCTATAAGGTTGTAGGACAATACTGTCCTCGATCTGTTGAAGAGATCGCAGTAGACAAAAGTGTCCTCAACAGGTATAATTTCAACTTTGTTAGTTCCCATATTGATTGAATCCTCAGTACGATTTCCGTCCGTATTACTCATGCTACACAAGGTGTAAATTAGTGCGGGCGATAACCGAACACGGCTCGGCCGAGCGGCCGGCCAAGGTCAATGCACAATAAATTCCGATAACGATGAGCTTATAACTGCAGTAACACGTCTAAGCGACACGGTATGCGCTGCGACACTGTGGTATTTCTTGTATTTGTTGTTTTAATTTCCTTATAACTTACTTCATATTACCGATTCATAAAACTTAGTGATCTTAGTGACCTTAACTTCGCTCAAGTGGTACAATGGGCCGTGCCATCACCTTCTTTTTAGTAATTTCAGTTACGCATTTATAGACCTCATCTCGCCCCGTGGGTCTCGTAAAAGGCGACTAAGAGATAACAAAGCGGTTCCTACAAGCCCCGAGGGAACTACACCTCGAAAAGAATGGAGTCGCCTACCCAATTGGACTGCGTGACGTTTTACGGCCTTACATCCCTTATGCATACGACAATGTGCATGGGGAGGGGACGATTAGGGGGCTTTTTTATAGACGTATGTAAACCGTACATCTATAAAAAAACTTTTTGCAGGTAGTAGAAATGACAACGTACCAAGCAACACGACTAGCCAAACTCAGCGGTAAACGGTTGGAAGACATGTTTGAACGACCGAAGTGGGTCGGTGGGACCGAGTCAGATATGTTCAACAAATTGGAGGAGATCGCTGGTAAGATTACTTATGTCGGCTCTACACTCACGCCGTGAAGCCCCACGAGTAGCCGCGAATGCGAGTGTAGATGGTTTTTGCTTGTCGCGTGTTCATGGCTCTTGTTTCTCGGTCGGAGTCGGTAAGCTGTGTCCACGTTGAAGGGTTCGGGGGCGCGTACTGCGAATGCTTTCGCAACACTCGACTGAAAAATTGTGAGTTTAGACAGGTGTTCTCGAGGCACGCAGGTTCACGGCGTGAATGTAGAGCCGCCATAACAGGTTATTTTTCAATATGTGGGACATATAGACATCTCACGTGATGTCTATATGTCTCTTTGTCCATGTAAGTGGCTTATGGATGCCATTCAGACTTTCAATGAAACGAAATTTATTTGCTAATTAGAGGTATCAGCTGATCATACATAAAAGTTTTTTTTAAAACTGGTCTACCATTTCTGATGCATATTGAAATAAACTATGTTGCAAAAAAGCGGGTCACTACGCTTTTAGTCAAAAATACATGAAAACCGATTGATACTTTGAAAATAATGAGCCGTGGTTTACCTAATGCAAATATGATTGCACACGTTGAAAAATATAACTAAAGGGTTCCAAATTCACAATTTTATTGGAAGTTCATTGTTCGAAATGAAAAGTTTTACGATAAGCCGGAAATTCGTTGCTTTTTTTTAAGTTAAATTTATTTTTACCTCCATTTTTTTTTCACAAATAACGCGCCTATATTTGATTTAAATTAACTAATCCAGTCCCTGAAAAATGATTCATCATGAAGTTATTGCTACCAAAGTTATTGGACTCATGGAAGATAGGCAAAGCTCGACATTTCGTTGACTTAGTGCTTGAATGGCCAATCAACCTGTGACCAAATTTTACAGGACAGGTTTTTTTCGTTTGATATTGTTAGTAAAAGATATCTATTAAAACTTTCTATCTAACTAATAATAATCTAAAACTATCTACCTATCTACCTAACCTACCTAATATAAAAACTATCTAAAAGAACTAACAATATCAAACGAAAAAAACCTGGCCAAATTTTGGCAACATGTTTATCCAGGGTGCAAACGATAACGAGACACGGGATTCATTAAAAGGGAAGGTTCCGAAAGAAAAAAAGTGTACAGACCATAGGGACGATTGTTTTCTTGTAACGAGCTCTCTCCGTATTTGACGATTAACTTACGTTGATCTTAAAAAACAACTTTTTAAAACAAGAGAGGTTGCCAAGTAGACCGTGAGAAGAATATGTACTGAAAGAGGGTCACCTGTATAGTTGAAGACCAGCCAGAGGCCCGAAATTATCTCGTGAACATCGTGTAGCTAGATTAGTGTTTTTAGGAAATTCTGGTCCATGGACAAAATTTTTGTAGGGCCTTATCATCTCACATAGGCGGGTTACGTTTAGTAGCGATTGTGCTCGTACACGTACATTGTTTTAGTGTGCGTAAACTTGAGAACGTTGGGTTCGCGGCGCACACTAAAACAATGTACATGTACAAGCACAACCATTACTAAGCGTACCCCGTCTTCGTGAGATGAAAGAACTATACTTATATGCTTGATTGTTTTGCAGATTCAGAAGCTCCATCGACAGCGTTCCTGGAGGGGCGTTTGTCCCGCGCCCTAGAACATTCTCAAGGGCGTTGGGGCGGCACTCGGCTCAACTGGGCCGTACAAAGCGCGGCCGCCGACTTCCTGCACCTGATGCTAGTGAGCATGGCGCACCTGGCCCCGCGCGCCAGGTAACTGAACCACTGTCGACGGTACACTCGGTCGACTGGCCCGTGCACAACGTCAGAATTTAATTACACACATTATACTCACCACAAATACAATATGTTTATGAACAGATTCTGCCTGAGTTTCCACGACGAGGTGAGGTACTTGGTCCCGGACGAGCACAGGTACGAGACCGCTTTGGCGATGCAAATCACCAACTTGCTAACGAGGGCGTTTTGCTCACAAAGGTAAATTTAACAATTACCCTCATATTTATGCACTAGCGGTGCCAGCGACTTCGTTCGCGTGAACTTGTAATTCCCGCGGGAGGGAACTTCATAATTATGCTTTTATTTGTTTTTCAGAAATAATACAGATACTTATCATCAATGTAATAAACAAATGCACAAACACACTGAGATTTAATAATCGTTTTGTAAAAAAAACAAGAAACTATTGCGCTAAGAATGAGTAAATAAACTTTTTATGTCCATAAAATCCAACAACCAGTTCAATTTTATCGACATATCAGAAGTTATATACCAAGAGGTACAAATATTACCTACACATATTTTATATAATAGAATATACATTTAACTTCATTTTACACATATTTTATATTTGTATAATAGAATGTATATTTACTAACATCTTTATTAATCTGGATAAGAGGTACCCTAAATTTTAACCCCGCATATAAGCTATAAGTATGCCAAGTTTCATTTTAATCTGTCCAGTAATTTCTGCGTGTTCAGACAGTCAGTCAGAAAAAAATTCCAAAAATGGTTGTAGGTTCTGTGTCGTTCGTAGAGCACACTGTAATGTTTCTTTTTTAAATAAAATATTTCATTTCTGTTAAGATTTTATTATAGACTAGCTGTGCCTGCGACTTCGTAAGCGTGGAATTTTTGTTTGATATATAAAGCTTTTTATACAGCATCTTTTCTTCCCGTCAGGCCTATTCAAGGCAAGGCCAAGAAGCCCCAAGCTAAGCTTAATTAATCTGTGGAAACCCCATAAATATCCGTTGAGTAGTTTTGGAGATTAGCGTGTTCGAACAAACAGATGAGACAAAAAATTTCAAAATCGTTTTTTGTATTCTGATACTCTTCCTTCATCGCCCCCAATAAGTTTTTGGTAAATATATTCAATGTACAGACACGCTGGTTCTACAGTTTTATTATATTATTATGTATTGATGTATGTATAATTTAGATTGTCCACTTCAAGCGTGATTCACATGGAGCTCAGCGTCGTAGACTTCTGCCGTGCCATGTTATGTTAATAGTTTTCATTCATTTATTATAAATTTTTCTTTAGTATAGTCAAATGGAATGATTATCATGATTAATAAATGGGAACGGACTACCTGAAGAAGTCATATCATCTGAAAACATTAATCAATTCGAAAATAGACTCCACAATATCTTGAGAGCACAAAATCAGATATAGACACATGCTGAGGCTGCTTAGCTATCATATAGTAATAATAGTGTTTGGGATAGTGTTCGATACATACCACTAAGGTGCATGGGCGTAGCCATGGTGGGGCAGATTGGGGCGCTTGCCCCCCTCCCCCGTGGCATAGGGAAGAATAAATAACAGACTTTCTGCACTACACTAGGTATCTCTATTTAAATTATAAGAAAATTGTTTGCTTTGCCCTCACGCTGGATAAAATCCTGACTACACTGTTGTTAGTGATCTTCCGCTGTTCTCTTCCATCCACCACCAGACAACTCCTTCAAATGGTCGGTTCACGTGGTTGGAGCGTGTCCTCCATTCCAGGACTCGTCTAATCCGTTGGTTGTCAACCTTGCCACAGCTATGATTTATCCTATCCCATGTAATAGTGTAAATGGGATACAAAAAATTCCTTATTCCATTATACTCGTTACTCCCTATTCCACCATATTTCCTCCGAGCTGTAATAAAGACTGTACTTAATGGGATGGGGAAAGCTCGTCCTATTGTATGACCTTCTAAACCCTTTTGCAAATCCACTCCTAAATATCCAAATTTAGGCGGCGCATCCGAGGGCAAGTGTCAATTTGGACTGATGTCGCCATGTACGCTGCATGTTGCGGAGCGAGAGTATCCACTTACCATCATGTGGACTGTACGCTCGGACGTCACTTACTTTCCATAAAAAAAAACTTGTAATGTTGAAGCATTCTGTGCCCCGAGTACAAGTTTCTATAAAACATTGACCATCCGAGCATTATTTGCACGATTACATTTTTTTTTTAATTTCGAACCAATTATTAACTTATTACGGCAATTTTAAAGTTCATTTTCGCTATTCTAACTAAATAAATGGGTTTGTTCCGCTTATTGAACCTAACCTAACCGCTTATTGAATAAGTGAGCTGCACAGGGAAGAAAGTTACTTAATACGACCACCTCTGTTATTTTCCCAGGGTGGGTATTAACGACTTGCCGCTCTCAGTAGCGTTCTTCACATCCGTGGAGGTAGACCAGGTGTTACGGAAGGAGTCCACTATTACCTGCATCACGCCTTCCAACCCCCACGGAATGGAGAAGGGATACGGTGTGCCTAACGGGGAATCTTTAACTATTTTCGATGTTTTAGACAAATGTAAAAATAAATAGATTTATGACAATTGTTTTTTTATTGAATACCTTACAATTGGACAATTTTTTGAGAGGGAGAGTGCACGTTGCAATCCAACAACTGCTGAGCGCGCTTGACTGGCCACATTACCCCTCTCTCACATAAGACTACCTTGAAATGTACTGCATTTCCCACTTTATCTTATTTCCCTAATATACGTACGTGTTTCGGTAGTGAGTAAGATGTGCCAGAGCCCATTCCCATCCTATCCCTCCCCATTTTCCCAACCCTTTTCCAAATCCATTCCTATATCTCCAAAGATAGACAGCGCATCTGGGGGCTTGCCAACGTTGTGTCATTTTGGACTAATGTTAGGATGTATCGCGGATGTCTATGGGCGATAGTATCCACTTACAATCAGGTGGACTAAAAAATAAAAAAAATCCTTATCAACGGAATTTACAATAACCCGTGAATCACCAGAGATATTGTAAGGGGAGAGTATACGCTGCATTCCCACAGCCGCTGCGCGCACTCGACTGGCCACGTTACCCCTCTCTCACAGAAGACTACCTTGAAATATACTGCATTTCCTACTTTATCGTATTTCCCCAATATACGTACGTGTTTCGGTAGCGAATAAGATATGCCAGAGCCCATTCCCATCCCTCCCTATTTTCCGAATCCATTCCTTTTCTGCAAAGATAGGCATCGCATCCGGGGGTCCGCATCCAATCTGGACCAACGTCTGTCATTCTGGATTGATGTTGGCATGTATCGCGGCTGTCTATGGACGACAGTATTCACTTACCATCAGGTGGTCTGTATGCTCGTCTTACGCCGTTTTTTTATAAAAAAAAAGATTTTGGTGTCTTTATATAACGTGTATAGGACTATCAAATGAAAGTTGGTACTGGAAAAGCACGGTTTAAAGAAAATAAGAGGTTACTACTAAAAATAGTTGGAAAAGTGATGTTGATACTTTGAATTCAATGCTAGACTAATTTTATTATTGAATTCAAGTATGAAAATATTTTTCCAACTATATTGATAAGTTGATAACCTATTATTATCTTTTCAATTTACCGCGCTTTTCCAGTCTCAACTTTCATTTGGCAGATTCTATGCACCCTAGGAATGAAAAATAAGGAAATTTTGTTAATATAGTCAATGGAACAGTATGTTTAATATTTTCCATTTTTATCAACTGTTATAGTGATGTCTATTACATACCAAATGAATACATACTTAATAAGAATAAAACAACACTTAAAAAGAAAACATTTTATTACTGTGTCAAATTATTAATCATATAATACTTTATTCCTACAAATAATAATGATAATGATCATAAGGTTAATTAACAATACAAATAACAGTACCAACTTATAAATAGGGAATGTGATATCAAAATTGCATTTAACCTATCAGTTAGTTCTTAGCTGGTAGTCTCCATTCTGAGTTATATAGCGCACCCATGGTAAAGCTTGATAACCACTTTTCTCAATAATCTTCAAATATCTGACTTGAATGCCTGAGGTGGTGAAGTAAGGGATTTCAAATTTGACTTGAATTGGTGGTTTACCATCAACATCCTCACATTCTACTGATGGAAGACCAAAGTGGGCTCTCATTAAGTACTCCTTGCCCCCTGGGAATGATTTGATGGACCATGTGATGGCATTCTGTTCAGGAGTGTACTTTACACTGCCAATGGTAGTCTTAAACTTGGGCGAGTCAGCATCAGCTGGAACAGGGATGATGATTTCAACATTGTTCGCTGTTGAACGTCTTTTGAACTGTGATTTTGCTTTAATCATGTATTCCACTCTGGAGTGAGCATGGCGCTCAATCACAGACTCAATCCAGATTAAAGGCTTGACATGAGTGTTCAATCTATAAGACATCAGTTCAAACTCTCCATCGGGGGGAATGAATGAAATTGTCCTGTCATTTTCAAAACGGGACAACCTCACACATTGGTGGAATTTCACATCCTCCAATTCCACAGATTTGGATTTTCCCCTGCCTGTACTTTCAAAAAGGACCTTATCGTTTAACCCGAGTCGCAATTCTGGCATTCCAGATAAGTACACTCTCATTTTAATAGCCCCAACAATCTCACTCCTCAAAACATTACCATTCGAGTTTGCCAGCAAGTTTACAGACTCAATGACGTCTAAGAATACCTCGTTCTTCCTATACTTGATGCCCTCAGACCTCCAAGACACTGCATTTGTAACAGCCATGGGTATT
Source organism: Sesia apiformis (assembly GCA_914767545.1). Lineage (NCBI taxonomy): Eukaryota > Metazoa > Arthropoda > Insecta > Lepidoptera > Sesiidae > Sesia > Sesia apiformis. The sequence continues at coordinate 14,688,986 of OU611965.1, read as the reverse complement.
CTTGGCTGCATCTCAAGCTTATGACCCTCTTGCGTTATATACTCCTGGAGGATCTTGCTGTCAGTTGTTTGGGGATACCCAAAGTCTATCAATTCATCTAACAACTCGTATATAACAACGAAATTATCCCGAATACTTTCCTCCTCTAATTCCTTGAAGTACTCTGTCATAACTTCAACGATTTTGTACAAGAATACAAAAATAAGGGCGATGTTTGCGTTTTTCTTTGTAGTGGAGACAATATACAGATTATTAGTTTTGATGTACGCAAACGTGCACTCCGTCGTTTGTAGCAGGGGAGTCAACATGCCCTCCTCTTCTCTTTCCATTAGGTGGGGCATGAACTTATCAATAACGCCCATGTCAACATCGCCCCGATAGTTCCTCGAAATCAAGACTTTACCCTTCACGTCTAATATGTATATTGCAGACGACGACATCTTGAAACTGAAATAAAGTAGTTTTTAATTCATTAGTCGAGGTAGTAAGAACCTGATTTAGTTCACGTAATTTCACTGAGAAAACTAATACATTACTCGGTTTTCTTAAGTAATACAGTAATAAAAAATTACATTAGCTATGAAAACAAGTAACGTAGTTACGAGGTATTTATTAAATTTTAGCAAAATCTATTCATTTTGCTCTACGTGTGATGACGCAATTGACAATATGTCATCTATCAATGTCATTTTGACTTTGACGGTAAAGAGTATTTTATAATTCCTATTCTAATTATTCTCTTGATATCTCAAAAATGATTTTGCATTTGCTGTTTTAGTACTGCAGTCAACTTTAGTAGGTATGCCCACATTTTCTTGTAAAATATAGGAATTTATAAAGTATGTTTTAAATATAATACCCAAAAGAACAGAAAACTTAAAGAAGTGATGAAAATTAGGGCAGCAACATACTTGTTGGTCCCTAACTGTGAATCTTTAAATATTTTATTAAAACGGTTAAATATTTTTTACTCTGATTGACAGCAAAAAATCTTCAAAATAGAATCAAAATGGGATAACATTCTATCTCGTAATATTTTAAAAGTTGTAACGTTAAAGAACCTTCTCTATTTTTTTAACTAAATTATTCGTTCTGAAAGTAAACTTTTTAACGAAATATTTCTGAGGTCACCGCGAACATTATATCTTCTACACACAGAATGAAGAAATAAAAAAAAAACGCCGATACCAAAAAATATTAATGCGTAAAAGTAAGCGCATGTAGATTTTATAATAATTAAAAACATTCAATAACACTACTTTATGCATAAGTATTATCCACGGACTTGATTATAGTATCAAGACCGTAGTATTAGCAACTTTCTATTAAATTTATGAGAAACAACAGTTTTTATCTCAACAATTAGCTTTAAATCTAGTACGAAATTGTATGTAGTCCGATGAATCAAATTATATTGTCACATTACTATTTAATTTAAGGCAATTTTACCTCAAACAGTCATGGGCAGTGTTGGACTCCTTGGAAAAACACGAAAAATGCAGTCTCACGCTTTAATTTAATTATCATATTATTATACAAACATATACATTCACACTTGGCACTTTGAAGTTTAATAAACTATCACTATTAAACCACAAAAATGCCACAATACACAATTTTTCAATAATCAAATAAAAATCTACTTCTATTTACTTTTCGGGTAGGGGAACCCGGGGTAGAACGGGGTACCGGGGCGGAACGGGAAAGAGGCGTTGTGCTCGCTACAGGCGACAGAGATGCGTGAGCATCGCGCACAACGTTCGGTCCGCTGTGCCGCGCTATACGGAGTGGCCGCTGTCAGTGTGAGAGTGCGCTTAGGTTGGATTTTATCGAAGGTCGACGAAAAAGCTTGCAAATTTTAATTTTGCTATGCAATACCAAGGTAATTACACTATACACTATTCTTTGTTCGGATATTAACATTACATGTTTGTTTAAATATACTTTTGACTAACTAAACGTCTAGTGATAACTCAAGTCCAATAAATATAACCGGTCATAACACTCGTGTTTACGTGAACGGTGCGTCGGGGCACAATGGGTGGGGCACAATGGGGTATACCCCGTTCCGCCCCTTAAATATTTGAACTTCTCATATAAATATTTTATAATTTTATTTCATCTGCAGATGGTGCGTTCATATATAAGAAAAAAACCAGCCGACAGTCCTGTCCTGGTCTACATTGCTAATCCCGTTGCCAAAAGTGAAAGCTGGAATGAAAAGAGTTACAAGAAAGGGTGGAAAAACGTCAATCCTGACCGCTTCACCTTCCAAGACTGAATTAGAAGAATCTATTAAAAAGACACAAAATATCAATATAGCGAAAGTAGAAAAAAATAAACAAGACTGACGTTAAAAGGTAAAGAAGACATACCTGAAGGAATGAAAGCTAAGCCAAAGAAACAAAAAAGAATCAGAACTAAACCTGAAGAACACTCAGAAGACGTAGAAAATTTTAAACAAAAACAAAGAAGAAACAAGAAGAAAGAAACAAAAAAGAATCGGAACTGAATCTGAAGAAAGCTCGGAAGATGAAGTCGCGATCTGCTTGTATTGCCATGATTTATACTCCAAGTCCAATGAAGGCTAGTGGTCTTGTAGCATTTGTAGAAAATGGGCACATTTGGCGTGTGCTGGTCTAGATAGTGACGACGATGACAGTGTTCTCATCTGTGAACTATGCCAATAATTAGTACCCCATCGTGCCCCGGGTTCATTTCCCATTGTACCCCGGGGGGTGGGGCAGAATGGGAAATTTCCCTTTATTTTTCAAACAATATTTTTTCAAAGTGATCATTAATTTAGATAAGTTTAGCTTTAATTTCCTTGTAGAGAAAGAAGTAAATAAACCTACAAATTGCCAAATAATGGTGTTGTTTCATTCAAACTCTCACAAATTGTGACCAAAGCTTAGCTACCCCGTTCCACCCCGGGTTCCCCTATTCGTTAAAAAGTTCTGATTGATTTTTTCCCTTATCACATACAGTCCGACAAGTATAACTTGGCGCGGCTGTGCGCCACTGTGCTCAACACCAGTGTTGCCACTTTATTACATTAGACATTAAATTTGGTAAAAAAAGCAATTATTCATTATTTATTTAAAAAACGGTAATTGTAGTTAGATCTAGACAGGTATAACTGACACGCACCAATACGTGCGTATATATTCAATATAAACCATCTACATTCATATAATTATGTTTAGTTTGAATTAAGGAATGGAGGTGTTTGGGAATGGAACAAAACATAAATAAAAACAACTTGTCAGTATCGACACATTTTTTCCTTATTTTGAATAAGAGTGATCTATCTAACAAGTGATCTCCTATATCTTCGAATTCCAATGAAGTGCTGTCAGATGATGTGTCACTGTCGCTATTCAGACATATATTAAAATGTTCTAATTCGTTATTGCGATATTCATCCTCCAACCTCTCGACATGCTCACAATGTGCCTTCCACGTAGCCGCCGATACAGCTTAAAAAGCATCTTGCGTCAGATTGAATATATCGGTTTTGGATCGACCCACATTGGTTTCCGCCATCTTGTGCTTTACTGATGCCCATATCAACTCAATAGGGTTTAAGTCGCAGTGATAAGGTGGTAACCTCACAACTTGGTGCCCATGCTGTTTAAGTATCTCATCTGCTTCAAACACATCTGGTTTCTTGTGCAGTTTAATGATTTCAAAACGTTCTGGTTTCGTCATTGTTTCTAAATACGAAAGTCCGTTGTTTTTTTATCCATTCTTGTATAACCTTCTTTTGGCTGGACATGGTAGGTGGCTTGTTCATTTTCACACAATGGTACGGTGCATTGTCCATGACCACAATGGAATTTGATGGCATATTGGGAATTAATTTTTCAATTAGCCATTTCTTGAAATTTGTGGCGTTCATTTCATCATGATAATCACCGCTTTTTGTATTTGATTTGAAAATCAATAACGCATTTGGAACAAATCCTTCCACACTTCCAGCATGTACTATAATCCATCGTTGACCTTGAGATACCTCTTTAATACTGCCAGCAACTTCTTCAGATTTCCAGCATTTGTTAACTCCATAAGATGAATGAATGAATATATGTCTCATCAAGATATATTACAGGACGACGATTTTCACTGTCTCTGTTTGATTTGATGGTTCTTAAATAGCGAGACCTCCATGCTGCTATGTCATATCTTTCCATTAGTATTTTTCGTTTTGATTGGCATTTCTGGAATTTGAACCCCAACCTGAAATATTTAGTTGTATGTTTTATTCTTATGTTATGTTAATATGAAGTTAATTTAATGACACTTTTATGGGTTTAAGTTTTTAAGTTTGATTCTACATTAGTAATTTCTATTATATATATTCTATTCTCTGTTGTGTTTCTCGAGTAAAAATAGTGCATTTGAAATAACTGGGCGAAAGAGACATAATACCTAACTTCTCGAAGTGACGGGCGCAGATGTATTGGTGTCACGCAGAATCGTGATACTGTAAGTGGGACCGTTCTGTGTTCCATGCAATTGTAATAAACAAGCGTGACGCTTACCATCAGGCGAGCGACTTGTTCGTCTCGTCACTTTATAACATAAAAAAAAGACGCCACCCTCGCATTTACGGATTTTAGTGGTATAACGGGCTCGTTTCTTTCACATTCTTGAGCACAAAGCGAATGAACTTTTATAACTATCTCTCTAGCAACACTTTTCATCACTTTGGGCATGGTTAAGGTTCAGTATTTTAACAAATTTAGGCAACGATGTTTCGGAAGTAGGGGAACCCGGGGTGGAACGGGGTAGCTAAGCTTTGGTTACAATTTGTGAGAGTTTGAATGAAACAACACCATTATTTGGCAATTTTTAGGTTTATTTACTTGTTTCTCTACAAGGAAATTAAAGCTAAACTTATGTAAATTAATGATCACTTTGAAAAAATATTGTTTGAAAAATAAAGGGAAATTTCCCATTCTGCCCCACCCCCCGGGGTACAATGGGAAATGAACCCGGGGCACGATGGGGTACTAATTATTGGCATAATTCACAGATGAGAACACTGTCATCGTCGTCACTATCTAGACCAGCACACGCCAAATGTGTCCATTTTTTACAAATGCTACAAGACCACTAGCCTTCATTGGACTTGGAGTATAAATCATGGCAATACAAGCAGATCGCGTCTTCATCTTCCGAGCTTTCTTCAGATTCAGTTCCGAATCTTTTTTGTTTCTTTCTTCTTGTTTCTTCTTTGTTTTTGTTTAAAATTTTCTACGTCTTCTGAGTGTTCTTCAGGTTTAGTTCTGATTCTTTTTTGTTTCTTTGGCTTAGTTTTCATTCCTTCAGGTATGTCTTCCTTTACCTTTTAACGTCAGTCTTGTTTATTTTTTTCTACTTTCGCTTTATTGATATTTTGTGTCTTTTTAATAGATTCTTCTAATTCAGTCTTGTAAGGTGAAGCGGTCAGGATTGCCGTTTTTCCATCCTTTCTTGTAACTCTTTTCATTCCAGCTTTCACTTTTGGCAACGGGATTAGCAATGTAGACCAGGACAGGACTGTCGGCTGGTTTTTCTTATATATGAACGCACCATCTGCAGATGAAATAAAAATGCGTATTTATATGAGAAGTACAAATATTTAAGGGGCGGAACGGGGTATACCCCATTGTGCCCCACCCATTGTGCCCCGACGCACCGTTCACGTAAACACGAGTGTTATGGCCGGTTATATTTATTGGACTTGAGTTATCACTAGACGTTTAGTTAGTCAAAAGTATGTTTAAACAAACATGTAATGTTAATATCTGAACAAAGAATAGTGTATAGTGTAATTACCTTGGTGTTGCATAGATAAATTAAAATTTGCAAGCTTTTTCGTCGACCTTCGATAAAATCCAAACTAAGCGCACTCTCACACTGACAGCGGCCACTCCGTATAGCGCAGCACAGCGGACCGAACGTTGTGCGCGATGGTCACGCATCTCTGTCGCCTGTAGCGAGCACAACGCCTCTTTCCCGTTCCGCCCCGGTACCCCGTTCTACCCCGGGTTCCCCTACCTACTTTCAAGTGTCGAAGTGAATTTTCAAGATGGCTGTTTTAGTTCCTCAAAACGCCACCGCCAACTTATACTTGTAGCACTGTACTCGTTCAGAATCAATTCATGGAAGATGACATTGTAAACGTTGACATTTGGGACTGACAGAATAGTTTTAAACGACACGGCTGAGCTTGACATAGAGCGTCGCCAGCGTCATGCCGACTCCTTTTTATTCAGTATTCGATAGTTCTTTATTCGTGGTTTTAATTAAAAATTCTCCAATTAATTGTGTATTTATCAATTAATACTTACGTGTATCAGTTCACGCTGTGCAGTTCTATTTATTTAGTTTTTGTTCTAGTTCAGATAACGTTTCTTTTTTTAATGAGTTTTTGTAAACAAAATGATATCGAGTTCGGAAACACAAAGGAATCCTATAGTTTACTTGGATATATCAATTGACGGAGAGAAAGGTTCGTGCTGTTTATGGTTTTTTTTTATAAATTCTGTGTACATAATCTTTATTCATTAGAAGTAATAAATATTAAAATATTCTAGTCACTACAGCAAGGACACAATGACATAGTGCAAGGTGTAATTTAATGCATATTTTATCATCCAACCTACCATAATAATTAATCATTACCACTCAATTATATTATGGTATATGTCTCAACACCTTTGTTATGTTGTTATTCATATTGTAAATCTAACTTTGATCTTAAATGCAATTATGTGATACATTTCATTGTGACAACATAATGTTGAATAATATTTAAAACATTTTTGTTTTTCATTTATTCAATATGAAAAGATAATTTCCAAATTCATTTTTATGCAGTTAATAATGGTACTATCATTAAATAAATAAGGACCATAATTACAAAATTAATTTTATTAAATTTAATAAAATAATATTTTTTTTAAAAAGGATTATAGAGTGGAAAATGCTCTTTAAAATATATTTCTTCTAAAAGTAATATGATTTTAATGTTAATTTATTATCATCATAATTTTAAAAACTTATGTTATGAAAAAAATATTTTATATAGAATAACTGAAATTGGATTTTTCAGCTGGCCGTATCATAATAGAATTGAGAAGAGACAAAGTGCCTAAAACAGCTGAGAATTTCAGGGCACTGTGTACTGGAGAGAAAGGCATTGGACACAGTGGGAAACCTCTACATTATAAAGGATCTAAATTTCATAAAGGTGTGTTTATAAACAGAATAATTTGTTTAAGAATATTAAAAGTGAAAATAAAAAGTTAAAAAAAAATGAAGTCTCCATGAGGCCATATTAAGAAATTGGAAATGGAATAAAAATGGAAAATGGGAATCTTATTACTTCAAATACATTTATTTTATCACATATACTAATAATAAATTTTAAATCAAGATTGATTATTATTAGTGATGGGAACAGGTAGGGCTAATTAGTTGGTGAGAAGGTATAACATAGAGTTGTTAAAACACAAAATATATTTCATCATCTCAGCCTTTGGACGTCCACTGCTGGACATAGGCCTCCCCCATTGTCCGCCATTTAGATCTATCGGCAGCGACCTGCATCCAGCGGGTGCCCGCCACCTTTATGAGGTCGTCTGTCCATCTAGCAGATGGACGTCCTCGGCTTCGTCTGCCGGTACGTGGTCTCCATTCGAGAACCCTTCTGCCCCATCGGCCATCGGTTCTTCGAGCTATGTGCCCTGCCCACTGCCACTTCAGCTTGCTAACCCGAGAGGCTATGTCGGTGACTTTAGTTCGTCTACGGATCTCCTCATTCCTGATTCGATCACGTAGGGAAACCCCGAGCATAGCCCTCTCCATAGCTCGCTGTGCGACAGTGAGCTTATTTATGAGGCTCATAGTCAGAGACCACGTCTCGGTGCCGTAGGTCATCACTGGCAACACACACTGGTCGAAGACCTTCGTCTTCAAGCACTGAGGTATTATGGACGAGAAGACGCTGCGTAGCTTCCCGAACGCTGCCCAGCCGAGTTGGATTCGTCGATTGACCTCTTTCTCGAAGTTGGACCTACCTAGTTGGACCGTTTGGCCTAGGTAGACGTACTCGTCAACAACTTCGAGAATCGAGCTCCCAACTGAAACTGGGGTGGGCACGACATGGACATTCGACATGATTTTCGTCTTGTCCATGTTCATTTTAAGGCCCACCTGTTGGGAAACTCGATTGAGGTCTCCGAGCATTGTGCTAAGATCCTCCAGCGATTCTGCCATGACCACGATATCGTCGGCAAATCGAAGGTGAGTGATGCATTCGCCATCAACGTTGATGCCGAGTCCTTTCCATTCCAGGAGCTTGAAAGCGTCTTCCATCGCATTGGTGAAGAGCTTCGGAGAGATGACATCTCCTTGTCTCACACCCCTCTGCAATGGAATCGGCTCCGTGCTCCCTTCCTGTACTCGGACTGACATGGTGGCGTTGTTATACAAACACTTCAACACTTCGATATACCGATAGTCAATATGGCACCGCTGGAGGGACTGTAGCACTGCCCAAGTCTCGATCGAATCAAAGGCTTTCTCATAGTCCACAAACGCTAAGCATAATGGCAAGTTATACTGCTCGGTCTTCTGTATAACTTGCCGCAGCGTATGGATGTGGTCTATGGTACTATAGCCTTTTCGGAAACCGGCTTGTTCGGGAGGCTGGAAGTCATCAAACCTGCGCTCGAGACGATTCGTGATAACCCTCGAAAACAGCTTATAAACATGGCTCAGAAGCGAGATGGGCCTATAGTTCTTCAACAAGGTCTTGTCACCTTTCTTGAAGAAGAGCACCACCACGCTTCTGTTCCATGCCTCCGGCGTAATACCTTCGAGCAAGACGGAATTAAAGAGCTTCTGAAGGACTTTCAGTACCGGTGTTCCACCCGCTTTCAGAAGCTCTGAAGTGATTCCGTCCTCACCCGGCGCCTTGTTGTTTCTGAGCTGTTTGAGGGCCATCCTAATCTCGTACAGGCTGATGTCCGGGATGTCTTCGGTATAGTGTCGGGTCAACTTGGCTCTTGGGTCTTTGGCCAAGTTGCCAACAGGTTTAGCGACCGAGGTATACAACTGTCCATAGAACTTCTCGATCTCCCTCAGTACCTCTTGTTTGTCGGAAGTGACACTGCCGTCCTCCCTCTTCAGCTTCGTCAACTGGCTCTGCCCAATAGATAAGTCTCTTGCGAACACTTTGGAGCCTTTATTCCGCTCTATCGTCTCCTTAATACGATTAGTATTAAAGAGACGGATGTCGTGTCGCAAGGACTGGTGAATCCGTCTATTGAGCTGCCGATATGCTTCCGCGTCATCAGGAGTCTGCAGTGTCATCGAACGTCGTTCCGCCAAGAGGTCGAGGGTGTGGTCGGTGAGCTTTTGGGGTCCATCTCTTCGACGATGTCTGAAGAATTTAGACCCCACCGTATGGACAGTTTCTACCAACCTGTTGTTGATATCGTCCACTACAACGCAATCCTCTAGGCAATCGAAGCGATTTGACAATTCAAGCTGAAAGCTTTCGGGATCTTGTATGTGGGCAGCAGTAGGTCGGAGCGTAGACTTCATCAGGCGGGACCTTTCCAACTTGACGTTTATATTCAATGTGCCTCTAACCATTCGGTGATCACTACCGGTTTTCACCCTGTGGATCACGGAGACATCATTGAATATTTGTCTCTTTGTGGCCATAATGAAGTCTATCTCATTTTTAACGGAACCATCGGGGCTCATCCAGGTCCACTTCCTATGAGGCGGCTTCTTGAAGAAAGAGTTCATCATAAAGAGTCCCTCTTTCTCAAGAAAGTCGGCCAGCCTCTGGCCCCTCTGGTTCCGGTGCCCACATCCAAATTGCCCCACTCTCAACTCATCGTCGCCTCTTTTGCCCAGTTTCGCGTTGAAATAAATAATAAATAAATAAAATAATAATATAAATAAATATTATATAATATAATAAATATAATATTATATTATATAATAAATAATATAATAAGCGTAAAAATAAATAATATAATATAATAATAATAATATAATATTATATATAATAATAAGCGTTGAAATATAATAAATAAAATATATTTATTTATTATAAATCAAATCCTGTGATGGTGGAAATAGGCGTACTACTTAGTACACATGAAATTACTCACATTGTTGGATTTTCTAGCATATCCAATAGTAAAAAAAATTTAAAACCTAACGTTTAACATTTTAAAACCCTACCTATTCCTATCACTGATTATTAAACATTTTAAAACTTCCAGGACAGTAGTATTTGCTTCATTCCAATTGAGTATAAGCTCTTCCACTAACCACATGTTAAAATATATCTTCTGTAATCTTACATTTTTATGTAATATGCAATGCAAAGTTTCACAGGAGCCAGTGAATTCAATACATTCCCTCAGTTCAGTCAATAAGCATCGCAAAGTAGGAACGTGTTTTTTCTTTAAGTAAAATTCATTAATCTTATTCCTTATAGCATTTATATTATATATTATTTTTATCCAGGAGCTTATGGGGCCGTTTTCTCTCAGGAGTACTTCAAATGTCTTCGTTCACTTGTCCTTCGCTTTTTATTGTTTTCAAAAGTACAACGCTAACTCCTATAACAAAGATTTATGAACATGAAATAGGTACCATCCTTAAAACTTCTTAACAATGAAGGAATTAATGAATGCGCGGTTCTTAACAATTCAGTAATATGTATATACCAGTGATTGAAGCAACGTTCAATAGCTGTCCTCCAAAGAAGTTAATTTTTCAACAGCTTCCTTAATCAAACTAAGAGTATCTTCGATTTTCAAATTGTATGTGAATAAATCATTTATAATTCCATTAATTTTGAATTATATGAATTAGATAAATATGATAATTTGTAATAATAATAAATGTGGTATAAAAGTATCAAAATTCAAATAGTTTATATACAGGGCTAAGTAACATTTGTTAGATGTTAAATGAAAAGTTTCGATTTACCCCAGGCTCAACTTTCGTGTGCCAGACTCTAGAAGCTTTATTGGAATAATATTCTTATTGAATATAGTAGGATTGTTAAGCGGTCTCGCTTAACAATCCTACTGTGTGACTAATATCTGAACTAAGGATTTTTTTACACAGAAGTGGTTAGACGAGCAAGTTGTCCCACGTGATGGTAAGTTTTACCGCCACCCATGGACACCTGCAACACCAGGTATGCCCATACGAGTGCGCCACCGACCTTTCAAAATTCTATTCACAGATTTTTTTTTAAATTGCATTGACATAATGTTGCTATTTACCAATATTAAATTTTGCTATTTGCTAATATAACAGTCTCTATCTATCTATCTCGTGGGTGTCGTAAACGAGGACTAAGGGCTAACTAAGCCACTACCTCGAGCGCTGAGGAACTACACCACCTCTAAAGGAGTGGACTCGCCGACCCGCTTGGCCAGCATGGTGTTTTAAGGCCATTCATCCCTCAACATGATAATGACACTGCATAAGACAATATCCATGAGGAGACCCATGTCCAGCAGTGGATGCTGAAAAGGCGATTGCAATATATAACAGTGGAGAGACGGGTGGATAACATTGTTTGGTTACTATGAAAATTCTTTTGTTGGACATTGGGGTGGATAAAAATCATGTTTGTCTCATTTTAATCAGGTTTTTCGACGTTTTTTATTTTAATTAAAAACTTCATGACAACATAGACAACATTTCTACTAAGGGGTAAATTAAGCTGGGCGGCTGGTGGCATTACGTCGTGTCGCTTCAACTATCCTTGTCACCTGTTAGATATTAGCTTTGTTCGCGGTAAGGATTCAGAACTAGTACTGAACTAATTTGGAATCGTAGTAGAGCGCATGCTCGGTTATAAACCGATTCGTGATTTTTATTTCCGCGAACGATTTCGGAACCAAACTGCGTACGATCTACTGTCATCGGCAGTGTTACCAACTCTCAAAAATATTTATCCCTAAAGCTTAAGTCAAAAACACCCAAAATCGCCCCAATTACTTAGAAATCCCCCTAAAAAAATTTATAATAAAAGAAAAAATATAAATTACAAAAATGCAATGAAATTTCTTTACCTTTTAAATCTGGATCTGTTTCCCAACTCTACGTGTACTTCTGACTGTACATTTTTTTATTTTTAGTTTATTTAGGCATCATTAACAAATTGCTTGTCGGCACAGCAGTACAACAACAAAATCGAATTAAACAAGTAAACAATAATCAACGTACATATGTATTTCCAGTAAGCATAGGCACAATAACCACCAGTCACCACAGAGTAGTTGTAATATATTTGTACTAGATGTCGTTAAGTCGCTAGGTCAACAAATAAATATGATTAGCTATTATAGTTTGGATTGTCCCAGGGTCTATATTTTCACATAATATATGAAAAATATATATTCAAAAAAATATATGAAGAGTCATAAAATCCCTAAAAATACCCCTAAAAATATAAAACCCCTAAAAGAACCCATCCCACTTATTTACCCCCTAAATTTGGGGGGAAAACCCCTAAGTTGGCAAGTATTTAAGTGGACCCACCAAAACACATTACTGCGCATGTCTGGAACTACGATTATTGCCAAAGTTATAGAACTGATAGAACTGATTCTGAACCGATCCTGAACCGAGTTCGACGGTTCCGCGAACACAGAACTGTAACTAGAAATTCTGAATTGTGTGTTATTATTTGAACTGCGCATGCGTATAGTTCCGAATCAGTTCTGAATCCTTACCGCGAACGAAGCTATTAAAGTAGGTAGATTTATAAGGTATGTAAGGTAGTTTTAGACATTATGTCAAACGGTATATGTGAATATAACAGCGTTACGGAACACACGATCTTTTATTTATTATTATTATTTTATTTATTTATTATTCAGCAAAATCTGTGTATTTTGTTGTCATTTTGTTTTTTGGTTGTTTACTAAAGGAAGGCGAGATTTGGATCATATCTGGATATACTCATGTTGATTAACGTAAAATAAAGAATTATTTTAGTTTTATTTCAGATTTGTATCATTTTTTATTGTAATCCAGTGAATTTTACCTCCTCCTTGACTTTGATTTGAATCATATCTTAAAATTTACAAAAATCTTAATTAATTAATTTTAAATTTAATCAAATTGATTTAAATTACTCACCCCTGTTAGACATTATTTAATAGTGTTTTGAATTTAAATTCATACACTTTTTTAGATTGCCTCGTACCTACCTAAAGAGGCACGTAGGTACCTACATAAAACATTGAAAACTACAACAAAAAAATAGATAAATGTGTAAAATGACATCTGTAAATTCTAAGCTTAATAAGAACAAACATAGATATTGCAATTTATTTCGAGATTTTAAATATAAAACTGTTCATATGGAAATACTTTTATCACTGAAGTTGGCATGTACTGCGGATGTCGGAGGCAGACAATATCCAGTTACCACCAGGTGCCTTCTTATAAAAAAATCACGATGACTTTGTGATTTTCAGCTGTAACATTATTTATGGTACAAGGCGGAGACATTGTGAATGGAGATGGAACAGGAGGTGAGAGTATTTACGGACCAGCATTTGAAGATGAAAACTTCAAGTTGAAGGTAAACATGCTCGTAAATAATATTAATTTTCACATTATTATCAGTTTCTATTTTGTTCTGAATTTTATTTTGCAAGTAATTTTTACAATTTGAATATTTCAAAATTGACTAAGACTTAGACAACGTTATTTTCACCCGACACCCGAGACCTTGTGTCTCTTTGAAGCCAAAGGTTATTTTTCATCAACAGAATGACGATATACCGACGAATCAGTTAAAAACTTTAAACTCGACTTTAAATAATTATAAACTATACAGAGCAAGTTGAGAAGTGACCGTAGTGTTGCCGTCGGCGCGATGCGGCGTTATCTTTATTGTGCCATTTGCCACCTTATATTAAAGAGAAAAACGTAACATCACTGTTAACACTCTGAAATTGTAAAATATTGAACAAAATGTTGTAATAAGTAAAGTGGTGTAAGTACACTCCCGCACACCACGATTCACAGACTCGAGTCGCACGGAGCGTCTCTGAGGCGCTGTTTGTAATTTTAGTGAGGAATGCAACCTAGGACATCCTCCTTTACTATCACTCCGTAGCGTAGGTGGAAACTTATCCTAACTTTATGTAGTGTCTCATAATCAAGATGTAGTTACAAAGTAATTGTTAAGAACTGGGCGTGCTACACCCAGATCTTAGAATATTCAATTTTACTGTTATATTATGATAATTAGTAGTTCTATTTCCATATCTATGAAGGAGATATCTACATAATAAAAATCTAACACTGACTGACTGACAGACCACGCACAACCTAAACCGGTGGGTCTAGAAGCATGACATTTTGCACAGCAGTTTCTTATATAACGTGGGTGGAGCACTAAGAAAGGATTTTTGAAAATTCATCCCCTAACGGTGTCAAAGTTCCTGAGATCTTGCCCATGTCGCTCATGAGATTTCTCATCGGGCACACGGCTAGTAGATAATAATTATGTATTTGATGGCAGGCACTTACGTGACTGAGCTGTTAATAGGAGATAAAGATAAAAATAAACTAGATTTCAAACTGTATTCATGGCTATCAAATCAATACTTATATTTATTATCAATATTATTTAGATGGGGAAGCACCATATTTAATCTGGCTTGTAAACAACATTAGAACTTACAGGTATCTAATACAACAAATAAAAAAGGATAACTTTAGATATATAGTACATTTGCACTTTCCACTGTAATTAAGGTTCATTTTTAGATGAAATAATTAAAGCAATAGAACCACTTACCACCGCGCTCGTTTGCCGTTTACATTTTATAAAGAGAATAAAACAAAAAACGACTACCGATTGAAAATAGTACATGCGATGTTTTGCGCCACGCGGCAAAGGCCAGCCTATTACAACTTATATCATTCTGGTATAATTGAAAAAGGAATAATTAAAAAAAATAGAAGTTGATGATTTGTGCTAACATTAAATTTAAACGTAGACCTCAATACAGAATGGTAGTATGTATAAAAAAAATGTTCTAGCACAAAGCCGGGATACTAAGCATGGCAAACAAAGGGCGGCCGCACACGAATGGTTCACAGTTCTGCATAACAACAATGGATTGTTACCACCTGGACGGCACGAACGTTGTGTTCGGAAGAGTTGTGGCGGGGCTCGGCATTGTGGAGGAGATCCAGAGATATGGGGCGGGGGATGAGTGTAGACCGAATGTGGTGAGTCGTATCTGTATTTTCTTTATACAACGTGTCAGTGAAATAACGCAAAGGCCGAAAAGAGGCTTCTACTAGTTTTTTCAAACGGTTTTTTTTTTTCATAACTTCCGAGTGTTTGTGCATAATGTTTGATAAAATGATAATCGAACAAAAGCATAGGACTGCGTTATTCGCGTGCTTTCAAGGAGCCCTCCTCCGTCCACAGTAAACCTACTAAGCGACTCCCGACTTACTTCGACGGGACTAGACATCGACGGGATACATTTTAGACTTTGAAATTGTTATCTGCGAAGAAAACTTGACACTGGCAGAATCACTCCGTATCAAATGTGCTAATTGCCATATATGAAAAGGAAAAAAAAGATCATTTGTGAAATATTTCAGGATTGCAGTATAGAAGACTGTGGAGAGATAAAAGACTCAATATGGGATGTGTGTTGTCGGGATGGAACCGTAGATAGCTGCCCCGAGTACCCGTTAGACTATCTGGACATCGATTTACTGACTGTGAGTAAATTCACTTTCAATCTTAATGATAAAAGATTTTTTTGGAATAACTTAATCAAAATTAAAGAGCCTATGAGGTTATTGTTCGTGGTAAAAACATTTTTAGATCATTTATTTACTAAAATCTATCTATTGAAAAATTGTACAAGAATGAAATGACAAATTTAAAAGAATCTTTGGCTGTTACCTCTCATTATAGTCGGGACATAATTAAATTGATATTTTAGAGTTCCCAAAACTATTGTTTAATTTGGTTTCTGTTATATTATTCTGTAGTTTAGACATAATCATTTCCAACAATTTTAACATTTCTTATTTTGTTATTTACGGTTTATTCCCTTTCTAGGAGAAAGGGTAGAATTCCCTCTCTTCTCCAAAAAATAACTCAAATCATTGACGAACCAACACGATTACCCACTCTTTATTTGTGTTCATAAAGTATTAGTTGCACTGAATTAATGTTTACATTGTTTGTAGTTATTTCTTATTGATTGCATGATATACCCTTATAATATTGTACCCTTCATATTTGTGTTTAACCAAAGTTTGACAGGCAGGGAATGCCACTAGGCAATAAGTCCGCCTGTTATACAATGTTTCTTTGTGCATTAAAGCTTAAATAAATTAACAGGTTTGTTCTACAATGTTATATTTGCGGTTGGCGTCACCTAGCGGCATATTGAATATGTTGATAATGAACTGCAATAGAGTTTGTATTTCTTTGAATAATTGATTGGCGAAATATACCAAGTTATGTCATTGCCTAACGCCAATACCATACAATTCAATACAATCAGTAAGTGCCGTTCTCCGTTTTTGCCCCCCATGATCCATGATCACACGGATCTTCCATTCTTCTCATACAACCATCCAACGTCAATGCTAAAGTAAAAAACAAGTTTACTTTCAGGTAGAACAGTTAACGTCGCACATAAAAGATATAAAAGATAGCGGGAACTATTATTTCGGTAACGATAGAAACAAAGCTGCCATCAGAAAATATTTGAAATGTTTACGGTACATAGAATACGTTGCCGAAAAATTTGAGCGGTTAAAAAGCGGCAAACGGGAGCATTGTAAGTACATAACATTTTCCTATAATAATGATATGGTGAAAGGTAGCCCATGAGGTTGTCGAACAACGTGACAAGTTTCCTATGGTCACGTCGAACAAGTATCAATTATATGTCTTTATAGACAGCATTTGGAACAGGGATGAGTGATTTAAATCAATTTTATTAAATCATTGGTTTAAATCATGATACAAATCGAGTGTTTTTTTTTATATCGTAATCAATGATTTAAATCAAAGTCAAGGAGAAAGTAAAATTCACTGAATTACAATAGAAAATGATACAAATGTGAATTAAAAATAAAACAATTCTTTATTTTACATTAATCGACATATGTATATTATCCAAATATGATCCACATCTCGTCTTGCCTTCGTGCTGCACTAGTTTTTATTTGTATTGAAAAACAAAATAACAACAAATACACGGATTTTACTCGGTGACAGTGATAATGACGCGACACCACTCGTGTTACCGGCCGCCCCGCTTAATTTACCCCTTTTAAAGCGGAAATGTTGCCGATATAAAAAAATCTGGTTAGAATACAAAAATCATGATTTTTATCAAACCTGGTTTGTAATGTCGCTCTTTTATTTACTGTACCTATTTTTTTTTATAATTGATGTATCTACAATCTACATATAACAACTCCTTGAAGTCCGTGTAAAAGGAAAATAAGATTTGGCCAGTCGGAAAGTTAGATTTTCAAAATTATTCGTACGTTTTGGAAAAATATTAGTTTGTATTTGTATAGACGACGAAATGTTTTTTAGAATTTTTTGAATAGTTTACACCGTCATAATTTTAGAACTACTGAATCGATTTGGCTCATCTTCGACCATAACCGTGTTATTTATTGCAGTTAACAAAAGTGCCCTTTAGTTTGTCTAAAATTTTTAATAAATATCCCATATACAAAATAAAAACCGATTGTTTTCTTGGATTCAGCTGATCAACCTTAGTCAACCTCAGCATTATAACCATTAGCATTATGACCTCAGCAAAATCCTGGACATAAAAAGTTGGTACTTAACAAATCGTTATACGTTGATACACAAAATAATAACAACTTTCTGTTTGCAATTTATAGCCCGTTTTTATTTTTTCTAAACACTTTATTTTCATTTATTTAATTTTTTCAGTATTAATGGAAATCATGACATTCTCACAACAATGTAATTTAAATTTAGCGGCTTGTTATAGGAAATTAGAACAATATACGTCGTGTATCAAATGTTGTACGGAGGTAAGAATGTTAGTTATTTTCATACACTGTGTTAGTTAGATAGATAAACTCTTTATTGTACACCAACACATAACAATTGAACTCTGAACTACGATACAAAAGGGTCACTCCAAGGAGCTATCCGCATTGACGGACAGAGACGCCACCATGGAAAGGGAGAAATCCCGGTACCGTTCCCTCCGCCCCCGTAAGGGGGAGCGCGAGATGGTCAAGGCACCAACACATTACAAAATTACCAACGCATTACCTAAATAACACGTAAAGTACAACAGGTGGCCTTATCGCCAAAGCGATCTCTTGCAGGTAACCTTTGGGTGGTAAGGTAGGTATACTAACAAATAAGTATGCACAACATTATTTGGGAGAGACTGCACGCTGCCTACAGCTACAGCCGCTACAGCCGCTGGGCGCCCTCGACTGGCCGTGTTACTCCTCTCTCACAAAAGAGACCACCTTGAAATGTATCTCCTGTATCACCTACTTTATCATATCTCCCCAATGTTACGTACATACGTGTTACATATTTCGGTAGTGAGTGACATAACGCCAGAGCCCATTCCCATCCCATCCTATCCCTCCCCATTTTCACAATCCATTATTTAATCTGCAAAGGTAGGCAGCGAATCCGGGGGCGTGCCAGCGTTTGTCATTCTCGACTAATGTTGGCATGTATCGCAGATGTCTACGGACGACAGTATCCACTTACCATCAGGTGGATTGTATGCTCGTCTGTCGCCATTTTCAATAAAAAAATTAAATTAAGATAGACGGTGCAATTTTTACATAATGTCAACATGTAATTGAAATAAATGATTTTATACATATACACTTATATCTCAAATACATACAATACATAAAGAAACATTTTACTATAAAAGAGACATTATAATAATATAAAGCCTAATAAAGATTTCTTAGACCATACTTGATTTTGAATTGACCGACTGAAAACTAACCTCTATGCAGATTCGGTCTAAGTCTAAGATAATCTTCTATTTATTCATCTCCCGAATTATCTAGACTCAGTGACTGACATTTATTTGAGGAAATAATTAAATATGCAGCAGAAAATACTGAATGTGCAGCAAATTTAAAGAGCAAATTACGATTCTCCGGTGAGAATAGAGAAGTTTGAGTCCTCGACTCGCTAAAGACATTTAGTTATTGAAAAAAAAAACGTTGTTTTGCTGATTATGATTTGCCGCTCATTTAGTAATTTTTATTGGTCATTTAAATACAAGGCATTTATTTGTAGGTACTTGACATAGCGCCGAGGAACGAAAAGGCATTATACCGACGGAGCCAGGCGAACTTCGCTCTTAAAAACTATGATGCAGCTTTAACTGACTTACGCTTAGCCGAGGAGGTCTCACCCAGCAACAAAGCTATACAAAAACTATTAGAACATGTCCGACAGACAAACAAAAGTTACAACGAAGAACAAAAACAGAGGTTGTCAAAGTTTTTTTGTGACCAACAAGAAAAGAAAACAGTCGCTGTCGGACATAACTGAGCTAAGACTGAAAGTGATGATATACACTTTAGATTAGTAGTCAATTTTGGGAAGATTGATGTGTGATTGTTGTTTGGCTACGTTGTTAAATGTCTGAGTGAGGGTAGATTGGAATAGCTAGAAAATTGAGTAGTTGGTTAAATGGCAAGACCGTTAAACGGTTACGTAATATTTTCAAGTTCGCTTCGTGCCATTGGGGTGTGTAGTGTTGTAAATGAGCGCTAAGTGACCGCTAATCAACTTTGTTCGAGCGTTATAACCCCAAGTTTTCAACATTCGATGGTTTTAAATTCTCTAAGTTTAAAGCATGAATTTAAAACGTTTAAGATTAAGGTTCTGTAAGAATGGATGGTTCTTAAGGTTCATCAGTGCTTACTTGAGTGCTCAATGCTCATTTTTCAAACACTATAGTGGAAAGTGACGGCATCCCCCCGCTACCGTCGCCGCACCCCGCGGTCGCCTGTACCATGAAAATATTTTTTGACGGAAGTGAATGTTCATCGAATCGATGTTTTATTTTAATTTGTTTTATTTATAATAAACGACAACACCTCTACCGCTGTATAAAGAAATAAAAAAATATGTTTTGTATTATATACAAACGGGGGAAACGATAAGTGTCTTAAAATGTGTGTTAAAATAATAAAATGGAGATCACACTCCTGTAAAAAATTGTATGTAAGGATTCATCACACTAGACTTCCTATAATGATGTTGAATAAAATTCCTAGAGTGATACATATTAGTATCGATATTATTTATCGACTAGAGTCAAAACTAGTCGCATTCCTGATGGCACGGAGCTCCCGCGTGAATAGTAGTTGGAATATTATTCAATGGTTAAAAGAAAGTTAATAAAGGTGTCAGAAAGTTAGGCTATTAATAAGTTAACTGCCCAGATGAAAAACCTAGTAAGAAACACTTGTAAAATTATTAGATTGTTACATTATTTTTTATTATATTCCGGTTGTTATATTAGCACGAGCTCTGACAACTGACAGTTGAAAAAAACAGTGATGAATCTGTCTATTGATTAAATAGACTACTTAATCGTTTTT
The DNA here is from genome assembly GCA_914767545.1 of Sesia apiformis. NCBI lineage: Eukaryota > Metazoa > Arthropoda > Insecta > Lepidoptera > Sesiidae > Sesia > Sesia apiformis. The sequence goes on along the minus strand of OU611965.1, from coordinate 14,668,295 downwards.
TTTAAATTATTAAGCTTAATCGATAACAAGCTTAATCGATCCTTCATAAGTCAAGTTCAATAATACGAGCTGGCCACTACAAGTTCTGAATGCCGACCTCTTGAAGGTACTCATTCACGCAACGTACAACGTGTGGGCGTGCATTATCATGCATTAAAAGGAATTGGTCCTGTCCAGTGAACCCCGAATAACTCATAACATGATCCTGAAGGATCTCGATGTATCGAATTGCAGTTAGCCGATCATCGATGATAACCAACTCTGTACGAGCGTCGGAATTTATTCCTGCCCAAACCATTATGGAACCTCCGTGAAAACTCATTGTTTGTGTGGTGGTAATGAGTAAAAACTGTTCTCCTCTTCTTCTCCAGACTAGTTCCCGACCATCTGGAGCACGTAAAGCGATTCTACACTCATCTGTAAACAGAACTTTAGCCCATTTGCTCGTGAGTCCAGTGTGCGTGGTCTCGTGCGAACCGAAGTCGAGCTACTCGGTGCTGTCGGAGAAGCTATGGACCGCGTGCTGGTCTCCTTGATTTAAAATACACTTCCTCCATGCGTCTTCTTACTGTACGTTCGCTAACATTCACGCATCTTGCGATTTGGAGCCGCTGACGGATCTCAACAGCGGTAAGATGGCGGTTTCTCAACATTTCCAGGGCAATAAATCGATCGTCCCGGGCTGATGTGCATCTTATGCCTCCACTGCCTAGTCTGCGGATATTCAGGGCGTACCGCATTGATGAACGTGGTACATTAAACGCGATAGCTGCTTCACGTTGTGTAAGGCCCTGATCGATTAATGCAACAGCTTGTGCAACCTGAGCTGGTGTTATGGGCATTTTGTTTGGTTTTAAGGTACCTCTGAATATTGAATTTAAATTACAAAATCAGGAAAATGCTACTGCATTTTACTATCTAACTAACGGTTTAACCGTCATAACAAACATTTATTAGAAATACTTAAAACTTTATTTATCGCGAGATAAGCACTTGCCCAAGATTCCGTGCCGGTGGGATATGTAATATTAATTATATTACATACTTTAAATAATCGATCACCAACAATAAAAAAAATCGGTTGTAAGCACTGGCACAATTTACATTCCCTTGATAATGTGAATTTACATATTAATTAATCGAGGAAAATGAATTTATCCGTTTGAATTCGAACAAAATTACGTTAAAATATACATCAAAAGAACAATAAACACTTGATATTTGATTATTATATATTTGCGACTCGTATCTATATGTCATACAATGTTTTTTTTAATTTTCCATTGATGCGTTACGGAATAAAAATATTTTGCGTGAAATAGACAGAGCTCGTGCTATAATAACCGGACTATATCTTTAGAAAGGCTCTTGTAAATAAAGCCCTTTAAAATTTGGTTCAGTGTACTTATTAGGTTTTTAATTTGCACAGCCGAAATATTGAATATATAAATTTGTGACACATTTTGCACTGTCATACAAAGTTGTGCACAGAAATAAGCTAAATAGATCACAAAACGTTTGCATTTTCAGGGTGGTTTAAGCGATTGGTAAAGACATGGCAAAAGCAATTATACCGAAACCATTCGATTTTAGTTCTTATAACTTACGCATTGAGGTGGTGTCTTAAAGAAGGTTGCCGTGAACCGTGTTAAAGTATTTCAGCAGTAAATGTGCCAGTTTTAATTTCTCAACGCATTCATTTATCTTTAATCCCGTCCTTTCCAAATCCAGATGTCTAACTCCTCGGCGATAGGCAGCGCATCTGGGGATATTAATATTAAATGGCAAAGTTTGTCATTTTTGTCTAGCGTTGCTATGTACCATTTACACTCTCATTCCCCTCCCCCCGCTGTTTCCAACAACGCAACGCAGTGGTTCCCGTCGAGTAGCGCACGGCCCACGGCTGAAGGGGGCAATTTATCTTCGAATTGCTGTTAACAGAAGTTATTAACAATTAATTTTCTCATTATTTAAAATTCTAGTGGCCTCAATACACTTCATATTGTTATTTTTTTAACAATTTGTCAGTGAATGTTTCTTCGCTACTTTAACACTGTGTTATTCTTCTTTTATGAAAGCTATATTCTTTGTTGTTTATACAATGTTAATGACTTTTAAGCTTCCTCCGGCTGAATCACTTATTGAATAATAAGAAATATACGTCATAGTGGGGAAAATCAGGATTTTAGAGGTGAATAAAAGACAATTGTCAGAGCCAGTTTTCCTTCCCATTCCACCCCAACGCATCCCATCGTATTATGAGATGAAGAAATCTAAATTACACTACTTATATTATTCTTCCTTCTCTTCTCTTTTCAGGTTTCTGATTTTTATTTTGAATGTGGGTACATATCACACCACTTAACAGTAGGTGAACTATGCGCTTTTTTGCCACCTTTTTTCTATAAAAAAAAGTGATAAGTTGCCGATTATAAAGACAATGAAACCTTTGGATTAGAACATTGGCATGCTTTGCCAAAAAACAAGAAATAAAAGATGGATACCCTTAATGGTAACATTTATACTGGTCGATTGCTTATTGTTTCTGTACATCGATACAGAAAAGTTGATATTACACGTGTAATAGGTTAAATTAAGTAGATCCAGATAGAGGCCATTGTGTTAGTTCCCGCGCACACTATAGACAAGACAGATTTGTTTTTAAGAAATGGACTATAAAATTAAGGCTAGTTTCTATATACCAATTGTCGAAGCGATCAATTCCATGACAACTTAAAGTTATTTTTGTACATTTTTTTCGGTTATATATGAGGTTGAATATAGCCCTTGTGCGCGTGCGCCGAACGCCGCTCCAAGTCCACTTAGTCACACAAATGATTAGTCTTTATTTCACCATTTTCAACCATATGCCGAAGAAATGAAAGTTCTAGTTTAAATTGTTATCGAATAACCTAATTGTTATCGTATGATCGGCTAGCTTCCGTTTTGTAGACTGTCGTCTCTGTGGTGTGCCGATACGACAAAACCGAAGCTAGCCGATCATAGTCGATGTGTATTACTTTCGGCCGGGAAGTATATGTAGTTGGTGCAACGATAGTCTCTTATTAAATAAGACTTCTCAACAATTTTCTAATATTTCAATTTTATTGCCAAAAAATATTATGTACATTGGAATACGATACACCACAGAACTGGACAGTATATATACAACGATTCCATTTTCAGTGTTGTACCTATTAGATAGGATACTGATAACTCTGTTTTCACTTACATAGAAACAGACCTTTAGATAGCGCACCGTCCCTTTGTGGCGGCCTCTACACCTACAATAAAATTGTACAAGAATGCCTTGCACCTAAACCAGTTTCAATACACTCTCTAAACGATTAAAAACATTGCGCCATCCGTAAAATTGCACAATATAATTGATCGTCTAGGGCAATGTTCATACAAACACGGCGTGACGGCCAGTATTTGTGCCATGATTGTCTTGAATATTGTGTGTACAGGACCTTAGTAAATGACAATTGTATTTTTATGGAATATTTGTAATTTGTAACTTTTTCGTTGACATGAAAAGTACATTTTTACTCTCATTTTTACATGAAAAGTAAAAGTACATATTAATTTTTTTCTTATAAATGTTGGGATAAAAATCGTTCCGACGACATAATTTTGTTTATTTTTAAATGAGAAATGTCGTCACACAGGGTGTTGTTAAAAACAGCATTTAAAGGATTAGTCTAGATAAATCTATTCGTTATGGACTATTTCAGTCAATTTCAATCCATATCAGTTTTATTATTTTGTACGAGGTTTGCTCGCGACATCCTTTGTGTGTACTTTATCAAAAGTAGCCGATGTCTTTGTTCCAATACATTTCATTACGCTACATCGCTTCTTTGAGTAGTGAATGAGCAAAGAACAAATCGACTTTCGGATTTGTTCACGCTCGATGAGGAGTAGCATACTCCGCGCGTTTTTACACCTCACCAAACATTATATTTCTTCTGTTCTTTGATAAATCATGTTTTGGTGTATTCTACTGATAATCACTATTACCAGACCCGCACTGTACTTTTGGTACGTTATTATGTTTATGTTATACCCTATTTACGTCTCCACTAGATCGTGTGGGGTGGTGAATATGTCCCGAAGCTTACCATCGCACACGATCTTCCGCTCTCTCCATGTGCCCAAGTTGGCTTCATCCATAAGTTGATAAGCCGCTTGAGTTATGAGCGGTGAGTTATGAGAGCGATGATAGCTTAGGGGTATTTATACTCGACTCAAAGTGAGTGAGTTCAAATCCTCAGCCCGTACCACTGAGATTCCACTTTAAGTGCGGATTTTAAAAAATTAACACTAGTTCGTCGGTGAAGGACAATATCGTGAGGCAACCAGCTTGATCCAGAAATTTAAAAAAATGTGTATCCACCAATCCGCACTGGGCTCGCGTGGTGAAATATGCTTGGAAACCCCCCAGTGATTCACTAGGGGAGGTCTGTGACCTGTAGCGGGACGTTATAGGCTGATACTAGCGAACTATGGGGAGAGCTATGCTCGGAATCTTTTTACTGGATCAAACTGGTCTAAAAGCAAAAGCGATGCTCCATTTGGGTCAAAATGAAACAACGCCATATTTTAATTATTTTTTATACTAATATTGCTGTTTTTTGTTATGACTTTCTAAGTAGGCACTGTCCCATACAAAACGACATTTGAAAATCAGCTATCCCATGCACCTTTAATTTCAAAATTGCCACTCTCCAATGTGACCAATCAGAGGCTCCATTCCGACGCTGGCAATATGCCAACCATACTTTAATAACTAAATGGCGGCAGAAATAAGGTGCAAACGTAACACTATCCTATGCAATGTGACTATTGAGAAACAAACGCCACCATCCACACAATTATTGGCAAATATCGCTCGATATTGCAAACTTACTAGAGATCCGCTGATTTATTTGTGTTCAGAGAATGTATTTTGTGCTAAAAAGATAAATGCCTGACTAAATCTCATTTGAAACACACTATAAATGATTTTCCATCAGTTAGCTTGGCTGAGGAGTCTGGACAGTGTCGCCTTTGCTTTTAGAACGCTCATTAATTTAACCTGAAACGACGAAGAAATTTGTTAAACAACGTAAGTATGTCCAGTCGGCTGTCGACTTGCAATCAAAGAACTGCACGCGCCACGCATACAAGCGTACCCACCCACCGACATATTACCAATACAAGCGTTCGATGAAATATAATCGTTCTCCACTGATTGTTAGGTGTAATTTTGCTCGCGCGGAGAGCCATTTCGTTTTGATACGCATATTTTTGTAGACCTGTGTAATGTTTAGTAGAAGGTAAAGCATTTGTACGTCACTAGTGTTGGTATTCGGTACTATGTGTACAATCAGAACGGTAATAAATATTGGATCGTTTTTCTCGATAACTATTATTGCAACACGCCGGTAAGCTGGAGGAGTTAGATCTTGCGTGATTAGAATTTTATATACCAAGTAATCCAGTTAAGCCAAATCTCCACTTTTAACAATCCTATCTTTAGCATACCATGACAATCAAACTCTCGGAGTTGTTCTGATCACCTGTTGTCCCATATAAAATTCGATTATTGCAGTAACCATTGCTTGAAAATCGGTTTAATTTACCAACCTTTTTTTATTTATTTCAAGCAGAATTAAAAAAAAACAGTTGTGACCACTATAATTCGCGGTTTCGATAGATAATAATGTTAACATAGGAACGAAATTCAAATATTGACTATAAAGCGGTCTTCTTGTATCCATTGCGGTCCATCATTGTCCGCGTGAATATAATCCTGAATTTACAAATTAGAGCCTCGTTTGTAATTTCGTTCCTAATCATATTAGTCAAACGATATCTAAATAAAAATTTAAAAAAAAACATTTAATATAAAAAAAGTATTCATAAATTTGTAACACATTCAAAGCACTGTACCGTACCATGTACTAAATACAATCGGTAGTCATGGAAGAACGGTGGGACACGTGCTAGCTTAATCGTTAAGTCATCCATTAAAAGAAGATAATAATTTTTATAAGGTATACCTCACTATTGTTGGCACTTCCTCGATGATTACTTTTCATTTTGCACGAGATGAATTATTCTGACTAGTTTAATTTCAATGCTACGTTATTCGGACTTTTATTGTAATCAAGTTTACTTTGTACACTAATGATAACAGTAGAACAATAAGAACATTGTACTAGATTTTGACTGTACTTTACTATCTATTACAATCGGAGACACGGATGTTGAGGTCTGAGCAAAGTGGTGGGGATAACAACGCGCATGTACACTTCCGAACAAAATTGTTTATTTACAAATAATAATTAATGTTTATTATTACAATTATTCACATTATTTGCAATATTCATTTTATTATATTACTAGCTTTTGGCTGCAGCTCAGTTTGTGAGGAATTTTGATATTTGGCGGAATATTTCAAAGAAATTGAATTAGTTTTTATTTATTTTTTTTATTATGGATATTAATTTAATCATTTTAAAAACAAATTAAATACATGTCATGTATTTATATGATAAAAAATATTAATTACTTACTTTAATTTAATAGCGATGAATCGATGCGAACGCACACAATAGACAACCGAGTAATCAAGTGCACAGGATAATAATATTATTTGCAGAATTTATATGTATCTACGACATAAAAACATAAGTACGTTAGTCACTCCTTCATCAGCTTCTTTTTCCATATACTTATAGACGTCATATATTAATTTCCTCGCCTTCGTAAAGTCACACACTCGCCGCGGCATTCTTGATTTTAATCAAAAAAACAGCTTAAAATAATTAATATATTGTTAAAAATATAAACAAAATAAATTTGTACTCGACTGTACTGAAAAGGGCGTGGCTACGACTGATGAGCTAATCAGCGAGCGTTGCAGTGCCACGCCCGACCCGCCACCTCATGTCACACCGCCAAACGCCGTCATTGACTACTGCGCAGCTGACCTCGAGACCCCAAGGTCGGTGTCTAATACTATATTTGTTATTTGCTAATTATGAATTTGTAATAAAGTTAAGTTTTAAATAATTTTGACAAAAATATACTTAACTATTGAGTGTTAACAATAGTATGGTTTATTGTACTAATAAAATGAAATGTATTTAATGTGATTTATACTGTATCGTGTAAATAATGAATTATGTGTAAGTATACATAATAATGATAGCTTTAAACTGTACATAGTTTAGTGTGTAAGCGAAGATGTTTGTCACAGTGATAAAATTGACCATGCCACTGATTAGTATATTTTGTACCGAAATAAATATGATTTACACAAATGGAAGTTTCGTTTTTTTCGCATCTTTTAACAAGTACCATACTAACCCGACTTTAAGTCTCTCCACTGTTGGATATAGGTTTCTCCTAAGGCTCGCCACCACACTTGCTCATCGGCTCTTCTCATACAGCCAATAAGGAGGACTGTTTAACCGATTTATTGCTGATGCTGATGACACAAGTTGTCTCACGGATATAGTTGACTATAGAAGCCTATTACAAATGTGTCAGGTGGGATGTTGTATAAAATAAAGTTAATGAATATTGCAAGAATAAGATATCATGAAAAATGCAATTGATATCTAAGTACCTAATCTTTAGTTGTTAATAGTATTTACGGTTTCGAAGTATGGCTTAGTAACAAGTTTTCTATAATTTAGAGATCGCTATCACAACATCTGTGTCGTTAACCATTTTATTATAATTTTTCGAAATTACTTTTGGCATTTAAAAATTCCTGTAAATTTTAAATATGTATACTAAAGGTTTCAAGGTTAAAAGGTGAGCGGGAAGTTCTCTCAGGGAACCCGCCAAAAAGCCGCTTAGCAACGGCAAAATGTGACCACATTGTTCTAATCTTTAGTTTCATATTTTTTAACAATTTTAAAATGGAAGTTAATAGGAAAAAATACGTTTTACAATTTTTTTTCGCAAGGGTATGAATGCTTCCAGTGCTCGAAAAGAGATTTGTGATGTTTAGAGAGAAGATGCAACTTTTCGAAAACATTTCCAGAGTAGTGCCATAGTGTTGCCAGAAATATAGCACGCTAAAGTTATACGTTTAAAAAGGTCGCGAACTTTTCAGACTACCTATTATAATATACTTAAGGAAGTGTCATTTAGATTTCTGGTCCGCTCACTTATAATATAAAGGGCTCGACTAGACAAGGGTCTTAACTAGTATTAACACAAACTGGCGTGAGGACGTAATAAAAATAAAATTCTTTTGTAGGGCCCTTGATACAATAGGTGTGCCATCAGTTCATATGACAGTTAACACAATAAATGTGTGTCATCGAAAGTGTAATAGTAGCCTCTCACGAAGTAGTGGCAATGAATTTGTTGTGCCGCCACCTGACAGTCCTGCTGCAAGATCAATAACTGATGGGTAGACGAGTCTTCGAATGGAGGCAACATATCGAGAGCAACATATGATTGATAAATAAAACTCAAATGTATAAATTTTGAAACAGTTTTATAAAACATAATAAATACAGGCTCTAACGTAATGACAACAAATAAGGTGGGTACAAGGTTAATCTGTTAGAATATAGGACGGCAAGTGTCTTTGGAACCTCATAGTACATGCACACCGATCATGGACAAAACTATTTATTTGCTCAGATAATTGTTTTCAAAATTATTTAAAAATTACTGTAATCAAGTTATCAATGATGTAAACATACGAGTATAAACTCTACGTCACAAGCCTTGTGACGTAGAGCTTAAGGTATGTGTCCGAAATCGAGAACTCCTTAAGGTAGCATTCGGATTATAACGAACGCAACGCACTGTTTTATGATCATTTGTATGCAGTATTTACCCATGTATTTACCGTGGTCAACACTAGCACTCGGTCGCACGACAGCACCGCGACACTTCAAAATGGTGACGTTTTCTGCTCAAGAAGACGAAATACTAATAAATTCTGGGTCGCGGTCGTTTGCATCCGTAAGCTGTGTGTAGCCACGTGACGTGCTACAATATGTCGCTAGGTCACGCATGTCGCGGGCGCTATGATCCGAATGCCACCGAGTCTCGACAAGGGGCAAATTTAATTTGGTCCAATTTAACCCCAATTTAAGACAAGTCTGTGCATTCACCGCTAAGAAAGCTCCATTTATCGTAGGACCTCGATTTCAGAACATTCGTCAAGAGTTTTGGGATCCTAAGTGTCGATATTTCAAGCAAAGCCCGAGTTTCAAAGTTATTTGGAGAGTAAGACAAAACTTGATGGTAAAAAGCGGTATACTGAATACCGCTTTTTACTATCTCCCTGTTGAGCAATGCAGTACTTCACTCCGGGGTAACAGTTGTCGCTTTATAAAGTTCAAGTTAGACCCCATATGGACATCAAGCTCACACCTCTAGGCAGGTGCACCGAAGTACCAGCTGGATCCTTTGACTCCGTCCAACGACGACGCGTTGTCCGAATTGTCGACGATCCCACTCTTACAGGTGGTTTACAATCGCTTATCATCCATAGAGATGTCGCGTCTCTGCGTTTTCTACCACCTGGATAATGGGGGAATGTTCTGAAGAGCTGTTCAATTTGATGCCGGGTTTTTACCATTGCACCGCTCGTCACCGTCGTACGGATAATCCACAGTTCCTTGACATAGAGTCGCTGCGTACAGGGCGGTCGAGAACATTATACCGCGAACTCGAAAGTTGTAGAATGAACTGCCAACTGAGGTTTTTCAGTTACGCTACGACATGGGGTTCTTCATGCTGCGAACAGGATTCTGTAAGTTCCGCAGCACACCTGCAAGCCTCCTGGTATTGGGTGACCACATACCATCATGTGGCCCGCCCTCTCGTCTGACATCAATTCTATATTACAAAACAACAGTGTTATTTTTTCTAACTGTTAGTGAGAAAAATTTAACTGAACGTGGCGGAATAAAGTAATTAGCGACCATTTTAAAATTTTCATCGATTAAGTTTGTGTGCAATTTTATAATATTTCCTTTTCAAGCTAAAAATAAAGCTACGGGGGCGTGCCAATGTTCTTCCTTGTTGACACATGTTGGCATGAATCACGGATGTCTGTTTACCGAAACACAAGTGTCCATGATCAGTGTGTACTTTCCACGAGATTGTACATTGCATTAATCTTACATTATATAATGATACACACATTTCGTCATGTATCGACTAATTTATAACATTCTATTTCCCATTTGAACCACGCTTCCAGTATTAACAAACGTATATCTTTTGAGATTTTCGCGTTTTTCACTTAAATTTATCTATTTAAACGGGTCTTAACGCGAATGTTTATCTTAAGACCCGTTAAGCGTTAAGACCCGTTTAAATAGATAAATAAACGTATATCTGTCTCCCTCTTCCATAACTTATTTGTCTAAGTGCAAAAGATAATCTTCTCACGCACATAATTTACACGTTTATTCTTCTTTTAATTAACATCTTTGTGAACAAATTGTTTTTTTACAGCGAGGTTCTCGTAAATCACGACGCTCACGAGTGCGCCTCTGGCTTGCTTACAGTGTTTTGTGGCCGCACGTGTAAAAATAGACCTTAGATCTTTAAACACATCGCGAAAAATAATTTTCGCGTATACGGACATTTAATCTGGCAAATAAAAGACGAGGCTGTACAAGCGGGGCAAATTAAAAAAAATATACCATAATAGGTTTTATCGCTAAAAATAATTGGAAAAATAATTTTGATACTTGAATTCAAGCATTAAAATTATTTACCCGTCTCTACTTTCATTTGACAGACTAGTCAAAAGTGATGTTGTCACCGTAAGTTGCAAGAAGTATAGTGGAAACGCGATTGGGTAAAATATATAAAAAAAACTTATAGTTACAAAAATATAAATTTGTGTTTTCGTGACATTGTGAAGTCGCCTTCACAGTGAAAAATTGCCCTCAAAGAAATCGACCAGTCTGCCCAACGGGACATGAGAAGCAAATTAAAAATATCTTCGGTTGTTAACGCTCATTGTGATCAGAACATGAATTCTGAACTATTAACTTATTAATTCAGTTTACAATGATTTTAACATATATTATGTGATTATTTATAACCCCACAATAGATATCAACAAGTCAATTGAAAATATCCAAATGTTAATAGATTCAACTTAAAGTACCACTAATCAAATCGACTAATCAATTCCCGTCTCGTCCCCCATAATTAATAGTACTTAATAGTATTAATAACCGTTCAAAGTACTAGCGCTACTAATTAACGGCAGTCGGCCATCTTCGTATCTCCGACCGTGACCGAGCGCTAAAAGATGTAATATAACATAGAGTGGTTACAACGTAATGTAATAATTATAATAAAATCTGAAAATGTTCATCTATTTAAACGGGTTTTAACGCGAATGTATAACTTACTTACTGGACGTTTCGGTTCCTCCACCGAAACGCCGAGTAAAATGTATAGGCAAACATTCACGTTTAGACCCGTTTAAATAGATAGATATGTGTGAAAAACGAGAAAATGTCAAATGTTTATAAAATCTGAAACTGTGTTCGAATGTTTGTTTGTTCTTTTACACAATGAAAATTGTGAACTTTGAGATGACTGCAGAACACTAAGATGGTGATGGGTATTGAAAATTGTGAACTTTGAGATGACTGCAGAACACTAAGATGGTGATGGGTATTATTTAATTACTAGTAAATTAAAAAAAATGTTGACATTATATAAATAATTCCTAATATAAGTGCGATTGTGTTACGTTTCATTGACTAGTTTCAATAGTCGCTTCAAACAATCCATGACTGTTGAGACCGAAGTTGCTTAAAAAGACTCGTAGGAATAAAGTCGAAATAGACATATCCTAAGGCAACTCAAAAAAAAAAAAATTGCAACAGATTATTTATAATTTCTCAATTCAAGGCCTTTAAGACTTCTTTGGGCAATATTTCCTTAGTGATGGCTCAGCGTCGTCTTAATAAAAAAAAAAAACAATTCTATACATGTTTTATTGCAAGCAATTGCTGTGATTCCGTTAAAATAAGTCCAATGGTGATTCATTGTTAAAATGACTAGTTAAATAGCAGTTAGAAGTCTTAATCGTTACAATAATACAAATGATATACAAGCGTAGTGTAGAGATTCGTGTTAATTTATTTAAAACTAGCGACCCGCCCTCGCTTCGCTTCCCTTTATAAATTTTTTTTTTCAAAATTTCAAAATAAAATATAGCCTATATTAGACACGGATAATGTAGCTTCCTATTTGTGAAAGAATTTTTGTAATCGGTAGTTCCAGAGATTATTACCCACAAACACACAATTTTACCTCTTTATATATTAGTAAGTATAGAAGTATAGAAATGTCAAAAATCCGCAGGGAAACCAGGAGATTAAGATCAAATACTATACAATGAGCGGGTTCACATTTGTATCATATTTTCCCCGTTGCGTATCTCCGTGTCGCATCCGCAGTGTGTATCTTAATGTTACGTTCTTCTGATTCCTGTTATAACAAATTTTGTTACCCGCCACGCACTGAACTTCCTTGGTTTTCGATACACATCGATAAACTTGGATCACTTTCTCGTTTTCGCACTGCATTTTGCCGATTCCAGATTCCAGGTGAATATGCGCACAGAAACACGACTAAGGTCCAACGACGGACATCACCATTGAACGGAGCAAAAAACGACTCTTGACGGACGGGCTCGTTTCCAAAACTGTATCAGGCGGCGTATCTGCTAACCGCGTACTAAACACGTCGATACTTACGTTCACACAACACGTCACGGATCCGATTCGGTGAAACGCAACGGAATTATACGTTTAGTTAGTAGCACCGGCGTATTAGTAGTATTGTATATACTTATGAAGCTAACTGTCTTAAAGTGGACAAAAGCTTGCATTGTTATTTTAAAATATCCAAATTTATACAAATGTTTAATCCTTCCTCGCTTTTGTCTGTTAAAATTATCTTACATTAAAGACAACATTACATTATATTTAATATTTTAATAAGTAGTTTGCTCAATTATTTTTAAATACTGTTTATCTATGGACATTATTAGCTTTATCTTTATTATTATTAGCTATTGCATCTATATATACTAACAACAGGGCAAAGTTAGTACGAATTAAAGCCGTATGTATGATAGACAAGGAAGTCGGGTGACCTTGTGAAGAGTAAAGTTACCAATCAATATTTTGTTTTTATATTTTATCATTTTGATAAATATGCTTTTGTAGATATTTGCAGTTGTTATTTGTGCTGAAATATAGGCGCTAATCGCTGCGTTTTAAGATTCAATTTTCTATGGTATCACTTCTAGTGGTTTCAGTTTCATATTAATCGTAACATTTAGTGAACGCGGCAGTGAGGTAAGCCTAATTCTTATCTGATTCATTTTTAAAGAGTATCGTAACTTGCCAATCTAGTATTTAATTCGTGTATTATCTATTAAACGGGTTATGTGTTTATTTTTTACTCGACGCTAGAAAACAAACTCGTTTGCAGCTCATTATCAATATATTGTACAGGCGACTAGGTTGCGCTAACTGCAAATGTAAAGTTGTACAAGAAGCCTGTTCATTCGATTAAAGCAACGAATAAGGACGTAAAAAAATGCAACGCAACAAGATGTTTACGAACGCAAAGAAAAGTTTACAATCCGCACAACGCCTACTTGTCCAACATAGATAAATATCATTTATATTTTATTTTATATAAGTAGGTACGATCCAAGAAAGCTACAGAATGATTTGAAGTAAGCAAACGTAGAAAAATTGCATTATTTCGTTACAAATTCAACAACCACGATTTGTGACTTACGTGACTATAAGCTAACATATAAAAGCCTTTCTCAAAATACATTTAAAAAATAAATCTTAAAACTAGCTCGCATTTCGGCTGCCTTTATAGACAACAAAATGTTAAAAAGTAAAAAAATTCAAAGATACATAAAATTAAAATGACAGCCGACATTAAAAATATTAAAAATACACCGTTAAAAAAATAAATTACTTAAAGAAACTAAAATCGTGAGCCTTAAAAAGCGAGTAATAAATTAAAAAGCTTTGGCTCTTCTACTAAACAAAAATAGCTCTTATACATATAACAATAACGTCTAAAATTGACTGTGACGGTGCAGTCGCAAATTCTTTATAAATCTAGTATGTTACCTAAATATATGTATCTTTAATAACTATTAAGTAAACGGGCTGGTCTAGACCATTGTTTCTCAACGTGGGGCGTGGGGGGGGGGGGGGGGGGGGGTCACAAACACATATACAGTGGGTGGTAGTAGGTCAGGAGGAATTAAGCACATATGTAAGAAAAAACCTTTCATTTTATTAATTATAATCAAATATTAAACGGTAAAAACATAATTAGAAACCATTTATTGTTAGTAAGGGGGGTTGGGGGTTGTGTAAAGAGCGGTGATAGTCTAGGGGGTACCTATACTCGACTCACATTCGTGTGATCCTGAGTTCAAACCCTCGGCCCGTACCACTCAGTTACTATTTAAGTATGCATTTTAAAATTTGTCAGTAGCTCGGCGGTGAGAGAATAACATCGCGAGGAAACCCTCATGCTCCAGATATAAAAAAAAAAACCTGGAGTATATTCCACGGATCCGCACTGGACCCGCGTGGTGGATTATGGCCCGAAGGCCCCAGTTAAAAAATGTTCTCGACTTTATTTTTGATATTTTTGAGAGTCGCGATTCTGAGAAGGTTGAGAATCGTAGTCTAGCTCGACAATGGAACGTGGCACAATAGGCAAATTTTGAAAATTTTAGGTTGTTGACCCTTATAGTGGTCAGGACAAAAATTAACTAGATATTATACAGAGTTAAATAAAAAATACCTGCACTTCCTTAATATTGAATTTCTTTCGTGAAAACTAAGTTCTTTATAACATTTGAAATTTTCACGTTTTTCACACATATCTATTTAAAAGGGGTCTCACCCGTTAGCGTATGTTTATCTTATTTATTTCACTCGACGTTGGGTTGCACCAACCCTGGTTACTAGCTGAACAACCATGGTCACGAGCTGAATAATCATAGTCACGGGCTGGCTGAAGAAGACGCGGGTAGTCCATGTCAAGAATTGCAAGCAGTTTCATTAACTATCCGCATTTGGTTTTCATAGTCCGGGATAGATAAATACGTGTGAAAAACGCAGAAATCTCAAATGTTAAAACTAACAATTTCATTCCACGACTTTTTGAAATTCAGCACTTATTTTTTCACACAAACCACTCACGCAGCGTACGTACACTTGCATCGATTTATATACATATATGTGTCTAATTGTAGCGGTTCGATTAGCAACTGCTGGCATTAAGTTCGCTTTTTGTATAATAATGTGCAATAAGTTTGTTAAGTAAATAAATTAAATAAAAAATATCAAGTTCAGAAAAATATCAAGTCCCAGAACAAAATATTAGTTTTATTAATATCTATCTATTAATTAATAAAATTATTAATATCTATTAATAAAACTAATATTTTGTTCGGGGACTTGATATTTTTCTGAACTTGATATTTTTTATTTAATTTATTTACTTAACAAACTTTATTGCACATTATTATACAAAAAGCGAACTTATCGCTCGTATCGCTTATCGCGTCATTATCGCTGCATAGAAATCTTTCTATGCAGCGATAATGACGTCACGCAATAAAAGAGGGGTGGAGGTATTTTCTATTTAACAGATAATTCACGAGCGGGGATAGATAGAAACATAGATAGTCTAGTTGATAACAAAACCGTCGTTTTCCCCAGAAAAAAATCTATCGCAATCGTAACTGGTTTACTTGATAGTTATTACGTTCAGCCATGACAATAAACGGTTTAAAATATGTCTGCTTTTTCACACAAACAAAAGCCGAATAAATGTGACATTTACTTATTTACAAAATGGCGGTGAACTGATGAGAATCTTATCCGTGTTATGTCTTTTTCAGACTAATTATAATAAATTTAGTTTAAATTGTCATTGTATTTGTTTCGCCGCTAATTTGTAAGTGAGAATAGACCGCTAAAGATGATCTATAAACGCTTTGCGATATTCACTGTGTAGATTTATTTTTTGAACCTTTTTGTTCATGAGATGAACAAATAAAAATTTATTGGTGTCTTTATACTTTGAAAATAAATATATACCCTTCTTAAAATATAAAGAATATTCCTATACGTTTCAATCGCACGGCCATCCTTCCTTAGCAGCTGAAAGCCATAACAAGCAAAAACAATGGACGGTGTTAAGCTAAAGTAACAAACACAAAAATGTGTTTATCATATTTCAATTGCTTATTTAGAATTAAAATAAAAGAAGGAATATTTTATTATAATAAATAAAATTATTTTTAAAAAATCAAATTATTTTTCAAATATTTAAGTCTTATTTTCTTTATTCGTATTGATGGCCCTATTGGATCTAGAGTTGCTGTATAGGTCTAAATTATAAACAAATACTACCAAAGCATCAAATTGTCATGTTCTTAAAAAAAATGAAAATAAAATTGTGAGAAGTTAAAAAGTAAAATATTAGTTACAATATTTAAAAATGGTGTCATAATTAAAAGTAAAATGTGTTATGCAATATATTTATATTACAAAATGGGTGGTTGCATTTGTGTCACACATACAAACAAATACTGACAAATAAAACTATCACTGCTAATTGTGTTACACATTTACGCTTTTCACTAAAAAGTAACACCTTTTTGTGAACTGTTCACTTCCTCATAACACCGTCCACACGACATAAACCTTACTTATCGAACCTTATGTCTATAGTCATTCATCATCAATCGGTGATGATGCTCAGCTCTCTTTCTGGTTCGTTGTCTATGCTTCGTTGGTCTCCAATCATAGACTCGGTTCGCTCTATGTCTAAAGCTTCCACCTGGTTGGGTTTATCTCTGGAATTTTGGGAAAAAATATTGTCAGTAATTCAGTCATAGGATACATGCTGCATCACACAGCCGACTGGGAATCGTCGACTGCGTGAGTCGCCCCGACACGGACCAATTCCCCTGATCGTTACCTCCCTCACCCGTCCCCCTCGTTACACCGTCAACACACACCGGCCCTCAGCCAACAATTTTACCAGGGATCGGCACGTGCCTGGGCGCTTCTCACCGACTCGCGATCCCGCGGTATCCCCCAATGCAACGCCCTAAGCCGAGGCCCGTTCCTTCCGCCGATTTACCGGCGGGGGAGCCCTTAGGCTCGTTGCAACACATATTCTGTTCCTGGCTGAGCGCCTTCTGCGCTCGCCCTAAATTAAACACGACTAATGACTCTTGAAAGGGCACTAGGGCCATAAGAATTTAGCCATTCCGAAAAAAACCGACCGCTGTGTGCTACGAAGGAATAGGGCGAGTAGTAGGCCCGATAGTGCTTCTCTGAGTCTCGGCGGTGATTTATATTGTACTTATGCATGTTGCTTGATTTTAACAGTAGATTATAGTGTATGTTGTGATATAAAAGAAATGAATAACTTACAAGTGTTCCTCCTCCGGTTGCGGCGCGGGCACGGCGGCCGCTGCTAACTGTAAAGATTGCGGCCTCTTCAACCAGTTACACCGCTCCTCCTGATCACATGACACTAATATATTACAATATACTCGTACTACAATACTATAAGAACTTGCTAGTGAAAATTCCACATCAGTGATGTGGAAATTTCACTAGCAAGTTCTTAAAACATAAAAACATAAAGCTCATAAAACACACATAAGCTCATATAACAAGGAAAATTTAACATTTAATTAAACACTAATAATAAAATGTTGTGTAGTTGTGAGCGGTGATAGCCTAGGGGTGTCAATTCTCGACTCACATTGGTGCGATTGTGAGTTCAAATCCTCGGTCCGTACCACTGAGTTTCTACTAAAGTACGGATTTCAAAAATTGTCACTTGCTCGGCGGTGAGAAGAAAACAGTGAGGAAATCTGCAGAAATGAAATTTTTAAAAATATGGAGTATGTGTATCCGCTAATCCGTACTGGGCCCGCGTAGTGGATTACGGACCAAAACCCTCCAATGATTCAATAGGAGAGGCCTGTGCCCTGCAGTGGGATATTAAAAGGCTGATACAAGTGCAAGTTGTGTGTTGACGGAACGGTCTGTAGCTCAGCGTACATGCTGCATGTAACACTAAAGAGGGTTACAGCGCTGATGTTCAGCCACTGCCAGTGGTTAAAGAATTTTAAAGCATTAAGTTTTAAAAGAACGCTTGCGATGTCTCTCTTGCATTTTGAATTCTCAACTCGTATCCAAGCTAGCTCAAAGAATTGAATGCCACCAGAGTGCACTTGTTCCTGCGTCACACGTACCTGCGGCGTGATGACGGCAATGATGTCTGTCTGTGTAGCGACAGGTTCCACCTGTCCTTTGTTGGAAACAGCTCGCAGTACTTCCTGCATGCACCCTTGTAATTCGACTACCTGCATTAAAAAAAATATTTTTGTATTTATAAAAGGAAAATAATTAAATGAGCAGCTGAAATACTGAAAGTGGCAGCAAATTTAAAGGTGCGTTAGGTATAGATGCTCTGTTGACAATAAACACATTGTCGATATTGTGTTCACTGTGTGAGATTTTCAGCCAAAATAATCGATTTTCCGATTAATTGATCGCATGTCATTATCGCCTCATGCGCATTATATCCTACATTTTCGTTTAATAAGCTGGCATCAATATGTTCATGCATTAACGCGATTTAGTTAGTTACCATCTCGACTAGCCAAATTGCTGCCCAGCTACGGACCCGGTTTCTGCCTTGCCGCCTAGCTTTCGGCAAGAAGTCTAGATTGGTACCCAAACCAGGTCGATAGGCCTTCACTAGGCCCAGTTAAATCGCGTCTTTTCGTTAAGTATAAAGGTAATAGTTTGACAAGTGCGTATCATGCACCAAGTGCGTATCATACAAGCGAAATAATAGTGTGAAATAGAGGAAGTCAGTGCAAAATTGTGTTTTTTTTATACACGAGTGCGGCTCAATATCGAGCGCTGGATACAACATGCATTTAATAAATTTATTAAGATCCTCAGTGTACAGTTGTACAACAGGCGACCTTATCACATCGGGAAATTTCTTGCAGCATACAGTGTTAATAAATGTTAGAAATGAATAGGTTCTGCTACTCCGTTTAAAAATTCGATCAATGTTAGCCTATAATGTATATGGCCTATATAAGCCTCCCCTTGCAATCACTGGCTTCGGGCGATAATTCGCCACGCAGGCCCAGTGTGGATTGGTGAATACACATGCTACAGATTTTTTTTTCATTTCGTGGGAACGCCGGTTTCCTCACGATGTCTTTCTTCACTTGCGAGTGATAATTGCTCGGTGACCTGTTGTAATAACCCCAGATATTAGGAAGGAAATTCTTAGCCTCAGAATTTCCTTACTAATATCTGGCAAGGCAGCCCTCAGGAGATGCTTTTTAGAGCATGTAGTACCCATTTGGGTCCAGTTAATTGTAATGCAATGCAACCAGCCCTTTCAGTATCCACTGCAGGACATGGGCCTCCTCATACACATTGTCTCGTGCGTGAGGGATGTATGGCCTTACAAAGCCACGTTGGCCAAGCAGGCCACGCTGGCCAAGCAGGTTGCAGAGTCGTCTTTTAGAGGTGGTGTGGGTCCTCAGCGCTTGTGGTAGCGGCTTAGTTATCCCTTAGTCGCCTTTTACTACACCTACGGAAAGAGATGGGGTGGTGATATTCTATAGCCGGCCCACACCATATGGCACGAATAATCAACAACCTTCCCCAAAATATATTAAACCTGTTATAATCAAACTTACCTGCGCTTGCAAACTGAAGCAAGTTTCGGTGAGTTGTCGCAAGACTTCTGTATTGTCGTCAGACGACTCTGAAGTCCTGTGCTTTTGAGTATCTAAAAGAAAGTCAACCCAAAATGAGTCTTATGAAAATATGAATAAGACTGATTTTATGCTCCCCCGTTCACATGGATCCACAATCAGGGTCCACCGGTGGATCCATGGATAATTTTACCTACTCTTCGATCCATCAAATTAGGAATTCAAATATATAACATGTTTTTATGCCACTTCGATCCACCAATTTCTGAATCCAAATGTAATTATGTATATTTTCTCGATCACTTCAATTGTCGTGGCGGCGAAAGTAATGATACAATAACTACGCATTTTATGTAAAACAATAAAAATGTAATTCATTACTAACAATTTCGATTCAGCTGTGGATTGAAGAGAAAACAGAATTATCTATAAATCCGACTGTGGATCAAGAGGAAAGAAAATTATCCATGGATCCACTGGTTGAGCCTGATTGTGGATATACTCGTATGTGAACAGAGGCGATTTTATGGTGACCATTACAGTACGAGTAATTATAATGTACTGTAACAGTTATTTATATGATTCTGTAACAGAGTATTGCTACAAAGTGATGTAACTGTTACAGAATGTTAAATGTAAATGGAATTAATGTTATATGACCTGTTCAACAAATAAATATGAAACTAATAATTTACTATATTTATAGTGGAGTGTAGGCTTTCTCGGCCTGTGTCCATATTAATTGAATCTTCCGGGCTAACACCTTAACAACATCCATCCAAGAATCCAATTCACCATGGAAAAAGAAAGCAATGGGAAGCTTCCGTTTTGGATGTACTGGTAAGCAGAAATGGAAATGGCAGTCTGGGACATCAAGTTTACCGCAAGCCCACCCACACCGACAGATATCTACATAAAGATTCCAATCATCATCCTAAACAAAAGAGAGCAATGATGAAGACGCTGATGGACCGAGCGAACGAATCTGCGAATCGATACATCTACAATCGGAAGTGATACATTTAAACCAAGCCCTTCAAAGCAACGGATACACAGTCTCCGAAATCAAGAGGGTGCAAAAACCAAAAAGAGGAGCAAAAAAGCTGACAATATCGACACCAACCCAGAGAGAGGCAGGGCGTTCTTACCTTACTTAAAAGGCGTAACAGATCGCATCAGCAAGATCTTACAAAAGAAAAACGTGAATACCATTTTCAAGCCTACGAGCCAACTCAGAAATATCATCAGATCAGTCAAAGATCCCAGAGATCCGTTGTCCTCGACTGGAGTATATAAAATATCATGCTCCTGTGGGTCAGTGTATATTGGCACTACAAAACGGAGTGTCAATACCCGCATTAAAGAACATAAAGGCAATTGTCGAAGAGGAGAGACTGAGAAGTCGGCCGTAGCTAAACATGCCTTGTCGGATGGGGACAACGAAATCTGCTTCAGGGACACAAAGATCTTGTCAACCGGGAATCATTATTATTCCCGTCTCAATAGGGAAGCTATTGAAATCTACAAGCATCCCAACAATTTTAACAAAAAAGAAGACAATCTAAGACTCCGTAATATCTGGTATCCAGCACTCTGAAGACATCAACCTCACGGGAAAGAGACCAGAGGGGGGGGGGGGGGGGGACAAAAACAGACTCGGTACACACACAATCACAACTACCCTCGCCCACTATAAATATCGATGCGTCGGTACACACACAATCACAACTACCCTCGCCCACTATAAATACCGGTGCGCCACAGTTGTTGAGTCAGTTGCGCTCGAGAAGCCGAAGAGATCTCTCCGAAAGTGAAAGCAGTCGCCACTGAAGATGTCAACCGCAGTTGTTGACGAAACGTTTGGAAGAAAGAGAAGAGATTCCAGAAGACCTCGGCCAAGTAGCCCGGAAGTTTACTGTAAAAATTAGGTATTCAAAATGAGCTAGAGAATGACTATTCCTATCTCTGTCTACGTGTATTTTTTATAAGAGGTGATCTATATTAACACAGCGGTAGGTAGGATGTTTTTATAACTATAACATTTTTTTTTAAGATATCACACTTTTTTATACTGTACAGCCTGTTGTTTCTTAAGTTATTAAATTAGTTAAAATTATTTTAAGGAATATATCAAAAGTTACAGACTTGTAAAATTTTGTAATTCTATCTAAAACGATCGTAGCACTCATTACTTAGTACATGATAGTAACCGGGCGCCCGATAGCTGCAATGAGTGCATTTGTTTTGCGTAACTGCATACATACATACATACTAGAAATGGACAATAAATTATGAAAAAAAAACCAGTTGTAAAAACTGGCAGAATCGATTCTACTCTCAATACTGAAAGACCAATTTTTAGTATTAGGGTTAACTCCGTGTATAGAGTATATAGCATTACCTATGAGACCACAGACATACAAATTTATAGTAAGTGTTTACCAGCAGCCTGCAGTGTGGAAACTTTCTTCCATAGAGCGTTGATGGCCTGCATCTGTAATTGCTGGATTTTTCGCTCACTCTCCAACGCTGCCTTTGTCGCTTCCATGTCGCATGTTAACCTCCTGCAAATTTTAGCAAATATTGAAACGGAAAAAAAGATTGAAATAGTATGAACTGTTTTATGTGAATAAGTAATTAAAATGAATGTTAAATATAATAAATTACTACAAAATTTGGGTGTATATAGGAAATAATATCTTAGAAATAACAATATTTCTGTAATTTTAATGAATCTATAACGTTGTATAATAAAATAATAAAAATATAATAAATAATAATAAAAATGGATATTGGTATATCTGAGATTAATAGACTTCGACACCGTTTGACCGATCACTATGAAAGTTGGCACATATGTGTATTTTTTCATGAAGGTTTTTATGTTATCCACTTTGTTGTAACTCGCCACTAGATGGCGCTGCAGCACATCATCTTCTATACCGTTCTATTGATCGCAACAATCATATCGACGGCAAAACAGAATAATTTGTGATTTTATATACAGATGTAACTAAATATACACAGGCAGGACAACGTCTGCGGGGTTTTGCTAGTATAATATAAAGTTATAAATATGCTATACCCGTTGTATGCATGTATCAGGGTGCATGTATACTTTTGTAATAACTAATGGATGCAAATCAATAAATAAAATAAAACGCGAAAAAAAGAAATATGCCAATTACATTAAAATACTCCGATAACAATATTAGTGTAGTTCAGAAGTACCTATGGTATATAGAAAAATTACAACTGATTTACTGCTTCCACGTGTTCGTTTTTACTTTGCTACCGTCGAATTAATACTCGATGAAATGGACTGTGAAATAGTCTTGTATTAAAACGGGAGGATGAGCGCAAGCAGATTTCAAAATAGTTATTTTTACAATTTGTTGGTATCTCGGCAGCGAGAGATGCAACTTCTTTGAGAGAAATGGACAGCTGTATGGACAAACTTATTCCCGCTTCTGTTCATCCCCCGCTCTTAAACGGAACACTTACTGTATATGCTGTCTCGCTCTCGCCGCCTGAATCGCGTGCAAAATCCTCAACGTATCCTTGTTCAAATTCCGACTCCTGTATCCCCTCCACATCTTCTGTATAGTCACCGCCGCCATAGATTCCACGCTCATCTTCTTTTGCCGCCTCTGGTTCGACGCGAGTTTTATCATTTCCAGCTTATCCAGATCTATTTGATCCTCTTTCTCTTTCATTCCGTTGATTTTCTGATCATTTTTCGTGTCTATTTTCGTTAAGCTGCCTTTCCTTTGTACTTTTGACTGAAGTTTTGGTGACGAAGTGGCGCTTTTCGTTAACTTTGGCGAGCCTAGCTTCTTACTGATGCTTAAGGGTTTTGACTTTTCTTCTTGTATGCTGCTGTTGCTGGACGGTGAGGATGTGTTAGAGATGCTATTGACAGAGTGGTTGGCGGGCTTTGGTATGGTTCTTTGGATATCGTAGATGGGGTCTTGGTAGTCTGGACTCATGAGTGATTCAGGTACAGGCACCATTTTTGATGCAGCTTCCAGTGATTGGTTCACTGGTTTTAGTGATGGTTCTGTGAAAAATGCATTTAGTACCTTAAGAATTATTGTATAATAATTATATATAATGCCAGACTGAAAAGGTTTTAGAAATGCATATTTTGAATTGAGCTAGGTAAGTCGCCAGAAAGTTATGGTAATGTGAGAAATTTATACTAATTGTTGTCCTATTGTATTTGGTTTTTTTGCTTTGATTTTTGTTAACCGTTAGAGTGCTAAGCGGCGCAAAAGTGATGCGATAGTTTGAATCGAAAATTGCGCCGCAGCGCAAAACTGCCGCGCGCATCAGTGTGTTTTTGGTGCTTCGTGGTAGTGGACGTATTCTAATCTCGCGCATAATTTGTTACGAGAGTGCATATTTATACATTTAAAAACAACTTTTTACAGTTTTTATATATTATTTAGCAAAAATAGCCATGTCACTTGCTATTACTTCGGACGAAAAAAAAAAATACATCGAAAAAAAAGATTGAGAATTGAAAGTGAGTCTTCTATTTCATCATCATCTTCAGAAATAGACGAAACACCAACTTTTGCAATTGTGCAAATGAAATTTTTTTATAATTTTCATTTCCAAAAAGAAAAAAAAGTAAATACTACATGATATTTTATGTTTATTTTTTATATAAGTATCACAAAACATTTGTTCATTATATTAAAAAAAGAATTATAGTAATTGATTGATATTTGTCTGAATTAGAGTGTTTTATTTGACACCATTATTTTTCCTTTAAAATAATCAAAAAATGTATAGCAATTTTCATATATATTCACAAAAATTGCTTAGCACTAAAACGGTTAATAAACAAAGGAAATAAATAATAAAAGAAAGAGAAAAAATAATAGATTTCTTTCTCTCTTTAGTTGTATATTTAAGATTGAGTAGTAACAGAGGCCATTGCCATTTTTTTAACAGCCTGTATGGGTAGCATTACGAACACTCGACCAACGTATAAAAAATGAGTAAATAGATAATATCCACAAAGTGTAATGCATTTTTTGTCATAGAAAGAAGGTGTGCTAAACGAGCGGACAGTCCACCTAGTGATAAGTGGATATTGACGCCCTGCAACACCCGCGATACGTGCCGTAATCAGTTCAGACTGACAAACATTAGTACGGACCAGGATGCGCTGCCTATCTTTAGAGATTTACGAATGAATCTGGAAAAAGGATTGGAAAAATGAGGAATAGGAAGTGAGCTATTAGATCTCCTAAACCTTCTTGGGGGTTCGTTACACATCCAGTTGCGAGATTAGATCTGGGTTCAGGTTATACGCAAGTGTGTCGCAATACAATTCGACGAACTGTGACTTGAATTCTCAAATAGAAAAAAGTCCGTCTATTAATCACTTGTATTTTATAAAGGATGGGGGATAGGGTGAGATGCGGAGTCGAGAGTATAATGAAATGAGGAGTTTATTCCACACAATTAGGTAAAAACACTCACCCTTTTCCTTCACTGTTTTGTCCATAGTATACATGAGTCCCGGCGAGTCGTAGCTCTGGCTCATAGCATGTGGTATACCGCTGGGTATATCCCCGGAGCAGGACATCGACATCTGATGCGAGGGGGAACTGGTCTTTGGTAGCGCTGAGTGGTAGCTGGAGGTGAGCCTATCGGGCGAGCGGCCCACGTGACGGGCTGCTATACGAGCTAGAGGGGATAAACATCACCAAAATAATAAACAAAAGTCTGATGGCACTAGTTGCGATTAGTCTGACTCATGGTCTACAGTATGACGCTGACAATGTCGCTAGAACACGATATACACTGGAGGAAGACGAGCTGGTCTTTGGTAGACCAGAATGGAAGTAAGCCTATCAGGCGACCGGCCTATGCGACGGGCTGTTATAAAAAATGATACTACGAAAATACCAAACAAAAAAGTCTGATGGCACTAGCCAGCCAGTAGGAAGACATGAGTTCCGGCGAGTCTCTCACTCATAGCCTATGTATAGGGCCAGAACAAGGCAAGCTGATAGTAAAACTGAGTGGTAGATGCACGTGAGCCTATCGGACGAACGGGCTACGTGTACGTGACGAGCTGCTATACGAACTATAGGGGACAAACATTACGAAAATGTCAAACAAGAGTTCAATAGAACTAGTCAGTTGGAATACATCCGATACTTTCGGCCAGTCGTAATGTTGACTTATGACCTACAATGTGTTGAATGGTATATCGCCAGTACACAATAGGGGAAGGCGAGCCGTTCTTTGCTAGAGCAGATTGGTAATTGGAAGTGAAACTGTCGAGCGAACGACCTACGTGACGAGCTGCTATACATGCTATGGAGGACAAATACTTCAATTCTTCTCGTTTGTATCGGTGGCCCTGTTGGGCCAAATCACCCTTGACTAGTCAAATAAATATAGAAGTACAGTAATTGACAGTTTCTGCATATTATGTTTCATTGCTGTAATTAACAACCATTTCGGCTTCTGTGTAAGTTCCAAACCTTTTGAACTTACACTACTGTTTATTCCAATTCAATTTGCCGAAAATAAAACCAAATTAATGAATTATCTCAACGTTTAGCTTTAAATCTAGTGCAAACTTGCATTTTTTTTTATAGATTAGCGGGCGGACGAGCAAGCGGTCCCAGGTGATGGTAAGTGTTAACGCCGCCCATGGACACCTGCAACACCAGGGGGTATGCGGGCGCGCCGCCGACCTTGCAAAATCCTATTCACAGCTCTCTTGAAGAACCCCATATCGTAGCTTAATGGAAAGACCTCTTCAGGCAATGAATCAACTTATAGATATGTATGGTAAACAATTATCATCTCACTATTTAAGGCCGTGTCAGTAACTGCAGGTCACTATGTTTGTTTGCATTTTGGATAAATTTGATTAGAACAAAATATTGATAGAATGACTTCATCTAGAAAACCGTTAAGTAAACAAAAAGAAAAACACAGAGAAAAGAAAATTGCTAAATCAATTATCCTTAAGTCCTGTAGTTCGAACATTCGACCCTTTTGGGACACCTCGAAAGCTTGGACGCCTCTAAAACAAATTTTGGATTTGAACTTCCCCCACTTCTCATCAATATTCGGGATTTGTACCTCTTAATAATGAATAAGTACTTACATTGCATCCTTGGTGATTGTAACTTTGGTTTGTTGAGTGGACTGTGATTTTGGTCTTTCAGCTGTTGTTGATGATGTTGAGCCTTAAATTATAAATAAATAACATCACTATCGATAACCTCCAATATCTGTGTAGTGGTTCCAGACACACATACACAAAGATGAACACAATATTGCTTTTTTACAGTGTGTGGCAGGTGAGCAGGTAGTGAACATTAATATTTGTAATACATGTCAATATCTGTAAAAAATGACAAACATTGGCCGTTTGCTTGCTATTGAATATTTAGGGGTCAAAATTTGGAAAATGAATTGGATAGATTCGGGTTATTAATAATAACATATTATACTATTAAAGTCCTAATGTTCCACATTAATTTTCTGTGAATACTATTCTGATTTACCCACTACCCAAAACCGGTACAAACATTGGACCTCGTGGACAGGATTATTTTTTGTCTAAAATGTGTCATGCTGTAATGTATTTACCTTGCTCAGTATAAGCCTCAGTTTCCTCTGTTCCTCAGTTTCAAGGGCGTCGGCGGTCAGAGGGCAGGTGGAAGCTAAATATTCGCACAACTCCCGGTGTTGCCCTTGATGGAAATGACGACCCCTGCCTTGACTGTACAGCCATTCTGCTTTTAAGCTGGAGAAATACGCGAATAAAATTAAGAATTCTAAAACAATAATACACATCAAAATCGATCAATTCAACCTGGCAACATCTGGATATGTGTTGTCTATTAGCATTAATAATGTCGGTGATGTGCAAAATTGTGCAAATATGTATTCTTACTAACAAAAAGAAGTGATAGTTGTAATATGTTTATAACTTGAACATAGCAATAATCCATCAGCATTGACATTACATGTTGATCAACAATATTGAACAAAATATGTATCTTTATTAACAAAAAGGATCCGAGCAGGATATAACGTCTGGAACGTACTTGCTTTATGAATGTGGCTCTTTTCTGTACAAAAGATATACGTATATGGGCGCTCAACTGCTAAAGCCGGAGAGGTCCAACAACTCGCTGCTAAAACTATCCTGTGATATCTGCAGGCCATAGGCAGTGATCACAATAGATCAGCTATGGTCACAGTGATACGAGGCTGTTACAACTCCTCGTTACATGTGTCAGGCCAAATCACTATACATACATTACTAACGTATTTTTAGAAAAGTTCTAGTATCCAGCAACAGCAGTCAGATATTTTTCAGTTAATAATAAGAATGTTACATGGACTTTCTCTTACCTCTCAATAGCACTGACGACAAATCCATCAATTGACTTGACGCTCATAATCCAGTTTAGTACAAAAGGTCGGTAGTCAAATCCTCTGATAGTATCCCACGTTAAAGAAATAAATAAAAATTAAACTGTACAATCACAATAGGATTAAAATTCAAAACTACCCACAGATTGGGCTAATCAATCGTTATTTTTTTAAGACAGGATAATTAGAAGGACAAATTAATTATTTATTTTTAATTAGCTGTTCCTTCCTTATCTTTCTTTTTGTAGAATAGATGGCAGTTGAGCGGATGGAACACATGATGGTAAGTGGTCACCGCCGCCCATGGACACCTGCAACACCACGGGGCATGTTTGTGCGCTGCCTACCTTGCAGAATTCTATTCACAGCTCTCTTGAAGAGCCTCATATCGTAGCGTAACAGAAATACTTCAGCTGGAATATGCTATGTCAAGGAAGGGGGGGGATAAACCGAGCGACGACGACGAGCGGTGCGATGGTAAAAACCCGAAATTGGTATCAAATTGAACGGCTCTTCAGAACATACAAACCATTTTTATACATACATTATTTTATGTCCCACTTCAACCCTTTAGGGCAGGGGTGGCCAACAAGTCGATCGCCAAAAACAGAGCGGTCGACCGCTAAGTAAAATAAAATTTTTGACCAGCGTCAAAGCTTTCGTTACATTTCCTTAGAGAAGAAATGAAAGCACAAACTTCTCATAATTTTTTTGTTACCTATTGATATTATTTTACCTATTAATAAATACCGCCATGAAATTAATGTTTTGTTCATCCCACTAAAACACAATTAAGTTGATCGCAAGAGGTCAGGTTTTTTTTAGTAGACCACCCTTCTAACCAAGTTGACGGCCTCTGCTTTAGGGGTTGAATTACGAGAAATCTTTATATCATAAAAAGAAGTTACTGATGAAATTTCATGTTTCTAGCATCAGTAGTTTCGGCTCGGAGTCAGTCAGGACATTTGTCTTTATATGTATAGATTACTAAAAGGATACAGCTTATCTTTCCCAGCCATAGCCACGCACTGGTTCCCCTGTATGGTAAAGCTATCCAGCTTATTGAGATGCACCAAATGTGAGACCTCATTCAAGTCCTGAATGTTGTTATGCCCGAGGCCCAGGTGTTCCAGATTTGCTGGTACGTATCGGTCGCATTGTCGCAGGTCCATTATACGGTTTCGCTCCAGGTTTAAGTGCTAAAAGTATGTATGTAAAGCATTGGCCATTGGAGCCTTGTTACAATTAAAAACTTTTTGTATTAGTAAATGAGTTATTGCAATCAGTTCTTTCAGTATCCACTGGTGGACATGAGCCATGAGTGGCCTGAAAACGCCACTCTCCACTCTTTTAGAGGTGGTGTAATCCCTCAGCGCTTGTGGTAGTTGCTTTGTTATCCCTAAATCACCTTTTATAACACCCACTGGAAGAGATGTGGTATTCTATAGCCGGCCGACACTGCACGACACTGAACAAGTTATTAGTGATATTAAAATTGTTGCTCTATAGCTAGCTGAATGAATAGGTTTGTTCTACAGTGTTATGTTTGTGGTTAACGCTAACCACTTATTGAATAAATTGATAATGAGCTGCAAAGAAGTTTGAGTGAATGCTTAACTGGTTGATATGGTATACAATGTTTCTTTGATGCAATAAATATAATTTCGAAATAGAAATTAATGATGTGGTGCCAGTCGGAAAGGTATATTTCACTGATTTCAAACATCATACCATATGATCAACCCATGTCTCTCCACTGCTCTAGGCCTCTCCCAAGACTTGCCACCACACACAATCTGCTCCTCTAATCTAGTCATTATCGGCAAAATCCTTCAAGTCATTGGTTCACCTAGCTGTAGGGCATGCCACACTGCATTTCTGAAGAGAGGACACAGTGCTTGATCTTAGTTTAAAGACTCGTCCACTCTATTGTTTGACGGTCCTGTGGTAGATAGCACCTATCCATTGTTACTTTATTGTTTTCCATATATTTAAAAAACATATGGTCAGATAAAAGTCAGATACTGGTGGACTGGCTTTATGAAGCCAGTCCACCAGTATACTTTTTCTAAAGAAATATATTATTATCAGTGCCGTAACTAGCCTTTTATGCGCCCGGTGCGAGCTTCTATAACTGCACCCTTGAAAAATGTTCTAATCTTACAGGGCTCTGACAATAAAATGGACAATATCTATAAAAAAAAAATCTATCATCCAAAAACTAAATTGTTGTTTAAGTATAGGTACTTGGTAGAATTTTGATTTATTATTTCGAACATGTATATTTCGAAACAAATTATTTCACAATATCATTCAGAATAATTGTTCTAAATAACCACTACCAATTTTAACTACCAATTTTCGAATAGTTTAGGGAATAGTTTACAGATTGCAGCACACATTGTCATTATGTATTATAGATTATTAGAACTTGTAACTAGTAAATTATTATATATCATAACTTTAATTAATGTTTTTGCAATCTACTCATGCAATAAGACACAATTACCTACTAGAAATCTGCTAGAAGAATAACATGTCTCAAATAAATAAATAACTTAAATAAATTTCATTTTCGATGATTATCTTGACATATTTACAAGGTAATATTTTCTTAGGTTTTCGCGATTACTATACATTGCAATTAAACAACTTTTAACGGTTTAAATCGCGTATATTTGACATGATTTATATCCCGACGTTTCGAACACTTTGCAGTGGACGTGGTCACGGGGTGACTAATTGATTTTATTTGTCACTTGAGTTATTAAGAAATTATTACTACCGTCTGAAATTTTTTTTGAACTACCGTCTGAAATTTTTTAATCATAACATTCCCTATGCACGCAGTATTCGCTCACGGTGTCCAGAGGTCTTGCAGTATGGCGTTGGCCTTGTGATTTAATTAATTTAATGACTGGATCCCAAGCTGGTGGTACTTGCCAACCATCTTCTCTATTGAAATTTGGGTGTTTCTTAATTTCAATAGCCTCGCGTAACATTCTTGGCATGTACCGGGTCTCTCTAGCGAGGATTTGTGGATTATCAAATCGAATGTAATGGTTGGGTTTGTCCAGAGCATGTTCACAAACTGCAGACTTGGTCGAGCGTCTGTTCTTCATGTCAGCTATGTGTTCTTTTATCCGGATACCGATGCTCCTCTTTGTTTGCCCAATGTATGATAACCCGCATTCACAATCAAGCTTGTAAACACCTGCATCTTGTAGGGGGATATTGCTCTTGACCGGTCTTAAAAATTGGCTAATCTTCTTGTGCGGCTTGAAGTAAGTTTTAATTGAAGCTCGTCTTAAGATATTGCCAATTTTGTCAGTGATGCCCTTGATGTATGGTAAGATGGCAGGTTGTCGCTCAACTGTAGGAGGCTTGGGGCGGCTTCTGTGACGCATTCGTGGGAGTTTGTGATTGTTGCTCTTGGTCATACTGTGTATAGGAAACCCACCCATACAGATAAATATCTCAATGGTAACTCCCATCACCATCCATGTCAGTTGACTACCGTAGGCAAATCTTTGTTACAGAGAGCACACGGCATCTGTGACACTGACCACCTCGAGGAAGAGCTTCTGCATGTGAAACAAGTACTGCGAAGCAACAATCACAAACTCCCACGAATGCGTCACAGAAGCCGCCCCAAGCCTCCTACAGTTGAGCGACAACCTGCCATCTTACCATACATCAAGGGCATCACTGACAAAATTGGCAATATCTTAAGACGAGCTTCAATTAAAACTTACTTCAAGCCGCACAAGAAGATTAGCCAATTTTTAAGACCGGTCAAGAGCAATATCCCCCTACAAGATGCAGGTGTTTACAAGCTTGATTGTGAATGCGGGTTATCATACATTGGGCAAACAAAGAGGAGCATCGGTATCCGGATAAAAGAACACATAGCTGACATGAAGAACAGACGCTCGACCAAGTCTGCAGTTTGTGAACATGCTCTGGACAAACCCAACCATTACATTCGATTTGATAATCCACAAATCCTCGCTAGAGAGACCCGGTACATGCCAAGAATGTTACGCGAGGCTATTGAAATTAAGAAACACCCAAATTTCAATAGAGAAGATGGTTGGCAAGTACCACCAGCTTGGGATCCAGTCATTAAATTAATTAAATCACAAGGCCAACGCCATACTGCAAGACCTCTGGACACCGTGAGCGAATACTGCGTGCATAGGGAATGTTATGATTAAAAAATTTCAGACGGTAGTTCAAAAAAAATTTCAGACGGTAGTAATAATTTCTTAATAACTCAAGTGACAAATAAAATCAATTAGTCACCCCGTGACCACGTCCACTGCAAAGTGTTCGAAACGTCGGGATATAAATCATGTCAAATATACGCGATTTAAACCGTTAAAAGTTGTTTAATTGCAATATTTACAAGGTACCTCATGAACCTTATAATATACATAAGGTATATTTCTATATAAGGTATATGTTTACCTTCAAACTTTTCAAGTAAGAGATGTCAGCTATGAATGATATTTGGTTGTTGGAGAGGTCGAGGTGTTCTAAATGCATGTTGTTATTCAGATGCTCTATTGATTTGATGTTGTTACCTGAAAATAATATTTCTACATTATCTACTGAAAAATTTTAATCTTAGCTATGTAATGAAACATTATGCGATGACTACTTTTTAAATTAAACATTTCAGCAATCTGAATTTATGTTAATGTAAAATTACTAATTTTTAATTTTAATCTACCACAATGAGATATGAGACAGATGCGACTACATTTAAGCTAAAAATAAAACTGTGATTAACTCTATCTAATCAACTTGGGTATAGCAGGGACTTGAAGTTTGGTTTGTGAAAAATGGCTGAAGTTAGCTACTGCCTGTAGAAAGGGTTTGAAAGACACGGGAGAAGCATTTATCTAGCAATGGGATATAGTATAGGCTACTAAGGAAAAGTATAACCATAACTATAGCCATAACCAGTCTTTTCATTATTCACTGTTTAAACATGGGCCTCCTCATTGCACATACTTGTACAAGAGGGATGTAGTCTTAAGATGTGAGCTTAAGAGAGGTATATTAATTACAACTTTCCTAACTAATGCAAAGCTACCTAATTCTCACCTCCTACCTCCTCCTATCACCAACCATTGATTTTTTTAAAACTAATTATGTACTTTTTCGCACAGAAAGCATCTTGCAAATGCAATTGTGCAACATTATATAATTTAAAAAAATCTCCTACATAAATATTAAAAACTAAACTCAGTGAAAAACTTAAAACCTCAGTGATCCTATTAGAGATTGGAATTATGAATGTTTGCATAATTTATATCACAGATTAAAAAGAAACAATGAACCCCATAGGTACCCAAATTTATAGAAACAACTTACCAGCCAACTTTAAGACTTTGAGGTACAACATGTCCTTCAGTCCCTCTATCTGCAATATACCATTGTTGTTCAGCGCCAGCACTCTGAGGTTTGTTAGGCGGGAGACACCGTGCATCCGGAGCAAGAAGTTGTTGCATATTGACAGCTGGAACAGAGAAATTATTATTGCACTATCTTTTTATTCCTCATTTTTTGTTTCGAAATAGCTAAATTCTTGTGGCTCTAATGGTCTTTCTAGAGTTATCGAACATGTATGGTTTAGAGTGAGAACAGGTGCTTAGTCAGGAGCAAAAAGTGTGTGCAGCAAGGAGCCTAAGGGCTCCCTCGACGGTAGACCGGCGGAAGGAACGGAGGTTGCTTTGGGAGGGTACTGCGGGATCGCGAGTCGGTGAGAAGCGCCCAGGCATGAGCCAATACCTGGTAGAAGTTGTCTTATGAATAAGAATATTTTATCAACACTATATATTAATAATCAAATATAAGTGTTAAAAAATTAAATCTGGTAGATGTTTGAAATTATTATCATAGGGATGATGATCACAAAATTTATAAAACCTAGAAGTAATTATTTTATACTTTCAAAATGATTTTTATTTGAAACCATATGAGACAGTTAAAACACACAAATCAGAAGCATTCTCTCCACTCTTTCCCATCAGTGTGATTTATTAGACACAAAACAGCAGACAGGCAATGCAGATAGGTTTGTGTTACTGTCATGTGCTCGCTTTAGTGACTTTCTTAGAAATCTACAGACAAAGAAGAAAATTTACACCTTTGAGAAGTTTGGACATTTGAGTTCATAAAAGAACTCTATGCATTTTCAAAAGCATTTAAGAATACACAAATATTTTTCAAAATTATTGAGTATGGTGGGTCTATTTATTATAACTTGAAACTTTTTGATATGTTTGATATTAATTATTTATTTCGTAAGAACACAGGTTACAAAAAATGGTATTAAAGTCATATCATCCCATTATGTTCTGCCTTTAACAGACATTTACTATTAAAAAGTAAGATACTGTAATACTCGAGAAATAATACAAAGTACTTGTGGTCTGTCACCAAATCACTTTCTTCATTCAACATTTTGAAAAAGCGCACGTAAGCAAAACACGAAAAGAGTGATGACATTTTGTGCGATGAAGTTCTATGACCCTTCAATAAACCATGCAATTTAGGATATGATTTAGAATGTAGGACAGTCGTCCGATGCTTCCGATCATCCAATTTTTCAATAATAATAATATTTTTAGGACGATTGCTTTATACATTATACAATTTTATCCAATAATTAGGATCAGATCGGAAGGTGTAGGGTGTGCAGAGTGAATAAATTCAAAAACTATTTACACAGAAAGATGACGACAATTGTATTGATGGAAGCGGATCAGCTAAAGCTGCTAGCCATAATAATAAATACATAAATAATAATCATTAATTCCTATGGGTTGAATTTACCAAGAAAAAAATGTTACATTCTGATAAGAAAACAAATAATTAAGGGAACATTACATTTTCCACCCGATTATATGTATCGATGTTGTCCAAACGCTGTAGCTCGTTCTGATCAAGAATTAAATTAATAATTGTCTTGGATTCTTCAGTGGGCGCTTTCTCTATTTTCTTCAACCCACGCCTTGAGAGGTCCAGAGTTTCCTTCTTCGATTCATCTGCTAACGAATAATAAATTAATAGCATGGTCTAACTAATTAACGAACTAGTAACAGAACGATTCTTACCCATTTTTGTGTTATTTTAACATGTTTCTTCAATTATTATTACGAATGATCAGTTTTTCACAAAAATCAACATTCGTATATGGTAGCGTTCTGAATGTAATTACAATTCTGTATATTTACTTTATTATTAACTAAATAAATTACATTGTATAGATACTTTATGCCCATACTTTTAAAAAAAATACTGTAAAAGCGCGTATATATGACCTTATAAATTAAAATTACACCAAAATATTTTAATAACAATAAAATTGGACCACACCTTAATTCAATTTTCTTGATTATTCCAGTTTTAGAACAGATTTCAAATTGACATTTGGTCTCTCTTAGTAGTGATGTTTAACGGTAAGTTAATGTTTCGATGGGGCCATAACTAGAAATTGGAATTAAAACGGTAATAGAAT
This sequence comes from Sesia apiformis, assembly GCA_914767545.1. NCBI lineage: Eukaryota > Metazoa > Arthropoda > Insecta > Lepidoptera > Sesiidae > Sesia > Sesia apiformis. The sequence goes on along the minus strand of OU611965.1, from coordinate 14,632,506 downwards.
TGTAACGGTTTCTATTTTAAACGACTATGTTACAGTTATTAATAAATTAATTTCCATCCTTAGTTTTATAAAACTGAATTACATCAATAATTAATCAATGATTTATTTATTACCTTTATTAAAGTATTTAAAACAATTTTATTCGATAAACGTTCGATGAGAGTTCGTGGGGCGAAGGATCCACCGATTTTTCTGGCATGCAGTAATCGGCAAATTCGACAATCAACGTAAAGATTCAAGGCGTCAGTTACAACACTACTTCGCGGTACCGCGGTACTTTTTTTAGGTTAGTAAAATTTACAGAAAAATATTCTTTTCGATTCATTTAGCATTAAACAAGTACTCAAATAAGTGTCTAACAAAACAATGTGACAATTTTGCATCATAAAATGTCGCACAAACTACGTCATTCATTCATTTTGAACGATAATTAAAGGGACGCGTTAGTTGACACTAATTCCCTTAAAAGTTTATTTCGCTCCAAAAAATCTTCAATCATTACTTTCTTATTGGAATATTATTTTCTTGAGTTGAAAACGCTGGTAAACTGTGAAAGAAGAATTGTAAATTTATGAATAAAGTTATGAAACGAGCACATTATTGCTTCTATTTTTAGCAAAAATTGTAACCTCTTTTAGGCGGGAGAATGGCGTTGGGAAAGGGCCTGGTACCATTCAAAGTGGTCTCCGTAATATTGTTTGTGAGAGTCTTGTCGGTGTTTCTGGTGCAGACGTGGTACGTGCCAGATGAATACTGGCAGACATTGGAAGTGGCCCATAAACATACCTTTGGTTATGGAGCCTTGACTTGGGAATGGCAGAAGGGCATCAGGAGCTACTTATATCCGAGCGTCGTAGCTGTTTTGTACACTATACTCAAGTTGACTCAGTTGGATAGCCCTGAAGCTGTGGTATGTATTTTTTAATATTTGTTTTTTTATCATGAGGAAAATTACATTCTAAATCAATAGCCTATTCTATCTTTAAATTACTACATATATGTATAGTGATTGTATTACTAAGTGATAGTTGGATTTGTTTATTATGTGATTAAGTGCATTCTTTTGAATTGATTCCCGGGTATTGATCGGTAAGAAGCATTCCAATTGTATCAGAATCTGTTACGTTATTGATTAGTTTAACAAAATCATTAGCACTTTGTGTTTTTGAGGTAACAATATAAGCATGTCATGTAAAGTGGTCCACTAGAAGGTGTAAATATCTTTTCGTTGATAGTGAGCCTCCAAAACCTCCAATCGTGTCTATTGAGACTATTTCAAAAGGTTTTGTGGCAGGACCTAAATGTGACATTAGACCATACTTATCCTGTCCTCTCGTTTTATTTTTTATACATATCTCACAACTTTTGCAATTTTTTTTATATTTATTGTTAAATTTTTTGCTGTATATAACATACTAATTTTGTTTTGCATTTGTTTTATACCTAAATGACACATGTTTTCATCTACATCTTTAATAAGTTTTTTACTGAAATTTTCTGATAAAATAATTTTTCACGTTTCCTAACCTTTTTATAGTAGACATTATGTCTTGATATTAATTTTGATTTATTATTTTGTATGTCCTCATTGTTTTCCCGATCTGTAACTATATCATTCAATTTTATCATGTTTACAATTTTCAATTTTTCATCTGTATCCTCACTTGCATCCAATACTGGGTTCCTACTTAAACAATCTGCTTCTATATTTTCTTTTTCCGGAACGTATTTAATTTTAAAATCATACTGTGATAAGTAATATGTTAAATCCCCTAATTTGTCCTAGACTTAATATTTAAATTTTCCAATGGTTTATGGTCAAAGTATACTGTAAACGACTTACCTATTAGCCAGTATTGCCAGTATCTTATTGCTTCTTTAATAGCTAAACATTCTAAATAAACTGCCTTTTTTTTCTTTTGTATTTGATTTAATTTTTTTGAGAAGTATGCCACTGGCTTATCACAGTTTACATCAATAGATAGTCTGTGTATATAAACACATCAACTGAGATTTTTCTTAGTGACAGTTAATACACTGCCCTTTGACTGTACCAGTGGGTATCAGCACAATGATTGACATATTATAATGACCCATAATGACATATTATAATGACAAAGTAGGCCTTGAAATCAGTATGTATCCTTCTTTCACACAAAATATTACATTAATATTATATTCTTGACAGACATCATCATTACTGGATTTGTTTTTTCTCATTTTTTCATATCTTACAACTAAATTTGTCTCTATACTTAATGACTAAATTAAATTGTCATATCTTTGACAACATCAGAGTCTATCTGATAAAACTGTTAAATACACTCGCTGGTCCTGTGCTAATCTAATCCATGTACTAATCCCCACCCTCATAATCTCATCCTCCTGGGTTTGTCTCTCCTACTCCTTTTCCCTCTCAAAGATGTTTGTTATTTTTTAGATGTTAAAGAATTGAACTTTTTGAAAATTAAATGTTGCAACAAATTTTTATTTTCTTTGTTCTGGCAGAATTTTCCATACAAATTAGTTAAATACAAAGCTCAAAATTGATATTTTTTATGATAAAATATGTAACATTATATGTCCAATTAACTTGGAACAAGTGGAATTCATAAAGTAAGGACTTGCGTGCTACCAAGAGGGCGAAACGGCGGCTGTGACCAAAACCTTCCTACCGGACGCCATTAGGGCATATAGCATAATTAGAAAGATCCAGATGGAGCCAGTCTGGTGTTGACGGGACACGGCGGATTCTCTGAGAACTTAAATAGCTTCAAGTGCATGGAGAACCCGGCGTGTATCTGTGACCCAGACGTGGCCGAGGGCTAGTTTCTTTAGGCTTTGGGATAGATTAGTACACCTGTATATTAACTTTTATTTGCAGATATTTCTACCACGGATTCTGCAAGCCATCATCAGTACAGCAGCCGATTATAGCTTTTATAAATGGACGGGGCAACGCAAGTGGGCATTGTTTCTTATCTTGACCTCTTGGTTCTGGTTCTACACTTCCAGTAGAACTCTTCTGCAGACTTTGGAAACTGCTCTTGTTGCTATTGGCCTGTCACTTTTCCCATTCAAGAGTGGGAATTATAGATATTATGATAAAGGTGAGTATCATACCATCAGCCTGTGTCTCCTTGCTATGTGTGTATCTTGCAGGATATAGGTATTTTCCAAGGCTATCCATCACCCACAATCTTCAGCTCTTTTCTTCCAGCTACCACAGTCACACTTCTTCAAGTCAATAACCAAAGAGCATCCCACATAGCAAGTCAATACAGTGCCTGATACATAGCAATGTGAAGGAAGCATGAAGAAAATAAGTACTTTTAAACAAAAAAAATATTCTTTTATAAATTAATTTATAAATTTGTAATTTATTTTTGCAAATGTAATAGGAAAAGTTAATGAAGTATAAGCCCCAGCACGAATCTTGAGCCCAGACCGTTAGATTAAGCGGGGGGGGGAAGTGAGGCGCGATGGCCCGGGTGCCTAAATCGACCAAGCGATTGGATCGCTAGTCGCTCGTTATACCCTGCTCTGGTCACGCTTCCCGAGCTATTCACCAGCAAAAATAAGGTATTCACCAGATATGAAGGAAAAGTGATTTAGGACGTCTATTATTATTATTATATAAAAAAGGAAGCAACTGACGGCGCGTAAATAATCTACTAATTGCTTCTACTAGCTTTAGTGATGTTTATATGGAAGTAGTGGTTACAATACCCATTGATTACTTAATTTTTTTTTTCTATTAAATTAATAGTTACATCTCTATACTCTATGATGTTTTATAATTTAAAGAAATCATATGGTTCCAATTTAATATGTTTAAATTAAAATTAATCCTACAGTAAAGGTTAAAAATAATCTTTTATGCTTGAATTACACATAAGCAAACTAACCCCACTACTATTTCCGAGAGCTCTAGATTCGTGCGGGACTCATAACGATATGCAAAATTCAATTACACCTGTTTAAACATTAAAATAATAAAAACAATAAAACAAGGTTTTTGGCCTTTTTCACTTCCATTCTTATGACAATTTTTTGTTACAGACAAGATTTTGATACAAATATTATAGAAAACTTATCTTCACCTTCATTATCAGAGCTTTACACTAGTTAAATGATAATTTCTTAAATAAAAAAAATGAGAAACTATTACTCTGGTCAATTTATTTCATTATTTTAAAAACGGCATACATATTAAAAAGAACTTTGAAGTTACAAACCAACCCAAAAAACCAAACTACCTTGAAAAATTACGACACCAAAGTGCCTCATACTAAAGTGGACAGTACTGGATGGCTGTAATTCAGTACTGTCCACTCATGAATGAGAGAGATTACGATTGCATCTCAAATCATATATTTCCAAATATATGATTGAGAATATATTCAAATATATGATATATATGATATATTGACTACATAAATATGGTGCTTCTCTCTGTCTACGTTATTATAAATATATACAGTTATTTTTCGAAATTCACCTTATTTATTTCAATGATTTTTAGATTATTTTATTTAGATTTGTCTTTATTTGTCTAAAATGAATACATTCTAGACTTGTGTTCGGTGAATGTGGTGTAGCAGTGAGATTGCACCACTGTGGGATTGCACGTGCACCCTTAGAATAATAAAGTGCAATGAAGAACATTCAAATAACTTAATAAATACATATCCTTATTTATTTCAGAGAACAACAAATGGCTAATACCCGCATTTATCTGTGTGTTCATCCGACCGACATCAGCTCCTCTCTGGATCGTACTTGGAGCTTACAATTTGCTGACCACCATTCAGGGACGATTAAGACTACTGCTGCGTACTTATCTGCCAATCGGGTAAGGTTTTAAAGTATTGTCCAACTGACCGTTGGCACAATTACAAAACTTTTTTGCATTCATGAACATGTTATTACGGTGATTTTAAAGTTCATATTCGTTGCTGTTCTAACTCATCGTTTCTCTAACTCTAGCTCTAACTCATAGTATCGCCACCCCCTAAAAATAACCTAAAAAAACTAAAAAATAATATAGTAAGGGGGTTGTAAACCCCCTTACTATATATTTTAACATTTATCAAAGTTTTACATTGCTAATGTGACAAAGAATGTGTTTACACTTGCCACGAATATGACGAGTGACAAGTTAAAACCACAACACATGTATAACCCTTTATTCTTATATTACATCGCGCTTGTACGTACCTGTTGAGGGGCGCGCCGGGGCGTAGCAAGTAGCGACGGAGTTATCACGCCCTAGTTATAAAAGCATAGGAATGAAAAGTCGAGTTTCATTGTTCATGTAACTCATGTTGTCGGAAACAGGTAGAATGATTTCTTCTTCCATACTGTGTTAAATAGCCATTGCCCAAACAACAAATTGGGCAATCATATTTAAAAAATAATTGACAGTTTGTGACAAAACGAAATGTGACGTATACATCTGAGGAAACAGTGAAAATAAAGTTTAGGTTATACAATGATACATATTTAAAATACGGATATATTTCACTGGTCGACAAGCGTCAATGTGTTGTTTGCTATCAAGTTCTGTCCATGGAAAGCATGAAGCCTTCAATAGAAACAAAACAGTCTTTACAAAGCAAACCATTAGAATTCTTCGACCATAAATAACTTATCGGTTATTCATGGTATCTGTTTTAACTTTTATTATCAGTTTTAACTTTCTTTTTAGGAGCATTTGTTGAAAGAACCGGATACATAGTTGCGTTATGGTTAAACCAGGACTATTTTTACTACTACTATGACTACTACTGACTACTAATAAGAAGTATTTTTTCGTTACGTCGCGTAATAATATCATGTGTTTAATCTGCAAAAATTCTGTAGTCATACCAAAGGAATACAATATCAAAAGACATTATGAAACGCAGCACCCTAAGTTGACAAAATTAACCGGCGAAATACGCAAACAAAAAATTCCATCTTTGAAACGTGAACTAGTGGGGCAGCAAACAATGTTTTCAAAACCCATTTAGGAGTGAGAAACTGTACCTGAAGTTAGCTTTGAAATTTCCTGCCTTATAACGAAGAGGAGTCGTCCTTTTAAAGATGGCGAATTTGTCAAAGATTGCTTAGATGTCGCTGCTAAATCGAGAAAATTCAATTTAATTGAATGATCGTTCAAAGAAGAATTACAGCTTTGTCAGTTGATATAACTGAGCAATTAACTACAAAAGCTAAAGATTTTATATTTTTTTCATTGGCATTTGATGAATCTACTGATATCAGCTCAATAGCCAGCTTCTAATATTCCTACGTGGTGTAACTGAAAATTTTGAAGTCAGTTAGGAGCTGATTGGGATGAGCTCATTGAGAAGATAAACCAAGGAGAATGATATACTGAATAGACCTTTAGAACAATGTTCCAAAATGCAATTGGATTTAACCAAATTGCCTGGAGTTTCAACTGACTAATTCTGCATCATTGGTGTCCCTTTTGGGAAAGCATTTGCAAATGCAAAACGCAGACGGCGAACTATTGCAGTTTTATTGCATCATACATCAAGAGACCTTATGCTCGAAAAATTTATGTTTCGAAAACGTAATGAACGTTGTAGTTTCGACAGTAAACTTTATAAAATAGCGAGGTCTGAATCACAGGCAATTCAAACAATGTCTCGAAGAAATTGAGAGCGAGTACGGAGATTCACTCACAATAGACCTCACAAACTATTTGAATATCCCGAATACGTGACCCCAAGGCAAAGATCAATTGATTTCTCAGCTATATGCCCACATTTTATCTTTTCAATCCAAGTTAACTGTTTTTAGGTAACAGGTAAATTCATGTAATTATGTCCATTGTGATTTGCCGAATTACAAGAAAATAACTGAAAAATTTAACAAAACTGGCATTAATTCCATGTATGTAGAAAAGTTGGATGTCTTGAAGCTTTTCACGCTTTTAAGGAACGTTTTGCAGATTTTCGTCAAGTTAAGCCATTGCTGGACATTTTTAACAATCCTTTCGCTATCTTGCCTGAAAACGCACCTGAATCAATGTAGCTGAAATTAATTGACTTGCAAAACGATGCAAATTTACGCAATATATTTAGTGAAGGCAATCTATTAAACTTCTACCGACAACAACCAGTTTAAAGTGCTGCGGACTACTGCACTGAAATGCACAAGCTTGTTTGGTTCAACATATAATTGCGAGCAAACCTTTTCAATTTTAAATATAAATAAAACTTAAAATAGTAACCGCCTAGCAAACGAAAATTTGGAATCAATTTTACGTGTGGCCCACAAGCAAATTGAGCCGAATAAAAAAAAATGTCTGCTCAATGCAATGCAATGTCTCAATTTAAAAAATGCATGTAATTAGTTAGTGATTATAAGGGCGATTTTTTTCTATATAAATATCTTAAATATGTCTGTGCATCAGACATTCAGTTAGAGCAGGGGCTCTAACTGAATGAATACGTGTTTTCTACAACGTACTTGCGGTTGTATCAACCGCTTATTGAATAAGTGGGCAATGAGCTGCAAATGAGTTTGTATTTTCCCCGCTGGTGGGGAAAATATTTCCACAGTGGGGATAAAGACATCAAATCCTACTCTCGATTGATATTCGCAATGAATTCGAACTTTGACCCCTACCACTGAATTTCTTAAGTATAAATTTTTCAATTGTCGCAGCTCACCTATGAAGGAAAATGTGAGCAAAGACCCGTGACCGATAATAATTTAACACATTAACTGACTATCAATTTTTCGGAACTTTTTGTGCTGATTTTATATAGTTTTGTATTAATATTAAAAATTAAGGAGAGTTCCTTTAGGTGACTTCTCTTTTTCATAAGTTGAACAGAATATAGTCCGAGTCTTGTCTAGTCTTGTCTCGTAGCACCTTATGCAGTCTGCTTTGAGGCTAATTTTCAAACTGTTTAATTAAACAGTTTCCTCCTCTCTGCTAAGACCCAGAAACCTACCCGTCATTATAACATTTGAGATTTGTCTGTTTTTTACACATATTTATCTATTGAAACTGGTTCAGCACATATGTTTACCTTGTTTGTTTCTGGTCATAAGTCCCTTCAGTGAGACCTTTCAGGCTAAATGATTAAGTGACAGTTGTTCTTTCCAGACTTATTATTGGCGGTGTATTAGTAGCTCTGGACTCGTACTTGCATGGAAGCCTCATCATTACACCTTGGGAGTTCTTCAGGTTCAACGTGCTTAATGATGTCGCTTCGTTTTATGGCAAACATCCGTGGTGAGTATTAACTATACCTACTCGGTGCCATTTAGCATGGCAAATTATAAAGAATATTATGTTCCTTCTTTTATGTGTAATTGTTTGTTACATTGTTATATTGGAATGATGCCATAGTCAGTGACAAAATTGTTTCCAGGCATTGGTACATAACTCAGGGTCTGCCAGCGGTGCTGGGCATCAACTTGGTGCCGGTGCTGTGGGCACTAGTAAAAATAGCAAGAAGACCAAAGGAAAACACCACTGGAGTAGTGTTGTTAGTGGCTGTGGCACTGCATGTCATATTATATAGGTAAGTTATAGTACCTTTTTATCTATACACTGCCTGTGACTTCATGCGCGCTTTTAGAATATCTTTGGTTAGCTTATTTCCCGTGGGAACTGCAATTGAACATCTGAATTTTTGAAATTGTAAAATTTTCCTATTATAGGTTTGTAATTGTAAAATTTTTGTTTTTGGAATTCATCATTTGTAAATTATTTACTTTTAGCTATTATACTACTTTTGTTAATTCCTTATTAGTTCTACTTCAATATTATTAGTGTTAGGCCGTCAAATTTTGTATAAAACCACTTAAATATTCTAAGGCGGCGTGTATATTTATTAATTTAATTTTAGCAAATATGCTGCAATAAATATACATAATACATAAACTCAGTTATTAACCAAATACAATGTACTAATATTTGTTTTATTTAGAAATATCTTGTTCACACCATACTAGTAATAGCGCGGAGTGAACGGAACAGAATTATTCCAACCACGGTTTGTTTGTTTGACAAGTGGTGGCTGTAATGCGATTGAATTGCAAATTGCTCTAATTAGTAGGTACATATAATTCTGATGTAAGACCTGCCCACACATAGTAGCCTAGTTTGATCATTTTCACTTTTGTTTTCTTGTTACAGTTTCATCGGCCACAAGGAGTTTAGATTTGTACTGCCGTTGCTGCCCGTCTTGTTGTATCTGGCACAAGACATCATCGTGCCGTGGAGCAGGAAAGCCAACAAGTAAGTCATATTTATTTGATAAGTAAGTCATCATATTTACGAGTATATGTTGAACTCAAAGCCTTGAGGCATTCTTTGCCAGTCCACCATTGCATTGGTTAAATGAGATAAATTAAAGACGGTGCAGTTAGCTTAATTTATCTACTTTTTTTTATATAGGAAGAAGATGACAGACGAGCATACAGTCCACCTGGTGGTAAGTGGATAATGTCACCCATAGACATCCGCGGCACATGCCAATATCTGTCCACAATGACAAAGGATTCCACACCATGGGCGCATCCACGGTGTGGAAACGTTCGTTTTCGAAGATATAGGAATGGATTTGACGAAGGGATGGAAAAATATATATGTATATATAATAATAAAATAATAAAGCCAAATTACATGTATAAAAATTTGTAAACTCAGTTTCACCCTTTCCTAATAACAAAATTCTATGTGCAAGTTGTTCAGTTAGTTTTTTTGTACACTTTAGTATAATGGACTAAATATGGATTTTAGTATATTTGCTGATCATGAATATGTATAATTAAAAAGTTATTGTTAAAAAAAGCATGATATAAATGGTAGCGTAAGTATTTTTGAGCCGCTTTTTTATACAAAGAAGGTGGCAGACACTCGCATCTCGCAGTTCACCTGGTGGTAAGTGGACACTGTCACGTATGGACCATTTCGTAATGTTTCTCAATATAAATCAACAATGACGAACGTTGCCACGTCATCTTCGGATACGTCGCCTCTGGAGATTCAAGAACGGATTAGCAACAAGGATTAAAAAAATGGGGAATAGAGCATAAAAAAAATAAAGGGACTCCTTGATAGTAGTAGTGATTCTGAAGAAGAGTAACTTGGCCAGTGGTCCGTGTCTAGTTGACTGTGGGATTACATCAATAAATAAATGTTTCCTTGGTCCCCAGATGGGCTCTATACTTAGTGGCCTTACTACTATTACTGGGCAATACGTTCCCAGCAGCGTACTTCGGCATGATCCACCAGGGTGGTACACTTAAAGTAATGCCTTTATTACGCGAGGCTATACCCAGCAATCGCTCCTCGGTGCTGTTTCTGATGCCTTGCCACTCCACACCATTATACAGGTAAGCTGCTACAACAAACTGTTGTTTGTTTTCCTTTTTGTCTCATTTGAGCAGTTTCGGTCTGTTACAGTTTTAGCTTCACTTCAATATGCAATGCAATGGTTGCATTAACCAGCCCTTTAAGTATCCACTGTTGGACACGAGCCTCCTTCATGCACAGTACATAGAAGAGATGGTAGACAAGCGGGCGGGCCATATGATGGTAAGTGGCTACCGCCGCCCATGGACACCTGCAGCACCAGGGGGCTTGTGGGTGCGCTGCCGACCTTGCAGAATCCTGTTCATAGCTCTCTTGAAGAGCCCCATGTCGTAGTGTAATGGAAATACCTCAGCTGGCAGTTGATTCCACAACTTTCGGGTTATTTTTTTTTATGGATGAAGGCGGCAGACGAGCATACAATCCACCTGGTGGTAAGCGGATACTGTCGCCCATAGACATCCGCGATACATGCCAACATTAGTCCAAAATGACAAACGTTGACACGCCCCCGGATGCGCTGCCTACCTTTGGAGATATAGGAATGGATTTGGAGAAAGGGTTGGGAAAATGGGGAGAGATAGAATGGGAATGGGCTTTGGCACATCTCATTCACTACCGAAAGACGTACGTACATTAGGGAAATAAGATAAAGTGGGAAATGCAGTACATTACAAGGAAGTCTTCTGTGAGAGAGGGGTAACGTGGCCAGTCGAACACGCCCAGCAGCTGTTCGATTGCAGCGTGCACTCTCCTTCTCAAATCGCGCTAAGTGTCTTTTTGATTGTACGCAGCGAATGTATGTCAAGGAAGTACGAATGAACCGCACGACGATGGCGGCCTTGTGTGTATGATGTATGGCCTTAATAGGCCAAGCGGATTGGCGAGTCCACTCTTTAAATGGCGGTGCAGTTCATCGGGGCCTGTGCTCGTGGCTTTGTTATTCCTTAGTCAGCTTTTACGACGCCCACGGAATGAGTTGGGGTGGTGATATTGTAAAGCCGGCCCACACCACCGGGCGTTTCAATAAGTGACTCTTATATGTGTATTACCTTGTTCTGTGTTATAGTGCACTCACCTCAAATCTCATCATATCTTTTTCTTCTATTCTTATATGGCAATAGCGCAATTAATACATTATGTCAGTGTCGCGTTTCCTCCTTGTTTTTAAGGTAAAAAAATAATATATTAAAACACCTCGTCAATGTTCTGTCCCGTCGATGTAAGTTAAGAGTCGCTCGGATAAGTGGATAAAGAAACAGACAGGTCCCTAACTGCTAAAGTTAGAAACAGAGTGCTCGTTGGAAGCACATTAGAAGCGCAATCTCCTGCTTTTATTTTATTATCACAACCATTACGTACTTTTGGAGTTCATTTGAATTTGAATTTTAACAAAATTTTAATCACAAAATCCACAATACATATTTTTTTATAATAATGTAACAAAAACTTAACTGTCACTTGAGTTGCCGCCAAAATGTCTGATATCTTTATAGTGTAACATCAATTTGAAAAAGATCTCAGGCGGACATTTCACCTGGTGGTAAGTGGATACATGGACATTGCGTGATGCATGACGCCCCCAGTCCAAAGTAACAAATATTGGCACACTTACATATGTACTAACTTCCTCTGGACATATAGGGAGTGAGTGGATTTGGAGAAATGGTTGAGTAGGATTTCTAATAGGAAGTATAATTCAATGAGGAGTTTTTCTCCTCTCACTTCTTGGGAGATGGGATGGAGAGTTAAGTGTAATTAAATAACGAGTTTTTGTTATTTCGATATAATTTATGTTTGGTGGGATCATAAGTTGGGATGGGAAATTGGCTTTGCCGTGAGATATATTTATGTCGTGTTTCGTCCATAGCCACCTGCACACAAATGTAACAACCCGGTACCTGCACTGCGACCCGCCACGTCCGGGTGAAACTTACGAATCGGAGGCATTCTTCAACAACCCACAAAAGTGGTGGCGAACTGAATACGCTACCAAGCAGACTCCCACACTCGTGGTACTGTTCGACGTATTGAAGGGACGAGTGGACAATCTGCTGGGGGGGTACAGGCCGCTTCATATTGTGCCGCACACGCAGGTAATGTATATACGGATGTTTTTCAAAAAAGTTGTCGGTAACGTAATAGGAATTCCACATAAATAAGTATTTTGATTTAGCTTCCAAATATAATGAAATTGATAAAATATAGTCTAAACTTTAAGAAATTATTAAATTTATAAAAAAATAACTATAAATTTCCAAAATAATTACAATTTTATTTCGTTTCTGTTCGTAAGAAGTTCAATTACGTCACTAATTTTAAAAGGGTTTTAAGGAAAAAGTTAAATTTCAACAGTAATAAGTGTGTTTTAAGGTTTAAAATTGAAGTTAAGCTCACAACTGACCAGTGTACATACTAAACAAGTTTGAACAATATACCAGAACATTATTTTTTCGATTCTGATCTTGTCATGGTTGGTGTGGGACATGTCAAAAACATCGCCCCTATAATTATTTTGGCATTATTTTACATTCAACTAAAATTTATTGCATTATTTTAAAGTAATCCAGGAATTTAGAAGTTATTTATTGTTAGAACATGCCTATATAATACGATAATAATCTTCATAAAAGTTGAATAATTGACTATGAAAGTGAACGGAAACACTTCTCAAGGGACAACTTTTTTGAAAAATGCCCCTACACACACACACACGCAGGTACTACACAAACAAGCAACACATGAACATGCCAACACATGAAATGAAACATTTATTTTGATTTCCGGAAATGCTCTAATCAATCGCAATTTAAAACGTGTACATGAAACATCACCTTGTAGCTTAATACAATATCCACCATTCTCTAAACTCTAATACATAATAGGAAAACATTTAAATTAAAATGACAAATTACTCGAAGGCGGATTATTTTAGGACATTATGTCTCGTATAATGACATATTGTGTTGTCGGTAATGACCAATGACACTATCACTCCCTGTAAGGATCGAGCTTCTAGTTGCGTTGTCATATTTTTCCTTATTTCGATAATTTTGCCTTTGTTCTCTTTTATATACGACAATAGACAAGATAGAATTCCGCCAATAGACGAATAGCGTACCCTTTAAAATGAACAGACCTCACGCGACCGACTTCTCAAAATAATAATAATATTTTAACATAGGTAATAATAAAGATTTCTTAAAATTTATTTCAGTTGTTTTTATTTCAGTTCCCAGATGGCGAAGTCGGGCGAAACGTGCTAGTGTATAAAAAGATCGAGAGCAAACCATCAGTAGAAGCGGACGAGGCGCTTTAATCACCATCACAATGAAATATTTAACACTGTTAGTAGAAAATGCATTTTTTCCAAGTGTCAGTATTCCGTTGACAATACAGAAGAAGTCTCCAATCAAAGAAGAGCCTTTCTGTAAGTAGTTTCTTATGCCTCTTTCAATAAAAATACTAAGGCAAATACTTGATTTTTGCCTATTTATTCATGAGATATAATTTGCTCAATTGAGCATTCGATTACAAACTTTTTGCGTTCGCGAACGAGTTTATTGCAATTACTTTAAAGTTCATATTTATTAGATTTAATTCGTTATAATTATGCATAACTAGTCCACACGCCAAATTTGATATTTTTTTTTGCGCCATTGAGACTCAATTTAGCGTGATCTACAAGCCTTAAAATCGAATTTTTATTTATATAGTCTGACATGATATTTTGGTAGTAATCCAACCGCCTTGAAAAGTAATTTAATACAAAATCTTCTTTCTTGTAAAATTTCATTTTTGTCGCTTGAATCAGTTATGCAGAATTAAAACAACAGATTTGTTTTACAACTTTATATTTGCGGTTGCTGCCACCTAGCCGCCTACTAGATATATTAAATAACTAACAGCAAATCAGTTTGTACTTAGTCGAATATTCGATTAGCCAATACATACAGCCATGAACAATTGCATTATATAAATACATATGAAAATTATAATTATTATTACGTAGTTATTAAAAAAAACCAGACTTGACGGGATTTGTTCCCCGCAACAAATATTGTGTTCTTTCTAATAGTAAAATACATTTCATGTATTTAAATGTTAATTATTAGATTTTTATCGTGACTTACAGCAATTGTATAGACAATTTTGCTATGTGTTTGCATGTGAATGTCGATTAGTGATAAGAGTAAGTAAATGTCATTTCAATTTTATGCCTCGTTTAGACATCATCCAAATGATTAGTCAAGTAAGTAAACAAGTGACTTTAGTCTGTCTAATAAGTCAATTTACATGCTTATTTTTGAGATAAATTCAGAATCATTCATCGGCAATAATTTTCCTTCTCGTTACATACTTTCCCAATTATTTTTTATTTCTATTTTATAGGAAACATCACTGTAATCCAGAAATAATATCTTTTATTCATTTTTTACTATTACTTGATACCAATAATGACTATACTTAAACGTCAATATTATTAATCTCTATAATAATTATTAAAATAAAAATAAAGTCTCAAACATGCAAATAAACTAAAATATTCTTCAAATAAATTTAAATTTACTACATTAAATATACGTTATTTTTATTATTTATAATTTGGTAGTTAATTCATAATACATATTGAAAATATTTTTCAAATTTGATCCCTTTGACAAGATGTCTACCAAATTCTAATTTTTTGGAATGTTAAAATCTTGGACAAAAAAGAACTAATTCATATAAGTGACTTTTTGGACATACTATTTTTCTATCTCTTGATTTATATTGAGTTTCTGTTACTTGCCAAGTGTGAACGAGGCATCACAGCCATGACTAAAGTTTCGCTAGTATAATTACTTGTTCCATAGTATATAGTATATACTGCCAAAGCTAGTGATTCCTACTTGCTAACTAACATATCTTTTTAAGGTGTGTTTCGTTCCATAGACAATACCACTGACAATCTCGAGGAATGAAATGCGGTACCACCGAGAAAAATAATTTCATAGATAATATTTTGTGAAATGTGACATTATTTGAGCAAAAGGACCTTATTGTTGTTGAGTAAAAACTTATTTTTTTTTTTATTTTTTTATATTTTATTTTATTATTTACAAATGAACGGATCAGTCACACAAATAGACCACATTTTATATTTAATTATACAAAGGATCAATTACACATACACGAATGCATTTAGATTACACACAAACAGATATCGAGTTCCATTAAACATTTATACATAATAATAATATACAAAAGCCAACAGCAGGAGTTTATCCCTAATTTAAATGTAAAAAGAGCCCTAGGACTTTTATAATTTGGTAATAATAAAAAATAAATATCAATGCCAGATAGACGTTTGTAATAAGCGACCGGAGCTCTTATAAAGAACAGTTTTAGGCATATTTTTTGCGACCCAATTTAGAATCTATATTTAGTACGTATGTGATTAAACCCAAAGTTTGTCTGGCAGATGTCGCTCATAGCGATTAGACTCGTGTGCATTTCATGTGAATGTCTGTTACTGTCTCGTTTTGTTTTGATGTGCAATAAACAGTTCTATCTATCTATGAAATAGCTCGCGATATGTATGATTGGGCCGAGGAACTGTATTTGCTACCTTACTTAATAATATAGAAGAATTTCGTTTAACATTATTTTTTAAATTGAAACATGCAACATCCTACATTTAAGACAAAGTAACAAAAAGGTCTCAATATTTGTAAAACTGGCGTCAACAATAAGGTCCTTTCTTTTATTATAATGTCAAATGTTTATGTTTGTAAATAAGAAGGACGACTACATGTTCTAAAATATACTTCTAAAAAACCTTTGTCTTATCAATGCAATATGAATACATCCTAACATTTTGATATATTTGAATATTGCAATAAAATTTAGATATATTTATATGACTTTTTTTCATTAGGTTGTAAGAATTGCTCAAAATGTGAAGACAAAGAAAGTATTGTAATTTAAGATCATAAGTGCTTGCTGTCTTAAATAGTTTTTTTTTTCAACTCAATAATGCACGTATTGATTTATAATACTCATAAATGAACAATATGAGTTTATTTAAATGAGATTAAATGGACGGAATATTGAAATGATTTCGAAAAATTTATATTTTGAAATTCCAGTTGCTTGTAGCTGAGATTTATTTCAATAACAATAATAATAATCTTTATTTGCATTACAAATGACGCAAATAACAAACTTGCCTAGATAACTACAAAGACTATAAAATACATAAACTTAAATAATGAATAAAGAACAAAACTTTAACGCATGTTATAATCCTCTAAATAAAATGGTAATGTTGCCAGATTTCAGATTAAATTTTGCTTAAAATTCCACTCCATATGTTTATGATCAAAATGTGTATTATTATTATTATTAATTATTTTGAGCAATCGACTAGAATATAACGTTGTTTTTTTTGTAAGTAAAAATGTCTTTGAAATGTGACGTGTGAATATTAATAAAGATTTTATTTTTAATATTCCCTTCGAGTGTTTTATTATTGCTAGTTAAAAAACGCAGTTTTAATATATCCCATTAAACATCATGTATCGATGATAAGTTTTATCAATTCGTATTTGTATTTTAGTAAAATGAATTAACAGGATTTTGCATTTTTATACTTCATTTTACTTATATCTTTTATATTTACAATGTACAATTTTTACTTTTTTTTATATTTATATTTACATTTAATGTAGTCTTTTAGAGGACTTCTTTCTATAAACTGTATAACTAGATAACTTTATAACTAGATAACTAGACTGTATAACTTCTATAACTAGAGGACTGTTAAAGAATTTGTCGATAGAACCTTGGAAAGCCAAGAATTTTCATTTCCCAAATACATTTTCTGTTCAGTAATCTACGTCGCACTGAGAATTGCGATTTTAAGGGAAGGTCTATAACCGTCGGCTTTTGACACATTGGAAGCTACATTATTGGTTCTTTATGCTAAACCAGAAATATAAACTCTCTAAGTTACAGAGACCTGAAATTATAAGTATAAACTATAACTAACTATTTAAACTACAAACTTCCGATTTACACGAAACTCACAAATAAGGTTGTCAGCGCATAAGGAGTCTAACCCACAATTTTTGTATTTTAATCTAAGAGCGGATACATAAATGGAACTTAATTTAATCTCAGTTGTATCACAATTTAATTTACACTCAAGACTCACAATTAAATATTAGTTGAATTCATAAATCTAAAAATGTTTAAAAATTTAACTCACTTTTGCGGTGACGGGCTCAAATGTAAAGCCACTTTCCTGGATCCTGGATACTTATCCGAGTACTATTGTGCTGTCCGTAGCAGTTACATCTCGGCACCGCGTCTGCAACGCTGAATATCGCGCGGCCACAAACCTATCCTCCGGCCGGCCAAAGGGGCTACTAAAGTCGTTATTATACTAATAACAAAATAAATTCATTTATTTCAGGCCTTTAACCCTTGCAATTGTTAATAGCTTACAAAAAAAGATATTAATCTATTTATATATATAAAAATAATGAATGTTTCTTTGTTTGTCCCGTATGCTTTACTATACCATTCATCCGATTGCGATGAAACTTTGGTGAGTTGTTGTGCGCACGCGCGCCCGCAAAGGTTTTTGGATTAGTACTTGAAGACCACGCGAACGAAGTCGTGGGCAACAGCTAGTAATAAATAAAAATAAAATGTCCTTATCAATTAACATTCACTTAACTAATTTTACACATGTCCTTATTGTCAATATTCAGCACATGGTACCATTTCTTATCAATTGAATTAAATATGTTACTATATATAAATAGGATTGTTTCACTAGGCTCTAATCTCTTTCTAAATGACAATTCTCTTTCGTAATCTATACATATAATAAAAATGTAACTGATCGCTGTCTGTACATGGAAGATATATGAGAAAAAACATTATTGGGAGCCTTTATCAACGCAATAGAACCCAAAACAATGATTGTTAGAATTTTTGTCTGTTTGTCTGTGCGTTTGTGCGCGCTAATCTTAGAAACGGCTTAACCGATTTGGATGCGGTTTTCACTAATGTATTGTGGTAAGCTTCACTTAAAATTTAGTGTTTGTTTTATTTCAATCAGTTCATAAATAAAAAAGTTATATCAATTTAAAGAATTACGTCGAATAAAGACGGTGTTTATAAACTAAAGTCCACGCGGACGAAGTCGCGGGCAACAGCTAGTATGCAATAAAAATCATCAATGTGTGCCTCGAGCTGCAGACAGGAGGGTGTTCTATAAGCATTCTATACCTACACATTATTATATTGTACTCTTAAACGCCTTTTTTGTGAATTAACCCATAAGCTTAAAATGTTTCACAGTATGTACTGTCCCGGAATGAGCTAAATGCGCGCGTAGCGTGAGGTGTGGGGACACGAGCACACCCCCCTTCCAGCCGTCTCGCCGCACTTGTGCCGGCTAGTTATGTGATGCGTTTGCTCTCTTTCTATTGTTTCTCTTGCGTCATCGATATAACACGTGTTGGGTAGTTTTTTACTATACTTGTTAAAATGAGCGACCAAACCTGATTCTGACTTGTCTGCATCAGGTGTTACAAATGATGATTTTAGTGACTAATATTCATTCAAAACTTCGTAATAATAATATTCGTGTTTTATTTTTGACCGCGATATTTAAATTAAAAATATTGACTTTTACCAATATCGATATACCTATCTTTCACTAAGATCATTGTAGTACAACACCAAAAACAAGTGACATAAAACGGTCACATTCCTTCCGCGCGCATTCAACTCGTTCCGGGACTATACGAAACCGAGTATTTTTAACTTGCGTGCCTCACTTGCGAAACCTAATTATCATATTACCTTTCATTGGCAAACGTCTCCTCTCCCTCTCAACATCTTCACCTTTCCGCATGTTAATTAAGAAAGATTTTTTAATTTTATTTCTACCATAATCCACCACATCGGCTCAACGCGGGTTAGGGGATACACATGCTCCAGATTCTTTTTCATTATTCTCCGGCTCGTAGGTTTTCTCACTATGTTTTCCGTCACCGCCTAGATAATAATTTAAAAATTTGTACTTCTGTAAGAACTCAGTGGTACCTACGCGTCGAGATTTGAATTCGGCACTTCACGAATGACAGTTGAGGATAATACTCCAAGGGTACAGTAACCAGCTCTTTTATCGTCCTCTGCTGGACACGGGCCTCCTCATACACATTGCCTTGTGCATGGGGAATATATAGCCTTAAAACGCCACGCGAATTGGAGACTTGTCAAGGTGGCGTAGTCAGCTCTTTTATGGGTGGTGTAGTTCCTCAGGGCTTATGGTATCGGCCTTGTTATCCCTTAGTCGCTTTTTACCACAACCACAGAATGAGATGGGGTGATGCTATTCTACTCCTAGGGTAGGTACGTCGCTCTAAAAAGAATGGATTCGCAATCGATTTTGTGCGTTCATTCTAGCTATTGAGCCAGCGCGATGTTTTAAGGTCTTTAACACTCTTCGTGGCACTTGATTATAGGCTGATGTTGTTTGATTGATATCCAGGTTAAACCCGACCAAATTCCTAGTGTACAAATAAAAGATGTACCTATTTAAACGACCATCAAATAACGATATAATTTAAGTACATACGCAACTTCCTTATAACTCACTTGATTATTTGGTCAGAGGTTACAAGTTTCAACTGATAACAGTTTAGAATAGACGCTGCAATTTTTGCGTCATCGTTATATCAAATAACATGGGAAAATGATGAAAATGTGTTTTAAAACATTACTTTTAATCATATTTATGTATTTAGTGAGTTTTTCATTGGAAATTAAAGTGGAATCCTCAGAAATTAGTGCGAATAGTACTAAATTTAGTGAAGATGATGATTACGGTGGTAAAAGTAGTCTAGTGTTTGTGTTTGACACGACAGGATCAATGTATAATGATTTGAAACAGTTGAGGGATGGAGCGGAAATGATATTGAAGACTGCCTTGGAAGAAGGGAATATCATAGCTGACTTTGTTTTTGTACCTTTTCATGACCCCGGTAAGTCAAATTCAAATCTTGATATTAAATCAAAAATAATAGGAAACTTGACTGTTAAAATTATTTAATTGAGTAATGTAAGATGCCAACTAAAAATCAATGCGTAAAATTAAAATCCATATCTTGAAATATAAAGGCAACTGATATAAAGGATTTAAAAATCATAAGTTACAAGAGAACTGCAGTATGTTATATATTGGTGACGTTATTCTTCTATAGCACTATTACAACCGTGTATGAGTGGCAGAGACAGGAATAGATTCCCCAACGAGGAAGTTTCATACATGTAATGTAAATAGGTATATTTGAAAATATATTCAGAGGCATAACTTACTACTAATAAAACTATAAATCATTTTGATTAACAACATTTTGTCATTCTCAATCAACGAGACATTAATTATAAAACGTTGAATTTTTTAGATAGGAATAATTTTGATAGGTATAAATTCTTCTTCCCCCTTTTATGTTGCAATATTAGGTAATGGAACTTTTTTCTCACCAGTAACTACCAGTTATTAATAATAGTTATACCCATTGATAAATATGACACTAATTGAATCGTAGGTATTGGTTCCACAATGAAACTAATACATGACGTTATTAGTAGCAAGCCACATTCTACAATTTTATTTAACCATAGTTTCCCCTATCAGCTGTAGGCCCAGCAACCGTCACACGTGACATACAAGTCTTCAAGACCGCACTTAACAACGTTCGTGTTTATGGCGGCGGCGATTGCCCTGAGAAGTCTCTGGGAGGCATTCAACTGGCTCTGAACGTCAGCAGACCCAGGTCGTATATGTATGTGTTTACTGATGCGACAGCTTCTGACCATGGACTAGTGGGCAAGGTGCTGGATGGGATACAAAGGAGGCAGAGTCAGGTAGGTTTCTAGTCAATAAAGTTGATGTAATAGGTATATTAATTATTTTGACCTGTTTATTTAGTCGCAAAACCCGTCCTCAACATCGATCTTTGTCTTGTACTGTGATGGTTGTTGCGTTGCTATATAGAGCAATAAATTCGATACGGTACGCACTTTAGTGATTTTACGGATAATAAATAATGGTCTGACCTTGGATTTGTAAGACCAGAAACAAACACAAAGACAAATAATCTATTCAGACTTAAAAGAAATATCTATTTTTGATCAAGTGTTTGTGTGTCTGGGAATCAAATAGGTACAGGGTCACTACCAACTGGGCTAATTGACGGTTGGTATCGATAAGGCAATGGTCGATATCGGTATGGGGGAAACAAGAATTCAACAGTGCAATCTAGCTTTTATATTCATTTAAATTGTTCAAAATCCACTCCACCAATCCGCATTGCGTCTGCTTGGTGGATCGCGAAGGGAAGACCTGTGCCATGAATTGGGACATTATAGATTGATATTGTAGTTCAAAATATACGCCATTTTGTATCCAGTTTGAAGGATCAGAATTATGTTTGAAGCAGACTCTTAAATCTACTAAGAGTTTGTTATACTTTTTGTTGAAATTATTTTAGCACTTTGTTAATAACAGTAATATTAACGTTTACAGGTAGTATTCGTCTTAACGGGTCATTGCGATGACCTGAATAAGCCGTCGTTCAAAGTTTATCAGCAAATAGCTGCAGCTAGTTCCGGACAGGTTTTCAATTTGAACAAAACCAGTGTTCACAAGGTAAGAATGAAAAATAAACTCATCTTATTGTTTGGGAGTATAATAGGATCAGTAAAGTTCCTCATCCTATTAGGTACCTATACCCCCTATTCCCCATTCCGTTGAGTATAGAGCTTTTTTTATAGGAAAGTAGGCAGATTCGACGGGCAAGCGGCTCACTTGATTAGAAGTGTCTATCGCCACTCATGGATACCTGGAACACCAGAAAGTACCCCGCCGACCTCAAATACAATGAAATAATGAATTACAATAAAAATTCCTTATCATATTTTAGTTTTTAGTTCATATAGCGTCCCAAAAGGAGAACTAAAACAGAATAAAGAAGACTGCTTATAAATGACCTCCTGTCGTCTTTATTTGCTTTCTATTCCCCACCCTTTCGATACTTAAATTCATAAATCCAGTCCTAGATTTTTAAAGGTAAACGACGCATCCAGGTTCGTGCCTTGTTCCTTGTTCGTCATTCCGAGCTGATGTTGGCATGTATCGCGGACGTCACACGGCAACAGTATCCACTTAAGTACCACCAGATGGACTTTCTACTTATCTCCCATCTTCTTTCTGTAAAATTAAGATGAAGAAGAAAACTGGATACCTACTCATTCTTATATGTATTTCAGGTGCTGGATTTCGTGAAAAGTTCAATAAAAGGTAGAACGGTTAATCTCGGATCTCTCGTCAATCCAGCTGGGTATAATCATACGCAAGAGGTAGGTTTCTCTGTGTATAAAAGTACACGATAACTTTAACTATATGGTCCATGCAAACATACTATGTCTGTTCACTGATAGTTAATATAGTATGTATTAATTCATTAGAAAAATATTTTGTTTTAACAATATTTACTGTTAGCCAAACGAGAGGTATCCAATACATAATTTATCCACCTTTCCATTCCAGCCATTATTATATCAGATAACCAAAAAAGTACGTGCTGTTTTTATTATACAGATTTGCAATGGATATTTTTAAATTATTTATTGATAGCAAATTTGGCGACAACTGTTTAATTCCTGTTGTGAAATAATTTGAAATGGCCAGGAACAAAACGTTAATTCGAAGCTTTTTACTCTATGAGTACAAACTTGGCACCAAAGTGGCCGAAGCGGCGCGAAAAATATGTACCGCATTCGGAGATGACGCTGTAAGTGATCGAACAGCACAGAAGTGGTTTAAGAAATTTTCCTCGGGAGATTTCAGCTTGATCGATAAAGCACGCTCTGGAAGACCGAAGTCAAAAACCGCACGAACATTTTTGGTTACCTGATAGATGCATTAAGATTTTTATTAGTTTCAAAATACTCTTATCGTGGTTCATATATTTCAGATTCCCGTGGACAGCACTCTTGGAGAAGTGACTGTATCAGTGTCGGGGGCGAACCCTCAGCTAAAAGTGGTGAACCCCAGCGGGCAGGAAATCACGGGACCACCACAGTTGATCACTACCTTGGATTTATCGGAAATTGTGGTATGTAGACCCCACGTTCTGAATATAATGACGTTTAATATTTTATTTGCACACTGAATTTTACTTTACCTATTTGATCAGTTGCACTTTAAAAAAATAACTTGTTTTATGAATATAAGATAATATGTGATATATTGTTAGGAAATGGACCGTTTCCCAGATATTGAGATTTTAGTGAAATATCCAAAAGAGTAATTTTTATTGCTATTTTGGATATTTCTAATTTCATATTCCTTTATCTTTAAAAGCAAATGTTAGAGATGTTTTATTTATAGGTACAGAATCTTGAAACAACAAAATCACAGATTACCATCGAAACAAAATTTTAAGCAACAAACTTTACTAATTTAAATTTAATTTTTACCAGGTTCATTAAAAGCCCGCACTGTAGCTACGGGCGTCAAAATATTACCACACAGATATTTATTTATTTTTATTGAGCTCCAACAGAATTTTTTCTCATGCTTACAGGTAGTAAAAGTACTAGATCCAGAGCCTGGTTTCTGGTCTATTACAGTTGGTAGTGAGGACGATTACTCTGTGAAAGTTGTAGGCCTCTCCAACTTGACATTCAACCATGGCTTCTCAGTGGAAAAACCGCGCTCCATGGAAGAGACCAGCTATAGGCCGCTGCAAGGTATGTGTCACCTACGAGTATATTTCATTTATTAATTTATCTATACTTTATTTATTATGCTAACAAAAACATGCTTTTATATTTTAATGTGAGTTGTGACTGTAAATTAAATTGTGATTAATTAAATTAAGAAATTAGATTGGGCAACCTTTCGTTGCAGAAATTATTAAGTTCCGTTTATGTATCAACATAACTATTTGTGTGTAAACAACGCAAATTTGTCGTTGAATAGGACTCGTAAAAATAACGCCAATTTGTCGTTAAATAGGACTCGTAAAAACAACGCCAATTTATCGTTGAATAGGACACGTAAAAACAACGCCAATTTGTCGTTGAATAGGACTCGTAAAAACAACGCCAATTTGTCGTTGAATAGGACTCGTAAAAACAACGCCAATTTGTCGTTGAATAGGACTCGTAAAAACAACGCCAATTTGTCGTTGAATAGGACTCGTAAAAACAACGCCAATTTGTCGTTGAATAGGACTCGTAAAAACAACGCCAATTTGTCGTTGAATAGGACTCGTAAAAACAACGCCAATTTGTCGTTGAATAGGACTCGTAAAAACAACGCCAATTTGTCGTTGAATAGGACTCGTAAAAACAACGCCAATTTGTCGTTGAATAGGACTCGTAAAAACAACGCCAATTTGTCTTTGAATAGGATTCTTAAATCTCTATAATTTTTGTTTAAACACTTTTTTCTAAAATGTAGAGAAAAAAAATGTGCATCTTGTTAAATAATTAATAATTCTTTCTCTTTCCTATTTTCAGGAACCTATAATTACATGATGATATCATTAACCGAAATCGATGCACCCGTAGAAGTGAATGCAGCTGAAATACTGAACTTAGAGGGGAAACCTTTATTTGAAATACCCTTACAAGAAATTGATAAGGCGAATAAGATTTATATGACAAAGTTTCTGCCTCCGGATGAGATGTTTTATATTGCTGTAAGTAAAATTAATATGTAGAAATAACAAATAAGAAGGTTCTCCTTCAATTTTGTGAGCAATTTATATACATTTACTTCTGTAAATGCATATAAATTGCTCACAAAATTGATTTAAAGTTTATCATTACTATGACTGTAAAAGTATTAAGGCAAGTTTTCTATGCTAAAAAGTCTGCTTTAGATTTTTTTTTAATAGAAAAAAGATAGCAGACGAGCATACAGTCCACCTGGTGGTAAGTGGATACTGTCGTCCATAGACATCCGCGATACATGCCAACATCAGTACAGAATGACAAACGTTGGCACGCCCCCGGATGCGCTGCCTACCTTTGCAGACTAAGGAATGGATTGGGAAAATGGGGAGGGAGAGGATGGGATGGGATGGGCTCTGGCATATCTCACTCGCTTCCAAAATACGTACGTACATTGGGAAAATACGATAAAATGGGACATGCAGTACATTTCAAGGTAGTCTTCTGTGACAGAAGGGTAACATGGCCAGTAGAGTGCGCCCAGCAATAAAGTGAACTTTATATTTTTGACAGTTTCACCCCTGGATGTTGTTTCAACTATGTACATATGTTTTGACTATTTGAAAACCCTATTTTTGAATTTCTTGTAAATGGGAACATCACTATTTTTGTACTTAAATACCTCATTCATTTAAATTACACATTTGAAGTTTACAAATGTTTTGTTAAATCAAATCAATGTATAACTTGGCATCGTCTTCTATGTTTACACTAAAATATAACAGATATATTTAACCTGGTAACCCATAGTCGATTGTCATACCCTCCTCCACGTTCATAAAAAGCCTGGTCGGTTCATAAAAGCCTGTAAATGAGTTTACATTTTTTTTTCATATTTTTTTAGAATGTGAGTTTCTCTTTTTAGATAAAAGGTCGCGATGAATACAATTTGGAACTCAAAAGGATAGGAGCTACAGCGGTTCAGGTGAAGTTGCCAGGTAATTAACGTTAATTTTATCCTAATTTTTGTACTTTTTATTCCCGAATACATAGATACTGCCTGTCTTATAGGAAATATCCTGAAAATTGGACGACATTTTTAAACGGATGTTGAACGCTATGTTTACTTATTTACTTCATTGCGCAATTTCATTTCATTATTCCATTCTGGTTGTTCCGATGGCGGCAGGTAGCTACGTCAGGGCTGTGAACGATTGTTTCAACTACCCGCATTTTATTTTTTATACACTTTTTTATTTTTTAACCATTTTATCATTTTAAAATATTCATTGCAGATATTCCCTACCTAAGTGCACCCAAAAAGGTATGTATTATTATTACACGATACAATCTCCATATTATTATTTCTGGTTCACGTTACTCTAAAAAAGTAAAATTTGTGATGATCCCTTATTGTTTTCATTTGTAGATAGAAGCGCATTCGCATGAGAGAGTAGTGCTGAAATGCGACGTGGAAAGTCTGGTGCCGGTCAAGTCCATGTGGGTCAAAGACAACACACGATTACAGGAACCTTTATCTAGCTTGTAAGTTTATTTGTGACTTTATCTAAGAAAATGGTACCGTCGATCCGAGTTTTCCAAATACATATAGAAACTTTAGTGAATTAAGAAAACGTAATTTTTTACTTTATCCTTTTCACTCTTTTTTTTAAAGCCCCACTTGCACTGCAAGGCACAGGCCTTCCCTATTAAATTACTGGGGAGTTTTGGGCCACAATCCACCACGGGGGCCCAAGGCAGACTGGTGGATACACAGGCTTCAGATCAGTGGCGGATTAAGAGTTTCGGAGGCCCTAAGCATAGAGGCCGTGTAGGCCCTCTGTTGCTTGGTTTTGGAAGGTAGAAATTATAAAATAAAACAAAGTTCATCAAAATATATATTCGAAATTTATATTGGAGAACAGGGGCCCCAAGCATGTGCTTATAATGCTTATATGTTAGTCCGCCACTACTTCAGATATTTTTTTACTCTGGAACATGAGAGCAAGTGATATTTTTAAAATCGCCATTTAAGTACAAACTCAGTGGTACGGGCCGAGGATTTCAATTCCCTACATTACAAATGACCGTCGAGAACAGATACCCCTAGGCTATCACAGCTATTTTATTGCTCTATTTTTAAAAACATAATAGAGCATGTTCCTATTGAAGCAAAATCTTGAAATATCGAAAGTTTAAATTAGAAAATTTTAACCACAATCAAATAAGCCCGTGTCGACAATACACATGTTAGTGATCTTGTGATTTCAGACAAACGGCTTCAGTAGAGTACGTGATTGAAGACGTGCGCGAGTTCGACGTAGGCACGTACCGGTGCGTCGCCAAGAACGCGGCGGGAATCAGTAATGCGTATACGGAACTTAATTTACAAGGTGAGTACTTATGTTATTTATATCGTGTAATATTTTCTTAAGTTTTAAGTATGTTAAGTTAAGTTCAATTTTAAGTATGTTAGGTTCCGTTAAATAATTTAGTCTTTCAAAATGCAAACGGCGATAAATTAATGTTTTATTCAAAAGGGATATGAGGCTAGTTAGAAGAGAAAGGGTTCAATAGCAACGGGGGGGAGCTGAAATAGGCGGGTATCCATGACAGTTGTGATCAAAGTTGGACTAGCAAGGCGAGCAAAAGTGTTTAATTATGTATTAAGTAGTAGTGAAGTGAATATTTTTATCGATATATCTTTGCTATGCCTAGTAATTAAGTAATTGTGATTAATTAATAATACATACATTCCCTTGGTGTATGAAGTTTATTTTTAAAAAAAGAACCTTATTGCACGTTATGGTACAAAGGACGAGCTTACTGCCTTAAGGCATTCTCTACCATCTAACCTTTGGGTTGATCAGAGGTTGATCATTGGGAGGTGTGAATTTAAACCACAAACAGAATAAATAAATACATACGTACATGTGCAAAAGCGCTAAGTCTGTAATGACGAAAGGTAATGTTCCGTTTATAAGTATGCTTGCTCGAAACCTTTCTAATGTCAGTGGGGACTAGGGATTGCGTTCCAAAGTATGACTGCCTGCGCGGCGAAAGAGTTTGATAGAAACACGGTATAGTAAGAAGAGACTTAGAGAACAGAATTGTCCGCAGAGCGAAGAAAACAGAAAAAAGGAATTTTAAAATTTGGAAATTTTAAGTATAAGTCTTTTTATTGACGAATTTCGGTCCTTCGAGTCGGATTTTCCTTAAACTTCTAGCTTTTATTTTTATATTTTTACTACGAGTAGTCACAACAAATTGCATGATATTATAATGCAATAAAATGAATATGGCACACGGACAGAAGTGTTTACAAATAAATAAACAAAAATACACTCGAAAATTATACAATACACACATATACGTGCGCCTCTCTGTTCAACGCAACGGTTGTCTGATAGAGAATGTCTCCAGGCATTAAGCTCGCCTTTTGTACGATTAAGTGCAATTAAGTTTTTTAAATAAAATAAATAAATAATGAAGACGTTAACCGTAAACGTAACCAGCTCTTTTATTGTCCACTGCAGGACATGGGCCTCCTCAAGTACATCGCCTTGTGCATGAAGGATGCAGGGCCTTACAACTGCACCTTTAGGGCTTGTGGTAGCCGATTTGTTACGCCTTAGTTGCCTTTTACGGTACCCACAGTAAGAGATGGACTATAACTGTTTTTTTAATGGACGAAGGCGGCAGACGAGCATACCTGATGGTAAGTGGATACTGTCGCCGATAGACATCCGCGATACATGCCAACATTAGTCCAAAATGGCACGCCCCCGGATGCGCTGCCAACCTTTGGAGATATAGGAATGGATTTGGAGAAAGGGTTGGGAAAATGGGGAGGGATAGGATGGGAATGGGCTCTGGCACATCTCACTCACTACCGAAATACGTACGTACATTGGGAAAATACGATAAAATGGGACATGCAGTACATTTCAAGGTAGTCTTCAGTGAGAGGGGTAACGTGGCCAGTCGAGCGCGCCCAGCAGCTGTTGGATTGCGGCCGTGCACTCTCCCCCTCAACTGATTTTTATATAGAAATAAGGTGGCAGACGAGCAAATAGTCCATCTGGTTTTAAGTGGGTACTGTTGGTCATGGACATTCGCAGTAAATGACAGTCCAGAATGACAACTGAAAACTGAATGAACAAGTTTGTCCTGCTAAATTATATTTGCGGCTGTCGCTATTTAACCGCCTATTGAATATACTGACGATGAGCTGCAAAATAATTTGTATTTGTCCAACATTGGATTGGCAAATTCTATATTTTACAGTGGATCCGCCTCTAGTGACACTAACTCCAGAGAACACGACATTTGTAACGGAAGAGCTTAATATATCCTGTACAGTATTCAGCGAGGCTTTACTGTTGAAGTTTCAGTTAATTTTCAACGGCACTGACGATCATTATGGTGGGTATAAACTGCTCTATTTTTTTTAACAAACCTAAAAGCGATCTCAGGAAAATATAATTTATACTTTATTATTTTAAAACTTTGACTCGGACACTTTCTTTTTCATTTTTATTTCATTTATTATTTATTTTTCATATAACATAATATTCATAGGTAGGGTTAGTAAGAGATATATAAACTATGCTGGTAAGAAATAAACTTTAACACTATTTACCTATTTTATCATTAGTCCCACACAATTTCATTTGGATGGGACAATCAATCCTATTTGCGGCCATCTTCAGAATTCTGTTGGTGCTGCCCCCTGGATCCTGCCCCATGGAGACGCTACTCGCCTTCGCCTAATCGCATAAAAGTCGTCCGTGCGCTCGGCAGTAAACATTCCTAAGGCACTACAGAAGCGTGGTAGCTCCAACATCATCCTGAAGACATTATTGTATTGGACCCGCAGGGCATTGTAGGCTCTCTGAATGTAATTGACCCACAGACTGCTCGTGTAGAACATCCGACAGAAAGCTTTATAAAAAATGATTATATGTTTCGCACGACTAGAAAATCTGCGGGCTTTCATATTAATGCACACTGCCATTACCCTGCGTTCCCGTTCAATATCGGGATCGTCTTTCAGGTCGTCAGTGACAATGTGTCCCGGGTATTTAAATTGTGTGACTTGATTAAGTATGTTTGGGGTTCTGTTTGGGTTCTTGATTAAGACTTTTTAATAGTTTTATTATCACATTTTATTTCGTCACGTCTTACATCGTTTACAGTCATGACACGAGAGGAGCCGGAAAGGGAAGGACATAGACTAAAAGTATTTTTAATAGACAAACAAATCATAGACTACAACATGCCCTTTTTTCTAAAGAAAAAATATTATTTAACACATTGGTTTTACATTGACGTTTGGAATGACATTGACACCGTGACATAAATTATAACCATATTTTTCAACAAGTTTCGTTATTAAAACAATACAATATTAAATGACAAATTACTGTAAAACAATAAAATTAAATTGAATAAAAGTGAATTAGTGATTATATGCATGTCCAGACTGAATTATTTTACTATATTAATTCCTATTACTAATTGTACACAAATTGTTTATAGTCGTCAATTACATTAATTTTACAAATCAAATTTCTGTGTTTTCTTTAATAATCTACCTCTCGAACTGTATTTTCCATCAGTGCATTGTCTTTCAGCTATACTAGCGTCGTTATTACCCTTCGAGGAAGACATTACACTTTCGTCGACATTGACAAATATTGGAGATTTTAATACATTTTCTGACTCCAGACCTGATTCTACCGATAAGAATGATTCAGAATCTTCACTCTGTGACTTAGAAGTTGGACTTGACTCGTGAAAGAAGACAAATACACAACTATCATCCTCTTCATTTACAATTTTTGACTTTTTAAAGGATTCTGACTCCGACTTATGAATCTCTTGACTTGGATTTACAACATTATAAGTTTGTAGACTTGAACTAGGTTCACAAAACTTAACTTTCTTTTGTTTAGACTTTGTGACATAATTATGACTTGAGTTTTGCTTACATGACTTATAATTGAAGCGAATATGATGACTATTTCTACGATAAGTTACATTATTAAGATCTTTGACAATGAATGATCTTGGATATTTTGTTTTAGACACAATAATACCTTTTGTCCATATAATATCTCTTGGATTTTTCTTAAAATAAATCTGGTCTTTTATGTGAAACTCTGGGTAGGTTTTGCAATTTTTATTATAATATGCTCTAGTCCTTAATAAGTTGCTTTCTTTCTTTTCTGAGTGTTCTGAATGCTTAACAACTTTAGATCTTAAATCATCAAATGTAGGGTAAGGGTAGTGAGGTCTCTTGATTGCTTCATTTAGGTTTCTAGGGTCGAGACAAATTCTTAACCTTCCGTTAGGTTTTTCGACTAAGACAATAGAATTCACCCATTTTGTTGGCTTTTCTACTTTTTCTATGACTTTAAGTTGTTCCATACTCTTCAATTCGTCTTTAAGACGATCTTCTAAAGTATAAGGTATTCTACGAACGGGACAAACTTTAGGTGGTATACAACTATCAATGTCTAGATGAGCTTTATATGGTAGACAACCAAGACCTTCGAATGTTTTTGCATATTTAGAAAGAATTTCTTGTACTGACCTTTCTTGAATTCCGAATACTCTTTTGACAATACCCAGTTTCTCACATGAATCCCAACCAATAATTGTATTACAATCACATTCAACCACAACAAAGTAAAGTTTTGTCGATAATCCATTTTCAAATTCACAATTAAGTAAACAAGTACCTAAATTTGGCACTAATTGTCCTGAAAAAGAAAAGATTTTATTATTTGTTCTAAAAATGTTGATTTTCGAGTGCGTGCTGCTCATAATTTTATCTAATACTTTCCTGCTGATGATATTTGTGTCTGCACCTGTATCAATTTGACATTTGAGTTTATAATTATTGCAACAAACATTTATTTGCCAATCTTTAGTCTTAAGGTTACTTTTATCAATTGAGTTTATGACAAAATGATCAGACATATTTTCTGATTCTTCGTGGTAGGATATGTTACTCACTTTACGACTTGGATTTTCCGATTTTCTGTAAAAACAATATTTGGCGAAGTGATTTTTCTTTTTGCAGTTATTGCATGTCTTGCCTTCTGCTGGACACTTATATTTATGAATTTGACCACATTTTGTACAGTTTTTATTTTTGGGCGATTTATTTCTGCAGTATCGATCCGTTGATTGATTTCTGTACGCATGGTAGTTTCTCTGACTTGACCGATTTCTTTGGACAGTTGACGATGACTTTGCTATATGGACAGTTTCTTTAATAGTTTTTGTGTCTTGACTCAATTTGTTTGATCTTTCTTGTGACAATTCCAGACTTTTAGCTATTTTCATGGCAATTTCCGTTGTTAATTTTTCTTCTTGCAAAAGTTTTTCCTTGATATGTGTGTTTTTTATACCAATTACTAGCATGTCTTTGATGAGTGCGTCTTTAAGGTCTTGAAATTCACACGTGGCTGCTAAATTATTTAATGTTGTTAAGTATTCATCTAACGATTCGTCATGTTTTTGGTATCGCGTGAAAAAGTTAAATCTTTCTACTGTTACATTTGCATGCGGGCTGAATTTTTCGTCAAATAATTTCAAAATTTCGTCGACATTCGTTTTTGTCCTGTCTACGTTAAAACTATTAAATATTTCGATGCCATCGTCGCCAATTGCATTTAATAATACTGCAGTTTGCTTGGCTTGTGGAAATTTTGCTGTTTCGTTAGCGTCTGCGAAAATTTCGAATCGCAATTTCCATTTTTTCCATTTCTCGGAAGCGTTGTCGCCATTTTGTATGGACAACGACTTAATTTGCGTGACGAATGCTTTGTCGGACATTTTATTCTTAATTTAAAGACTTACTGATCCGAAGACTTGCTGAGACCAGTTCTGACACCATGTTTGGGGTTCTGTTTGGGTTCTTGATTAAGACTTTTTAATAGTTTTATTATCACATTTTATTTCGTCACGTCTTACATCGTTTACAGTCATGACACGAGAGGAGCCGGAAAGGGAAGGACATAGACTAAAAGTATTTTTAATAGACAAACAAATCATAGACTACAACAAAGTACACTACCATTTAGTGAAATTGGGGGCACACGATTGGGACCCTTATTTAGGAAGATTATAATCTTTATAAAACTAAATAAACATTTCTATCTATACCTCGTTCGAATCCAATTTACCGAGAACAAAACCAAACCAATGAAATGTCTCAACATTAAGCTTAAATCTAGGGTACTCTCGATGAATCAAATTATGGATAGATAAACATATCACCTCAGCTACCTCAGGCTGCCATGTTGGTTAAAATTTTGGATAAATTGAATTTGGTTACAGGTTAGAGAGTTTTGATATACATTTTTAATTTCTGTTTTTCAGTCACGAACATAAAAGTAGATCCAACCATGGAAGGAATATACACGTACAATAAAACAATAACTGCAAACGATAATAACAGCGGGATGTACACGTGTGTGGCTTCCAATAGAGGTAGCTACCCACAATTATGAAATAAATATAAAAGATCATACTTGCAAATTTTTGTAAAATGGATTATTTTCAGTTTGCGTATACAATGTATATGTGTGTGTGTAATATGTCTGTATGTATTGTTACTATTTTATTGTATTTGTTACTACAGTTGTCGCATTATAATTTATAAGTCAACTAGCTGTGCCCGGCATGCGTTGCAATGCGTTAGATTTTTGTTTGTCAGAAACCTGCGAGGGCGCGCACAACAACTCACCAAAGTTTCATCGAAATCGGATGAATCGATTTAAGAACGCATAGAAGACGAACAAACAAACATTATCTTTTATATATTAGATATTTTAATGTCTCTTTTGTTTATAATTGTGATCTGTTTATTGATATTTTGGTGCTTTTTTATTCGTAACATAGCGTGTTCTACTTCATCTAAATATAACTATTTCTGGTAACAAAGTACAACAATTTACTACTTTAACGCTACCCACTATTTTATTTATAATTAAGCAATGTCACCAATTTCAGCCGGCCAATCAAACGCCACTACACACATAGACTTTAAAAAACCATTAGCACAAATACTAGGTCCACACACACTCACAAAGCAGAAACACACGGACATACAAGTGGTGTGTAGCGTTGAAAACGTGGACATTGTCCAATGGGTGGCGCCCAACGGTAGTGTTGTGAGCGAACATACTGTTAATGGTACTTATAACGCAGTACTAGAGTTGAGGGATGTGAACGAAGATGCCACTTTTATGTGTCTTGCTTCAAGAAGAATATATAGAGGTAAGATTCTCCATAATTCATTCATAAATAGATCTAATTATTAAATGAGCGAGAAAAAATAAGGCAATCGATGGCAGCAAATTTAAAGGTGGGTCTGGTTTAAGTTCTCTGGTGACTATAAACATATAGGAGTCTCACAAATCATCAACTTGGTGATAATATTCTTGTACTTATACCTTGTACCTATAACGTCCCACTACAGGGCACATTAGTAAATTACTGGGGGTTTCGGGACACCACGCGGGCTCAGTGCGGATTGGTGGATCACATACTCCAGATATTTTTATATTTATTAGTAAATTACTGGGGGTTTCGGGCCACCACGCGGGCTCAGTGCGGATTGGTGGATCACATACTCCAGATATTTTTATATTTATTAGTAAATTACTGGGGGTTTCGGGCCACCACGCGGGCTCAGTGCGGATTGGTGGATCACATACTCCAGATATTTTTATATTTATGGAGCGTGCTGGTTTCCTTACGATGCTTTCCCTCACCGCCGAGCTAGTGTCATTTTTTTTTAAATTTGTACTTATGTAGAAACTCAGTGGTGGAATGTTTTTGCGTGATTTAATTAATTACACAATCACAGATTACGTGATTCCTGTAATTAATTAGATCGCGTGCTTGCACGATTTGTCTTTGTCCAGCCAGTTAAATCCAAAAAAAAGGCTTGAGTATGTAAACACAGGATAATACTAGGAAAGGAAGGAACAAAGGAAGCAGACATCTCAATACATGCCAACGTCACATCAGACAAAGACGATGAACGTTGTCAGATACATATATGAGCTACGTACCATTAGGGAATTAAGGATCTGGGAAAATAATTGTGAAGAATGGGCAATAGGTACTACCTAACATTTTAAACTTTCGCGTTTTATACACATTTTATATTGTAAATTGGGTCTGCGTAAATCGCTCAGAACACTGCACTCCAAAACTCCTCTCCACTCAACGTCACTATTATCCCAGGATTGATTAGTTGGGGACCACGTTCGGAGCTTGAAGTTACATAGTGATATAATAATATGCATAGCTGGGCATCGTTAATCAAATAGTTAACTTCGTTAATCGATAGTCCGTTAATAAAAAAGTTAACTTCGTTAATCGTTAAAGCGTTATTTTACGGATGATTTAACGGAAGTTAAAGTTAATCGTTAACTCGTAATAGTAATATTACAACTTATGTTGTTGTATATGTGAAATGAGATGTTTAGGTAGTACATGGAAAATATGAAAGATACAGAAAAAAAAACTCGTAAAAACAAAACTCGTATACAATATATTATTAATATATGTATATATTATTAATAATATGTAATACGAGTATATGAATCGGAGTCTAAATCAGAACTGGAGCTATCAGAATTTTCACTACTTTCGTCCTCACTATTACTGCCTTTCAATTGTATGATAAATGTGTTTCTATTGTGTTTTCAATTAATCCGTCATTCTTCCAATATTGCTCTTCAACTGATATAACATATCTGGAAAAACTTTCCCAGTCATTTGTATTTACTTGAGAAATTGATTCTAAAGTCAAATCTAGTAAATTTTTGAACGATATATCTGCATGCACGTGTTCTCAGACAATACTCTTGATTTTACTCCACGCTACAATTATAGTTTAATGTATCAATATGAAAACAAGTATCGACATGAACGATAAAATGGGAGAATTGCGCGGTCGATACCAGCGCGCGGGCACCACAAGTGGAGAAGCTAGGGAGTGCTGGGGTGGCGGGCCCTCGCACGTACATCATTTCCGTCACGAACGTAGTCCCCATCTGTAAGTGTAGTGATTGAAATTAAGAAATATGAAGATTTCAATCGGAACGATGGATATGAACTGTCAACGTCGATTACCGCGTTTACCTTCGAATACGACTGCGTACACTATTAGTGTAGGTAGTGTATCACGGCTTTCCGAATGTGAAGATCAAATTTGGGGAGTTGATAAAACTGCTTGCAGTGCCTATCCTGGACTACCCGCCTTTTCAGTCAACTCGTGACCGCGGCTGGTGTAACCCGTGCTGAAACGTCCAGTACAAATAAAAGGTAAACAAAAACCTTTAATTTTCCGCGTTCAGACCCGATTTACAATATAAAATAGGTACTACCTATTCTCCATACCATGTCCGTGTCTATATGACACACCAAGTCTACTTTCCGCATTATATTATATTATATCTACTATTATTCTGCTTCTCTGATCCTGTTGGAAGAGAGAATCATGACAACATGACATGAGACTGGATACATCCTATATCACCTCATCACTTTCATTGGACAAGGGAAACGGGATTGAGAAACCAGAAAATGGGCTTTGACAATTGTCACTCACTCTCGAAGCACTTTAGTACATTTTACAGCAGTGTTCTATGAGAGTGAGGTAACTTGGCCAATAAGACGAGCTCAGTCGAATATAAAATGCAGGAAACACCTCTTACCAGTTCTTTAATCTTCATTTTTTTATTTATAGCTGTTGATTCCGTGGCAATAAAAATTCTAATAAAGCCCGAAGTATTGATCGAAGGCGTGAAAAATGTGACCCTTTTATTTGGTGACAAATATGAACTGGTTTGTAAAGTGATTGCGAGACCAGAGCCTAGAATAGTGTGGCACAGGGAAACTGAAAGGTTTCTGAATAATACTGTGAGTATATTAAACTTTTGTTATCGTGGTTGAACATAATCTAATAGAAATGAAAAGCATTACACACTATAGATTTTTTATACATGCCTTACATAAGCTACAGATGGCAGCACTAGTATCAATTGATATTTTCATATCTATGTTTTAACATATAACTCATATTATATAAATGGATTGCTACGATTTTCATTTGTTTTGTGAAGCCGATATTTTGGTGGCGGGTGATAGTGTTTTTACTATTAACAGACGAATCGGTCTACCCTTCATCTAATTTATTTTTGTTTCTACCGTCCACAGTGATTGTATGACTTAGCTACTGCACGGTGTTAAAAACTTGTTTTGTTCGTATTGTTGTAATTGTCATAGGAGACAATATGTCTAATAGGAATTGTTCTAGTACACACATGGATAACCTGAGACTGTTTTAATTATGGAACAATTATCTGTGTACAATCTCTACAATAATTACAATAATGTCGATCTACAATAATTTATTTTAATGAATCATCTCCACCTCTAGTTGTGTTCATATTTCTCGTTACCACCCAATGGGATCTCTTTAGCAATAAGGCCGCCCGGTTGTACTTTTACTTACCGTATCATGTTTCTTTTTTTGTGTTTTTGATGTACTTTAAAGTATACCTATCTGTAAATCTGTAAATTATTTTTCAAATAAACTAATTTTTCAGGTAACACAAATCGGTCCAGACACGTACAGTAGCGTGCTAACATTAAAGAGTACAAATCATACAGTCGCCGCCACATATTTTTGCATCGGCGAGAATTCCGAGGGCATCCACCAGGACAGCATCACTGTCAATTTTAGAAGGAAAATGACACTGGTACGGGGATTTAGAGGCAAGAAAACTTGTTTTTAATGTTTTAAGACCTCTTTCTTTCTGATTTTTGAAGGCTTTCAAAAGATCCATAGACATTTTAATATAGTTAAAATATTTATTTCTTTCTACCTAAAGTTTGTCTGGCAGAGATCGCTATTAGCGATAAGACCGCCATTTGTGTATTTCATGTCTTACAATGTCAGTTAGTCTCATTTTGTTTTTGTGTGCAATAAAGTTTTATCTATCTTTATCTTTATTGTGAAGATATGCGTAGCCAGGATGAAGAAAAGTTTACCTAAATCATCCTATTCCATTTTGTTCTATTCACACATTTTCCTTAATTTTGTTGTAATATAGCATACAATAAAGAATTTTATCTATCTGTCTAATAAATCGCTACCATTTTATCTATCTGTCTAATAAATCGCTACCATTTGATCTATCTGTCTAATAAATCGCTACCATTTGATCTATCTGTCTAATAAATCGCTACCATTTTATCTATCTCTCTAATAAATCGCTACCATTTTATCTATCTGTCTAATAAATCGCTACAATTTTATCTATCTGTCTAATAAATCGCTACCATTTGATCTATCTGTCTAATAAATCGCTACCATTTGATCTATCTGTCTAATAAATCGCTACCATTTTATCTATCTCTCTAATAAATCGCTACCATTTTATCTATCTCTCTAATAAATCGCTACCATTTTATCTATCTGTCTAATAAATCGCTATCATTTTATCTATCTGTCTAATAAATCGATACCATTTGATCTATCTGCCTAATAAATCGCTACCATTTGATCTATCTGTCTAAAAAATCGCTATCATTTTATCTATCTGTCTAATAAATCGCTATCATTTTATCTATCTGTCTAATAAATCGCTACCATTTTATTTATCTGTCTAATAAATCGCTACCATTTTATCTATCTGTCTAATAAATCGCTACCATTTTATTTATCTGTCTAATAAATCGCTACCATTTTATCTATCTGTCTAATAAATCGCTACCATTTTATCTATCTGTCTAATAAATCGCTACCATTTAATTTATCTGTCTAATAAATCGCTACCATTTTATCTATCTGTCTAATAAATCGCTACCATTTTATTTATCTGTCTAATAAATCGCTACCATTTTATCTATCTGTCTAATAAATCGCTACCATTTTATCTATCTGTCTAATAAATCGCTACCATTTTATTTATCTGTCTAATAAATCGCTACCATTTTTTATAGAAAGAAAGCGGCAGACAAGCAGACAGTGTATCTGGTGGTCAATGGATACTGCTACCCTGCAATGTGTTCGCTACATGCCAACTTCAGTCTAAAATTACAAACATTGACACATAGCAGGATGCGTTGCCTACCGCCCGAGATATAGGAATCGATTTGGGGAAATAGTTGGGAAAATGGTAATAGGCTGATTAGTAATGAGATGAGGAAATGTCATCCTGTTATACTTAACGGGATCAGTTTTTACTCATCTCGTTACATTTTCCAACCCTCTAAGGGGGGATGGAGAGTCAAGAGTATAATGTAAGTTACTTTTATTCCACTTCATACTCCATTTGATGGAATATGAAGCGATATAAGGCTTAATAGTTCATTCATGGGAAACCTACACCTACATCCACAGTTTCCCCCGGTCAATACAAGCGAAGCCTGTGACAAAAGCTAGTGCAAAATGAACCACTAAACGTAACCTCTCACCTACTTTACAGACACATTCGTACAACTATACTCACAAATCGAACTATACTGTGGCGTGGACTCGTACCCACCCGCACATATCAAGTGGTATCACAACGGTACAGTTCTACGAACTAGCGACAACTTACATATAACAACCGACAACAAAACGGTATACCTTCAAAAAGTCGGCTTCAATGAGCTCGGGGAATATTCCTGTGAAGCCGATAATGGTTATGAAAGAGTCAATGTAAATGGAGTTCTGAGTGTTTATGGATTAGGTAAGACATTGTTTGTACTCGTATTTACACAACCCGTAACAGGCCTCGCCGCCTATTGAATATGTTGATGGTGAGCTGCAACCGAATTTGTGTTTGTTCCAATGCTATATTGGATTTTTCCAATGCTATATTTTTTTCTACAATATCATTATTATCGGTGTGCAGTCTATAAAACTTACTTAATTGTGACATTATCTAAGAAAATGGACCTTATTTTCAGTTCTAGTTTCACAGACATTAAGATTTCAGTAAAATCAAAAATAATAATTTGATACGAAATATAATTGAGTATCAAAAGGTGACATCTACACTTTTCCATTTATACCAGAAAATGCACCGATTTTTTTGTCGAAACTCGAATTAAAATGTCGAGTTTGTGCCAAAAGTGTAACCTTTTGCCACAAGCTCGTGATATCGATCACTCTGTACAGAATTAGATCTCTTATGATGCAAATAACTACAGACATGGCTTATATTGAACGATTGTATGAACGTACAGACGAAACAGTTGAACCGAAAATTGCAAATGTTACCTTTTGA
Organism: Sesia apiformis; assembly: GCA_914767545.1. Classification (NCBI taxonomy): domain Eukaryota; kingdom Metazoa; phylum Arthropoda; class Insecta; order Lepidoptera; family Sesiidae; genus Sesia; species Sesia apiformis. The sequence continues at coordinate 14,592,096 of OU611965.1, read as the reverse complement.
TTTTAACCTCCATTATTATTTATTGATTTATCTTAAAAATCACATACTTACGAGCATTCTATTTAAACAGAATTATGAAACAACGAAATTTTAATTTAGAAAATCTTTAAGTCAAAATAAATCCATACCGACAATAAGGTACCATTCTTCAGATGACGACACATGTTGTGTTTTCTCTTCAGTAAGTCCATTACTCGTGAAGAATCCAGCAAAGAGGACATTACAAAAAGGAAACTCTACCATAATAACATGTAGGTGAGATTATGTATCATATGAAATATACTACTTTATTTACTCCCTAAAAGTAATGTACACTGTATACGCGGGTGACACTGAAAGTTTTTAGAATGCCAAAAAACAATCTATACTAATATAATAAAGAGAGAGTGCGGGTTTTGTGAGTTTGTGTGTATGTGGAGGGTAATCTCCGGAACCACTGCACGTATTTGAAAAAATCTTTCACCGCTTGAAAGATACATTATTCCAGATGGACATAGGCTATATATTATGTATATATAAGTATTATGTGCAAAAAAATTGCCGGGCATGCAATCAGATATAAAGATAGAAGTTGTTTTATTGCTTTTCGAAGTATTCTCCGCGACAATCGATACACTTTTTCATGCGATGAAACCATTGTGTGAAGCATTCAGCATTCAAAGGTGGCTTAAGAAGGGTGGGCCCTTCTTTAGGTACCTCTTCAACAGCTGTTTGGAAGGCCGTTACTGCTTCTTCTGCATTCATAAAACGTATTATCTCAGTATCTCTTTAATTTTAGGGAATAAATAAAAATTACAGGGCGCAAGGTCGGGACTGCATGACACATTAACTCTACATTTATAGTACTCAAAAATCGCTTCGTACTCTGAACTCCGAATCAAAATCCGGCATTCTGTTTCATGAACAAGGCAAACAGCTGTTCACATACCATACCAGTTACTGTTCTTTTATTTTCTAAATATTTTCTTCACTTTCGTCGACAACTCTTCGAAAGGAAAGACCCACTGCGCAGATTGCCTCTTAGTTTCAGGGTCATGGCAGTAGATCCAGCTTTCATCACCTGTTACTATATCAAAAGCAGTATTTGATTGACCATTGTCGAATTTTTTAAGTATTTGGAGACAACATTCCACGCAGTAGAGTTTTTGAGCATCCCTCAAATTGTGAAAATTCCATCTAGCACAAAGCTTCCTTACCCTTACGTGATCGTGTAAAATAGTTTGAACTCGACTCATACCAATACCTAGTGATGCCCGTATCTGCTTGATATATCGTTCGTTTGTCTGCTTCAATCACGAGCCCCACAGTTTTGATGTTTTCCTCCGTCACCGCCGTTGTAGGACGCCCTTCTCTAACATCGTCATTACCTCAATGGGTACGACCCACGGAGCACTTACTAAATCCTCCGTGGTACGACCACGTTTAAATTCACTGAACCAGTTACAAACAGTGGCACTAGATGGGGCTTTATCACTAAATGCTTACTTTTATAAGTCTTTCATAACTTTGTATCTGATTTGGACCGCAACGAAAGTCATAAAAAAGTCACTGAACGAAAATGTTCTATTGTGAAATTCATTTTTCCGCAAACATTTAATTTTCAAATTGCCGCCAGAAATATAAAAATATAATAAATGACAGCTTTGAAAATTTAATGGCATTTGACAAGCAGAGTTCCATTTTCAAAATTCGAATTTGTTTTTTTCTATCGTTTTGTAGCTAGTTCTAAAAACTTTTAGTTTGACCTACCGTATAGTAACCTTTAACAATTCATTGAACAATAATAACCTAGACGAACTAATATTTCCATACTTTGCTCTACATTCATTCTATTAAATATCTAAATTTTTACTCTAATATGATGTGTATAATGCATGTAGGTATGCATGTATGTATAGTATGTTTATGATTTTGGAGCAGGGTGAACGCTGCAGTTCCACAGCCGCTGGGCTCATCGGACTACCCGAGTTATCCCCCCCACTCACCCACCCTCAGAAGATACCATAAAATGTAATATCAGTGTTTATTTTCCACCCTATACCCTCATATCTCAACGAATAGAAGGCATAATGGAATAACAGAAACTCGTTATTCCATTATACTATTGACTTCTCCATCCCACCCCATCCCCTTCAAGGTAGGAGTGAAAAACTCCTCGCCCAGTAACTGCCATTGCTTAAATTACCATGTTAATCTTCGATTAATTTAAACCCAGTGGCTAGAAAAGTACAAGTGATTATAAACAAGTGTTAAATGACGACAAGTAAAATACATTTGAGATATACTTCAAATGAGAGCTTTTATTACATAGATTTTTTAATCTTAAAGGAATTAATGTCAAAACCGTATGCTAACCATTATATAAACCGTGTTTGTAATATTTTATTTGCTAAAATCTTTTTCATACCTGAAAAAGATTAGATTCTGAATCGTATTGTCACTTGTGATGAGAAGTGGATCCTGTATGATAACCGTAAACGTTCGTCACAATGGTTGAACTCCGCAGACATAGCCAATATCCCAAACGTCTCCATATTAACACTCGCCCCACACGCACGACAGAGAATCTTAAAGTTACAGGAGCTTCGACTGCAAACTCTCCATCACCCGCCGTACTCGCCAGACCTATCCTCTACTGATTTCTATTTTTATTGGAATTTGGATAACTTTTAACAGGGGAAAAAATTTAACTCCAATGAGGCTATGAAAAACGCCTTCAAATAATTCATCGATTCCCGTCTCCAGGAGTTCTATAGCAGAGGCATCAATCAACTTCCATTAAAATGGCAAAAGTGCATCGATAATAATTAATTAATCGATTAATTAAATATACTATAATATTCAAACAAAATATTTTTTTCCGTATTAAACAGCAATTTCAAAGGAAAATGCCTAATAGTAGAATAGATAATTGTATGTTTGTTAGTGGGTTGGCTGGACACCCATACGTTTTTCCCATCGTTCTTTATCAAAAGTAAATGTGAATTTAAAATTTTTTATTCAATTTTTTTTTATAATATTTTTGCAAAATGTTTCTTTCTATCACAGAGTAATAAAAGGCAATCCAGAGCCAACAGTCATCTGGGAATTTAAGGGTGGCTCTTCTAAACATTTTTCTACCCTACCTCGCGATATAAAAATAAATGGCGATGGTTCACATCTGGTAATATCAAACGTGAGCGTCGATCATGCGGGCTTGTATCGATGTATCGCTGAAAACGTTCTCGGAAGAGATGTTTATGTTACATCGCTCGAGGTTCAGTGTAAGTATTTTCTTTATTGCTAAAATAGAACATATATATCTATACATATAATAAAAATGTAACTGATCGCTGTCTGTACATGGAAGATATATGAGAAAAACTATTATTGGGGGCCTTTATCAACGCAATAGAACCCAAAACAATGATTGTTAGAATTTTTGTCTGTTTATCTGTTTGTTTGTGCGCGCTAATCTTAGAAACGGCTTAACCGATTTGGGTGCGGTTTTCACTAATGTATTGTGGTAAGCTTCACTTAAAATTTAGTGTTTGTTTTATTTCAATCAGTTCATAAATAAAAAAGTTATATCAATTTAAAGACGGTGTTTATAAACTAAAGTCCACGCGGACGAAGTCGCGGGCTACAGCTAGTTACATAATATGATCTTTGATCTATATTATAACATGATCCATCTATAGTAGATATGTTAATAATATCATTGACTTTTATTACTATTTTTTATGTAAAGAAGGTGATAGGCCTTTTATATTCTAAATCGGGTCGGAACACGTATAATAAAGGTATTGTATACTTTTTATTCCTACTCGACGTTTCGGCACGGGTTACACCAGCCGTGGTCGCGAGTCGACTGAAGAGGCGGGTAGTCCAGGATGGGAGCTGCGAACAGTTTTATCAACTACCCACATTTGATTTTCACATACGGAATGGCTGCGACACACTATACTAATAATGTCCACGAACGTATTGAACGGTAAATCGTAAGGTTTAAATTTATAATACGCGTTCAGACGCGATTTAGAATATAAAATGTGTACAAAACGCGAAAGTTTAAAAAGTTGTAAGGTTATCACCATGTTTAACGCTAGCAGACAGTCCACCTGGTGTCACTGCAACATCTACGATACACGCAAACATCAATCCACAATGATAAATGTTGGTGTATTTTGATGTATGTATTCTGATCATATGTAAACTACAGTATATGTGTATCATACGTATGATATCTATGGCCTATGCGTAAGTCCAGCTTGTCAATGGTATGTCATATCATAACCGACCGTGTCCTTGTATACTGTTGAAACAAGAGTCGAGTCAAATACATATACCTATATATCAGATATTAATGATTTATTTTTATGATACGAAATCATCCACGAACCCACTACTCGGAAGACCATCACATAGATGACCACCACAGATGGCACCCATAATCATACAGCCATAAATGTCCCCTACCTATAAGAGTGGATTTGAAAAAGGGGTTGAGAAAAATGGAGAATAGGAATATAGAGGAGTTTCTCTCTTTCCATTACAATGGAATGTAAAACTAAAAAGTATTATCATTTAATTCCACCTTTCTATCTGTTACTATTAAATTTGGTTAATCAGTACTCAAATTAATTCATTGATATGGTCCTACGAGCCCAATAAACTTCAACAAACTTTATAAGACGTCATTTAAATCTGTTATATTTTGCTTAAAGTCAAATCGGTTTTGAATTCTGATTTTGTTAAAAAATAATTATAAACCTTACAGTAGTTTCTTTAGGCCCTACTTTACATTGTCCACAAAACCTAATTACTTAAATCGTACCAAAATTACACACAATTAATTTGTGACCATAACTGTTTCCATGGTCAAATATTCGACTGTTATTTATTTAATAAGCAGTTACTGTCGTTCATACACCTGGTCATATGCAAGGGATTTTTTCAGTCCCCCCACAATTATCTCCCACTTCTGAAGAGGAATCAAGCAGTGTTGTAGAAGACATGCCTCGTTTAATACAGGCTGGACTAAAGGTGAAGTTCTCTTGTAAAGTGGTGGGGATGCCCCCTCCTATGGTCGTATGGACTAAAGACGAAAGGCCCATTGTTTACTCTAATAATATGTAAGTTATATATATATCTATTTTTTTTAAATAGAATAATGGCGGCTGTCGATCGGACAGTGCGCTTGGTGGTGTGGATGGTGTCGCCCGCAGACATCCACAATTCATTTTCAGCCCAAGTTGACACGCCCCCCAATGTACTGCATACCTTTGGAGATTTAGGAATGAATTTGGAAAAAGGTTAGGGGAAATGGGGAGGGATAGAATAGGATGGAAATGATAATGGTCTCTAGCATATCTCACTCACTACCAAAGCACGGACGTTGGTTGATGGAATAGGATTTGGTGGTAAATGCAGTACATGTCGCGATGGTAGTGTTGTATGAGTGGTCACGTGGAGAGTCGAGTGCAGTCCGGCGTCTGTGATGTTGCAGCGTGCATATACACCCTGTCAAACAACCTATACAGTTCGTAATATGGGTTTAACATATAGGGTAGTTATTAACCATTTATTCCGTGGTTTGCCACTGGTGGCACAGATAGGAAACAAAAATCCGTGTTGTGCCACAGAATGCTTGCGAGCCGCGGGTAACAAGTAAATTATACAATCATACCCACTTGTAATTTGTTCCATAGAAATAACTTTTTATTTCAGATACCTAACTGACAACAACGACCTGATAATAGACAAAGCAACGGTATATGACACGGGATTATTCACTTGCAACGCTACAAGTTCTTTAGGGTCAACACATAAAAACTTCACGCTCGTTGTCTATGGTAATTATTAATTTGTTTATTTTATTCATCTTATTTTATTTTAGTTCCCAAAAAGTTTGTAATCGTGGGAATATTCAGTAGACCATGCTATTTTCTCTGCTTTAAGTAAAATATTGATGATTTGATATCTGCACTATAACGTCCCACTGCAGGGCACAGGCCCTGGGGGGGGGGGGGGGGGGGGGTTCGGACCATAATCTACCACGCAGGCTCAGTGCAGATTGGTGGATGCACATTAATTTTTATTTCTTGGACATGCGGGTTTCCTCACAATGTTCTCCATTACCCACGAGTTAGTGATAATTATAAAAAATCACAATTAAATAGAAACTCAGTGGTATGGGCCTAGGATTTGAACTTACGATCACACAAATGTGAGTCGTGTATATACATATCTCTAGGCTATCACCGCTCTAATCAAAATGTGATAACCAAAATTATTCAAAACACTAACACGTCACTCTCGTCCACAAAGCGTGGTCAGACCACGACTTTGTGGACGAGAGTGACAAACCAACTTCGGAGTGTTGATAAAGCAATCAATTCAACAATAATTTAAACTCAACTTTAATCTGTTTGTCATATAATTAAAAATAGCGTAATAAGCGTTGAACGACCATGAGTGGCGATGTATACGAGTACAACGTATCACCGATATAAAGCTAAACATGTCAACCAGTTTAAAATTTATGAAACCGTTCTGGCGAAAAATAAAATTACTTGGAATAAATCAAAAGTTAGAAAGGTTTTGTGGTCCTGTCTGAAACGTTCATAGTGCTTATTACTCAGACCGGGCGTCTGGTGCACGCAACGCATTTCGGTCGCATTATATTATTCTACCCTCGTCGCCCGAAGTGCGTATACTGGACGTGCGAGCAGTACAGCTTCGAAGGAATGCGATAAGCGAGCACTAGGGCTGACCGTGTAAGCAAATTATGTCGATGTCGATTGACATTATAGAATATTAACAAATACATATATATTTAATCAGGTAGCTAGCGGTGAGCGGATGGGCATTTCCCCCGCTTCCTCACCTCATGCCGCAATGCTCAACTGCTCGCGCGCGTGGTTGTACTGGAATTGGTCTATAAATTATGAAAAAAAAAACCTATTGTAAAAACTGGTACAATCAATTCTACTCTCGATACTGAATAAACTAGTATATTTAGTAGGCCTCTTAGTAGGTAGGTTCTCTTTAGTAGGTATCTAAAGAAATTGTCTTTTGGTGTAATTATACTCTTAAATACGAGTAGTATGTAACTCTTGAAAGACAGTTACAATACCGACCCTATCCAGTCTTATTTCAAGGTTATAGTACTGTTTTTCAGTATCTCCGACGATAGTGCCGCCGGGTATTGAACCGCAACAGGAGTTCCTGGAAGGGCAGTTGGTAGAACTACCTTGTCGGGCTAACGGCGTCCCCACACCGGAAGTAGTGTGGCTACAGAATGGACAACCGGTTAAAGCGGGACGGAAGTACATTGATGAGTTTGGTGTAAGGTGTGTAGCAAGCAGTAGCGTAACAATAGGGTGGCATAGCGGGCAAAATGCCCCCAGTCAGAGGGGGCCCCTGACCCGAGAGGGCAGCGAGCACGGGAGGATCCTCACATTTATTTTTATAAAATTTAATATAAAATAGTTTTGTTTTCAATAAATTTTAGTTACCTACTAAAGTACATACACATGTATCAAGGTTCGAATGCGGGGATTGAAACTTTGGATGAGCTTCTTTACATTGAGGGAGGGCCCCATCCTATGAATTTGCCACGGGCCTCAGCGGTATAGTTACGCCACTGGTAGTAAGACTTTAAAACATATCGGATGGTCGACATTTTTGGAACATGATTTAAAAGTGTTTTTAAAAGTTTTTCGTTAATCAAGAAAAAAAATATCTCTGTCACGCCATTGATGGACCAATTAACACTGCTTTAACTTATACGTACAGGGGCTTCCTAACTTGAACACACTATACTATTCTTTGAATACTTTTTTTTTCCAGTTTTAACCAATATAAGATAAGATAAGAATTTATTTAAACGTTTCATAAGGTACAGTTTTACAAAAACAAGATAAACCCTAGACCTCACACTAGGAGATATCCTTATATCCTGAGGACTTGCACATTCTATTCTCATAAATTGACATTATGTATATTTATAAAATGAAAATTAAATAATATTAAATAGAATAATTTAATATTAATAATTAAATCGCCATTGTGAACAATTGTCGAACTCTTAAGTAGTCACAATCCAAATAAAGTTGATCTGTAGGGTAGCGATAGGGCTTTTTGTAGGCCGTCTTTAAAAGAGCCCGCTGTGCGCGTTCTAATTTTATAAAATGGCTTTTAACTGCGGATCCCCGGGCCACAATACAGTAGGTGATAGTCGACTAACACAAGCCGAAGTACACCATCCTCAGGATGGCAGGGCTTGCTATAGATCTTAGTCGTCTGAATACATACATCAATTTCCGTATTCCACCACTGAGTGTTTCTATCTGTTTTTTCCATGATATTTGACTGTCTATGAAAACACCCAGATCTTTTATATTATCTTCATTTTCTAATGTAGGATATTGGCAGCACAGGTTATCGAGGTCGTAACAAAATTTTTATGTGTGTACATAACTATTTCTTACAATATGTTTTTAGGTATTCTATTTATATTTGATGTTGTTGTTTGTTGCTTATTGTATTTAAAATGAGTTGTTACAATAAGAAATTATAGTATTACCATAAGTACAAAGGTTGACTTATTCCTTGAAGTAATCTCTTCCAGTCAACCTTAGAATAACCGAGAGGAGTTATGTCATTAAAAAACAGGCTGCAACATTTGAGTTAGAGCTTGACGGCTAAGTAAAATTTTCGTTTCGTTCTTCTGCTTAAACGAAGGTTCACTGATAGAGAATTCTACAAGGCATTATAAGTTCGCATAGCAATTAAACAACTTTAACGGTTTAAATCGCGTATATGAATGTATATAATATATGTATATGTATATAATCGCGTATCGCGTATATTAAATATACGCGATTTAAACCGTTAAAGTTGTTTAATTGCTATGTATAGTAATCGCGAAAACCTAAGAAAATATTATTATAAGTTCGCTTTTGTACAATATTTCTTTGTACATTACAATAATTGAATAAATACAAAATATATATTTTAAGTACCAATAAGAACTAAATAAGAATACGAGTATTATGTTTTCTCTCAGATTTGTCGCCAATTTAACCGATTTCGGGGAATACACATGCGTCGCTAAAAACCTGTACGGAAATACATCGAACACATTCACCATCTACATTTGGGGTAAGGAAGAAATAAATATATACCCAAATATAATATTATAATAAGGATTTAGTTTATCGACTATGCTATCAGTTTATGTCTCCTCACTGCTGTCTCTCCCTATCTTGTTTATTGAAAATATATCAAATCATTCATTCTCTAAAAATCATAATATACAATATATCATACAAACAAATATATCATTTCTATAAACCATGTTTTTCTACCTCACACACACAGACCTGATCGTTGGTTTCCCAACACAACAACAAATTCCCTAAGAAGATATATTCTCATATTGCATTTTATTAAACCCTTTTATGTACTACTAGCGATGCCAGCGACTTCGTTCACGTGAACATGCAATTCCCGTGGGAACTTTATAATACCATCAAAATAATGACAATAAATATCGACATTTATCGGTCACTGCACTAGTTATTTACGGTAACATTCCTCAGAATCACACGGAGCTCGTGCGCGGGCAGTAGCTACCTGAGATATGTACCTATAGGTTCCATTGCGATTCTCTATCGACCCCAAAAACATATCCCATGTCCACCTGCTTCTTAAAATAAAAGTCCCTTGTATCAAGAAGGCGGTTCCCCCAGGTTGAGGCCCTTCCATTGCATTGCGGTTGGGTTGACCCCTGCGATTACCCCTAATGTGGGTAACTCGGGTGCGTAATTAGCTTCTTAAAATGAAAGAAGGTTTAAAATCGGTCCCGTGAGTTTACCTCTCACATAAAATCAAAGACAAAATAAATTTATAATTTCTCTTCATAATATGAGTATATATATTAATCTTCAAGTGATTTTTCTTTCAGTGTCTCCATACATAGAACCACCGTTAGAGGTAACAACAGATGTACTAACCGGTTCAAACGCAACTCTACAATGTGACGCTACGGGCTTCCCCGTGCCTACTATATTTTGGGAGTTTCGAGGTGAACTTCTGACAGAAAATACAACCGATTTAAGGTAATTGTATCCATTTACTAAATCTACATCTACTAAATTTTGTAAATATCAGCCTATAACGTCTTTATGTAAGAGACAGGTCTTCTATACTATCTAATTGCAAGGGTTGCAGGCCTTAGTCGACCACGCAGAACCAGTGCAAATTGGTGGATACACATGCAAGTTCATCACAATGTTTCATTCACTGGCGAGCTAGTTAGTGATTTATGTCTAATGTATTTTATTTACTGTTATGTCTAATGTCTTAAATTATTTAATCATACAATTTTTTAACATATTTTTTACAGTTAAATACCTTATTAACTGACAAAACACCTTGCTGAATTTTGTTTGTTTCTTTTGCAGTTTTAATGACGTTGGAAATGTGTTTATAAAGAATGCTAGTTCTGTACACGAAGGAATTTACTCGTGTGTCGCTGAAAATTTAGCCGGGGTCGCCAAGAAACTCATACGGTTCAATGTTAATGGTAATGTTTATTACTGTTCATTCATGCGAGAAGAAGAGTGCACGCTGCTTTCCCGCAGCCTCTGGGCGTGCTCGACTGGCCGGGTTACCCCTCTCTCACTACCTTGCACCTTGAAGACTACCTTGAAATGTACTGTATTTCCCACTATCCTATTTGTCGTACGTTTGTCAGCAGTGAGTGAGATAAACCAAAGCCCATTCCCATCCCATCCTTCCCCATTTTTCCAACTCTTTCTCCAAGCGTGTCAACGATTGTCATTTTGGACTGATGTTGGCATGTATCGCGGATGTCTATGGGCGACAGAATTCACTTACCATCAGGTGGACGTATGCTCGTATGCCACCTATTTTCCAAAAAAAGTACTTTCTTTCTGTCATTATCTTCTTCCCTTGTTTTTTTTTAAGTCTATCAATTGTTCATTAACGCGTTATGTGCAAAATTCAGTATGCATATAGGTAATATTAGTTCAACACACTGAATTGAAGTGCAATGAATTTTTTTCGAAATAAAACCTTATTAGTCGCCATAATGTTGTGGGGGTGTGACGTCATCCGTATAGAAATATCTTTTCTCAACATTAGTTTGATGTTTGTTACTATTGGAAATACGTCACACCGGATATTTCATGGCGGCTAGCGTTTTGGCGCCTTTAACACTATCTGAGGATATTTAATGATTTCATTAAATGGAAATGAAAATATCGATTTGTTGTTATGATTTATTCCATAATAATACTCGTAATACAATGGATATGTTCTTAAGAATTTCATTAATAAACCCTTATTAAAATCATTTATAATACATATTTCAGAGCCACCTATGATACTTCAAGATAACTACACGGGTCCTTACATAGCGACTGATATGGATACTGCATTAATGATATCCTGCAACGCTACGGGCAAACCTAAACCTTATGTACTCTGGGTTAAGGACGAGTTTTATCTTGACAAAGGTAAAATATATAATTATGTGTAGATGTCCATAGTTTCTATTTATGTATACGAGTGAGTAATTTACATTTACTCAACCAAAGCAAATATTCAACTACTTTAAATAGTTTTAAATAATTTTAATATATTTTTATTATTGAAGCATTACCAACACAAATGCAAGCGGAGGAAACAAGCACAACAACAATTTGTGTTTTCCATTTTCTAGTTTAAAACTGTACCTACGATCCTTTTTCTATATAATCTAATGGTTGACTAATAGACAATGCCTTATGGCATTAAGTGTACCTGTGCAAGAAGTTCAAATAAATAAATAAACAATAATTATTTGTCAGTTACACAAGATCGATTGGTTTAAGTCACAAAACAAACAATGTATTTATTTGTCGACTTTATTAATGAAATCGATAAAATACACCTCCCGCACACAGCGTCACGTGTTAAGGCCATACATCTCTCACGCACGAGACAATGTCCATATTCTGCGGTGGCTACTAAAAAGGCTGGTACATACCTAGTTACATGGTACAGGTTTTCATTTGGTTTATTCTACTAGCGGTGCCTGCGACTTCGCGTAAACTTGCGATTCCCGTGGGAGCTTCATATTTAATCTAGATAAAAAGTACTCTGAATGTCAACACGGCACATAAGCTATAACTGTACCGAGTTCCATTAGTATCCGTTCAGTTGATTTTGTGTGAAGCGCATTCAGACAGACAGAACAAAATTTTTTAATTCCATGGAATTCGGTCATTTGTCATTTTAGGACACTTCAGTCGTCTTCAATCTTTTTTATCTGGTTCTTTTTTAGATACTTACTTGCATTTCAGCAGTTTTCTAAATCTATACCTACATATACCTAATAATATATACCTAATAAAATCGTAAGAGAGCAGTGTCTGTCTGTATATTGCATATATTTTTGGAAAAAGTCGTTGCAGATGAATGATCGAGAGCCTAAAACAAAAAAATGGAATTTTTGTCTGTTTGTCGCGCATTATGAAAAAAACCACGGGACTGAATTTAACGAAACCTCGCATAGCTACATAGTTCATGTGCCAGGATAACATTTAGAGTAGGTATAAGATTTTAAACTTTTGTTATCGTGGTAGAACGTTATTACTATAGCCGATTTTTAGATCCAGTTACATGAGCCGTGGTCGCGGCGAGACTGCGGAGGCGGGTGAAGGTGTTGTTGCTATTGACAGGCAAATCTGTCTACCCTCCGTCGTGTTCGTTTTTGGTTCACCCGCCCACACTGAACTTGTTTTTATTGATTAAGTTCCTTGCACACTATACTAACAATATCATCACACACACGCGAGTTTGAAAACGCATCTACTTCTCTGGGTTTGCAAAGTTCAATCACTGGGCCCCATGTAAGTGCCAACTTAAATCCATCCTCGCGATTGAAATTTCGGCATTTTTTAATTTTTATAACCTCACGGACAAACGCGGTATGTAATGGCGTTCAGTTGAAATTTAGAGTACTTTCTATTCAGATCCATTCTATAGAGTTCCCACGGAAATCACTAATGTTTACGCGAACGAAGTCGCGGGCACTGCTAATATTATCTATATCTATACTAATATATAAAGAGGTCTGTGTGTTCTACCGCCTGTATAATGGGGAATGCTCTGAAGAATTATTCAATATAATTCCCACCTCGGGTTTCTACAACCGCACCTCCCGTCACAGAAGTGCGGTCCATCCGCATTTCCTAGATACGGAGGTGTCGCGTACTGTTCGGTCCAAAAATTATTTTATATCGCGAACCCGTAGGCTGTGGAACGAACTGCCTCAAGAGGTCTTCCCATTAAACTACGACATGGGGTTCTTCAAGAGAGCTGTGAATAGGATTTTGCAAGGTCGGCGGCGCGCCCGCATACCCCCTGGTGTTGCAGGTGTCCATGGGCGGCGGTAACACTTACCATCACGTGAGACCGCTTGCTCGTCCGCCCTCTACTCTATAAAAAAAAAAGGTAAAATTGTGAGTTTGTAGGTATGTTGGGGATAATCACTGGAACTACTGAACCGATTTCAAAAATTCTACACAAATAGGAAGCTACATTATCCGTGTCTAATATAGGCTATATTAAATTTTGAAATTATGAAAAAAAAAATAAAGAAGAACTTATAAAGCGAAGCAAGGGCGGGTCGCTAGTATGTAATAAGTTTATATTTACTAGCAATACCCGCAACATTATAATATGTATGGTTAGCTTGATTCCCGTGGAAACTGTAATGGATTTAAATAAAATTACCCTAAATATTAACCCGGCATGTAAGTTATGACTATGCTGAATTTCATTAAAATCTTTTCAGTGGTTTTCGCTTGCTGTGCATTCGGATGGACAGACAAACAGATGGACAGACAGTGTCAAAAATGTCGGGCTGTGTATCATTCATTTGCAACGACTGTTATTTTTCAAAAATATTTCATGTACAGACACAACTGATACGATTTTATTATTTTGATATAGACTTTTTCTATTTGCGATACAGCCAGTACCAAAAGCAGCATTTTTAACGTTTAGTAAAAAAGGTTTTTGGCACGTATAATGCCATAAGTTAGAATGATGCCCGTTACAATTTATTTTTCTCCCACACTAATTGTTTCGACATTAACATTATTAAAATGTGTAACTTAAAATTAAAGTAACTTACGATACGATACGAATTACATAAAAAATACGATTTTACTTAGCTAAACCTTGGAAACCATAGCTAAATTTTTTTTTTATTTTATTAGAACTGCTTACTTTTTTTATTAGTTATTAATGTCGGATTTTTACATGTAGAACTGTCAAATAGAGTGACATTTGTACAGAGATGACACTTTATTGATTTGTACACTTTATTGACATTTCTACGTGTCATATCCCTGACTGTAATAAAAAATCCGATTATAGTTTCTTCTTATTATTTCTTATTAGTCATTTGGTAACACCGAGAAATGTCATAATTCCATCGAATTAAAAATCAGGGTATAACAATTGTTGTTTTGGACTCTACTCGTATCACTTGTACTTTATACAATCATTTTTTTTCAAAAAGTATTTCATGTACAGACACAGTTCTGTCACGATTTTATTATATGTATAGATTATAATTTCAGATGTCCGTTACGACATAGACATGGAAGGCACTTTGACAATCAAACAGCCGACTGTGGACCTCAGCGGTGTATACACTTGTATTGCTAAAAATAAACTGGGTACAGTGAACAAAACGGCGTCGGTCGAGATATATCGTGAGTATATTTTAAATGCGTCCGATTTTTAAGCTTAATCCGTCGATTTAAGATTCAGAATATTATTAATCGTTTATTTTTTAAAATACACATTATTGTTGTTTGGTTTCGATTTACCGACCGTAGTCACAAGTTGGTAGTTACAGTCAGTACGTGACCACGGTTGGTGCAACCCGTCCAAAATTACAGCTAAACTAATCAAAATATCTAGTTGGTTTTATGCGCACTGACCGTGGTTACGTACTGATAGTAACAGTTACCAAGTAAGCACCTTCAGTGCTACCCAATTGAAAATTCAAATAAACTGATAATTTGTTGCTTTTTTCAGTCGGGTTACACCAACTGTGCTCACAAACTAATAGTAACAGTTAGCACGTGACCACGGCCGGCTCAAACCATCCAAAACTTCAACTAAACTAATTAGTTGTGTTGCTTCTTCAGTCACATTGCATTGACCGTGGTCACAAACTAATAGTAACAGTCTGCACGTGACCACGGTCGATCCAACCTGACCGTGGTCACGTGCTTACTGGCAATTTCAAGTAGAGTAAAATAGTTAAAATAAACGCATGTATAACCCATTTAATACAAAAAGTGAATATCTAGAAAGTTTGGATGTTGTTTTATTAATTAGTTTTCTCTAATCAATTTACTCATATGATGTGTTTAAAGTAATTAAAACTATTAAACTGTATGATCGTTAATACTCTTTGTTGTATTAGTGGTCATATCGGGTCAAAACACGCTCAATATGCAACATACGGCTTAAAGCCTATATATATTTGTATTATTATAGCGATACCGACACAAATGCTAGCAGAGGAAACACAGACGAGCATCACTTTGCTCGAAGGATCAAACGCCACCGTCCAGTGCCCAGTGAGAGCGGCACACAACGGTGTAGTCAAATGGTACAAGGTTCGATGTTCACTATAAACATCATACACGCACTATCACCATACGCGATCATACCGTAACCAGCCATTGTGTCGTCCACTGTTGGACATAATCTTATGCATGAGGGATGTATGGCCTTACAACGGCACGCTAGCCAAGCGGGTTAGCGAGTCCACAGTTTTAGAGGCGGTACAGTTCCTCGGGGCTTTGTTATCTCCTAGTCGCCTTTTATAACACCCATGAGAAGAAATGAGGTGGTACTATTCTCAAATCGGTCGACACATCACGATCATACATAAGGTTGAATTTGTTTTAACTTTTTTTATAACCATAAGCTGTTACGCAAACAGACAACGACGTATCAAGTATCCACTTAATGAGGCGACAGTATTAAGATTTATTTATTTTTATTTTTAAAAAATCATTGTACATTTTGGTATAATAGGCGAGCTTTATGCCTTAAGGCATTCTCTACCAGCTAACCTTTGGGTTAAACAATATGATATATTGTATCCACTTGATATTGTCGCCCTGAGACATCCGCAGTCTCTTCATACGAAGAGTTAATCTGATGCGATGGAATGTTAAGTGTAATGGGTTGAACTCGATGAGTTGGATGCGATGGATTAGGACTATAATCCAGAGGAAGACTAATAAAAGACTTCCCCTATACGAGATAGGATAACATGGCGGAAGGTCGCTGAAACGGGAATGAACAACTCTCATTGACATTGGTATATCGATATACATTATGGTAAAATGTATCAATCAATACACATTAGTAACTTTTACATTAAAATCTATATTAACGGCATTTAAATAAACCTATAATTTATTTTATCATTTCAGGACGCCCAATTAATATCCCAAGGCACCCTCCACTTCCCAAACATAACCCGCCACAACACTTCCCAGTACGCTTGCGTGGTCACCAACGCCGTCGGCTCCTCGTACGCTTTGTTGGGAATCAGTGTGGAATGGTTCCCACGGTTTGTGAACGAACAGATGGAAACTGGGGAAGTGGTGAAGGGAGATGATAAGTACTTGGATTGTGAGGCTGATGGAAAACCGTTGGTGAGGGTAGGTGGAGAAAACTTTTTAATATTCACCGTCTTTTCCAACTGGTGCAAGTGAATTTGGTTCACAGTTTTTATGTATTTTATTGAAATTACATTAGTTATCATATTTGCGTTGTTAGTTAACAGCTTGCGCCGTCCCTCGCCGCGTGAACATATCACTGTGAATATATGTTTATTTCTTAAATAAATTACTGAATGTCCATAACTGCTAATCATCTGTAGGTAGGTATGGATTAATTACCGATGTGATAAACGGAATAGAAATAAAATAAAAACAAAATGACATTTTGCGATATTTATGTACTTTGATAACAATGTAGTATACTGGCAAATCTTTTGTAAAATTAATAAAAAACTTTCGGTAAAATTATTCGGTATGTATGTGTGTGTATTTGTGTCCGCGATTATTTACAGACAAAATGGCTGTTCAATTCTAAACCCTTACTAGGCGAGGACAAAGAACGATTAAAATTGATGAATATACAATTGCACCAGACCGGGACATATAAATGTGTCGTCAGCAATAAACACGGGACTATTGTAAGGAGTTTCATTTTGGATGTTTTAGGTGAGTAATTTAATAAGAACAAGATTTTTGTAACAATATTTTTTGTTACAGTCTATGTTTTTGTTTATTTATATTTCAGTACCTCCATTTATATCGGAATTCGACTTACTGGACGTGCAGCTGAAAGAAGGCGTCAACGCGACCCTGGAATGTAACGTGAAAGGGTCGCCGAGGCCTGATATCAACTGGACCTTTAAGTAAGCACATTTTTTGACTAAACATTCATTCTTGTTGCCTTTATTGAAATAGTAAAAAAAAAATCTGAAGTAATCTTGAGAATATTTAACGCACATCTGATGGCATGGTTTCTGTCACATGTCTTTAAAACGTAAGATCCCTTCATAATACAAGGTAACACAGGATGCATTGGTTGCCTTGGACTAAGTTATTTTGCTTTTGATCTGAGTCCAAACTGTTTCTTATAAACAAAACGGATATGAACCGTAACTTAAGTTTAACCCTGAACTTCACTATCATAAAGGCAAACATTGGGCCAATTAAACATTTTTTTTTATGAACGAAGGCGGCAGGCGAGCATACAGTCCACCTGTTGGTAAGTGGATACTGTCGCCTATAGACATCCCCGATACATGCCAACATTAGACCAAATGACAAACGTTGGCACGCCCCTACTACTTTTGGCGCTGCCACTTTTGGATATATAGGAATGGATTTGGAGAAAGGGTTGGGAAAATGGGAAGGGATAGGATGAGAATGGGCTCTGGCACATCTCACTTACTACCGAAACACGTACGTACTTAGGGAAATAAGATAAAGTGGGAAATGCAGTACATTTCAAGGTAGTCTTCTGTGAGAGAGGGGTAACGTGGCCAGTCGAGCGCGCCCAGTGGCTGTTGGATTGCAGCGTGCACTCTCCCCCTCAATCATTCGTTGTTTGTTTGTTTAATTACAACCTTTTTCTGGTTCACAATTGTTTTTCTGAGACGAATTAGTAACATTTTGATTAAGGCGGCGACTGCATTAAGTCTTATGTTTTATGCCCTATGTATATTGAGCTTTCACTTGTCAAAGATCGATGTCAGGCACCAATTTGAAGGGTGATTTAGTATTTTACAAATATTTAAAAAAAAAATTTAGGATTAAAGTTGTAGAGCTTCGCGAGTCCTATCCAACCATGTAAAGTTTACATTGTAAACGAAACAATTTTGTGCCCGAATTCATTCATTTGATTAAGAAATGCACCCTACAGTTTGTCCACTAATTTCATTACATAGATCTCGAATCTTTTTTTTTAATGGCAATATTTGGCGCGCTCCCGGATGCGTTGCCTAACTTATGGATTTGGAGAAAGGATTGGGAAAATGGGGAGGGCTATGATATTAATAATAGTATCTCTAATAGTATTTTTCCCACACAGCAACACCAATTGGCACATCGTAAACTCATCCTTAACCACTACGAACTTAACAACCGAATCTGAAGGCTTGTTCCGTTGCGATGCGACGAACAGAGCCGGGGCGGCCCACATAGTGTATAGAGTGTTTGTCGTACAAGCCGCCAACATACAGGAACTGGTGATGTATAGTGGAGGGGACGGGGAGGGGGTCACGTTAGAGGGGAGACCGGAACTTGTAGTAAGTTGCCTTTTTACAGGAAATTAAGCAGATAATGTGCCTCCTATTAGAAAGTGTTTTCCCATTGTTTGCAGTGTCGAATTAAGGTTATTGGGGCTTGGGGACCCTGGGAAGCGGGACCCGGGACTTTAACCCCCAAAATCCTGCACTGATTATTTGTATGAATTGAAATATTAAGTAATAGCTCGTTCCATCTAATCATTATTTTAGCAAGTAGACAGCAATTGTGAATTTTATCCTTTAATTAGCTTTCAGCCGTGTCATATCCCTCGTTGATTTTGTTTTTAAAAGTAATTTGCTTCCTCTGCGAAAACACATCAATTTTCCGGGATAAAAAGCACGCTATGTCTTCTCCGGATTTCAGGCTACTTTTATACAAAATTTCATTGAAATTGGTTTCTATAGTTTAGCCGTGAAGACATAAAAAATAGACAGATAAACACACTTTCGCATTTATAATATTAGTGTGGTTTCAGTAAAATATATGACACAAATTCTGTAAAAATACGACTGAGCATATCATCTATTTTAAAACAACATTATAAAGAAACAGTGAATCATTAATACGAAAGGAATAAATACAGTTCATAGTAAATATACATAGATTTGAGTGTACACATAGTTATAAGAATTTACAATAAATTTTAAAAACATCGGCCCGTGGTTTTCAGGAACTTGCAATTTTATAACGTTAGATTTTGAATAGTAAATAAAATTTTACTGTGAAATTGACCAAGACAATGGTAAAATCACTTGTACCGAACATTAACTCTTGAGAAACATAATTAACCAAACCGTTAAGCGTGCAGGATATTAAATACTTCACAGTATTTCCCTTTTTGTACTCCGACCATGTCAGTGCCTGATGAAGAGCCTTTGATGGTTTTTGTATATCGATTTCTAGACAATCGATGATGCAGCTGGCATTATGATAGTTATGTCTAAATGCAATAGGAAGATTCTTTTTTATTAATTTTTTGTCTAAGTTTATACCTATTGTCGTGGACGATGAATCACTGTATTCTTACCGCAAATACACTATAGTAATATTTCTTTGTTCAATTAAAAATAGAAAGTAGAAAGAAATAGTAATTAAAATAAACATTTATTACAGCTCGGTACTCATGTAAGGTTAGCATGTAAAGCAGAAGGCAAACCTACTCCTCACGTCCAATGGATCAGGAACGGCGACGTGATTGGTCGAAATGCACACGACATCGATTACGCCGATTTTCTATTGGACGACGTTCAAATAAGAGATGCTGGAACGTATTCGTGCGTTGCTTCTAATGAGGGAGGGGTGGATGAAAGGAAGATTAGGCTGGATGTGTTAGGTATGTAGAAAATAATACCTGTCAGCTTATTTTTTTCTTTATGGACGAAGGCGGCAGACGAGCATATAGTTCACCTGATGGTAAGTGGATACTGTCGCCCATAGACATCCCCGATACATGCCAACATTCGTCCAAAATGACAAACTTTGGCGCGCCCCCGGATGCGCTGTCTACCTTTGGAGATATAGGAATGGATTTGGAGAAAAGGTTGGGAAAATGGGGAGGTCTAGGATGGGAATGGGCTCTGGCACATCTCACACTATCGATACACATACGTACATTGGGGAAATAAGATAAAGTGGGAAATGCGATACATTTCTATGTAGTCTTCTGTGAGAGAGGGGTAACGTGGCCAGTCGAGCGCGCCCAGCAGCTGTTGGATTGCAGCGTGCACTCTCCCCCTCAAAAATCTATAATGTCTCACTGCAGAGCACAGGCCTCCCCTTGTAAATCACTAGGTGATTTCGGGCCACAATTCACCACGCGGACTCAGTGCGGATTTAATGCACATATTCCAGATTTTTTTATTTATTTCTCGAGCATGCTGGTTTCCACACGGTGTTTTCCTCTCATAACCGAGCAAGTATAATTTTTTGAAAGCAGTGATACACGTATACTCGACTCGCATTCGCGTGACCGTGAATTCAAATCCTCAGCCCCAAAATAATATAAGTACTTTATTTTTATTTTATTCATTTATTTTCAATTTCTTTTCAATGTAACATAATCAGTGCAAGTGTACGCGGTGCAAATGAGTGAGTCGTATGTCTGAAATAAAGGATTGAAGTCAAATTGTTGTTAGATTTCACGAAAGAAAATCAACAAATATAGTATCTACAGGTATTTTTTATTTAACCATGTTAATTTTTTTTATTGCAGAACCCCCTAAAGTCTTCCAAACGTTATTCGACAACACTAATTCCACTAGCAACACTGTAAAACTAGAAGTAATCTCTGGCCAGGCGTTTTATATGCATTGCCATCCATATGGCAACCCCCTCCCACAAATATACTGGTTCAAAGACGGACTCCCACTTAGATTGTTCGATGAGACGATGATTTCCACTGATTTTGGGGAAATAATTGTTTCGAATAAAGCATTGGAGGAGCAGTCGGGAAATTATACATGTGTTGCCAGAAGTAAGGTTGGGGAAACCAGTGTGGTTTATTTAGTTGATGTTCTAGGTGAGTATAAATATTTTATGATTGGGTTTCCTACTTATGTTTCCAGTTTTTATCATTTTTATGTAAATTAACGTATTGCTATATTTTAAATGTACCAACCTTCAAACTAAAGGGGAAAAAGGAAAAAAACGATTTCACTCCGCCTCCCAAATGTCGTAAAAGTATTTGTAGTGCTATATAAATAGGAACTTCATTAATTTTATTACGATTTCAAAAATATAACTAGATTTTCTGGTCGGTAAAGTATCGTCATTCAATGATATGTGCGGCCCTCGTTCGTATTTTATAAGACCTACCTAAGTATCTAGTCTAGCTACAAAAACTGATGATTTGAGTACGATTTAGTCATAGTGAATAACTAAATATAATTTATATTTATTAGAGTAGCTTACTACGCCCCGTAGTGATACTCCCAGACTTTCGTTTATCCCGAACTGTTTATTTTCTCCCGAAGAAATATAGCCTATGTCCTTTTTTGTGGTCTCTAGGAAGATCGGTGCAAAATTTCAGCACGATTCGTCGAACCGTTGATGCGGAAAACGTTTCAAACAAACAGACATCTTTTCATTTTATATATTAGTAAGGATAAGGATGTATGCGGTCCGAGTTGCTATTGCCCGTTGTTTCATTGACTCTTGAGCTTGACCAAAAAGTTTGACATAGATCAATATTCTTTTAATTTTTCACCCAGACAAAAGAGAAAAATATACTGTTCTGGTGAAAATCAGATACTTGTAGATGTATCAGATGATGTATGTTAAAGGACTTTATAACCTTCTAGTCCCGCCACCAACACTGAAGGAGAGTTCAAAACAAGTGGACACTCGTATTGGTACAGCACTAAACCTAACTTGTCCAGTTGAAGGCAGCCCTATACCCAACGTGATGTGGCTCAAACATCCCTACACGGAAATAACTGAAGACACTCCCAACATTCAGTTATTTAATGATAATGTTACCCTGGTAAGTGGGGAGATTGGGAACTTTGATAGTCTGGCAAACGAATCCTGGCACAATGGTATATTCATACTTTTTTACATGACGCACCATAAACGTTGTGATACTTGTTGCTACTTTTGTATCTATTGATTGTTTATGGTTTGCATATAAATGGTTCGCATAATAAATGTTGATATTAATGTATAAACTATAGAATAATTTACCAGAAACTGAATTATAGCAGTTTCTAGTATTGAGAAATAAAAATAAACTACATATTTTAAAAAAAAACTGACTTAATAGCTTTGTACAAGTTTGTACAAAAATTGACTTCAAAGACACACTAAAAACTTTAAAATAACTATGTTTCAAGATGTAAATTACATAATTATATAAGTGGTAATCTGAGAACAAGAAATGGTAAATTTGACTGTCCTATCCACGAATACTAGATTGGACTGTTAATTTAATTAATTATTTAATTGTAATTGTATACTTATGCATAATGCAATTTGATTTGATTTATTAATGTGATTATTTTGATGTTAACATAGATTTTAAGTTTCTACTAACAATTACTATGGATCAATTACTATTGCTCCGAAATAAATGAAGCATTAATTTATGTTTCATTTTATAACAGAAAATATATATTAAGTTTCAAATTCGTTTATTCGGATTAAGATACATATTAAAAACTAAGATCTTTTATATTTGCCACTCTTTTCTTGTGCCTTTGCCCGACTATATTTTCTTTACAAACGAATGTTTTCTGTCTCGCTCTCTCACATGCTTACTACTTAAAGTTATTTATTAAATTCATAGTACCATATATTAAAAAAAAGCTTGAAATAATTCATATGTAACAGCGATTAACATGATTACCCAATTGCATAGCGACATCAACCAATACAAAGCACAAGTCGTGTGTTCAAATATCTAGATGCATACTCTATCTATGCAATGTCTTACTGTTTTTTTATAGGTAATAAACAGTACAGAAATCCCAGACTCCGGCAATTATTCCTGCATAATGACAAACAAAGTCGGCGCGACTGAATACACTTTCGACGTGACAGTACTAAAGTCGCCGTCTATTGTTGGCAATGTTGGTAATAATATTGTCGAAAGTCACGTGATCCCGTTGAAAAGGAGCATTGTACTGAAGTGTGAAGTGGATGGACATCCGATGCCCAAGATTAACTGGTTGAAGGTAAGTTTGATACAATCATAGCACAATTACAGGCTTTTGCGTTCGTAAAAGAGTTATTAAGGTTCCCATTCGTTATTCTAACCGAATGAACATATTTGTTCTGCAATGTAGTGTTTGCGGTTGTCGCCACCTAGGTCTTTATTGAATATGTTGATAATAAGCTGCAAAGTAGTTTGTATATTTGTTTGAATGCTTGATTTGCCAATATGAGTACTATAAATAAGATTGTACAATAATGTCATTGCAGAATATGATGGAATCGCACCCTCTATCTATACGAGTTTTAATACACTCTCTAAACTCTAAACGATCAAAAACATTGCGCAATCCGTAAAATTGCACATTATAATCGGTCGTCTCGGGGGCTTCTAACTTATTTTTATTTTTAGATACTTATATACAATTGCTCAAATGTTTGTTGTTTCCGATTATATTCCCGATTATATTCCCGATTATATAATGTCCCCTCTGACTGTTTATAAATATAGACAGTCAGAGGGAACATGTCGTAACCTAATAGTTACTGCAAAATAGGGCTGAGATTCTCTGTGACTACTGTAAAAATAGAACTGTAACTTTTTAAAGTCTACGCTGAATCCGCGGTGAGATATAAAATTCGCATTCTCTAAGAGGCCCGAAGATATTCTATTGTGAAATTTTACGGATTGCGCAATGTTTTTGTTAGCTTAGATAGTGTATTGAAACTCATTTGAGTGCAAGGCGCGATTCAATAATATTGTTGTAAATGTAGGGGCCGTCTTATATTTGATAGAATCCCTAAAGCCCTACGGCGGGCGCAACTGTGAGTGGAACTAATTAGAGAGACTGAAGTTTTTTTTCTTCATATATACCAATGGTGCAATTAGCACTTTCTGCCAGTGTCAAGTTTTCTTCGTGATAAACAATTTCAAAGTCTAAAACGTATCCTGTCAATGTCCAGTCCCGTCGATGTAAGTCAGGAGTCGCTCAGTAAAAGGATAGTAGGTTTACTGAGGAAAGAAGGGAACTCCTTGGAAGCACACGAAAAACGCAGTTCCACGCTTTTATTTGATTATCTCGAACACCACGCACGAAAGACACTTTGAACTTTAATAAACTATCACTATTAAACCGCAAAAGCCTAATACACAATTTTTACAATAATCAAACAAAAACTCAACTTCACGTCTCGATTCTATATGTAAACTCCGCGCTCACTACGGTCGTTTCTTATCGAATTGTTTACAGAATATCAAACGTTGCGAGAGTGATGTCGAAGTGAGAGTTGATCACTTGGTGAATTGCACTGTCTGAGTTTGTGTATTAGAGAATAGTACTTATAAGTGTATTAGCCTATAACATCCCACTACAGGGCACAGGCCTCCCCTAGTAAATCACTGCTATTGCAGAATAGCGGTATAATGACAACTGCCTATCTGAGCATATTAATTTCTTGAATTATAAATAAATTATTTCTAAGCTATTGTAGTCATTGAAAATTTAAATATTTGTCAGGACACGCAGCAACTGAACGAGAACTTATCGAACATACAACGCGTGTTAGGCAACAGTTTACTGACTATATGGAGTATCGCGAGCAGAGACGGGGGCCAGTACATATGTATAGCAGAGAACTCTGCGGGAACCACGCACAGACGATACAATTTGCTTGTACAAGGTGAGATGCGGAAAGATGTACACTTAAAATTATACCAATAAATTTCTTTCGGAAATTATTAGATCCTTATAAAATTGCTGTTTTATATGGAATAATTCAAATATTATATATTTTTGTATGCCAATTATATATTTATTTAATCGAAGTATTGTCCATTATTATCAATGCACTTTTGCCATTTTAATGGAAGTTTGATGCCTCTGCTATTTAACTCCCGGGGACGGGAATTGATTAATTCTCTGTAAGCGTTTTTCACAGCCTCATCGGAGCTGAATTTTTCCCCTGTAATAAGTTATTATCCAATTTCCGAAAAATAATGGAAATCAGTGGGGACAAAGTCCGGCGAGTACGGTGGATGGCGGAGAGTTTCCAGTCGAAACTCCTGTAACTTTGAGACTGTCTGTCGTGCGGTGTATAAGCGAGCGTTATCATGGACTAGAGCCATTGACCAGACTCCGTTGTTTGATGGCAAGCTTTGCCATCATCATCGTTTGCAGTTCTTCACAATATACATCTGCATTAATCGCTGTGCCAGATCTCAAGAAGCTTGTAGTGGATAGTATCGGCACAGGACCACCATACAGTCACCGTGAGCTTCTTTTGACCCAGTTTACTTTTGGGACATTATTTGGCTATGTCTCCTGGGTTTAACCCCGGGCCGGGATTATTAATGTGAATGTTTGTGAACTTTTATTTAAAAAAATAATTCAATGTTAATGTTGTTCTTCATAGAAGAGGTGACAGACGAATGGTTGGGTCACAAGATGGTAAGTGGTCACCGCCACTTTTGGACACTTGCAATAATCTGGCGCATACAAATACATAGCCTACTTTACACCCGGCAAAGTCAGCAGGGTCGGCCTTTCTATTCACCGCTATCTTGAAGAACTCCATGTTATAACATAAGGGAAAGACCTTTTGGGACAATAGGCATGATGACGTATTTTGAAATCCGCTTCTATAATGTAGATTCACGTCTACTGTTTCCGAAAATAACATTATTTCAGCAATAAAATAACTTTTAACGCAAATTATGCATTTATATTCTATCTACTTTGAATTATGCGCGAAAACACTCGCAGGTGTCATGGCGTCGCTTGTGACGTTACACCTAGGTAAACGTAGGTAGGTAAATCAATCGAAGTTCAAGCGACACGGTGATGTTCACTGAGGCGTGACGTCATTCGCTCTGATTGGCGTTTTAGTTAACATGGCCGAATGCAGTATTTTATACTTTTATTTTATTGAAAATATTATTAATCTCAATGTTTGCATTAAAACTGGTTAATTTATTAGAATTCTTTCAACATATTTTTTTCTCTAAAATCATTTATTCTTTAATTCTTTAATACTGTCATCATGCCTATTCGTACAGATTCGAATTCATGGTGTCAAATGGTTTTTGGACCGCAAAGTGCGTATCCACTTGTGGAGTAAATGCGGATGCAGCGCACCTTTGTAACGGGAAGTGCAGTTACAGAACCAACGTTACGTTCATTTTATTTTTAGTATTTTTTTTTATTTATACACAAAAACAATATGATATTTTGTATACTTTGTAGAGGTTAAACCTGGAAGATTTGTAGTGGCATTGCACCTTCATATTAAAACTATTTACAAGGTGTATAATCAATCGCTGGATTTGTTATTATTATTATATACGTACAATATAATAACTCACATATGGTCCGATTATTATAGTAAGAGCTCTGACAGCTAACATAAATCTTTAACATGGCGTTAAAATCATTTTACAACTCTATAGTCCTTTGGAACATTTTTTTTTTCTGTTTTATTATGTTATTTTAATGACTGAAAAAAACGGTATTTAATTAAATAAATACAGAATTGTCAGAGCTCTTTCCCGGGACTATATGCGCTTTTAGTTTTACATTAAAATATAAAAAAATCGGTCACAATTTCATTTATTTATATTTGTTTCCTGTATATTATGCATGTTTTACTGGACTAATTAATCTTTATTGTATGTATGTATGTTTGTAGAAAGGAATAGACATGTTTATATTTTATTATATTCTGTTCTACTCCGGTCCACTCTGGTCTGTTTTATTGTGTATAATTACGGCAGTGCCGGGCAAATGGAGCCAATGGTCAGGCTGGAGTTACTGCAACGTCACCTGCGGCCTGGGATACCAGCAGAGAAACAGATACTGTCACTACGTCGATGATTACATCACTGTTGGTGAGTGAGAATCGCGTACTTAGGTACGTATATATTGTGTCGGTGCATAAGTTAAGGGTTTCGTCAGGCTTATATCCAGGGGGAGGCAAAGCAAACAATTTTCGTATAATTTTAAATAGAGATTCTGCAATGCAGATAGTCTATTATCTACGTATTCTGCCATATGCCGAGGGGGGCAAGTGCCCCAGCCCGCCCCACTGCAGTTACGGCCATGCTCTTAGTAGAAATCTCTAGGTGTCGACTCGAAGAATTTGTCTAACCAAACTCATTATTGAATGAAACACCACATCGAACTGAACTAGTTGTGAGCATTGCACATCCTTGAGCTCAACATTACCGTCCTTGAAGCGCTTATTAATTATTTATGTCCGCCTCTTGTTAAAGCAATAAATTAATTAATAAGTAGGCCAAATAAAGTATATATATATATAAATAGAATTGCTTGAATATATATATATACACACACACACACACACACACACATATATATATATATATATATATATATATATATATATATATATACAAGCAATTCTATACCATATAATCATTTTTCAAAATATATATATTTCCATTTTGATTTAGTATCGTCAGTTATTAAATTATATTTTTTTTTTTAAATATTCTAATTTCAGACAAAACAACCAAATCAGACAAGGTTGTATTAGACGAGTCCGCGTGTAAAGGGCCCGCTGGAGACAAGAGGAAGTGCCACATGCCGCCCTGTGAAGTAAGTTGTGTCCACTCCGCATTGATATAACTATCCTTGCAAAAAAAGTGTCCCACAAAATCTGTTTATACAACGGTTTTTTATTTATGAACGCATTAATATATAACAGGAAATTTTAATAAAAGCAAAACACTACAGTATTAGTAAAATATCAGATTTGAAAAAAAAATAATGTAACTTTGAGCAACTTGCATAAATTAAAGTACCTATGTAGACTTAGACCCACCAAGCAAGTAGATGTCAATTTAACTACCCTCGAGCGAATGTGCAGCGCCGTGATAAACTCACACCTCGCACAGTTTTATGGCACCAAGAAATTATCTGTGTGTAGCCTTCCCTTGCAAATGTTAAATTAATAAAAATGATTTTGTTTATTTAGACATACAATCAGCGCATGTTTGTTGAGAAATGAAAACAAAACACGTCCCACTGGTTAATGTTCATGGAGAGGAAGAGAATTTATTGCCGAAAAGTGCATGTGCCTTTGCGAATATCAAGATCAACTTACCATTAGATGGATCAGTCGCGAGTATGCCACATCGTTTATAAAAAAATGATAAATACCCCTAATCTGTTTTTGCTCTAGCAAAAATGTCCCGGACAGGTCCAATTTTATGGTACAAGCATACGAGCATACAGTCTACTTGATGGTAAATGCAGGAAATAGGGAGAAATGGGATGGGATGGCAATGAGCTCTGGCATATCTCACTCACTACCGAAACACGTGATTAGGTACATTGGGGAAATAGGAATGTACACATACGTACATTTCAATGTAGGCCTCTGTGAGAGAGGGGTGACGTGATCGAGTGCGCCCAGCAGCTGTGATGCAGCGTGCACTCTACCTCTCATAGTTTAGGGTACTTTAGTTCTCAAAATAAAATTAAGGATGAGTGTATGTTAATTTAAATTTGTGTGTAAGGTGGAAGAGAGCCAGCCCCGCTGGTCGGTGTGGTCGCGATGGTCGCAGTGTTCGGCCAGCTGCGGTACTGGGACGCAGGCGAGGACCAGGCGGTGCAAGACCAAGCTCAAGTGCTACGGGGACAACGTACAGGTATTGTACAAATTGTACAATTTATTTCGTTGTGAACATTAATCTACAGCAAAACAGAGAAAGGAGTAACAGAACTATAGACATTATATCAAACTTATTGCCAATAACAGATTCCACAATGTAGTTACTACACATATTAATTTTAAAATTTAGGGATGATATACGCGAGATCTGACGCAAGACGCAAGGCTCGAGTGTTGCAGTTTTGAGTGAAAGGGAATGAAGCGAAGTACGAACGTCTATGAGTGAAAAACTAAAGATAAAAAATGCGTGTGCAATAATTCAGTTTTCAAAAAATTGGTCAGTTGGTAAATTTTCATAATAATTAATTTTAGACCATAAATATGTAAATAATACGATGATTCGGCACTCGCACAATGACTAATTTCATCTCAAAACGACCTATACGCATGATCAAAAAAACATTCCTTACTTCATTCCTTGTATATAGATAATGATCTTTATTTGTTTAACACTTCATTTCACAGAGTACAATGGGCAGGCGTAATTCTACATGAATATAAATAAAATGAAAAAGAAAATTTTAATAAAATAAACGTGTGAATTAATAAAATATATTGATTTTACATACATACACTTTAAGTAAGTACCTAGTTAAAATAAGGAAGCCGCATACCATTACAGGCCTTCTCGATAAATTAACACTTAATTTAATTCAAAAGACTATTCTGGAACGCGAATGGTGGAAATTTCATTAGGATATGTTCACAGATAACAAAAACAAGGTTTTTATCATAATACGACCTTGTTTTTATGATCTGAGGATACAATAGACCCAGAATCGTCTCGAAGGATTCGAACCTCTCCAGTTTCGCCAAGAAACAAATGGATCAAATATTTGTGCGATCATGATATATATGACGGATTTACGGTAAATTTGACGACCTATTGCCGCAGTTGATAATGACACAGGGAATCCTAGTGTGGGCCATTAAGTGTGGCGTTATCTATTTATATGCTCTCTAAACCTGCTAAAATCTAAATCCGGTGATTCAGTAAAATTTATATGAAACATTTAAATGACATTTCACTTAGTATGTATAATTGATAATGTATCCAATGTTTCAGATACGAAAATGTCCAGATCTGCCCAAGTGTGACTCCAATCAAGAAAATAGTGAAAATGAATTGTTAAATAGTAGAGAAGAAATCACCGAGGGGGTAACAATACTCTTTCCTTTTTATTTGCTACTGATTGGCATATTTTAAAGCTTACTATGAAAGTAAAAAGGACACTGCCGTCTTCCGATTAATTTGGATTAATATTTGACGAATAAACTTATAAATGCTATCTTTTAATCTTTCTTTATCTCTTGTCCTCTTATATCAATTCCAATTGTTTCGATAAATAAATTTGATAAATTTTAAACATTTTTTTTATACGTTTATAAGAGGATTTACATTTATTTTAATACTTCACAGAACCCATATCTCCCGGAGGCGATATTTGAGATGCAACCGGAAGTAGTCAATTCACACAGTCCTGACGTCGAAGAATTTTATATACATCCAGGTATATCATTGTTTTATGTATCCAGCTAGAAGGACCATCGCCATTTTAACTATTTAAATAAATATTTATGGTAGGTATGGCATTGAGAAAAGTTCATCTTCCTTCCTGTGAGGGATAGTTCCTTAAATATGCAAAATAGCCCTATTTCTACACAATAAATGTGAAACCAATACCTATCAATCAGACTAATGTCACTGTAGAGGTACAGTACGTGTACTGGACGAATCAATTTCTCTTCCCATCCTATTCTATCCCACCGAATGAATAATATAATTTTATTTATTTCAATATTTTATTGTATAAAAATAGTTGTAAAAAAAGGCATGCCTTGGGAGATTTCTACCAGCAAAGTATAATCGAATATAAGAAACTCCTTATTCAATTATACTCTTGACTCCACATCCCTCTCTGTCCCTCCTCCCCGAAGAAGGATTGGGTGATGTAATGGAATGAATTTCCTTATTGCATTATACTTCCTATTACCCATTTTCCCCATCCCTTTTTTCAAATTCATTTGAATCTCCACCTGTAGGTACCGTATCCGGGTCGTGCTAACGTTTGTCATTCTGGACTGAAGTTGGCATGTAACGCGAGTGTCCACGGGGGACAGTGTCCACTCACCACCGGGTGGACACTTTGCTCATCTGCTTTTTTTCTAAAAAACACTGAAATAGCGCAAAAGCTAAAAATAGAGTGTTTAGTATAATCGATTCTATCAATTTTTGCAATAGGTTTTTTTTTCATGATTTATAGCACAATTCTAGTATATCGTTTATTCTACGCACGCCGTTCGAATCCGCGAACGCGCCGCCGGCGCCTAGCCCTGATAATGAGCGTTACGAACGTTTTAGATAGGACAAAAAGACCACACATGTTTGTAGCTTTTGATTTATTCATTATAATAATTTAATTTTTCGCTAGAAAAGTTTTATATATTTTAAATTGGTTGACACGTTTCAGGTTTTGCGTTATTTCGGCCACATGTTTATTTTGTAACACAATTATAATGTCCTGTTATTATTTACAGCTTCAAAACCGCCGGTTTACTTCGAGGTGAACGTGACAGAAAATTTGGACTTCAGTGACAGGGGTCCGTGTGACCCTGGATATAGACATAACGCCAGTGCTGCCACCTGTAATGGTATGTTAAATATAAAAGTTCTGGAAAATTAGTGTAAAATATTTTAATAAGTCAATCGGTACACTAAAAAATAACATTTATTCCGTGATTTTTTTATTACATTAAAAATAAAAGTTTCTTGGTGATTAATTTACTCTTATGTTATTCTTATTACATGTAGTCACCATTACACGACACGCACACGATACGACACGCACGGGAACATTGGGTGGGGTATTCTAAAGTCACACGACACCACACGACCTACCGTACATTATGAAAAAAAAAATATCGTTCATTTTCTGAGTACATCTGTCCATGACCCCCTAAACAACATTATTTATATGAAATGAAGTTTAAGTAGCGGGGGAAAATGTACTTTCAAAGTTGCCATCGTCCCCTTAGATCATTTCATTGTCCTGATGGGGACGGTAACGCCCCTGTTGGGAACCAACGTTGTAAAGTGGCAAAATCCAAAGAGTATAAAAATAAAGCCCAAAGTTTGTCTGGGATTTAGCGATAAGGCCTACCTTTTGTATACCAAGTTATTTAAACTTTGTGTCACTTTCACTGTTTTCTTTGATCTGCAATAAAGTATACTTATTTATGTCCTCAAGATATGTTTAGCTGAAATCAAAAAAATGCACATTGTTTTTGTCAGACATAGACGAATGCCTGATAGAGAACAACCACTGCCACTTGACACAGGTGTGTGAGAACACACTGGGCGGATTCAGGTGCACGTGCTCGCCAGGATACGTATCACTAGGGGCGGGACAGAGATGTTTAGGTGAGGAAAAATTTTTTAAAAATATTAATAAAATAAACGGCAAGCGCCACTAGGAAGGCAAATGTGCTATTTCCGTATTTTTTAGAAAGGAATATTAAAAAACAACGTAAAGCTTTAATAAACTTTTAACACAACCTTCACCGTTATACACATTTGGCGTGATTGTTTTTTTTATTTCCGAAGCCGATTTGGCCCAACTTCGAACTTAACCTGAACTATTTTTGTGCTGAATTTTATTTAAATCCAATAAATGTTGTTTCGAAGTTCGTGATCTGCACTACAAGTAGGTTTCATAGAAATCTCCCCAACAAAATATTCGACATTACTAGGTCTGTTGAAAGTCACATTTTGTCCAGACTTGTTAAAAGTGTAATAAACTTTCAAGTTTAATGTTCTAGTTTCCCGCATATTGAGACTTTAATGGTACTTTAAAAAAACAACTGTTTATTACTTTATCTTAATGACAATTCAATATTCAGTTTTTTTTAGATGCCGTTACATTTCACATGTTGTTGTCAATATCATAATTTTCTTTCTTGGTTTCTTTTCCTCTACCGCACAGACAAAAGTCTCAAAATCTGCGAAACTAGATTCAACAATAGGGCGCCAACTACACAAGCGAGTCTCTCGCGGTGATAGTTTCGCAGTGCCACCGAGCCACTGATTTCAATAGTAACTATATAAGCTATCGCCGAGCCAACCTACGGCGATATCGCCGTGTGCAGATTACATCTGCTCGTGTAGTTGGCGCCTTATGGCTCACTTACACAAGGAGAGTTTATCAAACATCGGCCAAAAGCTAGTATAAACAACTGTTATCATTATATTTTCTTAGGTTTTCGCGATTACTATACATAGCAATTAAACAACTTTGAACGAGTCACCCCGTGACCACGTCCACTGCAAAGTGTTCGAAACGTCGGGATATAAATAATGTTAAATATACGCGATTTAAACCGTTCAAAGTTGTTTAATTGCTAAACTGTTATCATTATCTGATCACTGTTATCCCTGCTGTCATCGAGTTTTTATCATGTGTAGGAGAATTCCATGTAGTTTGGTCGCATACGAAATTCGTATACAATATTCTCGTCCGAACCGTTCGAGAAACTCTCTTTGTTTAAATGTGCCTTTAGGTTCGTTTTTTTCCGCTAATGTGACGTGTTTTGTCAGATATAAACGAGTGCGTGCAAGAGATCGCAGGGTGCGAGTTCGCGTGCGTGAACGTGGCGGGCGGGTACGTGTGCGCGTGCCCTCGCACCATGCGGCTACACGCGGACAAACACCACTGCGTGCCGCGTACGTTCTTTTAAGTTTTAAGAAACCTCAAGTTTTGGATAAAACTAACAGCATAGCCATTGTTTATTCTCTTTGATTATTTTTATTTTATATTCGATTTCGTTAATAATCTTTTTTAATGCCGTTTCTTCTTACGAGGGCACAATAAGTACAACAAAATGTACGTAGGAAAAATGTAGGCACATTTTTCCTTTTTTATAATTACATACTTACAAAGATAATTCCATTTTCCAGCGCCATTATATAGCAGCCGACCTTATGAGGAATTAGGCAACGAAGAATACCTGAGCACGAGTGTCGACTTTCCCGCCAAATACTTGAAAAGTGTGAAAAATATTACATAAAAGGAAAAAATATATTAATACAAAGTTTTAGTTTTAAATGCTTTTATTGTTTCTACTAATTATTAAATATTGTATTAAAAAAAACTTGTTTCTTTAAGCTAATGTTCTACATTCTTTTTTTAATTTCATGTGCTTGAAATATTTTTGACTAAATTCCAAAAAATGTATTTTTGAATTAAAGTACGAGGGGCGGCTGATAAGTAATCTCTACTTTGATTATTTATACTGTGAAAATGATACTGGCCACCTTGGCATCGTATTATTTGAATATGCTTTTTTTTTTTCAAAAATACCAGCATTCATTTTGATTTTGTATTGCGACTTCATCGTATTCAACATGTCAGAGGAAAATAGTAAAATGATTGATATTGAACAACGGGCAGTTATTAAATTCCTAACTAAAGAGGGAAATACACCATCGCAGATCAGAAAACGCATGTTGGATATGTTCGGTGATTCATGCCCTTCTGATTTCGCCATTAAGTTTTAGCAAAGCAGTTTAGACATGGTCGTGAGAGCTTGGAAGATGACTTCTGTAGTGGACGGTCAGTTTCGACAGTCACGGAAGAAACTGTGGGTAAAGTGAAAGAATGAATATTCGCAGTTCGGGGATTTAAGCAGTGGAAGATCGTGAGAGATATTAGCAAGGAACAAGTTCATGTACATTTAGGGATGTCTGAGTTGAGCGCTCTTTGGGTGCACAGAATGCTGACGCCGTTTGTAAACAGCGACGTGTCGAAAGTAGTGAGGCATTTTTTAACATGATTAAAGATAGGGAAGAAGAGATTATCTCAAGAATAGTGACCTGTGATTAGACCTAGATTCGAAAATAGGATGCCGAAAGCAAACAAGAATCGTTACAATGGAAATTTAAGGGAGAAAAGCCCTACGAAAAATCAAGGTTCGGCCATCGGCCGGCAAGTTGATGACAACCATTTTTTGGGATGTGGAGGGGATTCTATTGATAGATTACCTGCCAAAAATACTACGATGGATGCTGCTTACTATACCGACTTGCTAGGCTAATTTCGAAAAGCTAATTTAATAAAAGAAAAAAGAAGAGGCAAACACTCCATAAAGGAGCATTGATTTTACACGACTATGCTCCAGTCCACACTGCTCTAACTACAATTAAAAACGGCTTCACAGAAAACAATCATCCGCCTTGTAATGCAATCTTGGCCCCTTGCGACTATTTTCTGTTTAGAAGGTTGAAGTTAAAAATAAGGGGACGCAGATTTTCGACTGAAGACGAAGGCCGCTATGAATGATCAATTTGACGAAGAAACGAAAGAATATTTTTTTAATGGTTTGATGTCACTTATTGGCAAATGTAACAAGTGCATTACAGTCGCATACTATATTGAAAAATAAAAAAATATTACATACAGGCCTTTTCTTTCATACTTAGGTAGATTACTTATCAGCCGCCCCTCGTATACTAGAGCATGCCCAAGCGAGATTTCGCACGATTACAAACTTTATTGCGTTCGTAAACAAGTTATTACTGTGAC
Source organism: Sesia apiformis (assembly GCA_914767545.1). Classification (NCBI taxonomy): domain Eukaryota; kingdom Metazoa; phylum Arthropoda; class Insecta; order Lepidoptera; family Sesiidae; genus Sesia; species Sesia apiformis. The sequence continues at coordinate 14,556,260 of OU611965.1, read as the reverse complement.
TTTAACGTCCATTTCCTTTACTCTTAACTAAATGAACAGGTTTGTTCTGCAACTTTGTATTTGCGGCTGGCGACACCTAACCGCTTACTGAATATGTTGATTAGAAGCTGCAAAAAGTTTGTATTTATTCGAACGCTTGTTTGACATGTTTATGTGCTTTTAATCTATACTCTTTTCACATTAAGAGAAAAGTGACGTCATCCATCGAACACAGTTACGTCAATGTAGCGAACACAGCGTTAACCGGTCAACCGAGGAACGCTCCCTCTCGTAATTGGTCAATTGGTGAAATCACGTGACTGATAGTGATGATATCGCTTTTTTTCAACATGAACGGATATTAACTACATAATATGCATAATACAATGTCATATGTGATATATCATTTGTTTATGTAGCAATGGGCGGTAGGCGCTCGTTGGCGAATATCTTCTTTATGGGACCCCGCTTTGGGTCCAGGACTCTCTCGTCGGTCTTTCGGGGAATATTCCTGGAATGTAATAACCGTAATAAAAATTGGAAATCAACATGGACAAATATTTGGTCACGGGGTTTTTCAGACTGGATTAGATCTAAGTAAATACGAAAGTTTTTATCTGTGTCATATAAAATCGATATTTGATAGGTTTTATAAATAGTTCATTTGACTTTCATTACACCGGGTTTAGACAAAAAATAACGATTGAACTGTTATTTTTCTACTTTGATTGTGTACTTTAGCATGAGAGGTTTGAAGGCCTTAAAGATGCCCTTCGGCAAGGTGGATCAACGTCTTAAAGGAGTTTACCGGGGAAGGCCGAGTGAGTAAATCCGAAAATTGTGTGGTGGCAAGCTGCAGGGGATGCCTATATTTAGCAATAAAGAGACATAGGCTAATAGTGTGATATGGTATCAAGTACTGCCCATCCGTCTGTTGTAAAGGATGTAATCAAGATCTCTTGATTACATCTTTTATAACATTAAAATCCCTCATCATTAAAAAGTTTAAGACAGGTGGACTTAGGGTCACAATATTAGCCCACAGCAAATTGCGTAAAATTTATACTTACTGCCAATAAGACCCGTTCTTCTGCAGCCTCATAATGTTGTTCTGACATATCATGAGTTCATTTTGCAGGTACATCCTCTGATCATGGACTCTGACGAACAGCTAGAAGTAATTATTTTTTTTTAAACATGCCATTTTATGTGAACCAAAACAACAACTTCTAATTTAAATGAACATTGAAAACTATTCATTCAAGTTGGATTGTGAATGAAAAGTTTATTAGCAGAATCTTATAGATCTTCCGCTCAAAAGATCAATTGCCTACAAAAGTTTAACGTCATTGATCCTTCGAGCCGGATTTTACACCTACCTTAGATTCCGAATCGAGACGCCACTCTTTGCTGCGAAGTGTGCTCACTAGATCTGTTTTAAGTCTTTCGAATCTCTTAACCGTGCGAAGCAATTCAGCCTGGAAACAAAGAAAATAATATTATTTAATTAGAGTTTATAAATGGGGTTTACCTAGTTTAAAGGAATGGACTCTTAAATTAACTTTGTCTGTTCACTCAGTCAGTCACTCACTCACTAACACTCATTCACTCATCTACTACCCGCATGTTTAAGTAAGTAGTCAATTTTTCAGATTATTTATTATAAACTTACCGGAGTCAGAATATCTAAATTGATATTGAGATCATCATGTTTCAGCTTGCAATCTAGAATAAAAACAATTTATTTGTATATCACACATCAAAATAATCTATATCACAGTGTAAATGGATGAATGTTGCCATACCATAAACAACAAGAGCCACGCAAGGGATTTCATTTTTTTTTAATTCAAAACAATGGTGGTCATAAGTATGCCTACCTACATTCTATGTTTGTATTAACTTAATTCTAGCTAGTTCCTTACCTGGCCCGCATACTTTGGCGTTTTTGATCTTTTCTTTTAATAATGGCAGTTGTTCTCTCAACGTTTCTACGGCGTCCAGCAATTGTTTGTGCTTTATACTCTCCTTATGTAAATCATCATCGCAATCCCAAGTGTAGTCTTTTTTACGGAGCTCCTCTTGCACTGATACGATTTGCTTTTCGAGTTCACCGTTCTGCCAAGCTGTTGTTTCTCTGTAGAAATTAAAATATGTAGAAACATCGGGAATAGAATATGAGCGCAAGAATAAAATTATTTTACTGACCTACAAGTTTTTTCGTGATCTAATTCGGCTTTTAGGCTTTCAATTTCGTTATCATTCATTGTTGTTGCAAAAACTTAGAGATTTTAAAAAGTAAAAGCAGATTATAACAGTAAAATGGATGGTCACTTGTATCGAGTGTAATGAGAAATTCGTCTATAATCGATTAAACAAACATTAGCAACCATTGAATAAAATTCTCAGATTGAATTATTTATGTTATACATAAGTTTTCTATAATTAAAAAGCGTGGAGAATTTTGAAAGTATTTAGAAAATTAAAGTCCGCTTAAAATTTATATTTAGATGTCTGTTTTGGTATAAACAAAATAATCAAAATATGGTTATAGCTAAACTTTTGTAACTTTGCAGAAACAAAACGTAATGACTGAATTCGTTTCAAAAAAAAGCTTATATTTTTACAAAGTTTTTTCTCTATATACCATTTTGTGATAAAATACTAGGTTAGGTTTTCCACAAAAATATTTGCTTAACTTTTCGGTGCAGAATGGGCAGACCTACATTTTTTTTTATTCTATACTGCAGAAAATTCATACATTATAGAACGCGACACATGTCGACTGATTTTTTTTGTAAACGCACTCAATAATGACAAGTTTCGGATTCTTATTGGCGGGAACCAGAGAAGTAAAGTTGAGTTTTTGTTTGATTATCGTAAAAATTGAGTGATTTGTGGTTTAATAGTGTTTAATAAACTAAAACGTAAAATTGAAACGTATCATTCAAGATTACTCTCTTCTAAAATGAATGATTCAGATCTCCAACATTATTAATAGCAGTATTATTATACCTATCATAACAGAAAACATACACACAGAACAGATATACAGGCAGGAGTATAATAAATAAATATAGGAACCAAATATTTGAATAGTTTACTTATATGGTAACTATACATAGAATAATGAATTGTATCGACTTGTTCACTTTCTTTTTGCTCTGTTCTGTGGACTGTTATTAAATTTATTGTATTTTACTACAATTGTAAGTGGCAATAATTATCTTAGTCAGAATAATAAAAGAGTGAGACTGGATTTTTCGTGTTCTTCCAAGGATTTATTGAGCGATTTCTTCGATAGAACTGGAAAATGACGTCTAAAAACATTTTTTTTATTAATTCGTGTGTGGACGAATAGCTATGCCAGTGTCCAAATAAATTATATAAAAAAAATGTCACGTTAATAAAACTGTCAAGACAACCAACCAAACGTAAAGTAAACTTTTTAAATTCAAATCCTACTGTGCTCTAACTGAAAAACTCCATTAACAACATATTTTGAAAATATAAATAGTTACTATTCAAAATGAGTTTATTAAGTGCAGTTTTACAAGAAGTGGATAAAGTCACCACAGAAGATTTCAAGACACAACGCGATCAACTGCTTCCCCAAATAAAAGAGCTCACCGATAGAGTGCAAATGTTATCGTGGGCTTTACATGAGAACATTATCGATACGTACGTTAACTTCACTGTTACAAAAAGTCTAGAACAACTAAATTATAAAAACAGAAAAGGCAACATTTATTCTGCTCATGCTAAAATAATTGAAGATATTAGGATTTTTCTCGAAAAGTTCAATGGTGATGAGGAATTTGTTAACTGCAACCAGAAACTGAACAAGTCTTTCGAATTTCTAAGAGATTTATCCGTCGCCGTCGAAGGCAAAAGGGTGTTGGAGAAGGCAAATCATGAATTTGGCCGATATAACTATGCAGAGGCCATATTAAGTATTAAAAAGTTACTGGAGGAATTGAAAGAGTTAAAATTTGAGGGTAACGCAACCAAAGCGTTATCAAACCTTCGAGAACAAGCTGAGAATCAACTGGCATTGTACACTGCACATTTGAGTGTAGAATGGGAAGACATTTTCAGTTGGTCGGAGAATAAGTGTGTCCATAATCTTACTTACTCATTAACAGTACAACAAAGTGATCCAATTCTGATCCAAAAAGTACTAAAAACTCTTTATGTCACTGAGAGATTGAATGCTGAGTTAGGTCTCTTCTCACATTTCTTTATAGATAATTTACTACATAATGTGATCAGGCACAACTGTGATATATTCACAGATGACCACATCGGTGCTATCATTTTCAATATTAAAATAGATTTGAACAACACAAACAAGCCAAATTACCAAACAATATTTAATAATTTGACAGCTGTGTTTGGATTTCTGCAATCAACATTAGGATCACAATTCAATGACAGTTTTATTGAAGTATTTGCTGAATCAATTAGAGATAAGTTTTTCAACAAAATAGTAGAGGATATTATCAGAAACAATTTGCCGTCTTGTGATAGCAGTTATGAGAAGTACAAAAACCTTGTTATAGAACTGGACTTATTCAACAAGTTCTTAATAGATTTGAAATTTATTGATGCATACCACTCTCCATTGAATAAATACATCAACAACACAGATTGTGTGCTATACAACAAGAAATGTGACAAACTTCTGTCAGATATCAGGAATCTGTTAACTGAAAGTCTTTCTTATGGAACTTTAGTTGTTGGCTCAAGTATGGAGACAGAAAATCAGTTAATATTGGATGTCACTGACAAGGAAATGCTATGGAACCCCCACAAACCATTATTCCTACCAAAATGTGTAATTTCACAAAATGTGAAACACATAATGACAATGATTGTAGAGCACTTGGAGCAGTGTGCCAAGCTTCCGGAAAAATATAGTAATCAACTTGTTATGTACATAAAAGATATAGCTGTCATGTATCAATGCATTGTCCCTATGAAATTTAAAATCAATTTGGAGTGTTGTCCTCTGGATATAGGTGAGATTTTTTACAATTGCCTAAATATTAGTGTATAGTAAGTTTATTCCACTGATAGTAAAAATATATTTCATTCTGGTACTCATCATCATTACCTTTGTCGGGCTGTCCAAATACATAGGCCTCCTTCAGGTTGGTCCACCTCTATCGGTCTTATGGTAGGTGCCTCCATCCTTCTCGAAGGACAGCTTCCCACTTGTATGTCTTGTTATCTAACCATGACTATATTATGGCAAAAGCAAAAAGAATGAATATGCATTTATCAACCTGTCTATGATGTACAGATATTCTTCCATAGCTCCCAAATTACTGAGTCAGTAATCTTTTTGTCTTCATTGATCAGTGTCATGGGATATATATATTTTTGCAATCACGTCAGAACTATTTTTTAATTAATTAAAGCTCAATTTAATTTTTTAATTAATTATCTATAGCTCAAGATTTTTCTTTCTTTCTAAAACATTAGTAGTATAAAAAATGTAATTCTTCTGTAAAATAAAACAAAATATTTAAACAATTATTACATTTGATGATTGTGAAATTTCCCCTGCACACATTTGTTGAAACTTTTAAGTTGGGTTTTAGTTTTGTAACTAAAACAAATTTAATTGTAATTAAACTGGGTGTTAATTACAATAAATTATTTTTTTTCTTTCTTCTTTTCGTGCAAAAAATAAACAGCATAAATACAATAGTAATAAAAAAAATAACTTCTATTATTTTTTTCAATAGAACTATTAGAACTTCTTGACTATTTTATTAAAGTCTGTAACATCTAGATGCATAATAAACTAATTTTTAATAAAGAAATAATATAAATTTCAGCTCTCTTCTTCAACAACTGCTTCTATCTGGCCCACAGTCTACTGGGCCCTCCGTGGAAGACTATACTGCCAGCAACCCTGGCCGACTTGCTCACCACAATCCTACTGGAATGCATCCAGGACTTGAGAGTGCTGGGATTGGAGAAGATGTCTTTGTATTTGCAGAATCAGAAGAATGCCATCACTCAGAACATAGAGCCTAATGGTTTGTACAAAGTTTTGACCTCCACAAGGATTTGAAAGTTCCCTCCATCGTCAAATACGTGAAAGGCTCCGCCCTATGCTAATACCACTGAGTCCCTTACCATCCCAACCCTCCTAGTAGTTGCCAGCCTATAGGATGTCCCAGTGGCGTATTTTAAGATTTGGCGCCCTGGGCCTATAAGGTTTGCCGCCCCATAAATTAACGAAAAAAAAGGCAAAAATCTTTTAATAATGAAATAGGCCATACAAAAGATTAAACACCATTTATTAAATATTTACATTTTTTTGCGATGCACAAATTGGTTTGACAAATTCGTCAATGACACTGTCATAACTATCAGATACTGTTAAGTCAGCTTCTATATTAAGGATGGCTAAACTGTTCAAACATTCTTCGCTTATATGGGAATTAGGTAGGCTTTTTTAATTTCTTCAGGCAAGTCAAGTCAAAAAGCAATAAAATAAAAGATAGGTAACGATTATGAAAGGCGCCCAAAGCTGATCTGCCGCCCCGGGCCATGGCCCCCATGGCCCTAGGGTAAATACACCACTGGGATGTCCCCGATAGGAATGACCCCTCTCCATTACTGTCGTCGTCGTTCTCGGCACGTCCTAGACGACCCCGACGACCAACTTACTGCTGCCAATGCAGTTCTTACACTACACATACAGGTTACACATATACACCGTCCCCGCCAGTGGAGACAAGGACCTCCCCCTCGATAATCGTGAAAACGCACCGGCCTTTAGTCAACCAGGTATAGGCACGTACCTGTGCGCTTCTCACTGACTCCCGATCTCGCGGTCCCTCCCAAAGCAACACCCTAAGCCGACGTCCGTTCCTTCTGTCGGTCCACCGGCGGAGGAGCCCTTAAGCTCGTTGCTGCACACACTTTTTGCTCCTGGCTGAGCACACTTAAACCATGCCTTTCAGATGACTATTGAAAGACCATTAGGGTCACAAGAATTTAACCATTCCAAAAATATATATATATACATATAAAACTATATTGGTAAGATATGATTTTAGTAATTAGAATAGAAATCGCTTCTATTTCAATTATAATGAATGATAACTACTTTCAAGTAATCACCAAATATTCTTGGCTAGTAACAATGCAATTTCTCTTCTATGTGGGTTTTCGAGCACACGATAGTTACAGAAGTTACAGACTTTCAGATATTACAAACCAAGTATTGTGCAGATACAATCTTCACATGGTCTGAACCCCCAGTTGATGGTTAATGATTTGGAATCATATTTAAGCATATTTTTAGTTACTGAATTCTATTTAAATCTAATTAGATTGAAGATGCAAGGTATGCCAGAGTTCATCTCATACTACTCATTATATTTGCTACTCCCTATCCTATCCCTGTTGGTATCCTTCTTGTACCTTTTATTATGAGAGTATAATAGAATAAAGGAATGTTTTTATGTCTAGTTTCTCAGGTCTTGTGGTAGCTACTTTGTTATCCCTTAGTCACCTATTACGACACCCATGGGAAGGTAAATTTTGAGATACTCAAATTTCAGAAAGAGAACTCATTTGTACAGTACCGTTTTAAAAAAATATTTATTTGTAAGTCGAATTCCGAAAACTATTTAGTCAAAACGAAAAAAATAAAATATTGTATTGTATCGCGCGCATTTGATGCAATGATGATAAACGATTATAAGTTGGTTTAAATGAAAATGAGTGTAAAGATAGATTAGTATCAACTTTTGGGAACTTCTCACCAGTACAACAATACAACTCATACAACAATTTTTAGATGGTTTTCTCAATTTAAATGGAAAATTTTCCTTGAAAGACGATGAGATAAATGACCGGCCTGTGACTTCTGTAACAAATGAAACTCGATGCGGTAAAATAAATGTTGCACAAAGACCCAAGAACTACCTACAAATAGATAGAGGAGCCTTAAGATTTCATTGCCGGTCATTTTGAGATTTTACACCAACACCTTCAAGTGAAGAACACCCAACTAAGCGGCAATCAATGGTTTAGGTGTTTCCAGACAAAGAGCCTCCCAGGAAGGTCAAACGTGGTCAAAATAGAGGCAACATTCTTCTCTGCGGGTGGGTGGCCATTTAGCGACAATTTCTTTAGACGCTCAAAAAACTGTTAATGCCCAATGGTACAGTGAAGTGTATTTACCAACTGTATTTGATGTGTTAAATTAAAAACATCCTAAAACAGATTTGAGAGGGCTTTTCTTGCATCATGACAATGCATCATCTCACAAAGAGTTTTTGAAGACCACAGTGATCCAAGAATTGAACCACCCCCCTTATAGCCATGATTTAGCTCCATGCGACTTCTTTCTCTTTCCAAAAGTGAATCTTTGACTCCGTGCCATTCTTTTCGATAGCTCTGAGGATGCTCGGAATGCTTTTATGGCAGCTGTTGAGGACCTCGCTTGAGAAGAGTATCGCCGGTGCTTTAAATCTTTGTTTAGACTTTAGACGAATGAGTCTCTGTATAGAGACTAATAGAGAATATTCTGAGAAGTTGTAATAAAAACATCTATTTAGCCTTTCCGAATGTGAAGAACAAATGTGGGTAGTTGATGAAAATGCTTGCAGCTCCCATCCTGGACTACCCGCCTCTTCAGTCAACTCGTGACCACGTGTAACCGTGTAACCCGTGTCGAAACTTCCGAATAGGAATAAAAGTTAAACAAATACCTTTATTATACACGTTCATACCCGATTTAGTATATAAAATGTGTACAAAACGTGAAAGTTTAAAAGTTATATAAAAATTTATGTTGTAATCCAAATATTTTTTTCTATCTCAAAATTTACCTAGTCACCCACATATGTACTTTCTTCCTGAGCATACTTCGGAAACACTAATAATATTTACTAATATGTGGTACCTAGTCACCCACATATTCTAAAGCTGGCCGACACCATACAACCATTTGCTATACATATACTACACTATACTTATTACTTAGACCAGTACTTAGCGTTATTAAAAAGAACAATATCTTCACAGAATTAACACCATGGACACATGAAGCATACGAGCAGCTTGATACTGCTATCAACAAGACAATGACCCTAATGAAGGACCTTAAAGTCAGCTGGCACAACATTCTGCCTACACGCATGTACGAAATGTCTATTTCCACACTAGTGCAAGCTCTATGTCAGTCTATGCTGCAGAGGGTATTTGCAGATAGTCGACCTATTTCAGAGGAGTTGATTTATATGCTGGCGATGAGATTTGAAGATGCTGCTGAACAAATTGTCACTTTATTTGAGGTGAAGTATTTCTTACAATATCGATTAGAACTTATCTAAGAAATTGCATAGCTTAGGATAAAATGTCCTGTTACTAAATGTATGAAGTATTGATGACTTTGTAACATTAAAGCATATGAACAATTCTGCTACTTTACAAAAACCCGAATAAAATTGAATGAGTAAAGTAAAAGCAAATAAAACTAAAATCGTTCATTCACTAAACTTAGAATGGCAGTAGTTTTCAAAATATTGCGTTTTTATGATATATTCTAAGCGTTGTTGGTTTGAACTATCGATTGTAATAAAAAAACTAAAAGCAAAGGTCTGCATATATTATTATTATTATCCCTATTTATTTTCTATATATTTATTTATTATAAAACAATGTCTGCTGTAGTTCTGTCTGTATGTTCGCTTATAACTTGAGTTCTACTGTTTTTCACACATATTTATCTATTTAAAACAGGTCTTAAATTTAACAGGTCTCGACATGGAATCCAGTGGTTAATAAAATTAAACGTCGCGATTTTTCGTCTGACGCTACTTCTGATATTGTAAGTGTCGTTTGCCGCAACTTCTCGAACTATGAAGACCAAATGCGGGTAGTTGACGAAACTGCTCGCAACTCTCGACTACCAGCCTCTGCCTTCAGTCAGCTCGTGACCATGGTTGATGCAACCTAACTAAAACGTCGAGTAAAATAAATATGATAATAATTCGCGTTAAGACCCGTTTTAATAGATAAATTTGAGTTCTACTGGACGGATTTTGATGCGATTTACACTGTCGGGTAGGTTATAGCAGACAAGGTCCCCGGAAGGTTTTAGTGTGGAGCCGCGGGCGTAAGGCTAGTTATGATATCGTCTTACATACATTTTTACATATGCCCTTATATTAAGAAACTCTCAACATGAAAATTTAATGAAAACCCAGTCTTTTTTCGTGTTTATTCTAAACATACATATCAGTTTTCCTTGAGAATTTTGTGATAAGTAACTGGCACAAAACTTTTAAAGACAAATATTCTTTTTACAATTCCAGGAGCCCATTGAGTTCGAGAAAAAAATTAATGTATGGCTCAAATTCACAAAAATGCCACAGTTAATGAAGGCTCAACTGTTGGAAATAGCAGAACTTTGGACTGAAAATAAAGAGCTGTCCCAATGTTACACCTGCGAAGAAGTGCGGCAAATCATCAAAGTGAGGTTCCCCGACAACAATTACAGATTAAAAATCTTGAAAGAAATACAGTGATTTTAATTAGATTTTGGAATTATAATAGTAATAAAATTTATTTTAGTTATATAATTTTCTATATTGTTTTATTTAAACAACTTTATAGCACACTGTCGTACAAAGGCAAGCTTAATGGCTCATTTACACAAGGAGAGATTCTCGAACGGTTCGGGCGAGAATATTTTATAAGATTCTCGTATGCTACTAAACTACATACAATTCTCGTCTACAACTGTTCACACGATGATAACAAGTCTATGATAACAGTGATTAAATGATTTTAACACTTGTTTATACTAGCTTTTGACCGATGTTCGAGAAACTCCTTGTGTAAATGAGCCATATGTCAAAGAATGCCTTAAGCCAACCTTGAGTTAAATAAAGATACTACATCGGAGGTGCGAGGTACAAGTCACTTGTGTGACTGGGTGCGTTTGCGATGGTGCACACTTTGAACAACATTCGGTAGGTCCTCATTGTTAGAGGTTTATGCAATAATTTTCGAAACCCTTGCACTATCTTAGGAACGGCTTCACGTTACGCAGTTATTTCACTATTGCTGTCCTCACCAATGATGGGGGATCTCTTTAAGAAAACACTATATCGCAATACAGGGCCGTCTTTACCAGGGGGTGCAAGGGGTGCGGTGCACCCCGGGCGCTCACCTTTTAAAGGTAATGAAAAAATATAACGCTATAGTAAACAATTACACAATAGGATATTTGACTGTCATAGGATACACAATAGGATATTTGACTGTCATAGGATACACAATAGGATATTTGACTGTCATAGGATACACAATAGGATGTTTGACTGTCTTAGGATACACTCCCGCACCCCGGCGCAGAATAGACTTAAGACGGCCCTGTCGCAATATATAACCGCAAAATATTTGATGACTAGTCGGAAATGTACATTTTTTGTGGACTTAATAGAAATTAATAGGTAACCGACAATTTGATTTGCTTGACGTGCGAACGACGAACCGCCTCTTTGTTTTGCGTGTATATTTACGTTACGTCGTTGCATAAGGGTGTACCAACTTTCCGACAATGCGCGGGAAATAACGGAACGAGGAAGATATATTGATTCGGAAGTGAGAAAAACTCGCATACGTAACGTTATTGGCACAACTTGAAGATTAGTAAAGTAAAATAAGTAATGAAGATTAGTAAATATTCAAATATTATTTTAGTTTTGACGAGAATTATTTTTATTATGTATAGAAATCAGAATTTTAGTATTTAGATAATATAATGTCGCCTAGAAAATTAAAGAAAAAAAACTTCTTTTTCTCCAATAGTTTGCTAAAATCCGCCGCAAATGGATATGCATCTTTGTACACAAGGGCAAAATTATTGCAAAAGCAAAATTTACAAAGGCAAACAACACAACAAGGACACTGAAATATTAAAAGATCAGGGAGCAAAACGCAACAAGCGATGATCTGACGTCCGATTGGCGCAGTTGGTAGTTGCTTGCTGTGCAATAGGTTCCGGATTCGTTTCCCGGTCGGACATTCAATTGTTTAGAGACAAATGTTTGTTCAGGTTTGGGGGTGTCTGTGTGTATCTCTGGTCTCACGGCACAGGGAATCTTAGTGTGGGCCATTGAGTATGGCGTTATTATTATTATTTGAAAAGATCTGTTAATTAAACACATTGTTTTATATAATATTTTTCCCGGACTAATTAATTGATGTGATGATTTAAGTCAGGGCCGTCTTAAGTCTATTCTGCGCCGGGGTGCGGGAGTGTATCCTAAGACAGTCAAACATCCTATTGTGTATCCTATGACAGTCAAATATCCTATTGTGTATCCTATGACAGTCAAATATCCTATTGTGTATCCTATGACAGTCAAATATCCTATTGTGTAATTGTTTACTATAGCGTTATATTTTTTCATTACCTTTAAAAGGTGAGCGCCCGGGGTGCACCGCACCCCTTGCACCCCCTGGTAAAGACGGCCCTGATTTAAGTAGTCCTGAACTAAATATTAATATATCCAAATAATATCGTTTATCACGGACAATCGAGTTGCGTGTGAAGCACAAGAAAGTGGAACAATAATTTCAAACTACTTTTCAGTTGTCCAAATATAGACAAAAAACACCGGTATCTAATTTTTCCACAATAAAAATACCTCGGTTTTATCACAGTTTACAATACGAATTAGTAAAGTACTTATTGTTTTAAAATATCTTTATAACTGAAAATTGTATGTATTTTGTCTTTAATATATGTACATATAATTTTGGAAGTTACAGGTCCAAAGAAAAATGTCTAATGGGTTGGTACTTGGCATTGGCAGCGAAAGTTAGCGTCCCGTAAGCCAGCCACCCATTACGCCAATGCTATATAAGTAAGTGGCGCTTCCTATAGCCCATCATTACGTACATGACAGAGACCGGCCGCCTGTGCCGCACAATGCATCACTTATCGGTAGGTACTCGCTTGGAGAAACAAAACGCTCTGACACAACTTCGCGCGGGAAATATTGGTGGGAATCAATAGGCGGGAAACTGACAGTGGTGGAGTGTTTTTGTATTGTGTTCAAATGTGAATGAAAGTTACAAAGTGAACATTGTGAAATAATTAAATTAGGAAATTGATATAGTGTACTAATTTTCTCTGACCTAGTGCTTTGGTAATGTACACAAATATATAGTACTTTTTAATCTTCATAATGCTGATTCGGTTTAAATTTTTTAACTACATGTCCACTTAATAATTTGTTTCTAAAACATTAGATACTATAGATGTGACTGAGCAAAAAATATTTACAGAAATTACTAAAGAATGAAATTTCGAGAAATTTAAACTTTACTATTAAAACCAACATAAGCGTATCTAAATATTTAATTAATATGAACATACGTAATTTGAGAAACTGTTCTTCCTATTATAAACATCGGAGTTAGGACGTACCATACGGTGTTTAATACGTGTTAAATGAAATAAAACGCTTTTCATAAGAGCGCGGAAGATGCGTGACAATATTCAGCGGGAACCGTTGTCGTTGTTAATAGTAAATACACCTTATGAAAGATTTATAAATACACTTTGATTAGCTACAGGTTTTTAGCTGTAAAGAAAAACGTTTTATGACTTCATATACAACACTGATAATAAAAACGATGTTTCAAAAGACGACGTAAATGTATTTGTAATTTATAGAATTTAAAAATAATAATAAATCAATTATAGTATTTTAATAATTACAGGTAGGTTATTTTTGTGTAAAGAGTGTTAGGTGGGCAGGGCATTGATTCTGATTCGTTTTTTTATTTCTTGACTACACATTCCGCCCCAAGGACATAACGTTTATAAAATTACAAAATAAGCCTATAAAAATCATAACACATACACATTTTATTATTTACTTTTTCAGACGGCATTCCTGATCATTGCGTTAGTGATCGTCGTCAATCAAGGAGGTAGCGTGACTGCAGAATATGATAGCAACAAGTCCGATCAAGTCGCTGAAGAGGCGAAACACAAGACTGTAACTATTGTCGATGGCCCCAAGTACGTAACAATACCAAAACCGAATCAACCACCGACAAAAACAAACTATACTCACCAACCAGAACAAAGACCGCCAAGTAAGCCGCCCCTTAACCCAATACCAGACAAACAAGGAGGTCAGAAATATGGCGATCTACCTAGACCGTACTACGGTCAGGTGATACAGAAAATACCCTCACGACATTATTCTAAAGCCGTAGTGTTACACCACTCACTAAACTCCGTCTACAGGTTTCCCAAAGTGATCCCATTACCAGCTTACAGCAGAAAATATTATTACACGAATAAATCTGCACAACGTTCGCCCACCTCCGCCGCGTCCACTGTGGTCGTCGTAAAGAGTCCTAAATTCAGCTTGCCCATTCAAACAATTAACGGCGTCCGCACAGATTTTGTCAGACCACCGAAACATAATGACACCAGCTTAACCACCACAAGCACCACCACTTCAACCACCCAAAGACCTTTGAGAACTAAAAGAATATGGCCCAAAAAACTTTTGAAGGAAACAAAATCGGCTGTACACAACACTACAGAGACGGTAGACAACACGACTGAAACTTTATTAACGAGCGCAAGCACGAACGACACAGATCACGACGCATCACCAAGTCACATACGCTTTGTGTACATCAATGCAAATACGACAGCACTGACTACTCCTAGGCCATTGAAACGAGGTTACATCAAGTGGAACGGAGCACCTAAAGTAGGTACTACCACTCCATCTAATAATTTTAGCCAAATAGAACCTAACGACTGGGTACCAATCATACCATCACATTATTCCAAAACCAATTTAAGAAGGTCTCCACTGACACGTATGAACAAACGATCGGATGTTCTCTTCACGAATCCAGGGCTCAATCCCGCACAGAGCAAACGAATGTTATATTTACAATCATATGGTCTAGTTCCATTAAAAGGTTCAGTAAAAGAACCGATTGGCAGAAAAAAGATGATATTCTTCCGTAAAAGAAAACGGACATTGAACCCGTATGTGTATTCTGGTTACAGCCCAAAGCCTGTCGTGCATGCGCCGATCGAAGTGGGGGACCTTCACACTGACGCGAGCCATCACCCGCGCCTAATAACCAAAATCAAGCACCATCATCACCACCATCATCACAGATACATTAAAACAATCGAGAAGCCAATAAAAGTTCCGTATAAAGTTGAGGTGCCTATGCCCTATCCGGTTCCGGTGGAAAAGAAAATCCACGTGCCCATCGAAAAGATAAAGGTGGTGGAAAAACCGGTGCCATATCCTGTGACAGTTGAGAAAAGGGTGCCTTACCCTGTGGAGGTTAAAGTGCCCCATCCAGTCCCTGTGAAGGTCATTGAAAAGGAGTACGTACCAAAACCATATCCAGTTGTTCACCGCGTGCCTGTGGTGAAGCATATCGAGGTGAAAGTGCCGCATCCGGTGCCGGTACACGTGGAGAAGCAAGTGCCTTACCCGGTCCCCGTTCAAATTCCGGTGCCAGTAGATCGACCGGTCCCTGTCACTGTAGAGAAAAAAGTGCCTTATCCAGTTCCCTTCAAAGTTCTCGTGCCCCAGCCTTACCCGGTCGAAACGAAAGTACCTTACCCGATCGAGATCAAAGTCAAGGAGCCTTACGAAGTCATAAAACATGTCCCGATAAAAGTGCCGGTACCTCAACCGTACGCTGTCACTGTGAAGCAACCAATTCCCGTAGCCGTTGAAAAGAAAGTCCCTTATCCAGTGGAGGTGGAAAAGAAAGTGCCAGTGCCTGTAGAAGTATTAGTTCCACAGAAAGTAGAGGTAGAGAAGAAAGTGCCGGTATACGTACCAAAGCCTTACCCAGTGGAGAAACGAGTGCCTGTTCCGTTTAGGGTTCCATACATAGTGAAAGTGCCTGTAAAAGTACCAGTTGAGGTTCCTGTGAAGGTTCCCGTGTATGTCCATCATAATTTGGATAGCAGTAGTGGCGAACAAATATTGAATACTGCAACCGTGTCAGACGAAGTGACTAGCGCGCCACACCACACGGTTACAGTTCACGGTAACTCGGGTTTTACTGGATTCCAATCGCGTTCAGACAAACCTGAAACGGCGACTTCAACCTCGGGGCCTTAAAATGGACTTTATGTAAATATTCGATTAAGTTTTTCATATAAGTGTTCAGGGCCGTGCGAAGAAATTCTGCACCGGGGGCACAGACATGCTACTAATTTAGTGTTCTAACATTTCACAGAATTTTGATCTGCTGTGCAAATTAAAAACCTCGTGAGTTTTTAACTTTCGCAAAAAGCTGGCTTTTATGTTTTTTGCCTTATTAGGTATATATAAATATCTAATATAGGATGCGGATGGGATAGGATAACATAGTCTTGGCATGACTTTAATTAGCTTCAGAAGCTCAGATATTTTTATTCCTCCCGTAAAAATTACTTTAGCAACTACACTTGCTAAGTTTTAAATTTGCACAGCTGAAATACTTTTATATAGTGTCCCTTTAAGATTCCCTTCGCACGACCCTGAAGGTATGAAACACCAACGTGAAAGATAGTAGATCAATAAATTGTACCTACCTTAAGTAATAAGTTATTGTCGTGTGAATGTGTGGCGTATAATGACTTTGTTGTATAATGAGTAAATGAATGCAGCTGTGATATGTTACGTCTTGTTATTACTTTTACAATCCTGATTCTTTCTATTCATATTCATGTCACAGGACAATGCTCTTTATTACAATTTTGTTTAATAACTTGTGATATCAATGAGTGTACATTTTTTCTAAAGAATAGATTGACGTTTATGAAACAATGGATGATAGTTTTTAATATAATTGTCTATTTCTTATAAACTACTGTTATTGTTATTTAACTACTGTTATTGTTATTTAACTACTGTTATTGTTATTTAACTACTGTTATTTGTTATCGTACAGTTCCAGCTGTTAAGGATCCGTCTTCGTTCTCAAATTTCGCCTTTAGTTTCGCAACTACTGGACTAATTTTATATATAAAACATAACTAATGTTCCAGGATACACAGAGAAAATCCCAGCAAAATGGTCTTATTAGTTCTAACAAAACGACAGATAAACGTTATCCTTATAAAGATCAACTTGTCTAGTTATTACCAGAGAATGAAATGAAATTTCAAATAATTGGTTCATTTGACTAAAGGGCATACAACAGAAGAAAGATAAAGAAAGTATTATTATACTTTCTGCATTAATATTGTACATAAAAGCAACCTTCAATACTTTTTCTTAAATATGTCGAACCTAGGTTCGGCTTATTATAAACGAACTTTCTACGTAATGGTTAGCTACTTGCTCACTTTTCACCCCACGTGGTCTAGGGGCGTATTAATTAAATCGAGTGTGACAATGTCGTTCACCTTCGCGTTTATCACTCTATCCTACTCGTATTATCGATTCTTCGCTCGTGCTCTTGCTTTCGATTAATCAAGCTACTATTACTGTCCAAACACGTTTTCGTGTTTAACGATAAAACGAGAGACGTCTGGGGTGTAATTATAAAAGTTACTTGTTTATTACAAGTGAAACAACGATTTTTCTACAACTAGATTTTATACCGCGTCTTCGTCCCAAAAAAATAACTTTCGTCCATAAAATTAAATAATGGTAATACTTTACATTAGAAAACCAATGGTTTTAAAACAAGTGTACCGATTGAAGGGGCCATATTCAACAGTGGACACAGGCAGTTGGTACAGTACCTTAAGTATTGAGTATGTACTGATTTTGATATGCATACAACCTTCCAGAATTAATGCTATACCAGTCTAGCCAATCGGGTTGGCGAGTTCGCCAAGTGGTGTAGTTCCTCAAGCCATATGGTGCTATTCTAATGACGACCGACAACACTTGACCAATAAATAATATATTTAATTAATTAACTTCAATCCTCAACATACAGATCGCTATATTTTTATCGATGAAGTTCAAAATTATTCCTAAACTTTTATACGGTATGCTCATAGCTATTTTAATACTTTTCACGTTATAAAAGCTATTAATGAAGGTTGACCGCGGGCGGAATAGGAAGCAACAACGAAAGTACCCACAGTCACACTCGAGTTGGCGCGAAATTGCAATGCTATCTTCATACATTTCATTCTATTGAACGATATACTTCCCTATAACACAAAAAGAGCGCACGCTTTATCAATAATTGAATTAAAAATATGGTTTGCAAAATTATTGAATGTGGCTCCAAGGACCAACTGATTTAGTTCGTTGGTGCAAAAACAGTTATATTATATATATATAATATCAAATTATTTCATATGTATTAGAAGTGTACTATTTACCAGCTAACTTGTAAAAAATACCATTGTTTCTTCGTTCAAGCTAATTTCCGGTGTGGCGGTATGACTATATATATATATATATATATAGTAAAATATGGTCAGTACCAAATTGTGGGGACACGAGGTATTAAAAATCCTCATAGCCCCACATGTGGGGAAACAAGTACTAAACGGATATATTGCGGTTGTGGCTGGTAATCTACAGATGGCAGAATCAGAGTAGATTCCCAGATTGAGACAAAATGTACCTACATACGTTTTTCTGTTTAGTCTATCATTTTTAGATCACAAGGAAATTATTGTGTCCATTTTTTATTTTATACTTGCATTTTTAAAAGCAATGCATTGCGTTCTTTCTGTAGTCAAACAACCGCCCACAGCAAATATAATTAGTGTTCCTAAAGTATGCTCGGGAAGAAAGTAGGGTGAAGGACCCAATAATGGACACTTTTAGGACAGTGTTCGAAATAAACATGCATAAGTCATTAAGTGTGAAGGTCGGATAAACGGTAATTAGTGTAAATGAAAACGAATATTCTCAAGAATCAACACATAACTTAACAATTGAAATATCGGTAATAAATTCTTAGAAAATAGGAGAAATAAAAAAAAAAACTAATGTCTCCAGTTATGGACACCTAGGATCCAGTTGTCGATACCCAGTAATCGACAGTTACCTAGTAATCGACATCCAGTCATCGACAACGATGTCATGATGTAGCTAGTAGGTATTTGAGGTTTTGTAAAAAGCTAAAAAATAAAAAAAAATCAATTTAATGTACCAATTAAGTATTATTATTCCTTTGTTAATTCAATATACAGTCTGAAATTAAATATAAAGTCAAACTGGAAAATCCTTCAAAATGAGTATCAAAACATACTTAGTCAAAAACTTATTCAAAACCCATAGCAACTCGTCACTATAATTAATAACCAGTCTGAGATTATACTTAGGCAAAAACTTATTCAAGACCCATAGAAAAGGGTTATTATGGTCCTTGCCCATAATCGTAACCATAATCAATAATCAGTCTGAGATTTACCTAACTTACATTAAAAAATGTGTACGAGATCAAAATTAACTTTCTTAAATTTAAACCTTACTCCAAATCAGTAGTAACCCGTAATAAAATTGCAACGAGTAAGAATAAAAAACAATCACAATCGCTTATTAAAATTGTGGAAACTCAACTTTCTTAAATACCAAATATATAATTAATCAGGTACCTAAATACTTTTCCATTTCTTTAATTTTATAGAAACCTCTTCTATTAATGCACACAGGCTCGTCGACCTTTTCAATGACTTGGTCCTCTCTGTACCATATTTTGTCAGGCTTGTCAGGCCACTTGAAAGAATTTCCCGTCGATAAAGTCATTGTGCTAACTTCGTACTGTTTTTCATTAACATCTTCTACTTTACCAGGAAAGTATTCACCTTCGTACATCACTATTACGTAACACCCCGAACTAATTCTTTTCTTTGGTCGCGTTACAGTCTTTGAAGTAGTTAATATATTCAAAGGAACATCCATGTCCGAGTCAGAGCCATTTTTAGGTGAATGTGTTCTTTGACGCTTTGACGGTTGTTGTTGTTGCCCCTTGGTATTTGATTTTCGTTTATTTTTTTTGTCTAAAGACAGTTCTATTGTATTTTCTTTGTCTGAAATATAATCAAAATAATCATCCTCATCAATTTCTTCTATATAGCTTCCACCACTTTCGGCATATTTGATCTCTAAATCGGAGTCTTCTGAAGTAGAGTCGTCGCAAAATACCTTTTTTCGTTTTAATTTCAAATCTGATTTCCTCCTTTCTTCTTTAGCTATTTTCTGTTTCTTTTTTTTTTCTTCAGCAGTTTTCTCTTTCAATATTTTCTTTTCTTGTCTATTCTTTGCTCTTTCAGCCTTTTCTTCTTCTAGTTTCTTCTTTTCCATTTTTTTCTTTTCATGATATTCTCTCCAAGCTTTGCTTGTTACTGCCGATGGTGTTATTTCTCTCTTGATCCTTGTTTTCTTTTTGATACTATCGTTTTCCGGCCAAAAAAGGTTTTTTTTGAATGGAGATGGTACAATGATTCCCAAAGCAGCTTCTATAGACTTTTTTTGAGGTGTAACTGTATCGGTACGGCAGTTGCTTGGACCTGGTATAGCAATGTTTCCGTCTAGAGACACTTCTTTGGGTACTGCAGGAGCTGAAACAATTTCGGAAAGGTTTGTAAGTGTGTGTTCTTCGTCGTCTAGTTCTTTAGTTTGTGATTCGCTCGTGGAATTTGATTTGGGAAAATTTTTTTGATGTGTAACTGGTCTATTTGAACTTCCATGGTTAGTCATGTCTTCATTTTGGGGCGGGATGCAGGGTAAATTATCATTTTCAGTAACAGATGAATTATTGATGGGCTCAGGGGTCGTTGGTGATGTTGGTTCAGCACTTGACCGGTTGACTATTACTGACTCAACTGGAGGAATGTAACAACCACATTCACTTTTGTTTTTAGCCCAAATAACATATAGAGCCGTATCTTCATCAGGAAGACAGTGATCTACTGTATTTCTGTTTTTGTAGAAAAGTTTGTTGAACAAATTCAGCTTTTCTTCTGAAAATACCTTGACAATCTCATTTTCTAAATACTTGACGAATGCTGTTAATTCAGGATTTGATTTAAATGGTTCTTTCCCTTCTCTGTGTTTAAGTTTGGTCATATCAATGTATTCAGGCCCAAATGGACACAAGCCCCCTGCTCTGAATCCATTTTTAATGCAATCATCCGTTAGTTTTGCGACTGCTTTCTGCAATACTGGAGCAAAAGTTTCTTTTTTAATGTTTTGGCCGAGGTTCTCCATTTTCCATTCATTAATAGCTTTTTTCCAAAATACTTTCAGGGGTCTAAACACTGCCAAGTCCATAGGTTGCAGAATATGGGTCGAGTTTGGGTACAAAGCGATGATTTCAATACCATTTTGTGCGCAAAAGTTCGAAAGGTGCAAAGTAAGATGGGATTTGTGACCATCTAGAAAAAATAGAATCGGCTTCTCTATTTTCTTCTCTGCAAGCCACGGGTTGAAAACGTTTCTTATGTATTCATAGAATGTGCTGCTGCACATCCACCCACTTTCCGACTTCCCTATCGCCCATTTTTCAGGCACACTGGCTGCGATGTGCGAGGGGATTCGTTCGTAGTTGAAAACAATCATTGGAGGTGCAAGCACTCCAGCTGCATTTGCAGTAAACAACACTGTCAGGTTATCTTTTTCGTCGCCACATACAGTGTATAGGTGTTTTTCTCCTTTTTTGGCCAAAACACGCCCTGGCTTTGGCGATAAGAAAAAAGCGCTCTCGTCAGCATTGAACACTCGGTTTGGGTCTTTGACTACTTCTTTTAAGTGATTTTCTTCTAAATAGCCATCTATTTCTTGAAACCAGTTTCTTATATCTTTTTCAGATACGTTGTCCCGAGCCTTTGCTAGATTTTCCGGCATTTTTTCCACCAAAACTGGGTGTCTTTTTAAGAACGATTTGCACCACTTTTTTCCAGGTCTATTGTTTGTAAAAGGGTTCGGTAAATTTAGGTCCATTATTATTTTTTGCACGCTGTCTTGTAGGCATTCTCTTGATATAGGAAAGTGTTTTTCACCCAGGACTAAGAGCCACCTGACCAAAATTTCTTCTTGCACTTTTGAAAGGACCGTGTTAGGCCCCATCGTACAGTTTATTAGGGTCTTTCCTGATACTTTGTTATACAGCGTTACTCGAGGCACCCCAAATGATTTAGCAGCAACGGCAACCTTCACTCCTTTGCGAACAGCTTCCATCGCATTGCCCATTTGTTCGGGCGTATAATTTTTTCTCGGAGCCATCTGAAAAAAACATGAAAACCAGTTATGGACACTCATTGGATCCAGTGATCGACACTGTTCTTTACTGGTACATGGACTCCAATCAGTTTAATTTCGACATACACTTAAACAGCATGGATAAAGGAGCTAAAATCGTATGCCAACTCAAGAAGTTCCTAAGAAAATAATTATCGACACTTGTCGATTACTGGAAAATGTCTATAAGTCAGAACCAGTAAATAACATCGGCTATAAACCTATAAAAAAAACATGTCGATCGGCTAGAGAATTATAAATTAATTCTATTAATTCAATACTAAACTAAGAAATCAATTGGAATTCAGCTATAATACATAACAAACAAATAATTGAGAAAAATATAGACTCACTCTCTTAACGATTTTGTTAATAAAATTGGATTCTTTTGTAGGAGCACCAACTCAGTTCAATTGTTACTTCGCCATCTTGAAACAAAATGGCCGATCGGTCTGAAGTATTTAGTAAGGCTAATAGAAAGTCTTTTGTCTATAATTAAGTATTGCCATACCAAAATTTCAATGTGCAATGCTTGTTTTCATTGAAAAAAGGAAAAAAGTGTTCATTACTGGGGTCTTGTCCATTATTGGTTCTTCCACCCTACATACGTGGGTGACTAGGTAAATTTTCAGATAAAAATATTTAGGTTACAACACAATTCTTTATTACAACTTCTCAGAATACCTTCCATTAGTTTCTATACAGCGATTCATTCGTCTTGACCAAAATTTAAAGCACTGGCGATACTCTTCTTTAGCGAGGTCCTCAACGGCTGTCATAACCGCATTCCGAGCGTCATCAGGGCTGTCGAAAATAATGCCACGGAGTCCAAGATTCACTTTTGGATAGAGAAAGAAGTCGCATGGAGCTAAATCCATGCGAATGCGAAGCTAAATTATGGGAGGGGGCGAGTGCACGCTGCAATCTAACAGCCGCTGGGCGCGCTCCCTCCCCATTTTCCCAGCCCTTTCTCCCTTTCCTAGATGCCCAAAGGTAGGCAGCGCATCTGGGGTCGTGCTAACGTTTGTCATTTTGTACTAATGTTGGCATGTATCGCGGATGTCTATGGACGACAGTATCCACTTACCACCAGGTGGACTTTATGCTCGTCTGGCGCCATCGTCCATAAAAAAAATAAAAATAATCAGGGCTATAGGGAGGGTGGCTCAATTCTTGGATCGCTGTGGTCTTCAACTGTGGTCAAATTTTGCTTCGTGAGATGATGCATTGTCATTATGCAAGATAAGCCCTCTCATACCCGTTTTAGGATGTTTCTAATTTAACACATCAAATACAGTTAGTAAACACACTTTTTAATGGGTCCTTCTCCATTTGAGTTTTACAATCATTTCCCCGCACCATGTCACGCGAGTTTGTTTTTGTTCAGCAGGCAGTGAATGAGGAACCCAACACAAACAAAGCTTCCTGACTTGAAGGTGTTCGTGTAAAATCTCATGAATGACCGGCAATGAAATCTTAAGGCTCCTCTATCTGTTTGTAGGTAGTTCTTGGGTTATTGTGCAACATTTTCTTTACCACCTCGATGTTTTCATTCGTTACGAAAGTCGCAGGAAGGCCATTTATCTCGTCATATTTTAAAGTTAATTAAACAACAAACTTTAAATTTTCTTAGGTTTTCGCGATTACTATACATAGCAATTAAACAACTTTATCGGTTTAAATCGCGTATATTTGACATTATTTATATCCCGACGTTTCGAACAGTTTGCAGTGGACGTGGTCACGGGGTGACTAATTGATTTTATTTGTCACTTGAGTCATTAAGAAATTATTCGGACTACCGTCTGAAATTTTTTGAATATGTCAAATATACGCGATTTAAACCGTTAAAGTTGTTTAATTGCTAACAAACTTTAAACTTAATATTTTAGTTATAACTTGTAGGAAATTTATTATGGTATTTTGTGATTGATCATTATCACTTAGCTCTGTAATGTTCTTCCTGGACAGACTCAATATAGCGTGATACAGGTAATATGTTAAAAAATACTTATAATTAAAAATACCTATAATTATAATTAAAGGGACAATGTTAATGTGAAATTGGGTTTTAAGCAAACGAAAATATTAGTTTTGTATAAAATTCTTTTAAATTCTATATTGTTAAGTAATCTAAAAAACATTTTTAACTGCTATATATTTTATTATAAAAGTAAATGCAAGTATTATACACAAGCTTATTGTATTTATTAGAGTTCATAGTGTACATAAGTTATTTAAAATATATTATTTATTTTACTTTAAGAAATTGCCAGTGCAGTTCATAGACACCCACTGATGTTTGGTTCTTATCGTCATAATCCACCCATTCTTTCTCTGATAAGTCTACATCATCGAATTTTTTACCTGAAAAGACAATAAAACGTGTTATAAGTTTATTGTGTGACTAGTTTTAAAAATCGTAAAATTTTATTACCTCTTTAATTATAGAAAAGTTATATTACCACAATATTAAATATAAAAATCAGTTTTGTAATATTTTAAAAGAAAGCTCAAATAGTTGTGTCTATAGCAAGCAAGTTCAAATGTAACTAATGAATATGACTTATCTTTTAATTTTAATTAATAAAATGCATAGAGAGAGAGATGAATACAAAACACACTAATGAACAAAAAGAAAATTGATATTAGGATTCTTCAATACACTAGTAAAAGTTTTTAATAAAATTCCAAGTACTAAAGAAAAAATTTTTAGAAAACCCAAAGTATTATAGAACTTTAACCCATGTAAAATATTGTCAGTTTTTAGTACATTTCTGATTATACTTAAAACCTAGAATAGTCCATCATCTAAACAATTTTATAGTGAAGTGCAGTATTTGTAATTTTATACCCGTTGTCTAAAGTTAGTCAATTAAAATCTATATAGTAAAAACATTACCATTATTTTCAGCTTCAGCAATCCACCCAGATTTAGGTTCAAAATCCACTGGCTCCACTCCTCGACAGTCAAAGATTACAATAGTCTTAAATTTTCCTATGTCATTGTTTGTGAATTCCCCTGTGAAATATAATAAAACAATGATTGTATTGCAAAAAAACATCCTTTAAATCCAATTTTTTTGTTAGAAATTCCCATCAATTTCTAACAAGTTCAAAATACAATAGAAGGACAAGTAATTTAAGGCAGGATTTAAAGAATTTAAATGTGATATTATTTAAGAAAGGGGAATCCAGTTTCCCAGATTTTTGTTTTATTTCAAACCATCTTTGGTATTGAGTTTTGAGCAGAATGTAAGAAGCAAAGCTGTCTAACTGACCTAATGCATCTAATTCATTCTACAATGAAATATCTTTTCAATTAGTGTTGTTAACACAAATGCTTAAACCTCAACTGTTTTAGACACAAGCCTTTAACTGAAGGGTTTAAGACCATTGAACATTAAAATTTTTGACTATAATGCTCACTAGCCTTTAACGGTGAAGTCTTAAAAGCTCCTTTTAATTCAAAAAGTGCCCATATAAATAGTAGTTAAAAAGAACTCATGAGTAGGTCTAAGGTCTAAGCAGTCGAAATTAGGTAGCTTTGCGTTATAATTCGATTTCAATTAGATTCATTATGTTCAGCAAGAACATTTTAAGAGACAATTATAAAATTTAAAAAAGGATGTATTTTTTAATAACTTCCAAGATAAGTAGATAAGACATTATGATTCTTCATTTGCTTGGGATGTTCTTCCAAAACAGGCTTGATGTGTACTTACCATTGCTACCCTCAATGACGTCGATGTTGTTTTCCCTAGAACATAACTTGCACTTGATCAACAAGTTAGTCTCCGATCTGTTGTGTTTCTGCGGCACTTTGTCCGCTTCTGTGAGATCATGGAACTTATCAGAAACCTCGCCGCAGTTGCTGCACTTGAGTTTCAAAAACCATTGGTAATGTGGATGGTTAGTATATAGTTTATCTATGCATTCTAGTTCCGCTTTGATTTGGAGAGCTATTTTTACCATTATTAATATTTACTAATACTTTGCGTGGTTTAGAGAAACTGAATACACAAATTACGAAAATAATAAATAGGAAACCGTGAACGT
This sequence comes from Sesia apiformis, assembly GCA_914767545.1. Taxonomy (NCBI): domain Eukaryota; kingdom Metazoa; phylum Arthropoda; class Insecta; order Lepidoptera; family Sesiidae; genus Sesia; species Sesia apiformis. Next base: position 14,529,966 of record OU611965.1, on the reverse strand, counting down.
TCAGCTGTTGTCAATATGACATACTGTCATTTCATTTTTTTTTAAATTCCTGTCTTTTAGCTACATTGTTACGAGTGCACAGATGTTAATTTGGAAATTTAATTACTGTAACTAAAGGCTGTGTGGTATTGGGGGGCTTTAGAATTGCACCATTTCACCTCTTTCCGTAATGTCATAAAAGGCGATTAAGGCATATCAGAAAGCTGTTACCACAAGCCCCGAGGAATTGGACCATCTAAGAGTGGATTCACCAAACCGCTTGGTGAGCGTGATGTTTTACGGTCATAGATCCCTCACGAACAAGACAATGTGCATGAGAAGGCCCGTATTCAGTAGTAGGTAGATGAAAAAACGTCCGATTATGGTAGGTAATGCAACAAACTCTTAATCAAACACGGTATATATCTTGAGTAGCAAAGCCCATTGTCGTTGCTAGGTTACGTAATATTTCTCATGTGGAAGTATTTTTAAGAGCGGTTATTTACACAACTGGTGGAGTACTAATCTATCATGAATCTTATTAGTAAATAAAAATAACAAAACTGATGTCGCCATTTCGGATAACCTATATATGTTTTAATTTAATAGCATGACAGGTGGCAGGGAAAGAAATGAATCGAGTTATATAGATTTTATTATATTCATAAATTATAACTGTAAATAATATCAACACTGGGATTCAATTGGCGTAAAAACTAAAATGATAAATGTAAAAATTAAGCATATTAACAAGGAATATTAAAATAAATAACTATATTTATAGGAAAATCATTAGCAACAGTTTATGGGAATGAACAAGTATCGAGTCATATTATTTGGTAAAATTGACTTAGTTTATAGATTTACTACCTGTGCCCGTGACTTCGTACGCGTGGAATTTTAGTTTTTGAACTCTAAATTGGGATTACTTTCCTTCCCGTCAGGCGATTTCGACGAAATAAAGCCTATTAGAAGCGCCAAGCTAAGTTTAATTAACCCGTGGAAACCCCATTAAAATCCGTTCCGTAGTTTTGTCTGATACTCTTCCTTCATCGCCCCCAATCAGTTTTTGTTAAATATATTAAATGTACAGACACGCTGGTTCTAGTTTTATTATATGTATAAATAGATTGTTTGTGAAATTAAATGATTTCATCTAAATTTACTTATATGAAAAACGAATGTAAGAAGAATGTATAAATAAAAGTTACAATTAATATCTATTTTTTACAAATATTTTTAAAATTGTACAGAGGTAATAAAAATAGTTTTAAAGATGTTTTTTTAAATATGCAGTCCGATAGAGCGTAAAAAACTGGGCAAAACTGAATAAATAACTCATTTTCGTTAAAATGGCTTTTACGCCAATTGAATCGCAGGGTGTCTATATGAACACTAATTGAATGTCATTGAAAACAGAAGTAATATCAACAAATGCCGTGATTAGCATTATTATTATTATTGGAACAATAAAATCAGACTGTTAAATAAACATGAACTAATATTAATTCATAGCGATATTCAAATATTGCAGTTTTTAATTGTCTATGCCCGAGGCAAAGGCGAGATCTTGATAGAGTTGCCTTGAGAATCTGTGTGTAGAGTGAGACCCATTTCTCGTAGAACTTCATTATCCACGGGACCCCGTAGAGTTGTCCTTGATATTACCTCCTGTAAAAATAAAACAATTAAATGTACTATAAATTAGGGTAAAAATTGCTTCTTTTAGTTTCGACGTAGATACTAGAGGAAATGAAAGTTGAGACTAAAAATGCGTGGCAAATTATTTTTTTTACAGTCTATCATTTGGATTAGTCTAGCAGCAATTAGTCTACTATTTGCTAGGCTAATTTTATTATTGAATTCAAGTATTAACAGTAATTTCCCAACTATCTTTTTATTGAAAACCTATTTTTTTTAATTTGTCGCAGTTTCAGTCTCAACTTTTATTCACCAGACTAGTCTTATGCCTAGGCTTTATGCCACACGAAATTACTCTTATTTGTATATTACCTGATTTTCTGGACAATTCTCACAGAGGTTCCGAACGGCAAAAATAACCCACTGCATTATTACTGTTTTCTTTATAAGGAAAATAATATTTCAATGAGAACTGAAAACAGAAACTGAAATCTTTCTGAATGGCTACTACTGCTTATTTAACAGCAACAAGTAAGTTGAAACCTAGTATTAATCATTAGCATCCGTCATTGACTATGGTCAATCAAATCAGGTCAAATAACACTCAGGTCAAATCTGTTTAAAATGATATTCTCTAGATCTCCAGAATTAATTATACTTAAAATCAGTATGCAGTAGTGGCAATGCGGAGATCATGTTTGTCAAAGGGCCGATGAGGTAGAAGAGCCCTCAAATGGAGGCCGCGTACCGGCAAGCGCAGTGTGGGATGCCCTCCGGTCACCTTGACTGATACTTTCAAGAAGTTCGCCGTTAGTGGCTGGATGAGTCCAAGTTAGTAAGTTTAGAGGTCAAATATTTCTAACACCTTAGCATAAAAGTAGTTTATTTATTGCAAAGGATACAGGGATTGCGAGCGTCGATATTGCAACAGTCCAGCAGTACAGGTATTACTTCCAGTTCACGGATCTAAAATACAGGAAAAATAATAATTTTACATATTTTATATTGTGCATATTTTAAAGCGATGATACGACTTAAAAATTCAAAAGATTTTTTAATAGAAAAAACACATTTGTGTTACCTAAAAATGTAATCTTATATCAATGTATATAAGGAACTAAAGGACCTAGCATCCAGGACAAAACTATTTAAAAATGATATTCTCTACAGACCTACAGAATTAAATAGACAGAATCAATATGCAGAAGTGGCAATGGAGAGGTAACATAGTATTTATTCGCTTCATACAGCAAAAAAAACGTGCAATGTTGTCAAACTGTTGATAAACAGAAATTGCAAGCAGACATTGTATTACAGAATTGTATTAAGAGAGAGAGAGAGAGAGAGAACTGTCCAAATACAAATTGTACTCTATATGGAATCGAGTGATTAATCAAATTAAACCACGCGATTTTTCGTCTGACTTCTGATATTGTGCAACTTTCGGGACTATGAAGACCAAATGAAACTTCTCGCAATTCTGGACGTGGACTACCCGCCTCTTCAGTGAACTCGTGACCATGGTTGGTGCAACCCAACCTAATAGACATGTTTAAATAGACAAAAAGCTTAGAAAAGAGTTGTAAAACAAAAGTTGTTAGTTTTAATAATAGAAATTAACTGTTAAGAGGGTGCAGCTATTTTTTATTTAACACCCTGTATAAATAACTTAAGATTGCATCATGAATATTCATGATTCCAAGATATGTGATTGTGTTTGATATAAATTCGTGCACAATGTTACCTGTCGCTTATTCTCCTGGTTCTTCCAACACAAGTTGGCGAGCGTGCGCACTAAAGCGGCCTTGAAGCCGAACGCGACGTGTCGCTCCACTGTCTCAACGGTTGTTACAGTTTTCTTGGGGACGGTCATATCTACTGCACCCAGTCTGCGAATAATTAATTACAAAAATATTGGATACTATACAGTAGTATCCAATATAATTTTCAGAGCTTTTCTTTTATCAGTCTTCTTACTTCTAAATTCATTAGAACCCCAACCCACTCAGCTAACGTCCCACCTGGTGCACAAAGTGGGGCGTTAACTGGGGTCAATAGTGTTGTAACAATACTCTTTAGTTAGAGTATAGTCTTTTACTGGACATTTTGCTTGTTATTCCACTCCAATTTTCTTAAAATTATTAGTTATGAAGACCAACCCATAGTGAGGTCATATTGAGGCCGTTTAATACCCAACTTTAACTATGTATGTAAAGTGACAACCTGCTATAAGCAGTAACTACTCGACTTTTCATGTAAGTTTCACTAAATTAATAGCAATTTAATTTAAAGTTTATAGAACACAACATTTTCAAATCGTTATTCACAAAAGAATAACTTACCTCGTCTTTTGTGCTTCAGGTGAGTCAATCTTTACTGAAGGTACTTTGGTTACAGTAGTCTCCTCTGAAATCTTTACTCCTTTCACTGGCTCTGTTTTCTTCTCAGAACTTGTATCTGTACGAGTTTTCTCTGATGAAATTCCTAAGATCTTCTGTAACTGTTCACTTAGGTTGAAATCTGTTGAGAGGTTTTGGCTTTTCTTCACTTCCTTTGGCGTATCGGGAGATTGTTTTTGAGACTCTGTTTCCTGTAATACTTCGGATAATGGTGGCGAAATTTCGCTTGGTGACGCTTTGATTTCAGTCTTGACTTCTACTTGAGGTACATGGATTTCCGTCGGTGGATCGTTTGGAGAACTTTCCTGAGACTCCGTTCTACTCGTTGGCTGGAGATCTAATCGTGGTGGTTGTAATGCTACTGGTATAACTTCCGCTATGGTATTCATGCTGCCATTCGGCGAAGACGCGTCGATTATCAAAGGGGGTTCTGTATCATCACCCATATCAATCTTGTGTTCCAAACTAACTCTTCTAATAGACTGTGGTAGGACTCTATCGTCAGCTTTGGGAACTGAACTGCTGCGTTTATACTCCACTTTGTTTGGATCATCAATTTTTATAGTCTGAGTGCATTCTGAATTAGACTGTCCATTTTTCACAACAATGTTTTCGGGCATCATTTCAATGAACTTCAATGGCTGTTGAAAATTTTCTACTGTGTTAATAGGTTCAAGGCGATCCACAAATGAAGGGTTTTCATTACACTCAAAGAATTGTTCGCTGCTCTCTGATTCAGTGCATTCCGATACTGTTTCATTGCAGGAAAGCATGTTGTCTGCAGAATCATTTTTGGTGAGAGGAACTGGAATTAGTTTATGAAAGACAGATTTGCAACTACTAACGGTATTAACTACTTACATTGAACATAAAATAAAAATTTGCAACTTCTTAATAACACTGGGATTTTCATTAATCCATGAGTATCCCACTCATTTCTTCCCCCATTCTACAAAAAGAGTTTTTTTTGCAACAATAAATTTATAATTCTGGTAGTGATGTTTATATGCAATTCTGTTAATCTGTGATTTTTACTTTCACTGACATTAGAGTTTTGTAAGATATAGTATTTTATCTGACATCGTCTATTCAAAAATTTATACTTCTTAAAAAAAAAATATTTTCTATTTATATAGTTACTTAATTTTTAGTGCAAAGTGCAATTTTCATAGTGAATTTGTATTAATAACATGTAGTTTGTTTCTGTTTTTATATAAACTCAAAATTACTAAACTGATTTTAAAAACTCTTTCACTTTTAAGAAGCTTTAAGGCCTGTTTGGATTTTCGCTGCCGCCTGCGGTAACGATAATGTCTATGCGATATCCCGTCCGGTATTTTGTACGAGTACCGCAAGTCGCGCGAATTCGTCAGCGAGAGCGAATATTGGCTAGGCAAGCATTTTACCGCTTGGGTAAGCGAAACTGTTATCATTGGGCCTAGGCCCCTATACGCGGTATATCGCTACCCGAAGCGGTTAGCGAATATTCGCCTATGTCTGAACGATGGAATTATAGCGTACACACGCGAATATCGTTACCGCAGGCGGCAGGGAATATCGTTTATATCTGAACAGCTCTTATATGTATGTAGAATAAAATAGAATGACATGGGATTGGATGCTCCTCTCCCATCCAATGGTATTATGGCATGAGTATAGCAGGACAGGATGAAAAGGAAAAAGAAAAGCTGAGATACTATCTGCTAATGGAACATTTGAGAAAAAGGCGTTTTATATTTGCATTACATTTTGCATTAGGACATTATACATTTAATGATTATTTACGATTAGAATAACAATTAAAGAATATTTTAACTATTAATTTATTCAATAATGTGGACTGTTTTTTAAGGTCTTGCGCAGTATGCAACCATTGTTGCATCCAACATTTTTTTCTGGTTTATTAGAGCCATATTACTAGGCCGTGATTAGATGAGGTCTTGTGGTCTCCTCAGTCTTTTCAAAAACGACAAAATGAACAAGAATAATTGTAAAGTAGATAACACTCACTTTCAGGCATTCCTTTAGCCATGTTCTCATCAGTGACCAGTTGCTTGCCTGTCGCTGCATACAACTTATTGATTGAAGAAAAGAAGTTGTTACTTTCTTTGCCCAACTTGTGGACGGCTCGGAGCAGAACTGTAAAAAGAAAGTGTTTCCAAAAAATATTTATATTACATATTCAGTCTAAAAACATATGAACAGTTCAATAGTAGTTGTCATATTGAAATAACCTTTTTATTTACAATAGAACCAAATTCAAAGTATGTATCCATTTAAATGGGTAATATTAAACACATATGATTAGCGTGTTTATTTCCCTCGACATTTGGGTTGGCTTACACTAACCATGGTCACGAGCTGACTGAAGAGAAGAGGCGGGTAGTCCACGTCGAGAATTGCAAGCGGTTTTATAAGAGATAAAAATGAAGAAAAAGTGGAAAATGAGATAAATAAAGAGCTCAGCGACATAACTACATGGCTTAATAAAAATAAACTTTTCAAAAAGGAACTACATACAATTTAGAACAAATAAATCAAAAACCTTGGGACTTAATATAAGATATAACAATGAGTCAGTCAAACCTATTACTACAACAAAATTTTTGGGGATCATGGTTGATGAGAATTTAAATTGCAAAAACCATATTGCGAACATAAGTGAAAAACTTAACAAATTTGTGTACACCTTAAGAAGGATAAGAGGTGTCACTTCTATGGAAGCAACATTGACAGTATATCACGCATATGTCTCTTCTATAATCAGATATGGCATTATCTTTTGGGGTAGCTCGTCGAATGCACTGAGAGTATTCACAGCACAAAAGAAACACCACAAAAGACCAAATGCGGGTTGTTGATGAAACTGCTCTCAATTCTCAGTGTGGACTACCCACCTCTTTAGTCACCTCATGACCAATATGACCATGGTTGGTACAACCTAACCGAAACATCCAGTAAAATAAATAAGGTAAACATGTGTTGAGATCCCTTTAAATATATAAATATGTGTGAAAAAATGCTAAAATCTCAAATGTTAAATTCAAAGTACATTTTGTAGTAAAAATATATTAATTATTTTAAATAATTTTGTTGATATGTTATGAACTACTTATCTCACTCACAACCGAAACAGTACATTGGGGAAATAGATAAAGTAGGAAATGCAGTACATTCAAGAGGGGTAACATTCAAGAGATGACATTCAAATTCAAGAGGTGGCCTGCAGCTGTGAGAAAGCATACACTCTCCCCTACAATCCAATGTATTAAATCTAATGAAATATTTAACAAAAATGATATTTACTTACAAGCACAATTAATAAATAAAGATGTATCACTCTGCAAACAATCCATATATGCATCCATACTAGAAGCAGTTGCTATAATCTCAAGCAAAAAGACCACTTCTTGGGGCTCTATACTATTAACATATTTATCAACAGTCTTCAAAATACAATCTGATTTACTTTTAAACTCATGTGCCATGAATTTTACAAAGTTTACAGAAACATTGATGTCCTGAGACTCGGTTGACATAAGGATATTATAAGCAAGATTCAGAACAAGCATTCTACATTCGGGCTCCAATTTTGAATACAATTTCTCTATGTATGTATTCTCAACTCCGATCAAGTACTCTATGATTAGATGAGGATATTCAGTGTTACCATTATTGTACATGTAAGCAAGAGAATTCAGTAATGAAACATCATCTGGCAACACATTTGGCTGTCCTAATAATATATTATAAACTATCATAGCAGCCGCAGTGGCTATTTTATTATTCTGTCCTATTAAACTGTTTAAAATGATAGAGTCAAATTTATTCCAAATCATGATTTGGTTGAAGGGATTGTTAACTACTAGGTTGCCTAAGGTTTGTACAAGAACTGTCATACAGGACTCATATTTTCTCTGCACATCTTCATTAATGAAATCTATGCTAGGATGTTGGTATTCTGTAGCCAAGATTAACATGGAATCGAGTATGGAAAGCTCTTTAGAGATGTACGTTTGCATTTTGGTGCCCGCAGCAGCACACGAGCGAACAAGACGTAGGCATTGCTCAGCCACGGCCAAAGTACTGCGGTTGTAGGAAGACTGTTCTACATCCAGTCGCATGATATGCAGCACTTCAGCTATAAGACGCAATGTGTATTCCGAGGCCTTTTTTCTGAAATGACCAAAAAAATATTAATGTACTTTATTTATCAAGGACGTATGATTAAATAATATTTAGTCATAAAATGAATAAATTCATATGAAATAATAAAACATGCATACGGTCGGAGTCGTCCGGTCTCCACATCTCTCGATAACTGCGCTTCAGCGCGCAACATTTCCTCCACTGCATCCCATTCTCCAGTTTCAAGCTGAAAATTGATAAGTTTTGCATCTAATAAGATTTCTTCTGCAAACCAAACACTTTTATCTCGCGACATTATTTGTAAAAAATGTGAAAAGTAATATTTGTCCTGTGATGGTAGTGGAGATTGAACCGAATTTTGACATTAGATTTTTGACAGTTGACTGTCGTCTTTTCCCTTTATGGTTAGTATTGTATGCGTTCAATTTATATAATAGGGGTTAAAGGATGAAATTGCCGTTTTATAGTAATAGATACTTTGAATTGACATAAAACCTTCATGGTGTGAGATTTTCGAGTGAAACTTTTTTCACACGATACCTATGAGGTTCTTGTTTTAAAAAATGTGCAACATTCGATTTTCGACTTTCAATTGGTTTTTTTACTCAGCTTAGACGGGAAAGATGGATACTTCGAAAATCCGAGTAATGTTTGAATACTAGTTCCGACGCGGAACTAACGCGGCAGAAACGGCTCGCAATATCAATGCTGCGTTTGGAGAGGAGACTGCTAATGAACGAACCGTGCGTTTTTGGTTTAAACGCTTTCGTAATGGAAACTTCGACTTGAAGAACGAACCACATGGAAGACCGCCCACACAGGTGAATAACGCTGAATTGAAGGAGATGGTGGAAGCCGATCCGAGTCAAACTACCCAGGAATTAGCGGCATGGTTTAACGTTACCTTACCTACAATATTGACTCATTTGCATCAAATCAATAAGATAAAAAAATATGAAAAATGGGTGGCTCATGATTTGACTGATTTGCAGAAAGAAACGCGTGTTGAAACTTGCGTTGCCTTGTTGAATTGGTACAGAAATGAAGAAATATTGGATCGAATTGTGACATGTGACGAAATGTGGATTGTTTACAATGGCAAAAAAAAATACAATGGCTGACCCCAGGTCAAACGCCGCAACAGTGCCCTAAGGCAAAGCTTACCAATAAAAAGGTAATGGTAACTGTTTGGTGGTCTATTCATGGTGTTATTCACTATAGCTTTCTTAGATCTGGTCAAGCAATAACAGCAGATGTTTACTGTGCCGAACTTCGAACAATGATAGCGAAACTAGCAGTGAAACAGCCCCGACTCGTGAATCGATCTTCACCATTATTGCTCCATGATAACGCAAGACCTCACACTGCAAGAGAAACCGTTGTAACTCTACAGGAGCTGCAGTTAAAAACCATACGTCATCCTCCGTACTCGCCAGACCTTGCTCTAACGGACTACCATTTTTTTCGTGATTTGGACAATTTTCTACGTGGTAAAAAATTTTCTTCCCAAGAGGCAGTACAAAATGCTTTCACACAGTTTGTCGAATCTACATCCACAGAGTTCTATCGCAAAGGCATAAATGAACTTCCGATTAGATGGCAACAATGTATAGATAATGAGGGTAAATATTTTGATTAAATAAATATGTTACATTTTAGAAAAAAACGAGTTTTAATTTTTTAGTACAAATCGGCAATTTCATACTTTAACCCCTAATATACTCCAACTTGCATGGGCAGCATTATAGAAAAGCTGCATATATGTTCATTTCTCTCATTGCACCGATGTACCAATAAAATAATTTAAATAATGTCACTATAATATTTCGTATTTAGAAACAAATAAACAAATACACTTCCAAAGTTCTAATAAAAATTCTTATTTTATACAGATTTAAATACTGGTATCAATTATTATGAAATATAAATTAATGACAGGACACTATTTTTATCATATACAATGAAAGTATGCTAGTCCTGCATAAATAGTAAATCTGAATGCATCACACATCACACCAGTGTTGTCAAAAAAAAGGTTACAATTAATATTTTATTAGAAAATATTTTTTATTTTAACTGGTTGAACTGCCAGCTTTTCTGGATAATTAGTTAAATATATTTTTTCGCATGTGATTGTAATAATAAAACAAATATAAACAGCAAAAGTTATAGTAGATTTGTAAACATAGACAGTTGTAACACGGAAAGTGCCGACGGTCGCTTGCTCCCGCCCCCGCTCCACTTGGCTCTCTCGAATGAAATGTTCAACTAACGACCAACCGCGAGAATGTCATTTGTACGTGAAATTATATCATTTTTTGTGTGAAAAAGTGCATATTTCTCACAGCAACAACATTACGCGATGACCTTTCATAAGTTTGTGCTATTATCGTGTTGAAAGTGCCGTGCTATGTGTCGTTTAAGAGAGTTGGTGTGTTACAAAATTTGTTAGTGAAGGGGTCAGGGTGTTATCCCGTGGATTTTGTTTCACTGTGATGTGCAATAATGAAGCCACTACCCGCTAACGTCGTTGGAATTTAAAACATTCGGTGAGTCATCAGCATTTTGAGTTCTAACATTACAACAAATCAACAAAAACATAGTGGGTATGTAATGTATGAATGTCTTTCTATAAATACCGTATAAATTCGAAATATCGCTAAGTATACAGTGTCGTGTTCGTTTCGCTATTTATATCAGATTTATCGTGTTTTTCCAACATAACGACGCTTCCGTGAGGCGAAATATAGCGGACTGTAAACATGATTTTATTACTTAAAAAGTCGTAATTCCACTTATAGGCCTATGTAGATTTGTTGTTATTTCGATAAACATCTCGTTGCCAACTGTCATATGTGAAAACTGATAATATGCACAAAATCGAGATAGGGAAGACAATAAATAAAGTCCTCACAATAATATCTCTTAAAAGAAGGATAGTACAAGAAATATTATGTAGCTCCTTAGTTGCTTGTTCAAAGAGAAATGGATGCAGTGAGGTAACAATGATATATGTTTAAAATTGTGACAGGTCACAACACATATTAACAGGATTTGTGGACACATGAACCTAACTGCTATATGAAATCATTCATTCTCCCAACATGGAGACTTTAAAACTGACAAATGGCTTCCAAGAGAAGAGATAAGGTGTAACTTGTAATACCAAGCAAGATACAAGCCAACCAGTACACAATTACACAATTTTATGTACAAAAGTAATATTTTATGAAGTCAATCTTATAATTTGAACCCAGGGTTTAATAATTTGTATCTGAAAGTCTCATTATTTTGTATTTGAAATTAATTTTCAAAAGATCTCAATAGTTGTCTGTAATTTTATATTTTGCATTGGGTTTGAAAGTGTTAATAAAGGTATTTGTTTACCTTTTATTCCTACTCCACATTTTGGCACGGTTACACCAGCATCACCCGTTGACTGAAGTGTCAACTCATGAAATAAAAGGTAAACAGATAAATACCTTGTTCAGACCCAATGCAAAATATAGAATTGTCTGATAATCAGTTAATGAATGGAAAGGGGAATGTCCATATTAATCTTTCTTATCACAAGTAACAAAACCATACTACCTAACCCTGACTTCTGTTCATGATACATTGTGAGAAGGTCAGAAGAACATGTATGGTGGTAGTCCTTGGAAGAGCAGTGGTCCTAATGAAGCAGTGAAGAGACACTGGCTGACAATGGTATGGATTTTGGTGCATAGATAAAATCTATACATGTAATAGTACTACCTACATATAATAAAATTGTAACAGAGCATGTCTGTGCATGAAATATAATCCAGACTATGGAAGCCAACATTTACCAAAATGAAGAAGAGTATCTTTATCATCATCATTCACATCTTCTTTTTCTTCATCTTCCATAGTTACGTCATTCTCATGAATATTTTATTTATTAAAGATATAACTGATTACATTGGAAAAAATTAAGAACACTGAAAATGAAGTAGTGAAAATTTCTGAATCGAAAATTATAAAGTGATCCCTAATAAAGAAAACTTTATGTACTCAAGATTATTTCAGATACAGGATTTGAAAAGAAGTTTAAGAGGATAATAACAACAGATACATACCTAGAAATAATTCAGAGTTCTGCAATTCAGAAAGTTTATAAACAGAAGCAACAGTACAAGAAAAGAAGAAAAAGAGATTGCTGGAATTAGTTGAGATAAATATATAATAAATAATAATACCTAAATTTTGTAGTATTACAAATAATTTATACATTTTATACAAATCTTTAATATTTACCTATTTTTCTATTGAAGTAGATATTTTAGAGACTATATGCTTTCACATAATTATAAATAATTCTTGTTAAAAATTACCATAGTCTGATTTGATTTCATTCATTGATTACTAATAGTAAATGATTGATTAAGATTATTGACTAATTTGCAGTAACAAAAAAAAATCTTAGAAGGATCTTGTGATTTGTAGTTGTTTGTAGTAATGCTGAAACTAATAGTAATTGTTAAAAATTTTGACCTCAAATTTCAGCACCCAAAAGTACATTTTAATAATTATTTTCACGATTGTTACATGAATAAGAATTGATTATCTTAAAAAGTATATAAATATTCTTTAATTTTATAGAAAATAATCACAATAAAATCATCAGAAGTCAAATAGATTCTATTGTTATTCAGTTTTTCCATCTATAAATAGTAGAAAAGGGGCAGAGTAGTAACCCTGAACCGTGATAAAGTCTTATATGTTATCCATAAAGTGCACTTAATTATTTATTCCAACTCCTTGTCATTGAGTAGATAATACTCAATATTGTTTTAATGAACTTTGGATTGCTCTCCTGTAAAATAGAGACATTTTAGTTACATGACAGGCAACAATATGTATTTCTGTCTGAAATAGTGACTTAGAAACGTCATATTTTAACGTTTGTGGCATCAAATTGTAGGTACGGTCAGGTACCTGACCGTAGAATAAGATACAATTAAAATCAAGAAATGACCATTTTTTACCCAACTTCAGAAAAATGCGAATATCTCGGGAACTAGAAGTCGACATCTTCGATACCTACAAGTAAGCTGCCCAAAATCAAAATGATAGGAATAATACATTAGTTTAAAAAAAGGAAAAATTATTAGCGACTCTTTTCAGTGCCAACCATATTTTCACCGCCGCACCTTCAGCGCGGCGTCCGTCCGCGTGCCACGCACCGTGCGGTTTCTTATAAACTTATGTGAGGCTAAAACCCTCGCGCCGCAGTCCACTCCGGTGTGCGGCGCCGTGTGATATCTGCCTTAGAGGAAAACTCAAAAATTCTGAGCGGTTACGGCTTGGCGAATGCAGGGCCGGTTGTTAGTAGAGCATATTATTATGTATTAACTTGACTTCTTCCTACAAATGTGTCTTTCTTCACCCTTAGGGCCCGACCGGGATGGATGAGGGTCTGTTGAACGACCTTCTAGAGTGCTCCGTGTGCCTGGAGCGGCTCGACACATCCTCGCGGGTGCTTCCGTGCCAACACACATTCTGTCTCAAATGTTTGAAGGTAAGATTTTATAATTGTCCATCGGTACCTGAAGGAAAGATATACACATACGAAAAGTATTGGGGGAGGGTCCCATCATTATATTATTACAAGGTCGTTGACATAACTGTGTCCATTGTATGAATGCAATGACTTAACAATGTTGTATACATTCTCATTTATAAATTGTCGAGAAAAATATATATACCTAAACATTTTTATTAGTAAGAATAAGTCAAGCGGCGCGGCATTCTGGTCCTCCTAGAGATTGTCGCTCTCTGTACTTCGCAGAGTTGTCAGTGATATAATCGACAGGAAGCCAATTTACCACCACGTTAGTGGCTAGTCTTTAAAAAAAAGACTTAAATTACAACACACTTGTCGCCCGTTGCTATGTGCTTAAAACCAGATGGTTTATATTACATAAGTCTTAGCAAGAAGTAGTTAGGAAACATTTTTAAATAGAGCGATGTTACGCTCCCACTTCACTCACGAATTGGGACAGCGCGGCATAAACAATCGCTACCGGCGGTAATGGCGCGGAAACTAGTCGTACACAACATTTCTATAGTTCAGACTTGGGACGTGGCTTAATATTCCTTCTAAATGAAATGAATTTATGTCTGTACTGTAGTTTTACCACTGTTTTACTGTAGAATGTGTAGCATCTAAATGAAATTGTCACCTCTGTATTGTACTTATATTTCCGCAAATAAACTATTATTATTATTTTCTAACACCAACAAAAACAAAACACCTCCTCCCGTGGGTGTCGCGGTCGTTAAAGGCGACTAAGGGATAACAAAGCGGCGACCACAATTCCTGAGAAACTACATCAGCTCTAAAAGCGTGGACTCGCCAACCCGCTTGGCCAGTGTGGCGTTTTCAGGCCTTACATCCCCCATGCACGAGTCAATGTGCACGAGGAGGCCCAACTCCAGCAGTGGATACTGAAAGGGCTGGTCGAAAGTATATAGTAGTCTTGGAATATAAATAAGGCTTGTATTTAAACGAGCATAAAAAAACTAAATGAACAGTAACTCACGAACACCAAAACACACTATTTTTGAATAACTAACAATAATTATGATTTTATTTCAGAGCAGAGTCCATAAGTGGTTAGTAACAATTATTTAACTTCTAAGTAATGTTAGCATTGTTAGTATCTTATATTAGGCATTATTATACATCTACTTATATTAATAACTACACATTATTAAAAGGCAGCGTATGCTGCACCTATCTCTACCTTTACCCAATGTTGCTGGATAGCGCAGTCAACCCTAGCCTCAATTGTCTTCAGGATAATATTTTATATTAAGAATGTCATAAGCATAACCAAATTGACGGAATACTACTATTTCTTTATCGTCACCAGAGAACCTAAACCACCTTTGAATTTGCTACCCATTCAGTAATTTCTGCTGTTCATATAATTATTTCTTTAAAAATATTAGGGGTACGGGAAATATATTTCGTATTTCTTGGTATTAAAATAAAACAATAGAAAAGTTTGTACTTAATTGTGTAATATCTAATTTAATCATGATCTATGACACTGCCATCTACTAGGCGGGATAAATGTACCGGCGATATAATATTCCTGGCTATTGAAGAAAACATTGATCAAAGGTCATTATTTTAAATGATCATTTTTCTTAAAAAATAGTCTGAGCGGGCAATTTCTGGTAAGTGTGGATTATGTGGTAGAACCTATGCAAGCTCGATAGCTCAGCCACCATACATAAAACGTGTTAGCTTCGTCTAATATGTACATACACTACACAAAAGATAGGTATACATTTTAAATACAGGTCATTGAAATATCTGTAGGTAGTAATTTGGAATTCTTTTTGTATTTTAATTCATTAATACTATTATTACTCATAAGTTTATAAACATTTACGAGTGCGTAAGCTACTCTTATTGCTATGATAAAAAATCCGCTATAACACACAACACAATAATTACGTCACTCCATCAAGCGATAGAAAATGTAAGGTTTCCTAAACCTTTTAAATAGAGTACCTATCAATATTCAATAACACCAGGTCAAAATACATACATATTGAGTTCCATCTGTAATTTAATTACTAATTACTAACAGTAATTAGTTATTACTAATAGTAATTACTAACAGTAATAACAGTAATTACTAACTAATTACTAGTTATAACATCAATCATCACAATATTCTTGAGACTGAATTAAATTACGCTTTTACAATAAAAACAAACAAACTTTTTAAATGTAACCGTTTAATAGGTAAAACCTGCATTATTCAACAGAATAAAAACAGGTGTATTTGTCGTTAGGACAGCTTCTACCATCTATCGTCTGCTAGAAGAAGTGTTACGACGTGAATGTTTTGTATAAAACTATTTAATTTACTCCCTAATTCCTATTACCATACCATCAGCATGTGTATGATCAGTGTGTTGAAAAAGCCCTTTCCTAACGCCTGCTTATCGTACACGATGTTCTCCTCTTCTCGTCCAGCCACTAGCGGTGAGTTCTTCAAGTTTTCAATTCACCTAACCGGATGGTGTCTGACACTACGTTTCGTCGTGCATGATCTCCGTTCGAGAACTCAGATGGGGTAGATAGGCACCCCATCGGTTACTGTTTATTAATGGTTATAGTTTTTTATCCATAGAGACATAAACCTATTTGGTACACATTTCCAAACGACATCAAGAGAGTAGTTTTAATGGGCGTTCTACAATGGCAAAAACGACAAAATGTCGCTGGCTACTATAATATCTTCCGCCCGTTTGCTACATCAAGCCCATTTGCCGGTTTCATTTTCAGCCGTACTAACGTAATGTAAACGATCTCATACAAAAAGTCTTACCAAAGATGTCTAAAAGGATATTTTATGTTACTAGAGACAACACTACTAGAATGTGAGGTATAATCAATAATAAGTAAAATGACATACGTTTTTCTTTTCGGAATGGCTAAATTCTTGTGGCCCTAGTGGCCTTTTAAGAGTCACCGGTCGTGTTTAATTTAGGGCGAGCGTAGAAGGCGCTCAGCCAGGAACAAAATGTGTGTTGCAACGAAACCGGCGGAAGGAACGGGCCTCGGCTTAGGGCGTTGCATTGGGGGGATACCGCAGGATCACGAGTTGGTGAGAAGCGCCCAGGCACGTGCCGATACCTGGTAAAAGTGTTGGCTGAGGGCCGGTGTGTGTTGACGGTGTAACGAGGGGGACGTCCACGTCTCCGCCAGCAGGGACAGTGTATCTGTGAAGTCTGTGAGTGTGATGTAAAAACCGCATTGGTAGCAGTAATTGGGTCGTCGGGGTCGTCTAAGATGTGCCGTGGACGACGGTAGCGGGGAGGGGCACTCCTATCTGGGATATAGGTGAGGGAGGTAACGATCAGGGGGTTAGGATGGTGCGGAATCGTGTAAAATAACTTACGTCTAAATACTACTATGTACTACTAAATTTAGAAGGACGTTTTAAACTGTGAATGCTTTATTTCTATTAATTGTCAGATAATACTTTATTAGTGGATGGAAATGCATAGCCCTTTTTTATTAGTGAATATGATATGCTTTTGTTTCCTATACATAAAAACTTAGCAGATCACATTGAAACCATAAACAACTGTTTTAAAGTAAATAACGCAAATAGCACGCGGTGATCGCGCGGCCAGATTTCATTAACTTTTCATACGTTTTAGAATTATGTAAACATTTTTAAACAAAAGTTGTAGAGCTTAATGAGTCCTATCCTAAGAAAATATTATTTTTATTTACCGGCTTTAAAATTATTTACGAACACCTACAGTTGAAATGTGTATTTTTTTTTCATTGTGAAAAAATGAAATCTGTGAAACGGGTACATTTCCTCTTCCTAAAATTAGGATCTCGCGCCATTGTCCCTCTTCAGAGTATGGAAATGCTACTCTCATCAAGGACAACATTTTAGTAGGGACGATAGAATGTGTCAACGACCCCCGGTGGAATGTGAACGCGGTTTACTTTTACATGTTTTGTTAGACACTAGACTTTTTTCCCCAAGCGTCCTCTAGCATCCTGCGCTAACAGCCCCATCCTCTCCCGTAAATAAACATCACTTTATTACCGAGTCCAATCTAAACGACGTGGCGTTTGCTTTGACTCATGTTTGATTGATTCATGTTTGATTGACTCATGTTTGATTGACTCATCAGCCAATCACTAGTTTCTAGACGGTCATTTATAGCGGACAGTTAGTACCACCGAGTATGTACTTGAGGAATTACGTAGTTTGTTGGCATAAAGAAAGTATAACAATTGGCCAACTTTGTAGGAGTGTTGTTAAACTGTGAGAATATTTTAAACGAATATGGACGACACTGCGGACGACCAGCCATTTTTATTTACAGGAGCTTTAGTCATGAGATTCATCAGGTGAAACTGATGAATCTCATGACCTGTCATTTTTGTCTGTATGTTTTGGTTGGCTCCGCTAAAAATCAGCGCTATTATTGAGACTGTCACCAGCAGTCAGTCAACAAACAGTCTGAGAATTTCCGGCGTCGCTTCACACATTCACGAATCATGGCATTTTTGTTTATACGTTTCCTTCTTACGTTTATTTCTGTTAGATTATTTTGTTATTGTGTATTTACTTTCTGTAATATTGCGTGGTAATAAAGATGATTTTATTTAATTATTTTATTTACGGCGGCATGTCCTAAAGTGTCCGGCCTGACAGAAAAAGGACTATCTCAGTATAAAAATAGTCAACTGTCTTCAAAATGGACGAAAACCGCAGCGGCCACTTCATCATCAGTGAAAATTTTTCTACCCCTTAAGTCCGCCTGGAGTTTAGAAAACAATTAGTAATCACTGAGAGCCAAGTCAAGACTATTAGAGTGGGTGGCGAATTTCCGTGAAGCCACACTTTGAAACCAGCTTTCGCAACTGCGGCGGCGCACAGTGGGACAGAACCGTGCGTACCGTCTCAAAAATCTGTAACTTTTTTGTTGATTGAAGTTGATCGCTGAAATTTGGTATGTAGTGTCTCCAGAGTACATACAATCCAATAATGAATGTATCATTGTCAAATGTTTAATAAATAATATAAAATAAAATAAAACAAAATAAAAATGTATTATTTTAATATTAAACCATGGTTTGGTTAACTTATTGAATTATAATTTTACAGTTTTATGATATTAATAAACCTATTTTATGTTATTTTATATTACATATGAATCTTACATTTAAATAAATGACAAATATATAATAACCCACTCCAAAAATATGTTTTACAAATAATGTACGAAATTATTTCGATTTAAATAGCTAAGAGGTTCTTAGCTTCCTCTAACAATTTCTTGGATATAGTGACTGATGGTTTTCTGATACTTGATATATAAGGATCTGACGTAAATAGAAGACCATGAAATACGTCTTCGTTTGTTGCGGACCTAGAGCATTTTCTAGCATGATGCAATCTGAATTTTTTGTAATCTTTATTACGCGATTCTTGGGCATCCTCAGATAAATGACCAATGGGCAGAACAGCAAAATGTCTTATTATACTTTCCCCATGTATTAAGATTTTATGTACTGAAGAAGGCATATTATACCACATATATTTTGTTACGTACAGTTGTGCGGTTGCACGAGTATATTCACCAAATTTTTCTGGATTTACAGCAATACCGGATGCCATGGTTTGCAGAATAACATAGAACCTTTTAATAAGTTCCTCGTCAACCCCTGTAATTTCTGAAGCGCAGTAGTAGTTCTCAAAAAAACGCCGAGCTGTATTGCCGTCATTACTGTTTCCACTTCCTTGTCGGGGCTTATCAACGTGCAATCCCATCCGGCTTCGAAACAAACTTTGTACAAGCTTTTTCTTGTCTTCTTTACTTTTTTTATCTTCCGAAGTTCTCGCAGCCCATTTTTGAAATGAAAGGTTATATGAAATATATGTAAAATTAGCTCCATGCACCTGATCCACGCGTGTAACGTAGACAAACCGTATTCGTAAGCATTTATATTATCTGGCTTTGATGCAATCTTCTCCAAATTATTCATTTCACTTGGCTTAGCCCCACACACTGTACATACAGCTCCAGAACTTGTGTCAGTAAGAACTTGTGTAACTTTTCCATCCACCATAGTTAGAAATAGATCGTGACTTATTTCAATTACCTGCGTCTCCTTGTGTATCTTTGATGTTTGCAAATTATTAATTTGACCCCGAATATCACCAACCACTGATCGGGTTTTCTCGGGCGTTTCTTTTGCAAGTTCCATCAGGATTGGTCGGCAATAACGAATAGAAGAACAAGCCGGATTTTGCCAAATTATCTCATGTGTTTCTGTGTCAGTCAGCTTTATTGGTACCAAAGACGCTATAAATAAGTTTGTATCTGAGACTAAGTCACTCTCATCTGTTAAAACTTGTTTATATTCGCTTTGCCCCGATGAACCATCACATCCCCACTTGGTAAACAATTTAAGAGATTTTCTTCTTGGGTTGTAAACATTTTCAATCTTTAAGATGCGAGCACAAGTGTGATCCAGCAAATCTTGTAGATTTACTTTAGCACTTATATCGGTTATTTGAATGCTGGATAGTGGAGGATAACACAGTTTTTTGGCGTTCGTCAGTATATTATATGATGGCAATATGTCGAAGTTTTTGTTAATCAAACTTGCTCGAAGAAATCCGTATTGTGATTTCGAAAGATCTAAATCTGCAAACATACTTAAAGCTTCATCCACCGTAAAATCTGTTCCATTGCGACTTTCATGCAATAATTTTTCCTTCATGATCCTTTTTTCATTTCTTTCACAATTCCGCATCATTGAAACAACAGTAGCTTCTTCGATTTCTCCTTCAGCCCGCAATCCTTGAACGTATGCATTATGTATATACTCGAGTCCATATTCTTGTACCGATTCCATATTCTTTCTTTTTTTTCGATTTCTCTGATAGATCTTCATAAGACTTTGGTGGACGTCCACGTTTTTCAGATGTTGTAGGTGTAATATCCATCGGTGCTTCTTCGAATTGTACCTTAAATTCACCGTCTAACCACGATATATTATTACTAAAGAAACGTTCTTTAGTTCGGTTAGATTTGGTCCACCGATCGTTAAACGCTGTTATAAGCGTTTTTTGAATACGTTTCACAATTAATTCACTTTTTTCAGACGACAAATGGTGGTGTTGTTCTAAGTATTTTTGAATATCTTCTGATTTTGTTCCATGGCCAATAAAAAATTCGCATAATACTCGTCGAGGCACAACAAATTCACTCATTTTGTTTTTATTTTTAACTACTTTTTTTTTACCGTGGTTGGTGAAGACTATATTATGTTAAAGCACACTAAAGTACTGGTAAATGACAACGTAAATCAATAACTTTTATACTGAAATTTCGTGTGAAAAAATATTACTATCTAGTGTCATTATCAAGTTCCTAACCACTATCTATGAAGGTGGTTAGTAGTAGGTAGGTACTGATAATGTACACTAACAACTATAACTAGATACCACTTGCTCCCTTTTCCTTCACCGCGATAGAGAAATACATAAACTATATGAGAAACATGTAATTCACACAGTGATAACAAAACATTAACCACATCTGACCGCACGATAAAAAAAATATACTACATACTAATACATTACCCAAAACTCCCACTTTACCTAAAGATTGAGTAAATAGATAATATTGTTTAAGAAAAAAAGGTCAAAAGTGATCTAAATATCCAAAAATCTCATTAATCAGAACTAAAATAATTTTTGGAATATTTTGTATTTTCTCCCCATTAGCCATTTTTAGTTTCATTTCAAGGGGGGCAGATTCGGGCACTCAATTTTATTTGCCCTACCTTTAACATTAGCTGCTCTATACGATGCTATCAATATTACGACATGGGCAGACACCGCTAACTGTCAAAAGTCTATGCAAAGTTTCTAATAAGGATAGAATATTAGGTCCTGAAATAAAAATTCTTTACCTCCCCAGGTTTCACATAATGGTTCACTTAAATTATTTTTAAATAGAGTACTTCATCACCATTCTAACCATATATCACACTTACAAATTTGCTGGTAAAGTAATGCAAATATGACCATGTAAACTGGTGGAATTGTGTTCTACATAATTGACATAATTTTGAGCGTCAACTTGTAAGCCTTATTCTAATACAAAAAATGAGAAATAGTGTATTTCAACTGCTATATAATATGCATTGAACATTCAGTTAGACATATGCATTAACAAAATATTCAATATAGAACATTACGAAAAGCTATTTTTGAGACGGTACGCACGGTTCTGTCCCACTGTGCGGCGTGGAGAAGCCGCACACCTTTGCTTAGTTTTCCACGACGTTTCTGCTTGATTGCTTCTCGTAATTGCTCTATAAGGTCAGCATAATAGCTTCCAGTCACAGTAGTATTGCGTTATTTTATGTCTATAAGCTATATTCCTTGACAATCTCGGAATATCGAAGCCATAATCTTTTTGGTGGATTGAGTCGTCACCTTTGCCTTTTTAGGCGGAGCTTGACCAGAACGACGCCACTCCATCGACTCCCTTTTGGAAAGAGAATCATAATAAAGAACCTAAGTTGCATCCCCAGTAACAATTGACTGCAAAAAATCGTTTCCGTTTCTCTGAATGGCCCCCAAAAGTTCCTCAGAGCACACTACTCGTTCCCTTCGTTGCACACTTGAAAGAAGTTTTGGCACCACCCACCTTCCACTAATTTTAGTCATACGAGAATGTTCATGAAAATTCCTTAGGACTGTAGTTTTTGAAAACCCTGTCCTTGCTGCCATTTCTTTCGCCTTTAGCCGTCGATCGCTCAGAATTTCTTCTTCCACTAATTTGTTGTAGTTTGGAGTGAGTGCCGCAACCGGTCAACCGGAGCAAGGTTCGTCGTCGATGTACTCTCGTCTTAAACGAAAATTGCATACACGAATCATTGACGATAGAAAATGATAGAAAAGAACATCTCCGTACCCATTATTCAACGTTTTTTTAATATCGATCGGGCTAACGCCTTCTTTTATAGGGAACGTAATCACGGAACAATATTCTAGTTTAAACATTTTAAGATTCCAGTTTAAGATTTTGCGACTTCCTGTTGTTCTAAGTAATATTATCTTTCATCACTTTATCTCTCTAAGTTTTAACAAAACACACAAACACACAATGTTTTAGCACAAACTTGAAAAAGATATTACAATTTGTACATAAAAGGTACAATGCTGCACAATTCACGTCGACATATATCAATGAGTTTGACGAAGAAAAATATAACTATCCATATATCAAAATTACAAATATCGGATTCTGGGAACTTTTTGATATGAGCGCTAAAATATTTACGTCTAGTTTATAGGAATGTTTTTGAACGACCCTTTATCCTACTAATGGGATGTTTTGTCAGTGAATGCGCCTTCTACCAATTAAGGCGGATTTCCACTAGAAGCCAAATTAATAAGACGAGGTAAGTGGGAATGTTTCTTTGCATTACTCGCCTCTGTCGATGAGTAGATTCTAATGTTTGTAAATAAAGATCTTCGTACTTCATTCGAATTGACTATGAAGATTTGTCTCTAGTGTTTGATAAAGCACATTATAAAACAACATTTAATGCTATTGATTCTCTAATTTAATTCTCACTATCTCTCTATGTAGTTTATATCCCTTTATTGTATTTTGTCATTAGACTCAATTGTAAAACCTCGACAATATTAGATATCAAAAATGACAAGCCCTTCTGTCAAACCTCCATTGGCTCAACCATAGAGTCACCACCGTAGTCAATTCGGAATGAAGTACGAAGATCTTCATTTACATGTTTTTAACTATATAGCCTTTACAAAACGTATATTTATGTTTTGTTAAGATGATTGAATGGAGTAGATAATGATTTGAGGTCGGTTAAGATAAGTCTTACGTGTGTTGTCGGCCGGCTATAGAATACCACCAGCCCATCACTTCCCGTGGGAATCGCAAAAGGCGTTAAAGGGATAACAAAGCTGCTGCTACCAGCCCTGAGGACCTACCACCACCACCACCACCCGTATAGAGTGGACTCGCCAATCCGATTGGTCAGAGTGGCGTTTTAAGGTCATACATCCCGCATGTACAAGAAAATGTGCATGAGGAAGCCCATGTTAAGCAGTGGATGATAAGAGGCTTGCGATAGGATTAGTTGGAGGACGAAATCTATGGACAGGACAATGTGAAGGAACTTACTGGATCAGACCAATGTCCACCTCGGACTGTACGACGGACCTGACACGAAAGTTGCCACTTGCCACTCACCATCATTTGGACTGTCTGCATATTTCGTAGAAAGTATCTACTTGAGTTACGTTTCTTTTCGACACAATGCTCGGCGGGGTATTGTTTTCAAGTTTGTGTACGTATCGCAGTCGCACACTGTTCAGACGTTGCATAAGGACGCTTCAAAACGCATTACTATGGAACTAAAAGCAACGTAAACATTTGAAAAGCCTCCAGAGCACCGGCAATTTTTAAATGTATTTTTAATAGCTCTGTGGTATTTTCAAAAATAGTTTTGCCAATTTCCTCTCGACGATATGAAAACAACTTAGAAATAAGAAGTGGGAGTATTTTAAATAATATTTATCTTCAGTACTGTACTGTGGTAGGGGAAGAGTGCATGCTGCACAGCCGCTGGGCGCACTCGACTGGCCACGTTATCCCATGCATTTCCTCTTCTATTGTATTTCCCCAATGCTCGGACGTGTTTCGGTAGTGAGTGAGATATGCCAGAGCCCATTGTCATCCCACCTTATCCCTCCCCATTTTCCCAATCCATTCCTTAATCTGCAAAGGTAGGCAGCGCATCCGTGTGCGTGCCAACGTTTTTCATTGTAGACTGATGTTGGCATGTATCACCGATATCTATAGTGGATTATAGTGTATACAGTCGTCTGACAGTATCCACTTACCTACAGGTCGACTGTATGCTCGTCAGTCTCATTTTTTATAAAAAAAAATTTCATCCTACGGGCCAAAACTGTGGGATGTACTACTGAATTAGTCGGCATTACTGGCTTCTTTCTTATACAATACCATCATCAACTTATGTTTCTCTCCTGCTCGATAGGCCAAGACTCTAGAGGCTCGCCACCACATACGATTTTCCACTCTTCTCATCCAACCACTGTTGATTTTTTAAGTCCTCGGTGGCTGGTGACAGCTGACTGGTGGACGTCCCACACTGCTCTTCCCTGTACATTGTTGCCTATAACCTATAAACAGCTCTTTTGGAATCCACTGCTGGATATGTGCCTCTTCATGACCATTGTTTTATGCGTGGGGGATGTATGCCCTTAAAACGCTACACGGGCCAAGCGGGTTGACGAGTACATTCTTTTAGAGACTGTGTAGTTCTTCAGGGCTTGTGGTGCTACTTTGTTATGCGTTAGTCGCACCTTTACGACACCCACGGCAAGATGGGCTGGTGCTATTTTAAAGCCGGTCAACACAACGCGACAACATACCATCTTTTCCTTACCTTCACAGATTTAACGTACAAACACGACTTCGATAAAGTTTTATTATGAGATTGCAATATTCTCAGTACAGATTATTTTCATAACAATATAAAAAATGCCGCTATATCCGTCAGTCACTGGTCGATTGTAGTAGAGCGGAGATGAAAAGCGAATGTTCGCTGTTAGTGCACAGTCATTATTAAGTCATAATTTACTGTGGTGTGACATCACGCCGCTAACTCGTCAATACCGGGAACTGGCGAGCCCTGACCGCTATAATATAATTTTACTCCTTCGAATTCACGGTCTCTACGTAGGTATATAAAGAACAAAGTCTGTCGACAAAATGGTTGGTTGTCTTATAGTGAACCTTGTTAATCTCACGATCTCAACCTTGCTAATGTTCTACTACAGGCCACAGGCCTCCCTCCTCCGATGAATCACTAGGGAATATCGCGCCAAAATCTAGCTACCACGCGTGCTCAGTGCGTATGGGTGCTTCACATCACGTACACTTTCTCCAGCTTTTTCTTTATAATTCTGAAACATGCAAGCTAGTGGATCTCTTTTTTCGGCATACTGAGCCCATTTTTTTGCGGTTTTCACTGCTGGGTGGTGTGTTTATCCCGGAAGGTTATATGATATTTTTTATCAAAATTGGTTCAGTAGACCAGTATTATAGTTAAGTATGAAAATAATTTCAGTATAATATCGTAGGAATATATTACGAAGTCTGGATATATCTTCATATCTAGACACTAATAAACTGATCTGGAAATCGACTTTGAAACAGCCTAAGCCGTAGGCAAACCCACTTAATAGAGTTCACATTCAATTATCCTGGACTGTACTCAACTTATATTACATATTGTTAAATAAATTGACTTCTATTTACAGTAAATCGTTTTTAAGATCAATGGTGATTGGAGTTGAGCGATTTTGGGTAGATAAAGGATATGACTTCAGAAAGTCGAGCTTCATTCCTTTCATGTTTTCCACTACTACGCGTGGGCTAACCTTATTTAGATATTTTTGGGGTGTCAATACATGCTAATGATCTAACTGCTAATAAAAAGTGGTCACTCAATACCGTCACTAATAGTCAGTGGTCACCTTAAGCATAAGGATAAGGACTGCATGCTGTCAACCATTTTAGTAGTAGCATTTGCCTGCAACTTGGCACGCCTAAAACCCAATTTCCAATAACTTTGTGTTGCAATATTACTGAACCCACTTGCCATATTTATAAATTCATGTCACAATAAAACAGGTATTGTAAATCCAAACCGTTTATTCGGGCAGAATATAGATGACAAAATATTATTTAATTCTTCCATTAAATTCTGCCTCAATCAGCGTTATATTTTTTAAAATCACCTGCGCACGGCTCCGTAATGCGGTCTGGATGCGAATTTTACATCTCTAAACTGTCAGCTTTTATTTCGTATTATGAGATTCATAATACGAGAAGTCACACTGAGATATGTTTTCTCTGTGAATGTCTTCTGCTTCGTTTATTTGTCTGTGGTACTAGTTAAGAGTTTTGAAATCCAATGTAAAATAGAATAGCACTCTATCAAGATCGTTTGTATCGTTTGTAAAGGTACATACTACGAAATTACCAATACATTTCACGCCATAAATTGACTTGCATAGGCTATTATTGACGCTTAAAGAAACAACCGACCCATTACGCATTCCTATCACAAGGTCACCAAAGTTCACCATAGTTCACCTAGCGTGCTCGACTAAAGTTAAAAATGGTAAAGGAATTCTCCAAAAGTACGTTTTATGTGTGCGACCTAAAACGGTATTGATCACCAATTGTCCTAGTTACGGCTGTCCACTTGTTCTTGGTGTGTCTTAAGCGGGCCTACACGATGTACCTATATTTACATCGATTTGATGGTTTTGTGAATGAAGAAATAGTATTATTCAAGGGCAACGTTTAAAAAGTTTCCTTTTCTGGTATATTAATACCAGGTATATATTTTTATGAATACATAAGTCGTTAGCCGTGTAGTAGCAGCAGGTTTTAGAATAGCACCACACCCCATCTCTTTGGGGATCATAAAAGGCGACTAAGGGATAACAAAGCCGATACCACAAGCCCTGAGAAACAATACCACCTCTAAAAGAGTGGACTCGCCAACTCTCTTTGCCAGCGCAGCGTTTTCAGACTACACATCCCTCATGCACAAGACAATGGGCACGAGGAGGCCAATGTCCAGCAGTGGACGATGAAAGAGCTGCTTACAGTTTTACGGTACATAGATTGTAGATGCGTATGGTAGTAAATGGCTTACCATGGCTTACACTACCAGGGTTTTAAATTGTACAGCCATAGATCCTACGAATGTTCTGCCGATCTTCAAGAGGTAGCGCAGCTGTATGCCCATGGTGATGCAGTGTTCATAAGCGACAGTTACTACTTACTTCCCAAGTGAACCGGGGCATCTGCTACTTCTATATAAAAAACACACTAATTGAAAATCTGAGCGATGATAGCCTAGGTGAGTGTCTATAGGATTTTTAAAATTGTTACTAGCTCGGAGGTGAGATAAAAACATCGTGGGGAAACTAGCATGCTCCAGAATTAAAAAAGATATGGAGTATGTGATCCACCAATCCACACTGAGCCCCGCACGGCCCGAACCCCCGCCCCCAGTGATTTATTAGAGGAGGCCTGTGCCCCGCAGTGGGACGTTATATAGTAGGGCTGATACAATCGAAAAGGTAGATTTCAATATTTTCCTTACAATTTAAAAACAATCTTTAGACAAAGATTATAGGGTTCCACGAGCATTATCCAAAAACTTTGTATCCAACAAACATTGGCGTTGAAATATTTTTATTTCTTTGAAATATTACACGTCATCCCTCGGCATTATTTATTATTTATTGAATTAGCTGGTTCCCATTAGTTGTTCTCTTAATAAAGAAGTTAGGTTAACTGATTGAGTCACGGAAGCCCGTGCGTGACTCAATCAGTTAGCATACTGGCCTTCACGACACCACGTCAAGTAGATAGTGGGACATTTTGGGGAAAGTAGCTCAATTGTATTACCGGAACATTGATAAACCACTGATAAGATACGATTAATAGACAGAATACCAATAAACATGTATGTGTCATATTATTATGTCTTGTTTGGTCGATCCATAACAACTTATAATGTCCCAGTGGCACAGGCCACCCTTTGTAATCAGTCTTGGTTTCGCGCCATAAACCATCACGCGCGGACCTAATGCGGATTGATATAGGCTTGTATTTAAACTAGCAGCCAAAAAATACTAAATGAACAGCAAATAGTGATCATCAACAAAACAACATAGTTTTGAATAACTAAAGTAATTAATTAAATGTCATTATCAAGTCGCCAAAATCCCCCTTCACTCCTTCATCACCTTCATTTACTGTCACCAGAGAACCTAAACCGGACCTACTTTAAATTTGCTATCATCGATAAATACACATATTTACACAATAAATACACATGCCCTATCATTTTGCATGCCCTATATTTCTTTTAATTTAAGAGTACACGATTCATATGCAGTCACCCGCCCGACGCTACTACGACAGAGTTCTATGTTCCCGATAGGAATGACCCTCCCCGTTACCATCGTCGTCGTCGTCCTCGGCACGTCTTAAACAACCCCGACGACCCAATTACTGCTGCCAATGCGGTTCTTACACTACACTCACAGGCTACACATATACATCGTCCCCTCCGGCGGAGACGAGGACGGACGTCATTCTCGCTAATCCGTGAACACACACTGGTCTTCAGCCAACACTTTTACTTGGTATCGACACGTGCCTGGGCGCTTCTCACCGACTCGCGATCCCACGGATTGATTTTAGATCTAGGTGACTAATTGATTGACTAATTGATAAAATTAAAATCAATTAGTCACCCCGTGACCACGTCCACTGCAAAGTGTTCGAAACGTCGGGATATAAATAATGTTAAATATACGCGATTTAAACCGTTCAAAGTTGTTTAATTGCTATGTATAGTAATCGCGAAAACCTAAGAAAAACTTAATATGTTGTTTGTAAAATATAAATTTTATTCTTTAGTTTTATGTGAGACATTTCCTCTTAGCGGGAGGTCTTGTTATTGACGTATTAATAACCGTTAATTAACTCCGTACCTTTTTATACGTTCGTAAAAAATCAATAGCCTCTTAATTTCGTCTCTGGCCGACACATTCCCTTTTACTAGATTAAAATTAACTCGAGAAGTCTAGTAGTGACGTCATTTTATAAACGTGGCCTTTTAAAAAGATGAAAACCGCAGTATAGTGTTCGGGCCGTACAGGATTTAAAATAAGGCCGTTGGCATGCTCTATTTGGAAATGTAGTCTTATTTACCGTATATTTTAGGCGACCCCTAGACCTGCAATAAAATTGTACAATAATGTATTTGCATAATATTATTAAACCGCGTCTTGCACCCAAACAAGAGTTTCAATATAATCCCTAAACCATCGAAAACATTGCGCAATCCGTAAATTTACACAATATAATTGATCGTCTAGGCTCTAGACGGGTCTCTTAGAAAGATAAATATGTTTAGACTAAATTTGTAGACCTTTACGAGTCCTATTCAACAACATATCGTATGTAGGTATTGGCTTTGAATTTTTTAATAAATTAAAATCGTATTTTATAACAAATATAACCGATGTACCGATTTCGGCTATCTACGAACATAAACGAGATATAGTCACAAATTATTTTTGTACCGAACTTCATTTCAAAGGTTTGAGCAGTCAAACGCGGCTTGGTGCAAAAGGCCCATGAAAGAAAGCCTTAATTTTTTTTTTGTTGTTTTATAAGTTAGATAGTAGAGCATGTTTAGTCCTTGAAACAACTCTATACGGAAAATAAGGTCCCTTTGGTCAGATAACGCCACATATAACCCAGAATTCTTCATATCGCGGACAAAGCATTACACACGGAGCCGTCAAATCTGAGGTCATTGAGGTCAAATTTTTACCATAAAGAGCTTACGTTCCATCATAAGAGCAATAGACTAGGGAATGTGATATTATGTAGGTCAAGTTGGAGGCATCTCAAAGTAAATATCCTACAATGAACTGTCGACGTAGGAAAACGTAATACCTACCCACTTTAAGGAAATAACCTAAAACGTTGAGAACTCCGTCTTAGCAGTACAAGTTTTGGAACGAAAATGCACCAAACCTATCTAGCATATCACCTCTGAGCTTTTCTTATGTTCTTTTGTACTCGTATTAGTGGCCCTATTGGAATAAGAATTGCTAATATGGTTTAAATGAAAATTTGCTTCGATAAAAATCTGTAGTATAAATATTATTATGATCGACTTGGTCACCTAATTCTTAAATTGATTTCCAAATACATTTTCAGCGTCATTATTTCCTGTTCAAACGGATTCCGATCACGAATTTGGTAATTGACAATAATTGTGGGCATTTTAAGTTATTTTCTAGTCTTACTGGTTTGATTACATATCGAAATGTAATAACATGTTTATTGAAGAAACAGACTCATAATATTCTCGAACCTACAAGATTACATATTTTAGAGAACTGCAAAAAAACATGTGAGAAAATAAACCACAAAAAAATGTTTAGTTATAAAATGTTTCTAAGTGTCTTAATTTAAAAAAATAATTTAATTGGATAAAGAGGTAATAATAAATTTAAACAGATGTAATACAATGCAAAAGCTACACGGGAATCGTTTTAAAGAAAAGCAATACAAAATATGAGCACGGGAATGCGACCTAGGAAATACAAATATGTACTCCCTTCCTTAATCCGTCAGAGAAATAATTTACTGGCCAACAGATGTAACACTGACTGTTCCCCCTAACTGAACGATAAATCTCTAATAAATTTTGACAGTTGTACCTGCTATATAAAAGTACAACATAAACCTCACAAATGGTCTTGAGCATATCTCCGTAATATAAGTAACTATAGCTATTATCTATGAGTCAATATAGAA
The DNA here is from genome assembly GCA_914767545.1 of Sesia apiformis. Lineage (NCBI taxonomy): Eukaryota > Metazoa > Arthropoda > Insecta > Lepidoptera > Sesiidae > Sesia > Sesia apiformis. The sequence continues at coordinate 14,498,764 of OU611965.1, read as the reverse complement.
TTCAGGATATAGATCCTTATCAATCTTTTAAATTTTTCCAGGTGATAGTAGAGTCCCACAAGGAGTTAAGATGTCCAGAATGCAGGATTTTGGTAGAGACAAATGTGGAGGAGTTGCCTCCGAACGTGCTCCTCATGAGGATTCTCGAGGGAATGAGGAACTCAGCTCCGAGGAAGCCTATGAGTACGAGTCAGCGGGTGGTGAGGAGCGGAAACTCTTTGGTAAGTTTAAGTTAAAACTATAAGTCGAAACTCCTCAGACACAAACGATTCCGATTTCTATTGCGTTATCAATAAGACTCATGTCATTACCAGACACGCAAGAGATGTTGCAGTTGCATTTATTCGAGGAGAAATAAAAATCGTTATAGCATTTGGCTTATGCTATAGACGTTTTGTCTGTGATATGTGTATGCCACAAGATATCCCGATGACATGTTCAATGATTGTAGGGTGTGTCTCAAATGCTATGATGATATCTAATTAGATATCTACCAATTAATAGAAGAGGTGATAGACAGTTTACTTGATAAGTATCCGCTTTCCACTTCGACCATGTAATAAGTATTTGTATACTAACATGAATCTAAATGACGAACATTGTGTTGGCACAATCACTTACGGTTGGAGTTACGATTATCCTACCTTCGGGGATTTAAGTATCATTTTGAAAATGGATTATGAAGGTTAAGGAATAAGGGGAAAATGGGATGAGAGAAAAGGATTGGGATGGGAAAGATCCGTAAACGTTATCAAGCAACTCGTTACTATTGAAACACGTTGGTATGTTTCATGGCAGTCTTCTGTGAGTGATGTCAAATTGTTCTCTTCACAATCGGTACCGAAACTTTTGCCTTTCTGTTTTCTCTCATTTTTTTCTACTAATAAGTTTACATGATAAGCAACTCAAAATATTTATATTTTAATAATTTTTTGCAAGTGGAAGTGTAAATAATGTAATTTTCAATTACCGTTCATTTACAATGAACTTCAAACGCTCTCCTCAAAAGTTGGTTTTGTGTATCCGACTTTGTCATTAGGAGGGGTCGAAATGTTAGCCTGTGCTGTGACGAAGCCAAGAACGTCCCGCGGCACGTTGCGACATTAAAGCGCAACACACACATAGAACGGGTGCGGGTCGGGCGCGCGTCGGGTCGGGAGTACGGCGGGCCCATTAACCTGTATTTATATGGACGACAACACAGAGAACGCGAGCACAGGTCGGGCGCGGGACGGGTGGTGCGCGGGAGTCGCGCCCGTCTCCCGCCACTACAGACAGCACGCGGGATAAGCGGGTCGGGAGCGGGCGTAGCGTCGTTACATTCGTCGTAATACACGTATTCTCCGATAGGCATTCATATAGGGAGCGCGCGCAGGTCGTGTCGTGAATTTGTCAACGAGCTATTGTGATTATTTACAAAAAATAGTTCGATTTCGCCATGGATATCAATGAAAATTATTGAGTGTGTTCGTAAACATGTTTGTTTGTACGAGCCAAGTAATAAACATTATATAAATGCTGCTTTGAAATCAAGATTTCAGTTTATCATGTAACTCTTTAAAACTTGCCCCTGACATGTGAAAATACTTGTAAAAGCGATCCTCGTACGTATCTAGTTCTCTGCACAGGCGATGGATATTCTCCAAATTCTAGTCTTTTTTTATTAATTTCATGAACCCACGTCCTTTTCCTGTTTCGTGGTCTATTTCTCAATATAAGTAGAAATAATAACTCCTCGTCCGTGTCCGAATCCCCCGACATGTCACACTGCGTTTCCGCACGCCACCGCTGTAGGCACGCCCAACCGCGCTCGATCTGTCGCCGACCCGCTTAAAAGCTTAAACCGCTTTAATCTGCTATATTTTTTATATAAAGTATGTGACAGACAACTAGACAGTCCACCTGGGTGGGAATTGGATACTGTCGCCTTCCGATATGCGCGATACATGACGACATCATCAACAGCAGTCCAGAACGACAAAAATGTTCACGTCCTCGGATATGCCGCCTATCTTTGAAGATTCAGGAGTAGATTTGGAAAAAGGGTTGGGAAGGATGGGGAATAGGAAGAACAATAGGAGTGTTAAAATCGGACAACAACGAAGTGGCCCAGGATTGATCAACTGTGGCGTACCGCAGGGATCAATCTCAGGGCCTCTGCTCTTTTGATCAGATCTCAGATGATCTCTTTTGCTACATAAATAATCGATCCTAGAGGAAGGTATAACTTTATACGCGGATGACACCAGTCTCTTCCATTTTGGCCAATCAAATTGATCTAAATTTACTGCATCTATATTTTCAATGAATATAACAAAACTAATTATATAATTTTTGCAGCTAAAAATGAAAAATAATAAAAATCTATAAACGGAGAAGTAATACATAAAACAAATTCAGCAAAATATCTTGGCCTTATTTTAGATAATCAACTTGGATAATGAACTAACATGGAGACCACACCTTGAAAAATTACGGTCAAAAATATCGTCCCTGACGGGAGTTCTGCGTGGAATTGCCCGCTGCTTTCCGCGACAAGTGTGCTTGCTATACTACTCGTATCTATAACCACACGTTGGTTAAACCACACATTGAATACTTAATCGAAGTATTATAATTATAACTTTCTGACACCAAGAAATAATACCAAGAGACAAATTAATGAATACTAGGCAAATCTATAAATATAACACCTGTATTTTAAACCGCAAAATACTAAATAAAGGTAAATAAAATAAACTAAATAAATTAACTAAATAAAATAAACTTTCCACAAAAAGTAAAAGAAAAAGTAAGTAAAAAAGTAAAAGTCTTCTTTAAAAAGAAGAAAAAATAAAAAAAAGAAGATAAAGAATTTCTCAAATCTCAATTACGGAGGAAGAGACATCGATACTTGCAAAAGGAGGAAATTTTGCAGTCACTCCGGCCGATGTGCCACGAGAAGATATTTTTGCAAATATCGAGACAGCAATTCGGATTATACCATCAGGAGACGCTGAAAAAATACGTCGAGAAGCATCTAGAATTTTACAGAAAGCGAAACCTCCAAAAAGCAACATTACCTCCAAAGAGCGAGTGGCCTTAAAGAGTTTAAACGCCAATAAAGACATCGTCATACTGCCTGTCATACTACAAAGGGAACGCGACCATCGTCCTTAACACGAAGGATTAGATAGAGAAGATAGCCAACTTACTGGACCCGTCCACATACAAGAAACTTACACGGGATCCGACAGCGAGGGTAGTACGTAAAACAAATCGGTTGATAAAACTGTCCTCGATGCCCGACGAAGACAAACGACGCTGTGTTATGGGCGACGCTTTGCCACCCAGACTTTACGGTTTGCTGAAGATTCATAAGACCGGAATACCTTTACGACCTATTGTCAGTGCAATCGGTGCCCCAACATACGACCTAGCCAAATATTTATCCCACAAACTTCAGCCACACATCGGCAACACGACTTCATACATAAAGGATTCAGCCCATTTCGTTGAGAAGCTGAAAAGCATTACAGTAAGACGACGTGGTGTCTCTGTTCACAATGGTCCCAGTGAAGGAGATAATAGAAAGATTACGGCAGGACTTCCCCAAGGATATAGTGTCTCTTTATGAACACGTATTCACCACCACTTACTTCCAGGTGAACAATAATTTCTACGAGCAGGTTGACGGTGTAGTGATGGGAAGTAATGGGAAGCTTCCGTTTTTGGATGTACTGGTAAGCAGAAATGGAGATGGCAGTCTGGGACATCAAGTTTACCGCAAGCCCACCCACACCGATAGATATCTACATAAAGATTCCAATCATCATCCTAAACAAAAGAGAGCAATGATGAAGACGCTGATGGACCGGGTGAAACGAATCTGCGAACCGATACATCTACAATCGGAAGTGATACATTTAAACCAAGCCCTTCAAAGCAATGGATACATAGTCTCCGAAATCAAGAGGGTGCAAAAACCAAAAAGAGGAGCCAAAAAAGCTGACAATATCGACACCAACCCAGAGAGAAGCAGGGCGTTCTTACCTTACTTAAAAGGCGTAACAGATCGCATCAGCAAGATCTTACAAAAGGAAAACGTGAAGACCATTTTCAAGCCCACGAGCCAACTCAGAAATATCATCAGATCAGTCAAAGATCCCAGAGATCCGTTGTCCTCGACTGGAGTATATAAAATACCATACTCCTGTGGGTCAGTGTATATTGGCACTACAAAACGGAGTGTCAATATCCGCATTAAAGAACATAAAGGCAATTGTCGAAAAGGAGAGACTGAGAAGTCGGCCGTAGCTAAACATGCCTTGTCGGATGGGGACCACGAAATCTGCTTCAGGGACACAAAGATCTTGTCAACCGGGAATCATTATTATTCCCGTCTCAATAGGGAAGCTATTGAAATCTACAAGCATCCCAACAATTTTAACAAAAAAGAAGAGAATCTAAGACTCCGTAATATCTGGTATTCAGCACTCCGAAGACATCAAGCTCACGGGGAAGAGAGACGAGAGGGGGGAACAAAAACAGACTCGGTACACACACAATCACAACTACCCTCGCCCACTATAAATACCGGTGCGCCACAGTCGTCGAGTCAGTTGCGCTCGAGAAGCCGAAGAGATAACATTTCTCCGAAAGTGAACGCAGTCGCCACTGAAGATGTCAACCGCAGTTGTTGACGAAACGTTTGGAAGAAAGAAAGGAGATTCCAGAAGACCTCGGCCAAGTAGCCCGGACCACTGTCTACATTTTACTTCTTACGTTATAGAATTTAAAAAAGAAATTCAAATTGCAAACTTGCTTCAATGAGTCATTCCAATTATGTACATTGTTGCGAAATACATGGTTACAGATTGCTGTAGATTACATCAAAGGATATTGGAGTAGTGCAAACGTTAGCAACGTATAAATTCTACACACTCACTTAACCACTGTCCCCACACAAGTATTTTTCTTATGAATCATCATTAATGTTTGTTCTCACGTTACTCTGGAGTTTGTTATATTTTTTTCCTGTACGTAAAAGTTCAAATTCTTCACTGAAAATCATCTCTGTTGCTTATCAATTTTTTTTCTGATTTGAAGAACATTTCCAGATACCGCGAAACCGAGCGTGTCCGGATGATGTTTAAAAAAATCTGGGGCATCTATCTAACTTTCACTAAATCGTCGTCGTGGGCAAAAAGCTAGTCTACCTTATGGTATCCTATGGACTTCGTCCGCGTGGTGTTTTTACAAGTAATGGTTTCCCCTTCGAAAAAAATTACAGGATAAAAAGTATGTCCGTCTTCGGAATTCACGCTACCTCTTGTCAAAATTTTATTGAAATCGGTGCAGTTAGCCGAAAAGACAACAAACAAACAGACACTTTCGGAGGTATAACCTTATTAGTAATTAGTGTGAATAATAGATGCGGAACATGCAGACATGTTCCGCATGTCTGCATGTTCCGATGGACTTGAACAACACTTTTCTGTAAATATTTTTTTTATTTTATTTTACATTGTACAGTTATATTATTTTACAGAATTTGACGGCTCCGTTAGCGTCGAAAAATAATTGGGAAGGATAGGGAATAGTGATTTACAGGATGAAGAATTTTCCATTCCATTTACATTCCAAATTCATTGTTTCATTTCGGTTGTGATCTCAACTGGTTTAATTTATTTTTTGCATACTGAACTCTTTCTAATTAAAGAATTTACATTTCAGGCTTCACCACTAGCTGTTCAGCCATCTGCGCGTTCAGATGGCAAGCAGTTACCACCACACGCTAGAGCAATTTATGACTACATCTCTAAGGAAGTGGGGTATGTTTCATAATCAAACTTTTATGTTTCTGATATAAGTATCCCAATAGGCAGAGGTTCCAAATGTTTGTAAGTGACTTGCCATCATGCATCACCCAAGAAAATTATTATCATAATTGTATCTAATAAACCTTGTTTGTCTGACATACAAGTTCTGTAGTATCAGTGTTGATAGACATTGTGACCTAGTTGAGCATCACTATTTTTAGTCTCACTATTACAGTTTTTAAAGTCTCTTACCTGTGCAGTAAATATTATAAGTTTTGCAGGATTACTATAGCTGTTTCGTGTAAAGTCTACTTGTTCTTTAATTGTATTTAACTAATAGTTGCTATTTAGTGAACCACTAGTTAAAACTGTTGAGATGTAAATGGCACATGCAGTAACATATTTTGTTACTATTGCATTACAATATGTTAATATTCCTGAAGAAGTTATGTAACACGCATTACCAAAGTGTGGTCCTAATTAGAATGAGTTTGTCACTTCTCTCAATTGTTTAAGAGATATGCCACATTTTTTTTTATAGAAACCTATGCTATCTCGGCAGACGAACGGTTGCTCCACGTGATGGTATGTGGTCCATGGGTGCATGGATCCCTGGGATGATGCGGGTGCGCTATCAAGCTAAGTCAAGCGCAGTTAAAATTCTTTTAACCTCTTTTCTTTATGAGAGCGTGAATGGGATCTTGAAAGGTCGCACTCGTAACCCCCTTAGGCCACTTGTTAACGACACGGTTTTCCGCCGTGGAAAACCTAAGTATTCCGTCGTCAGTGTTGTATGGGTCACTATGGTAGCTAGTTAACACACGGCGCGGCGCCCTCGCTGTGAACACTGATGGCGACATATCGAGCAGTGTTTTATTTATTTATTTTACACTTGATTGCACAAGATCGTACAAAAGGCCAGCTTAGTACATTAATTAGGGCATTCTCTAGCAGCCAACCTTTGGGTTGATCAGAGAAGGTCAATTAATAGGTGCATGAAAGACAATTTGGATGGTGTGGTGAAATAAATATAATACATTTATTACATATACGTACATACAAACTTACACACATACATATATACATAAGTATTGTATCAGTTGTATGACAGTCTATAGAAGTTTGTTAACGACACCGGACGTTTTCACGATTTCGTGACCGCTCACCTAATATGAATTCGAGGTTTGAGTTATTTTAATTATTAGCTTAACACTAACAAATGATACACACCTAAATTACGTTTGCCGTGCATCCACCGGCGGTTCGCCGTATCCGGAACAGGCATATACGGTTTCTTTATGGCGGCGCGACGAACTCGCCGCACCGAAGGAAAACCGTGTCGTTAACAAGGAGGCTTAGTGTTGCAGGTGTCCGTGGGCGGCGATGGCCACTTACCATCATGTGGATCGCTCGCCCGTATGCCACTTATTCTATAGAAAAAGAAGGTTGAAACTTCACAGTTCAAAAATACTCGGAAAAGTTAGAAAGTATATTGTAATGTAATACTTTCAGGTAATTCATTGTGTAATCATTCTTTCAGGGACCTGTCGTTCAAGAAAGGCGAGACTATCCTTCTGCTAAAGAAACTGGACCCATTCTGGTATCATGGAGAATGTTCTGGAAGAACCGGCATATTCCCCATCACTTATGTACAGGTATGTTAAATTAAGTCTTTAAGAAGTAGGTATTTCTTGAAGTGGATCACGTAACTATGTTGCAATGACAATGTATTTATATGATACATGACTGGGTAGAATCAGAGTACAAACAGATGAAGGGTGCGGTCACAAAGTTAAAAGCACAATGCTTTGATACATCTGAAAATTTATTTCAAAATGAGCATTTAAAAATCTTTACAGATCTTATGCCATTCAGGTGGCATAACTATTATTTTGGGAACCCAAACATAGCCCATGTCTATAAATTACTTTAGCTTCCTAAAAGTGTAAGAATTTTTAAAATCGCTCCTGTGGTATTTTGGTTTATCTCTCAACAAAAAAAAATAGTTGGCTGTGTGCTGTCGTGCATCATCCTATTTCTTTGCGTGGATGTATGGAGCGACGGGGGTGACAGAGCCGCCACTGCAAGCCCCGAAGAACACGCCACCCCTAAAAGAGTCGACTCATCAACTCCCTTGGCCAGTGTGGCGTTTTACAGCTATACATCCCTCCTGCACGAGACAATGTACATGAGGAGGCCCATGCCCAGCAGTGGATGATATAAGGCCTGGGAACCCTTATAACTGAGAATAATCAATATATAGACATTTGTTTTCTTCAGGTTGTAGTGCCTCTACCAATCCCTGCAGCGTTGTGTAAGGCACTATATGATTTCCGGATGTCGGCGCCAGATGAAGAGGGATGTTTAGCTTTTGATAAAGGTACTACATGGCCACCGGGTCTTTTACACTCATAATCTTCATCTGTTATTCTTAAAAAAACTACTTTTAATCCCTACAAGCACTTATCAAATAGCGTGGGTAACTCATTGAATAATTCACCGCAAAAGACAGTTAAAGCAGGAGCGAATAAAGTCGCTAGACGCTCAACTAACTGAGCTACAGATGCTATGAGAGCCATCAGTAAAATTATGTAACACATTCAGTGAATAAGTTTACTTTGTATCTGTGTTTGTGTGTTGTTGTTTAATATAATTCCCACCTCGGGTTTCTACAACCGCACCTCCCGTCACAGAAGTGCGGTCCATCCGCATTTCCTCGATACGGAGGTATCGCGCACTGTTCGGTCCAAAAAATATTTTATACCGCGAACCCGTAGGCTGTGGAACGAACTGCCTCAAGAGGTCTTTCCATTAAGCTACGATATGGGGTTCTTCAAGAGAGTTGTGAATAGGATTTTGCAAGGTTGGCAGCACGCCCGCATGCCCCCTGGTGTTGCAGGTGTCCATGGGCGGCGGTAACACTTTCCATCACGTGGGACCGCTTGCTCGTCCGCCCACTAGACTATAAAAAAAAAACAGCGTGCTAGGCCTGCAATCTTATCTATTTTGTTATGTATACTAGGCATGGTTCGAATAGCAAAAATCACTATTCGCGAATACAAATAGAAATACGAATAATTTGCCTCACTATACGAATAAGATTACGAATAGTAACCTAACCTACTACACACGCATTATTTGTTAAGATATAAAGTAGGTAATTTTTCGTCCGATTAAATTTAGTGCTATTCATATTTTTTTAGTTCAATCTGTAAGTAACTTTTTGATTTAATTTAAACTTGGGTATATGAAACTAAAAAATCACTTACTAAACTAAAAAATCAGCTGCGTACGTATTTTCAAATAAACGTTTAATCTTAAAAGTATTTCTTTTTGTTGAAAACCTGTTTTACCCACTATTCCCATTGGGCTTTTACTATTCGATTAGCATTCCAGTATTCGTTTAGAAAATGGCGAATACGAGTACGAGTACTTGAAAACTGGCGAAATTGAAAATTCCGCCTAGCCTATGCTCCAAAATCTTTCGACTTTTAAAGTAAAATATGTACATTTTATTCACAGGTGCTATAATATCTGTGCATCGGCGGGTGGACGAGAACTGGGCAGAGGGTAGACTCGAGCACAGAGTGGGCATATTCCCCATCGCCTTCGTGGAATTGAATCAATCAGCTAGACAACTCATGAACAGGTAATATTTTGGGAAATATTGAAATATTTACTTGTTTATAAGGTGCAGTTTTTACAGCTCACGAGCATGAGCATTGCCTGTTAATAATGCTTGTGGATAATGTTTGTTAAAAGCCAATTTACACTTTGTTTAGAAAGTAGCGGGTTAACTTGCCAACTTTGCGAACTTAATCGACCAGGTAGCAAGTACTGTCCAAATATACCAGTACTGAGCAAGTACTGTCCAAATATTCTTTTATACGACTATATTTGTAAGTTTCGACAAAAATGATTGTGAAGTGAAACCAACACCTTGGCGGATGGCATCTTTCATTCCAAAATCAGATTGATACATAATTTTGACAATGTTTCATGGGGTGCAATATCTTGCCTCTTTGTTTGTATACTGAAGACTTTTTATGTTACACAAGCAATCAAGCTTCAGTTACTCTTTTACAATATATTCTTTTATGTAGTATTTTCATTACATTATATTTTTATTGAGAAACAACATTTATGACGATATTCTGTGGGCTACTTATGCACTAAACCTAAACAAAAGTGCCATAAACTTATCTGACCTGAACTGCATCGCTGCTATCGAATTTAGTGTTGCCATTATATAAAATATAAATATTGGGGCTAAACAAAATAACATTGCATTTTCATTATACACAAATATTTCTGTATTATGAAAATATAACGTTATTTTGTTTTGTATGTAACCAATCTGGTTGGTCTATTTAAAGTTTAAAGTAATATTCAGGCGAAAGCTTAAAGAAAAAGTCTGGAATAATGCATATTTCTTTGATTAATACTTGGCTATTGTAGCTAAGTAGGAAGTAACAAAAAACACAAGTATATTGATGGATTTAATTATATTATTTTACAATAATTACGCTTGTATAAGTAATCATATATGCTGCTTAGAGAACGGACTCCCGGAATTCCTTTACTGCTAGGTTTTTTTCTTTGATCTAGTGGTTGACCGGTAAAGAATGTCGTTAGGCATAAAGTCCGCTTTATGTACATGTCTAATATTTCTGCAATCAAGTTTAAATAAATAGGACATTACGCGAAAAGTAACTTTCGCGTCAATAAATTTACCCCATCGGTTGTTGGTCCAGCGGCAAGTATGAGCTGCCCATTGCCACTTCATTCTCTTGGCTCCTTAAACAAGTCGGTGACTTTAGTACTTTGACGAATCTCTTCGTTTTCGGATCTTATCCCGCAATGATAGTACTATTAGATAATCTATATGTTATCTGGATAAAATTATGGATTAACTAATCCAACCGCTAAGTATATATTATTTTTTTTTGTACTATTCGTCTCAATTCAGCGTAATCTACAATCCTTTGATCTACACACAATATTTTAGTAGTACCTAGTCCAAAGCGGCTTGTAAAATAATCTATTACAAACACAAATACAAAATCTTATTTCCTATAAAAAATATTTTTTGTCGCTTGGATCAGTTATGGAGAATGGTATCATGTGTAAATAATGTATTTGCAATAATTTCCAGTACACCACTAAACCGTCCCGTCCCGGCAGTACCGGACCTCGCAAGAGCTGCCCATTCCGAACATAGATCTCACACACAGGTACATTACAAAAACTTATAATACCTCGTTCCAATCCAATTTGGTCAAAATGTAAACAACAAACATGGCGGACCAAGGTAATTTCATAGGCTTGGTTTTGTTTTCGACAAATTGGATTGGACGGCACTTTTAATTATACTTTCTACTCTAATGCTACAACAATGAGGGCCTTTCTCACCACCTCCTGATAACGTAACTGTTAACTATCTGATAGATAAATTATCTGCAAATTAAATCTAGCTGATACTGACTTTCCGATACCTTCTGATAAAGCAAAAGGAGGTGGTGAGAAAGGACCTAAGGATCGTTATTAAATAAGTTAAATAAGATACATGTTTCTACTTCCTTCTTTGGTTTTAAAGCTTGAAAACTAGTAAAATCGTTACTGATAAATCAATAGAATTTTATGAAATATTAGCTGGTGTCTGTGACTTTGTGCGTATACTTTAGAGCAGTGGTTCTCAAACTTTTTAAATGACGGAACCCTTTTGGGAAGCAAAATACTTGATGGAACCCTACAATAAAACAATTATTTTTATAAGTGTATTCTATATTAATCAGCATAATAAAAGTACAATGTATCAGTTACTAATTATTATTTACTTCACCACTTGGTAAGGACAATAATAGAAAACATTAAAAAAGAAAAAATCTAACTAGTGGGAGGTATGAAACTGTTTTTTATTTTTCATCAATTGCTTGATATCAGGTTTGATGGAAGAAAGTTGGAGTCTCATATCAGCTTCGGCGTCCAGTCTATTGCGATATTTTGTTTTCGTGGCTGCGTAGGTAGAGAATCCTGTTTCGCACAAATATGTAGTTGGGAACGGGAGAAGAATATCCAGAGCCATTTGGCCAAGCATTGCATATTCATCTTGGATTCTGCACCAAAAATCATTAAGAGGCGTCGTTTTGAACAATGACTCCATACTTGTGTCTGATGACATTTCTAAAAGAGATTCATATATCTCATTTGACATGTTTTCAGGCTTTTCCAAGTTGGGTAAAAAAGGATTATGAATCCAGGAGTTCACTTTAATTTTTGTATTGTGTTCTTCGGGAAAATACTTTTCAAAAGATGCGCGCATCGAACTGAGATATTGGACCAATTCTTCAAACACATTATCTTCAAACATTTCTGAGTCGTTTTCGCTAACAAACTCACTGAGTAACGTAAAACTTTCTATTTCTTTCTTACCAATGCAAATGATCCAAAAATCTAATTTTCTTTTAAAAGCAGTTATTTTATTATAGGCCTGAAACACTGTTGTCTGTTTACCTTGCAACGATAAATTTAATTCGTTAAGTTTTTGAAAGATATCCGCCATAAAAGACAATCGGAACAACCAAGTTTTATCATACAAACGGTCCTTCAAATTAAAAGAAGTATCTGCTGAAAGAAACATTTGTAACTCGGCTCTAAGTTCAAATAGCCTTGTTAAAGTTTTTCCCCGAGACAGCCATCGCACTTCTGTATGGAGCAGCAGTGTTTTATGTTTGCTGCCATAATCTTCACACAATAATGAGAACAATCGGGATTGTAGTGGTCGTGATTTGATAAAATTAATTATTTTTACCGCTTCATCCATAACTAATTTTAGATTAGACGGCATTTGCTTCATCGCAAGTGCTTGTCTATGCAGAATACAATGACTGGAACTACAATTAGGCGCTTTATTTTTCATTCGTGACACTGCTCCTGCTGTTTTACCTGTCATCGCCTTGGCCCCATCTGTACAAATGTCAATGCAATTGTTCCAACTGAGATTATGTTCTTCAAAAAATATATTTATTTTATTAAAAATTTCTTCCCCGGTAGTGTTTGTAAGCAGCGATGAACACATAAGCATGTCTTCTTCAAAAGAACTTTTATATGGATATCTCACAATAACCAGCAGGATAGCCAAACCAGCGACATCAGTCGACTCGTCCATTTGCAAAGCGAATCGTGTATTTTGTAGACGTGTAACTAGTTCTTGTTTGACGTAGCTTGCCAGATCATGGATTCGTCGTGAAACAGTATCGTTTGATAGCGGAACAGTAGAAAGATGCTTTGCAGATTTTTCATCAAGCATACATTTTGTTATGTCTAATACACATGGTTTTATTAATTTCTCAGCGATAGTGTGCGCTTCACCTGCTTGTGCAATGCGATAGCTAACTAAGTATGATGCCTCCGTGGCCTTTTCGTTGGTAGTTTGTGTTACATGCATCATATTTTTTTGACTTTCTAATAACTGATCTTTTTTGCGAACAAAAAATTCTTTATTCTTGTCTTTAGTCTCGGGGTGTACGGTTTCTAAATGTCGACGCAATTTGGCAGGTGCCATGGAACTATTAGGAAGCAGTTTACTACAGAGCATGCAGAGAGGTGAGCCGTTGGAATCAACAAATCCGAAACTGATATAAGATTCATCATACTTCCTTTTTTTCGTCTTTGAAACCGTCGAGCTTGACGTCGTGGCACTCGTGGCATCATCTTCTGGATCGGTGATTGCTAAATTCTCCGCGCGCATTGCTTTTGAACATTCAGCGTCATTAGAAGATGTTGTTGGAACACGTTTAACACCTTTAAGCCAACGTTCCATTCTTCTTTATTTATAATGTTACAAGTCAGGATAGTGGGGTTTAAATAATGCACAATCGTTACTGCGTATAAGAGACTAAATTTAGAACCTACAGGGAAGAAATGTATAAAACTGAGACAACAGAATACAGCAGGCAGTAAAACAATGAACACTAGTTTCTCGCTAGCGAGCTTGTAAGTAGGTAGTAACTTATCGCTCCGAACGCTAATCATCAACTGACGACGCCAACGCGCGATCGCCGCTTTTATACTTAGTCCTAGACTCGATCTCAAATATTCTCGAAAATACTCGAGTCGGCACCTTTGATAAACAAAAAGCAAAAATAAAAACAGAAATTTAAAAATAGCGTTGTAAACAATATCGACTTTATCCTTTGAAGTTAGAGACGAAAGTCGCTAGTTGACAACTATAGCGTCTAATTCAGAGGCGGCTTTTATCAAAGAGACTGAGCGCTTACAAGTATACTACCCGCTCGTTTTAAGTTTGCCGCTGGCGATAGGTATGAGTGTATGACGTTCGAAATTTTTTATTTAATTGTAACAATAAAAATTGTGTACGTTAGATATTTGGGTAAAACTATGACACATTATAAGTTTTGTTGTCACGTGGGGGAGGGTACGCGCATTCCACAGACCGGCAAACTTAGAGCGAACGCGTTGTACAAGTATAAAATTGTTGAGACCAAACTTATGAGATATTGTACCAGCTAATGTAACACAAGCTTATACAAATACAAATAAATAAATAAATAACATTCATAGCGTTTTGTCTCCGCGCGGCCGCGGAGTCCGCACAGCCGCGGAGCGACCAGAGAGAGGTGTTTTGATTTTTTTATTTCTAAATTCTTGCGGAACCCCGACAGAGGTATCACGGAACCCTAGGGTTCCGCGGAACACACTTAGAGTATAGCTGCTTTAGAGTATGTATGGTTAGCTTGATTCCCGTGGGAACAGATTGAATTGGATAAGAAGTACCCTAAATCTTAACCCCGTGCATAAATTATATCTACGCCAAGTTTCATAATAATCCGTCCAGTGGTTTTTGCGTTCAGACAGACGGTCAAAATTTCTAAAAAATGTTAGTCTAGGTACCCACCGACCGAAGCCAACTAGATTACTCTGTGTCATTCGTACTTACACTGCAACGACTTTTTCAAAAATATCAATTATACAGACACTGCTTTGTTATAATTTATTATATGTAGATAAAAGTGCTTACTTTTTTCTTAAATTTTTCAATGTGCGTGTATCCAAATATATCCATCTTTTTATATCAGTGAATCGAGCATAACTTTATTCAAGTTAACTTCTTCAGTGAGAAATACCGTTATTGTTATTTTTTCAGCACACCCATCGCTACCAACCAATGTCAATGTCCACTCCGACCACAGGACAAGGAAACTACCAAAACATGGCCACCATGAGCCAATCACACCCCAACTACCAACAGCCAATCTTGCCAACACCACAAATACTCGTCCCACAACCTGTCAACCAACATTCCTTGACCACTATATCCCACGGGGGATTGGTTACAACCACGCCAAGAAACATACTAGAACCGACACAAACTAAACACTTAGACTTGATACATTTCACGAACATCCACAATAAGTCATCCCACCAAGGCACTATGGGTATACAAAGCGTTTCACGAATAGGAGAGAACTTCAGATCTGTCAAATATGACAGCTACAATTCCACTCCCGTACATAAGCCCGAAACCACTTATCAAAATGTTCGAACACATGAACACTTTCCAGCTAATAACTTTAACGCGAATAGCTCCGATTCCAGTTCTAGTGTAAACACACCTTCAATCGGAGTCAGTTCTACTACAACACCAAATACAAGCTCAAATACAAGCACCTGTGAAAGCAACGAACCCAGTTTACCTAGCTCCCCGGATAATAATACGGAAAGAAATCCAACAGTCGTGCCGAACAATCAGAACCACCAAGAGGTGAATAACGAAAACGATACATCGCTGAACACTTCAATGGGCGTTTTGAGTTTAAACGAAAGTTCTACGGCAACTAATACGTCTTTAAACGTGTCTTTACCGCCTTCCGATAGCCCTAAACTTAACACGTCAAATATTTCACAAAATCAGTCTGAAAGTCAAGAAGGGCCAAGTAATGAGATAAGATTAGATACGCCATCTTCATCAAGAAATGTAAGATCTGGACCGGAATCGTTGTTGAACTTCGGTTTAGGACTACAAGCGGCTTTGTCACCATCTCATGGTAAAGATGGTAATTACATGATGTCGAGGACTCATAGAGATCACCATAAAGAACGGGAGAAGAGACATAGTCTGACTCAGTCTTCGCATTTGCAAGGGAACCATACGACGCAAAATAGGTGAGTGATATTTTATTGCTTTTTGGTATATATAATATATATATATAATGGATTTTTGATATCTATGCTCTATCAAAAATGACAAATGTCATATACTCGTATGCCACCTACTTTTTGGAACTTAGATTCGATGGGATACGTATTATGCCATCGATATTGGATATCGATATTAGATATTGGAATACGAAACTTTCCTTATTGTATACCGTGATATATCGTTTGACAGCAAGTGAGAAGTGGAGCACCTACAATAACAATCTTCGAAAACTATCTTGGTCTATAAGAGAAGTGAGCCATCACAAATAGTCCCAAAGCCAGGCCTCACTCTGTACAAACTCATGTTATGTGCATGGTGGGACTGGAAAGACATCGTGTATTACGAGCTTCTACCACATGCCCACATGATTATTTCTGATATCTACTGTCAGCAATTAGTAAACTTGAAACAAACACTTGAAGAAAAACGCCCAGAATTAATGAATAGAAAAGGTATAGTTTTCCATCACGACAATGCTCGACCACATACATCCTTGATGACTAAACAAAAATGGCTGTTAAGTTTTACGACATCCTCCATACAGTCCAGACAGCACCTTCGGATTATCATTTATTCCTCTCTTTACAAAATTCTCTGAATGGAGTAAAATTACATTCAAGAGAAGCCTACGGGTATAACGGTGCTGGTTATACAATTTTTTTACTTTCTTACTGTGCGTTATTTTACTTAGATTAAGTGATGCTACTATTGTATAATTGTTTTTTTTTTTATCCTGAATACAATAAAATAAAAAATGAACCGTAGGGTTTCAGAATACCACCACCCCATCTCTTTCCGTGGGTGTCGTAAAGGATAACTAGCGGCTACAAGCCGTGACGAACTATACCACCTCTAAAAGAGTGGTGGACCCGCCAACCTCCTTGACCAGCATGGTGTTTTAAGGCCATAACATGTACCTAGGCCATAACCTCATGTACAAGCCAATGTACACGAGGAGGTCCATGTCCAGCAGTGGATACTAAAAGGGCTGGTTGCGGTTATGGTATATTTCAGGTCAGTTTCATTAAAAATAAAATTTTGACCCTAAATACTTTGCTATTACAGACATTCAGCAGAAATTTTAGCGACCAGTTTACTGGACCACACGCCAGAGCGAGACCGCGATAGGGAGCGGCCCGAGAGGGAAAGAGACAGAAGACGTCGAAGATCGCGCAGTGACGAGCGACCGCTACCCGCCGCTTATATGGCTTTATATCCATACAAACCGCAGAAACCCGATGAGTTGGAATTGAAGAAAGGAGGTTAGTACATATTTATACACTGTCAATTGAAGGGTTTTTGCATTAACCTTTTGTAATAAAATAGATAGATATTAGTAGCCATTATTTAATATTAACAATATTAATTTATATTCGGCTCATTCTTAAGAAAAGTTAATTAATAGCCACTATTTAATATTAATAATAATTTGAATGGAGTAGCAAAACAACTAACAAGCAAGATTCACTGAGAAAGACTTGCCAAAAATATCGTTTATTTATTACAACTATCTTCTTTAACCTACTGTAACTAAGTGATCCTCCTTCAACTATTTCTCAGCGTCAACAACTATTAACTGTAAGATAACAAACCACACATAGTGGCGATCAGCCAACTTTCCTAATCCCTGATATTTGTGTATTTTTATATAGAGTTGACCAATATAAACTGGTCCACAAAATGGCAGATGATAATCGCAGATTTATAAATAACATTTTAAATTCTTCATTTATATTAAGTAGCGTGACGTCACAGTAACGACTGCATGGATAGATTTGTTACTGATCTTCATGTACTCTACAATCATACATGTATTAATTTTCGGCAAATTAGTGGAATTTGCATCAGTACAAATGCATCAGCAACATTCATTGTGCAGTTTCGAATGCAATATTGTCGTAAATAAACACAAATTCAAGATCAGAAAGAAAGAAAACAAACCGCAATCAGTTCACAACAAAGAGGTTATTGCCACAAAATGAGGTTATATTATTTTGGTGATGACCTGATGATATTACTTTTTTTTATACGTTGTGACAAAAGTAGTAATCCATACAGCCGTAACTGTGACGTCATCGCATATATTTCACATTTTTTGCTATAATTTCCTAGTCCTTCGACCAAAAAAATAAATAGAACTTGTACAAAATATTGTACATGTCTAATTCTTTCGAAAAAAATAATAAATAATGAATCATTAAAAAATTTGGTCCAAACCCATTGTCTATTATGGCAGGTATATACACGGTGACAGAGAGATGTCGCGATGGCTGGTACAAGGGCTGTTCGGAGCGTTCAGGCCGGTGCGGAGTATTTCCCGGGAATTACGTCGCTCCCGCTCACACCGCGCGACACAAACACGACAAGGTAATAACACTGTTTATAGAAAAGTAAAGGATTATAAAAAGATGGTTGCAGACGAGCAGAAAGTTTATGTTAAGGCTGGTGGTTATTATTTGTGATATGTCAACATCATGTGTGAATTTATAAAACCAATATGTCATTCGATATCAACTCGTAGAAAACGAAGTCAGCATGATGTGCCAAAAACGATTTGGCCTAAAATGCCAAAATTTTATTATGGTATGAGAAGTGGAAGTTATTGTCGGATCCATAGGACGCTGATTCAAATCCGGCTCGAAGGACCAATATTCTTGATGGTTATCTATGGAGTTGAATGAAATGAGAAGAATGCTACTTTTAGTATGAACTGGTCTAATGAAACAGATACAGCTATTGCTTGTTTGAATCCGTATTGTAGACTGCATATTGAATTGTATTGTAGATTTGTATAAAGATTCTTTTAGTTTTTAAATATAAATTAACAATGCCGTACGTGTTCACGGTTTCCTCACCGCTTACATGTGCTTATTCGAGTTTTCTTATTTTATTTATTTTTTCTTAGCTTAGCACTCAAAAATATATGTTTTTAATTTTCTTATCATAAAATTTATAATGTGTCAAATTTTGTAACTCGGCTGGTTAGGCTTGCCCAGTCAACTGTGTTTTTTCTCACAGATTTCATTAAAACAAAACTTTTTCCTTTCAGACGGTATCATGCCCCGCGACAGCAAGCGTGAAGCCTACGCAAGCGGTAGTTCCGACACAAACGGCATCAACTTTAGCGCCGCCGGACGCGCCACCGCGCGCACACAGTCCCATACCCACCACTGGTCAGTCAAATATTTTTGTCAAACACTACTTTCTTTTATTTGAAAAGATAAATATAATAGAGCGGTGATAGCCTAGGGGTATTCTCGACTCACATTTGTGTGATCGTGAGTTCAAATCCTCGGGCCCTACCACCGAGTTTACCACTTAAGTACGAATTTTTAAAAATTATCACTACCTCGGCGGTGAGAGGAAACCATCGTGAGGTAACCCCCCATATTTCAGAAAAGAAAAAAAAAATCTGGCGTACGTGTATCCACCAATCGCACCGAACCCGCGTGGCAGATTATGACCCGAAACCCCCCAGTGATTTACTGGGGGAGACCCGTGCCCTGAAGTGGGACATTAAAGGCTGATTGATACATGTTACATAATAATAATAATGCCACACTCAATGACCCCCACACTAGGATTCCCTGTGTTGTGGGCCCAGAGACAAACACAAAGACACACCCAGAATCGAACAAACATTTGTCTTTAAACAAATGAATGTCCAACCGGGAAACAAACCCGGGACTGCTTGCACATCACGCAGTGTTGCTACCAACAATAAGGAATAAATAATGTCCTTTATGAACAATGTTCTACCAAGCTGTGTAAATACTACATTGTAAATCGGGTCTACACGCTTAACATTTTACGCATTCAGACCTGATTTACAATATAAAATGTGTACAAAACGCGAAAGTTTAAAAAGTTATATGAAAGCATATAATAAATAATCACTAAATGCTAAACATCGGCGTAGTAAACCGATCTGAGTGAATCACGTCGAAACGGTTGAACCGATTTCGTTGAAACTTAGCAAATAGGTAGATTGTAATCCGGGTTAACTTTTAGGTTACTATTGAAATAGTCACGCGAATGAAGTCGCGGGCAAATCCTAGCGACACATAATACATCTTGTCTGGTTGGTTAAGTAGCAACGTCAACAAACTGATAAGCAGGTGTTATCTATTATATTTCATGAATTAATCACAAATTAATAAAGGCAAATAATGTCTCGCATGGGATACCGTGACTAGAAATATACCCGATCGGAGTGAAGGGCAAATAATGTCACGCATGGGAGACACCTTGACTAGAAATATTCTAAAATCTTAGATGCTCGCCCTTACGAGAAAAAAACCGTTGAAAAAGTGGAATGCCGCAATCATGTTATGCGGAACTTTTGTAATAAACTACAAACGCTCACAACAGAAACAAAATATTTATTAAAGCACAGAAAATGTGTAACACGTATAGCTATTTTAGCAATTCGTTGCACTATAATAAAATCTGTAAAAAAACATAAATTTAATTCTGATGTGGAGCTTTTATTTGATGACATATTACGGTTTCATACGCATGCGTTTGGCGACCACAGCCGATGCAAAGACTACTTTTGCACACAAGTTGGGATCATAAACAAAGAAAAAGTACCAAATGATTTTTTTACAAGTGCCTTATGGCAAAGAATTAATTTTCTGGTCCAGGGGGTTGCTGCCCACTCAAGAAGTCTAATTCATGACGTGGACAGCAATCGTGTGGAAAATTTCCACAGCGTAGTTGCAAAATTTGTCGGTGGAAAACGTGTTAATTTTTCAAAGAAAAATTCATATCAGTTGAGAGTACATGCCGCTGCTGTAGCTTTCAATAAGAAAAAAACCATTTCCAGGTTATATAAATCAATT
The DNA here is from genome assembly GCA_914767545.1 of Sesia apiformis. Taxonomy (NCBI): domain Eukaryota; kingdom Metazoa; phylum Arthropoda; class Insecta; order Lepidoptera; family Sesiidae; genus Sesia; species Sesia apiformis. Next base: position 14,477,897 of record OU611965.1, on the reverse strand, counting down.
AATGGAGGGAATAGCCCAACGGGGAAATTAAAATGGATGGAGGAGAAAAGATTAAGAAAAGCGGCTAATAATAGACGAACGCCAAAAACCAAACGACGCTTATTTAATCAGGTTCCCACTCATAATACAGATTATGGGGAAAGGTGTGTGAAACCCGATCTTGATGAAACTACCTACAACAAAGTAAAAGATAGCTTTCTGGCAAATTTGCATAAGACGGAAGGGGAACGAGACACCATTCAAAAAAACACCATACTTCAGAGTGAAAGTGGCGAATGGATGGAGTTACGACGTTCGCTACTCACATCTTCCAATTTTGGAAAGATTATTAAAAGAAGAAATGACTCCAGCTGCGCCAATACAGTAAAGGATTTTTTATATAAAGCTGGAAACTTATGTCATGTTTCTTCAATTAAACATGGACGTGAGAACGAAAAGACAGCACTGACTCAGCTGAGTACTCAGATTAATAAAGAAATTAAGAAGTGCGGCCTATTTATTGACAAAGCATTGCCATTTCTTGGTGCCACCCCCGACGGGCTGTGTGGCGAGAATATGGTAGTTGAAGTTAAATGTCCCATAACAGCACATGTGATAGGCATAGAGAAAGCTATAAATATAAAAAAAATTACGTTTTGGAAAAAAAACAAAAATGGTGAACATGAAATAACAAGAGCCATAATTGGTACTACCAAGTGCAAGGCCAGCTACGTATTACACAGTGTTCACAATGTGTATTTGTTGTTTGGGCCAACGAAAACGAACCTTTAAAGGTTGAAGTTATTGAAAAGGATGACAACTTTTGGAAATACAAAATGGAAGAGAAATTAACAAAATTTTATATAGATTGCTTATTACCAGAATTAATCGATCCTCGCCATCCCCGGAATTTACCAATAAGAGATCCAATCTATATTCAGGAAGCAATAAAGAAAAAAGAAATTAAAAAAAATCCAAAAAAGCAATCGCTCCACTGAACGGTAATAAAGATTGAAAAAGAAAACTTAGACGAAGAAGAAATACTTACCTAATTAAATATTCAAATTAGTTCTCTATTTAAGCCCACAGTAAAGATGCCCATATTTTTAATACCTACCCATAGTACTGTAATGTTCAGCCACCGTATTGAGTCCAAAGCAAAAAGACCGGAACAGTTGCTTCTCTTATACCAAGCACAAGTTCGATCGGATATGAAGTACTGTACCTAGGGCGCACTGAATGTTTTGCACTACTGGCTGTTTATAAACGTTTGATTTCGAATGTTATATTTAAAAAAAATATGAAACCTCATTTTATTGACTAAAATATTTTTTGGCGGGGAATATGTTGGATATAAATAAATAATGTTAAATATACGCGATTTAAACCGTTCAAAGTTGTTTAATTGCTATGAACATGTTAATTATATACCGTATACCGTATACCTATATACCCTTATATACCTATAAGCTTATATACACTAATATACCGTGATATGACTTTTGAATTAAAGTGAAAAGTTTTTATTTTGAATTGAGTATGAGGGGGTCTGAATTTTTTATTATACATACATATATATTCCTTGGGAAAGTTAGTTTCACGGTCTAAATACCCATACTTTTCGCTTTAAACGCTTTAAAAGTGCAAGGTGTATAATCTCTACTACCTACCTATTCCTCTTTTACTTATTGCTATTTGCAATTGATTATTAGTTCATCAATAAAAAAAAAATAGAAAAATAAAAATTCTAATATATTTTGACCACCGAATAAAGTATGTGAGCTCCCGGTCTATAAAATTTTTATACTATTTTACTTTCTCGAAGCACGACGGATATCCGTAAGATGTCGTTAAAGATGGCAGCACATATATTGTACGTAATAATGTAGAGGTGAGGAAGGTAGTGTGGGGTGTCAGAATGACAGAATGTCCAAGGCCATTGGGATATGGTAGCCCCTTAATTCCCTTTTTAGTTGGGGCCCTTTCTTCATCTGTTCATACTTTTTTTATATTCTGTTACAATTATTCATATATTGTAGAGGAGGCCTTAAATAGATTTTACACTGGTTAAATAAAATGCAGATGTCCCTAGATATAAGAAATTCTATGGCTGTTTTAAAGAATAAATAATCGAATCCAGTTCAAAAAGTAGTAGAACAAAAGTTCCCAGTTTTAATGATCGGAACTCCGTGTTAAAAGGGTACAGCTATCTTTTATGTGATCCTATATAAAACTATTATTGTTTCCACAGCTCAACCGCTCACTTACCCGTGGAATTCACCGGTGCAACAACCACAGCAAATTACGCCTAAATCGGACAAAGTGAGTCAAATATTATGTCAAATATTAGTCCATTGCGAACAGACAGTTCATCTGGTGATAAGTAGGCATTGTCGAATAATGGGCATCTGCGATATATGTCAACATCAGTCAAGATTGACGTACGTTAACATACTCCCCGATATATACCCGTTAACATACCTTTGAAGATTTAAGACTGAGTGTAGGAAAAAGTTAGGAAAGGATGAGTGTAATGGGATGAAGAGTTTTCTTCATTCTATTACACTCTCCATGCTTTTTCCCCAAGGAAAGTGGGGTGAGATTTCCTTTGTTTTATTAACTCATAGTTTCCACTCAAATGTGTGTGTATACATTATTAAATATATTTTTTTTTATAAATTTAAGAAGAAAATATATTATTAACATTTTTAACAATAGCATAAACAAAGAGTTATATAATATTAGTTTTCAATTCTCTGCCCAAATATTAACTATCGGAGAATGCCTGAAAGCAGTGGTTCCCAAACTTTTGTTGTCTTTCAAAAAACTATTGAAACTGTAAACCCCAATCAAATAATTACTGCCTCAAACTAATAAATGCGGATTAAGTGCGGACATGCAACGGTTGTTAATGCCTGCACTTGCTTTTCTACGCTCGATGAGCCAATGTACAGACCACGTTTATTTCATACAGACCATGTTTATTTCATACAGACTATGTGTTATTTCATACAGACTATGTGTTATTTCATACAGACTATGTGTTATTTCATACAGACTGTTATTTCATACAGACTGTTATTTCATACAGACTATGTGTTATTTCATACAGACTGTGTTATTTCATACAGACCATGTTTATTTCATACAGACTATGTGTTATTTCATACAGACTGTGTTATTTCATACAGACTATGTGTTATTTCATACAGACTGTGTTATTTCATACAGACTATGTGTCATTTCATGTATTCTTACGTGTGCCTCTTTTTGCGATGTAAAAAGATAAAAGAATCTTTATCTTTTTAATGAAGTACCTCTTGGAATCATAGATATTTTGGACTAACAAACGATTAGCTCTTGTAGGGGGTGGGTCTATTTGTAGCTGCCGTCGACCCCCAATTTTTGAAATCAAGTAACTTTAAATCAAGCCCATGGGTGTCTTCGGGATATGGACCAGTTTGGGAATGACTGCCTTAAAGCATTAAGTTTAACCTTTGTACATGTGCAATAAATTATAAATGAATTGCTATTAATACAGAGGTTGCAATGAAAATATTAACAATTTACAGTCAAAAGAAAAGTCGAAAGCGGAGAAATCATCAATATCAGGGGGTGTGAGCCTCATGAAACGGCTGGCAGCCATGAAGAAGTGTAAATCCCCACCGCCCGTCGGATACAGTATGGACAATCCGGTCTTCGAGGATGGTCCCGGAACATCCCTTATGCTAAATCTAGCACGACAACATCCTGCTGTACATGTCAGGTAAGTTATGAAAAAAAAAGTGTTCGCCCAAAAAACCCTCCCAAGAACGTGTGGGCTCTCCGATAGATTTATTTCTGACATTTGTAAGTAAAAACTGTTTTCCTTTGTTTAAACTTGGCATTAGAAAATATCTCTTTCAGGGGTTCATTCCATCTACGGAGTGGCAGCGAAGTGAGCTATAAAATGTTTTAAAAAATATTTAAAAAAATATATGACCAAAGGATCAAGAAATGAATTTGTGAAATCAAAGTCAAAATATTCTGAAAAATGATTAGATGTCCCCAAATTGACCTAGTTTTGGAGGATGATGAAACCGTTAGCAAGTATCCCCATTCTGTTCCCCAACAGGAAGAAGAAAGGGATAAGGTGTTTTTATCGTCTTATTGCACTTCCCATTTCACCTAGGATTGTGAAGAGGATGCCGTGAGATACAGTTGTCAGATAAGCCATAGAATAATTTCAGGACTACCTACTCTATTAAATATTGTTTTTTTAATAAATTCGTTAAAGATCCAATTTTGAATTTTGAATATTTACGCTACTTTCAACAATGAATTAAAGACATTAAAGTTTCATTCTATTGTTATTACTGCCACTCCGTGGGTGGGAATTGATCAATAGAATTTGACATAAACAATTTTGGTGTAAAAATGTTTCCAAAATTTTATCTGATCTTAAATTATTATTTTTACTTTGTGAACAATCTGCCTACAAGCAAGTACAAAGTCAAAGTTGATTGTGTTCCACTAAATGGTGTTTATGATCATTTTTGGATACAGTGTTTACACCACAATGAATTGTTTGGGTAGTAATGTATAGGACGTTATAAAATCATCGCCATAATCATAGTGTGTGCATTGTACGCGCATGCTTTTGTGTGTGTGTCTATTAATATTTTTGTGGGAATGGTATTTCAGGTACAAATATATTTATAATAATTTTTTTTTTTTATTAACTCCTTATTGTAAGCCATATTCCAATCCGTATTGGATCCGTGTGGTTGGTTATCGCCTCAATCCTTCATGATTGTGTCATTCAGTGGGATCTTATAGTTTATAATTAAACTTACTTAAGAACTTCAAGAAATTAATACTTGATTAGCTTGAGTACAATACAAATTAAATAATTCAATTACGTAAGTACTTTAATAAATCTGAGAAACTCCAATCAATTGAAAAAATAATGGAGGTAATTACTGTAATGTACGAAGGTAGATCGATAAATAATATCAATCTAATCAACACTGTCCCGCGCGCATGTGCGTGGGACGTAACGTAACGTCAGACGACAAATGTCAGTAGCCGTGGGCGACGTCCAGACGTGTGCTCCCGCCACATGTGGGCTGTTGAGCCAGGGATACTACACGTTTGATCAAAAGTTCCATCAGTCCTTTTGATAATTGAATCAATCGGATAATTGAATTTATTCATACGAATTGAAGTTTAGCAGAGATTAAAGAATAAGGTGGACAGCATATTCCCTGCTTTCTAACGTTACGATTGGCATAAGCGATGGTAAGCCGTTTTACAACAAGTGGACTATCTGCCACGTAATGTAAAAAAATGCAATACTGTATAAAAATGGAATATTCCATAACAAGGAAGGGGCCATCCATAAATTACGTCACACGAATTTCATGATTCTTGGAGTCCCACCCCCCCGTCCTTGTCACAGGTGGTCACATTTGTGTGACCCCCCCACCCCTAGTGTGACGTCACATATTTTACAATTTTAAATTTAGAAATTTTTATATTAAAACAGCACTTCCAAAATTATAATATTTTAAAGTTTTTCATTAGAGTTGAAGTTTAGAGTTTTAATACTTTAGATTTATACATGTGACGTCACGAAGCTCATCCCCCCCCCGCGCCCCCTTGTCACACAATGTCACTTTGTTGACCCCCTCCCTCCTCCTTAACGTGTGACGTAATTTATGGATGACCCCGAATGCTGTATAAATAAAAGAGAATATTAAAATGGGGAAGATTATTTTTTATAATCATATTAACAAGAAAAATGTTTTTTCATTAATTTTTATCTAGTTTTATATTGTCCCTGGAATATTGCAATACCTTGGGCTAAACATCACTCATCCTCACGTTTGTTGTCTGTTCTCACCAATAGCCTTCAAGTTTTATGTATAACATCGGTTATAATAACACTTTTATGTTAACCGTGTCCGTGTTAACCGAGGTAAATTGACCAATCGGGTGTTCGGAACAAACTCCTAGATGATAATTGTTATGTAAACGGGTTACTCACGATTTATTATTTATTCATATAGCCCATATTTGGGTCCAGTCACATGAGCCGTGGTCGCGGCGAGACTGCGGAGGCGGGTGAAGGTGTTGTTGCTATTGACACACAAATCTGTCTACCCTCCGACGTGTTCGTTTTTGGTTCACCCGCCCACACTGAACTTGTTTTTATTGATTAAGTTCCTTGCACACTATACTAACAATATCATCACACACACGCGAGTTTGAAAACGCATCTACTTCTCTGGGTTTGCAAAGTTCAATCACTGGGTCGCATGTATGTGCCAACTTAAATCCATCCTCGCGATTGAAATTTTGTTATTTTTTAAATTTACAGAGCCTCGGACCAAACGCGGTATGTAATGGCGTTCAGATGAAATTACTTTTGGTTTGTGTAATTCAATGATTGGTTCCAATTTCTGCTATTGTCGACTTGTGTGGGTTATTATTTTTCATTTCACGGCGGTTATGTGTTCCTTTACACGACTTGCTATGGTTCGCTTGGTTTGCCCAATGTATGAGCTTCCACAGCTACAGTTCACTTTGTAGACTCCAGGCCACTTATAGGGCAAGTTATCTTTAGGAGAATGTTCACATAACAATTATTATGTTCAACCATCTTATGAAACTCCTTGATTGTATATTTACCAAACCAGTGTTCATGTTCATTGCTCTAACCGAATGAATAGGTTTGTTCTACAACGTTATATTTGCGATTGGCACTTCCTAACCGCCTATTGAATAAGTTGATAATGAGCTGCAAAGGAGTTTGTATTTGTGCCAACGCTCAATTGGCCGATAAGTACCTTAGTTGTAATAATGTGAACGCTCGCTTGCGCAATCGCACTCGGTACAAGTTAACATCTTGTTAAATCATCAAATTGTTATTTATTAACATATAGTTATAATTGCGCGGTTGGTTTGGACACGGTTAAGGGTTACACAGCGTACGTATGTGTCAACCGGTTGATCGCACCTCGTCGTACGAAACCTGTAGTTTAACATAAAAGGCTGTTATAACCAGGCCAGTAGCCAGAAGGGGGGATGAACCCCACACCCCTAGCCAGAAGGGGGGATGAACCCCACACCCCTGAAATATATTAAATAATCCGCCGAAACACGAGAAACGGGTCAAGTGTGTGTCGGACGCGCAAAAATTTAAATACCGCTGTCTTAAAAAAACAAAAACCCTCGTAGCCCTAATTAGTGACTGAAGGATAATCGTAGATGAATTTTCTTTTTCATATTTAAATGTTATACTATAACAAGATTAAAGAAAAATATTTTAAGAAGATAATACAATCAGACCGTTTTAATCCTTTGTAGCTGTTTCTTCCAGACAATTTTAACGCTTTTAATCCTACATAATTATTTGTATATTTATTTGAATTAACAACTTATCTAACAGTATACAATTATAATTAACTAAGAGTGCCCGGCATGTGTTGCATGCCTGTAAATTGTTTTGCACATAATATATAGCCTATGTCCATCTGGAATAATGTACCTTTCATATGGTGAAAGAATTTTTGATATCGGATTAGTAGTTTCGGAGATTACCTCCTACATCCAAACTTACAAACTTTACCTCCTTATAATAATAGTGTACACTAATATTTAATAGTCAATAATAGATTTAATGATAAATAATTAAATTAGGTTGATGTCCTCTAAATCCATCGTGTATTCAAAGAATTAGATTTTTGTAAATCCAAAGTGGTACAACTAGCTAGATCTTCTAATTGAAAAAAAAATGTATCTCGACTTATCAATTTATCCCTGCCGCGCACGAATATGTTATATTAGATATTATTTAGCACAATGAATATTTTCTTAAAACATTGTTCCATTAACATTTATTTCGACACTCACTAGACCGGTTTTTAACAAAAGTAACTAGTAGTTCTGGCCACTGGTTAACATAAAACTTGACTGGGGTTCACTAACCGCGGACAGGTCGGGGTCCTGCCCGTCGCAGCTGCTGACGGCGCTGCCTCGCCACAAGGAGCGCACCACGGTACTGGCGGTACACGACCATCACCACCACTTGCACAGGTTGTATCACACACCATCTCCATCACCATCACCACCATTGCACGTTTGGTTTGTGGGCAGAATTTCAGAAAATAAGATGTCAATAAGTAAAATGTCAAGCGATTGTAATTATTCGTCAGTTTCGCGCAGATAATTTCAGAAATGCAAATTGTCCGCTCAAAAGTGACTCCTTTTTTTTTGGGTAATTTCACGACAGTCTGCTCTTTTGCGTTCCTGACAATTTACACATTTATCTATTAAACGGGTCTTAAATACGATGTTTACCTTTTTTTTTACTTCACTTGAAGTTTTGGTAACAAGTCCGTGACCATGTTTAATGTAACGCAGCTGAAGCGTAAAATAAAAATATAATAAAGAAAAAAATATATACGCGTTTACGTTTACGGTCCCTTTAATAGATACGTATCATAATGGCTTATGTTTCATTCAACTATTATTAGCCCTGCATATCGACAGGTTTTAACAGCAGAAATACCCTGTCTTTATTGTACTTACACCAGTCGTTCCTGTTTTTTATTTGTCTGTCTTGATGAATCCATATTTCTCAAGGCATCCTATGTCAAATTCTAACAAGTAAATAAATAAAAATATTTATTTACTTTGTTACATTATTCTTTCTTAAAATGTTGTAATTATTCATAAATTATTCTTGTTAATTATTTAAAATTATTCTATAAAAATAACCGATAATAAGTCTGGTTCATTTATACTTGGAAATATCCTTATATATCTACATATCAGTTTTATGTAAAGATTGATTAATAGTATTTAATTTAGTTAATTATCATGTTTTGCATTATACATTTATTTATACGTACATTTAATCAAAATGTATTAATGATAAGAAGCTTCTTACTTATTTGGTTTTCAGTATATTGTATGCTTGTTTTGCTTTTCATAGAACTCTTTCAAATGCAATTTACAATAAGCAATGATCACTGAATTCTACATATTTCTCACGTGTTGGATTCGTATCGCATTGAGAATCTCCCTCTTGCGTGTCGATTTGTCATAATTTTTCTAACACAGACCAACGAACGAAGGCCCTTGGCAGAGCCAACACCGCAAGTCGCAGTCGCTCGACGTCACCGCTACAAGGCGAGACAGACACCATTCTCAACCTGTCAAAGAGAGGTAAATGCACTCTTGCTTCTGGAAATTATTTATTTATTTACGATTTGTGTAAAAACTAAGTAGATATTAAAGATGCAAAGGATAATGAATGATCCGGATTCTGTTGTCCAGCAATGCGTTGGCCGGATATTCGGCGCGGGGGGAACCTACGGTCGCATTTTCTGTCTGCTTGTCTCCTACATCCAGTATTCATTGTATTATAAATATAAAATATACCTGTAGGTCCTGTCGGGAGGAGGATTTCACTAGTTTATGTATGTTTATGAAAAGAAACTGTTTAGACGAGAAGTCTTAGAGCTTTATTTAAAAAAAAAACTTCTTATTTAGGAGTATACATTATTATTTTATGACTTTTGAAAACTTATTACCTTCGTTATTATGGAATTATTGAACTGATTTAACACATCAGTTAACCAGAATAACCTAATATTAACCTTTAATTTAATTTATTTAACTTAAGATTAAATTATATTTACGAGTATAATAAATTTCATTTCAATCGGTTTCCTATATTCGAAAGTCGTGATCTTCGCAATAGGAAAATTTTACGAAATCTCACTAAAATTAATAGTGAACATTTCAAAATTTCAGATTCCGCTGCATAGTCCCCTACCCACCTAACTCCGAATATGAGCTCGAATTAAAAGTGGATGACATTGTGATAGTGTCAAAGAAACGCGGCGATGGATGGTACAAAGGTACTTTACAACGGACGGGCAGAACTGGACTCTTCCCAGCCTCCTTTGTTCAAAGCTGTCCGCAGGAATGACAGCGGCCCCAACCCTCAAGGTTTGGGACTCTATTTTAATTACAACAGCCTTTAGCTGTGTTAATGTGAACCAAATAGTGAACAAGTTGAACACCATTTGCCAATTTTTCTGTGAAAGAATGACAAAAATCTACAAACTATATATAGCTTTCACCTTTTTCATGACAGAAATCTACAAAGAATAGTTTTCGTCTTTTTCGTGTTCGTAGAAGTTACAGAAGTCACTACGATTATCGACGGCTCACTGAATTGACGTAAAACACGTAACTTAAACTATATGAAAGAGCTCCAGCGAAAAATAAATTTATTTTGGGAAATAAATCAAAAGTTAGAAACGTAAAGTTTTGCCGTTCTGTTTACTTAAAATGTTGTTAGCACTCATTATTCAGTACAGGGTAATGACCGGGCGACGCGCCTAGAGCGCATCTCGCATAGAATAAAAGATACGTTAGACATGAACAATGCGTTATGAAAAAAAATCTATTGTAAAAACTGTTTTTCAGTTTTTACTTTATTTCACTAACCCGTATGTTATTCCAGATATAGTTCTGAACCGTTAATGTGTATTATAAAACAGTGCAATATCGTTTACAGTGACACTGAAGGAGTGACAACAATTTAAGTTATTATAAAGATGTATATTGACCATATTCAAATCCAAACTTGAGCGTTACATCAATAACCGTTGACACCAGACCTTCAAACAACAGTCATGAAAATGAGCATTCACAATGGAGAAGTTGAGAAGTGGAGAAGAACAATGGAGAAAAATGTCCTGATATTTTTTACGATATCTCTAAATCGAACGAAAATTTTTACGAAAATCGGGCGGTGATAAATGAAGTATACAAATTTATATACAAACGATATAGTAGTGCAACTGCAACTAAAATGAAACTACGTTTGTTTTAACTTTTTTTTCTCTCAAAAATATGGAAAATAGCTGCAATCTGCTGTTTGAAGATTGTACAGAGATGCTGTTTAAGGGTTGTATACTCGTATACTGTGACGTCTAAATAGCATATTTGAAATTAAGACTAGCTATATCTCGGTAATTTTACAACGGATTTCAAATTTTTTTCACCATACGTAATATTTTAACGTATATTTTTATTTAAATACAAAATATCCGTAAGTTCTAAACCTTGTGAACTGCTCCATTGTAATGCTGGTTCGATTCTTAGCAAGCGTACGACACGGTAGCGGCGTGTTGTGTCAAATAGGTTGTTTATTTTCATAATGAACCGTATTTGCAACATATATGCTTTAAATTTGTATGACAAATTAGAATAAAATTTCGACCTAACCAGTTGTATACGACATCATCGTATTGTTGTAACGTAATACCTGCGTATAATTGTTACGTATGGGATTCTTACTGGTCAGTATCCATCTTTGTAATTACCATTATCTGTTGATTAAACAAATGCGTTTCCCACGCCGTGTTCTCTTTTGTTTAAATCGATTTGTTGATATAATAATATGCTCTTCTGAGTAGCGTTCACTTTTTAAAGTGTAGATCTTTGTACTGTTTAATGTTATCACGAACTTACCACATAAATTGTCCATACTGTTCTCGTTTAGGATTTTACTTTTAAAGTGGTAATAACGTCTTTCCAATTTATAAACGATATACCATGATCAGTGGAAACGTAAAGATAACTAAAGCGCCAACAAGATTTGTCTTGTCCAATTATCACGAAAAATAAAAGGTCCCCTAAAAGCTTAAATTATTTTTTGTTTCATATATTTAATTTTCATAAGAATACTGTTAGTCGTTGAAGAGACAAGTGGCGCGTCAGTCAAACGTCACTGTTCATATATGTATTGCATAGTGCTAAGTATGTTATTGTATCGGTAAAGCCAATATATATTTCTGTAAAGTAAAATTACAAATGTTGAAAAATCAGTCGCTTTAGATGCCGCTAATAATAATAGGTCCTGATTTTTGGAATGCTCAAAAAAAAGTACTTGGATGGTCACGAAATCCAGATATATGGAACGCAGAAAAATGACATCTAATAATATATACAAGCGAATTAAAAATCCAGTAATGTATACAGGTTTAATTAAACATTCACTTATATATACAGGCTTAATTAACAATCCAGTAATGTATATAGGGTTAATTAAAAAATATCTGCATCCTCTTAATACTGAATTTCTTTCGTGAAAAATAATAACTTTAGTTGTACGATTTTTTTAAATTCAACACATTTTTTTTTATAGAAAAAGCTTCACGCCCGTATACGGTCCACCTGATGGTAAGTGGATACTGTCGTCCATAGACATCCGCGATACATGCCAACATCAGTCCAGACTGACGAACGTTGGCACTCCCTCGGATGCGCTGTCTACCTTTGCAGATTATGGAATGAGTTGGGATAGGATGGGATGAGAATGGGCTCTGACATATCTCACTCACTATCTAACACGTACGTACATTGGGGAAATACGATAAAGTAGGAAATGCAGTAAATTTCAAGGTAGTCAGTCTTTTGTGAGAGAGAGGTAACGTGGCCAGTCTAGTGTGTACAGCGCCTGTGGGAATACAACGTGCACTCTCCCCCTACTATTGTTCATTCAAAAATAAAAACATTTTTTTATGTTACTTAAAAATGTAATCTAGTCTGTAAAGCGAAAAGATGCGCATAGTTAGTTTAAAAAAAAATAGTGTTAAGAGGACGCAGATTTTTTTATTTGAGTATAACTCAATTTCGACAAAAGATTGCTTTTACCTTTCCTTTGACGACATATTGAGTGATCGAGCGTTCGAACAAATACAATCTCTTTTGCAGATCATTATCGACATATTCAATAGGCGGTTAGGTGGCGCCGACTGTAAATGAAACGTAGAATAAACCTGTTCATCGTGTTCATTCAGATAAAACAAGAAATAATTATAAATCTTAAAGTCACCGCAATAGATCGTTTACGAACGCAAAAAACTTTGTAATCATAAGATCTGTCCGTTGGCTAATCTTTTGTATTACCTAAATAAATACTCAAATTTCTTAGAAAATAAAAAATTGTGGAGAACATATTAAATTCATTCATAAATTCGTTTTCAACTTTCTTTATTTTCTACTCGATTAAATACATTCTAATTGAAATAAGTTTTAACTATATATCATTTTGAAAATGTATTATATAAATCGTGTATTGTAACTATATCAATATTTTTTACACAATTTATTTGTCCTTACAGAGATTTTAAACGAAGTATAGTAAGTTAATTAAGTTATGTTAACCATTCAAACTCGATATTTTTTTAATTTCGCCGACTAATTTCTTCATTATTTAGATTCAACTTGAAAATACCAAAAAATGTTTTCGCCCCGTGACTGAAACATACTGCCAGAACTTTTGTAAATATATATTTCATTTTTTAATTCAAAGTTAACTTGTGGGCCAAATAAGTCCAGAATAAAACATGTATTTTTGTAATATTCCAAAAGATATTGTGTAAGTAGAGTATAATTATGTTGTCCAGTGGTTTCATCTGTAAAAATGCATTTTGCAATAAAAAAATTAAATGAAGTTTCCGAATAAAAGTGTTAGTTACAAATATTTATGGCGTTATCAAGCAAAAATAATCCTATTATCATTTTTAGTTATTACTATCACTCTTAATTCACCTATAATCGAACTTCTTATTATCATTTCACTTATTCAAACCTCTTATTTCACTTATTTAAACCTCTTATTTCACTTATCAAACCTCTTATTATCACTCTTATCAAACTTCTTATTCAACTTACTCAAATCACTGTTATTTCAACCAAAAAATATGACTATCACATATTCCGATAAGGTATTTTAGTTTTAATGATTCTGTATTTACAAATATAAAATGATCTTTACAAATGTAAAAAGAATGAAAAGTTATACAATATATTTTGGGAATTATAATTAATGTAATTCAAGTATTCAATTCTGTTTGTAGAATTACATACTATTTGGATATTTATTGACTTAAGGGGGACATATAAATATTTATGTATAATTTTTATGTATTGTATCTATTTATATGTACCTACTCCCGTCACAGAAGTGCAGTCCATCCGCATTTCTTCGATACGGAGATGCCGCTCACTATTTTATACCGCGAACCCGTAGGCTGTGGAACAAACTGCCTCAAGAGGTCTTTCCATTACGCTACAATATGGGGTTCTTCAAGAAAGCTGTGAATCAGATTTTGCAAGGTCGGCGGCGCACCCGCACACCCCCTGGTGTTGCAGGTGTCCATGGGCGGCGGTAACACGTACCATCACGTGGGACCGCTTGCTAGTCCGCCCACTACCCTACAAAAAATATAAATATATTTGTGTATGTATGCATAATGTAAAATACAATAACGTTCTTTTGTTTGATAACCTCACAAATGTCAATAACTACATATATTTGAAAACAGAAAAGCAAACATATAAATTTACACATATTTCTGTTATATAAAACTTAAAAATATGTTACCCTTTGTTAGGAATTCATCTTCAGCGTGTACTTTCAAGTGATTTACTTGTTATGCCCCGTGTTACAGTTTAGAAACAGTAGTTATTATCGTTTTAAAATAATCATAATTATATTTTTTAAATATTTAGACACTATATTCTTGTAACGTAGCCGAGATATAATATTAGTCGATTTTTTTATTGAAATTTTAATTATTATTGCTATCGTTAATATCGATTACTCGTTATTTGTGTAAGATCGATACGCTTATTATTTTTAAAGTATATTTTTTTTTATTATTTAAGACTGCCATATTATTCATTTTTTTCGGAGATCATGATTTTAATTGTTTCTTATATATATAGGAATAACAAATCATATAACCGTATAGTAAATAGAATAGTTATTTTTAGGTATTGTAAATCGTTTTACCTTATATATAGCGAAAAATTATAAAAAAATAATGATTTTCGATAGCAAAATTCTTTGTAATGAAATTAAGACTGTATTATAAAATGTAATCAACTTTTTTTTTACCTCACTGCGATCGGAAAACGAGGTAATGTTTGTACGGTTTCTTCATGTTATCTGTAGTTCGACACAAAATTAGTATAATATTTTCGGTATTTGTAAGTATATTAACGGTATTTTTGAGTGAAAGTAATTTAATGTTCGCATGGATGTAAAATTTTTGTGTTTCTTATAGAATTATTGAAGTTCTATCACATAGTATCATTATAAATAGTTACTGTATTTATTTGCATACATTATTATGTGTACAAAAATGTTTTATCCAGATTTAATTGAAGTTCAGACAACGGTTATTGCTTGAGTAAAATAATGGAGAGGAACATTCTGAATGAACCAAATATTTATATAAATTATTCAGAATTTAAACGAACTGATTAATTTCGAATTTTATGTCTATATATGAATAATGTCTCAAACATCTTGGTTTTTTGTTTTATTGAAACATCCAAGTCATATTTTTTTTTGGCATTTCATGAAATCTAAAAGGCACGAATAGTTAAATGGCCCTTCCGATGTTTTGCTAGGTGTATAAAGGCTTTTTTTTTTCTTTATAACGATTGTTACAATTTTGTATATATGGCCAGTACACCTTTTTTAAAATCAATTCTATCACGAAATGAGTTTAAAATATTTTTTTACCCATTTTCATTCTACGGTATTTTAATTGTTAAAAATAACTAATTCTCGCGACTCATCCATACTATACCAGCACATAATTTTACTATAACTTTTTGTATATTATGTCAATAAAAGGAAACACAAAAATGGTATATCTACGAATTTATATAATAATAAATAACAATTTATGGATTCGCTCAAGTAACATCCAGTTTTAAATGTTTAGTGTAAGCGTTAAATGAATTTGTAATGTATTTGTCTTCTATAAAGTATTTTAAGGGAATTTTAAACTAAATTTTAGTAGAAATATTTAAGTATGTCACAATAAAGAACTGATTTGTTTTTAATAAGTATTTATTTAAGTTTCTACTCTTCATTTAGAAATGTGTACAACGAAATTTTAATGAAAGCTGTTTTCCAACTACAAATCTGACACACATTCTCATATTAAAATTGGCACAGGAAACATTGTCTTTGTGCGTCTGTAGTTATAAAACAGCCCCTTCACTATATGTGTCGATTTGTGTCTCGTCTCACATAACCGCTTTTAGTGTACGACATAAGGGAATCATATCGAAAAGTTGAATTAGGTAATTTTTAATAAGAAATAAACATTTCTTCTTAGAAAAGTATTTTATTTTTGCAGTTCAACCTACTCGTAGATGCCCGACAGTGAGATAGAATAGCCTATTAAAATAATCTATAATGCCGCGTGTGTAGTGTCGGCCGCCCGTAGAATGCCACCTCATCCCGTGGCTGTTGCGAGAGGCTACTAATGGCTACCGCAAGCGCTGGGCAACTACACCCACGTGGAAGAGTGGACTCGCCAACCCGCTTGGCCAGCGTGGCGTTTTATGGCCATTCATCCCTCGTGCACAAGACAATTTGCATGAGGAGGCCCATGCCGCTAAGGGCTGGTTGCATTATTTTTAGATCTAAGTACATACATAAATAAACAGTCCACTGGGGATACGATTACACTGAATTACCGATACCCTTTTTATTTTTCAAGTTAAGGAACTGATGCATCATCAAAAGTTAACGTCACTGCATCTTAGATGTATCTAGGGTTGGATGTGCAGTCCATGGTCGTACTCTTACATTATAAACAAAATTTAAAATACCATATTACTTGATATAATAAATCGTAATTTGTATAATTTAAAAAAAGGAAAGAAAAATGTATCCCGACGAGAAATCGAACCACGGTCTCTCGCGTGACAGCCGGGTTATACTTACCACTATACTAACGAGGATTAATAGGTACTAACGAATTTCGCCCATTCATTTGTATATTTGATGATGATAGTGAGGTAATACGACCAGTCGACTGTTGAATTGCTGCATAGCCTCTCCTCAACCCTATCTCACGGTACATTAGATTCGACGTCATGTTTTCTTTAACCCTAGAAAGATAATCATATTGCGATGTACGTAAAAGATAATCATGCGTAATGGTTAACTAGCTGTAATGTTATATTTTTATTATTGATTCTAATAAACCAATCGGTATTACTTTTCTACACACAGATGAAATAATAAATACCACAATTTATGTAATTTTATTTATTTTTTATACAAAAAAAATACATTTTTTTTGAACTCTTCATTAATCAACAAAACACAAAGACAATTTTTCTTTTATCATAAATCTTTTTTTTTACCAATAATCAACCATTTTAACTTATATACTAAGTAATTAAGACAGTATCTATATAAGACAGACAGTATATAGGAACATATAGTTATTTATAAGTAAGTCAGATACAGCTTTGGCACATATCAATATTATGCGCTCGACAAATAACTTTTTTGCATGTATTGCACGATGCATTTGCCTTTCGCCTTATTTTAGAGGGGCAATATGTACAGTAAGTACGTTTCTTCGATATTGGCTCTCCTGTATTCTCTTATGATGAATTGGAGACATCTTTTGGCAACATATTAGAGATATTGTCCCGCAAATATCTCTTCAAAGTAGGGGTTTCTAATCGCTTGCTCATAAACGGCGATGTTAGAGCTATGCAAGGTTTTTCATACAATTTTTGCGACTTAGAGCCATATCACCTTTACTGACAACATTGTGGCTATATATAATATAAGCATTTATGCAAGCAATGTTTATCATTCCATAAAGCCATAGGCCATCTATTAGTCTTCCTATTACAGGACATCAGAGAGCACATTTGGTCTAGTGTGTCCACTCCGCCTTTAGTTTGATTATAATACATAATCATTTCAAGTTTCCCGGTGGTTTTGTTGATAGTCGCGTTTTCGTCACAAGATGATAATAAATAAACCGTTTTAGCCGTCTTTGGTTTATGAGAGACTAGTGTCAGGGGTCCGTCAAAACAAAACATCGATGTTTCCACTGGCCTCCGACTGCTTTTTAATTTTTCAGTTTTTAATTCATTCTTTAATTTAATTGTTGGGTCAGGATAGCTATAAAAATATAACAGCAATAGCAAAATAACATAACAACAACTAACAAATCAAAAAACATCACGAATAATCATCAAAGATAAAATCTTAAAAGTCACATAAAAGATAATCATGCGTCATTTTGACTAACACAAGGTCGTTATATTTCAAAAATGGTGACACTGACCTCAGTAACGCGGCCACCTCACGGAAGCTCCAAGCGACGACTGAGATGTCCGAAATACACGGCGAGGGATTCGCACTATTTAGAAAGAGAGAGCAATATTTCGAACACGCATGCGTCAATTTTACGCAGACTATCTTTCTAGGGTTAAGTATGAATTCAGATACGTATGTTGTTAGGAGTTTCTGATACTCCAAATTTCTTCTATCGTCATCGTGGTCTACTACGGTTAGACTAATTAATCGACTTTTTACCTCTCTAGTCATTATTCAAATCCATCACTATTTCTCACCCAGAATAAGGAACACGACGTCTTTTGGTAAGTGACTATCGGCTTGTCTGTCGACTACTGGATATAGGCATCACCACACACACGGTCTCCTGTTCTCCTCGTCCACCCTCCACTGGCAATTTTCTTCAAGTCATCAGTCCACATGAAGGGAGGGCCTTCCACACTACGTTTCTCGGTACGTGGTATCCAAGATATAGCCTATACCCACTGTTACTTCGGCTTTGCTAAGTTACCTCGGTAACTTCAGTTCTTCGCTGAATGTCTTCGTTACGGACTTTGTCCAGCAGAGAGACTCGAGCGAGAGAGCGAGCGATAAAACTTTTTTTATCGCTCGCTGATCAACTTTAAACTATGAAGAATATAGCTTTGTGTTGTCTAGGCAAGGAAACTTGAAATAACATTCATAGATAAATATCGGATCTGTCTATAACACGTGCGAAACGTGACTCTCTGACGTCGCAGTGACGCACTTCCCGTCAAAACAAGATGTGTATTATAATAGTGTAACAAAAGCCTACAGATTTAGTGTGGTTAATCTCAAAAGTAGTATCTGCATTGGCGCCATTTGAAGAAAATAGAGGTACATGTGAATGATAATGACAGTACAGTTTGTGTAGCGTTAGTTGTAAACGCCCAGTAACAAAAACTACCCACTTCATGGTGTGCTCACAGTAAGGTAGATATAAATATAAAACTAGTCTCACATAGCCTTGAATGTCTACGCAAACTGGTAACTGAAACCTGTCAATGTGAATTGATTGAACTTGTGGATAGCCAACAATACTTAGGTATAGAACAACTCGCAAACAGACTTCGAGCAATGTTAGCCGATTTGACACTTATCAAAAATCATATTATACCGTTTAAAATCTTATTAACCGGTGGAATCGATTGCATCGTACAGATTAACAAGGGCCGTACTTTCAAGTCCTACTTAGATACATTATATTCACTACAAATTACAATACCTACTGAAAATTATAGTTCCCAAAAACATAAAAACCAAATATGTATATCAATGACAGACCTGGCCTATTTAAATATTGTAAAATTCTTCGCATACACGATAAAGTAAAATACACGATATTACGTGAACAACGTTTTCAAACCTAGTATCCACGCAAAAATTACAAAATTACACGCAATGTCATTAAAAAGTGGTACTTAAAAATGTCGACAATTTTTATGGAAAACTTACAGCTGAATATACGAGTATAACCGCAGTTCTGATAAACGACTGACCTAAGACAAACACTAAAAAATATAAAAAGAAAGCTAAAAAAATATTTAATAGGCAAATTATAAAATAGTCACCAGTACCTATTCCATGCTTTCCTGTTCACTCGCGAAACCGGTTATGCCGCGCCCGCGCCAGCGCCCGCGCCCGTGCTAATGCGGGTGGCATTGTTGTTGTTTTCATTCCCATAGTTATTATATTATATCTGCTTACCCATGAAATGACCGATTTGTATGAGAAACTGAAAACCCGATTTTTGTTATAAAAATATTTATTATGTTAGTGGAAATATTGACCCATATTATCTACACACTTTCGCCACCGCACGGGCAGTTGATTGATGTCACATCTATAAAAGTCTCCTGGACAATATGAATTCTTCAAAAGCCCCAATCACAGCTACTTCAGAAATTTTTTTCCTCATATAAAGTTAAATTTGTCCAAATTTCGAAAGAAATGGAAATCTGCCGGGGCCAGGTCCGGAGAGAATGGTGGGTGAGGGACAATCTCCAGGTCCAGCTCTTGAAGTTTTAATACTGTCGTATGATAAGTGTGAAGGTAAACATTGTCACGAAGAAGTGGAGCTGAGCGATTGACCAAACTTGATTGCTTTGTTGCCAGCTTTTCCATCATCGTCTGCAGCTCCTTACAGTACACATATGCATCAATCATTTGAACGGCTCGCAAGAAACTGTAGTGGACAATACCGGCACAGTACCACCAAGGTGATACCAGTAGCTGTTTCTTAGTTATCTTACGTTTTAGACATTATTGGGCTGCAAGTCCTGGATCCAGCCACTGATACGCACGTTTGCGATTATCGTACAGGATCCATTTCGCATCACAAGTCACGATGCGATTCAAAATTCCTTGGTTTTTGTGACGGTTCAATAACATACATTAGTGCACACTTCGACGCGTTGTTGTCGCTGACGTTCTTCAGTTCATACGGTACCCACTACTAACTCAGCTGTACTTTAAGATGGATCTGTTTCCGCTATAGCCTTTAATTCATCGTTATTTAAGAATTAAACTTAAAATCGAAATTTTCAGTAGAATAAAATATGTTTAACTACATCGCAGACAAATCGACATTCGGTTTTATGATTTGTTTATCCATATATAAAATGTCAAATATTAATACTGGAAATAAATACACAAAAGTGTAAAAGCCCAAAAAAGTGTACAAAATAAAGATAAAAAAAATGTTTCCATTCTAGCGAATAGTATGGAATAAAGAGCTACAATTCTCTTGACACACCTTTTTTAAAAAAATCGCATATGGCTAAAGCTGTGTGCTTAGCTTTTTTAATTATTAGGCGATAAACAAAATCGGAAATTCAAACCAAGGTCGCCTGTCTGTTTATGTGTACGGTTACTAACAGCTAACCAGGAAATGCTTTAGAACACGTTGCATTGTTCTAAACACGTTTTCATTTTGTATTTTACTGATAGCTGTTTATAGTAGCAATGTAAAAAAGTACTCTAGCTAAAACACAGAACAGAGAATATAAGTTGTTATTCTGTGAATTAAAACGAATCATATCGCGAAAGCCAAGACAACCGCATGCGTGTAGTACCTACTTAATTTAAATTCTCTGTAATCTTATAAAAAAAATATTTACAATAAAATAAATCTTACTAGCATTTGCACACGACATTACTCGTCTGGTAGGTATTTGTCTTGAAAGTAAATTGATTCCCCCTGGACAATTAGTAAAGTAGGTATTCTATGTGTGGACTGGTAAGAAATCATTCAATAATAAATAACAATCAATCCCTTATTGAACAAACACGCCAAAAGTAGGTTACAGACAGTCCCCCCAACGGTAAGTGGATACAGACAGTCCTCCCAACGGTAAGTGGATACAGACAGTCCTCCCAACGGTAAGTGGATACAGACAGTCCTCCCAACGGTAAGTGGATACAGACAGTCCTCCCAACGGTAAGTGGATACTGCTGCTCTTGGAATTCGGGAAACAACATCACATCATTTAACATTATAACATCGCTAATTCTACGAAATTTAATATAGACACGCTCGATGCGCGCCTCCTACCTTTAAAAATTGCGGCGTGAATTAAAAAAAAATATTAAGCGTTTAAGCCCTGTCACTGTAAGATGCTTGGTTTGACTAGCTTTTGATGGCGATGTCGTTCACGTGGTCTACATGAAAATTAACCCCATGTGTTAATCCGAATTACATCAAAATCGATTCAGCCGTTTCGACGTCATTGAACAACAAATAGATAACATATAAATAGATAGTAGGTAGATTCGTCCACCGCGCTGCATGCCCGCCGCGCACGTGCACTTTGGAGATCTGTACACGAGCGACTACTGCATGGATTGTTGTATGTCCCTTACGTGCTTTAATGCTGTATGTCTGCATACTGTATGCATACATAAAAATGCCCTACTGTGCACCGGTGTGACTACGGGTAAATTTATTTCTTGATAGTCATACCGTTAGTATAGGTTTCATGTCTAACCAACGGACGCCTGTCGGACTAGCCTGCTATGCAATCTAAAAGGTGTAATCAATCAAAAAATTTTACGCTGCTGGGTGGGGGGCGCACTCTACTGGCCACGTTCCCCTCTCTTAAAACACTACCGTAAAATGTACCTACTGCATTTCCCACTTTATCCTATTCCTCCTAAAACCGTACCTACGTGTTTCGGTAGTGAGTGAGATATACCAGAGTCCATTCCCATCCTATCCTATCCCTCATTTTTCCCCAACCCTTCTCTAAATCCATTCCTATCTAAAGGGAAACATCGCATCCGGAGCCGTCTCAACGTTTGTCATTCTGGACATATGTTGGCATGTATCGCAGATATCACAGGGTGACAGTATCCCTCCCTGTACACTTGTCTGTCGCCTTCTTTCTATAAAAAAGGTTGTCAGTAAGATTGATGAGAAATTTTAAGAAATCGTTTATTTCTTTAGTGTTAGGATATAAAAAGCCTGAATAGTAAGTTTTATTCTCTGTACCTACTTCATTTGCCATCATCAGTTTTGATACCGGCGCGCGGTCGTTACCTGTCTTGCAAGATTAGTAGGGGATAAATTGGGGTAAAAATCTCCCATTACGTGAGTCTTAGTAGGTACGTAGTTTGTCATATAATTTGGTTCACAATTGTAAGATTACAGCCCACACGCCTTTTGATAAAACGTACATATTTTTTTAGATCCTAGAATGCAGAAGATTGGTTTCATGAGGATATAGAGAAAAGCCCTTAGCATTAAGTTCTGATGACGTCATCTGATACTTTCGTCATATAATGACTATAATGAGACACTAAACTGTGAGTGACTGAAGCCGAGTTACATTAAAACCATTCCATTGAAATCCGTACAGTATAAATACATACCTATATAAAAACAAACTTTCAATGAGCAGTTACATGCCGCCGACCGTAATTATAACGTTGTGGAAAAAACATATTCAGCCAATTACAGCAACGAAAATGAACTTTAAAATTACCGTAATAACTCGTTTACGAACGCAAAAAAACGTTTGTAATCGTGCGAACGCTCGGTTGGTCAATGTTTTATAATAAAACACGCTCTAACATCTGCTTTAAAATAAAATAATAAAAAAAATGTTATTTACCATCAATAAATTGAGTTGTTAGAATAATGGAAATACTTACTTGTTATACTTAATTAACATTGTCCCAAAATAGTTATACCTACTGAAAAAACCTCTATTTTTGAACCTGTCAGTAGGTAACTCGCTCCGCTCGACCTTCTAGATTAGACGCCCTTGGGGTCCTCTCCCGGGGTCAAACGCCCCTTGTAATTGCTTGCGAGCTGTCTGTGCAGTTACTTTTCTGTATTAATGTATATTGAAGAGGGTTAGGGCTGGTCTTCAAGTTAATATATTTTATTCACTTTGATCAAACTGTAAGCGGCTCAGAAATAGGTATTTATAAGGTATACCTAGCACATAGGTATCTACACTAAGTATTTCTTTTACATATTGTGTCCCACTGCAGCGCAAAGCTTTCCCCTCATTATTTTCCTAGTCCTTCGATCTGAAGCCACCTTTAGTCATTCTTCACAGAATATGCATATATGATCATGAATCGCCCCGGCACAATATATGTAATTATTGTCTTCTAAGCTTTTGACATTTCTTAAATGTCACCTTACTTATACTTAACTTATACTGTAATATAATAACTTACTTATTTGTAATTTATACTTAAGTGAATATTTGAAGTTTAAAGAAACATATTATACTGTATTAGGAAATATTTCTAAGATCTAGATAACTACGTTCCTTTCATAAATACATTTTACATAATGCATTCACTAGTTATTTGATCTATAAGATGTTTAGACTTGACTTAATACTTAGACCGTTACATAATTAATAGACTGTCCTTAGATTTCTTTACATGGACCGGTGACTTGAAGAATGTTATTAATAGTGCCTAATTAAGAAAAGCAAGAGGAATTATGTGTGTGGCAAAGTTTGGAATAATCCGATAGTGTTTTTCACAAGCTGAACGTATGGTATGATTCTCTTGCCATTATTCAAATCTTCATGTCATGTGTTCTCAAATGCTTCTTCATGTCAACACTTTCTTTAGGAGCATCACTTGTATGGCGTTGTGCTAAAGAAGCTTTTGGACAGACAAATTGTATATACGAGCCACGTATGCTTCTATAACACAACATATTAGCCATGTTGACGCTAAGGAGGGTATGCGTTCCGTTGGCACGTTTCTGGCAAACTCTTCTTTGACTAAACACACTGAATACAATAATATATGTAGAACTGTCAATAAAGTGTCATCTTACAAATTTCACTCTGTTTGACAGTTCTATGTCATATCTCTGACTAGAATAAATAATCCGAATTTATTTAGAGGATAAATCGTGAAGTTGTCTATGTGTCTATGTACCCACTTAATGTATTTTTTCAAATTTGATATTGCAAATAATTGTCAAGGATTTAAATATAAATAAAATGTTTTTTTTTTTTTCAATTGTTTAATAAATTACAAAACTTTTTCAATTTTTCTTTGGCCATCAAACATTCGACTCTTAAACTAGGTACGTTGGATTGGGTGAATTCAAATCAACATTTTTTCCCAAATCATGAGTTCGCGTTTAGAAGATTTTAGACTTCGCGTAGAAGAGTTCGGAAACCAGTAACGTGCCAAGAGAACGCATATTCTTGGTGTCAACGTGGCTTATGTATTATGTTATAGAAGCATACGTGGCTCGTATACATATACAAATTGTCTATCCAAAAGTTTCTTTAGCACAACGCCATACAAGTTTTGACATGAAGAAGCATTTAAAATTTGAAAACCCGCCTTTGGGAACCTCACTATCTGTAATTGTGCATCACTTTATAAAGGTCAACCTTTGTGAAGCCATACTAATGTTCTCTCATCCGAGACCAACAGCGTTTGACGTATCACGTAATGCAACTATATGAAAATATTTAACCGCAATTTAATATGCTACATTCAAACCGTCTTTTCTACATAGCAGGCTTAACATTTCGCGAATAATGAAACCGCCGACAAGCCTCCCAGACAACGAAGTCTGCCTACTCAGTGAATGCCAAATAACGATCACAACCGAACATACACGAACCACCTTCGGTTATACCGAGGTTATATATGGAAAGCACTCTGAAAAGGACAGCTCAGTTCATTTTCGATCGCATTGTGAGAACCTACCCTTCTGCTGTCTCGCGCAGCCACAGCCGCTAATAACAACGTTGAAGGTGAACAAGTTTGTTATGTGAATCGGTTACTGTTATCAAAACAACGAAATGCCGACAGATGTTATGTCAGCATCGTGCCACACCGAGCTTTTCAAGTGTTTCAACAAAAAGACGTGCAATGCTGAAGTGAAATCAGGTTTTTTGGTGCTACTGGGACCTGGCGGGATGCGACAGGACGTCCGAGTGATAGTGTACAAAACATCCTTGGAATATTTTGCTGTTATATACCCAAGGAAGTCGCTGTCGAAGTCTATTGGCGTTGTCAACTTGAAGAATACTTGGGTGGAGCAGGCGATGCCAGACAGCGGTTTTATTGTGCGGCAAAAAGAATACGACAACACGATCTCAGCGAAGTTCCTGTGTCCAGAACGCGACGTGCTCTCCTGGATATCGGCTTTCACGTCCAGCGCGTCACCAGCTTGCGAGAAAAGCTTGCCCGTGTTGGTCGAAGAAGAAAGCTATGAGAATTGATATAAGTAATAATGTAACTTATGGGTGCAAGTTGCACCAGGAACAGCGGTTATTTAATCGAGTTTTTGTAATTAAAGTCTTTGGATGTGCAGATTTCCGGCGCATAGCGTCGAATCGAGGTTATGTTTGTTTTGCAATGAGATGGGGAAAAGTGAAAGTAATTTTTTTGCGAACATTCGAAAGTGTTAGTTCCCAGTAATCATCATACACAAGTGTTTGTCTAAAAAGCGAGTGTTCAGAGCAATTGAATGACTCGTGAGGTGCTGTTAATAAAGTTGTAAAAAGGTTAATAAAGGTTTCCATGGACGGCGGTAACACTTACCATCACGTGGGACCGCTTGCTCGTCCGCCCACTAGTCTATAAAAAAAAGTTGAAGTCAAAATTAACTTCGTTTGGTAGGTACTTATTAAATATAGAACCAAAATTATAAATCGTGTACAGATTATAAAGTTAATTTATGTATAAAGTACCTAATCGATAAAAGCTGATATTTTATTAAATCAGTTTTTATTAAGTATAAGTTTATTTAATGTAAAACGAAATTTAAATAAATGTAAATCTTGATTTTGAAATTAAAGAAATAAGTTCCTAACTAAATAACAATGGGTAAAAGTATCCCAAAAAAGGTTAACATAATAACCCTTGAGATATACCTCAAATGAAACCTTATATTTCATATTTTTTTTAATGTTAAAGCAGTTAATGTCAAAATGCTTATAACGATTCTGGTAGAACATAACATAACATACACATTGTCACAAATTTTACGTTTGTTGGTGGATTAGGATGACATCTATTATACATTTTCCCCATCGCCCATTATTGATGAACTGTAAAAAAAAATCACGTATTTACTAGTTGATATTGATGTAGTTCTCTTTATGGACTTTTTGGAACCCCATGACAACTAAAGGTATTAAAAACTATTGACAAGACTAAATTAGTACCTATGTACTTAATCTTTATTTCTAATGTAATGTAAATATCAGGTAACCAAAAAAGTTCGTGCGATTTCATTTTATACAGATTGACTTCGGTCTTCCAGAGCGTGCTTCATCGATCAAGCTGAAACCTCCCGAGGAAAATTTCCTAAACCACTTCTGTGCTGTCCGATCACTTACAGCGTCATCTCCGAATGTCGTACACATTTTTCGCGCCGCCTCGGCCGCTTTGGTGCCAAGTTTGAACTCATACAGTAAACAACTTCGAATTAACATTTTGTTCGTGGCCATTTTAAATTATTTCACAATAGGAGTTAAAAAATTGTCGCAAAATTTGTATGCATTAAATGAAAGAGGAATTTATACGAAAGTAAATGACAGTATATAAACAAGTGCTATCAATAAATGACTAAAAAAATATCCATTGCAAATCTGTATAAGAAAAACGGCACGAACTTTTTTGGTTACCTGATAGTAACTAGACCAGACTTACAAATTAATGTTAAATATTTATAAACTTATTAAACATCATAATTGCACAATTTAAAAAAAAATAAAAACAAATAAAATTGCAAGCCTCCAGGCGTTTCGTAGTCGTGTTTTTTAATAAACTTCCACGCTCTGAACGCCTATGTTACGTAGTATAATGCTATCTACCATACAGTGCTTACAAATAATATTGTAATAGTCTATAAATTTTCAGTAGATTAATTAGCCGACTGAAAGTTAAAATCTGAAAAATGTATAGCAAATCTAAGTTATTTTGATTGATGAAAATTGTCGTAAGTCAAAAAGTAATCCTAGGTCGCTAGACCTTGGAACTTATTGTACTAAACGTAATTAATATTCAGTTATTTAAAAAAATCTCCTGTCAGTCCAGTGGAGTCAATCTATTAATATTTAACGACTAACTATCACTAAAACCTAATGGTAATTACGACTCCTTTTTTTTTTAAATCCATTGATTGTCCTTCAGTTAATTTTTCCAATTTAAATGTTCAGTTCTCAATTGAAAATCATATAAACTTTATCATATCTTATAAAGAAATTGCCGACTCATTTTTTATAGATTCTCATGAGTTATCGCATGTGTTTTCAAATACTTTTATGTGGCGCTAGCAACCAGTGCATTTATATAATCATATTGTTACACAGGAAATTTACAAACTTACAAATATCAATTTCCGAGGCAATGGAATCAGGATAAACGTAGTAAGGATTTACGATATTATACAACGTGGAAAGTATTATAATTAAGAGATAAATAAACAAAATCCACCACAAACTGTTTCTATTATACTTAAGCGCTATTTTTGTCTTTATTATTATACTATATAAAAACGCTAAGAAAGTCACAAATGACGTCTCATAAAATAGTAATTATATACAGTCCAACAAACTAATCTGTGTATTTATAGTGGCGTCTTTATCAGGTTTAGGTTTCAAAAACAAAATAAATAAGAATATTAAAATGTAATGTAATATGCTGATAGATAATAAAATAAGACTCGCAATCAATAACTAAAATAATCTATTAAAATAGTCCAATCAATTAAAATTAAAATGGTCTTAGGACATTAAAATGTCCAATCAATGTCCAATTAATGGCGGTTGGTTCCGCATTTCGCCGACCGCAAATATAAGTTTGTCGTACTATAAATGCTTGTGTATATTAATATGTATGTACTTGTTTTCAATCAAATATGATAAATTGAGATATTTCATTGGCGAACTGATAATGGTACATAGAAAAATAGAACTGACATATATAGTTGGTAGTCAATTTATATTAAATCTTTTTTGTAACATAATTATAATTAATTGTAATATTGTATAATACATATGGGTAATCCCATTAAGGATTACCCATATATTTGTGATATATTTTCGAGGGATTCTTTTGTAGTGTTACGAGAAACAAGTATATTTATTATGTACTTATCTACTTATAATTTAATTACAATAAATCAATTCAATCGTAATGTAAGTATTTCGTTCATCCGTGTGATGTGGTTCCCCTACGGTTGCCATGTGACGTGTGTCACTGTCAGGCCGGTTGGCTCGACGGCGCGCGGCGCCTCGGTTACAACCATTGAGCTGTGCATTAATCCAATTTACTCGTAGGTACTCCTCTTGAGAAGCATTCGCGTTATGATCTTACTCCTCTTGAGAAGCATCCGCATTATGATCTTGTCAGTACAAAGTAACTAAGTACACTTTATTGCACATCAACTAATACATTGAAAGTCAAACAAAAGTTTAAACAACTTGGTATACTTGTTCAAACCCTAAAGCGATCTTTTTCACCCTTTGGCGGAAAGAGATGTATACGAACACAAGTACAATGGGCGTTACTTATATCTTTAGATAAAAGAATGCTGAAATACCTTACATCAGTATCTTGTGCATTAAAAAAATACATACTATTACGCACCGCGTAATTATTATTATTATTGGCCCCGCACCGCCCTCCCCCCGGCAATAGCCAGTAAACCGGTGAGAGGGCAGGGTCGCTCGCTACATATTATGTAAAAAAAAATATTTAAACAAATGTACCGAACATTGGGATTTTTTTCAAGTAGTAGTTCTAGGCAAGATATAAATTTATATATAATATTAAAAAAGGAAATCTCTTATTAATCATTGAAAGTTTATGGACTTACAATTTAAAAATATAAAAATAACAGTCTTTCATTTTTGTTTGATACAATTGGCTTACATCAGCTTTTTCCTTGAGGCAGTTCCAGTAAAAAAGAGGCCAATGGGTTGTACGAGCGTGTCACTGCAGTTGCTAGACAGATATGTAAGCGAAGATACGTTCACCAGCTTACGACGACGTTCATATGAAGATGTAGAGCCTGTATGATGGCAAGCGGCAAACAATTTGAGCATCTTCTATAATTTTCGTAATAAATGAAATGTTATATTTTTTGTTTCTCAGTCTCTCTTTAGTCCCTCACATGGCTTAATGAATAAATTATGACTTAAAATCAATTTAGTCTTCAATTTATTAATGAAAATTAAAAATTTAATTTATGTTGATATAAATACATAGCTCATTTATTTTTTAATATCAATATCACCATTTTTAAAGAGGAAACCCCATGGGTTATACCATTTTAGAATCTACATTAATTAGACACTTTATTAAAATAGTTGGCCACTTTTAGGTTTTGCTACATTTTTTGTTAACTGAAGGTCAAATTCAAATTAGTAGACGAAGCTTGTACCTTAACTTAAGACAAACATAAACTTTTGGAAGATAACATAACAGTAAATGAAAAACACTGATGTACGTCCAACAGAATAACTCTTCGAGAATAGTAAATACAAAGCAGAATGTGAATTTTCCTTAATTTGTAGCGACAGTACACAAATTACTGACCAAGGGTGCCAATTTAAAAAACAAACAAAAAAGGGCCAATATTTCGAAAACCGTGCAACATATATTACAATATTGTTATAGGTATACTGTTGGTTTACCTTATATAAATAAATATACAATATAAATATAAACTTTCACTAAGATCAAATTGTGGTCCTCCGATAGGTCATGAGCTGGCCTTATTGGCAGCTTCAAGCTTGGCTGGCTAGCTTGGCCACTGACCAGCCTGTATAAATTTTACTATTATTGTTTAAACAATATAAATAGCTATGTCCTCCCGCTACAATGTTTCTGATTTTGAATAATTGATAATAACAAACATTAAAAAAAACAGCATCAATATCGGTTCATTTATTGAGGATTAAGAAGTAAAAACCTTCATTGATTTGACTATTAGAACATGTACCGAAACAATTTTCTGTGAAGGTATTGAATGGTATAAATGCAATTTTTTTTTAAATCCAAAGAGATATAATGAGTTAAAACTATTTATATAAAATTCTGTGTATGTCGAGTTATCAAGTTATATTCCTGGTCTGAATTATGATTTTCAAATATGATCAATTAATCATTACTATTAGTGAAAATGAAATTCAAATGAACATTGTTTAAATAATATACTCTGCAGTAAGATATTTATAAGTACCTATGCAACCACCCCTTTCAATATCCACTGCTGGACATAGGCTTCCTCACGCACATTGTCTTGAGGGATGTATAGCCTTAAAACTTATTAGTAACTTAACTTTTAAGTACTTACAACATTAATATTTAGTTTCAATATGCTGAAAGTTTTGAGTCTAAATTTTAATATATTTTAATAGGCTGAGTAAAATTTTGGGGTTCAAAATTTGTGCATGATACGGATACGTATAATTACTTCTTTATACAAAATTTTGAATAAATATCTAATTGTGTTAGAGAGTTCAACCAATTTAAAGTTACAAAACTGTTACAATATTGCGTGTACGCAATTATTTTATGGCCTAACCGATAAAGTTCTTGCGAACAGAAACCCACTTGTCGTAGTACACGTCACACATTTACTTCCACATTTTAATCGGGCTAACAACCAATTAATTATACGACAAAAAAAATTATACAAAAGCATTTTGTGAACCATATCGAAACGAGCGCGGGATCACATGACACGAAAATGGATAGAACATTCTCGAAATCCGTTTTAACAGTCTTATTCTTCTTTATTTTATCTGCACTGTACGTCGTTCTTTCGTTCCAACCGTTGTCAAAGGAAGAACAAATGAAACGAATGAATAAAGTAAGTGAAGAAGTTGAACCATTCAGAAAAAATTTGACAGAATGTGCGCACCAAGTAAAAGCTTCCATGGGTGACGTCGAGAACTTTCTTAAGAGAATACCGCAGTCTTCAATGGAAGGGAAATGTTTTGTTGCTTGCATCCTAAAAAGGAATTCAATAATTATGAAGAATAAGATTTCTAAAGAGAACCTATTAGAAGCTAACAGAGCGGTTCATGGAGATGACAGCGAAGTTATGTCGAGATTACAGGGAGCAATAGCCCAATGCTCAAACGTTGTAGAAGGCATTTTTGAGATATGTGAATACGCATCAGTTTTCAATGACTGTATGCATATAAAGATGGAACATATCCTTGATAAGGTGATGATGGAACGACGAATGGAGGCACTGGGACAGATGTCTTCCGACACTGACGAATGGACCGATGAGGAAGAGGAAATTTTAAAATTAGTCAAAGATGAACTGTAATATTTCCTCTTTTTCTAGAAACTTGTGTTTATTATGTGAGGTTCGAATACTTATTTTTAGTAATTAATAATTATTTATTTTGATGTTTATGAACGTCGATCGGAGTCGGAACTCGGAAGTTATACTTGGGCGTGTGTACCACACGCAGGGACTTTTATGGCCACCACACACGATCAGTCGAAACTGTCAGTTTTCCCAGAACACTCTAAACTGACAGTGCAAACTGACCCTGTTTAGAATAAAAACTGTGAATTTTTCTTAAGTAAAATCGCACACCAACAATTAAAAGAAAAACGGACTTGATTATCCGTCTCTGTAGTTCTAAATGGATTAGTACGTGACCAGTAATGGTTATTTCTCCTGTTGTACATACCGTTATTAGAGAAATTGCATTCATCCGTCCAAATAATCTGATTTGGAAAAGAACAATTTCTAACAGTCCGTGCTACAAACCAATGACAAAATGATAACCTGCGGTTTTTATCGCCACGAAGTAATGCTTGCACAAGTCGACCTTTTTTGTAACACTTATACTTGTATGTCTTCAGTATTTTTCGTAGAGTGGATTTATGCACACCGATATTTTCAGCCGCTTCCCGCAATAAAGCTTTCAAAGAATCCTAATACGGCGATTGTAATAAATTCATTTACGACTGTTGTTGGCCTCTCACGTTTGGGTTTAAAACAACCTTCGTCTTAAATTTTTAATTCATCTATCAAATATCTTGCGATTAGGTAGCTCGCGGTCAGGATAGTGTTTCCTATACCACTTTAATGCATTATCTGGGCTTCGATAATTAAGAAAATATGCTTCAATTAAATCAACTTTATGCGTATTAGATAACAACATGATGAATCACAAGTATAAACTGATAATAATAAATGAGTCACAATTAGAACAATGTTGGTTCTAAATTTGAATTTGTTTTTAAATTTAGTTCAAAGAGTTTATACTAGCATGGAGTCGTAAATCTGTGCAAAATATTTGAGTGCCATAAAAGCGTTCCATATTTCAGTTTCATGTAGCCGTATCGACATGAAATTCAATTATGGAGTACTTTTTAAATGATTTGTGCAGGAATAAATACTTCAACTTATTACATTGTATTCTAATGGGTGATTCAATTGAGGTTACAATTTAAATGTGAAATAAAATGCATTGTATTTTATAAACTGTTGATATATATATTTTAATTTAATGTTCAGACATTGACATTGAACATGAAAGATGATGTCAGCCAAATGACCACCACGGCGCGTCTTGCAGACATTCACCCTTTTGATGAAATTTTCCATCATTTTTCGACATAAGTCATGGGGTATGTCACGAATAACACATAAAATTTCAACTTTTACTCTGATATAGTTTTTAGGTCGTTAGCATACACGTTTTGCTTTACATAACCCTACAGAAAAAAGTAACGGTGTGATATTACATGATCTTGGGGGCCAGTTTTGATTGCCGAACCGAGAGATAACGCGACCGGGAAATCTTGTTTGCAACAATTGCATAGTTTCTCGAGTTGTATGGCAGGTCGCACAGTCTTGTTGGAACCACATTTGCTCCACATCAATATCATCCAATTGATGCCACAAATAATTTGTAATCATGTCCCGATAACGTTCACCATTAACTGTTACAGTTTCACCATGACCATTTTCAAAAAAATAAGGCCGAATCACACCGTCACCCAAAATACGCACCAAACGGTTACTTTTGCTGGATGCATCTGTTGATAAAGAATAACTCATGCATTTTCAAGACCCCAAATGCGGCAATTTTGCTTGTTTACATATCCATTCAGTTGAAAATTGGCTTCGTCGCTAAAGATGATTTTGTTCACAAAACCACCATCACCTTGATAGGTCTGTAACACCCAGTCAGCAAAGATACGACGCTGTCTATGATCTGTTGGCTTCAGTTGGATCTTGTAGCCATGCATATGCAGATCTTTTCTTAAAATGCGTTGCGTGGTGCTATAGGAAAGATCAAATTGCCGGGAACGATGGCGAATGGAAGTCGAGGGATTGTCAGGAACACTATCACTTACTACGGCGATATTTTCGAGTGACCGGCCACTACGAGGACGTACTTGTCTTTTTGCACATCTAACACTGATCCGGTTCGGTAAAAATTTGCGATTATTTTTTAATCGCGGCACGAGTCGGGCGATTATAATTATCGAACTCATTTCGTAATGCACGAATTTTCTCCATTTTGGAGATGGATTTTAACAATTAAAATGCGTTCTTGTGTTGAATGTCTTTCCATAATAGCAAATATCGATATTTTTATAATCACAAAAGGAAAGTGACATCCATTTATTTTTGACAGATAAAAAGTATTGCCCGATTTAAATTGTAACCTCCAATTGAAACAACCTTTATATTGCATGAAAAACATTTTATTAATTTTGACCAACTTCAGCTGTCACGATTTTTTTCTTCCAATACAATGAAATGATCCTTATAAGAAACTGAGTCGATCAGCATTAAAAAAAATAGTCAATTTTATTCTTTTTCATGGACAACTCACGCTTGACCAAAAAATTGACTATGCCAAAATTGTTTTCACAAAAAAAGACTTAATGTCAAGACAGTTTTTCTGTATATCTTATGGATTTAGATTTCCCCATGCTGTCCCAGTTAAAAAAAAACCCCGGTATATATTATATATAAACGTACGGAATTTTCGTTTTTAAGAAATTTATGCGTTATATTTATGCGAAAATTTCTTATATTTGCGAATAGATGCGAAATATACCAATTTCTGTATTTTTTCACGAAATGTGGCGAGAGATGAATCATTTTATCTTTCATCATCAAATCATCATAGATGATTCATCTCTCCTCGCCGTCTAGTCCGCCGTACTAATCACTCAACTCGCGCATCAGTTGCATCAGTCGGTTGAGTGCACGGAGAGAAATGTAGTGTGAATATTATTATTCTCTACTTTATAATTTACTTTAACCTCAATGTGAGTCTTATAAAGCAGCGTTTAGTATCATTTACTATACCGGTCGGGAAGTAGTCTATGCAAAACTGGAATTATTCCCATGCTGTCGAGTAGTACGCCTAATGCGCAAAGAAAAAAATTTCTAAGAGTCAAATGTTGAAATCACAACAATGTTAGCTTTTATTTAAGAATAAATTAAAATTTAAGTGTATAAAAAAGTTGTTTTTTTTTTTCTTAGTTAGGAGAGACAATCAGGAAAATCCTGCATTGGACACCTGGCACCATCTAGTCTAGCTGGGCCAGCCTAGGTGGTGCCAGGTAGTGTCGGACTCCTACCGACCTACCGACTAAAAACCTGATTGCCTCAACATCGTGTATGTCTAAGTTCTTGTGGCCCTAGTGGCCTTTCAAGAGTCACCGGTCGCGTTGATGTAGGGCGAGCGCAGAAGGCGCTAAGCCAGGAGAAAAGCGTGTGTTGCAACAGCCTAAGGGCTCCCCCGCCGGTAAACCGGCGGAAGGAACGGACCTCGGCTTAGGGCGTTGCATTGGGGGGATACCGCGGGATCGCGTGTCGGCGAGAAGCGCCCAGGCACATGTCGATGCCTAGTGAAAGTGTTGGCTGAGGGCCGGTGTGTGTTAACGGTGTAACGATGGGGACGTCCACGTCTCGGCCGGCGGGGACGGCGTCTGTGTACTGTGTTTGGTTGCAGAGTGGGAACCGCATTGGCAGCGGTGATCGGGTCGTCGGGAAAAAAGTTGTTTTATTTCATATATTAGCGCATAGAAATTAGACAATTTTGCTAAATCCATTGGCAATAGCTTCAAAAAATTCCAATAAATGAAATTTCGATACCCACCCGGTTAGTTTGAAATTCGAGAAAGAAACTGAAAGCCGCTAGAAATTTGTTTATTATAAACAACGGATAAACAAAATTCCAACTATTTCAAATCAGAAACTCAGAAATTGCTTTGAAATTTTAAACAGTTATTATTGGCAACAAAAGAAAGATCTTGATCGAATTTTTCTTTCTAAAATTCGACTTTTTACAGGATGTTGAGTTCACACGTCGATTTAGTATATGTTAATTGTTATGTAGCGAAATTTCATTTTTTTTGTGAAATTTCTGTTTATTCTTTGCGTAAAATTCGTACCTCTAATTATATTATACATATAATTCTTGAAACAATTAACGTACATATTAGATACTTATCGTAAAATTGTGCCTTTGCTTTAGTGAATATTAATTATTCTCTCATGTTCTTGGAAATGTGATCTCATAAACGGCAAGGCGTTTAGTGTTCATTATACTACTTCCCTGTCAAGATTTCTTGGGTTTTAATTTTGATGAACATAGGTCTCATCAATATAAATTACACTGGACAACAGCCAAAATGTATCTAAAATAAAATCGACTAAATCTTACTATTTTTGGTGTGCTAAAACCGAAAATAAACTTATATTTTTAATATTAGTTCAAGTTTTAGAGATACGTGATGTCATGTGTCCCTATATATTAACACTGTAACCCCAAGAACGCACGCGGTATATTTGTATTGCCATAACAATAGAGGGGTGCGACGTTGCCAAATCTACGTTTTCCCCAATACAAACAATATCCAACAACAATAATAACAACAACAACAATAATAATAATAACAACAAAAACAACAAACAATACCAGTACCCCGTATACAAACAAATGAGAAACGCCACTATTGCGAATATTATGGAATTGAAAAGAACATTCTCGAATCTTCTCTAATATTCTCTAAAAATCTAGAAGTCGTATTTGGGTATATAAGCAGCTACAAACCGGGGAGGTTAGTTAGTCGAAGTTAGTGAGTTGAATCGAATAGTTGAGATAGTAAGATGTCTCGAAAGTGTATAAACCAACCATGTATAAATCTGTTATGTTTGTGGTGAGGTGACTTTTGCGTCTCAGAAGCGGTCTATTACTCCATTGATAAAAAAGGCATATCAGCTTTATTTCGGTTGCAAAATAGGGGATCAAGACAAACATTGGGCGCCACATATCTGCTGTAATGCATGCGCTTCTAGTCTGAGAAACTGGTTAAATCGTAAAAAACGATCTATGCGGTTTGCTGTCCCAATGGTCTGGAGAGAGCCTGCAAATCGTGTTAGTGATTGCTATTTCTGCATGATACCTCGTGTTGGGCAAGGCACAGGTATATCCAAGAAGAAAAAGTCGGTTATCAACTATCCAAATATACCATCTGCCATGAGACCTGTGCTCCATAGTGACGAACTTCCTATTCCAGAACCCCCAGAAACGTTCACTTACGAATCAGATAATAGTGATACAGCGAGTTGTCAAGAAGATCAAGATCAAGAGATTCTGATTTCACACCCAGCACGTCATACCGCCAACTGCACAAAATAACCCAGTCAGAATAGGCATGATGACGGATTTTGAAATTCGCTTCTATAATGTAGATTCACGTCTACTGTTTCCGAAAATAACATTATTTCAGCAATAAAATAAGTTTTAACGCAAATTATGCATTTTTTTTCTATCTACTTTGAATTATGCGCGAAAACACTCGCAGGTGTCATGGCGTCGCTTGTGACGTTACACCTAGGTAAACGTAGGTAGGTAAATCAATCGAAGTTCAAGCGACACGGTGATGTTCACTGAGGCGTGACGTCATTCGCTCTGATTGGCATTTTAGTTAACATGGCCGAATGTAGTATTTTATACTTTTATTTTATTGAAAATATTATTAATCTCAATGTTTACATTAAAACTGGTTAATTTATTAGAATTCTTTCAACATATTTTTTTCTCTAAAATCATTTATTCTTTAATTCTTTGATACTGTCATCATGCCTATTAAACGATCTCGTGAGAGATCTAGAACTTCCGAAAAGTAAGGCAGAGTTACTAGGATCAAGACTGCAGCAGTGGAACCTATTAGAAAACGATGTTTCGGTGTGTTTTTCGTAAACGCCATAAAGGCCTAGCACCATTTTTT
The DNA here is from genome assembly GCA_914767545.1 of Sesia apiformis. Lineage (NCBI taxonomy): Eukaryota > Metazoa > Arthropoda > Insecta > Lepidoptera > Sesiidae > Sesia > Sesia apiformis. The sequence goes on along the minus strand of OU611965.1, from coordinate 14,439,952 downwards.
GACATGGAAAATAACTAGGTTTTCTGCAATAACATTAGCGGTTTATTGGCGGCTTTAAATATAAATTACAAGCCAGAGGAATGGAGATTGTTTATAGACAGTTCAACATTGAGTTTAAAGGCAGTACTATTGCATATTGGAAATATTCTACCGTCTATTCCTGTTGGATATGCAGTTCACATGAAAGAATCATACGACAATATGAAGTACCTATTGACAAGCATAAAATACGATGAGCACCAATGGCAGATCTGTGGCGACTTAAAGGTTGTTGCACTTTTACTTGGGTTGCAGCTAGGCTACACCAAGATTTGCTGTTTTTTGTGTGAATGGAACAGTCGGGCAAGGGCAGTTCATTACAAGAGACAAGACTGGCCCGTGCGACAATCATTAGAGCCAGGTCAAAAGAATGTACAACATATGCCATTGGTAGACTCCAAAAAGATTTTGTTGCCACCACTGCATATCAAATTAGGCCTGATGAAAAACTTTGTTACGGCACTGAATAGAGATGGGCCAGCTTTTCACTACCTACGTCAGAAATTCCCAAGGCTAAGTGAAGCAAAAATTAAAGAAAGTATTTTTGTTGGGCCACATATTCAAAATATGCTGAAAGACGAACATTTTGACAGCACTCTAACAGATATTGAAAAAAATGCTTGGAATGACTTTCGCCTCGTGGTCACTAATTTCTTGGGAAATAAAAAAGCTGACAATTACGTTACTCTTGTTGAAAATATGCTGTCATCGTTTCAAAAAATGGGTTGCAATATGTCTCTAAAGATCCATTTCCTACACTCACACCTGGACTTTTTTCCTGACAATTGCGGAGCACGCCGAACGATATATCGATATATCAACAATGGAGAAAAGGTTCCAGGGAAACTGGCATGCTTCCATGCTTGCCGACTACTGTTGGACTCTTGATAGAGATGCTCCAGAAACAATTCACAAAAGAATAGCAAAAAGACAGTGCATTTTGTGACTCTAAAAGTGTAAAAGTATCTATTTTTTATTATTTTATTAAAAATAAAATAAAAAAAAATTCTTGATAACTGCAACTAAGTTTTTAATTTCATTGTCATTTTTGTATTCACCGCCCCAAAATCAACAAAAAAATGCACTTTTCATACAAGATACAACAAATAAACTAAAATTTGTTGTCCAGTGTTATTGGTTTCCCTTCTGCGCGTTTAGAAGAAACAGTTCTTAAAAATCTGTCTCCAACCTACAAGGTCAAATCTTTTTAGGGCGCTAACATTTTTTTTTTAAATTCATATCCATTTACGAAAAATATGAATATCTAGGAAACCAGAAACTAAAATTTCGGCTCTTTTTGCTTGGAAGACTACAAGCGCGTTGTCAGAATTTTATTCAGGGTGCGGCAAAGCAAATAATTTCCCTATAATTTAAATAGAGATAGTGAAACTGGTAACATTGTTAATTTAATGCTGTGGAACATTAATTGACTTGTATCCAGGTCAATGGGAGAAAAACAAATGGTTATGGGCGCCGATTACTGTCTCAATAGTTATTTAGAGCTGATTTTTTATACGCTTTTCGATCTAAAATTATCATAATTAATAACAACAATAAATGTTCTATATTATACTAAACTAATAATATTTAGATTTTGATTCAAGCAAGAAAATTATTGAATAGTTATATGATTCTGAATTGAGCCCCAGACAATCGTTGGCCAACATTAGCGCTTTTCTGTTAAACGACAAGCGTACTATTGTCTATTTTTCTTCTACCCTATGGTCTTGAGTTGACTATTGTCTATTTTGTCGTTGTATTACAATGGTTTCCTAATTGTTCATTTATATCTTATTTTTAGTTTCTTTAGTTGTTGGCTTTTCTTTCAAGAATTTTTGGTTCGATTTAGTGTGGCTTTACTTGTATATTGTTTTGAGTACTGTGAAGAATGTTTTTTCTATATTTTATTCCTTTATTTTCTTGGTGAAACTATTGTTGCGTCATGTAACTTAACTGTCGTAGATGAATAACTGGACTGCTACACTATGGTATTAGTTGAAAATAATGTTTTCAAGTTAAAATAGTTCATATCTAGAGCTGTTTCGCCAAGCCATACGTACATCTATATCCCATGATCTTTTTTTATACAAGTGTCCCACATGGTCTAGCTTTATTATTTTGTTATTCAAATTATTTATTTGCAGAATAAATATTCCAGTACAGCTACAGATGGTAATGTTTTGTTAATATGAGTGAGCTTGGCCCCTGATTCATTCTATCAGTGTACGGATGTGCAAAATGATTGATCAAATTTCAGATTGTTGTATCCATGTCATTAGTACCTTGCAAATATTTGAAATTTTTTTTGGAAGGACTACAATGTATGGTAAAGCCTAATTATGTGAGCTTTTTTTTTAGACAGAGTAGTGTATAGACATGGTATTTTTGAAATTGCGAAAGTGCGATTTTTTTTAATTTAATTTTTTCTAAATTTTGAGGTTATCTGTGTTTTTAGTTACTGGGCAAAGAATATTGATGTCATAATGATTGTGGGTGTGATGACGATTTATAAGAACATTTTAGGGGTTATTAATCTAGTACCAAGTTTTGTGTAATAGTGCGCGCAAGATAAATCTGCGTGTGACTGGTGGTGTATGTACGTGTTGCCAGCTTACCTTAATCTTTTACCTTTGATAATGACTGTTTGACGTTCATACTAAAATAAAATTCTTAATGAGTGTAAATAGAGTGGATTTAAATTGTATCGATAAAAAAATAATCAAAACTGCAATTTAATTTTGTAAATCTTATTAATATTACAAGGGGCCTCAAAATAAACGATATTTGTTTGGAAATATCAACAAGCCTTTTATTTGTAATTAAAATTAGCAGAGCTACACAGTACACACAAAGGATGGCCATTAAGCGCGAGAGCGAGTGAGATGGCACTGCTGCTTACTCCTTTTAACTTTTATACCAGTATTGCCACCTTCAACACTCCCATGTAAAATTTAAAAGGATAACTTACAATTACTGGCTCACTAGCTATAACTACAATTTACTTAGTAAGTTATCTCTGAAAGTTACAAACATATTCTTAGGCAAAGCCTAAGAAAAACAAAACTTAATACCTAGGAAGTGATATACCGTTTGACAGACGACTTTTTTGTAGCATTTATTGGCAAATTGAAATTACAAGTTAATAAAGAGAAAATTAGATATGTTTTAGAATTTTTACACATTACAAGTAGTTTTGCAGCCCGACAATGCTTGACTGCATACATCTTCGATGACTAAACAAATAGTGGATGGACCTTGGCTGGGAAGTTTTAATGCATCCTCGATACAGTCCAGACATAGCACCTTTGGATTATCATAGTATAGACCAGGCATGGGCAATAGGGTGGAGTGATAATGTATGGAGTTTTGAAAAATTCTTTTTATTTTAACGGCATAGCGATAAAAAGTTGTCTTGTAATATATAAAATAAAAGCACAAAATTTCACCCACCAGTCATAACGTTTAGAGGTGCCCCAGAACAGCTGAATATTGAAAAAAAAAACTTTTTTTTCTCTTTTTTTCATTTATTGTAAAAATTAATTAGAAACATTAAAAAAACATATTTAAATATCAAATTGTTTTTTTGTATTGAAACTAGGCATTCGTTTACGCGAAAGTAATCTTGCCCTAATGAAACCATCTCGTTTATTTTCCCCACAAACTGCATTTGATGCTTCTGTCACCAACTTGATGCAGCGTTCTACGGCTTGGATGTGGCATGGAAAATCAATAATATTCTGACACATGCCGAGACCATTTTTGACTATGTCTTTCAAGATTTCATCGGACATATTTAAAGTAAGAGGTGGTTCCGTTATCTCAAAATCTCGCCACATAATAATGTCCGTATAATCTTTTGCATCGAAATTAAATGCAGGCACCTTAAACTTTCGAAGCCCTCGAACATTCTCTGATCTAATTTTTATAATTGTCTTCATATTGGCGTTCAAATAGCGACTAAGACTAATAGTTTGCCATAGGTGCTTGGCTCCGTTAATGCACGAAGAATTAGATTTTATTGTAAACCACATCGGTCCATAAACCCTCATCACGTACGTGGCTAATACTACTTACTTTTCTTCTGGGTCAGTTTTAGTGGCATACAACCTTAAAATTCGATTAGCTGTTGTTAGCCATCTGGAATGGTTAAGTTGTCCAATTTCCATATTAGCTAAATCAGAAGGAAATATACCAGTACTGATAGCAGTCATTACATCATAAAGATATTTTTGGTCGGTACTCAGGTCTCTTTGTAATTGCAGGTAATATTGTGGGTATAACGGTGAATTTGACTATCGGCATTGTATGACAATTTTGTAGTTGAGATCCGATGGCACCGGAAAAGCATTTGGGCCCTGTAGTTTTGCCATCTAAATGTAACAACAAATGTCGCAGTGGTAATTCGTTAGAATGTAATTGGCAAATAAACCACTGCAATGGTCTGTTTAGTTCTTCTTCCATCAGACAAATAACACCACCTTTGAAACCTGTATTCACCACTGTTCCATCGCAGCCAATTACAGCTATTTCACTCAGTTTTACGGACTTAGATTTCAAGTGATTTATCATAGTATCTTTTATACCTTTAGCAGTTCCCGACTCACACGTGACGTGCCCAAAATAGTTGCTTCCTGGTTCCGATAATATCACATAATGATCTTCTATGACCCGTTTTCTGTAAAATTTCCCTTCTTTCTCAATACGAACCAAAGTTTTATCTTTTCTCCCATCAAAATACATACCACGAATAATTTTCTTGCAGTCAGATTCTTGTAAAGTTGATCTGACTTTAGTTCGTTCACGGCGCAACTTTGAACGATCAATAACAAGACTTGGATCGTTAGATGAAATAATGCCAACATCCTTTAAGACAGAAGAAGCTATAATGGCAGCGGCTCTATCCGAAACTCCAGTACGATCACAGGCAAGGGCTAAAGATGGTAAATTCAGTCTCTTTTTTTTTTGAGGTGGCGAAGCTTTGTGTTTCAACTGTTCCGGGTTTTCATACTGAGGACTAGAAGATGGCACAAGTAAACTATCGCATGAGCTGCTGCTTTCGCTTGGCAAGTTATCAGTCAAAGAACGAGAACAACAAGGTTTATCAAAATAGTTTACCTCTCTGTTACGCGATAAACTTTTTTCATTTCTCTCTTGTTTTTTCTTATTTTTTACAGTTGCAACCACATCCACACCGCCTATCATCATTTTTCTGCTCGTTCTTTGATCTAGTAAGAAATTTACTTCCTCCTTGGGAACACGACTACCTTTAACACAGTTACAATTCGAGATAACTTTGCATTTGCAGCTGCAAATATCAAACAAGCTATGGGATTCTGATATAAATTTATTAATGTTTTCTTGGTATTTAATGTTCGTTTGACGGCCTTTATATGGTTTCATTAAGCGTCTGTATTTGTCGTGATAAGAGCGAATCAATTGTAGAATTCTTTTTACACTTACAGTTGGCAGCGACGATTTTTGCCATATTTCTAAAACTTCTTGAGCCAATATTTCGGATATTTCATGAACTGTTGGCTCTTTTGTTGTTTTATCGGGCTTTAATTCATGTTTGATAAAAAGATAATTTTTCATTACGTCGTTATAAGTTGGTAACTGAGAAACAGGTAACTTTTCTGGCAAACCAAACACAGGACAGCTCGTCATTTGTCGTGTTTTAACTTGAGACATATTTCTGTAATCAAGACAAAGAATATAAACAATAGTACAAAAGTTATGAACAAAACTGCGAGTAATAAAGATGAAAAATATTACTTACTTTAAATATCGCGTTCCCAGGGGTATATTTCGATGCGTCAAGTACTTAGGTGCACGACAAAAAAGTGAACTCTTGTACGCGCGCGAGTTGACTAAATGTCATTCCGTTGGTGTGAGAGAGCGAAATGTAAAATACCCCTCCCCGCACCCCGTTTACCTACCGATCAGAACACGTACGTTTCAAGTTCAATTTTGTTTATTTTATACTAATAAAGCATCGCTTAGGATGTGGTTCAGCGTTTATAGAATGTTTGCGATTTCATGAGATTTGGTTAAATTATTCAAAAATTTATGATGATGGGGGCACCTCTAAACATAGCGTAAGCGAATTGAGTTTTATTGTGTTTAGTTATGACCTATAATAGCAACTTTTAACAGGTATGCTGAAGCAAAAATAAATAAAAAAGAAAATCGCTCCACCGTAATGGGCAACCTTTGGGAAATCGCGAGCTAAACTGTCAGACGTTCATAATATCGCGGGCCGTAGGTAATAGTTGTGTATACAAAAAAAAACGTTTATCTTATTTTATGCGTTTATTTAGTAAGCCAAAGTTACAATGTGATCTTAATAGTGTATTTATTTATTTATTATTATTAACATTAATGGGAAGCTTGTACTTGAACTTGAGCAACAAGATTATTAATGTCGGGATCAATCCCACTAATACACAGGCGCAAAGTATTTTGCAAATTTTCATCAGTAAGCCTAGTTCGACACTTCAATTTATTGGTTTTCATCACTGAAAAAAATTGTTCACATTTATATGTGCTTCCAAATGCGCAAATCAGTTTTCTTGCAAATGCTCTCAGATTTTTTCAACCTATTTCAACCTTTTTTCAACAAGGTATGCCCTGTACTCGTAAAAGTCACTCAGCGTGACATTTTCAAATTTCGACTTCAATAGTATGTCTTCTTGTAGCTCAATCAGCTCCATTTGCAGGTGTGCTGGGGCCTTTCCTACGTCACATTTTGTCGGAGTAGCAAATAGGTTAAAGCTGCTATCCATGTTCTTAAAGTCGGGAAATCTATTTGAAAATTTCTCCGACAGTGATATCAGTTCTTCAGCAAATTGAGCATGAGCAATATTTTCATGACGGGATAGAGTTGAAAAATGGTAACAGTTTCCAGACCGCATTCGTGTTTAACACAAACAAATTTTGTTCTGGAACGCTTTTAAATGGCTGTACAATTCGTTCACCACCTGACCTTGTTTTTGTAGTTTCAAATTTAAATCGTTTAAATTAGAGATGCCACGAATATTCGGCTACTATTCGGTATTCGGCCTATTCGGCCACTTTTTTTGGTATTCGGTATTCGGCCGAATAATGCGTACTATTCGGCCGAATACCGAATACCAAATCATGAAAAAAAAGACACGTCATATTACTCAAGATTATATGTATTCATTACCAAATTACAATACTTTAGTAAGTAAAATTGATCAGTGGTAAGTTGTGATGAATAAAAACAAGCTTTTCAGCATTTGTTGAAAGCAAACGATTACGCTTTTCGTCGTAAATGATACCAGCTTCAGAAAATAACCTCTCACTATATACGCTACTCCCAGGAGACGAAAGATAAACTTTAGCAAATTTCGAGAGGTTTGGGTATTGTTTTTCGTTTGCTGACCACCACTTGTAAGGATCAGCCGTCCGATCTAGGCGAATTGTTTTCAAATAAAAATCCAACTCATTTGCCACAGCATTCTTCTCCAAATCCTCGTCATTACCATGTCGCATATGTTCTGTAGCGACTTCCTCAAAGCAGTTCCAGAAACTGTCGTGTATTTCTGACGAACTTCCTATTCCAGAACCCCCAGAAACGTTCACTTACGAATCAGATAATAGTGATACAGCGAGTTGTCAAGAAGATCAAGATCAAGAGATTCTGATTTCACACCCAGCACGTCATACCGCCAACTGCACAAAATAACCCAGTCAGAATAGGCATGATGACGGATTTTGAAATTCGCTTCTATAATGTAGATTCACGTCTACTGTTTCCGAAAATAACATTATTTCAGCAATAAAATAAGTTTTAACGCAAATTATGCATTTTTTTTCTATCTACTTTGAATTATGCGCGAAAACACTCGCAGGTGTCATGGCGTCGCTTGTGACGTTACACCTAGGTAAACGTAGGTAGGTAAATCAATCGAAGTTCAAGCGACACGGTGATGTTCACTGAGGCGTGACGTCATTCGCTCTGATTGGCATTTTAGTTAACATGGCCGAATGTAGTATTTTATACTTTTATTTTATTGAAAATATTATTAATCTCAATGTTTACATTAAAACTGGTTAATTTATTAGAATTCTTTCAACATATTTTTTTCTCTAAAATCATTTATTCTTTAATTCTTTGATACTGTCATCATGCCTATTAAACGATCTCGTGAGAGATCTAGAACTTCCGAAAAGTAAGGCAGAGTTACTAGGATCAAGACTGCAGCAGTGGAACCTATTAGAAAACGATGTTTCGGTGTGTTTTTCGTAAACGCCATAAAGGCCTAGCACCATTTTTTGACATGGAAAATAACTAGGTTTTCTGCAATAACATTAGCGGTTTATTGGCGGCTTTAAATATAAATTACAAGCCAGAGGAATGGAGATTGTTTATAGACAGTTCAACATTGAGTTTAAAGGCAGTACTATTGCATATTGGAAATATTCTACCGTCTATTCCTGTTGGATATGCAGTTCACATGAAAGAATCATACGACAATATGAAGTACCTATTGACAAGCATAAAATACGATGAGCACCAATGGCAGATCTGTGGCGACTTAAAGGTTGTTGCACTTTTACTTGGGTTGCAGCTAGGCTACACCAAGATTTGCTGTTTTTTGTGTGAATGGAACAGTCGGGCAAGGGCAGTTCATTACAAGAGACAAGACTGGCCCGTGCGACAATCATTAGAGCCAGGTCAAAAGAATGTACAACATATGCCATTGGTAGACTCCAAAAAGATTTTGTTGCCACCACTGCATATCAAATTAGGCCTGATGAAAAACTTTGTTACGGCACTGAATAGAGATGGGCCAGCTTTTCACTACCTACGTCAGAAATTCCCAAGGCTAAGTGAAGCAAAAATTAAAGAAAGTATTTTTGTTGGGCCACATATTCAAAATATGCTGAAAGACGAACATTTTGACAGCACTCTAACAGATATTGAAAAAAATGCTTGGAATGACTTTCGCCTCGTGGTCACTAATTTCTTGGGAAATAAAAAAGCTGACAATTACGTTACTCTTGTTGAAAATATGCTGTCATCGTTTCAAAAAATGGGTTGCAATATGTCTCTAAAGATCCATTTCCTACACTCACACCTGGACTTTTTTCCTGACAATTGCGGAGCACGCCGAACGATATATCGATATATCAACAATGGAGAAAAGGTTCCAGGGAAACTGGCATGCTTCCATGCTTGCCGACTACTGTTGGACTCTTGATAGAGATGCTCCAGAAACAATTCACAAAAGAATAGCAAAAAGACAGTGCATTTTGTGACTCTAAAAGTGTAAAAGTATCTATTTTTTATTATTTTATTAAAAATAAAATAAAAAAAAATTCTTGATAACTGCAACTAAGTTTTTAATTTCATTGTCATTTTTGTATTCACCGCCCCAAAATCAACAAAAAAATGCACTTTTCATACAAGATACAACAAATAAACTAAAATTTGTTGTCCAGTGTTATTGGTTTCCCTTCTGCGCGTTTAGAAGAAACAGTTCTTAAAAATCTGTCTCCAACCTACAAGGTCAAATCTTTTTAGGGCGCTAACATTTTTTTTTTAAATTCATATCCATTTACGAAAAATATGAATATCTAGGAAACCAGAAACTAAAATTTCGGCTCTTTTTGCTTGGAAGACTACAAGCGCGTTGTCAGAATTTTATTCAGGGTGCGGCAAAGCAAATAATTTCCCTATAATTTAAATAGAGATAGTGAAACTGGTAACATTGTTAATTTAATGCTGTGGAACATTAATTGACTTGTATCCAGGTCAATGGGAGAAAAACAAATGGTTATGGGCGCCGATTACTGTCTCAATAGTTATTTAGAGCTGATTTTTTATACGCTTTTCGATCTAAAATTATCATAATTAATAACAACAATAAATGTTCTATATTATACTAAACTAATAATATTTAGATTTTGATTCAAGCAAGAAAATTATTGAATAGTTATATGATTCTGAATTGAGCCCCAGACAATCGTTGGCCAACATTAGCGCTTTTCTGTTAAACGACAAGCGTACTATTGTCTATTTTTCTTCTACCCTATGGTCTTGAGTTGACTATTGTCTATTTTGTCGTTGTATTACAATGGTTTCCTAATTGTTCATTTATATCTTATTTTTAGTTTCTTTAGTTGTTGGCTTTTCTTTCAAGAATTTTTGGTTCGATTTAGTGTGGCTTTACTTGTATATTGTTTTGAGTACTGTGAAGAATGTTTTTTCTATATTTTATTCCTTTATTTTCTTGGTGAAACTATTGTTGCGTCATGTAACTTAACTGTCGTAGATGAATAACTGGACTGCTACACTATGGTATTAGTTGAAAATAATGTTTTCAAGTTAAAATAGTTCATATCTAGAGCTGTTTCGCCAAGCCATACGTACATCTATATCCCATGATCTTTTTTTATACAAGTGTCCCACATGGTCTAGCTTTATTATTTTGTTATTCAAATTATTTATTTGCAGAATAAATATTCCAGTACAGCTACAGATGGTAATGTTTTGTTAATATGAGTGAGCTTGGCCCCTGATTCATTCTATCAGTGTACGGATGTGCAAAATGATTGATCAAATTTCAGATTGTTGTATCCATGTCATTAGTACCTTGCAAATATTTGAAATTTTTTTTGGAAGGACTACAATGTATGGTAAAGCCTAATTATGTGAGCTTTTTTTTTAGACAGAGTAGTGTATAGACATGGTATTTTTGAAATTGCGAAAGTGCGATTTTTTTTAATTTAATTTTTTCTAAATTTTGAGGTTATCTGTGTTTTTAGTTACTGGGCAAAGAATATTGATGTCATAATGATTGTGGGTGTGATGACGATTTATAAGAACATTTTAGGGGTTATTAATCTAGTACCAAGTTTTGTGTAATAGTGCGCGCAAGATAAATCTGCGTGTGACTGGTGGTGTATGTACGTGTTGCCAGCTTACCTTAATCTTTTACCTTTGATAATGACTGTTTGACGTTCATACTAAAATAAAATTCTTAATGAGTGTAAATAGAGTGGATTTAAATTGTATCGATAAAAAAATAATCAAAACTGCAATTTAATTTTGTAAATCTTATTAATATTACAAGGGGCCTCAAAATAAACGATATTTGTTTGGAAATATCAACAAGCCTTTTATTTGTAATTAAAATTAGCAGAGCTACACAGTACACACAAAGGATGGCCATTAAGCGCGAGAGCGAGTGAGATGGCACTGCTGCTTACTCCTTTTAACTTTTATACCAGTATTGCCACCTTCAACACTCCCATGTAAAATTTAAAAGGATAACTTACAATTACTGGCTCACTAGCTATAACTACAATTTACTTAGTAAGTTATCTCTGAAAGTTACAAACATATTCTTAGGCAAAGCCTAAGAAAAACAAAACTTAATACCTAGGAAGTGATATACCGTTTGACAGACGACTTTTTTGTAGCATTTATTGGCAAATTGAAATTACAAGTTAATAAAGAGAAAATTAGATATGTTTTAGAATTTTTACACATTACAAGTAGTTTTGCAGCCCGACAATGCTTGACTGCATACATCTTCGATGACTAAACAAATAGTGGATGGACCTTGGCTGGGAAGTTTTAATGCATCCTCGATACAGTCCAGACATAGCACCTTTGGATTATCATAGTATAGACCAGGCATGGGCAATAGGGTGGAGTGATAATGTATGGAGTTTTGAAAAATTCTTTTTATTTTAACGGCATAGCGATAAAAAGTTGTCTTGTAATATATAAAATAAAAGCACAAAATTTCACCCACCAGTCATAACGTTTAGAGGTGCCCCAGAACAGCTGAATATTGAAAAAAAAAACTTTTTTTTCTCTTTTTTTCATTTATTGTAAAAATTAATTAGAAACATTAAAAAAACATATTTAAATATCAAATTGTTTTTTTGTATTGAAACTAGGCATTCGTTTACGCGAAAGTAATCTTGCCCTAATGAAACCATCTCGTTTATTTTCCCCACAAACTGCATTTGATGCTTCTGTCACCAACTTGATGCAGCGTTCTACGGCTTGGATGTGGCATGGAAAATCAATAATATTCTGACACATGCCGAGACCATTTTTGACTATGTCTTTCAAGATTTCATCGGACATATTTAAAGTAAGAGGTGGTTCCGTTATCTCAAAATCTCGCCACATAATAATGTCCGTATAATCTTTTGCATCGAAATTAAATGCAGGCACCTTAAACTTTCGAAGCCCTCGAACATTCTCTGATCTAATTTTTATAATTGTCTTCATATTGGCGTTCAAATAGCGACTAAGACTAATAGTTTGCCATAGGTGCTTGGCTCCGTTAATGCACGAAGAATTAGATTTTATTGTAAACCACATCGGTCCATAAACCCTCATCACGTACGTGGCTAATACTACTTACTTTTCTTCTGGGTCAGTTTTAGTGGCATACAACCTTAAAATTCGATTAGCTGTTGTTAGCCATCTGGAATGGTTAAGTTGTCCAATTTCCATATTAGCTAAATCAGAAGGAAATATACCAGTACTGATAGCAGTCATTACATCATAAAGATATTTTTGGTCGGTACTCAGGTCTCTTTGTAATTGCAGGTAATATTGTGGGTATAACGGTGAATTTGACTATCGGCATTGTATGACAATTTTGTAGTTGAGATCCGATGGCACCGGAAAAGCATTTGGGCCCTGTAGTTTTGCCATCTAAATGTAACAACAAATGTCGCAGTGGTAATTCGTTAGAATGTAATTGGCAAATAAACCACTGCAATGGTCTGTTTAGTTCTTCTTCCATCAGACAAATAACACCACCTTTGAAACCTGTATTCACCACTGTTCCATCGCAGCCAATTACAGCTATTTCACTCAGTTTTACGGACTTAGATTTCAAGTGATTTATCATAGTATCTTTTATACCTTTAGCAGTTCCCGACTCACACGTGACGTGCCCAAAATAGTTGCTTCCTGGTTCCGATAATATCACATAATGATCTTCTATGACCCGTTTTCTGTAAAATTTCCCTTCTTTCTCAATACGAACCAAAGTTTTATCTTTTCTCCCATCAAAATACATACCACGAATAATTTTCTTGCAGTCAGATTCTTGTAAAGTTGATCTGACTTTAGTTCGTTCACGGCGCAACTTTGAACGATCAATAACAAGACTTGGATCGTTAGATGAAATAATGCCAACATCCTTTAAGACAGAAGAAGCTATAATGGCAGCGGCTCTATCCGAAACTCCAGTACGATCACAGGCAAGGGCTAAAGATGGTAAATTCAGTCTCTTTTTTTTTTGAGGTGGCGAAGCTTTGTGTTTCAACTGTTCCGGGTTTTCATACTGAGGACTAGAAGATGGCACAAGTAAACTATCGCATGAGCTGCTGCTTTCGCTTGGCAAGTTATCAGTCAAAGAACGAGAACAACAAGGTTTATCAAAATAGTTTACCTCTCTGTTACGCGATAAACTTTTTTCATTTCTCTCTTGTTTTTTCTTATTTTTTACAGTTGCAACCACATCCACACCGCCTATCATCATTTTTCTGCTCGTTCTTTGATCTAGTAAGAAATTTACTTCCTCCTTGGGAACACGACTACCTTTAACACAGTTACAATTCGAGATAACTTTGCATTTGCAGCTGCAAATATCAAACAAGCTATGGGATTCTGATATAAATTTATTAATGTTTTCTTGGTATTTAATGTTCGTTTGACGGCCTTTATATGGTTTCATTAAGCGTCTGTATTTGTCGTGATAAGAGCGAATCAATTGTAGAATTCTTTTTACACTTACAGTTGGCAGCGACGATTTTTGCCATATTTCTAAAACTTCTTGAGCCAATATTTCGGATATTTCATGAACTGTTGGCTCTTTTGTTGTTTTATCGGGCTTTAATTCATGTTTGATAAAAAGATAATTTTTCATTACGTCGTTATAAGTTGGTAACTGAGAAACAGGTAACTTTTCTGGCAAACCAAACACAGGACAGCTCGTCATTTGTCGTGTTTTAACTTGAGACATATTTCTGTAATCAAGACAAAGAATATAAACAATAGTACAAAAGTTATGAACAAAACTGCGAGTAATAAAGATGAAAAATATTACTTACTTTAAATATCGCGTTCCCAGGGGTATATTTCGATGCGTCAAGTACTTAGGTGCACGACAAAAAAGTGAACTCTTGTACGCGCGCGAGTTGACTAAATGTCATTCCGTTGGTGTGAGAGAGCGAAATGTAAAATACCCCTCCCCGCACCCCGTTTACCTACCGATCAGAACACGTACGTTTCAAGTTCAATTTTGTTTATTTTATACTAATAAAGCATCGCTTAGGATGTGGTTCAGCGTTTATAGAATGTTTGCGATTTCATGAGATTTGGTTAAATTATTCAAAAATTTATGATGATGGGGGCACCTCTAAACATAGCGTAAGCGAATTGAGTTTTATTGTGTTTAGTTATGACCTATAATAGCAACTTTTAACAGGTATGCTGAAGCAAAAATAAATAAAAAAGAAAATCGCTCCACCGTAATGGGCAACCTTTGGGAAATCGCGAGCTAAACTGTCAGACGTTCATAATATCGCGGGCCGTAGGTAATAGTTGTGTATACAAAAAAAAACGTTTATCTTATTTTATGCGTTTATTTAGTAAGCCAAAGTTACAATGTGATCTTAATAGTGTATTTATTTATTTATTATTATTAACATTAATGGGAAGCTTGTACTTGAACTTGAGCAACAAGATTATTAATGTCGGGATCAATCCCACTAATACACAGGCGCAAAGTATTTTGCAAATTTTCATCAGTAAGCCTAGTTCGACACTTCAATTTATTGGTTTTCATCACTGAAAAAAATTGTTCACATTTATATGTGCTTCCAAATGCGCAAATCAGTTTTCTTGCAAATGCTCTCAGATTTTTTCAACCTATTTCAACCTTTTTTCAACAAGGTATGCCCTGTACTCGTAAAAGTCACTCAGCGTGACATTTTCAAATTTCGACTTCAATAGTATGTCTTCTTGTAGCTCAATCAGCTCCATTTGCAGGTGTGCTGGGGCCTTTCCTACGTCACATTTTGTCGGAGTAGCAAATAGGTTAAAGCTGCTATCCATGTTCTTAAAGTCGGGAAATCTATTTGAAAATTTCTCCGACAGTGATATCAGTTCTTCAGCAAATTGAGCATGAGCAATATTTTCATGACGGGATAGAGTTGAAAAATGGTAACAGTTTCCAGACCGCATTCGTGTTTAACACAAACAAATTTTGTTCTGGAACGCTTTTAAATGGCTGTACAATTCGTTCACCACCTGACCTTGTTTTTGTAGTTTCAAATTTAAATCGTTTAAATTAGAGATGCCACGAATATTCGGCTACTATTCGGTATTCGGCCTATTCGGCCACTTTTTTTGGTATTCGGTATTCGGCCGAATAATGCGTACTATTCGGCCGAATACCGAATACCAAATCATGAAAAAAAAGACACGTCATATTACTCAAGATTATATGTATTCATTACCAAATTACAATACTTTAGTAAGTAAAATTGATCAGTGGTAAGTTGTGATGAATAAAAACAAGCTTTTCAGCATTTGTTGAAAGCAAACGATTACGCTTTTCGTCGTAAATGATACCAGCTTCAGAAAATAACCTCTCACTATATACGCTACTCCCAGGAGACGAAAGATAAACTTTAGCAAATTTCGAGAGGTTTGGGTATTGTTTTTCGTTTGCTGACCACCACTTGTAAGGATCAGCCGTCCGATCTAGGCGAATTGTTTTCAAATAAAAATCCAACTCATTTGCCACAGCATTCTTCTCCAAATCCTCGTCATTACCATGTCGCATATGTTCTGTAGCGACTTCCTCAAAGCAGTTCCAGAAACTGTCGTGTATTTCAATAGTCTTATCATTTTCATTCAAGTTTATTTTTTTACGAAGTGGAGAAGAATCGTCATCGGTACTACTAGAAGTACTACATTCATTACAATTTATTTTAAGAGCTTCTAGAAGAATTTTTTGTCTTGCTCTTTCTATCTGAACCAATCCTAGGAAACTTGTTTTGAATCGTGGATCAAGAAAAGTAGCAACCAGATATTTGTTGTTTTCATCAAAGTTGAATCGCTTTTCAAGTTGCAGTTGCAGTGAAGATCTCATTGTCACTAAATTTGGTACTCTCTCAGCTGTCTCTGCCTTTCCCAGATATTTTAACAAAGTAACTGCATGGGGAATCACTTCAGAGATGCAGGAGATACCTGAGCTAGTTATTTTTGTAACCTCTTCGAATGGTTTGAGGAGTTTGATACATTGTTCCATTAATTCCCATTGAGCATGTGTTAGATTGTTTAAAGTTTCGTGATCTGTTATGTACAAGGAGACAGCTCGCTTTTGTTCTAATAATCGCTCCATTAAATAATACGTAGAATTCCAGCGTGTGCTCACATCTTGTACTAGTTGGCGGTTTGGCAAGTTAATTTCTTGTTGAATGGATTTAAGTTTTTGCTCTGCTAAGCCAGAATGGTTAAAATGGGTAACAATTCGTCTCGCAGCAGCTACCATCTGTAGTACTTCTGGTTGAGATTTTAGCGACTCCTCTATAGCTCGCTGCGATGAATGGATAAAGCACCTGCCTGAATCATATCCTGCATCTCGCACACCTTTTATCATATTAGCCCCACTATCATGGACAAGTAAATGGATCTTGCATTGAGGAATATTCCATCTTTCTGTAATAGCATTGAGTTCTTTTGCAATATTGATACCAGAATGTGAGCCGGGAAACGGTTTCATAGCTAAAACGCCATGTTCCAGAATGAACTCTGGAGATATCCAGTGCGCAGTGAAGCTCAAAAAACTCTCGTTATTGTGCTGGCATGTCCAAATATCAGATGTCACTGATAGTGCTGCTGCCTGCGAAATACTGGCTTCTATTTTAGACCAAATTCTGTTGTATATATCAGGAACAACTTTCTCGGTCATGTAAGTGCGACCAGGTACTCTGTAATGGGGCACAGCGTTTGCCATAAGCCTGTGAAAGCCGACTCGTTCAACAAGTGACAATGGTTCGTTGTCTAAAGCAATCATCTCACCAATCAAGTAATGATATTTTATTGATTTCGGATCATTAATATCCCAGAGCAATTTCCTGTCAGATGTTTCCTTCAGGGTTAGCTGTCGTTCTCTTGGTCTGGACGTTCCTTGTACTGCTGGTATCTTGGAATCGGTGGAAGTAGAAGTACCGCCCTTATTGCTGCCACTTCTCAAGGGAACATCAGTTAAAGTAGAGTACTGCTCAGCATGTTTGGTTCTAAGATGATTTTTTAAAGAAGTTGTAGCTGTAAATAAAAAAAAAGAAAATTAATTACAATTATCTGAGTTATACTAACATTTACTATCCACTATAAAACGAAACTTTAGTTAAAGATGGCTTAGTTATTTAATTTAAACGCATATTTAGTTTTACGAGCGATCGCCCAAAGTTTGAAAAAAATTGTAATTAAAAAAATATCTTTCTGCTCTTTTCCTTCCTATAAATTGTCGCACACTCCTCCGTTCCCGCAGTATTTTTAAAAAGGGATCCAACCAAAGTTTTCGCTTAGCGTATTATATTACATATTAATTAATTACGATTTACTTATTTTATTTCCCTTGTCTGTCTTTAATTTTCTTTTACTTGTAGGTACTTACATACGTATTAAATTAACTTAAGGTTTTACTTACTAGCTTTCTTTCCTTCTCCACCTCTTGAGATCTTGCTGTTACACAACAAACATTCGGCCACTTTATTATTTTCACTACAAATCTCATAATATTTCCATATGGGTGATTTTTTATTAACTGGTGTCATTTTATAAATCTTTTGACGAACAAACAATTGAATAAGAACTAACGAACGAACGTCTCTGCAAAATAGTAATGTTTTATGTATTATTATTTATAATAATCTGACAAAGCGTGCCGTGACGTGATTTACTCGCAATTGAATGAAACAAAAAACGAAAACCGCCGCTCGCCCGCGCTCCCGTCAGTGCAGCCAGAACGCGCGTAAAGCATACCCCCCCCCCCCACTTTGTGACTCTTTACCATTCTTGTTTACGCGCTCGACAAGCATGTATTTTGTGCCGAATATTCGGCGGCCGAATATTCGGCGCTTCGGCCGACAGCGTTGCCGAATATTCGGTATTCGGCCAAATCACTATTCGTGGCAACTCTAGTTTAAATGTCCCGTGACGTCCACCAGAAATGCCAAGTCACACACCCATTTTGGATCACTGACTTCAGGCAGTGGTTTTTCTTTGATTTCCATAAAATCGGCTATTTCTTGTCTGAGGTCGTAAAATCTTTTTAACATTTTGCCTTTGTTTAGGCACCTTACTTAATAGTAAGTCACATCATCGTGTTCTGAAAAGAGGTCATACAAAAATGCTTAGAACTGGCGATGGTTAAGCGCACGGGATCGTATAAAATTGATGCTCTTTACAACCACATTCATAACATTTTGCAATCTGATGGACTTGGAACATAAGTTTTGTTGGTGGATAATGCAATGGAGGATTATGAAATCTTCTTTTTCCACGTTCAGCTCAGTTGCTTTTTGTTTCGAAATGCCGCAAACAGTGCAAACCCCAACCAATTGACACCACTGCAAACCATACTGATCGATAGCAGCTCGAACCTCATCAAAAATGTCCAGTAGTAGTCCTTTTTAGCGGTTGTAGCGCCAGCAATTCTTCAGTTACATTAAAATCTTTATCTACACCTCGTAGGAAAATAGCTAATTGGCCTGTATCAGACAAGTCAATGCTCTCGTCCAAAGCAATCGAAAACGCTTGAAATTCTGTCACACGATCAATCAACCTTTTCTTGATATCTTCAGCCATCATATCAATACGTCGAACAACAGTACGTCTTGACAAACTTATTTTCTCGAACTCTTTTTTCTTCTCCGTACATAGAATATCTGCAATTTCTAAGAGGCACTGTTTGACAAATTCTCCTTCAGCAAATGGCTTCGATGACTTTACTATTTTTGAACTGGCTATGAAGCTAGCTTTCACAACACTGTCCAGTTGTGTCCTTTGTTTATGAAACATTTGTTACTGTTTGTTCAAACCAGTGATTAACTTTTGATATTTTTCTTTTCGTGACTGACCCACGAGTTTATGCTGAGCAATATGTTTACTGGAATAATGCCGTTTCATATTGTATTCTTTTAAAACTGATATAGATTCATTGCACAACAAGCAGATTGGCTTACCACTGTACATTATGAAAAAGTATTCATCAGTCCATTTTTCTTGAAATTGGCGACATTCTGAGTCGACTTTTCGTTTTTTTAACACCAAATATTCTTCCAGGAGCCTTCTGAACTAAGAGTCACAAAACTGAAAACTATCGCAATGCAACGTGACGAGCAGTGCAATCACTTGAAAAACAATAATGACCTAACGTTCATTCATGTCCGGCCGGCCGGCACAACCCCACGCGCACAGCCTCCCTCAGTTTCTTTTTCATCCTGCGCGCCTGGCATCTATACCTACGTCTTTATCGCTACGATGAAATTCCAAGAAATCCATTCAAGTGCTTTGGTTGCGTACTTGCCTATTATTTTGCACTTGATGTAATCGCTTTGGGCGGAATAAGTAAAAGGATCTAATTCTCAGTGAAATTTGACTCAAATGGTTCGAATGTTCGGCGGGCCCGATAAAAAGCTGTAACGGGCCGTATCCGGCCCGCGGGCCGGACGTTGCCCATATATGGTATAGACCCTATAGTATGGTAACAATACTATATAATTTATAATGTTATTTGTTACAAACTAGATTTATAATTCCTTCATTAATACTTACCGCTTGCAGTGTCAACTATCTCTATTATTTCAGAGGATTGAGAGTTGCTTGAGATTGAGATTCTGGATGGTGATTTAGCCAGAGATAGATCAACATAAGCCTTCGCAACAGAGGCACTCCGCGATAACGCGCCTATTTCTTCAGTGTCAAATATCTCTATTATTTCAGGGGATTGAGAGTTGCTTGAGATTGAGATTCTGGATGGTGATTTAGCCAGAGATAGATCAACATAAGCCTTCGCAACAGAGGCACTCCGCGATAACGCGCCTATTTCTTCAGTGTCAAATATCTCTATTATTTCAGGGGATTGAGAGTTGCTCTTCCAGTGACGTTTGGGTACCATCAAGGTACCATCAATCGGCGAGTATGCTGCGGGAGAATTTGAAAGATAAGCACAAAGTTTTGTTTTTACACATTTATTTAGGTTTATCACCTTATCTTACATTAAAAATTACACATTTACATAATATATAAGTATGTACAGTAGAGACTCGATTAACCAACCGGACTAACTGCTGTTGTAAACTTATAGGAAAAAAGCAACTTATAGGTAAATACTATAAAATAATGGTAGGTATTCGTGTTGTCATTGTGCTATCAAATGTATGTGAACATTGAATATTCGACAGTGGGCATTTCGCTAAGAAACCTTTATTTTATTCTTATTTCAAAGAATATTCATAAAATTACCAAAAACCACAATGTATTCAATTTCTGCTAAAAGCATATTTTCCGGTTTTTCCGTCGCTTTTCGATGACTACTCCCCTCTCTACATATACTTCATATTAAATACAAGCCATTTCAAAATATAATCGATGATCTTGTTGATAAAATTTCTGATATTGTACCAGTACCTACTAGTACCAACCCCTTGTTATGGCCGGTTTCACCTTCTTTTAAACATTCAATTACATTTATTTCCGGTGGCGGTTGGCAGTCCTAGTTGAACATCGCTATAGAATGTTAGTTGAACACGTACTAAATGAAATGACATTCCATTCCCGTTAAAATAAATAATGCAAGTGTATTAATATTAAAATAAATAATTGATATGTAAGGGTATCAGCTAATTGGTACTTTGTGTTTACATAAGAAACATGGATGCAACCATCGTTAAACTTCTCTCTTATATAATGCAATCTGAGTTCAAAATGTTTAGACCTTTTATGTAAACTTTCACTCTTAATTAACTTAATTGTACTTTGATTATCAATTTTTAAAGTTATACCTTTTTCATAGTCGATACCCAACCCGAGTAACAAATTTTTAAACCAAACAATCTCTTTTACAGCGCTACATGCAGCACTATATTCTGCTTCGCAGGTAGAGAGTGCAATCAGACTCTGTTTCTGACTATTCCATGTTACAACGCTATCAACGCTATCATGAGAATCAAATGACCACTTATCGATTTTCTAGTATCTGAATCATTGGCAAAATCAGAGTCTGAATAAGCCTCAATTTTTTTAAGTTTCTCACAAAATTTATACGAGATACCATAAGTTTTAGTACCCTTTAAATATTTTATAACACGCTTGACAGCCTCCCAATGAGTCTGGTTATAATTACTCAAGTACCTGCTTAGTGCATTTACAATATAGCTTATATCAGGTCTACTAACAATCGCTACATACAACAAGGCACCTACCGCCTGTCTGTAAGGTAAGGTTTTACAAACTTCTGTTTCTGTAACTTTACATAACTTGACACATGGGTCAGCTGGTATACATACTTCATGAGCGTTCTCAAAATGCAAATGACGCCTTTGTCACTTCACCTTTACTTCACTTCACCACTTCAAATCACTTCACCTTTGTTCGCAGAACGAAACAAGAGTCTGTACAGATTATTGGAATTGTCTTTCTTCGCTAAAGCTACAAGAAGTCCATCACTGTTGTAAATTTTTGCATTTTCGTGTTCTTTATTAACAATAAATCCTTTTGAGGTTAGAACGCGTTCCGATAGTAAGTTTCGACATAGTTTTGGCACGTAAATAGCGTTTTCGATGGTGGACTCATACCACTGTCCGTTCACGTATTTTTCAATAGCCACAGTTCCACGTCCACAAACTTCTAGTTCGGAACCGTTTCCCAATCGAACACTCGATTTCAAAGACTCAAATTTAGTAAACATTTCACGTAAGTAGCACATATGCACAGAAGCGCCGCTGTCTAAGATCCAAGAACAGTCTAGATCATGAAGATTTACTTCGTTGTCTACTACAAACGCCGATTTTTGTGATGAAGATGATGAATGAGTCCTGTTTTCACTCACTTTACAGTCACGGGCAAAGTGACCTCTTTTATGACACTTAAAGCACTTAAAGCGGGTTTTCGTGTCGTTCGTGACCTAGTTTTTCTTATGTGTGGTTACAAGGGCAGTGACTTCTTCTCGTTCGGAACTTTCTTCATCTATGAGTCGTGCAGTCAAGTTTAATAGCGTTTGTTTATCTTTGTCAAGTGACAGCCATGCCTGGCGGAGACTTTTGTACCGCTCTGGCAAACAACCCAGTATTTTGATCACTACACTTAGTTCACTGATGGATTCGCCGGCGTCTTTCAACTGTTGCGAAATATTTTCGATCCGCGCGATGAACATTGCGATAGATTCGCCATCTTCCATTTTTATTGTATGAAATTTTTCATGCAAAAGTAGTTTCGTATTTTCAGACTTTTGTTCGTAAATTGCATCTACCTTGCAAATAACTGCGTGAGTCGTCTCACAGCTTTCAATCAGACATATTTGTGTTGTTTCCATGGCAGACGTGACGATGAACATTGCTTGCGCGTCATTTTGTAGCCATTTTTCATTTTGTCCCTTGATATTTATTTCTTCAATGTGCTTTATAAGTCCTTTTGCTCTCAACGCACACTTTATCTGGAACTTCCACTGACGATACGCAGTGCCATCGAATCGTTTTATTGCCGAATCGAACCGCATTGCTTCCATTTTTCACTCTGTACGAATTGTATGTGATGGCGAACACACCGCCGACACACCGGAACAAACCTTCTTCGTATTCGAAATCTGTTGAAATCGTCGTGATCCTCGTCCTTATCACGTGAATACCTGGGCCCATAACCTATTAATATTACATGGGGCCTCAAAATAAACGATATTTGTTTGAAAATATCAACAAGCCTTTTAAAATCTTCTTGTAATTTACTCAGGAGCGATTTTACAGTAACCACTTGTTTCTCAACTAAATGAAAGTCATGTATTTTTCGTCGAATCAATTGATAATCAAAATCATCTAGTTGTAGGCTGTGAATTTTTTTTGGGCGTCCTTTTTTGGGCGTACTGAACGTAGGGCCTGTACTTGTTGAAGCACCGTGAGATGATTCGCTCTCTTTTAAAATCCTAGAAATTGGATCTAGAAACCTAGATCCTGATCCTAGACTGGCATTTGTAGAAATGCCAGTCGCTTGGCATGTCCGTTTAATAATTTGCTGAAAATAGTCTTTATTAAAAACTTGATTCTTGACTTCTTGTGCTTCTTTTTCCATAAACCGGTGAACATTTACAATAATTTCTCTCGTTTGACTCTTCAAAGGCCGCCCTCTTTTAAGAGAAGTCATAATAAATATCAGTAACCACTTTATTTGCCACTAAGTGTAATTATCGTCGAGACACGTAAATTCAGTCTGCAATCTGAGAGTCGACTGATGGACAAGATGGCGCCCGACGCACGACACGACCGGCCGCCATTTACCGCGAAATCGATCGACCAATAATGGCGCAAGATTTCAGCGCGCGAAATATTCCACATTGCCATTAGTGGAATGATGTTTACCGCGCTCCTAAAATGTGTCTACTGCGCAGGTACATTGGTGAGACTTATTTTCATGGTATTATTGTACCAAGTTTTGTGTAATAGTGCGCGCAAGATAAGTCTGCGTGCGACTGGTGGCGTATGTACGTGTTGCCAGCTTACCTTAATCTTTTACCTTTGATAATGACTGTTTGACGTTCATACTAAAAAAAATTCTTAATGAGTGTAAATAGAGTGGATTTAAATTGAAGGGTACAGGGGAAAAACATGCAAAGTTACTAAGACAATGAACTGAGAAATTGTTAAATTTATATTTTGATCCTTGATAAAAGGTACATCAAAGCTTGAAATAAAACAAATATATATAATTTATAAAGAAAAAATATATTTTTTCGATCTTTACTACAGAATAAAAACCATTTTGCTTGTATTTAATGAGCTAGCAGAAAAATAGTGAACTGACTCAGAAAATACAGGAAATAAATATGCAATGTCCATGGAATTGTTACTGTTTATGTATCATTATATTTAATTTTTATCTTTGAGAAGTATTGCTTAGCTCTTGGTCCACAAAACTTTGAAAGGGCCTGGATATCCATAAATTTCGCCTTTGAAACTGGAAGGCTCTCATTGTATGACTGTTCTGGCAGTAAAAACTCTGAGACACCAATCATAGGAGAGTAATCACGGGACTTTTTTTTAGGTCCCATGAGAATAGATGAACTCCAAATGGAATTATAGTGTTCTCTATGAAAAAATAATCTTGGATGATCCTTTTCAACCTTGATTTCTCTTATAGGTCGAGATAAAAAAGGACATGCCTTCTTATACATGGGTGACAGAAATGTTGTCCATTTTCTGACAAGTGGTTGATCAACTTCAATCACATGAAAGGGGGATGGCTTCTGTCTAGCATTACAAATCACTTTTATCCAGTCCTCAGGCGTTTCACAGGGTGATTTCTGATTTATGCAACCCATATTTCTGTCACACTCTAAATATGAGTCTAATTTTGATGACATCCAAGCGTTTTGTATTGTGTACAACATAATGCATAAAACGAAACACAGTATAGTTCTTATTTTGCCCACCGCAAGAATCACAGAATATCACAAGCTCCCGGGTATTTACATCAAGCATATTAAATAAATAGTGATGAAGAAATGAACATACTTCATCAGATCCTTTTTTTGCTATTGTTTCTGGGTAGCAGAAGAAATATGATTTAGATGTAGATAGTTCATGGATGTTAAAAAGATTTAAAGTTAATTGTCTTCTTTTATAATAAACATCATTTGTTGTAATGTTCGGCATGCTTAAATTTTTTTGAAAGTCCATTGCAATAGCTTCTCTCAGAGAAGATGACTGACACTGAATCCTAGTTTGTCTTTTTTCGTTGATAGCCTTTATTGCCTTTATTGCTTTGTTGATAGCACTTGCCTTTATTTTATGTAACTTATTATCATTTTCTAACTTTTTTATTTCTTTTTCAATATCTCTTTTTTCAGCCTCATTGGCATTCTTCAGATTTACTTTGAGAGCCTTTGTCTTAGCCAAAAATTCATCACAAGTACTGCATGTATCACTTCTTGGATATCCAAATCCTATGTTGAAGTTATTTACGAATATAGATCGATATGTTTCGTAGGATAATTGATTTTTGTCTTCGAACATATCATACATTTTTTTGACATTCAACTCTTCTGGTAAATAAATTTTTGAGCTATCATGTAAGCTGTAATGACTTTTTCTTCCACGAAATGACCGTATATGATTCATGACCTTAGATTTAAATGCTGAGCTTAGTTTTTTTGGACGGGTACTATGTTTACCTCGCATGTCGGTTGGGGCTTTACCTGTTGTACGTAACGATTTCTTTATTGTACATATTCTTTGCCTTGTTACTCCATGTATAGCAATAAATGCAGAGGCACATACTGGCACATCAAGCTGCTGGGTTTCGTCCACAAGTCTCACTCTATATGCGTAATTTGCTGTATGTAACTTAGCTTCAGACTCTTCTTTTCTAGGTCGTCTTCTTTGAATTTCCAATACACTTATTAGACCAGATAAATAAAGGTCTTGCTCATCCTTTGAAGACAATAAGTTGAAATATTTCAGAATTCTAGCCCTCTGTTCCTCATTGACAACTTCAAAACACTTGTATCTCTTGCAATTACAATTTAGACCAGTTTCATGACTTTGAAGTCTAATTTTCTTGTTAACATCCAACATTCGACCGTAAAGTTTACGTTTTTTGGTAGGTTGCTTCAGATTAACATTGTATTCTTCTTCCGATGACATTTTTTAATAAATAATATACCTTGAACTATTTTATTAAGTAAATAATAATTGTCTTGACTGACATACAACGCACAACAAAACAAATGAGAGAAATAACCTCAAAAACTCGAACAGCTGTAATAGTCAAACCGGCAACCATGGACAATGCTTATTTTATTCCTTTACGCCCATGACCTTGCTTGTTAATGCACTGTATCTGTATTTTCCTACGAAGATTTCTCGGTGACTCTGCATGTTACTGCAATGTGTGTTTTGGCGTTTTGTTCTACCACATTAGTACTATAAAATCGTATTGCCAGTTCAAAAAACATAAAAATGTGACATCGCATGTTTTTCCCCTGTACCCAATTGTATTGGGTTCAATTGTATCGATAAAAAAATAATCAAAACTGCAATTTAATTTTGTAAATCTTTTATTGAATATCTATTTGTTGATATAAATTTGGCATAGCAGTGGTCTTCCAATGAGTTAACGCCTTCCATTCCAATATCTTCTGAAACAAATGAATGAAACAACCATTGTTTTTTAACAAATATAATTTATTTGTAAACATATTTAATGCACTTTATTAGTTCCTCAAAGGGATCCAATTTATTTAACATAATTTCTCTCTTCCACAAATACTCTATCAACCAATTTGTGAAGTCACCTTTATAATTGTCTTTATTAAATCTCCTTTTTAAACCTTGCCAGTGACCTTCTATCCTTTGAGTGTGTGTCCCATCTGGTGCCACAAAGCGGTTCTCAGGATCACTATGGTTACATTTTTTATGGATGTAACCATGTTCAGGCAAACAATTGTATGCCCTCCAGGAATCGGTATGTACAATATAATTGAACCTACCTTGACATGTTTTTTTATTAGTGGCACCAGTACATCAGTTGTCCTTCTATTACCGGGACACACCTCTAACCTCAAATCATCACTATTATTAGCAATCATGCCGATTAATTTGAATTCATCAATTTGAATTTGGATTCATCAATTTGAACAATACAGTTGGTGTCACCGATTTTTTCTTTTTCAATTTGATTGTCTAAATGATACACACTTACTACTTCACTACAATAATTGTACCAATCTACGATAGTTTTATGGAATAATACAGTCTCCCTATCTTCTGCGCAGTACTCTTTTTGTACCACGTCATAGGAGTAACTATTGCAAAAACAATACATCAATTCGAACACTACTGGAAGTGGTAGATGCACATTTTCGAACCATGTTCCTTTTACACGGGAAGTGTATTTTGTTCTGCAGTTACTTTTTCTGCATCTGTATACGCCAAATTGACAAGAACTGTAGTCCAAATACATTGGCTTATGATAATTGCATATCATGATCTTGGATATCAATTCTCTTTCTTCTGCAGATTCAATGCACTGCCGTTTTGTTCCAAGTTTTTGTATCACTCGTCTTAAGTTCCAGAGTGAGTGAACTTCTTCAGCATACAAGTGTTTACGCCTGTAACAAAATGAGATATTGATATGAATAAAGTGCCTTGGGATGAGCTTACAGGGATGGACTAATACTGCTGATAAGGAAGCACTTTAGAAAGGGGAAACTCACCAATTTCTGTGATTCAACTGAAGGTGATAAAAGGACAGATTCGGGTCTGGCGCTAGCTTGGCTTGCGCGTTGTGGTCACAAGACAAACCTAACCTAAGCCATCAGAGTCAGAGTGCTCTGAATATAATATAAGGCCAGATTCGTATTTGGCGCTTCGCCGGCCGCTACCGCGGCACGCTCGCTTCGCTCGCTCGGCTCGCGCGTTGTATTCACAAGACAAACCTAACCTAACCCAGCAGTCGGAGTGCTCAGAACATGATAACAGGCCGGATTCGGATTTGGCGCTTCACCAGCCGCTATCGCGGCACGCTCGCTTCGCTCGCTCGGTTCGCGCGTTGTGTTCACAAGACAAACCTAACTCAGCAGACGGAGTGCTCAAAAGATATTAAAACGCCAGGTTCGGATCTAGCGCTTCACCGGCCGCTGCCTCGGCACGCTCGCTACGCTCCCTCGGCTCGCGCGTTGTGTTCGCAAGACAAACCTAACCTAACCCAGCATAAAAGGCCCAGATTCTAATCTGGAGCTTACAATTTAAATTACATCAAATACCAATAATAATGAAAACTATTTTATAAATAAACAATTGAAAAATTATGTTACCTGTTCTAAATGCCAGATAAATTAGAGCTATGTGGAATGGTAGACGGCCCAGGTGTCTGCTCATCTTCAATTACGTTAGCAAGCGGCTCCTCACTTCCAGACTCAGCAGAAGTCGCGAACACAAACGGCTCATTAGAGTCCAACGTTTGGTCACACATATGGCTTCCAATCCCGCAGGCCCTTGCGGGATCTCGGTATAAGCGGGATCAAAAATTTTCAATGGTGCGGGATCTCGGGATAACGGGATCCCGCATTTTTCGATAAAAGTGGTTAAAAGTAAGTAATGAAACAAAGCACGCTTAGTTTTAAATATTTATTAGAACCAGTACAAAAAAATTAAGAAGTTACAGGAAATTCACTTCACATTTTGGAAGTGTTTTCGGAGGAAACACAACATTCCCAACGTGTCGTCAGCCAAGCTACTTCGTATCTTGTTGGCAAGATAACCGGCAGCAGAGAACGCCCGCAGGTACTACAGACTTTAGGGCATTGTGTGCTAACGTTAAATATTTACCCATCGACCCTCCTGATTCATAGTCATCTCTTTCTTTATGATGGTTTCGATTAGATGAATTCGAGCGGGCGATGGACAAATACTTGTCATGGCGGAGTTTAAAGTTTGCTCTAGTTCCTCTTGTAATGTCAAAACTGGAGTAGCCGTGTTCTCTTGCAAGTTAGCAGCATCAACAGCTTGACTCTGAAGATTCTTTTCAGCCACAACAGAAAGGGCCACTTCATCATCATCGACTTCGTTGGACGCAGCTGAGGAACTTGGGTTGAGGGATAATGCATTATACTTCATTTTCTGGACTAACTCCTTAATGTCCCTTCGAATCACACTTTTTGGTGGCAAACTAAACGTTTCATCAACTTCAGAGGCATGGTAGGCAACTGGATTTTGTAAGTAAATTAGAACTGCAGTCATATCTGTTCGTCTTTCTGTTATACGTCGTCGTAAAGATTCAGCTAACTCTTTGGCCAGCGTAGAGTTACGATTTTCTTTTAATTTAGTAATCATAAACTTCAAAGTAGTTTCCGCCGTTAGAAGATTAGCGTCTTGACGGCAAAGAACCTCTACAGCCAACTTTACAGGTTTAAGCATGCGTTCCAAGTTAGAAAGTGATTCCAGTTCATGTTCTGAAAAGCAGTAGTCATTATTTGTTCAAAGTCCAATATCAATAAGAGTTTTAGCAACACATAGTTTCAGTCTGTTAAAAGATTCAATGATATTATACAAACTGCTCCATCTAGTCTTACAATCTCTCATCAACTCAATTTTCCTTCCGAATTCCTTCTGCACGTAATCCTGTAGTTTGTCATTTTTGGTAGGTGAGCCTTTAAACAAAATGACGACTTTCCGTACTTTCTTGATTGGCTCTCTAAAATTTGGGGATAATTCAACTTCTTCATTAGAGGATGGTGAGATAATAAAACCTTCATGTTGTTCGGTCTCCTTTTCAATTTCCTCTTCCTTCTCCTCATCATCACAGATTTCGTTAGAATTTTCGGACTCAGATTTTTTATTATTGTATATAACATCTAATATACCCAACTGCAGGCAATGGGCGTAACAGAGTTGATGAAAAGGCATAATTAGTTTTCCAACCTTCACCATTATGGCCGCACCGTCCGTTGTTACAGCAACGATATCTTTATCTAAATCGAGATCGTGTTCACTTAGCTTCTTCTTTAATATCTCAATACATATTATAGCTGGCATACTCCCATTAATTCTAACAAGTCCCAGATTCCAGAACATATTACGATCATTTGCGAAAGTGTGAATGTTAATGTTCATATATCTCCGGTTGCCAGTAGACGTCCATTCATCGAACATTAGGGAAAAACTGTAGTCACTTTTTTTTAATTCAGCGAGATCTCGTATAATTTTCTTTTTAATGGTCATACCGTAGTTCATGATCATCATTCGAATAGTGGTTGAAGAAGTAGGGAGAACATGTCCTTTACTCTTAAAAAGTTCTCGTAAATCCGCCGATGTTACGAAAACACTTAAAGGAGGCCCATCTTTTGCCGCCATACGGGCTACTCTTTCCTCCATCGAACAGCCTTTATTATCTTTAATAACTGAAAAATGATATGTGATCTTAGCTTTTTTTGGCAATGAACCTGAAGGCAAATCCGCTGTCTTCTCAGTGGATGTGTATGCCGTTGTGGTACTTGTGGTAGCACCGGTACTAGTGGCATCCGAACTTTCTTGACTCACAGACAAATCTTCGATTCCATGTTTAGCTTTCATATGAACATGTAGTCCCTTCGTAGATCTTGCTGTAGTCTTTAGAATCGCCTTGCACAACAAACACTTTGCAGTTAGATTGTCCTCAGACTTATGAAAATACTTCCAGATTTTATTAGTAGAAGAAAATGTTTTGTACCGTACTGTATCTGAATTAGACATGTTCAAATCGATATTTAGTTATTTTTAATTAGTATTGAAGTAGAAGTAGCAATAAATAAGAAATAATTGTAGATAATTAAATTAGCAAACAAACGATCATCAAAGCAAAGTAAATAATGGCGACCGCGCCGCGCGCAACACAGCCGAGCCGACAGTTTTCGCGCATGCGCCGTCCGTATGCAATGCCGCGGCGCGTGACAGCGCGCAGCGTCCTGCGTCAGTGTCCGTCCGAGCGATAGCGCTCGGGAAAGGACTCACCCGTAATAATTTTCAATCCCGCGGATCCCGCAGTGAGCAGGACTGAAAATTCATGCGGGATCTCGGTATTTCGGGATATCGGTATACCGAGATTGGAAGCCCTAGTCACTATCACAACGTAACGGAGAAGAGGTTTGGGGCTTCTGTGATGCAATTTTAGTTAAAGAATTGCTCTCAAACGGGTAAAAACGGGACGATCTGAACTGCGGGTACAAACGATAACTAAATTGAAAAATTCAAATTAACAATTGACATGCATAACTGGCGAACCGTTATTCTGTTCTGTTCTTTCCCTTTTCTGTTCCCACACGGTATAAAAATATAAAATCCGTAAATATTTGCGAAAATAAATTTAAGGTATTATTTAATTAAAATTAATTAGCTATTATTTAATAAAAGTTAATTAGTTATTATTTAATAAATAATAATCACATGTAAAACATAAAATGATACATTCATTGATATGTGTAACGAAACGCGTTGAAGAAACCTGTCAAAATGTCGGATCCACAAGTGTAAAATTTAAAATTTTAATTATTTATTCCCGCAAAATTATGCTTTTCCGCATAATAATATATAGCACGTCAGGTACCTATTACTTATAGGATCTATGGTAAATAAAAAAATAGGCCAAAAACTAGCTCAAGTGAGTCGAGTAGCTCAAAAACTAGTTGAGCCTTTTTTTTCGAAATGGCAACATATAAGGGGGACCGGAAAGTAATGTCGTTTTTAACATTAAATTCAAACAGATTAGTTTTTCTTAAGTTTTCGCGATTACTATACATAGCAATTAAACAACTTTAACGGTTTAAATCGCGTATATTTGACATTATTTATATCCCGACGTTTCGAACACTTATTCGACGTATCCGGATAAAAGAACACATAGCTGACATGAAGAACAGACGCTCGACCAAGTCTGCAGTTTGTGAATATGCTCTGGATAAACCCAACCATTACATTCGATTTGATAATCCACAAATCCTCGCTAGAGAGACCCGATTCATGCCAAGAATGTTACGCGAGGCTATTGAAATCAAGAAACACCCTTTCAATAGAGAAGATGGTTGGCAAGTACCACCGGCTTGGGATCCAGTCATTAAATTAATTAAATCCCAAGCCCAACGCAATACTGCAAGACCTCTGGACACCGTGAGTGAATACTGCGTGCATAGGGAATGTTATGATTAAAAAATCTAGACGGTAGTTCAAAAAATTTCAGACGGTAGTCCAAATAATTTCTTAATAACTCAAGTAACAAATAAAATCAATTAGTCACCCCGTGACCACGTCCACTGCAAAGTGTTCGAAACGTCGGGATATAAATAATGTCAAATATACGCGATTTAAACCGTTAAAGTTGTTTAATTGCTATAGATTAGTTTTTATTTTTAATCAATGATGTAACCACCCTCGTTATCAACAACCTTTTGCCATCTAGTGTGCAAATTTTCAATGCCGGATCGATAAAAGTCAATTGGTTTTTGTGCAAAATATCTGGAGATGGCATTTTGGACATCATCCAAATTTTCAAATTTTTTGCCACTTAGAAAATGTTGTAGCGATCGGAATAAATGGAAATCCAATGGCACAATATCGGGCGAGTATGGTGGGTGAGGCAATACCTCCCACCCCAATTCATTATTTTTTTCCAGGGTTCGTCTTGTGCAGTGCGGTCGATCTTGCATTATCGTGTTGCAGAATAACGCCTTTTCTGTTGACAATCGTTGGCCACTTTTCAATTAAAGATTGATTCACTCGATCCAATTGTTCACAGTAAAGGTCTGCATTCCTAGTTTGGCCAGGTTTTAGCACTTCAAAATGAACGACCCCGCGTATACTCCACCAAATACACAAATGTGTCTTTTTGGGATGTAAACCTGGCTTAGCTGTACTTTGTGGCGATTTATTCGGATAGAGCCACTGCCTTTTGCGTTTTGAATTATCATAGAGGACCCATTTTTCATCTCCAGTGATCAAGCGATCAAAAAATGCTTCTGTATTGTGCCGCTGAAGCAATAAGTTGCATGTGGTGGATAGGTTAGCTTTGTTTTCTTAGGACAGATTATGCGGGACCCAAACACCTGCTCTGCTTACTTTCCCAATCTGCTGCAAATGTTCTTGGATGCTCGACCAAGGTTGGTTAAGAGTGTTTCACAGCTCCTCGATTGTCTGACACGAATTTGCTTCCACTTCCGCCCTTAACATGTCATTGTCTAAAGTTGTTGGTCTTCCTGACCAATATGAGTCGGAAAGATCAAAATGACCGGATTTGAACTTGGAAAACCACCTTTGGCATTTATGAACGTCTAATGCAGGGGTGTCAAACTCAATTTTGCATTGGGCCATATATTAAATTTAGAATGCGTAGGCGAGCCAGACGAACTAAAGTCACCGACATAGCCTCTCGGGTTAGCAAGCTGAAGTGGCAGTGGGCAGGGCACATAGCTCGAAGAACCGATGGCCGATGGGGCAGAAGGGTTCTCGAATGGAGACCACGTACCGGCGGACGAAGCCGAGGACGTCCATCTGCTAGATGGACAGACGACCTCATAAAGGTTGCGGGCACCCGCTGGATGCAGGTCGCTGCCGATAGGTCTAAATGGCGGACAATGGGGGAGGCCTATGTCCAGCAGTGGACGTCCAAGGGCTGAGAGGAAGGAAGGAAGGAAGGCGAGCCAGATTCAAATAAAAAAAATGTACTGAATTATTATAACATTTTATTTATATTTAATTATATAGTATATAATAATAATAATATACGGTTGTTAAAAATCATATCAAAGTTATAAAAGAGGGTAATTATTTTGAGCTCGAGGATCCAGATACCTGACTTCTCTTGTTTTTGACAAGCTCATTGATGTCAGGTATCATATTCGTTGTAATTATTTTAAGAATTGATTGGAGATGTTCATTCGTAAGTCTTGTGCGATGTTTGTTCTTATTTATTTTCATGACGGAAAACATCTGCTCACATAAATAGGTGCTACCAAACATGCACAGAATGCGTGCTGCATGCTTTTTTAATTCCGGGTAGTTATCCAAACTCTTGAAATATATATATATATATATATATATATATATATATATATATTGTGTATAAAATGTAAGAGCGTTAACCTCTTTAAATTTTTCTTTCAAAATACTGTCCGATTGAAGATCTATCAACTCCATTTGCAAATGAACTGGTGCCTGTGAAGCTTCAAGTGTCAAGCCTTCTTCGTATTCGAAATCTGTTGAAATCGTCGTGATCCTCGTCCTTATCACGTGAATACCTGGGCCCATAACCTATTAATATTACATGGGGCCTCAAAATAAACGATATTTGTTTGAAAATATCAACAAGCCTTTTAAAATCTTCTTGTAATTTACTCAGGAGCGATTTTACAGTAACCACTTGTTTCTCAACTAAATGAAAGTCATGTATTTTTCGTCGAATCAATTGATAATCAAAATCATCTAGTTGTAGGCTGTGAATTTTTTTTGGGCGTCCTTTTTTGGGCGTACTGAACGTAGGGCCTGTACTTGTTGAAGCACCGTGAGATGATTCGCTCTCTTTTAAAATCCTAGAAATTGGATCTAGAAACCTAGATCCTGATCCTAGACTGGCATTTGTAGAAATGCCAGTCGCTTGGCATGTCCGTTTAATAATTTGCTGAAAATAGTCTTTATTAAAAACTTGATTCTTGACTTCTTGTGCTTCTTTTTCCATAAACCGGTGAACATTTACAATAATTTCTCTCGTTTGACTCTTCAAAGGCCGCCCTCTTTTAAGAGAAGTCATAATAAATATCAGTAACCACTTTATTTGCCACTAAGTGTAATTATCGTCGAGACACGTAAATTCAGTCTGCAATCTGAGAGTCGACTGATGGACAAGATGGCGCCCGACGCACGACACGACCGGCCGCCATTTACCGCGAAATCGATCGACCAATAATGGCGCAAGATTTCAGCGCGCGAAATATTCCACATTGCCATTAGTGGAATGATGTTTACCGCGCTCCTAAAATGTGTCTACTGCGCAGGTACATTGGTGAGACTTATTTTCATGGTATTATTGTACCAAGTTTTGTGTAATAGTGCGCGCAAGATAAGTCTGCGTGCGACTGGTGGCGTATGTACGTGTTGCCAGCTTACCTTAATCTTTTACCTTTGATAATGACTGTTTGACGTTCATACTAAAAAAAATTCTTAATGAGTGTAAATAGAGTGGATTTAAATTGAAGGGTACAGGGGAAAAACATGCAAAGTTACTAAGACAATGAACTGAGAAATTGTTAAATTTATATTTTGATCCTTGATAAAAGGTACATCAAAGCTTGAAATAAAACAAATATATATAATTTATAAAGAAAAAATATATTTTTTCGATCTTTACTACAGAATAAAAACCATTTTGCTTGTATTTAATGAGCTAGCAGAAAAATAGTGAACTGACTCAGAAAATACAGGAAATAAATATGCAATGTCCATGGAATTGTTACTGTTTATGTATCATTATATTTAATTTTTATCTTTGAGAAGTATTGCTTAGCTCTTGGTCCACAAAACTTTGAAAGGGCCTGGATATCCATAAATTTCGCCTTTGAAACTGGAAGGCTCTCATTGTATGACTGTTCTGGCAGTAAAAACTCTGAGACACCAATCATAGGAGAGTAATCACGGGACTTTTTTTTAGGTCCCATGAGAATAGATGAACTCCAAATGGAATTATAGTGTTCTCTATGAAAAAATAATCTTGGATGATCCTTTTCAACCTTGATTTCTCTTATAGGTCGAGATAAAAAAGGACATGCCTTCTTATACATGGGTGACAGAAATGTTGTCCATTTTCTGACAAGTGGTTGATCAACTTCAATCACATGAAAGGGGGATGGCTTCTGTCTAGCATTACAAATCACTTTTATCCAGTCCTCAGGCGTTTCACAGGGTGATTTCTGATTTATGCAACCCATATTTCTGTCACACTCTAAATATGAGTCTAATTTTGATGACATCCAAGCGTTTTGTATTGTGTACAACATAATGCATAAAACGAAACACAGTATAGTTCTTATTTTGCCCACCGCAAGAATCACAGAATATCACAAGCTCCCGGGTATTTACATCAAGCATATTAAATAAATAGTGATGAAGAAATGAACATACTTCATCAGATCCTTTTTTTGCTATTGTTTCTGGGTAGCAGAAGAAATATGATTTAGATGTAGATAGTTCATGGATGTTAAAAAGATTTAAAGTTAATTGTCTTCTTTTATAATAAACATCATTTGTTGTAATGTTCGGCATGCTTAAATTTTTTTGAAAGTCCATTGCAATAGCTTCTCTCAGAGAAGATGACTGACACTGAATCCTAGTTTGTCTTTTTTCGTTGATAGCCTTTATTGCCTTTATTGCTTTGTTGATAGCACTTGCCTTTATTTTATGTAACTTATTATCATTTTCTAACTTTTTTATTTCTTTTTCAATATCTCTTTTTTCAGCCTCATTGGCATTCTTCAGATTTACTTTGAGAGCCTTTGTCTTAGCCAAAAATTCATCACAAGTACTGCATGTATCACTTCTTGGATATCCAAATCCTATGTTGAAGTTATTTACGAATATAGATCGATATGTTTCGTAGGATAATTGATTTTTGTCTTCGAACATATCATACATTTTTTTGACATTCAACTCTTCTGGTAAATAAATTTTTGAGCTATCATGTAAGCTGTAATGACTTTTTCTTCCACGAAATGACCGTATATGATTCATGACCTTAGATTTAAATGCTGAGCTTAGTTTTTTTGGACGGGTACTATGTTTACCTCGCATGTCGGTTGGGGCTTTACCTGTTGTACGTAACGATTTCTTTATTGTACATATTCTTTGCCTTGTTACTCCATGTATAGCAATAAATGCAGAGGCACATACTGGCACATCAAGCTGCTGGGTTTCGTCCACAAGTCTCACTCTATATGCGTAATTTGCTGTATGTAACTTAGCTTCAGACTCTTCTTTTCTAGGTCGTCTTCTTTGAATTTCCAATACACTTATTAGACCAGATAAATAAAGGTCTTGCTCATCCTTTGAAGACAATAAGTTGAAATATTTCAGAATTCTAGCCCTCTGTTCCTCATTGACAACTTCAAAACACTTGTATCTCTTGCAATTACAATTTAGACCAGTTTCATGACTTTGAAGTCTAATTTTCTTGTTAACATCCAACATTCGACCGTAAAGTTTACGTTTTTTGGTAGGTTGCTTCAGATTAACATTGTATTCTTCTTCCGATGACATTTTTTAATAAATAATATACCTTGAACTATTTTATTAAGTAAATAATAATTGTCTTGACTGACATACAACGCACAACAAAACAAATGAGAGAAATAACCTCAAAAACTCGAACAGCTGTAATAGTCAAACCGGCAACCATGGACAATGCTTATTTTATTCCTTTACGCCCATGACCTTGCTTGTTAATGCACTGTATCTGTATTTTCCTACGAAGATTTCTCGGTGACTCTGCATGTTACTGCAATGTGTGTTTTGGCGTTTTGTTCTACCACATTAGTACTATAAAATCGTATTGCCAGTTCAAAAAACATAAAAATGTGACATCGCATGTTTTTCCCCTGTACCCAATTGTATTGGGTTCAATTGTATCGATAAAAAAATAATCAAAACTGCAATTTAATTTTGTAAATCTTTTATTGAATATCTATTTGTTGATATAAATTTGGCATAGCAGTGGTCTTCCAATGAGTTAACGCCTTCCATTCCAATATCTTCTGAAACAAATGAATGAAACAACCATTGTTTTTTAACAAATATAATTTATTTGTAAACATATTTAATGCACTTTATTAGTTCCTCAAAGGGATCCAATTTATTTAACATAATTTCTCTCTTCCACAAATACTCTATCAACCAATTTGTGAAGTCACCTTTATAATTGTCTTTATTAAATCTCCTTTTTAAACCTTGCCAGTGACCTTCTATCCTTTGAGTGTGTGTCCCATCTGGTGCCACAAAGCGGTTCTCAGGATCACTATGGTTACATTTTTTATGGATGTAACCATGTTCAGGCAAACAATTGTATGCCCTCCAGGAATCGGTATGTACAATATAATTGAACCTACCTTGACATGTTTTTTTATTAGTGGCACCAGTACATCAGTTGTCCTTCTATTACCGGGACACACCTCTAACCTCAAATCATCACTATTATTAGCAATCATGCCGATTAATTTGAATTCATCAATTTGAATTTGGATTCATCAATTTGAACAATACAGTTGGTGTCACCGATTTTTTCTTTTTCAATTTGATTGTCTAAATGATACACACTTACTACTTCACTACAATAATTGTACCAATCTACGATAGTTTTATGGAATAATACAGTCTCCCTATCTTCTGCGCAGTACTCTTTTTGTACCACGTCATAGGAGTAACTATTGCAAAAACAATACATCAATTCGAACACTACTGGAAGTGGTAGATGCACATTTTCGAACCATGTTCCTTTTACACGGGAAGTGTATTTTGT
Source organism: Sesia apiformis (assembly GCA_914767545.1). Lineage (NCBI taxonomy): Eukaryota > Metazoa > Arthropoda > Insecta > Lepidoptera > Sesiidae > Sesia > Sesia apiformis. The sequence goes on along the minus strand of OU611965.1, from coordinate 14,401,599 downwards.
TCTGCAGTTACTTTTTCTGCATCTGTATACGCCAAATTGACAAGAACTGTAGTCCAAATACATTGGCTTATGATAATTGCATATCATGATCTTGGATATCAATTCTCTTTCTTCTGCAGATTCAATGCACTGCCGTTTTGTTCCAAGTTTTTGTATCACTCGTCTTAAGTTCCAGAGTGAGTGAACTTCTTCAGCATACAAGTGTTTACGCCTGTAACAAAATGAGATATTGATATGAATAAAGTGCCTTGGGATGAGCTTACAGGGATGGACTAATACTGCTGATAAGGAAGCACTTTAGAAAGGGGAAACTCACCAATTTCTGTGATTCAACTGAAGGTGATAAAAGGACAGATTCGGGTCTGGCGCTAGCTTGGCTTGCGCGTTGTGGTCACAAGACAAACCTAACCTAAGCCATCAGAGTCAGAGTGCTCTGAATATAATATAAGGCCAGATTCGTATTTGGCGCTTCGCCGGCCGCTACCGCGGCACGCTCGCTTCGCTCGCTCGGCTCGCGCGTTGTATTCACAAGACAAACCTAACCTAACCCAGCAGTCGGAGTGCTCAGAACATGATAACAGGCCGGATTCGGATTTGGCGCTTCACCAGCCGCTATCGCGGCACGCTCGCTTCGCTCGCTCGGTTCGCGCGTTGTGTTCACAAGACAAACCTAACTCAGCAGACGGAGTGCTCAAAAGATATTAAAACGCCAGGTTCGGATCTAGCGCTTCACCGGCCGCTGCCTCGGCACGCTCGCTACGCTCCCTCGGCTCGCGCGTTGTGTTCGCAAGACAAACCTAACCTAACCCAGCATAAAAGGCCCAGATTCTAATCTGGAGCTTACAATTTAAATTACATCAAATACCAATAATAATGAAAACTATTTTATAAATAAACAATTGAAAAATTATGTTACCTGTTCTAAATGCCAGATAAATTAGAGCTATGTGGAATGGTAGACGGCCCAGGTGTCTGCTCATCTTCAATTACGTTAGCAAGCGGCTCCTCACTTCCAGACTCAGCAGAAGTCGCGAACACAAACGGCTCATTAGAGTCCAACGTTTGGTCACACATATGGCTTCCAATCCCGCAGGCCCTTGCGGGATCTCGGTATAAGCGGGATCAAAAATTTTCAATGGTGCGGGATCTCGGGATAACGGGATCCCGCATTTTTCGATAAAAGTGGTTAAAAGTAAGTAATGAAACAAAGCACGCTTAGTTTTAAATATTTATTAGAACCAGTACAAAAAAATTAAGAAGTTACAGGAAATTCACTTCACATTTTGGAAGTGTTTTCGGAGGAAACACAACATTCCCAACGTGTCGTCAGCCAAGCTACTTCGTATCTTGTTGGCAAGATAACCGGCAGCAGAGAACGCCCGCAGGTACTACAGACTTTAGGGCATTGTGTGCTAACGTTAAATATTTACCCATCGACCCTCCTGATTCATAGTCATCTCTTTCTTTATGATGGTTTCGATTAGATGAATTCGAGCGGGCGATGGACAAATACTTGTCATGGCGGAGTTTAAAGTTTGCTCTAGTTCCTCTTGTAATGTCAAAACTGGAGTAGCCGTGTTCTCTTGCAAGTTAGCAGCATCAACAGCTTGACTCTGAAGATTCTTTTCAGCCACAACAGAAAGGGCCACTTCATCATCATCGACTTCGTTGGACGCAGCTGAGGAACTTGGGTTGAGGGATAATGCATTATACTTCATTTTCTGGACTAACTCCTTAATGTCCCTTCGAATCACACTTTTTGGTGGCAAACTAAACGTTTCATCAACTTCAGAGGCATGGTAGGCAACTGGATTTTGTAAGTAAATTAGAACTGCAGTCATATCTGTTCGTCTTTCTGTTATACGTCGTCGTAAAGATTCAGCTAACTCTTTGGCCAGCGTAGAGTTACGATTTTCTTTTAATTTAGTAATCATAAACTTCAAAGTAGTTTCCGCCGTTAGAAGATTAGCGTCTTGACGGCAAAGAACCTCTACAGCCAACTTTACAGGTTTAAGCATGCGTTCCAAGTTAGAAAGTGATTCCAGTTCATGTTCTGAAAAGCAGTAGTCATTATTTGTTCAAAGTCCAATATCAATAAGAGTTTTAGCAACACATAGTTTCAGTCTGTTAAAAGATTCAATGATATTATACAAACTGCTCCATCTAGTCTTACAATCTCTCATCAACTCAATTTTCCTTCCGAATTCCTTCTGCACGTAATCCTGTAGTTTGTCATTTTTGGTAGGTGAGCCTTTAAACAAAATGACGACTTTCCGTACTTTCTTGATTGGCTCTCTAAAATTTGGGGATAATTCAACTTCTTCATTAGAGGATGGTGAGATAATAAAACCTTCATGTTGTTCGGTCTCCTTTTCAATTTCCTCTTCCTTCTCCTCATCATCACAGATTTCGTTAGAATTTTCGGACTCAGATTTTTTATTATTGTATATAACATCTAATATACCCAACTGCAGGCAATGGGCGTAACAGAGTTGATGAAAAGGCATAATTAGTTTTCCAACCTTCACCATTATGGCCGCACCGTCCGTTGTTACAGCAACGATATCTTTATCTAAATCGAGATCGTGTTCACTTAGCTTCTTCTTTAATATCTCAATACATATTATAGCTGGCATACTCCCATTAATTCTAACAAGTCCCAGATTCCAGAACATATTACGATCATTTGCGAAAGTGTGAATGTTAATGTTCATATATCTCCGGTTGCCAGTAGACGTCCATTCATCGAACATTAGGGAAAAACTGTAGTCACTTTTTTTTAATTCAGCGAGATCTCGTATAATTTTCTTTTTAATGGTCATACCGTAGTTCATGATCATCATTCGAATAGTGGTTGAAGAAGTAGGGAGAACATGTCCTTTACTCTTAAAAAGTTCTCGTAAATCCGCCGATGTTACGAAAACACTTAAAGGAGGCCCATCTTTTGCCGCCATACGGGCTACTCTTTCCTCCATCGAACAGCCTTTATTATCTTTAATAACTGAAAAATGATATGTGATCTTAGCTTTTTTTGGCAATGAACCTGAAGGCAAATCCGCTGTCTTCTCAGTGGATGTGTATGCCGTTGTGGTACTTGTGGTAGCACCGGTACTAGTGGCATCCGAACTTTCTTGACTCACAGACAAATCTTCGATTCCATGTTTAGCTTTCATATGAACATGTAGTCCCTTCGTAGATCTTGCTGTAGTCTTTAGAATCGCCTTGCACAACAAACACTTTGCAGTTAGATTGTCCTCAGACTTATGAAAATACTTCCAGATTTTATTAGTAGAAGAAAATGTTTTGTACCGTACTGTATCTGAATTAGACATGTTCAAATCGATATTTAGTTATTTTTAATTAGTATTGAAGTAGAAGTAGCAATAAATAAGAAATAATTGTAGATAATTAAATTAGCAAACAAACGATCATCAAAGCAAAGTAAATAATGGCGACCGCGCCGCGCGCAACACAGCCGAGCCGACAGTTTTCGCGCATGCGCCGTCCGTATGCAATGCCGCGGCGCGTGGCAGCGCGCAGCGTCCTGCGTCAGTGTCCGTCCGAGCGATAGCGCTCGGGAAAGGACTCACCCGTAATAATTTTCAATCCCGCGGATCCCGCAGTGAGCAGGACTGAAAATTCATGCGGGATCTCGGTATTTCGGGATATCGGTATACCGAGATTGGAAGCCCTAGTCACTATCACAACGTAACGGAGAAGAGGTTTGGGGCTTCTGTGATGCAATTTTAGTTAAAGAATTGCTCTCAAACGGGTAAAAACGGGACGATCTGAACTGCGGGTACAAACGATAACTAAATTGAAAAATTCAAATTAACAATTGACATGCATAACTGGCGAACCGTTATTCTGTTCTGTTCTTTCCCTTTTCTGTTCCCACACGGTATAAAAATATAAAATCCGTAAATATTTGCGAAAATAAATTTAAGGTATTATTTAATTAAAATTAATTAGCTATTATTTAATAAAAGTTAATTAGTTATTATTTAATAAATAATAATCACATGTAAAACATAAAATGATACATTCATTGATATGTGTAACGAAACGCGTTGAAGAAACCTGTCAAAATGTCGGATCCACAAGTGTAAAATTTAAAATTTTAATTATTTATTCCCGCAAAATTATGCTTTTCCGCATAATAATATATAGCACGTCAGGTACCTATTACTTATAGGATCTATGGTAAATAAAAAAATAGGCCAAAAACTAGCTCAAGTGAGTCGAGTAGCTCAAAAACTAGTTGAGCCTTTTTTTTCGAAATGGCAACATATAAGGGGGACCGGAAAGTAATGTCGTTTTTAACATTAAATTCAAACAGATTAGTTTTTCTTAAGTTTTCGCGATTACTATACATAGCAATTAAACAACTTTAACGGTTTAAATCGCGTATATTTGACATTATTTATATCCCGACGTTTCGAACACTTATTCGACGTATCCGGATAAAAGAACACATAGCTGACATGAAGAACAGACGCTCGACCAAGTCTGCAGTTTGTGAATATGCTCTGGATAAACCCAACCATTACATTCGATTTGATAATCCACAAATCCTCGCTAGAGAGACCCGATTCATGCCAAGAATGTTACGCGAGGCTATTGAAATCAAGAAACACCCTTTCAATAGAGAAGATGGTTGGCAAGTACCACCGGCTTGGGATCCAGTCATTAAATTAATTAAATCCCAAGCCCAACGCAATACTGCAAGACCTCTGGACACCGTGAGTGAATACTGCGTGCATAGGGAATGTTATGATTAAAAAATCTAGACGGTAGTTCAAAAAATTTCAGACGGTAGTCCAAATAATTTCTTAATAACTCAAGTAACAAATAAAATCAATTAGTCACCCCGTGACCACGTCCACTGCAAAGTGTTCGAAACGTCGGGATATAAATAATGTCAAATATACGCGATTTAAACCGTTAAAGTTGTTTAATTGCTATAGATTAGTTTTTATTTTTAATCAATGATGTAACCACCCTCGTTATCAACAACCTTTTGCCATCTAGTGTGCAAATTTTCAATGCCGGATCGATAAAAGTCAATTGGTTTTTGTGCAAAATATCTGGAGATGGCATTTTGGACATCATCCAAATTTTCAAATTTTTTGCCACTTAGAAAATGTTGTAGCGATCGGAATAAATGGAAATCCAATGGCACAATATCGGGCGAGTATGGTGGGTGAGGCAATACCTCCCACCCCAATTCATTATTTTTTTCCAGGGTTCGTCTTGTGCAGTGCGGTCGATCTTGCATTATCGTGTTGCAGAATAACGCCTTTTCTGTTGACAATCGTTGGCCACTTTTCAATTAAAGATTGATTCACTCGATCCAATTGTTCACAGTAAAGGTCTGCATTCCTAGTTTGGCCAGGTTTTAGCACTTCAAAATGAACGACCCCGCGTATACTCCACCAAATACACAAATGTGTCTTTTTGGGATGTAAACCTGGCTTAGCTGTACTTTGTGGCGATTTATTCGGATAGAGCCACTGCCTTTTGCGTTTTGAATTATCATAGAGGACCCATTTTTCATCTCCAGTGATCAAGCGATCAAAAAATGCTTCTGTATTGTGCCGCTGAAGCAATAAGTTGCATGTGGTGGATAGGTTAGCTTTGTTTTCTTAGGACAGATTATGCGGGACCCAAACACCTGCTCTGCTTACTTTCCCAATCTGCTGCAAATGTTCTTGGATGCTCGACCAAGGTTGGTTAAGAGTGTTTCACAGCTCCTCGATTGTCTGACACGAATTTGCTTCCACTTCCGCCCTTAACATGTCATTGTCTAAAGTTGTTGGTCTTCCTGACCAATATGAGTCGGAAAGATCAAAATGACCGGATTTGAACTTGGAAAACCACCTTTGGCATTTATGAACGTCTAATGCAGGGGTGTCAAACTCAATTTTGCATTGGGCCATATATTAAATTTAGAATGCGTAGGCGAGCCAGACGAACTAAAGTCACCGACATAGCCTCTCGGGTTAGCAAGCTGAAGTGGCAGTGGGCAGGGCACATAGCTCGAAGAACCGATGGCCGATGGGGCAGAAGGGTTCTCGAATGGAGACCACGTACCGGCGGACGAAGCCGAGGACGTCCATCTGCTAGATGGACAGACGACCTCATAAAGGTTGCGGGCACCCGCTGGATGCAGGTCGCTGCCGATAGGTCTAAATGGCGGACAATGGGGGAGGCCTATGTCCAGCAGTGGACGTCCAAGGGCTGAGAGGAAGGAAGGAAGGAAGGCGAGCCAGATTCAAATAAAAAAAATGTACTGAATTATTATAACATTTTATTTATATTTAATTATATAGTATATAATAATAATAATATACGGTTGTTAAAAATCATATCAAAGTTATAAAAGAGGGTAATTATTTTGAGCTCGAGGATCCAGATACCTGACTTCTCTTGTTTTTGACAAGCTCATTGATGTCAGGTATCATATTCGTTGTAATTATTTTAAGAATTGATTGGAGATGTTCATTCGTAAGTCTTGTGCGATGTTTGTTCTTATTTATTTTCATGACGGAAAACATCTGCTCACATAAATAGGTGCTACCAAACATGCACAGAATGCGTGCTGCATGCTTTTTTAATTCCGGGTAGTTATCCAAACTCTTGAAATATATATATATATATATATATATATTGTGTATAAAATGTAATAGCGTTAACCTCTTTAAATTTTTCTTTCAAAATACTGTCCGATTGAAGATCTATCAACTCCATTTGCAAATGAACTGGTGCCTGTGAAGCTTCAAAATTGAATGGATTGTTGAAAATTGGGAATTCCATTTCATTCGTTTTGTGGAAGTCTTCAAAACGATTGTTGAATTCCGTGATCAGATTTTGCAGAAGTTGAGAATATTGATCCAATTTATTTTGGTTCACCGTGCCAAATGATTTTAAATGAGGGAAATGATCCAAAGTTTGATTTTTTACCTGATTTTCCCACAGCCTCAACTTTGTTTCAAAGGCTTGAATACATGAATACATTTGAGTGATAATCAGATTTTTACCCTGTAACTTTACATTCAGATCAGTCAAGTGTTTATTCATATCTACCAAAAAGGCACAATCAACCCACCAGTCATTGTCATAATCAATTGGGTTGCCTTTTTCTAACATGAAAGCTTGAATAGGGTCACGTAATGCAAAAAAACTTTCTAAAACTACTCCTCGACTGAGCCAACGAACTTCGGTGAAATAAGGGACATCAGAAAACTTTTCGTCCAAATCTTGTAAAAACTGCCTGAACTGTCGGTGATTTAGTCCTCTGCTCCTTATAAAATTTACTATTTTAATTATAGGTTGCATGACATGGTCCATTTTTAAATGTTTGGATGCCAATGATTCCTGATGAATTATACAGTGAAATCCCACAAAATTCCCTGATGTTTTCTGTTTTAACTTAGTTACAACGCCCGAATGTTTGCCAGCCATGGCAGGAGCGCCATCCGTAGTTGTGCTGCTAAGTATATTCCAGTCGAGTTCATATTCTGCTATCAAATGCTCAATTGCAGAATAAATATCATTTGCTGTTGTAGTACCTGTCAATGGAACGCACTTTAATAGTTCTTCAGTTATTTCAAAGTTACTGTTAATACCTCGTATAAAAATAGCAAGTTGAGCTGTATCCTCAGTATCAGTGCTCTCGTCAACAGCCAGTGAAAAGTTTGTAAATTCCTTAATTTTCTCCTTCAGTTGAAGAACCAAATTTTGAGATAAATCATTTATTCTTGAAGCAACAGTGTTTCTTCACAGTGAAATATTTTTAATTACATTTAAGTGTAACATTGTAAGTGTACTTACAATGAACCACCAATGAACTACTTACTAGGTACATACAATACGTTTAGTTTTTGTTCTTAAAAGAATATTTATTTTGGGAATTGGTGCAGTTCAAAAGATTTTTATTTTTAATTACGTACTCGTAAAATTCAGAACATGTTTCACTAAAATTAACTCTTATTTGCAATTCGGATTTAACATGTTCCGGCCTCAATCTGTTCCTTTCATTAGTCCAAGTTTTATTTTAAGTCCAAGTAATTCTCTCTCCGTGGGCGTTTGATGGCGGAATCGACGCAACATATTGACATACTTAAAGTAAATTCACTAACCTTTTATTCTTAGTAAAAAGTTTATGCCCTTACTCATAAGGAGAGATGGGTGTGTCAGTTTCTTTTTTTTTAATTAAAATACTCAATACTTCTTTTACTTCACAAAACTCCTCATACAACTAATCCATATTAATGCTATTTTCTGCTGTGGACATTGACATTTTGTCCAAACATGTACTCAACTCATCAAAACCAAACTCTTGTTCCAAATTAAACAACCTTAGTACAGCCAGTTTGTTATTTTCAAAAATCAAAGCGATCCTCAATGTATTTTAAAGCAGTGCGATATCACAATAAAAGAACTTGTCACTTATTCTTTGGTTCAGTTTGTTTCGCAAATTATTAACTATATCATAAACCTGGCTAACCAGAATATCATCTTTTTCTAATATTAATATTGCGTCATGAACAATTTTTAATTAATTTAATGCGTTGTTAAAAAAAGACAAAACATTGTTTTCAAACAAATATCTTCTTCTGAAAAATATTTCTTTAAAGCTATTGGACAAACTTCATTCATCTCGGAAAAATACTTTTTAAAAATCGGGGAACCTTCCCAGAATTCTCTCAGCAGCAGGTATGGTCTGACCATTAATTACTCGTAGCTGCAGTAAAGTGACAGCTTGTAGGTTGCTAGTTTTTGACGAAATTTAACACGTTAAACGCCATGGAGGTCACCGGTGACCTCATCTAGCTTGTTTTATTGTGCCATGGGGGACACTGGTGACCTCATACAAAAGCTATATTCAAACAGCTTTTCTGCGCCGCCGGTTACGCTTCTCGTTCATTTTGTGAAATAGAGTGACCGGCGTGGCGCTCGACAGTGATCCTTTGCAGTGGGACACACCTGCCTAGTTAATTTTAGAAAATAACATTAAAATAACTACATTTAAAAAAGTTGGTAATAATACAGTAAAAAAACTATAGTTCATATAAAATATGTTTTTATTCATATTTTTAGAATTATTTAAAAAAAAATACAAAACTCAAAACAAAGGAATGCAAAACGAATAACCAAGTCTTCTTTTGGAACAGAAATTTTCATCAAAATCAAAGGAAAAATTCTCATAATGACATTCACTGAAATACAAAACCTAAATCTATATCCTAATATATCCTAATGAAACACAAATCAGTTGACTAAAAGCTAAAAATTATACATAGCGGTGATACTTATTAAAACAAGATCATATATGTGGTTCTCCATCACATTGAGCGCAGTAAGTATTAACTTTCTTAGCTTTGTTTTTCGCCCAACTTTCGTCCAAATTGTTGCGCTATATCTTTATAGCATTGTACGCAAAAACGTCTGGTATTTCTGACTTTGCCCGATTTAGTTTTTAACTCGTGCTTTAATCTTTTTGGTCTTGGATTCCATGCTACCGGTTCAATGTGTTGCGGACCTGGTGAACTCGTTAGATACTCTACTAGCAACTTTCTGAATTCAACCATGGATATTTTGCTGTTGGTAGTTTCGATAAACATTACCCATGTATTTACTACGGCAGTATTCAATAAAAGTTCAATGCCTAACTTTCTATACCATTTGACTGTCTTTCGTAATGGTGAGGAATATGAACACATTTGGTCACTCATATCAACAGACCCCTTTGATTTGTTATAATCCAAAATCATTTTCGGTTTAGTAACCTTTTTCCTTTCTTCACGATTTTACATAATTTATTTGAGTGCTTTGTAGACAACATTAAGACATCTCGTTTGTCCTTCCACTTCATATCGGTTATGCCATCCTCATTTTCCACTGCCATTAAATCACCTCTTTGAAGTTTCGCTTCTACTACACTTTTAGGTAAACCTTTTCTGTTTTTCCTAATAGTTCCGACCAAGTGAGTATTATTTTACAGCAAATTGTAGGCTAATTCTAAACTTGTATACCAATTATCTGTTGCCAAAGTATGACCTTTATTTAGTATTTGGCTACAAAGAGACATTACTACCTTCGTAGGTGAGTTGTGTACTGTGTCTGTTTTTGCCGCTATATAAAGCCAATTTGGGTGAATAATATTTTTGGAAAGTCTCGTTTACCATATCTATAATAGGTCTTATCTTAGCCATGCGATCTGCTTTATCCGCAGTTTCATTATTACTAAAATGCAGATACTGCAAAAGTATCTCGAATCTATTTCTGCTCATAATTGTACGTGGAAAGTTTTGTCCTAAAATTTTATCCCTGCTCCAATAGTACGATATCTTTGGTAATCTGACAAGGCCCATGTATTGAATAAGATCCAATAAACGTTTCATTTCATGTTTGTCAATTGGCTTCCAAGCATGAGACCTTGACGACGGTTTTTCGTTTCTGGAAGCAGTACACTATGAGGCAAATAAGTTAGTCTGTTCTGCAATCAGTTGAAAAACTTCCTCGTGAACTAAAAGACTATAAAACTCTCCTGGATTTGCTTTTCTAAATGAGTTAGCAAATTCTCTATTCATACTTGACACCTCGGTAAAAGGTATAACAGATGGTTGTTGGTGCTTTGGCCGTGACCATTTTTTGGAAGTGCGATCTGTATTGGAAATATTGGCTAATACATAATTTTGAACCGAATCTGTTTCACTCTCTGTGTCACTTGCGATGATAAATCGTCTCCGTTTTCTTGGAATGTGCAAATTCTCTTTATCAGAATCCGAAAGGTGGAAATCTGAATCACGAGCATGTTTATCAGAACACACGGCAGACCGTTCCTCACGAAGAAAACTAGCCTCAAGTAATGTAATTTCGCGCAAATCGTCTTGCGTAAACACAAATTCGTCGAAGGCCTCATATATTGTTTGAAAATTTAATGTTAAAACTGAACTGTTTAAAGATTCCATTATTATCTAAAATACTTTGCGAAAGACACAAGAACACAATAATGTACTTTAGGACACGTATCAAACTTGAAAAGAAACGTAAAAGTGACAAGACTTCACCTTGCAAGTGCTAACACAATACTGAAGTAAAGTGGGCGGCGGGGTGTCCGGCATGGCGCTGCCGTAAAACGGTAAATAAAATTTCTACTACATAGCGCCATGGGGGTCACCGGTGACCTCGAACGGTTTTTCTGTTATAACTACGGAACCCAACGTCAGATTTAAATAAAAAATGTTTTGGATACATATCATATTAAAATACGTCGATTGCGGAAAAAAAGATTTTTTGAAAATTTTCATATTTTCGTTATGGCGTTTAACGTGTTAAATAGTGATGTGACAAAAAGATTCAATAAATAAATCCGTTCAAAGTTTTTGTTACATTTTATCATATTTTATTTTTATCAATTATTATTTAGTTTACTCGTATATATAAATCTGACAGTGGCTTCCGGGTTGAAATGGTAGGACTCACTAATATGCCATTGCGCTTATGGTTGCACGACTTACTGTCATGAGGCGTTTTCATGAGGCCTTTTCAATGTAGTTAAAATATCATGAGCTCTTGAGAGAGTTTTAAAGTACATATTTTCGAATTCGTTTCTTTCGACAGTTTGACCATCAAGTTGTTCAGGAATGCATTCTAACTGGAATTGTATCTCATTAAATTGCTCAAATAATAATTCCATCTTACCGATACGCAACTGCAACTCCTTAACCTCGGCTGAAGACAATGAAGAAATGTTTATTATGTTTAAGAAATTAGAGAACGCAGTCAATCGTCCTTTAATACTTCCTCGTTTAGCTTTTAATTCCTTAATCTCAGCCTTTGTCATGTATGTTGCACTATTATCTGAAGGTTCGGTCATTCTGGGAAACGCGAGTCAGCCTGAAATGTTTACAATTGACAAACGAGTGCACTATAAAAATAATACTACTTTTAACAGGAAACTAACACTTTTGCTATCAATACGAGTTCTATAACATGAAATTACTGTAAACAGCAATAATAGTTTCTACTAATTTTAGATGCACAGCTAACTGATAATTTTGTATATAGGTGGGTAGGTACTTGTCTGACTTAAGCAGTGGAATTTACAAGAACTAAATACCTAAGATGAACATTTAACAATGGGTTTAAGTCGTAATATTAGTTAATTAAGGTAGCTTATATAGCCACAATACTGTTAAAGTACAAATTATACTAAAATAATCCAACTTAAGCCCTAATTTAGGTATGAAAGTTAACACTGCAGTTAATTAAATATGTAAGTACTAACCTTATAAAATACACCGAATATTGCTAAATACTACCTTAATATGAGTGTTGGGTGATAATTAATAATAATTGAGGCTTAACACTGTAAATATGGTCTTCCAGAACTATTTCCTCGATGTCGACGTTGTATGACCTCAGGTCACCCGGCGCACTCACAGTTAATTCACTTGTGATCTTCAATTTTTGGAGCAACTAACAGCTGATTCTTGATAATCTTTGCCATGTGGTCTTCTCACACACCCCTTACGGGGGGTGGAGGTAACTGGTCGGTGCTGGGCCCCCTTCAGTGGCTTCACCTCTGTCCGCGAATACGGACTGGTCCCTGGGTTGGCCTGTTTAGGCCGTGGTGGCGCTTCGGGGTTCTGGGATCCCTTTTCTGATGCCACGCCTTACGACGTGGTTAAGTCGCGCGGGAGTGCCTAGCTCTCTGGGGGTCGTGCGTGGAGTGGCGCCATACCCCTGATGTGGGGTAGACGCGACGCATCGGCGCGGGCGAACATTGTGGAAGCAAGGCGGGTGATGAAGGCGTGCAGGCTCTCCATCTTTAGGTCCCTCTGGATTGTGGCGTTCCTCACGTAGCGAGGAGCGTGGACGATGGTACGCAGAGCGGTCGATTGCTCGGTATGTAGGGTTGTCTTGTTTGTGTTGCTCACTAGGGCGTACCACGCTGGTGCGGCGTACGTGAGGCGGGATCTAATGTATGTTTTATAGATCCCGAGCTTCACGCGCAGAGGGAGGCGAGAAGTGAGCAGCGGTCGTAGGAGATTCCTCCCGACTTTTGTCTTGGTGGCGGCATCCTTAACGTGGGGTTTCATGGTCAGGCGGCGGTCGATGGTTACCCCCAGGTATTTGACTGTGGGTGACCAGCCGATGTCCTGTCCGTGGAGGCTGAGCGGTGGTGGGAGACGAGTTTGGCCAGTGATGATGGCCTGGGTCTTCCCGACGTTCACCGATAAGCGCCATTTCTGGAGCCACGGCGGGAGGATGTCTAGTGCCTGCTGCATTCTTGCGGCGGCGGCTGTTGTCCGAATGGACGATGTATAGTATGCCGCATCGTCGGCGTATAAGGCGAGAGACACCCTCTCCACCGTGGGGATGTCGTCGGTGAACCGGGCGTAGCAGGCCGGGGAGAGGCAGCTGCCCTGAGGGACGCCGGCCTCTATAGGATGCTTGGCCGATAGGGCGTCTTCCACTGCCACTTGGAAACGGCGGTGCCTCAAGAATGAGGCCACCACTCTGATGATGCGACGGGGTGCCGAGGACGTGGAGAGTTTATAGAGCAGGCCGTTGTGCCATACGCGGTCGAACGCCTTCTCCATGTCGAGGAATACTGCCACAGTGTACTCCTTCTTGTTTCTGGCTGTGGTGATGTCGTGTAGTACCCTCGACAGCTGGAGAGTAGTGCTGCTGTGCTCTGGCCGGAACCCGAATTGCTCCGCTCGTGGAGTGATGTGCGGGGTGAGGTGGCGCAGCAGGAGTTGCTCGAACACTTTCGAGACCGTGGGTAGGAGTGTGATGGGTCGATAGTTCTCTGGTTTGAGAGGGTTCTTCCCGGGCTTCGGCAGCATGATTACGCGGCCCAGCTTCCACGCTGAAGGGAAGTGTCCCGAGCGTAGGATGCCATTGAATAGGCGCGTCGCCGCCGCTATGGTACGCGGTGGCAGGTGGTGAAGGACTGCATTTGTGATTTGGTCTGCACCTGGTGCTTTCCGGGGTTTTTAGCGGTGGATCGCCCGCTTCACTTGGCCCGGGGTGAAGACGATAGGGTCCTCTTCCGGGACCATCGGCCTGTCGAAGTAGTCTCGCAGGTGTTGCTCGACTGCTGCGATGTGTTCCACGTCATTCGTCGGGTTCGGTTTGCACTGGCGCTCGAGACTTTCAGCGAATATCTCCGCGCGGTCTGTGGCTTTGTACCTCGGTGTTCCGTCGCTGGCCAGCAGGGGTCTGGTCGGGGCCGGGGAGTTGCTGAATCGTCGGCACAGTCGATGGATACTGAGCCAGCCATGGCTTGTGTCGACGATCAGCCTCTCCCAGCCTTCGGTTCTGTGGGTCTCTAAGTCGGCTTTCACCTCTTCGGAGAGTCGGTTCAGCTTGCCCTTTGTAGTTGGGCATCTGGTCTGCTGCCATTGCCTCCGCAGCTGCCGCTTCTCGGCGATTTTCCTGGTAATGCGCATCGGGAGAGGTGATATTCTCCCTCTGGCGGGCGTTGGGGTGTTGGTAGAAGCGCGTAGCGTTGCTTCGCGTATGGCAACAGTGAGCTCGGATGTAAGTTGCTCGACGTCGTCCGGTGAGGCTACTGGGCGGCTCGGTGTTTTTTTCTCCATCCATTCCGCAAACTTTCTCCAACAGATTTGTCGGCGGGGGGTTGGCGGTGTCGCTTGTACTGGTTGTGACGCCAGGACGAGTAGAACGGGTAGGTGGTCCGACTGCATGTCATCCAACAGCACCTCTTGTGTCATCTGGCAAGGGAGGCCGCGGTGGATAACGAAGTCTATGACGTCGGGGGTGGCAGACGCAGCGTACGGGTAGTGCGTAGGCACCTCCGGGCCGTCGACCTCGTAGCCGCGGGCCTCGGCGTCCTCGAAGAGCATCTTGCCCACCGAACAGATCTTCGCTGAGTTCCACGCCCTGTGCCTGCAGTTAAAGTCGCCGGCGAGGAGCGTGGGCATTGCTGGGTCCAGTATGCTCTGGAGATCGGGCTTATGTAGCGGGTAGAGAGGTGGTCGATACGCTGCGTAGACACGCATCGACACGCCGGCTAGGCACAGTTCCACGCCCAGGGCGTAGAATGATTGTAGCGTTGCCGGTGGGCAGGGCTGGTGGACGACTCTTCTTTTGACAAGGACTGCTAGACCGCGATATGCGCGGCCCTCGTCACTTCGCTCGTCCTGGCGGTAGATGTAAAATCCGGAGATTTTTATGTTGTCTCCTGCGGCGAGGTGCGTTTCTGATATTAGCACCACGTCGATTCGTTGTTCGGAGATAAGGACGCGAAGGGGGGCGACCTTCTTCCGGAGGCCGTTGGCGTTCCAGTAGAGAACTCTTAGGGAGAGCGGACTAGCCATCGCGTTGTATTAGCTTCATCAGCCCCCCCCCATGAGTATGGGCAGGGGATCGGCTCCAGATTGGATCGCCGCGAAGACCTCCTGAAGAATCTCGACGGCCAGCTGGTTAGCGGCCTGTCGAGCTTCCCGGACTTCACCCGTGCTGTCTCGTCTCGCCTTCTCCCGCTAACCGAGGGTTTCGGTACTGCGGGGGCAGGCGCTTCAGCGAAGGTCACTGTGGCCCTTTTTTGTGGGGCTGGCTTCTTCTTCTTCTTGTTTTTCTTCCCCTTGGGGGTGTCCCCTCTTGGGACTGGGTCGTTTGCTGGGGCCATCAGCGTAGTTTGGCCGCTGCAGGCCTGCGCAGGGGCAGGTGTCGTGGGTTTTGGTGCTGCAACAGTGGAGGCCCGTGTGCCGGCTCTCTTGTTGCGGATCTCCCTTTGGAATACCGGGCACTTGGGGTTATTTGCCGTGATAATCTTGTAACATCCGGCTCGTATCCAGGACCAGTTTTTTTTTTTTTTTATAATATAATGAAACTATTCAGAGTGAAAGGAGGGTGTTATTCCTCTTCTTCTTTTCAAAGGCTTTAAATGGGGTTATCCCCATGTGGGTCTATCAGTTGTAGCTCGCCTTTTAGAGGAAATTATATGTAATTCTTTTTCTAATTGCTTTTCTCCTTTATTTACTAAATGTCTTAAGAATCTAATAATAGAGGGGAATGATATTGCAATCACTAAGCTGGCTATAATTGATAATACGAAATGTATAATGATAGGAGGAAAGCCAGATAGTAGATTATCTGTAGACTCTGGTATAGAGGATGACGTTTTATATTTTTGAAAATCTCCATCTGATCCATATAATTCTGAGCCACTATATAATCCTTTTGCTGCAAAAGCTTCAGACTGGTGAATAAGTTGAAGATGGTTAACAGTTGTCTCTGGAAAATAGATCTTGCCTGTTGTTGGAACAATAGCAGAGCCATTAGCTTCGTTCGCGGTAAGGATTCAGAACTGATTCGGAACTATACGCATGCGCAGTTCAAATAATGCCGTTCGCGGAACACACAGTTCAGAATTTCTAGTTACAGTTCTGCGTTCGCGGAACCGTCGAACTGGGTTCAGGATCGGTTCAGAATTAGTTCTATCAGTTCTATAACTTTGGCAAGAATCCGTAGTTCCAGACATGCGCAGTTTTTACCTAACGACATTTGACATACATGCTGCGGCTATATTCAGTTGGTTAGAAACTATTAAACTGGTTAAATAGTTAAATAAAATATAAATTGTATTAATTTATTAAGGGTTAAATAAAATATGGTTAGTTTTGTTTGTTTAAATAAGTTTATATAGTACTCTAATAAGAGTAATGTGTTTTGGTGGGTCCACTTAAATACTTGCCAACTTAGGGGTTTTCCCCCCAAATTTAGGGGGTAAATAAGTGGGATGGGTTTTTTTTAGGGGTTTTATATTTTTAGGGATTTTTTGACTCTTCATATATTTTTTTGAATATATATTTTTCATATATTATGTGAAAGTATAGGCCCTGGGACAATCCAAACTATAATAGCTAATCATATTTATTTGTTGACCTAGCGACTTAACGACATCTAGTACAAATATATTACAACTACTCTGTGGTGACTGGTGGATATTGTGCCTATGTATAGGCCTATGTGCCTATACATATGTACGTTGATTATTGTTTACTTGTTTAATTCGATTTTGTTGTTGTACTGCTGTGCCGACAAGCAATTTGTTAATGATGCCTAAAGAAACTAAAAATAAAAAAATGTACAGTCAGAAGTACACGTAGATTTGGGAAACAGATCCAGATTTAAAAGGTAAAGAAATTTCATTGCATTTTTGTAATTTATATTTTTTCTTTTATTATATATTTTTTTAGAGGTATTTCTATGTAATTGGGGCGATTTTGGGGGTTTTTGACTTAAGCTTTAGGGATAAATATTTTTGAGAGTTGGTAACACTGCCGATGACAGTAGATCGTACGCAGTTTGGTTCCGAAATCGTTCGCGGAAACGAAAATCACGAATCGGTCTATAACCGAGCATGCGCTCTACTACGATTCCAAATTAGTTCAGTACTAGTTCCGAATTAGTTCTGAATCCTTACCGCGAACAAAGCTATTAACTCCAGGCAACCAATTGGCACTAAGTGAAAAGTGAGTTTTGACGGGCATTTTAAATAAAATACCTGTAACAGGCACTGTCCACAGAATTTCTCCTTCAGGCATCTGTTTAGTCTTGAACATACCTTCTTTAACCTCAAGAGGCTCACAAATCTCAAACTTTGACAAGGTTTTTTCAGGGTGTTGAACTGAATATCCTCCATAATATGAGTTTCCTATTGCAAAAATTCCACCTGTGATATAATGAGCCACTTTATGGGCCAAGTTAGGAGGATTTAAATTTAACCACTTCTGATATTGAATATCACAAATTGTTTTTTGCAAAAGAGCAAAATTTCTGTTAATTTGTTTGATAACAAAACTCTGTTCATATCTAAGTTGTGCATAGTCCAAAGATGACTTTAGTCCTTCTGAAAACTCCCAATTGTTCAATGATCTTTTACTTCGACTATTCTCAAGACTTGTAGTAAAAGACTGGAATCTAAAGGTTGTTAAATCTTGAAAGGGATTGATATCCCTTTTTTCTCTAACCCTAGAAGGCCAAGGACCTCTCCAATTGACATTTCCTACATCTATAGATAATAAGTACCCCCCTAGACTTTGAATCACCTCATAATTTTGCATTCCAAATTTACATTTAAATCCTTGGGATAAAGGATTAAGTGAGAACTGTAGATTCACTGTAGGAACTGAGATAATGACATTATCTTTCCCTGATTTGGACAATACACTTGCCCTGATTTCATAGATCTTAAAAGGGCAAGAAGTTGAATTTCCAGTAGTCTCAATATATAAAGCTTTAATGTTGTCACGGAGAAAGCCAGATGTAATCAGGCTCCAATCACCCCGAGGTTCTTTGATACTTCCATCAGGGAATCTAACAATTCTTATCTTCTTAATATAAGTCATGTCATATGCTCCTGGATATTCATTTCTACACCAATAACAGTAATAACGAGTTGAATAACCTACATTATCAAGTTCTTTAATCTCATCCTCTTGAAATAACCAGTAAGACTGTAATTCTAAATTAGAAGGCACTTTCTCTGTAGATATCAATGATCAGTGGTCCTAGCATGCGCGCCACGACAAAATTTTGTCTACCCCTTTTCTCGTATTATCTCTCTATGTCTACAGTAGCTAACATGCGTGCACGTGATACTCTTCTCGTGACGTCAATTGAAGAGATAACAAGAAATTTTAGTTTTCTATGGTATTTATCTCTACGGGAGCTAACATGACATCGTAATTTTGTCGAATTTTGACGTGATTTTGACGTTTGAAGAAGAGAAACTACTCGTTGTCAATATTATCGACGAGAAAGACGACGATAAACGAAATATTTTAAAATTATAAATATTATTATAATATTTTTTGTATACCATGGCTTTTCCGTACTATAATTATGTTATTTCGGTATACGAAGAGCGGGAAGCGCGAAAAATCGAGCGCAGACGTATTAGAGACATTTGTGATCCGTTCGATTTAAGCGATGGAGAATTTCAATCGCTTTGGCGGATCTCAAAGCCAATGGCTCTGTATTTAATAGAAAAACTTGCCGTTGATTTGGAGCCACAACAGAACAACAACAGCCTGCCCGTTCATTTGAAAGTAAGTCGGTATACTTGTTAACATTTGTATGTTTAAAGTACATAACTTATTAGAAAAGTGAATTGACATGACATAATATAAATACTCCACCGAGATAAAAAGTATTCTAATATATGTTAATCAAGATCTTATTCTATATGTGTGCAAAATTTTATTCAAATCCATTCAGCTGTTTAAGCGTGATTGTGTCACAAACCTCCTCAAAAACTTTCGTATTTATAATATCATATTAATCCCATTTGGATTAAATACATAATCATGCAAATACTAAAAAAACGCTGTTATTATAGGTATTGTGTTGTGTTCAATTTCTTGCCAATGGAGGGTACCAGAGGCAAATTGGGCAAGACCACAGCATGTGTCAAGCTCAAACAACAGTGAGCAAATGTCTGGACCAGTTTTTAAAGTCTATTTATAAAAGGTACCAATAACAATATGTATTTTAAATTATTGTAAATGAAAATTTACCTCCTGTATTCATCTTATTATTTAAATTTCAGACTCTTAGCTGAATGGGTAAATTTTCCTGCCACAGAACCAGCTCGAAGGCGTGTCGCTGCTGGTTTTGAGGCTAAATTTAATGTGCCAGATGTATTGGGAGTCATTGACTGTACCCATGTCAAAATATTTTCCCCTCCTGGACCACAAGGCGCCCACTACAAAAATAGGAGAAAGGATGCACACTCCATAAATGTCCAATTGGTACGGGTGTGTTTTCATCTCACTACAACTAGTACCAAAGATCAAGACCCTGTTTCACAACATTCAATTTAAATATTACTTGACAGTATTATCAATTGTTGTTACAAAATTGTCAAATAGGTATAGAATTAAAAAGCCATTGTTCGGTAAACAGAAAATAACTTCATTAAAAAATCATGTTATTGTTACTGAAAAATTAACCTTTAATAACAATAATAGGATAACTTGACATATCAAACCTTTCTTCAAATACTTTGTTATTAAAATTATTAAAACTTTTTATGCTTTCTTAGTCTACTAGCCACTGGCTTTTCAGTTGTATTCAAAGAGTAATTACTTAACAGTTTAATTGTAGGTGGTGAAAGACAATGAGTACACTCGTTTAATAACAATTATTGAGGCTCTGGCTATGTTATCTTTTTTAGTTATCCATTAGACATAACGCGTCAGACATAACATGTAACTTCAAACTTAAGATATTATTTTTGTAAAAGTAGCCATTTAAAATTCTTTTTCACTATAGATTTCATGAATAATTTTACAGGTTGTAGATGCAAATTGCAAAATTCTAAATGTTAATGCCCGATACCCTGGCAGGGTGGGTACATGATGCTTTTATTTGGCACCACTCGAGTGTCAGGAATGAATTAAAAAGGCTGCATGAAAGAAGAATTGGAAATTACTTCCTGTTGGGTATGTCAACTAATAATAAATTAACTAAGGGTAAAATAAAAGCAATGTAAAATTATATTTATATTTATGTAGACTTATAAAGAATGAAAATCTATTATTCTGTTACGTAGATTTACAGAAGATATTAATGATTGAAAATTGTTTAATATGATAATAACCTAACTTTAAAAATAAAAAGGCTAACCCTAAAACTATGAACTAAATATTTAACTTACACCTACTGGTGACTCCTCTGGGCCACAACCTACTGCCATCTCCTTCCCAATTGCACTGAGCACCAACGAAGAATTCTCTGACAATTTTGGGAGAACAACAAAATTCCCCGTCGTGTTTTTGGCCTTGTTCAAGGCTCCCGCCTCCTCTCTGGCTTTTTTTTTTGATCGCGCCAACACTTAAAGGAAAAATTTATATTAAAACATTAATTATGATATCTAATAGTACTTTAAATATATTTTTGTGAGAGTTGTAACCCAAAATTAATATAATTTTAATCATTCAATTCATTAATGTAACTTACACTAAGAACAATGTAGCTCATGTACTTTAATAACTTACTATTTTCCACTGGTCCACAGATCTGTTTGGACCAAGTTCGTCAAGGGCTTGCTTTAATACAAGCCACTGCTCGTTAATGTTCTGCGCCCCAAGAGGGGCCCGGAACTCACCGGCGGCAAAGCTGGGATTTTGTGCCATATAATGGCACAAATATCTTATTTGCGCCCTGTTGCTTCTTATTCTACAACAATACGTGATAGAATTACAATTATTTAATGTACGACAAGATATTAAGCACAACACAAGCATAGTGTTACATATATAATTAAATTTATTTACTTACGTCTTTTTATTTTCCATTTTTCACACGCGTTAATTTAAAACAAAAATAGAAAAAATAGCCTCTATAGCGTTCTTAGATTTTCAAATCGGAACTAAATGTCAATCTATTCTCAATGTAGATTAAACGTAGTGAAAATTTAGAATTATATCAGTGTTGCATTATAAAAATATTGTTTATTTTTTTGTAAGGGCAGCACGAGTTTCTCTACTCGACAAGGTGAAGTCTTCGGAAGAGAATTATGTCTCTCGTAGTGCGCATGTTAGGGTAATCGAGAAAATACTCGATGTAGACATTATCTATCTCTCTCGTCAAGAGATATCTCGTTGTACGCATGCTAGCCCTACTGCTGTCCCAAAGACAGAGAAAACATGGATACTTTGTATACCCTCCCTGCATTCCAAGCATTAACGCGATTACCTTCAGGTCACCACATATCAGCCAGTTATGATCTTTATACTGCAAATGTCGTAGTAGAAGTTCCATGTTGGTGTAACTTTCCGACATCTGCACCGAGTGTCCAACCGGAACAGAAGAAAACTTGTTACCATTATGTAGAAGCACTGCTTTCAAGCTTCTGCTTGATGAGTCAATGAATAGCCGCCATTCTGCAGGGTTGTATTTTAAACCCATAGCAGCTATGAGACCGTTGACGTTGTTGCAGTAAATGAGGGATGCTTCTTCATCCCGTGTAAAGAACTGACGAAACTCTTGTTCGCGGCTTCGATACCAGTAAAATGTTGTCCCTGGATCTAGTAGATGATTTTCTCGAAGACGCGACCCCAATAACTGAGCAGATTCTTTGGACAAGCACAAATCCCTTGTCAAATCATTTAGTTCAGCTTGCTTGAGGGGTTTAGGTTTATCTGCATCAGCCATTGGTTCATATGTCGCAGATGCGTCATCCATCTCATCAACATCTTCACCGGAATCGGATAACGATTCAAGTTTGTCGGGCGGTGCAGGAATCGGAATTCCTGGTCCGTGAGGCACCGGCTTCATTGCAGATGGCACGTCAGGATACTTGACATGTTGTTTGTTATTTCTATTTATGCCATCCAGATTGGTCATACAAAAATAACAGTCTGTAACATGATCCCTTCCTTCCCTCCAAACCATTGGGACGCCGAACGGTAGACTCGCTTGCTTCTTGTTGGTCCAGCGTCGCAGACCCTCAACACATGTTTTACAGCATATATGGGGTGCAAAGGATTTATCCTGGTCGCCTAGCTTCACCCCAAAGTAGGCATGATAGCTTCTTTTTACAAAGTTTGTGATGGGAGACTGCCGCTCTGACAAGGTGACTTTACCGCAGATGTAGCAGAATCGGTCTGGATCATTTCTACACTTCCGGTTCATTGTTACGTCTCGAAATCGCTACCGTATCATCTGAAATTCTCAGTTTATATGATATGTAATAACAGTTCACAGCTCTCTTACAAAGTTCAATTGATAGCTGTTATCTGAAAGAAACAAACACAATTAAAATTAATTATAAATATAATTCAAAACTATAACAGACATTACATAGCCGTGTGCATAGGTTACATACCACCCGCATTTTAGCACCAATCAACTGTTAATGCAATGAGTAAATACATCCACCAGTAGGTACATACAGCATTTGTATATGTTAACCACCACTAACCCTTGTCACATACCATCCTTCGTTTAACAATTTAGTTATCAAACGTCGGAAACCTATGCACAACTGTCTAAATTCTATATGACATAATGCTATAGAATGCAGCGACAGTCAAAATTTTCAAATTGCGATAGATCAAAATCTAGACGTGATGGAGCGAAACGGTTCGCATTTCTGAAATCAGCACAGCAAACTGATTCAGAAACACTTAAAAAAAGCTAGACCTAAAAAACAGTGCAGGCCAGTGGAATTAATGGCTTTTTTTAACGGACCAAATACAACACGGTCTAAAGATTGCAACTTGTACGTGCAGTGTGGTGGAAATATGAACAAAATTATACCATTTTCTTTACAAAATTGAATGTTTTTCACAGCGATATGGGAACTGTGGTTATCAAGTATGTATTAAGAGGATATTATGCTCAATCACAGAAGGTCTGATATATTTATTAAAGTGTAGAAACGTATGAAAATCATCTTCTTGCATCCACCCCGAATTATTTCCCGTCCCAACGCTTCCAACAGGGCCATCGCGTATGAAATGATCTTTAAAACGTTTTCGGGGAAAGACAAACATAGGAGGAAGATTATTTCCTACAGCGTTCACAGCTAGAACCAGTGTAACCAAAGTCCTTCTTTCTGCCGATGTTATGGAGCTAACTTGTTTTTCACCCTTTTGAGCAATTACCCTATTCGGTGTTTGAACCGTGGTTATACCCGGTTCATCCATGTTCCAGATCTCAGCAGGTTCAAACTTACATTTGTCCAGTAGTTGTGTGTAATTATCATAAAATAATTTAACATTTGGTTCATTAAAGCTAGTAGTTCGAGCCAAGCTTGTTGCTTGAGGAGTCCGTAAAGAGAGAGTGGCGTGTCGTTCCATAAATAGTTTCAACCATACTTCTCCAGCTATTTCATTCTTTTCCCATGAAGGAGGAAACTTTTTGTCGTATTGTTTAGCAAGTTGATAAGCAAGTCGTCTTGCTTCCTTAGTAGAATACCATAATAAGCTGTTGAACAAGTTAGAAGATACTCACACAAGATATTCTCTTCCTCAGCAGTAAATATAAAATTGTGCACATATCCCATTCTAACCTGGTTTTCATCTTCTTCATGTGTTCTAAAAAGTTACCTTCTACGTGTGGGCGCTTTAGTTGTGGGGGGCTGTCCATCTGCGTCAAATCGTCGTCTGGTAGGGGGCTATCCATCTGCGTCAAATCGTCGTCACTCGGCTCCGTTTCAGGCACGAATCGAACTGAAAAAAAAACATATTACAAATATTATTTTCGCTTAATATTGTTTATAATAAAAATAATCCATTGACAATTTACATTTAATACATTTACGAGGGGTGATCAAAAATTAGTGAGAACGACATATATACTCCTTGGTAAGAAAAAAAATAAATACTGGCAGGCATAGCTCAGATATTTGTAATATTAATAAAGAAAAAGTCTTCGATTCCCTTTTGTTTTTTTTCTGAATGTAGTCATTTGTTTGCTTCGTGTCGGAACGTGTTCTCGAAAATGAAGAAAAACGAAGTACGAGCCGTTATTAAATACCTCTGTTTAAAAAAGTTAACGACGCAAGAGATTCACTGCGATTTGGAGGCAACATTAGGAGAGTCTGCTCTGCCGTATTCCACTGTCGCAAGGTGGGCTTCTCAATATCGAGTAGGGAGAACGAGCACGGAAGACGAACATCGTTGCGGTCGCCCATCGACGTCAGTCACCCAAGAAAATGTTGTTAAAGTCGAGAAAATTGTATTGAGCGATCGAAGAGTTACCATCCGTTACTTAGTTCAAGAAACGGGCATTTCATATGGAAGTATTCAATCCATATTGAAACAATCTTTGAATATGAGAAAAGTCTCCGCAAGATGGGTGCCGAGAATGTTAACAGACAGTCAGAAACAAAATCGACTTGACATTTTGAAGACATTGTTGGACAAGTTTCAAGAAGATTCTGAAAACTTTTTGTCTCGTTTCGTATCAATGGACGAAACATGGGTCCATCATTTTGATCCCGAGACAAAACAGCAATCTTCACAATGGAAACGGCCATCATCACCGACCCCGAAGAAGTTTCGTGCCGTGGCATCGGCTGGCAAGATTATGGCCTCAATATTTTGGGACTCAGAAGGGATATTGTTGATTGATTACCTGGAGCGTGGAACCACTATTACAGGCCAATATTATGCAGCATTAATTCCCAAGTTGAGGAATACCATCAAAGAGAAAAGGAGAGGGAAACTTCGAAGGGGCGTGCTGTTTCATCACGACAACGCACCCGCGTACAGCTCGGCAGTTGCGATGGCTGCCATTCAACAAGCTGGCTTCGAATTGGTTGACCATCCCCCTTATTCACCAGATCTGGCGCCTAGCGATTTTTATCTGTTCCCCAAATTGAAAGAATACTTAAGGGGAAACAGGTACGAAGACGATAACCAGGTGATAGATGCCGTGGAGAGCTTTTTACAGGACCAAGACAAAACTTTTTTTTTGAAAGGGATTGAAGCCTTGGAAAAGCGCTGGACTCGGTGTGTAGAGAAACTCGGAGACTATGTAGAAAAATAAATTATTAAGTTATCAATAGTCATTATATTCTATCTCATTCTCACTACTTTTTGATTTCTCCTCGTAATTTAGTACATTGTATTCTCCTATTGCATGAAAAAACATTTTATTAAATTTGACTAACTTCTGCTGTCCCGATTTTTTTCTTCCAATACAATGAAATGATCCTTATAAAAAACTGTCTATCAGCATTACAAAAAACTTAGTAAATTTTATTCATTTTTATTATGGACTATGCCTTGACTATGCCTACGCTTGACTATGCCAAAATTGTTTTCACAAAAAAATACTTAGAGGAGAGTAACTAAATATGGGCTACCATTTTGTTTTAGGGTGAAAAATAAAAAACTATTTAGAAATATTTATTTTTTTAATGTAATATTAATTAGACATACTCGTATATTACTAGAGAGCAAAGTAAGTCTTATATTTTTAATAATAACAAACTATGTACATTATCAAAATTAAGCACTAAACAAAATTGCCAAATGGGCGCTAAATATGGAACAGGTACTCAAACATGGGCTATAGCCCATCTAAAGATATGAACTAAATTATTTTTCAAGAAAATAAGAATAATAAATGTTTATATTATAAGAGATCAAATCACTGGTGAGTGTAAGAAATTACTTAAATCACTGACAAAAATCACATATCCAAACGTCAAACTCTGGCCCAGCACAGTCATTATGTGTCCAGAGCCCACACATCAAACGTTTGATTCACAGTTCTCCCCGTGTGTCTTCGGAAAAAAGTTGCTGACAAAACATACACTTTGCATCTCCAGAATCAGGAGCTTCTCTCCCTATTATGGCATCTGGTTCACTGTCTGAATCAAAGCGGATTTCCTCTTCACTTTCACTGTCAATTAATTCATTGTCACTAGTCTTTACTTTCTTTTTTCTTTGATTTCCTTTCTTTTCTTTGGGTTTTTTATCTTTAGTTTTATTTTCTTTTTCACTTTTCTGCTTATTTTTTTCAATAAGGTGATTTTTATAGGGTGATGACGTTATAACAGAGGCCACAGCAGCTTTTCTACCCCTGTTAGATGTCTTTCTATTTTTTTTTTGGTACAGGACTTTATGTCATAAGGAGATACTAAACCTAGGTTGCTGCGATCAATTCTGGAAGAAGAAGTTTCGCCACCATGTTTATATCTAGTTCCAGAGGTAGATGCTTCTGGTTGAGTGTCATATCCAGACCCAGAGATTGAAGATCCAAGTGGAGGCGAATTTTCTGTTTCACATCTATATCTTGAGACTGAAGCTTTGAACTGAGCTTTGCCTCCACAGCTTAGGCTTTTTGGTCGCCTTCAGCGACCAGCCTCAGCCGCTACGGCTCACACGGGTTTCTGTGCTGTGTTACAGCGAGCGAGGACTGCCCTCCCTTCACGCCTTCGGCTTATAAAAACACCAGGGGTAGGGCAGACAAGTATCACGTGGATTCGGGGTTGACAGATTCTGTTCTGTGACACCCACTAAAATAATAAATGATTTTTTATTTATATTCATTAATTTATTTTATAACTATGCTTTACAGCCTTTAAAAGTTAAACAAATTTACCTCTTTTATTTTTATTAATTGATCTTCGCCACACAAATTCTACTATTACACCCGCAAAGTTTTCTGGGTGGTTATAATTATCTTTATAAAAGAACCTTTTAACCACTCGCCATTGGGACTCTATTCGCTGGGTGTGAGTCCCATCATATGCCACAAACGGATGCTCGGGGTCGCTGTGGTTAACTTTTTTATGAAGAACCCATGATCTCCTAGGCAATCATACGCCCGCCAGAAATCTGTATGTATGGTGGTGCCCTCCATGACGTATTTCTTTATCAGGGGCACCAAAACTTCAGTCGATCTGATATTGTTGGGGCAGACCTCAAGCCGTAGGTCCTCACTCCCATCTTCAATCATTCCGAGGACTAGGACCTAGTACCCCTCGATTCACCTACCTGCAAGTAAAATTCTAAGTTAAATATGCTACACCAAATTACAATTACTTCTTAAATTACAATGACAATGGATAAAATAAAACTTTAAATTACTTCTGTTGTACTTTCTCCTCCCAAACTTGCTTTCGTCTATTTGGACAAATTTTCCGGGACCACCAATTTTCCCTATAGACTGCTCTTTTTCCATATAGACTGCATCCCGACAGTAACTATACCAGTCGGTAATGATGGCACTAGACAGACAGTGTTCCTTTTCATCCTTTAAAATATCTTCCCATATCACTTTTTCGTGGGGCCAATGGTGGGCAAAACAATACATTAAATAGAAGACACGGGATAAGTCAATTTTTACTTTTTCAAACCATGTTCCGTTTGCTCTGGAAATTCTTCCCATGGTTCTACAAGTACACTTGTTGCAAACAAAAGAGCCGACATTGTTATCATGTACCATGTCTATCCTTATTAGTTGTCTGTGCACCCGGCAATCTTTGCTAGTCAACACTAAATTGTGTTGCTTAGCAAAAGCTACACATTGGTGACGCGTGCCTAATTCAATTATTACTTTTTCAAATTCCATCCGCCGAGCACCTCAGAACTATACTTTCGGCGCTTAACGAATGACTCGTCAGTGTCAAAATGACTCACCGCCGCCGGTCCACGATTCGTGGACCGTGCAGAATCATTTTCTGATGTTATCTTATTCCAAATCGCTGAGCACGCAGAATCCAGTACAAATGTTAAAGTCAAACAGGTCAGGAAGAATCGAAGTCCAGAAGAATTGCCAAAAACGTTAGAAAATCCACTAAAAGTTATCAGAGAGCACATTCACGTAACAACGAAATTCACGACGGAAACCAATGATATTATAAACAATAGATATGTTATAGCCTCACAAATCAACCGAAAGAAGTGTTCCGTGCACAGCGGCAACACACACACACGCATTTTTTATTTATCTTACACTCCAATACATCGTCAAGTGATTTGAAAAAGATAGCATAATTAAAACTTAAACAAAAAAAGGAGACAGCTAGTATTGTACCTTCGCGCGAAATGTAACTAAACGTTAATGAATCTGCCAATCGTCATTGGTCAAGTCAAAATCACTATAGAGTAACAAAATTATGAGAAAGAAGGGACAAAGCTCACTAAAATGAGTTTAGTGCCTATTATTCTTTTGATGGCAACTAATGTTTCAATCTTATTTATGTAACTGGATTCCAACAAAAATAAAATAAGTGACGTTGAAGATCTTGTCGTGTAGTTTAATCAACTGAAATGGGCCGGTATTGTTGAGTTCCACTATTAAATAGTATTAAAAGGTAAGAAATAAAATACGATGGTTATGTGAAATGTATTTTTATTGTTTACCAAAAACACGGTTAAATATAATGATTTCTGATGTTTACGCGAGTATTACACATATTAAATAAAACTACTTTATGGATTTTATCGCGTTTGTATTTGTGTTTTATTGTCCCGACGTTTCGAATACTTTTCAGCATTCATGGTCACGGGTTGACTAAGGTGTTTGACGTCCAACAAGTCATCGTTATTACAGACATTTTTTTATGTACCCACTACAGTATTAATTATTAGATGTTGACCCACATTTTTGATACAAAATTAATTGCCAGTACAAAAAGAAAAAGATTTTATATAAAAAATTCTATATTGTCTTTGGTCACTTACTATTTAGTATTAATTTATATTATGTTAACTTATTAATTTTAAAGAACTAACAATTAAAAACTAGTATACTACACCGGATCGGAACGCGGCCACACTGAGAAAGATCCGGCAAGAAAACTCAGGGGCATGATAAAATTGATAACTATTATTATAGCGGGTTACTTTGGCTTACTAAATAGACAAAGGAAAAAAGCGAGATTTTCTGTTACACCGTCTCTCAAATTTTGCAAGTTGATTATTTTTACACACCGTGTATTTAATTGTTTCCCGTTTATTTAGATTTTCAACGCAATATTTGAAATCGGCTGCCGTCAAAATTATTTTAATTGCATTAGACTTTTTCTCAATTGCACTGTTAATATTGTATAGATCGTAGCGGGTTTCGTGGATTACAGTCTGTAATAACATTTACTAGCTTGTTCCAGGCTCGGTTAAATACCTTCGAAAAGATTCAATTTATTTATTTTCTGTCTCTTTGAAAGATTTTTTATTTCGGGATTATTTCTATGAGCAGAATGGAAACAAACTGTTATATATCTATCAATTATGGCTTTTATTAGATGTACACGGTGATTAAAAGCGGGCGCTTGCTCCTTCGAATGTTCAATGAGAGAATCAAATATAGTTGTATTTAAAAAAGTTTTTAAAATACGACATTTTAATATCTCAACATCTTCATTGTTAACAAAATGAACCCCCTTTTCCGTTAAATGAGATTTTATAACAGTTTCACATTTTAAGCAAACTGAAAACGTATTTTCTGATGCATAGCACAAACCGCCCATATCTCTGATTGTAACTAATTTGCGGAACCATAATTTTTCATTTGTGATTAAGGCATCAACACAAGTTTCACATTTTTTAGTTTTTGTTAATTTTCGTGCAATCCAACTAGAAATATAGCCTATTATTTGTTTAATTGATTCTGAATAATTTCTATTATTGAGCATTTCAGCCAGAATATTAACATTTTGTGCCGCATTTTTATCACTACAAGTAGGATTATCCAATATATTATCATCTTGGTCTAAAGCACGAAGTCCTGACGAAGAATTAATGTTTGCTATCCCCGATGACGAGCACATAAGTATGGGAATATGTTCCAAGGGAATACTATTATCGCTGAAGCCACTGCGTAATTCTAGGTGATGAAAAATTTTTTTGTACAATCCTTTGAATTGTACGGTGTTCGGGTTATTATTATAACCACCTTGTCGTCGGATAACACCAAAAAAATTTTCAATATGGTCCTGACTCAGTCGGTATGTAGCAATATACCCTAACGCTGGTGTGGTGTTCAATGGTTGTGTTACTGTAACGTAAGTAGAAAAAAGATGTTTCAAACTCTGGATACAAACTAAAAATCCTAAAAAGCCTGTTTTGGACTTGCACTCAATAATTGTTTTTTTTGTTATATTAATTATAATTCTTCGTCCTATTATGCGCTTAGTTTTATTATAAATTCGTAATGACAAAATATACTGTTTGGCTTTCTCTAAAAAATCAAAAATAATTGTAGCATTACTTGTACTAATAGGTTTTTTAAAATAATACTGTCCTGTTGACCTGGAATTGAAGATATCGAATAAATTATTAAAAATAGTTATTATAAATTCTACAGTTGGTTCTGTATTCTTAATTTTGGACGATACTACTAATTGATCACAGAGTTCTAAAGCATGAGCTATACTTCTGCTTAAGAGCTGTGTGGCTAATTTGACTTTCATTATCTGATTTCGAAAGTTTATATGTCTTTACGAAAGTTTATTAGCGAATTTCAAGCCTTCATTAGTTTGAAGCTGATTCAAAGCAACGATTAGGTTTAACTTTTTTTGCCTCAAAGGTGTTGCGGACTAATTTTATCATGTGACACGGATCTAACATAACAGCAACTTCAATGCCATTATCTGGATGCAAAAAAGTAGTTTTTAAATTATTTGGGTTCTTTAAATTACAACCTAACAGATTAGCTGCAGCTAAATTGCTTGGACACCCATCAAATGTAACCGCCACGATTTCGGCACCTGAGTCGTAGCATTTACTTATGCAAGTATTAATCAAATTTGCCCATGTCTCCGCTGAAATAGTTTTAATAAAAAAATAACCAACTGGCATCTTCCAGCTTTCATTTAGACCAACTAAAATAAAAACATACACCTGAGTTGCAATTTCATTACTAGAGCTAAAATCTATACCAAAATCGACAAGACCGTCAGTTTTTTTGCCGGTCCATACGGTTTGATGGCGAAGTGCCATTTCATCTGCTACAAGTGTGCATAATAGACGTCTACCTGATAAAGAGCTTTTGGTCTTTAAAATATGGAAGGCTTGTTGAGTGAACCCTGGCGAACAAGAAGTATTTTCATACCACTTAGCTAAGACACGTGGATGTGGCAATGCCGTGTGAAAAACCCTTCTTACATATTTGTAGGCAGCAGAAGAATAAAAATTTAGTGTAAGCGCAAATTTTCTGAGAGCGGGAGTATACTTTACGCATAGTGAGAAAGTTCCTCACTCTGAAGCCCTAACCGCCGACACCGTGGACCCGATGTCGGTGGGTACCTATTTTTTCTATTTCCAAATGTTTTTTTATATTAATATGTAAAAATATACAAAATGAGTTTAAGAATACATGAGAAAATAAAATAATGAAATATTATACATAAATAAATTGAGTAGGTAGTAGGTACCTACTTATTTTATTACTGGCATAAATCATTACCTCATAACTAATATTTTACTTTCAAACATTTATAATACTAAGTACACGAATGGATTATGACGGGCTGATTGATAGAAATATAACTAAAAGAAAGTATGAAAAAAAATCAGAACAGTGGAGTACCTAATGATGACTTTAATGCCTACGATGTTCGCATCTGTACTTTAATCTATGTTCGTAGCGCACGCGTCCTTATCGCTCAAATAGCAAAATGTTTTACTATCTCTTTTTATTTTCGTACCGGCATTTTAAATTAGAATATTAATGAAATATGGAAATATAGTGCATACTTACATGTGATATGAGATTCCTTGAGATTTATTGACTTTAGAATAATAATTGGTACAGTTTCTAAACACACACGATGGCATTTTTGCTGTTTTTATATTTTTTTAATACGTCTGACACTCGTCGCCGCCACGCCTGATCAGCTTGACGCGGGATGCAGACTAAACACAAGATGTTCCAATTGGGTCGTTTTCGAGTCTTCACGAAGCGCGCACTTGTAACATATCTACCTCTTTTTTATATAATATCATTGACGGAAACGGAATGAATGGAATAAAATGGTCACTTGCCACAAAATGGCCGGCGGATGTGTTCCGTTTCATGTTAGGTGTTTATTTCACAACGCAGTTCTTAACGAAAAATGACATTTTTTTAACAAACAATATTTTTAATGTATTGTTTGTCGCAACTTTGTTATATCTTTGCACGAACACAATATTTTGAATATTTTTGTTATATTATTTGTTGAAATGTTGCTCCGTTACACGAGCCCAAAAATTCATTTAAAAAAAACACAAATCTCCGCGTGGGGGGAGGGGTGTCGTTTGAAAGGGGAGACCTATCCCTATAAAATGCCACCCTTAACAACCCCACAAATTCGTGCGGTCATATTCTAAAGCCAACCCTAGTATGGAGGTATGGATATATTTTGCAATGAATAAATAAAATAAATAAATAAACACAATAAAAATACTGTAAATAACATTTGTTTCTATCTATACTATCTAGTGTAATGTACCTAGCACATTACTCAACAAAGTAATATTCCTAAAGATCGTTATTAGTCGATCATTATTAGCTTTGTTCGCGGTAAGGATTCAGAACTAATTCGGAACTAGTACTGAACTAATTTGGAATCGTAGTAGAGCGCATGCGCGGTTATAAACCGATTCGTGATTTTTATTTCCGCGAACGATTTCGGAACCAAACTGCGTACGATCTACTGTCATCGGCAGTGTTACCAACTCTCAAAAATATTTATCCCTAAAGCTTAAGTAAAAAACCCCCAAAATCGCCCCAATTACTTAGAAATCCCCCTAAAAAAATATATAATAAAAGAAAATATATAAATTACAAAAATGCAATGAAATTTCTTTACCTTTTAAATGTGGATCTGTTTCCCAAATCTACGTGTACTTCTGACTGTACATTTTTTTATTTTTAGTTTCTTTAGGCATCATTAACAAATTGCTTGTCGGCACAGCAGTACAACAACAAAATCGAATTAAACAAGTAAACAATAATCAACGTACATATGTATTTCCAGTAAGCATAGGCACAATAACCACCAGTCACCACAGAGTAGTTGTAATATATTTGTACTAGATGTCGTTAAGTCGCTAGGTCAACAAATAAATATGATTAGCTATTATAGTTTGGATTGTCCCAGGGCCTATACTTTCACATAATATATGAAAAATATATATTCAAAAAAATATATGAAGAGTCAAAAAATCCCTAAAAATATAAAACCCCTAAAAAAACCCATCCCACTTATTTACCCCCTAAATTTGGGGGGAAAACCCCTAAGTTGGCAAGTATTTAAATGGACCCACCAAAACACATTACTCTTATCAGAGTATTATATAAACTTATTTATATAAACAACAAACAAAACTAACCATATTTTATTTAACCCTTAATAAATTAATAAAATTTATATTTTATTTAACTATTTAACCAGTTTATTAGTTTCTAACCAACTGAATATAGCCGCAGCATGTATGTCAAATGTCCTTAGGTAAAAACTGCGCATGTCTGGAACTACGATTCTTGCCAAAGTTATAGAACTGATAGAACTGATTCTGAACCGATCCTGAACCGAGTTCGACGGTTCCGCGAACACAGAACTGTAACTAGAAATTCTGAATTGTGTGTTCCGCGAACGGCATTATTTGAACTGCGCATGCGTATAGTTCCGAATCAGTTCTGAATCCTTACCGCGAACGAAGCTATTAATTGACATTCATTACCCAATTGAAGTGAAACTACTAAGTATGTCGTTTAATTGTCTCTAAACTGAAAGTTGTATTGTAATAACGCAAATGACTTATTTTCCTAAGATATTAAGAACACGGAAATCCAATATTAGTCACTTAGTAATATTTCACATTCAACATTTAACGTTGTAAGATACATTATTATAAATAAATTGTGTAAAGTAATTTGTGATTTTACTTCTACTGGTGGAGGCGCATCACACTGGAATGAACGAACAATAAACATCGAATAATTAATTAACATTTCTAAAATACCGAAAATGGAGTACCTTTAGTTGCCCTGTCTAGTATGAGCCTAAACCAACACCAAAATGGGGTCAAGATGGCGTCGACAGGTAGAGAAATTAAGCGATAACTTTTGAAAATTATGATTTGTGAACTCGAAACATGATATTTCGTAATGATCTATACATGAAAATGTTCGCAAATAATTACTTAACTCGCTTTTCTACATTCACAGGCACACAGCACTCGGAATAAATTAAAAATACAACATCTTTTTACCACGTGTTAGTATCAAAGTTAGAGTATGTCGTATTTTGTTACAAAAATAATACAATCTACTTAACTGATTCTTTTCGTACTTGTTTATACACTTTATTAATAAGTTATTTTTGCTTGTAAAGGTGTTTTTTTTAGAGGTATACAAATTCAATATGAAATAAAACACTTGAAGCTAATGTTAATGTCTATGATATTAGATTTATTTAATAGATAATTTTATGCCATTAGTGTTTAAATATTATTTCGGGTATATGCACGTCACGGCTAGCTCGAATGAAGCGCAATCGTGAAGTCCAATTTTCGACAACTTTATCGAGCAACTGGGGCCGTATATAAGCAATAACACGGCGAATGTTGACTTCCAAATCGTCCAACGTCTCTGGTCTATCGGCATAGACTAGTGACTTCACATACCCCCCAAAGAAAGTAATTGGTAAGTCACCAATAAGAATTGATTTGCTTACACCTCCATAGAGGGCGTTGTGCACTCTGTCTAGTTCACGGTGTTAAGATGCTCCGCCAAAACATGACCTGCGGTGTATGTTTAAAATTAAATGTCTTTGTCCTGAGCAAGGTGTTTTCTTTGGAGCTTCCATAAATACCTTGCAGACTCCTCGGGGCTTTATGGAAATCTGTACAGTAATCTAAAGGTGTGAGATCATAGGATCGTGGAGGCCAGTTCACAGGTCCATTACGCGAAATTATGCGCTCAGCAATTGTTTCTCGCAATAAATTGATGGTGTCGCGCGCCGTGTGGCATGTTGCGCCATCTTGTTGAAACCAAAACTCTGTCACGTCAATGCCATTCAACTGAGGAATGAAGAAGTCAGAAATCATGTTTCTATAGCGCTCTCCATTGACGGTAACATTCTGGCCGGCATCGTCCTTAAAGAAATATGGGCCGATGATTCCACCAGCCCATAAAGCACACCAAACAGTGAGTTTTAATGGATGTAAGGGCGTCTCGACAAAGGCTTCTGGGTTTTCTCCACTCCAATTTCGGCAATTTTGTTTATTTACATATCCATTTAACCAAAAATGGGCCTCATCGGAGAACAAAATTTTGCGTTGAAAATGAGGATCAAGCTGAATCATGTTTTCGGCCTATTCACCGAATATACGACGCGTATAATGGTCACGCGGTTTCAACTCTTGCACAAGCTGGATCTTATAAGCTTTTAAGCGAAGATCTTTCCGTAAAATCTTCCACAAAGTGGATGGGCATAGCTCCAATTGCTGTGCACAATGGCGAATGGACTCATTCGGATTCTTCTCAACACTGCGCTCCACAACGGCAATAACTTCATCTGTTCGCACTGTTTGTCGTCTTTGGGGATGCGTTTTTTTTTTTTTGTTTTTTTATGTTAGGAGAGACAATCAGGAAAACCCTACATGGTCACCTGGTACCATCTAGTCAAGCCTTTATAAAGGCTAGCCTAGGTGGTACCAGGTAGTGCCGGACTCCTACCGGCTAAAAAACCTGATTGCCTCAACATCGTGTTTTGTGACTAAATTCTTGTGGCCGTGTGGCCTATTAAAATTCACCGGTCGTAATTGATGTAGTGCGAGCGCTGAAGGCGCTCAAGCCAAGAGGAAAGTGTGTGTTGCAACGAGCCTAAGGGCTTCCCCGCCGGTAAACCGGCGGAAGGAACGAATCTCGGCTTAGGGCGTTGCATTGGGGGATACCGCGGGATCGCGTGTCGGCGGGAGGCGCCCAGGCATGTGCCGATGCCTAGTGAAAGTGTTGGCTGAGGGCCAGTGTGTTATCGTTGTAACGATGGGGACGTCCACGTCTCCGCCGGCGGGGACGGTTTCTGTGTGCTGTGTTTGAGTTTAGGGGGACGCCTTGAAGAGGCCAATGGCGCTAAGTACGGACTCGTACTTGATTATAAGGTCCAGACGGGCCATAGGGTTACCGTCAGTGGTCCTGAGGGCTTGGGCCAGATCTTTGATGTCCTGAAGATTTACAACTCCCAGGAAGTTTCTGATGAGGGCCAGATCCTCCACTATACCAGGACTAGCCTGGCTTTGGGAGGAGGTGGTCTTAGGGACGGGATTGGGGGCCGGCGCAGTCGTGGCTGGAGTGGTCCTCCGCCAAGACTGCGGCACGAGGGCGGGTGCAGTGGTCCTGCACCAAGATTGCTGCGCAGGTTTGGGTGGAAGCGAGGGGAAGCTCGCGGGTGTGAGCACTGTGGCTGGGATGGGTTGCGCGGAAGGCGCGGGTGTTGGTGCTTTCACTTGCACCGACATGAGGGGGGCCAGTAGCGCCTGTGTAGGAGAGCGCTTGGCGGGGGGTGGGGGCCCTCCTGGAGGGCCTCCGCGGCGCTTTGGGGCATCCGCGATAATTCGCGGGATGCCCCAGTTGTCCGCAGAGGATACAGCCAGGGGGTCCTCGGCGCCCTTGGGACATTGCCATTGCGAGCTGCGTGGCCATAATGTTGGCAATTGTGACATTGCCCGATACCGCCACACCTATGGGGGGTCTCAAAAGAGAGACCGGAGAGCCCGCAGATAGTGCGGGTGTCGAAGATTTTTTTCCCCTCGTAGGTGAGGGGAAGGACAACCAAGACTAGGTTGAATGGGGTCCTGTCGCGACCCTTGTAGAGACGGTGCACTTCTAGCACCGGGAAATCCTGGGATTTGAGATCCAGGATCTCGTCTTCTCCCAATTGGGGAGGGAGGCCACGGACCACTACGCGGAGACGACGCTCCTCTTCCAGGGCGTACGTGTGAAAGGAATTTTTTTCATTTCGGAGAAAAGAGGTGAGAGATCTGAAGTCACTTGGTGAGGGGACTTGCACCTTGATGGCCACCGCGGAGTTGGAGGCCTTTGTAAAGGAGATCTTGTGCGTCTCCATAGCGGCGCGGACGTGTCCCCAACGGGCCTTGTCTTGAATGAAGACAGGGGGAGGGGGCTTCTCGGTGCGGGGAACCGCGGGCGGGGGGGTGCTCTGGCGGGAGCAGGAGGCCGTGCCGGGCTGGGCTACGGGGGTTGGTTTTGCAGCCTTCGGGGGTGCGGAGGGGATAGGGGAGGAGGTCTTAATAGGCCTCTTCCTTTTGCTAACAATGGTGAAGCCATTGCGGTTCTCAATCGTGTTGGCGGGTTCGGACTCGCTGTCGGAGGATTCGGCAGGGGAAAATTCCGCCTCAGGTGCGGAGTCGGAGTCAGAGGAGGGCTGGACTATGTCCATGTCCTCCTGGGAGGTGTCCCAGGAGTCATCCTGCTCGGGGATGGATTCGGGGGACGCGGGGCTCTCGGATGGAGCCGCGAGTGCGGGTTTTGAGTGGGCGGAGGCCAATTTAAGGCAAATATTTCTAAGGAGCTCCGGATGGGAAGCCTTAATGAACGCAACTATGTCGTCGCTAGTGAGCGGCGCCATAGTTGACTGGGGTGGGGGGAGAGAGAGAGAGATATAGATAAGCGTACTTATCGCTATCTCTGTCACCCCGGGTAGGTGCGCCCGGGGTTGTGTAACCCTCCCTGCGGGTGAAGCAGGGAGGTGAGTGCCTACTTGTGAGCCCTAAGCTTGTAATCCGTCGCCAATCTTATTGTGCGACGGAGCCCTACGGGGTCTAGTGCGAAGGGTGTAGACACACCCGACCGACACTAGGTGCAAGCTGTGGAAGCAAACCAGAGACTAGGCCGACTAGGAGACCCCCCAAGGCCGGTTTACTAGCTCCCGTCCAATTGACTGCCTCACCCTGAAGGGGCTCGGCGGATGTAATTGGGTCAACACCCCACTCGGTTCGTCGGCTCCGTTAGGTATCCACCGAGGACCACGAAACTGTGGATTTTCCCAGAAGGGGCAAACTGCAGTTGTGGAACTGCAGTGGTTTTGACGGAATCAGCCGCCGCCTTGAGAAAGGCAACTTTTGATTACAAGTCGGAGAGCCTACGGCAACGGCGTAACAGTGGCGCGACGGCGGCAGCTACGCGGCGGCTACGCGAGGGCGGCTACGCGGCAGCTACGACGGCTACGGCAAGCGCGGCGGAGCTGGAGACGTCCGATCGCTAGGGCGATCGGGAGCGGAATGATTGGGGATGCGTATTATCCACTAGAGTGCACGTGGTGCGAAAACGATTCATCGTGTTCCGAATAACTTGCTCAGATGGACGATTATGTCGACCGTAAAATAGACGTAGCGCACGATAAGTTTGGCGAACCGAACCATGGTCTTCGAAATAAGTTTGCACAATTTGCACGCGTTGTTCTGGCGTTATCGTAAAATCGTAAATATATCCATCGTAAAATGGCAAAACGTACTAACCACAAATCAACTTTCAACTGTCAAATTGACAATCTGTAGAAACAGTGTTGCCAGTTTAAAAACCAAACCTCTAAAAAAACACACAAAGACCAGAAAGCTTGACGCAGTTGTGACGCCGAGAACACAGACTGACTTTACTACGCATTTAACTGGCACGATTGACATCAAACCACTGGTGCGTCAATGTCAAACTTGTGTCATATCTATGGTAGAATTTAATAGACAACTTTTCAGCGTTTTTTAAAAAGAGATCGACGTGTATTTCAACTCCGTAGAATTTTTCGCCAGCTGTCGTTAGTTAGCTGTTTAGTTAGCGTCGACTTTGTCCCAGCCTGCAAGTGAGCGGGGTTTTGAAATATTTTGTTTACTTACTTGCCTAGGATATCGTTTAGGCATATCGATGATATGATAAAATCTGAGCTACGTAGTGTTTGCCAGACACAGTGAGCGTCGCTTGACGTTATATTATCTTGCCATGTCGATATTCTCTCCAGTGCGTTACAAATTTTAACCAGATTATCGCCCTAGAATTTTAAATAGACGTCTTGTCTTTCAACCCATCGTGTCTCCCATATACTTTGAATTGCCGTACCCCCAAATTCTAAGAATACTTTATGGCGTTGTGCCGAAACGTTTGCAAACACTACGATTTTTTTCATTTTTGCAATGTCCCAGTTGTGTTTCTACACGAAGCGACTTTTTATGACTTGGTCAGAGTTATTTAAGGCATGATTACTACAAGGACAACGTTTTGCGTGAATGGCTTTTTTTAGAGAGTTCTTGAACACCACCTTTTAC
Organism: Sesia apiformis; assembly: GCA_914767545.1. Taxonomy (NCBI): domain Eukaryota; kingdom Metazoa; phylum Arthropoda; class Insecta; order Lepidoptera; family Sesiidae; genus Sesia; species Sesia apiformis. Next base: position 14,361,820 of record OU611965.1, on the reverse strand, counting down.
GTCGGATGCCATCACTGAACAGCTGTCATTTCCTATCCCTACACAGAAAGATAAATCTATATCAAATTTGTGTTAACCGTAATTATTTTGTGTCGTCTGAGCTATCTCCTTCTCTTAAACCGTTTAAACCGATTTAAACCGTTAAAAGTTGTTTAATTGCAATGTATAGTAATCGCGAAAACCTAAGAAAATATTATCTCCTTCTCGTTGAAGCATTTCATAAGTGTCGCAAAAGCATATAAAATCTTCCTTAATAACACCATCATTAAAATATCTGAATGATAGACTCATCTGTTCGGTATGAGAAATATCCGTAGTCTCGTCAAACAGAATAGCGAAAAACTGCTTTTTTCACGTTTTGTAAAATGGTTTCCTGAATCTTTTCTTTACAAATGTATATAAGTTCGTTTTGCACAGTTTTACTTATGTAAGTTGCTGTAGAATTTCTTGATGTTAAATGACGCTCGAGAATTGAGTCTATTCTAAATTTAAACAGAGCTCGGAAATTCCTTCTGAAGAGGAGACGACACTACGGTCGGTGTTCATACTAAAACAGATTTTTAGTTTCAGAAAGCCATCGTCTACCGCGTAATATACGCGTAATATACCATTACGCGGCCAGTGGCCGCATAATGGTATATTTTGATGACCACACAATATTATAGTTTTTATAATTGGTCGTAAGCGATCTTTGTTTTCTGCCACTTGAGCCATTCTTTGAGTAGAAATATCAACTTCAGGTTTATGATAATATAAAAAGTTCTCACCACTTTCAACAGCCATCTTGTGGTAATGATTACGTTGGTGTTGCATTTATAACCCGCCTTCATCTAATATGTTAAAGGCTTCAATGGTTCTTTCACAAGGCGTCCAGGGTTCGTTCTAACAAAATCAGTGGCCGATGGAGTGGTAAATAAGGCACAGTATTTGCAATAAAGTCCCTGATCTTTATGTGATAGCACAAGCCAATTAAAATTTTCAACATGTGATCTATATTTCAACATGTGGCATGTTTTTTTGTACGTTTTCCGTGTTTTTTGCAAGACTTGGTGCGGAAAATATAGTTAGGTGGAGGCATCCAATGTTTTTCTAGTAATAAAACTTTAGTAGCATCAGGTAATTATAGCATGTTTTTTTTTAGTAGAAATATTGTTTCCGATATCTGAAGCAAATTTAGAGTTCAATGACAAGCCACTAGTTCCAGTTGATAATGATGACGCTGTTGAAGCTGTGGATGTGGACTGTTCAGAAGAAACAGCAATATCTAAATCATCATTCACTTGAGCTCGAGGGCTCGGGCTCTCAATTTCACTACCAGTACTCAATGCCCCAGCCTCAACCTCACCTCTAGGTTTTTTTTAAAATACATATATGTTAATCTTTCGCGTTGAAGCAGTATTATGACTCCGCTTAGATCCACCAGCACCACCACCCTTTTTATCCACAGTAACACCCTTTACACCCTGTGAAACAATGCAACCGAAAAAAACATGCTCAAGCCAGCTTTTGAAAAATCTTAAGAATTGGTTGGAGAATAACAAGGACAGATACAGCTAAGCTAACTAACCACACCACACAAACAATAAACAATGAAACAAAACAAAGTTGCACACACAATCTATTTTTTTTTAACTAAACTAACACATTTCGTTGTTTGATTGGTGACTACCATAATATCATGGTTATTTAGGATTACATTAAAAAAAATCACTATCAAATTAGGAAAAATTGTGATCATAGTACCCAAAGATGTGGCAAAAGGTGTCGATTTTCGAAATTTTCAAAAATATGACTATTATCACAACTGAGGAGTGGTCCTGCAAAACCAGACAAGTCCGGTTAATAAAAAAGTTTGAAAAATAACAAAATATTTTCACAAAAACGAGACAAATGTTTATTTTTTCATACTTTATGGGATATAAATAACAAGATATGATCTATTATTAGTCCAAACTTCATACATTTGTGATTGCTACTTTTTTTACTAATAGAAGTAGATGTTTGGACTTGTCTGGATTTGCATGGTTAGACGGTAATTCTGATACTGTTAACCTTTATGAAAGTAAGAAATAGAATGTAACAAATACTTGAATCAATGTTATTCTTCACCCATGTACAGAAATTATTATTGTTCATAATTTTAAACAGGCATTCTAACAAATTAAGGCTTATTTTACTTTAATAAAATTAACACTTAAAATAAAATACAAAAAAACTAACAATTTAAATATTCCACTTCTAAAAACACTAATAAAATTAGTATTTTTCTGTCACAAAAAAGTTAGTCATTCTATATGAAGATTCTTAGCACCAACAGCCTTGTAGAAAGGCAAAGATCTGTGAAAAAGTTAAATCCTAAAAGCGATGTCCTCATCTGCACATTCACAATCCTTCAGCGGCAGAGAATCGTCCTTTGCATACTGAGATCCCTTTAAGTTTATATAAACCTCAACACCTGGAAAGGCCCTCCAATTGTCACCCAACACCAGACGAAGCAAATTCTGAACATCTTTCAGCTTAGCAGAATTGATCGGCTTATCAGATGGACAAGTAGCTACGTTTATGTTACCGTACTTTTGCCCCTTCTTGAGAAGATTGACAGGAGTCGCAATGTCACTTCTGTAGCTAGTCTCACATCGAACCTCTATCGTTGTTGATTGGCTGGTAACCTTTTTTGTCGCAATTATGCGCTTTGCTTCTTGTATATTTTTCAACGACTTGTACACAGCGCTGGTGGCAGCTTTCCAGTCATTACAAACCCACTCCTCTCCAAAAACAAAGACTCTTTCACAGTGCTGAGCAAAAATTGCATGAAATTCCTTTGGATCCATAATTTGATTGTGCGTTTTCAGTTCCTTTTCAATACGCCCAAACAGTCTATCGCAAGGAAGAAAGGAATGTCCTCGAACAGGAAAGAGAAGCTCCACAGATTTAATATTTGTTGGGGCTTTTGCAAGCCAGCTTACTGCCATTCCGACAACAATATTGTTCTTATTTTGACCGCCACAGCCATCGGACACAAGACGTACGGCATCGACTTCATTGTTTTCATTAAAGTTGTTTGCTTCAATGACCGTAGTAAGGTAATGATAAACAGCACTCGAAATTTCATTTGAACCCCGACCCGCTTCATTTTCCATCCAAGTGTAGCTGTAGTTTTTCGATGTCGTCTGATCATGGATTCCAAAGTTATACAAAGACAACTGTCTTGAGTAAAAAGCTTCCTGGCATGTGACGCGTGGCAGTGAATGCACCTGCTGTAAATCATATACAATGCTATATACATTATTCCTCTTAAGCTTCAATAACCCGTAGAATGCCTTCGCTCGTAGTTTATGAATTCTCAGCTGCATCTGTAGGGTAACTCTCTCGTCGGGTTGACAGACGCGTAATTTGTTACTTAAATTGTCGCATGTGGTGCAGGTATCACACGCAGGTGACGAAAATCCAAGATTAAAATCGTTTCGAAATACACGACTAAATAACGAATAGCTGCACCTATATTTCTGTTCCACAGATTCATTGTACATTTTGAGCAGAATACGAATGCTTCTCAAGCCAACTGGCAGGTACAGTCTTACACTTTTGTTTCTACCATAGTGGCTTTCTTTGGCACGAAGTTTTCCAATGAAATCATGAATTTTTGATTTCCGTTCTCTCTTTTGTTGACTGACCCGGTCGCCACCTCGCCCTTCTTTCGCACTACTTTGTTGCTTGTGATATCGAGCAATGATGCCATTGAGACGATTTCTCCCGATCGGCTGGATTAGTTTCAGGAAGCCATTCTGACAAATTCTTACTCTTGCAGACCTTTCTGTAACAAAGTACGTGGCTGAGTAAGTGTGACTCTTGGCTCGACGGGCATTTCTTGGGCGAGTACGCTTTATGCGGTTTACAGTCACATGAAGCAAGATATGGTTATCTTGTTCAATTTTGTTCGCTGTGTGAAACAGTTTGGAACGAAATTCAGCGATAGCATCGTCGGATATATGGGAACACTTCAAAGATGCAGCGACTGTAACTGGTGCTGATTGATTGAGAGTTGAGGTTTGTTGATCAGGATTCTTCACGGCACCGCGCTTGCGAGATTTCTTTACCTCATGCTTGTGCTTACAGTTGGCTGTGATGTTGATGGGTAACCCATGAAGTGCCTATTACAACAAAAAACATCACAACAACTAAATATATAATATTATTATTAATGATAATGGTTGGGTGTGAAGTCCCTTTTGGGGTTTAAGACATCATGAAGAATCCTGGCTAGATTTTGTATTAATATAATATTATTTTAATGTATTATAAAATAATAATATTGTAATTTTACGTAACAAGATACTAACAATGCTGTTACTATGATACAAAAAATATACTTAAATTCGGACTTGAAAATATGAATTTCCCATCAATTACATTGAAATTGGAAGTTAAAATAGCCACTACGGTAGTTTTATGCTTATGATCATTATTGCCTTAAGCATAGAACTCTGACTGTAACCCTAATTTGTCTGATTTATCTGACTATGAATCTAATGTATCTGATTTGCCTGACCGTGGGTTTATCTCACCCCCAGAAAGTAAGACGAAAAATCGTAATGTAACCCGATTTTATGATTTATTGTTGATCCTAACCCTAACCGATCATAATCCTGATTGACCCTAAAATTATTATATCGTGATCCTGTCCCTAAGATACGTTATGTGACGTAATGTAATCCGATTGTAAGTTGTATTACTTTTTTGTGGGTGAGATAACCGAGAAGTACCAATAGGCACTGTATTAGTTTACGTTTAATAACTATTATAATAATCATCTTACCTTTTCTTTTTCGCCTCCACCCTTCGCTCCCCGGTTGCGCGTCGCTTCCGTGCCCCTACATTTGCAGCAGATACCTCTACTCCCTCCAAACATAGCTGCGATTCCTCCGGAACATTATGAGAACAACTCGGTAAATCACTTGAGGTCGCCATTTTGTCATCTCTTTAACAAACAATGCGTCTATTAATGTAGCATTGCGTCATATCGCAGCGCGCTGATTGGTCGACGACGTGTTAAAGAAGTCTGGTTTTGCAGGATTAAAAGTTGAATGGCTGCTGTGGACTTGTTTGATTTTGCATGATTCATTAATTTTCTAGTAGTCGCAGCATGAGGACTTGTATGAATTTGCACGTTCTATGACTGTTACACGACGTAGCGATAGCTATGCATTAGAATATAGGCTTAAAGCTGAAATTTTCAAAAACTGTGACTTGTCTGGTTTTGCAGGATCACTCCTCAACTATGGATATGGACTTAATATGGATTTTTTTTCTTATTTTTGCCAGAACTGGTATAAACTGGCCCCTCGCCCGGTACCCGCTTGGCGTTGAGTTTCGGGACACCCTGTATATATCTTGTTTCCTTGCTAAAATTCATTTTTTGGCTACTAGGTGTGTATACTTAAATGCATGACTAGCCATTTGTTTGCTTTTATAGTAATTATTCTTACTATTTGTTCGTCGTTGCATCTACTGAGCTTTAGAAACATGCGTCTTATTTTGTTTTGTGTTGTGTCGCTCCTCTTGTTATTTTATTTCTTTTCTTTTTCTATCTATTCCATGTTCTATTTCTATCTCTTCTTGCTTCTCGTGGAAATTCTTCCTATGTAAGCACTCCTTAACCACCCCCAAACTCCTGTTCGGTGCGGCACTACAGATTTTGCGACTTCTTATGGCTGCGACCTTTTTATTTACAAGTTTTTTGGACCACCACGGCGCTGTGAATTTCTCAGTGTTCTTCTCTTTTTTAATTGTCCCCTTTTCACGCTGTAATTGGTCCAGTTTCTTATGAAACTGGAACCAATTTGCCTTCTTGGTATTTATTCTGTATTCACCCTTAAGTTGGTCCATTTTCCCATGAAAATGGGTCCAATTTAACTTCTTGTTATGCTTCCTTTCAAGAATTTTGCCGCTGTGGTCCAAACTTGTGTGGCTTTCCTTTGCCATCCAATTAGTCACAAGGTGTACTCTGTTAGGGAGGCTCTCGCACTGCGCACCTTTAGCTATAGGCCACGGTTGATCGGGCCAGTGCGTCCCATCTTCTCCGTACCGGGCATTCAGTGCTGAAGGCGTTATGGTCCCGGCGGTCCATTTTCGTCTTCGCACAGTTCCGGCACGAAGGCGTCTCTGCCGTGTGCCATTCGGTGCACTGAAATTTTAAATGCGGGCCTCCGCAGTGACTACATAGGTTCGCAGTCTCTGTTCAGAAGCGCTTGCTGTGGCCGTATCCCAGGCAGCGGGAACACTGCACCAAAGGGGATTGGTCCTCGTCCCGACGATTGGTCCTCGACGTTGTAGGTCGATGTGCAGTGTTCCTGCCTCCGTTGCTCGTCTCCAGATGGTAGGGGATGTGCTCACTACTATACAGGGTTAGATCAAAAAGTAGTAGGACTGAATTTTTTTTTTTTTTTTATTGAATTAATCGGTACAAATCCTTAGTAGTCCTCGAAATAGCACCCTTATGCTTTGACACAACGCGTATAACGCGATTCCCACTGCGCGTACACCTTCTGGAACTCGCTTTCCGGGATCCCCTTCAGAGATGCCGTCACGGCCCCTTGGACGTCTTCTACGGAGCTGTATCGGTTTCCCTTGAGGTCCCGCTTAAGCCGAGGAAAGAGGAAGAAGTCCGGCGGTGCCATATCTGGACTGTATGGGGGGTGAGGCAACGTGGTAACCCTGTGCTTGGCTAGAAACTCCCTCACCAGCAGCGCGGTGTGGCACGGCGCGTTGTCCAATCGGCGCGCGAAGATTCACCACGGTGAATCTTCCAAGAATCGGCGATGTCTGGCCGCACGCGGAGGACGCGTTTGCGCAACCTGTCAAGCACGTTGAACAAACTTAGGGCTCCGTTAGGCAAGAAATAATAACACTTCAGTACAACTCACTGGCACTCAGCGTTTATTCTTTGAAACGATTCACCTTAAAAATATTCCTTACGCTACTTATACTAGCAGAGGTAACGAAACCATAGCGACTTCTAACCTCGACGTCACAACGCCATCTATCGAGCGCATAGGTAAACTCTAATATTTAATGAATAAATATTAGAACCCGCCGTGGTTTCGCTACATACTTAAACATATACTTAAACATGTACTTAAACATGTACTTAAACATGTACTTAAACATATACTTAAACATATACTTAAACATATACTTAAACACACGTCCACATAAAAAATGGCATTCACAGTCTGTCCAGGGGGTACGAACTCCCTGTGAACCACACCACGACGGTCAAAAAAGCAGATGAGCGTGGATTTGACCCTTGACTTGCTCATTCTGGCTTTCTTCGGAAGTGGGGACTTGTTGGTGTGCCACTCGGCGCTCTGACGTTTGGTCTCCGGATCGTACTCAAAACACCACGTTTCGTCACCGGTAATCACATTGTCAAGGAAATTTGGGTTTTCTTGGGCACAGTTCCGAATTTCCTGGGAAATTTGCACACGATTCACTTTTTGTTCATCACTCAGGACTCTTGGCACAAACTTGGCGCACACCTTTCGCATGGCCAAATCCTCGGTAATAATTTTTTGGACGCTACCGTACGAAATCCCTAACTCATCAACAATCAGACGAATGTTTGTGCGCCGGTCGGAGTCCAGGAGCGCCTTCACTTTGGCCACATTTTCATCAATCCTTGAAGTTGACGGGCGACCGGCGCGCTGGTCGTCTTCGACGAGCTCCCGCCCTTCCCGGAACAGCTTATGCCACTCGAACACTGTTGAGCGGCTTATGGCAGCATCCCCGTAGGCGTCCTTAATCATTCCGAGGGTCTCCGTCGCGGTTTTCCTGAGCTTGACGCAGAATTTAATAACGTAGCGCTGTTCGAGATTTTTCTCCATCTTGGATCGCGACGACACTTCTTAACAAAGGTTCACGGAAATCGACGTGCTTACTCTCCGCTTGCCCGCAGGCGACTGGAAAAAATATCGGTCTCTTCGGAAGGCTACCACTACCACGCCCAGGTGGTCCGACCCCCTCCACCGCTCCGTTCGTGCTACAGAAATTCAGTCCTACTTTTACTTTTTGATCCTACCCTGTATGGTTAGTGTGGGGATTTCTCGTCACTTTCTTATATTTTATTTGTATTCTGTTATCTCTCTCACAGAGACCGTCGAAGATGGTCCGGTTCTGGTTCCTCAGGACCTTGTATAGGTCCTCGTTGCTATTTATTCTTAGGACGTCCTTTAGAACCAGTAGCGGGTCCCTATTCTCGACTTCCTCAACGATTAAGATTCCCTCCGTTTTTTCGATTTTTTCTTTGATTTTTTGTCTTTCTTCTTTCGAGTTGCATCCCAAGATTATCTTTCTGTCTTTTGCCTTCCTTACTTTTTCCACACGAACCCACCCCTCCTTGCCGTCCACTGCGTTTCTCACTTTGTTTAGGACCTCTTCTCCCGTGTCCACTTCATTCCTAGATGTGATCACAATGGAGTGAGCCCGGATCCCGCCGGATGTACAGGTCCGGTGCCCCGGGCCGCTACACTCGCATATGTGGTCCTCACCGAAGTCTCATTTTGTTTATCTAACATGTCTTTTAATCTATCGAACCTTTCATTGTTTTCCTCTTTCAACTTCCCATGTTCCTCCTTTAATATTTCCCCAATATCCCTTTTCAGTATCGTTCCGAGTTCTTGGGTATTTATGTGGGCTAATTTTGTATTTGTATCACTTACTATTTGTCGTATCGCTTGAATCTCTTTCAATACCTCTTGTGGGTTTCCCGTTGTTGCATTTCGTTCAGTCTTTCTATCTCGGACTGCAGCTCCACTCGGGAAGTATAAAGGTGCATTACTAACATTAACATTCCCTTCATTCCCTCCAAGGCGCCTTCCTTAATTGAGGTTTTTATATTTCCGGATTTGTTAAGATGCGTCCTCACCTGCTGGAATAACGCTTCAATACGTCGAGCATAGTTCCTCATCATCTTTGGGGCAGGTTGTCAAGGTATCCGACAACGGGTCCTCCAATGGTGTTTGCTCTTGCGGCGTATCTTGCTCCGTTACTTTTGGGAGCGAGGTTCTCTTTACAGCCACTTTGGATTTGCTGGGGTTGGTTGAGCCCTTGCCAGCTGTCGATTTTCCTTGCTTCCCAGACATGGTGGAGTCGGATACAAATCAAATAGGTTTTTACAAAATATATAGATAGTTAGATTAACAATTTATTAATTTAGAGGGCGATACCCAGATTATGCGATATCTGCCCAATAAAACAGATATCGCACACAATAAAAGTATAAAAGTCTATTTGAAGCACCACTGTTTTTATTTTGTTTAATTTTATTTGTATTTCCTATATGTTATTTGCGTTAATATTATTAAGATTTTTAAAAATATTATTTCAAACTTGTCAGTACTCAACGAGAGATGGCGCCACTTGGTCATAGGAAACATTGTTTTTTCCTGTTTTGAAGCCGCTATAATGCGTTTTGAAGCGTCCTCTTTCTCCTGGGTGACACTATTTTGGTGATACACTTATAACAAAAAAGTCGATTTCCGAAACAGTATCGATGTTTTCGTATCCGAAATTCGGCTATAACTTTAGAACGGCTGGTCCGAATTTACCTCTACTTGCTGTATCCTTCCTATTTTTGCGAGATCTTTCTAATGGTGGATCCAGAAGTTGCAGATGTGCAGCCGCTGAGGTGATACGGAGACAAAGGAATTTCGTTTTTCCCCGGTATCTCACTTAGAGAAGGCGTAAAAAATCCGTTCTTTGGGAGTAAGGAGGAGGCCGCCAAGCCCCACAGTTTGGCCCTAAAAAAGAGGGGTTGTCGATCTGGATTTCGCGGCGTCTTCAAAAAAGTGTTGTAGCCAGCAGTTTTCGGACTCGTCTGGTCTGAGATGGAGTCCGATGGTTTTGACACTAACGCTGATGAGTTCGTCTCGTTAAGACGCAACTTTTGATATGCTGCACTAGGCACTATAACTGATTTTACCACTGACTTATATTTTTTCCCTACGGAGCGACACAAAAGTGATGTGTTCGCGCGGACGGTTGAAGCGACACTTCCTGTTTCCATTTAAGAGCTCCGCAAAATCTGCATTCTTTGTTCATCGCTTCTATTTTTATAAGTTTGTGGCTTTCATAATCAAGAGTCTCATTGTACTCAAATGCAGCTTTATCGAACACCCCCCACGTTTCTTGTGAATATTTGACGTCGCTGTTGTGCCCTTTCAGTAACAGCGCGTCTGCGAGATTCAGCTGCTTCAACGGTGCCTATAGCTCTTTGGGACGCCATGTAAGTCGCCTGCTGAAGACGCCGAGCTTGGGACTGTTCTGGAATCTCAGCAGCTCGTTGAGATGCCAGATATTCAGCATGTTGTTGACGCCGAGCTTGGGACTGTTGTGGTGTCTCAGCAGCCCGTTGAGATGCTAGATACTCAGCATGCTGTCTACGCCGATCTTGGGACTGTTCTGGTGTCTCAGCAGCTCGTTGAGATGCCAGATATTCAGCGTTCTGTTGACGCCGAGTTTCGGACTATTCTGGTGTCTCAGCAGCTCTGCGTACTGCCTCACGCACCGCCTGTTCAAGCTTTCACAATTCGGCTTGTAGAAACATCTCGTCAAGTCTAGTTACTTTCATAGCTCGAGCTTTATTAGAGCTTTGGGAGAGATTAGACTTACGCTTTCGCGGCATAATTCTTAGTAGTTACTTTTTCTACACTACCAAAAAATCCAGTACGGTAGCAGTATTATTATTTTATACTTAAAAAATGCAATACCTGCCTAACCAATTAAAATAATAGCTACTATTTAATAGGCAAAAAAATCTAGTACTTAATATTTATTAATTTAACCCTAGATAGCTAACGTTCCTGAACTACCGTGATAAGCTAACCATCCGACTTTTTGACGACCATTTTTTAAATGTGTATTTTATTGAAATTTTATTGTATTTTAATCAGGTTTATGGGCAACATGAGATATAAGTTAAAAATTGTTATTACCAAAAAGGAATATTTTTTTAACTTTTGACTACTAAATCACAAATCTTAAATGGCACATGTTTCTTTGAGATTAATAAGGCACTTAAACTTACAATGACTAAATGAGGAACCAATATTCAGATTTTTTTGTTTTTTTATTTGGTAATCTAAAGAAAAAAAAAACCTCTTAATCAATAATAATTATCAAATGACTTAGATATTTTTTTTTTGGCGCAAGTTAAGCAAAAGTCAATTGTATGTTCCCCACAAATGGGAACTTTGCAACTATTGCAGTAGTTCTTTGTCATGCGCCTTTTTTTGTAGGAACACAAACTGCAGCTTTTTCTTTTGCTTGTTGAGGCATTTTCAGGTATCATAGGACTTCCAGAACCACATGGAGTAGGAATTTGACCTTGACCTTCAACGCGTTCCTCATGATTCAAACCCAACACATCTCTTATTTTGTCTTTTATTCTTCGAGGCATTGTTGGTGTTTCAAGTCGACGTTTTAGCCATGGTTCAACAAGTTGTTCATGCAATTGCTTCATATAGCTTCTTCGTAACAGGGGTTTACCTCCATATACCAAAATATTATGGCAATAGATGATATAGGAGTTGATACTCGATATATGGTATTGAGCATGTCATAGAACATGCACATGGGCCACCGGTTGGTCTTACAGTTGCACGACATATGTAAACACATCTGGTCAAATGTATCTATGCCGCGTTTTGTGGCATTGTAAAATTCGATCATGTTTGGTTTTTTCGATGTTGGGTTCACAGTTCCTTTTTCGTCACACGAGGACAGCAAATATACCATTTTGCTTGGCTTCGGTTTGAATGATAGGAGTTAGTGGCCAATCATAAGAAACATGGATGTTTCAATCTCTCTACCTCGATTGTTTTTCATTTCTTCTGGTATTTCTCTTTTGTTGGCCCGCAAAGTTCCGACTATTGTCAACTTGTAAGGCTGTTGTAGCAGTTGTTTAGCTAATGGGATAGATTTAAACCAATTGTCAGTGGTTACGTTTCTGTTTGAGCCATGAATACTTCGTGTTAGTTCCTTGACAACATATTCACCAAGGGGAACTCCTCCAGTACTTGTTCCTTTTCCAAGATAAGGCATGGCGTCAATCATGTACCTGGTCCCACTGTCGCACATCATTTCAATTTTCAGACCGTACTTAGCAGGTTTGTTAGGGATGTACATTAGGGTGTCCCTTATATGGATGAAAAAAATATTTTTTCGGATATCGAAATACATACCCCCTAATTCTTTTTAAACTACCCAGACTTACTCAAATACAAAATTTTATCTTCCTACGTCAACATTAACCCGTGCCGACAGGGCTCTGAAGATTTTGAAAATTGCTGTTTTTAACCCTTTCCGTTATGTAGCTAAATCAATTGAAATATTTATATTTTATAGAAATAATAATCAAAAAGAAAGTTAGTAAATAGGTACTGTAATGCGGGTTTCAGTGTAAATAATACTCCAGGATAATACTTGAGACCTATATTTCTCGTATCACACGACACACAAGTATGTATCACTAAGAAAATATTAAAAAAAAAAAAAAAACAGTTAAGCTGATAGGCAAGTACAAGCTAGGCGTTAAATCAAATGATATGCTAATCGCTTATACAAAACAAAAAAAAAGGAATCAAACAGCAAGCGAGAAAACAGAATGATGATAACAATGACAATGTCTTGCAAAAATAATAAACTAACTATGCAGTGAGTTTAGATAAATGCGTGAAGCGCTAAAAGCAAAATAACTCCACGAACAATACGGCACACCGGTAATATTCCGTATTACGAAAGCACCACCGAGAGTGACGTACCGTATGCAGAGCGCTCAACCTGCTTGGGAGTTGTTCCGAATCGTCGGATGCAATGCCCGCGCAGAGTCGAACTGAGCTAGCCGGGCGGGGCGCGTCTTATATACCTGCGCGGCAGCGCGTAAGTGTGCGTGTGTGTCGAGACCTTGAGAATGTATTCAGGCGGGCGCTCGAGTTAGCCGTGCGCGCATTGTTTACTTCGTTATAGTACTTATTTATTAAAAGAAGATAAAATTACAGATCAGCCAGGATGTTTTCTTTTGAGGGTCTCTTTTTTTACAGTCTGGATACAGATTTCTATGCTCTTCCACACAGCGTAGCAAAAATTGCTTTTGTTCTTCCTTTGCAGTGATCAAACCATGAAAATCTTGCATAAGTTTTACAGCTCTTTCAGCTGTATCATTAACTGCCCTTAAAGAAATAACGTTTCTTTTTGCCTCTAAATAGGCAACATCTTCTTCCCACGTAGAAACGGGTTTCTGGAGGAAGTTCTCATCAGTTTTTAATCGAGAAAATAAATTTGTGCTCTTGACAGACACAAAATCACTTAATAATTTTCCTGCAACAATAAATAAGGCAGTATTATTATCAGTTTAGTGAAAACAGTGTAAAAAATAAAACTATGTATTCCCACTTACCATACAAATAAAATCAGACATCTTCTTTCGATAGAATGTATCTCTTCCCAGAATCATACAAACTCTCTCTTTGTAAGTTCATTACAATGTTTCCCTTGGTTTGTTCATCAACTTCATCATCAAAGAGTGATAAAACGCCAATTTCTTCTGACAAGTACCAAGGCTGTTGACTAAACTTGCTCAGGGCTGCTTTGCAGATCAATTTGTCAACAATTTCATATTCCTTAACCCTGGAACGCTAGCGATATCTTATAGGCGCATTTTACTAGCGATGCGTCAATTTGACTCCTTTGATAGTTTTAATTGTTAACGGTGTGAGCATAGGGTGAGTTGCGATAAAAACGAGCTATAATCATTTTTAAAAGAGTCTATTCAAATCACGTAAAAAAAAACAAAGAGTAAAGGGTGGACCCTTTACATAAGATCAACTTGAGACTAGTGCAAATAGGAATTTTTCGTACTGTACAGTGTCTTTTGAATGAAAATCAAACTTACAACCTAAGAACACAGAGAAAAATGGCGCTCACCGGAGACTACCTAAGAACACAGAGAAATATGGCGCTCAACAGAGCTTGTACTTTGGTCCTTTGGACGAAAAAGTTCTTATAAAAATACTTGTACAAAAAAGTTTCAAAAGTATCTCTAGAATTAGAAAAAATACAGTGCGGCGTATCAACCGCGTAACACAAGAATTGGCTTAGAGTAGTTCAAGATTTTTAACAATCAAGGCAAAATTTTTTCTGGTGCTCTCCGCATATTGGCTTTGAGCATGAAAAACAATAAACAGATGTCCTGCGCCTTATTTGGGAAGGGCAACGACTGCAATACTTTCGGGGGCCAGTTTGTTCACCTGCTACGCATTCTGCAACATCTTTTTCTCCTAGAACGGACCGTATTTGATGCTGTAGTTCTTTACTAAACCGTGGATTATTATCCAACCTAAATTTTTGCCAAGGGCGAGCCATTTGCTCATGAAGTTTGATCATAAACTGTAGTCTAGGCATAGGCTTCGCGTCATCATTTACAGGATTACGGAAAAAGTTATGTAAGTAAATAACGTAGCTATTGATCGCAGCAATGTTCAGCATATTGTACATCACACACATAGGCCAGCGACGCGTTTTCCTACCAGTATTAATACCACGGCACAATTCGTCAAACGTGTCCACAGCTCCTTTCGTTTCATTGTAGGCTAACACGATTTCGGGTTTGTGGCCTACCTCTTTACTAAGATCATTGTCATCGTGCATGGTAGACAACAGACACACTACCTTATCTTTCTTTGGTTTGTATGACACGGCAGTCATGTCGTGGTTGAAAAGGAAAAAACTTGTTTCAATCCTCCTATTGTTAAATTTTACGTCAACAAAAGAGCTAGGCAACTCTGATTTGTTTTTTTTCACCGTGCCAATAGCGGTAAGATTGTAGTCTTTCAACAAATCTGAGAATAAAGGGACACTAGTAAACCAGTTATCCATTGTCACGTTTCGATTAGAACCCTTTATGGATGCCACAAGGGTTTTGACATAGTATTCGCCCGCGGGAACATCTTTTGGAATACTCCCTTTACCCCAGTACGGCAGAGCATCTATCAAATACTTATTAGCATTATCACACATCATTACAGTCTTGATTCCATATTTACAAGGCTTCGAGGGTATGTACATTTTGAAAGGACACCTTCCTCGAAATGCAAGTAACTGCTCATCAATTGTAACGTAACTGCCGGGCTTGTACTTAGTTTTACAATTTTCGATCAGCATTTCCCAGATTTCGCTGATAGCCGCAAACTTGGTCTCAGATTTTCGTTCTTCTCTAGTACTGCCGTCGTCGAATCTTAGACAAGAAATTAAAAATTCAAATCTTCTCCGGGACATGGTTGCCACAAATTTATAGCCACAAAATTCAGTCTGAAACAACATCTCCGCGGTAAGGTGGTTGGATTTCAGAGCAGCAGCCAAGTACAGTATTCCAAAGAGGGCTTCCAGTTCTTCCATGGTAACGGGCTGCAAGGATCCCTCCTGACGCTTGTACCTTTTTGCTGTTTCTTCTATCTTTTCATTGGTGTGCTTCAAAATTTTAGCCATAATATTTTCGGTAAAATAGAGTCGAAAACATTCAATTGGCTCGTTAGCTTGTTTTGCGTCGCCAACAGGGCCAGGACGAATATGGATAACGTTTTTCTTTGATGTTTTTGTAGGATCAGAGGGATTACTGTTTGGAATTGTGCTCCACTTATCCCCGTTTTTAGCTTCAAACTCAGTTGAGTCGGTTGCGAGAATGTAATTGCCATCTTCAGCAGGCAATGAACTTTCTTTGGACTTCCTAACCAAAGTAGTTTTTTTCTTTACAGGATCAGGCCTCTTGGCTGGAGCAGGCCTCTTAGCTGGAGCAGGCCTCTTAGCTGGTAATTTTTTGGATGTTCCAGCAGTAGGTCTAAGTTCCTTCTCGATGCGCCGAATATCATCTTCAATTACCAGTTCATCATTGGAGGGCTCTCTGTGATCAACGGGGATATAATCCGAATCGTCGCCTGAGTCAGAGTCATTTTCTTCCACTTCAGTACAGTCCTCTTCCTCTTCTGACTCGATTTCCACGTCACTCAGCAGGGCCAAGATCTCGTCAGGGTCGGTGTAAATTTTTTTTGCCGCCATTGCACTAAAACAAAAGTAAACATACCAGTTAACAACAGCGTGCGAACAGATAAAAGTAGTCCATAAGAAATACATGGGTTACTGGCGTACGTCAAAATGACTCCCAGGAAAATATGCTCGCTGTACTAGCGATGCGTCAATTTGACGTACAGTGTTGCAGAACTAACCTCACAGAGCGCGACGCTTCCTATGCTGTGATGTTTCTCCCGCGGCGGCTGCGAGGCAACTGAGTCGCTGAGAGATAGAGTGGGGGTACAGAGGTGCAGGAGGGAAGGGACCGAAGGGGAAGCGATCGGCGCGCGCACGATGCGTCAGTCTGACGTACGCTAGCGTTCCAGGGTTAAGCCTCTTTAAAAAGCACAAATCTTGATTTGGTGCCTTCACCGCCAGACTACATACAAGCCATGGTTTCACATATATAACCGCAATGAATAAACAAACGTCTTGAAGTGCTCGTTTATTCTTGTCGATAATTTTGAGCTGGGATTGCAACAAACATATTTTTAAAGAGTAAATAGCTCTAGCCATCCACCTTGCTTGATGCATCGCTCCAGGAGGTCTGATTTTATTTTTTTTCTCATCTCCTCCTAAGAAAATAATAGATAGTTCAATCAGTTCCCGATCATCGTCACGTACAATGGATTTTTGCAGTTCTTGATTAAAAAATGTCAACATTTTTTTTATTATTGTATTACAAAATTGTTGTACAAAAACGGTGTGTGTTTCAATAGCAGCAGGATTAATAGTTTTCCAGTTGTCTCTAAACTTTTTGAACATCGGGATATCAGGGCTACTTGTGATTTGGTGGATTTTTGTTTCGAACACACATTTTAAAACTAGTTCGTAAACGTGATGGCGGCAAGCAAAGAGTACTAATTCCCTGTCTAATTTTTGTTCCAAAAGTACACAAGCTCCTTTCAATCGCCCTGTATTAGACGCAGTTGTATCACAGCACATTATTTGTACTTTGTCATCGAGGTTCCAGTCATAAAGTGCGTTTAACACAGCTTTAGCTTGATCTTGACCAGAAGAGCTCTCCAGTTTGGGCACAGCCAGAAGTTATTCCTTTTCTCCAAATGAAATAAGAATTGGCAGGCGTTCTTCTTTAGAACTCTAGAACTTTAGAACGTCCAGTCCAGGCAATAATTTCCCATCCGAGTGAACGATCACCATTTCAGGCATATTATTCTGAAAATCTGATTTTATAGATTCCGCTCTATCTTTTCTACTCTGTGTGCGAATGCGTTGAATGGACGATTTGTTTATCGGGAAATCATCATAGCTAAGATATAGTGCTTCTACTACAGCCTGAAGTATATAGACAGAATCCCTTATGCTTAATTGACATCTATCTAAAGCTGCAACTAATTTAGGCGTGATAAAGTCTTTCCTTCCTCTTTTTGTAGTAGTTCCAGAACTTACCGTTTGAGATGTCGATGGCAAGGGTGCCTCAAGACTTTCACCAGAGCTGGTAGGTTGATCGTGATGTCCTTGCGTTTGTATAAAATCTTGTATAGTAAGAGATGACAATAAACTCTGGGAACACATTTGCTCATGTCTTTTCTTCTCTTCTTTTAATTTTCTCTGTCTTGCCCTTTCTTCTTTCTCGACTAACTTTTTGTCTACACCCGCTAAACATCCTGAACGCCCTGGTTCTCTTTGTTTTTGTAAAAAGATTTTATCTTCCTCTATTTTCATCCGTTCCAAAGCATCGGCGTGTGCTATATCGAATAAATTATCTAAATTGTTTTGAAAGTCCTCCTCACGACGCTCGTAAACATCTTGTTTTTTTGAAATTATTTTGCAACTCTCTCCAAGCATATGAAGATCCACAAGTTTTTTACATAGTTAGGTATAGCTCTGGTAGGAATTCTAGCTTTTTCCCAAAATATAATACACTCGAATGACGAGATATGCGCTTTCACTAACAGTCAATTTAACTTCGCGAATGTTAAAAAAAAGTACTGCAAGAACTTGTCGTTTAGACGGTAACTTTGCGCCTGTTATTTGGTAATTTACCTCACCAATTAAGAAAATATTTTTTTTTATTGCTTCTTAATTCCACTGCCATCTTCTAAATGCAATACATGCGTGTTAATAACGAGAATAACTGAGAACAAATGACAAATACCGCGAGCTACTTCCGCGCAACTTGTATGAATATGATTCGATGCAAGTCGGGCACGGGTTATCGTACTCCAAATAAGGTTAAAATTTATTTCCGAGTGTTTTAAGAGCAAATGAACAAAACTAAGACCTATGCGTTAGAAAATAAAAACTTTGAAAAATAAGCTACACCCTAATGTACATCTTGAATACAGCAATTGCTCATCGATTGTAACGTTGGTTCCAGGAATGTAATTCTCTCGACATTGAATCATCAGCAAGTCCCATATTTTTCGGATTGCTGTGAGTGGATCAGACTGCAAGGTTTGTATTCTTATAGTCCTGCCATCAAACCTAAGGCATCTTATGAGGAAATCAAACCTTTCTCGACTCATACACGAGATGTATCGGGTTCCGCAGAAAGACGTGTTGAACAATTCATCACTTGTAAGATGGTTATCCTTCAACGCAGCTGCCAACAGTAAGACACCGAAGAGAGCGTCGAGTTCCTCTTTACACATTTCTTTTTGGGTTGATGTCATGGTCTCATAGCTTTATTCTTTATAGCTATTTCAGCATTGGTCCACTTTAAAATTTCCTCTCACAGATATCATTAGTCATAAAGGAACCAAATAAAACCAGAGGATCTGTTATGTTTCTGACTGAACGGGCTGGTCCTCTAGCCGCATGAACGATATTTATCGCAGAAGTTCGGGAAGAAGCTTGTCCTTTATGAGTTGCCCACACATGACGATTTTTGCCTCGAATATTAGCTTGAGTCAAGTTGACAATGTAATTGGAAGCTGATAAAGAATCTTCACGTGACTCACCTAGTGGAAGAGTTTCTGATGGTAGAATTCCTTGTTCCTCTTCAATGTCTAAAAGTCGATTTACTTGCGCTTCTTCAGTGTCCGAGGGTTCGTCGTGAAAATCACTTTGCACGTCTTCAACCAACAAATCGTCTTCATTCTCACTATCAGAAAAAACATCATTTGTGTTGAGATAATCTTCATCATTTAACGCACGAGCTATTTCGTTATCTGTGAGCATCGACCTCGCAGCCATTCTTCACCATCAACGTTATAACTAAAAAAAAAAAAAATGCAAATATCAACACAAAGTACAGTTATAAAATTACACATAAGCTAACCATTCGTCAAAATGACTAGCATGCAGCAGGTATCTATAAAGAAATATTATCTCTAATATAATCTCTAAGGTATCTAAAATTACCGGCTAAACACGACGCAGTCTAGCGGTCACTAAGTTGGCGCGAAACCGCGAGTGTGTGGGCAAAACAATTAGAAAGGGAGAGGGAGATATTTATTGGATGCTCGTCATTTTGACGAACGTTAACTATCTAGGGTTACAAACAAATTTACGCTTTCGTGGTATTATTGTAAATAGCTATTATTATAAACTATAAAGAAAAATCTAATACCTGCCTATGTAATTAAAATAAAAACGAAGTAACTTGTTATGAGTAAACTACTAACCACAAAAAAAAAACTTCCAATACCTACCTAATAATACATTACATATACAGTGCGTTTTTAACAAATCGCTAGTGTCTTGAAAATTTGCAAAACGAACACAACCGTCAACGACGTCTGCCCTCATGCGTCTACCCGCGTTCGGGTCGCGCACTCGGCGATGAGCGCATTTTTCCCCCACCTCCCCCGCAGTGCGCCCGACCGCCCTGCGCGCGCCGGAACTCGTAACTTTTAAAATATTTGTCCAAATTACTTAGTGTAAAAGACAAAGTTTATCTACTTTAAATATCAGAAACGATAAAAGTATTTATTTTGATAAGAATCAATTTGTTACTGCAAAAATAATTTTATTGTTGTATTTATATGGTTCACTATTTTGGCAATAATGGCTTACATATAAAAGATACATAATATGCTGTCCCGGACTTTTTTGTAGAACTATTTAATAGAAACATTTCCACCATACATTATATTCGTGTAACTCTTACTCTTGCAGTTTTTTCCGACTTACTTGACACTTATCCTTATATTTTGGCCAATTTACTCAATATCTTTATAAACTATAGCCCATGTGTTATTCTGATGTATGAGCTATATTATTGTAAAGTTTCATTAAAATCCATTAAGTAGTTTTTCGTGAAAGAGTAACAAAAATCCATACAGCCATCCTCACAAACTTTCACGTTTATAATATTAATTTATATAGTATAATAAGATGGAGGTACATATTGGCTAGCCGCACTAAATGCACAAACAACTGTAGTTGTAGACCCTCTTTCGGCATTTGTTGCCTTGCCCACTTGTTTTTCACCCTTTTCTGCCAATATTTTGGAATTTCTTTGAGCAGTTGATATACCCGTCTCATCAACGTTAAATATTTTGTCACGTTGAATGTGATATTTATTTTGTATGGCCTTCAAATTGTCATAGAATATTTTAATGTCGGCTTCATTGAAAGCATTAATACGATTCAACGAAGTTGCTTCAGGTGTCCTCAAAGAAATTCTAGGATGCTTTTTCATAAAACTATAATACTAGTCTTTTCCAGCCATCTGTTTTACTCGGTTAAAATTATGAGGAAGTTTATTCCGCTCTGCAAATTGGAAACCTATTTTGCGAACCTTTTTTATCGTTAATCCATAAAATTGTTTGCTGCATTTTATAATATGATCCTCGAATTCTAATTCTTGCGCTTCTAAAAATATTGGTTTTCTGCTAGTTTTAGGTTGTTTTATGACAGTCCCCTTCAAATGGTCAAAAATTGTAGTTTTTGGCACTGAATAAATCTTTGATGATTTGCCAAGAGTCAATTTTTTAGTTTTGACATCCTCAATAGCTTTTTGGAGATCTTCTACGGTATACTTTGTTTGCGTTTTTCTAATATACTCGTAATTACGAGGCATCTAAAACAATTAAAAGTGAGTGAGATTAATGAAACGACGAACTAACTAAAGAGGGGTAATGCCGAACGTTCGAGATTGCTCCACATAGTCTGTTCGCGAGAGCCCCGCAGGATCGAAAAACAAAAATGATAAACATTATTTTAGGTTATGTTTACATTTGCCGTTAGCATTACTGTAATTGGAATCTTTGATTAATGCGTATTCCAGTCTGTAAACGTTATATTTATACTGTTCATAGAAATAAAGCTACATCAAGTTACTTTTATGAAAGTTACATCGAAAATACACAAAAAATTGAAATATTCATACCCTGACTCACGAGTGGGTCCGGTTCTGCCGAGTTGCTGTCTAGCACTACAGGTGGCGTGATTTTTAAGATGGCGGTAAACGCAATACTGTCATCTCTTTCTAACATAATAGAACTGTTGCGTTCGGGATTACCCGGCGTTCGTGTTTCGTCCACTTTCCCATACAGTCACGCGTGGGGTCCAGAAGTATCCCCATAAATGTTTTATAATATTTTCAACAATTTATGAAAATTACCTACTTAAATATTAATCCACAATGCTAAAAAAGACAATATTTATGAAAAGTATTTATTATCACTAAAACAATCAGTCCTTGGTAATATTAGTCTTTTACAAAAAAAAAACTTGTTCACAGTGATATTTTTAAGGCCTAATGGCCCAATGGCTTAAAATTTAACAAAACAACCAACTTTTAACTAACTTATTATTATTTTCTAATAGAATAGGAACCAAAAATTTGTAATTGGAATCAACATAAACAATAATCAAAATCAAGAGAAAAATGACAATGCTGCAACTTTACTGTCTCTCACTAAACTAGAAAAATATTTTTTGGGCTCACATGGCAAACAATAAGTAACTGACATTGAGTGTAGCTTGCAAGTAGTTTTTTTGCAAGTTTTACAAACTATCAGCCTTACTAATAAACATTTACACACGGACTATACACTCGTTATAACACGGACGTTATTAATAAAACGATTTTTGACATAAGCCCCGTATAATGAGCCTGTTATAACAGGCTCGTTTTTGTATGGAACTTTACACACCGCTTATACGGGCCAGCAGCCTTGTTTAACGGTTGTACAGACAAACAATATGGCGGATAAACACATCAGCTGTTCGCAAACTAACCGTAGACTACAATTGTAATTCGTGTTTTAATGCATTATTCGGAAAAACTACTAATTTTATTATTTTAAAATTGATTATTTAAACTATTTAGATTTATTTGACCTTTGGGACACTGAAGAAGATCGTCAGACAAAGACTTATAAACAACGTAAAGATCCCTTTGTGTTAAGCGATTGTGATTTCAAATATAAATATAGATTTATAAAGAACTGCGTCCGGAAAATTGTAGATTTGATAAGAGAGGACATCACACAAAATAGAAGAGGTAGTGGGATATCACCTGAGCTGCAAGTTCTGACGGCTCTTAGAACTTGGGCTCGACAAGAAGTTCAAGATGATTCTGCAGACCTACATGGTATAAGCCAACAATTCATAACAAACATTTGTCGTCGTGTTGCGATAGCCTTAACCAGGAAATCCGAACGTTTTATATTTATGCCAAATACCATTTCGGAACAAGAGGACGTGATAACAGGCTTCCGACAAATGTGTGGTTTCAGAAGTGTTATAGGAGCAATTGATTGCACACACGTGCGAATTAAAAAAGTAGGAGGTTCAGCAGGACAATACTATATTAATAGGAAAAACTACTATTCTTTGAATGTCCAGGTCATCTGTGACTCCAAGTTGAAAATAAGGGACATTGTAGCGAGATGGAGAGGCAGCACCCACGATGCCCGAATTTTTAGAGAAAGCCAAATACGGCAAAGATTTGAAAATAGAGAGTTTGTTGGGCGGCTTCTTGACGATTCTGGATATCCATTGACACTGTAGGAACCTTGCCTACACTGCAATTAATTTCATTAGGCAAGCAAACCCGCCGGCCGATGCTAAATTTGCTTAAGGAATGTTGCGCGCGGCCGCTTATAGAAGGCGCTTGCGCAGAGCGGAGCGAGCGGGCGCCGCCGCACAGTCACTACCGATATCCGACGGCGAATGCATACGCATTTTTTAGTAATTGCTATAATTTATTTGTTGTTTTCTCGCATTTGCGAAGTATACAAGTATACAAGACATTAAATCAGACTAAGTTCCAGCTGGAGTAGGTCCTTCCATTTCCGGGATGACATTAACTTTTTGTTTATTTTTATTTAACGTTTTTGTTTACCCCAGTACGCAACCCAGCAACACAAAGTGAGGCAGCTTATAACCGGACACATATTTCTACAAGAAACGCTATAGAACGTTGTTATGGACTTTGGAAGCAGGGTTTTAGATGCTTGTTAACTGGATTCACTGTGTCATTGCAACATGTAAAATTGTATATATGTAGTTGCTTTGGCAATTTTACATAATATAGCAATAGATATGGGTGAAAGTGTAGAAGGATTTCATACAAGTGAATCTTCCCGAAGCGACATAAGTCAACAGCCACAACAAGAAAGTCATAGTGGTCAAGCAGCCAGGAATTTATTTATTCAGGCACATTTTTGAATGTTTGTTAATAAAATTTTCTGAGTTTCTAATGTCATTTGCTCTACATGTATGCATATTTATAACTTTATAATGTCATGTACTCTACATAACAGGTCATTTTAGAGAAGTTAATAACCAGCTGTCGTAGCTGGTTTCAAGTTCATTCAGTTGAAGGAATTACAATTTTAATGTTGTTAATTAAACTTTCCCCTTTGTTTTTAAAAGATTTCAATTATTTGTTAAATTTAAAGTTAATTAGGTACTGTTGTATACTTATATCACCTAAATATTTTAATAATAGATACTTAGTCAAGTAACCTAAGTGAATAGAGTGGAGAACAGTAAATGAACTCTAGCATTTTCAACTTCAAACCTGTCAACCACCCATTTATTCTATAATATCTAGGGAAATATAAGGTCATATAGAAACAACAAAGTCAATTAGATGTCTTTAATAGTAACGTCATGTATCCTGTAATTGTTTCTCCATGAGTAAAATTCTTAGTTCCATTTCTTTAACTTTCAAGGAATGTTCTTTGTCTTAAACAAATGTTCTTGTCTAGCCCACTCATGAGCTTCCTTCATATGTTTAATCTTCAGGTCGCTTTCAGCCTTTAAACATTCCGTGACAGCGTTGTTACGAAACTTCGCACTCTCAGATATTGTGCTTGTCTGAAAATCAAATACACATTAATGAGTTACTATACATTGCAGCTAAAAAAATAATTTAAAAAGTATTGCTTACATTACGTGGTCTTTTTTCTGCTCTACATGGAGACTTAAATTCGATGAAGTCAAGCTTCCTGGATTTTACTTCCTTGTTGTTATAATGTATTGGCTCTGCGGAGTTCTGAAATTCAAAATTATCTTATAGATTATTAAATATTACAATTTTTCCATAATTATGTCCTTTCTTATATCAGATATTGATTTAGTCCCCAAATAAAAAAGCAGCACACCTCTAGAGTGCTAGTATTAGTCATTTTTGACAATTACTAGCACTCGCTGCAGATGTCCATGAGCAGCAGTATCTGCTAAACAAGAGGTGGCTGTTTGTTCATCTGTTATGTTTCTTCTATAAAGGAACATAAGCAAAAATATGACACACATGTAATACAATCAGATGCACAAAAAAAACCTACTTCGTTGACATTTGGTTTTTCTTCAATACTATTACTTTCACTTTCACTACTTGGTAGAGTCACTGTCTGGGTAGAGTTAAGATTACCTTACTTATTAAACTTATTACTTATTACTTACTTAGTACTTACTTATTACTTACTTATTACTTATTAATGTTACTTATTAAAACTACACCCTCAGGGTGAATTTATTATTAAGAAGCAAACTCAACACTACCAAATTTTTAAGATTGGTTAGTAATATTTAAATAATCCATAAACAAGGAACATGTCTATGTAGTATGTAGGTATCAACTCTTTTATCTATTTAAATAATTAAATATAATTGTATGTAAGTGATTGTATAAATACCTTTGAGGCGACAGTATCACTGTCAAATATATTTATATCCTCTTCAAACTCCTGAGGTAACATCTCCACTATCTCATTAGTCTGACGGTCTGGACTTGGAGGTCTCTCACCACCTCCAGTTATATTCATCTTCTTTTTATAATGCGAGTGACACTTTTTTGCATCCATTTTCATCATGCGCCACTGGTGCTTAATTTCGTCTTCAGTTCTTCTTACATCATTTATTTCATTGAACCTACAATGCATAAATACGTTAGTACGTGTCGTAAATAATAACCACCCGTCGTAACCACGCTATAGACACACATACCATATTCAATTGCCCACACTAGGATTCGGATACAAAGACAAAATATGTAGTTTGAAGTGATTATAAGGAAATAAATCATGAGTACATACCTCTGCGACAACTTTTGCCAAGCTAATGCTTTGACTTTGTGTGTGTTCGTGTCCGTGGACTTATTCTCAATTATATTTATTTCGTCTTTAAGACAATCCCTAAGTAAAGTCTGAAAAGAAAAATGGTTGAATAATATAAAATCCATAGTTAGATTTAAGTTTCGAAACTGCAAAATGAATAAATTATTCATATAATAATATTCAATTACCTTCTCCGCAGCAGTCCAGTTCGCACTGCGCTTCCTCTTTTTAAGCATCTCCATTCTTTTCGTTTAGTAATTACAAATAGAAAGGGTAATTTTTATCGCTAACACGCCGTCTAAGATGGTAGGCAATCAACACAAGTAATAGAAACTAAATCAATTATTATCGTTAGGTAAGTTATTTGTTTGGCTCTAGTCCACAATAAATGAAACGTGAGAAACGTCAAACTTCACCAAAGTACTTGATAAAATATCAAGTAAAGCATTAAGATGAAGGAAAATATCAGGTTAAGTCATAATTAGGAAAGTGACTTACATCTTAGGTGCATTTGGCGCATTTAATATATACTCTACAAAATCCCGTCGCGTTTCCAGGAAACGCTGTTTTTTTTTTTTTTTTTTTTAAATCACTTTAGCTCGTCTGACATATGTCAGAGTCCTTTTTTTGCATGTTGGAGTGTCTTATTTTTATTTCTCTCTCTGTTTTTTTTTTGAGATGTTCAGTATAGGCAAGACAAGGAAATCCTCATGGGACACCTGGGAATGGAGGGCCCAGGTAGTGCCGGACTTTTACCGGCTAAAACCTTGAATTGCCGTTTCTTCTCTTTTTTTTTTTTATGATATTTCAATACAATTACAATTTCGGTTAGCATATAATTACACAGATACACAGTTACAATTACAATGTAATTTCCATTGTAATACAATATAATTTCAATACAATTAAATTTAAACAGAATTACAGTTTCGGTTGGCATGTAATTTCACAGATGCACAGTTACAGTTTCAGTGTAATTTCCATTGCAATACAATATAATTTCAATATAATTAAACTTAAATAGAATTACAGTTTGGGTACTATTTTGAATCGGGATTAATTTTTAAGCCATTCGGCTGTACTGCCATTTCCTAAGCAAACCGTCCGCATAATTTTCATGCAATATATAATAAAATCTGATTTTGTTTTCTTCTCTGAAATGAGTTTACTAAGGTTTGTTTCCACTATTTGTACCCCCATCCTGGCCTCCGCCTGTTGTCTATCAAGACCGAATCTAGGGCAGTCAGTCAGTACATGAACAATGTCTTCGATGACTCCAGGTTCACAACTGCACCATGGGTCATTTTTTAACTTGAATCTGTGTAGATACTGTTTTTGACCTCCATGGCCAGTCAGAACCTGTGTCAGTATATTGTTAGGCCCCGTTTTCCTTGCGAAAACATATGCCAAGAAAGCGTCAGGGAAAAATATTTGAATTGGTTTGTTGTTAGTAGCTTCCATATATTGTTTATTCCATGTGTGTAAAGTGGCTTCCCTGATTACCTTCTTAGCATACGAATTTGGAAATTTGTCATAGTCTGGTGCTGTTTTCTTCTTAAGGGCGGCATTTTCTGCCAACTCATCTGCCCTCTCGTTTCCCGCCGTTCCTACATGAGCTCGCAACCAGAATAGCCGTACTTCCACACTGACGGTGCGGAGGTTATTAATGTTCTTTTGGATTTTAAACACAAGGGGTTGGAGCGACTTTGAATCTTCAATTGCCTGCAGGGCCGACCTGCTGTCCGATAGTATATTGACTTGTTTGAGATTCGTTTCTTTTATAAATTCTGTTGCCTTTAAGAGGGCCAGCAGCTCGGCCTGGAAAACACTACAATAAGATTCCAGCTTATATGTTCGAAAGCCGGTTTCCATGTCGCTCTCCCAGACGGACAAAGCAGCCCCAACGTGGTTTGCCATTTTACTGCCGTCGGTGTAGATACAAGGCCCGTCCATCGGCTCACCATCCTGATCATCTACCATAGCATGCCCGTCCTTCATTTCCAAACAGATGTGGCCAATAGGGTTACAAACAGCAGGATGCGGCATTTCAGAGTAGGAAACCCTCATCTCCATTTCCCGGTCCCTCATCTCTTGCAAATGCTCGCCCCTATTTAGTCGGTAGAATCTTGAAGCCTCTCTTATTCTCAATTCCAGAGGTAATATACCCGAAATGGCCAGTGCAGGCTCAAAAGCCACAGTTCTGTAAGCTTTGCATAATTTTCTAGCAAACCCGTGCTGTGTCCTTCGAAGCAGGCCCCGCACGTACTGCAGCAACAATGCCTCCTCCCACACTCCGGAGGCGTACAGCGCAATGGGCTCTATGACAGAAACATAGATTGTGTACAGGATTTCTGGATTCAGTCCACACGTGACCTTGGCTGCCCGTACAATTTGCTTGTAGATGGAGACTAATTTGTAGCAAACCTTGGTGACATGAGGGCCAAAGCTCAGTCTTTTGTCTATGTGGATGCCCAAGAGTTTAATTTCATCGACCAAATTCAGTATACCCTCCTCGAGGATTACAACCGGAGAATCGTATTTCATCTTATTTGTTATTAACATTCCGTTTGTTTTTTGGGTTGAGAGTTTTAATTTGTTCCTGGCGCTCCACTTGTACACAGAGTCCATTGCGTTGGACGCACTTATTTCTATCTCCGCTCCCGTATCACCCGACAATATTATAAATAAGTCATCTGCAAATGCTTGGCAATGCACACCTTTACGCTCTAGTTCATTAAGTAATGGATCCATTATAAGGTTCCAGAAAGTGGGTCCAGCTATCGACACTTGCACACATCCCCTGGTGCTTGGTTTCTCATAATTTTCTCCTGCGTAACCAATTCGAATACTGCGGTCGCTCAAGTATGAGCCCACCATCTCTCCGCCAGTTGGTTAATAATGGCCGGCCACCACGCGTTGTCGAAAGCCCCCTCTATGTCCAGTGCAATTAGTAATACAATTTTCTTCCTTTTTACTTCTTTTCTTATAAAAGTAATTGCATCATAGAGAGAGTCCTCGGTCCCGCGCTGCGGCACAAAACCGTACTGACGCGGATTTAAAGTTCGAAGGAGATGCCAACGCAATCTGCCCACTAGCATTTTTTCCAGTACCTTGCCAAACACTGCTAACAATCCTATCGGGCGATACGAGCGCGGATCAGTGTAGTCGTTTTTGCGCGGCTTGGGCAATACACACACGTGCGCCCTTTTGTGTGTGTGTCCGTAGGCCAGGCAGTGGGAGCACTGTACCAGCGGCGATCGATCAAATACTGGCCGTCGCTGCAGGCCCACGTATATACGGCCAACATCCACCATTCGCCGCCACAGTTTTGGCGCCACCTCCATCACGATGTGTGCCTCGTGAGGGTTTCTCGCTCGCCGTCGGAATCTGATTATTGCCTTTTCGACCTCCTCTTCGAGGCCGGATGCAATTTCAGGATTTTGCGTGTTCAGCGACTCCAGTATATCCTTGTCAGTATTAAAATTTAGGACACCCGAGATCTCAATTAGAGGGTTTTAATTTTTTGCCTCCTCCACTGCCATTTCTCTGGCCCGGAGTTGCTCCGTTAACTTATTCACGTCTTGTTTCCTCGTGCATCCGAGGACAACTCGACCTCCCTGCGCTCTTCTGCATCGATCTACTCTGACGCCTTCTTTGCGTACGTTGACAACATTCTGTATTTGTTTGAGGACGTCATCCGATGTGTGGGTGGGGTTCCGTGAGGATACTATGATGTTGTGTTTGGTTGTTGGCGATGGCGGCGATGGTGTCGCCGGCGCTGCTAAATGCACCATACGTGCAGGGGGGGGGGGGGGCGCCATACGGACACATTCTGCGTAACTGCGCACGCACGCAGTGACTTCCTCCCGCAGGGCTCGGGCTTCTCCTGCCATATCACCGCCCAGTTGGCCGCTTAGTTCAGAAACCCCACTTCTGGTGGCCATCGTATCTTCCTTTATATTCTCGAGCTGCCTACCGTAATCGGTGAGTATGTTCTTAAGGTTTGACAATGACTTGTTATGCTCCTTCTCCTTGAGGAGGAGTTGAGTGGCTCATCTCGTTTTGCCTTTCTCCACTTGGGCCGCGAGAGTGTTGCTGGACTCATTTAGTCTCAGGATCATATCGTACATTTCGTGGAGACTGGCCAGAATTGTCTCTTTTATTGTCGTTTTTAAGTTTCCCGATTGTTCCAGCTTGTCTTTAGCCTCGACATATAACATGTTTGCTCGACGGCGTCGGCGAGGTGTCCGCACTCAAAATTACCGGGGGGGGGGGGGGGGGGGGCACTACATCGCTGTAAAGTGTCGTCTCAGGGGTAGACCCTCAGAACAAGATCTATGGTATAAGAAAGGCCTCAGGCTTAAGGGGGAGGGATGCTTCAAGGGCGGTCGATTTACCTTACACAGTTGCAAGGACACGGAAGTACGACAAAAGATACTATACTATACTTTAATACGGTGTGTACGACAATATTTGTGAGATATGTTATGCAATAAGTCCTAGAGTTAAAATCGGTTGGGGCCAGTTGAAAGGTAATATAATCCCCTTTCAAATGAC
Source organism: Sesia apiformis (assembly GCA_914767545.1). NCBI lineage: Eukaryota > Metazoa > Arthropoda > Insecta > Lepidoptera > Sesiidae > Sesia > Sesia apiformis. The sequence continues at coordinate 14,331,662 of OU611965.1, read as the reverse complement.
ACGGGGTTCCTATCTGTCACCGTTCCCGAGATACGTTGCGGGGGGGGGGCAGCTTAAAGGGGGGGGAGGTTTCGTGTGTAAGCCCGGGGGTGTGGGGGGGGGGGGGTTCTGGCGGGGCTGATGGATAGTCCTAGTCACCCTCCAATCCAATCCAGGTATCCAACTGTCACCGTTCCCGAGATACGTTGCGGGGGGGTGGGGCAGCTTCAACGGGGGGAGGGGGAGGTTTCGTGTGTACGCCGGGTGAGGGGGGGGTGGGGGTTGTATGGAATTGGATTCCGTCGGGGCCGATGGATACCCTCTCGATACCCTCTTTTCAAAGAGCCCAAACTCGAGGTGGTCACCTCTATCCGATGCAAAGATGTACTGCGGGGGGAGAGGTGAGGTACTCTGAAGAGGGGGAGGATTTTTGAGGGCGGTTGGTCTGGGGGGGGGGGGGGTGTAGGGGGTTTGGGGAATAAGGCGGGGATATCTATGCTGTTGGTACCGCGCCCCGCAAGGTCATATCACGTGACTGAAGAAAGTTCCGGAATGTTCTAGTGTTCCAGAAGGTTCTGTTTCAGCTTTACATTACTCGGAAATTCTAGAACCTTCCAAAATAGGTTTGACGCCACTTGTCAAAAGGTGGCGCCACTTGTTTACTATTTAAGATACTAAGCAAGGGTTCTAGAATGTGCGAGTTAAAGTTGACGCTTCTCACCAACAAAAGGCGCCACCAGTATGTAAACAGAAACTGTTGGAAACACTTTATTGTTTTTTGACTTTTTAGCACTAAAAATTAACTTTTTCACTTTTTTTTTTCACAATTTAGTTTTGAAACGTCCCCTATCCTCTGGGCGACACTGAATTTACACAAGAGTTATATTAAAGAAGTCGATTTACAACTGTATATCGATCTATTTTTTCAGACTTTTGGTCATATCTCCGCAATGGCTGGTCCAATTTTGACACGGTTTTCGGAGTTTTACTCCTCCCGATGTGGTCTTTGCTCTGGTGGTTCCAGCCACCGCAGAAACGGAGCCGCTGAGGAGATACGGAAACAAAGGAATTTGGTTTTTCCCCGATATCTCACTCAAAAACGGTGTGAAAAATCCGTTTTTTGGCAATGTGGAAGAGGACGCTGAGCCCCACGATTTGGCCCTAAAAAAAGGGGGGGGGGGGGGTCGTCGATCTTGTTTTCGCAGCGTCCTCAAAAGTAGTTTTTGCCGCCGGTTTTTGGGCTCCTCTGGCCTAAGTTGAAGTCCGATCGTTTTAATTTTGGCACCAAACGATTCGTCTCGTTAGCGTCCAACTTTCTATAAATAGCACTAATCACATTCACTGATCTTTTCACACACTTTAATTTTTCACTGCGGAGCAGCGCAAAAACGATGCGTTCGCGAGGACGGTTGAAGCGACACTGGAAACGCTCTGTTAGTGAATGAATCCTCCGGCGGTACACCGAACGAGTACACGGAACACACAATCGGTCCATATTCATAAAAGTAATCACAGGGAAAACAAAAGTCCAGTTAAAGTAGTTAAAGTCGTTGAGTTTAGTCACGAACGAAAAAAAAAACAAATCCAATCAAGATCAATCCAATCAATCCAAGGCTCCAATCAATCCAATATACTTACGGAAAGTATAGCTAAGGTCGATCTCGATATTAGAAGTTAACAAGTAAGCGCACAGATTGCGACGAAAATTAACAAAGGACTGCGCCTGGGCGAAGTATACGTCTCTCGAACATGCTATTACCGATGAAAGAAATAGAAATATATAAAACAAAATAACGAAGGACAAAGTGAGAGGAAGCGCCATCGCATCCGTGGACAAAAACATTCCGTTGCAAATCGCAGCTGCGCTCAGGCAGCAGGTAAAATAATAGATAATATACAACCCACAAGCGTATTTCCTAGAAATGGTATTAGTATTATGATTTTATGACACTATTTATAATTACCTGTGTATGTATGTAGATACTTCGTAGTGAGTAACCGAGTTATTGACCGAGTCATTTTTTACGGCAATGTATCAAATTATTCAAGAAATTAAGAAAACTCCGAAGATTATTTAAAAAAAAATCAATGAGCGTTTAGTGTAATTACACTTATTTATTAGCAAGAAAAGTAAAATACAGTATATCCACCTGACACCCTGACAGCACATTGCTCTCTCTCGCGATTGGCCGAGAGCGAACCAATGGGTGTTCAGTTATGGTGCAGCGGCGAAGCAAAGTGTTGCCACCACAAGCGTTTAACTACACATTGTAAGTTAACATTTGGAATCTATTTGGTTTCTGTACTCGCTGGGTCTAATATGCCCATTCTCCTTTGCACTTTCTGGACTTTCACCAATGTCTCTAATCACTTTGGCTATGTTCCTTTGTCCTGTTGAACGCACAGCTACTTCTGCAGCAGTCATCAACTCTCCAACACTACGCGATTGAACGAGGTCGTCAACTCGACGTTTCTTCGTTTTGAATGATGACTCCTTGAAATCTTGAATTGAAATCTTGTAGAATGTAGTGGTTGGGTAGAACATACGTGGAATTGGATGTCTTCACCATCCAACCAGCTTCTATTCTTAGTTAAGAAGCGCCCCTTTGACTTTCCCGCAGCAACCCATTTAACAGCAATTTTCGAACAATAGCTGGCTAATTTCATCTTCATTTCTCTTTCAGAGTCCTCAGTGACATCTCGAAAGTGAAACTTAAACGAAATATAGTAAAAAAAACGAATGTTTCTTTCATCTTTTCCATGCTTAAGCCATTCTTCGAAAAAATCTATTTTTGAAATAGAGTGAAGGTACTCTGCAAAACAATAAAAAAAATATAGTTGTACTCGAGTGTGCTGACTAAAATATATGTATATTAAAATGAACACGAATGTTGTAGCTACGATATATCCAAAATGTAGCCTGGATATATGTACTCTACAGTCTTTGAAAGTTGAAAAACAAAGAAAAAATAATGCATAGTTTCATTAATTTTCATACTAATTTTTCATATAATTATAACAGACTCAAACACTAACATTACTTTAAAAAATATAGTACTTACCCTTGAAATAAGATCCATCATTTAAAAATTACATAATATTACTAACTGCCACAATTAGATGTTATCGAAGGTGTCGCGGAAATGCAACTGATTTAATTTCGCTATTGCACTTTCCTCATTTTTTGACTTCTGAACCCCATGACTCATCAGTGGTGGAGTGTTAGACACAAACAATTCTTGGAATCAGAAGTTTGAGGGTATTCTTTACATTAGTTTACATTCTTACATTCTTTACATCTTTACTACCCATTTTTGGGAATCTGGAAATGACTTTTGTCCACCTAGCTTGTTCTAGGCGAAATACTGTGCGTTGTTGGGGTTTCAACGGCGCTTTAGAGATATTCTCGAGGGCACTCCTTATATCGTGTTCTAACGTTACGCATTCAGAAGAAGTGAAATCAACACCGAGATAGCCCAACGTTCCACGCTCGAGGTTTGACTAAGATACTTCCCGCAAACCTTGAAATTCCTTTCCGTCAAATAGTGGACTTTCTTGAACTTTCTGGCACCATTGAGAGGACTGAACACTTGGACATATTAAGGTTCAGACCCATACTCTTTCCCATGGAGTCCGCTATGTCGAGGGACTGCTGCAACTCCACCTTAGAACCTGAAACCAGGATTAAGTCGTCGGCATAGGCCAGGGCCGAGACAAGTTCTCCTTCTAACCTATAACCTACGTCATTGGATAGGGATACAACAACAACGTCCAACGCCATATTAAACAGCCACGGCGAAAGGGGGTCTCCTTGCCGAACGCCTAGCCCAATACGAACGGAAGTTCCGTTAGAACCGTTACGGTCAGCGAAGACGGTTTCCGCTGATCGTAAAATCGTTCAACATAGTCGCAGAAGTCCCCAGGAAGGCCCCTCTCCCTGAGCATCTTCACTAGTGCCACGTGTGACACTGTGTCGAACGCCCTAGAGAAGTCTAGCACCGCCACATGACACTCCTTCAGTTTCTTACGGGAGTCCCCCAGTACACCATCGAGGACGGCCGTATTCTCGGCAGAGCCGTCAGCCGAAATGAAACCTCTCTGTCGTACATCAGGGGGGCATCCTTCCCTCAATCTTTTCGCCAGTATGAAGTGCATCTGCCTCAGTGTCACCGACGCGATCGAAATCGGCCGGTAGTCACCGGGGCTCGAAGGCACATCCTTCTTTGGTACAAAAATCGTGCCTGAGCGTTGCAGGCACTTCACCAGCCTCTATCCAAATGTTGAAGATTTACGCTTTTTTGTGCACAGGAACTGAGCGCCAGACGGCCGATGTTATGTCGTCTGGACCTGTCGCAGACTTTGTGTCTACGCTGGACGCCTTCACCTCGTCAGAGGTTATGGACGCCCATAGCCTGGAGTAATAGCGCTCGGCCTTGCCTCGTTCAGTGCGTCTGATGACACGCAATGCCTCCGGTGGAGCGCCAGCCGCATTAGAGGAGGCTGCCATAATGGGGCTCCAGTACGCAGCCAATGCTTCCACCGAATGGACCACTTTTCGGCAATACCCGTCGATTACTTCGGCGGCAACTCTTTTTCTGTTAGTTTCCTCACGGTCCGAGGGGAGACCCTCCTCGTCGCTTCCGAGTCTGCTTCCGCCTTCTTCTCGACTTCATAGTCCAGTCGGGGCAGACATTTAAATAGAAAAAATTAGAGGCCGCAATTTTTTTTTTTTAAACGTCGGGGGGGGTGGTTGGAAGTCTAAATATGGATTTTCGGGACAATCCCGCCGCCGCCGTCGCCGCCATCTTGATTTAAAGTTCAATTTTTTTGTTTTTCTGAAATAACTCGTTAATTTACAACTTTAGAGCAAAAATTGTAGTATCCAAAGTTGTTGGAAATTTAATTTCCTACAAGTTTGTTTATTACCATTTTTACGCTAGGATCAATATTTGCAGAGTTATACTATCAAGTTTATAAAAAAAAATCGTAATTGGTGGAATTTTATTTTCTTCAACTTTGGTTCTCGCACTGATTTTACTCCACGATCAATATTTTCGGAGGTGAAATGAAATGTTCAAATTGGAGGTGAAATGTTTTTTATTTTTCAAATTTTTCGTTTATTATGTAGTTTATTGACAAAAAATTGTAATGGAGAATGTTGAGGGGAATTTCGTGTCTTTTACATCTGGTTGTGTCTTCTCGGCATTTCAGCAAGTAGAAACCTGTGGATTTGAACAACTGATTAGTTATCTTAACTTGACAATTATGTATAATTCATATTAATGTTGCTTCCTCCCATAAGACACGTACCTTTAATTTCAATCACGCGTAGTTATCTTCCCCTATGCCAATCGTAATCGTTTTGTCGAGGGCCCAGCTACATTTTCGCTCGCGATCTCTTCTGCCTCCTCGCTCTCGATCGGAGCATCAGGACTGTCGACGAAAGGTTCAGCCACTTCTTCCGAACCGAGATCCTCGAAATTGTCGTCATCATCATCGTAGTCTTCCTCCAGCAGGAGATCCCTCATGTTTGTTACATATTCACACGTTTCTCCGCTGCAGTGCAGACATAAAACGGAGCACTTGAGGCCCGCTTTACGGCAGCCGCACATCTTTCCGCACTTGGACTTGCATTTGCAGGATATTAATTTGAGCAAAGACTCCGGTGCTAGGTCGGCGGGGGTTGTGATCGGTTCCAACCCACGATTTGTTTTCTTCCAGCCCCAATCCGTTGCGAGCATTTCGTACTCCAACCAAATTTGGACTTGAAGGTATGCCCTATACGTGTGGTATTCCGCCGCTGCGCTTGTTGGTGGAAGTGTAGCCAAGTCGAATTTTTTTTTTACAACGGATTTTGTGAATTTTTTGTATCGGAGTGCGTCTAAAGATTTATCGCCTTCTCCGCCTCCGAACAAAGCGATCAAGAAGCATTCACCGGCATGAGCCAAGACAGCCTTACTAATTTCGTGTTCCTTGAACAAGTTGAGAACTTTGGCGATTTGTGGATGTTTTTGAATCGTGCTGAGAAATTTTATTTTCCCGATGTTGAATATCGAGGACGTTGTGTCACATCCACTGAAAGCATGGAGAAATAAAATGTGCTGCACAACATCTTCTCCATACTGGAAACTCTTCGGCGAGTACACGTGTTCAGGATTGCGCCCTTTGCCTGGTTTCTTGAAGAAAACGTTGTTCACATGACGTCCGATGCCAGTGAGTAGAACCAGAAGGTCGATGTCTTCGCCGATGATTGTCACTTGATCGTACTGCGGAGCTTCAGAAATCGCTGTTCCTACGATGAACGGATCTGCATCTGCTGGTGCCTGCTGAACTGTGATATCGGACTTCTCCAGGGCTGTTTTAAGTAGATCGATGAAGTGGGCTTTGTTTTTGTCATTTGCCAAAAATTTTTCTTGCGTTATAAAGGGAACGGAGGCCGCCTTGACAACAATCTCAGAGGAACCGTACTTCGCTGCTCGTCTTCTGCGTTCCCACCCTTTAGGAACATTCTTTTCTGAATTCTCTGGATACCCATCGAAAACAATGATAACTTTCTCCGTAAAATGTCTTCTCACGTATGACACGTATGTTTCGCAAATTTTATCGAACGTTGCTTGCGTGCGAGGCCAAATAACTTTGTGCAACAAATATCCTCCATCAATAACCTCGAGGCGCCTGTCTCCTAGAGACGGAGAACGTTGTAGAGGCTCGAAACAGTTGTATAATACAGACTTTGTACCCTTTCGCATTCCTTCTTCATTGAATAACGAAAGAGGGTACGGCGCGAGCTCGTAAGCGAAACAATCCTGCAGGTCTTTGTCGGATTGCTTGGAAATGCTGATGCGCTGGAAAAGCAGGAGAGGATTTATTGGCACAGTTGTTTTGTCAATGGTAATGCTGCTTGAAGTTGTATTCAAGGGTAAGATTTTGTCCTTTCGTTTAAATGTCACCGAACTGTAAGTTGAACCGATCATATTCTTCAATCTATTGTCAGATTCCGAGAATCTAGTACGAAATAACGACTTTCTGGTAACGCTGTGTATACTCAGTTCAGGGGTTTTCCAATATACGTTACAATATATAAACATATATATATATATCCGAAAATATTGATCGTGGAGTAAAATCAGTGCGAGAACCAAAGTTGAAGAAAATAAAATTCCACCAATTACGATTTTTTTTTATAAACTTGATAGTATAACTCTGCAAATATTGATCCTAGCGTAAAAATGGTAATAAACAAACTTGTAGGAAATTAAATTTCCAACAACTTTGGATACTACAATTTTTGCTCTAAAGTTGTAAATTAACGAGTTATTTCAGAAAAACAAAAAAATTGAACTTTAAATCAAGATGGCGGCGACGGCGGCGGCGGGATTGTCCCGAAAATCGATATTTAGACTTCCAACCACCCCCCCGACGTTTAAAAAAAAAAAATCGCGGCCTCTAATTTTTTCTATTTCAGGCTAGTTTTATGTCTACCTCGACTGGACTATCAACTTCGGCTTCCGACTGTGTTTCCATCGAGGGTTCGGCCTCTGCCTCCTCTTCCGCTTCAATTTGAGCCTCCTCAAGGAAGTCGTATACAAGGCTTCGGTAGGTGAGTTTCCGCCTCATGCCCTTCATTCACGGCTTTGGGCTTCCTTCCCAGAGATGGTAGGTCGCGCATAAGTGTTTCATTTGAGCATCTCCCCGTGGTCATTAGTTGACGAACCTCTGCACGCGCCACAAGCGCGATTTCCTCGTCACGCCACCTTCGCTTTACCTGAGCTGGAGCGGACTCTAAATTCGTCTGTTCCGGGTGTGCTCTCCTTTTGTGGACACCTAAGCCAGTCTTTGTAGTGAAGACCCGCTCACAACCCTGCTACTCACACTCTGCAACCCCCCCCCCCCCCCCCCGGGTTTGCGCACGACACGCGCTAATCCCCCACCTAAGTGTGCCGTTACGTCTTGCTGGGTAAGATGGGCGCATATGTCCCATCCCCTTTCGATCCTAATCACGTCTAGTCTCTAGCATACCATGCACTCGGCATCGTCAGTATCTGCCGTATACTCATCTGATTCATCGGTTAAAATGAGCTCTTCACCCGAGGAACTTGAAGGCCTGTCATGAGTTTTCTGCTTTTTGCAGGCTTTGTCCTTTTTCTAATTACCTTTTTAGCTCCAGATGTCGATGGTTGTGGCTTCTCAATTATTTTAGATTTACTTTTTTTAGAATTCTGTGATAGAGTTTTTAAGACGGGCTTTTTCGTTTTTGCAATATTTTCCAGAGATTCTTCAAGGGTTACTTTGTAAGGGGATCCAGTAATCAGAACTGCTTTTCCCTTTTTACCTTCTATTTGTTTTCCCCTGCGTTCTCACTGGCAATATTTATACGATTCTTGAAGGAGGGCAAAAGACTTACATCAGTCGATTTTATAAATTGAGACAGATGTGTTTGCCTTCGAGGACAGATTTGATTGTTCCTGATTTGGGTTGATTAAATTTAGTGGGCTAGGAAGAACATTTTCGGATAGCACAGGTTCTAAATCGCTGTTTGCCGTTCTTTCTTTTTCATAAACTTCAACATTTGGGTCGTTTTCTGTGGCAAACTCATGTTCATCAAACAAGGAAGGAAGTTGTCTGTTACAAGGAAGGAAACCGGTTTTTTTAAAGCCATTAATCGCTGTATGAACGGTTGCAGCACGAGCATAGGCTCTACCTGCTAAGTCAGCTATTTCATATGCAGTCACTAGGTACTCTCCCAGAATTGTTTCTTAACCATGTCTCTATTTCTTAAGCATAATACGTTTAAGCATCCACAACGAGATGACTCGCGTTGGAGCCGCCATCTTCCGTGGAAGCTATATTCGTGATGCCACCGTTACTGGCTTGACCAACGCGCGAAGAGAGCGTCGCACCCTTCTTTCTCTTCATATCAAAGAAGGCTTCAATGTTGTTTGGTCTTTTTGAAATGTTTTTCTTAATCTTTGCAGCGATTGAGTCATCCACGACGGTTTCGTCGTCAATTAGATTGTTCGGAAAATAGTATTTCTTAAATGTATCTTCCTGAATAAATTTATACCTACCATAATTTAGATTGTATGCCTTTATTCACATTTTATTATGTATATAGTAAGTGAGAGGATAATGGGAAATAATTAAACAACAGATTACCTACTATAAAAAATTATTACTATCTAAATACATATTATTAATAATGTTACATTTTTAAACAAGCTATGCCGACGAAGCGTTAGGTTTCTCATCGGTTTCTATGAAGTACTTTTTGCAATCTCTCCTTCCTGCCAGCTGCTTAGTAATGTTCTATGTCACATCTCGTGTGCTTTGATAATAATGGTCATCCTGGGATTGTGCGTAACGTTTAACACGTACATCTGCAGGTTTCCAGTAATGGATGGGTGCTATACCATGTAGTTTACTCATCTCGTAGACTTCGATTTTTACGAGATGACTCGCGTTGGAGCTGTCATCTTCCGTGGAAGCTATATACGCGATGCCTCCGTTACTGGCTTGACCAACGCGCGAAAAGAGACATACAGCCTAGTCCAAATTGAATATTACAATAATGGCTATAAGGATCGTGCGCGAAATATAGAGGCAGCACTACTGCCGAAGTTAGCACTTTCTATTGTTTTCTATAACGAATCAAATTGAGTAAATATTATATCAAATAATAAAAGAAATAATTAAAAAATGAAAAAGTTATTAAATATGGGTTCCGGCCAGTAATCAATAATTGTGTTAACGATTATTAATTTTTATTTTAAATTTCACACCACTGCGTGGGCAACTCCCTTAATTCATTGAAATTCGGAAAAGGTGACAAAAGAGAGCTCACGCAGAAAAGTAAATGGAAAATTTAGTACCATTAGGTATGCAACGCGCGCGTTTTTTTAATAACGTACTTTATTTTTATGTCGTTTTCTATAAACACAACCAATATACACAACCAATGAGACGCCGAGTTATTGTGGCTTCATACATTTTTATTTTGTATATATTTTTGTGTTTTTCTATATTATATGTTTATCTCAACCAATGAAATGCCGCGTTACTGTGGCTTCATAAATTTCTCATGTACTTTTATTAGAGGATTATAGGTCTACCGGAATCTTATGGCATAAAAAAATAATAAAAAAATTTGATTTTCATATGGCAATGTCAATTGTCACCTGTCAAATCAAAGTACGAGATTTGTCAACCGCTGCTGAGATTTTGTGATATCTTCTTGACAATTTGTTGTTTTTGTGAAAATGTCGAAAAAGCCACTTCGATCTCAAGCGAGAAATATTGTTTTCAATGTGTATCGTAAAATAAGGGAAGAAGAAGGCGTAAATCAAACTCAGTATTTGATTTTAAAGCGCGTCGTAGAGTTGACCGGTAAAGCTCTGGTTTCCTAGGATAGCGGTGCCGTCACTTGACGGACGCAATAAATGGACGCAAAAAGACGGCCGTCTTTACGATGACGACATGTGAAAAGTTCCATCACCGTTACGGCCACCTTTTTTAAAAAAAACCTAACCTAAAAACGTATCCAGGAGAGAAAATGGACGATCTTGATTTAGCATTAATAATTTACTTGGAGGATGAGCTATCATCAGAAGAGGAAAATAGTCGCATGGAGGAAGATGATTTATTCAAAACTCGTGGTACAGAACGTGCATTTGAGATTTTAGTACGTCGCCGTCTACAGAGCAATGAAGAGAAATTCAGAGAATACTTTCGTCTAACACCACTGTTATTTGATTACGTACTTAACCATATAAGAGATGATTTGAGTTACAAACCATACAATAGACACACAAAACCAATAAGCCCAGAACAAAAACTGTGTATACTTGTTAGGTAAGTTCCTAATCAATAAAAAAACATTTTATTTTTACTATATTTATTTAATATTATTCATTATTTAAAAGTAGTACATTATGTTTAATCATCTGTTTGCGAAACTAAATATATTTGTCCTTGTTTATCCACTGTAATTAAACGATTGCCTGGCTGCTCATCCACTGTAATTAAATGAGTGCCTTGTGGAGAAGCAGCTACAATTTGTGAATGATCATTAGCACTAGTAGTACTCGTACTAGTGGTGGACATTGGTGAAGGAACGTTTTCATAATAATCACTATTATTAATACTAGGTCTTGGAGATATGGCGCTGCTTTGAGGTGAATTGTTCGAAATATGGCGTAATTCAGCATTACCAACTAATGATCCTATTTGCATTCTTAATTGTGCTTGCTCGTATCTTGGAAGCTTTTTTACTATTTTTGCCATTGAACTAAAGAAGAGATCGGTTTCATCTAATCCATTTTGAGTAGAATTCCGATTGGCAATTTGCCTTAAGTAGATTTAGGCGTTCTTGAGCGTGTGCATTATTTTTCCGTTTCTTATCATTAGCATTACCATCTTTTTTATCATCATTATTATCACATATCAAATCTTCTATTTCCTGAGTATTGGATTGTGTTTCTTCGCTGTTATTATGAGTATTTTCCATTATTATACTTTTTTTTTTTTTTTATAGACTAGGGGGCGGACGAGCAAGCGGTCCCACGTGATGGTAAGTGTTACCGCCGCCCATGGGCACCTGCAACACCAGGGGGCATGTTAGCGCGCCGCCGACCTTGCAAAATCCTATTCACAGCTCTCTTGAAGAACCCCATATCGTAGCTCAATGGAAAGACCTCTTGAGGCAGTTCGTTCCACAGCCCACGGGTTCGCGGTATAAAATAGTTTTTGGACCGCATAGTGCGCGACACCTCCGTATCGAGGAAATGCGGATGGACCGCACTTCTGTGACGGGAGGTGCGGTTGTAGAAACCCGAGGTGGGAATTATATTAAACAATTCTTCAGAGCATTCCCCATTGTACAGGCGGTAGAACACACAGAGAGACGCAACGTCTCTCCGAATGCTGAGGGATTCTAAACCGCCCGTGAGAGTGGGATCGTCGACAATACGAACAGCACGTCGTTGGATAGAGTCAAATGGGTCCAATTGGTATTTCGCTGCGCCGGCCCAGAGATGAGAGCGTATTACTGGGGTTGAAATCCACTAGGTTCATAGAACCCCAAATCGAGACTAGATCTAAAGAGTCTTGGATTTCAGACACAAGCCTGGCACGACTCTCTTTCACTTCGACCCGAGGGATGTTGGCGCGGCCCCTGTACAAGGTGTCTCCAATACTGTCATCTGCATAGCAACGTATGTCACCAATTTGCAACAGGTCGTTGATATGCAGAAGGAACAGAGTTGGGGATAACACGGAGCCTTGCGGGACGCCAGCGTTAATAGACATGGTGTCGGAGCAGCTACCATCGATAACGACTCTGATGCTCCGTCCAGTCAGGAAACTGGCAACCCATTCGCATAATCCCTCGGGTATCCCGTAAGATGGTAACTTGGAAAGCAGCGATTTGTGCCATACCCGGTCAAAAGCTTTCGCAATGTCTAGGCCTACAGCCAGAGCCTCGCCTCTACTCTCGATGGCGTCAGCCCAGCGGTGTGTTAAATACACTGAAAGATCACCAGCCGAGCGATTATGGCGAAATCCATATTGACGGTCGCTAATCAGCTGGTGATCCTCTAGGTACCCAAGGAGCTGTGTGTTTATAACACGCTCCATCACTTTGGAGAGGAGGGAGGTGATCGCTATTGGCCTGTAGTTGGCTGGGTCGGTGCGGTCACCCTTTTTAGGCAAAGGGTGAACATGAGCTACCTTCCATGCTGACGGGAAGCTTTTTGTGGAATATGAGAGCCTAAAGAGTCGCGTAAGCACCGGAGACAACTCGGGAGCGCAAAATTTGAGCACCACCGCAGGAATACCATCTGGCCCACTCGACTTTCGGATATCAAGAGATGCTAGAGCTCGCCGGACTTCACGCTGGGTGAAGCAGATTTCCGGCATGGAGCTTGTGCACCTCGAGGTGGACGGTGGTGAGGCACCTCTATCGTCCAGAGTCGAGTTTGAGGCGAAGAGACTGCCCAGGAGATCGGCTTTCTCTTTCGCCCCATGGGCCAGTGAGCCATCGAGTTTCCGCAGTGGTGGAAGTGACGACTGACAGAAGTTACCCTCGGCAGCCTTAGCGAGCGACCAGAAAGCCCGACTTCCCGAAGGATAGCTTGCTAGTCGATCGCCAATTCTGCGGATGTGCTCATTCCTTGCTCTGACAGTGATCCTCTTACTGCACCTCGAGGCAGCGTTAAATTTCTTCCTCTAGTCGGTGGTATTCGGATCTTCAGACACCTGCGCTTTGGCCCAGGCCCTGTATGCAGCCCGCTTATTACGGCGGGCCTCTCTACAGGACTGATTAAACCAAGGTTGGCTCCGTCCGCCTACGGGTATCACGGGACAAGGAATATAACAATCCATGCCCTGCAACACCACGTCGGCAACGGAGTCTGCACAGGTATCTGGATCACCCGACGAGAAACAGAGCTGCCCCCAGGGATAAGAAGCGTAAAATTCGCGCAACCCATCCCAATCTGCAGACTTGTAGTGCCAGACGTTGCGCGTTCCCTGAGAATAGGTCGGCGCGGATTGTTTAGCTGGCACAGCAGTTCGAATGATACAATGGTCTGATGATCCTAACGGAGCATCAACAACAACATTGTAGTCATTCGGCCGCGTAGTCAGCAGGAGGTCCAATAAGGAGGGAGTATGGCTCTCGATATCAGGTATCCTCGTGGGTGAGGATACCAACTGCGAGAGACCATAGGTCAGGGCAAAGATGTGGGCTGCTCTCCCTGCGCGGTCGGTTATTCGGGATCCCAACCACTCTTCGTGGTGAGCGTTGAAATCACCGAGGACCACCACTTCCGCGCAAGGGAATTGCTCGAGCACGCTGTCAGTCGTCTCTTGTAGACGCTCAAAAAAACGAGTCGTCTCCGTATCACCGCTGTGGGACCTGTAAAGGCAAGCGTAGACTTTAGTGGAACATCCATAGTCAATACGCGCCCAGAGGATCGACAGGTCCCCGTCTTCAAAATGGCTGAGGCGGCGGCAACAAACATCCTCCCGGACGTACATGCATACACCGGCACGTCGCACAAAACAGTGCTCCAGTTTGTAACCGGGGTAATGAAGATATGATGTATCGGCCGGGCAGGAAATCTGTGTCTCCGTCAAGAAAAGTAAAGGCCGGCTTTGCCGTCTCAAGGTGGTAGTGGACGGCGTCGATGTTACTATGCATCCCTCTGATGTTGCAAAAGTCCACTTGAAACGTGGAACTTGAGGGGTGGGCCGCTGAGTGCACATTATACATTCTCTTTTTCTTGGCCATTGTGTGAATGGGAAAAACTAAAAAGAAAAGGGGGGACGGAGAGAGAGATGGTTGCATGTGGATCAAAGGACAAAGCACGGGGCGGAGAAAAAATCAGGTCACAAAGGTTGTGTGACTTGCTGGCGCGGGGTACGGAAGGGCAGTAGTCGGGTTCCACTCCGGTCTCCTCCGGCACAACTGCTACCCCAAGGGATTTTTCGCGTGCGGCGGGGCAGTCTCCTGGGGTGGAGATTAAAGTAAGATCCCCGGGCTCGGGCCCCCAACAACCCGCGGGCGGTCAGCGGACAACCGTTTCACCGGGTCTCCCTGATCCCCGCGCCACCATGTCACGCCCATGCGCGTCTGTAATTCCCCGCAACCGCCGGTCCTCATTTCCACACGCAGCAATCTCTCTCTCGGGACGGCTTCTTCCGCTCACCGCCGGAAAACGATGCGGGCCTCGCGGCTTATAAGGCACCATTATGGCGGCGGACTCCGACGGAAGGGTGGTAGCATTGCCGACGGAGTAACCCTCCCACCGCAAAAAGGGAACGCCATTGCCTCGTCAGTTGACAGCAGGGTGCACCACTAGCAGGTGAGGTTGGCTTAGACTCCAAAGATGTTAGGTGAGCCTCTTACACCCCAAATACTTATATATATGTAAAGAAAATCACCTCACTCGTGTGCTTTTCACCAATTTGAATTTGCCGCGTCACCGCTTATTGGTCGACAAGAATATTGGCTATCGACAAAGATGCCACAACTGACAGTAGTGACATTTAATTTTTATAACTACTTATTGAGAGGAGAATTTTTCCGTATTTGTTAAAATATAAAGAGACCTGAATTAAAGGCATTAAATGTTTTTTTTTTTTTTTTTTTTTTTTTTATAGATTAGTGGGCGGACGAGCAAGCGGTCCCACGTGGTGATAAGTGTTACCGCCGCCCATGGGCACCTGCAACACCAGGGGGTATGCGGGTGCGCCGCCGACCTTGCAAAATCCTATTCACAGCTCTCTTGAAGAACCCCATGTCGTAGCTCAATGGAAAGACCTCTTGAGGCAGTTCGTTCCACAGCCTACGGGTTCGCGGTATAAAATAATTTTTGGACCGAACAGTGCGCGACACCTCCGTATCGAGGAAATGCGAATGGACCGCACTTCTGTGACGGGAGGTGCGGTTGTAGAAACCCGAGGTGGGAATTATATTAAACAATTCTTCAGAGCATTCCCCATTATAAAGGCGGTAGAACACACAGAGAGACGCAACGTCTCTCCGAATGCTGAGGGATTCTAAACCGCCCGTGAGAGTGGGATCGTCGACAATACGAACAGCACGTCGTTGGATGGAGTCAAATGGGTCCAATTGGTATTTCGGTGCGCCGGCCCAGAGATGAGAGCAGTACTCCATATGGGGCCTCACCTGAGCTTTGTAAAGCATAAGGAGTTGCCCAGGTTTGAAGTACCGCTTCGCTCTGTTCAGCACACCGAGCTTTTTGGAGGCCATTTTGGCCTTATTTTCCAGATGACCCCTAAATTCGACTTTGCTGGAGATGTCGATACCAAGGATCCCGATACTCTCCAAGATCTTAAGAGGTATGCTCTGAAAGCGAGGTGCTACAACAAAAGGGGTTTTTTTAGCGGTGAATGCACAGACTTGCGTCTTACTGGGGTTGAAATCCACTAGGTTTAGAGAACCCCAAATCGAGACTAGATCTAAAGAGTTTTCGATTTCAGACACAAGCCTGGCGCGACTCTCTTCCACTTCGACCCGAGGGATGTTGGCGCGGCCCCTGTACAAGGCGTCTCCAGTACTGTCATCTGCATAGCAACGTATGTCACCAATTTGCAACAGGTCGTTGATATGCAGAAGGAACAGAGTTGGAGACAGCACGGAGCCTTGCGGGACGCCAGCGTTAATAGACATGGTGTCGGAGCAGCTACCATCGATAATGACTCTGATGCTCCGTCCAGTCAGGAAACTGGCAACCCATTCGCATAATCCCTCGGGTATCCCGAAAGATGGTAACTTGGAAAGCAGCGATTTGTGCCATACCCGGTCGAAAGCTTTCGCAATGTCTAGGCCTACAGCCAGAGCCTCGCCTCTACTCTCAATGGCGTCAGCCCAGCGGTGTGTTAAATACGCTAAAAGATCACCAGCGGAGCGATTATGGCGAAATCCATATTGACGGTCGCTAATCAGCTGGTGATCCTCTAGGTACCCAAGGAGCTGTGTGTTTATGACACGCTCCATCACCTTGGAGAGGAGGGAGGTGATCGCTATTGGCCTGTAGTTGGCCGGGTCTGTGCGGTCACCCTTTTTAGGTAAAGGGTGAACATGAGCTACCTTCCATGTTGACGGGAAGCTTTTTGTAGAGTATGAGAGCCTAAAGAGTCGCGTAAGCACCGGGGACAACTCGGGAGCGCAAAATTTAAGCACCACTGCAGGAATACCATCAGGCCCACTCGATTTTCGGACATCAAGAGATGCTAGAGCTCGCCGGACTTCACGCTGTGTGAAACAGATTTCCGGCATGGAGCTTGTGCACCTTGAGATAGACTGTGGTGAGGCACCTCTATCGTCCAGTGTCGAGTTTGAGGCAAAGAGATAGCCCAAGAGATCGGCTTTCTCCTTCGCCCCATGGGCCAGTGACTCATCGAGTTTCCGCAGTGGAGGGAGTGACGACTGACAGAAGTTACCTTCAGCAGCCTTAGCGAGCGACCAGAAAGCCCGGCTTCCAGAAGGATAGCTAGCTAGTCGGTCGCCAATTCTGCGGATGTGCTCATTCTTTGCTCTGACAATGATCTTCTTACTGCACCTCGAGGTAGCGTTAAATTTCTTCCTCAAGTCGGAGGTATTCGGATCTTCGGACACCTGTGCTCTGGCCCAGGCCCTGTATGCGGCCCGTTTATTACAACGGGCCTCTCTGCAGGACTGATTGAACCATGGTTGGCTCCGTCCGCCTACCGATATCGCGGTGCAAGGAATATAACATTGTTTCTTTTGTGATATTATGGTCTTTGAATAGAAAATAAAGACAAAACTGCGTTTCTCTGTAAAGACAAAAGTGGTTTTATTTCGATACATGAAGTTTAACATTTAAATCATTACGTACATTATCAATTAACAAATATTAGCTCACCTGTAAAGACAAAAGAAACAACATTTAATGCCTTTAATTCAGGTCTCTTTAAATTAAAAAAACATTAAACTTATACTTATTATACTTCCGTCTCCTGGGTTTTGTGTTTGTTCGCTGTTATCGTAAGTGTTTTCTATTATTACGCTACTGGCTCCTGGGTTTTCATATACAACATTAGTATACGTGTACAGTACGTGGACAGCATCACGACCTTCCAACACCTTCTCCTGATGTTCACTCATGTTGCCGAGACACGTTTCTATACATGCATTAATCTTGCACAGTGTCTTTCAAACTTTACTTTTGACAATGGTTTTGTCATTACGTCAGCTATCTGAATTTCTGTGGGACAGTAGCTAATATTTATCAATCCATGCACAAAGTGTTCATGTATAAAATGGTACCGCACGTCTATGTACTTCGACCTTTTGTTGAAGGATCCAGACTTCACAAGTTGAATCGAATTTTGATTATCAACATGCAAATTTATTTTTATGTCCAAACCGGTTATTTCTTGTAATAGAGATTTGAGATACAATGCCTCTTTGCAACAGTCTGCCGCGGCTATGTACTCGGCTTCAGTCGACGATAGCGCTACTATAGGCTGCCTCTTGGATGCCCATGATATTGGTCCATCGGCTATCATTAGCACGGAGCCAGAAAAGTGCTTCTTCGCGTCAATGGGTCTCCAGCATAATCCGAGTCGCTGTAAGCATCGATGTTCTCTATCGGTTTGTTTCGTTTGAACAAAATGCCTTTCTCTTTGGTTCCCACTAAATATTTGAATATTTTCTTGACTTTTGTGACGTCTTCTCTAGTGGGGTTTTCGACCTTCCTGCTAACTAGATTGACCGCTTGTGCGATATCTGGTCTGGTTCTGGTAGACAGGTACAGTAAACTTCCCACTGCTTCCCTATAGGGATATTCCTTCTCCTGGGCAGTTTCCTGTATCGACTTTGCATCGCTACTTGCGGGCGTGTCACAAGGTTTGGCATTTTCCATGTTGTATTTTTCCAGTACGTCATTTATGTAGGATCTCTGAGTAAGAATTATTCCTTCTTTTGAGTTTTTTATTTCCATACCCAGATAAGTACTTGGATTTTCATTCTTTTTCATTTCAAATTTTGTTTCAAGTTTCTTCAAAATAACTTCGATCTTTTTCTTGTCTTTTCCTACGACAAGTCCGTCATCAACGAATAGTCCGATTATTATTGACTTATCTTCGTTTATGAAAACGCATCGATCTGTTTTGATTGTCTTGAATCCCAAATCAAACATCGCTTAGGCAAAAGTTTTGTTCCATGTAAATGGAGCTTGTTTTAATCCGTACAACGATTTTTTTTAATCGGCAAACTACTTCAGTAGTATTGCAGTCAGTCTCATAGCCAACAGGTAATTTCATATAAACTTCATCTGTTAACTCTCCGTATAAGAAAGCTGTCTTGACGTCAAATGTCATGAAGTAGTAAGATTTAGATGCGGCAATTGCTAATAAAGTTTTTAATGCAGGTTGACTTACTACTGGGCTATAAATGTCTTCGAAATCCAGGTTTCCTTTCTGCTCGCATCCACGTACAACTAATCTAGCCTTGTACGTACCGTCATCTTTAATCCGAAATACCCATTTGTTCGACAGTATTTTGTGTCCTTTGGCTTCTAATTTGTCAACTAATACTCAGGTGATAATTTTCTGTAATGATTCCATTTCAGATCGTATCGCCTTCTCCCAATTTCGTCTGTCGATGCCAGTCACAGCTTCTTTGTATGTGAGTAAAGAGCAGTCATAGTCGTCATTATTTTCTGACGTAAACATGGTCACGCAGCGACTTAACTCATAATCTTTGGTCCATGCTGGTGGTCTCACGTCTCTTTGTGGTCTTCCACTTGAGGGAGATGATTCATCAACAGGATCTTGACTAGAGATTTCGACGTTCCTGTTGTTAAACAGATGTTATATGTCTTTTGTTGACCTTTAGTTTTATTGGGATTATTGGGTCTCTTCTTTGACCAACAAGGTTCTGTGGAATGCCCTTTCTTATTGCAATCCTTGCAAAATTGTACCTTTTTCTTGGTCTTTGTGTAGAATTCTTCGCTTTGCTTTGCTTTGCTTTTCTTTGCTTTGCTTTGCTTTTACGATTTTTATTTTTAAATTGTCAGGACTTGGCAGAACATCTCTCGACTCAATTGCCGTTCGAAAGCTATCGAAATTTGTAGGTAAACTGTACAACATCATTATGCTTAATAACTCTGGATGAATTTTGACATCCATGTCTTCTAATTTACCTACTACATCCATAAAATTACTGAGATGGTCTCTCACATCTTCTTGTGGAGTCATTTTCTTCAATACTAGTTGCTTTAATAGCGTAGCCTTTCTTGCCGGCCCTGAACTTTGATGTACAGACTTTAGTTTGTCCCATACCTCCTTGGATGTATTACACCCTTTAATTTGATTAAGTTCTGGTGGAGATATAAGTAAAAATAGCTCTGACCTTGCCTTTAAGTCTTCCTTTAGGAACGCACTCTTTTCTTCGGCAGTCGCAGTTGCCGCTAACGTTTTTTCACCACTAGCGTATTCCCACAAATCGTATCTTATGAGAATCGCCTGTGCTTGTAAGCACCAGGTATCGTAATTTGATTTTGTCAACGGTTCTATGCTTCTGATACTCGAGCTCATTTTAAAATTTTTATTTTCTCATTTACTTACTCTTTTAAATATGCTTCTTCCATTTAACGCTCTGCTACCACTAACGGGTGGACTAGCGCCTATAGCAATTAATTAAAACGTAAATAATACTTGAAAACATTGTGTTTACTTGTATATCAGAAAATATAAAAATAATGACACCGCACATCAAAAAGTAAAAGAACATAATATAAATTCAAATGCAGTGCATCATAGACAAGTATACGTGGACAGCATCACGACCTTCCAACGAAATGAGATATGGTATGGTAATAATAATAATGTATGGTGTATGTAATGTATGGGATTTTACGGTAGTATTCTCTGCAAGAGGAGTAACTTGGTCAGTCGAGTGCGCCCAGCTGCTGTGAGATTGCACCCTCCTCATATTTAGTTTAGATTTTTAATTTATATTAATTAACATATCCTTAGACGCTAAATTTGATAAAGCTTACAATAATATAATTTCTGTTGCACGCTTCGTTATGAACACAAAATACTAGTATCTACTAGTTTAAATAAATGTGAATTTATCGTGGACTTTGGTATTATAATTTTATTACATTGTTATGATGTGAACAAAATTCGCATGTGTGTGGGGAAATCGATCAAATTATAATCGAACAACGGATTAAATTGGCAGCCCGTTAAGATGATTCAAAGAGATATATATTTTTTTCTCATTGCTTTTATAATATGATGTGATGAACAACGCGGGATTTTAAAATTGAAGGAAAGTGCATCCACTAAAATTCAGAATTCCATGGCTCTATAGTAACTTCAGCCTTAGCTTCTTCTGTGGACGAATCACCGCAATCGCTTAGCAAATAGTTCATTTTCATATATACTGTCATATTAAAATATGCCTAAGTTATGTTAAAATATGTTAAAATGCCTAAGTGTTGAAACATATTCATCATCATCCTCATCTGAATCATCCATATCATTTCTGCGATAAGCAGGTAAACCAAAACATTCTTTTCCTATACAGTTAATACATAAATTCGTCCTGCATTTTGCAACCCCATTCTGTGGGATCTTTGTTAATGTTTGACCACCTCTTAATCTAATGATATACCTACTCTAAAGAAGTGCTGTCTAGCGGTGTCTGAAGTTGGTGGCAGATTGGCCATGTTGAAATTGGTTTTTATAGTAACTTGCGCAAATCATTCATACCTCAAATTATTTAAGTTCTTATCTGTGCTGCCGTACAGTTTACACAAACATTGCTATTGACGTAGCGCCTACATTAGGGTCTTTAAAAAATTTTACAATGTTTCTCAACTCTATATCCTTTTTTAATAATGTTACACATTTTTTCTTGCCTACTTTGTAAACAGCACATCCTGAAACCGTGTGTAAAAATAAAATTTTAAGACTTGGCTCCATTAAACAGTTAGGTACTGTTATAAATCCTAGTAGCTGTCTATCCCCTTCCAGGTTTCACAAGGTAGATATTATTGTGCGCAAAAGTCGTTAATATAACCAGCAGATCGACATCCTCACTAGGGCTTAAATATCGGACGCATTTTCAATTCCGGAATTGTGTTTCGATATTCAGTATTTCAATTCCGGAATTCCGGAATTCCGGAACTCAACAATATCTTTTTGTATCTACAATGATAGTTAAGTTTTATTTACTCTAATCTAAATTTGCAAAATTTTCCCAACATTTTTATTATTTAAATATGGATTTATGGATTTACTTTCTCAGTAAGTATCCGAAATATGAATAAATAAAACAAATAAAAGCATTAAGTTTTTGAACTATAATTAAAAAAAAGAAAGAAATGATCCAGAAATTAAAGAAGTAAAGTGAAGTAATTTAAATCGCATACGAAGATTACAAAGCTCACTAACGGACGACAGCTGCAAAAGTACTATTTTTTTTCGTAATGAAATTTCAAAAATGTAAGCGCATTTAAGCTGTCGTCGTTTAGTGAACTTCGTACGCGATTACAAATGTAACTGACCGCTGAAAAAGCTCTTTCAGCTTCTACGCTCGTTGGCGGTATTGTTTTCAAATATTGAAAACATTTTTCTAAATATTGTCCTCTGACGCCACCGTTTTCAAAAACCGCCATCTCTACTCTTATCAAGCTCTCTAAATCAAAAACGTTAGTTTTCCTTTTATTTTTTGTTGTCAATTTCTTCTGTATTGTTTCTTGTAGCTTTTTTTTCATGTCTTTTTTTACAGTTTCTGTATTTGTATGTATTTCAGCAGAATCGGTATTTTCCTCCTCTTTCTCTGGGATTCTTTCCTGTGGCTCTAAATGCTCTAATCTTTTAATTATTTTAATTATTTCATTAAGCATTTCTTCTCCTGTTGGTTTTTTGAAAGTTTCATGGTCAAAGTTGTCTTCATGGTAGTCTTCAGAATCGTAAAGATACGTCAGCACAGATGCCAACGGAAGACGTCTTTCCTTTATTCTGTTTCTAAGGCTCTGTGCCAACTTGTTGCTGATATTACCATTTTGGCTATCTAATGACTTTAACATAAACTTTAGGGCTATGTCAGCAGTCATCAGATTAGCATCTCTGGTGCACAGTGACTCCACGGTTATTTTAACGATATGGAGAGTCTCGTGTAGCTCTTTGAGTATTGACATGGACTCTTCACTTACGGGAACCACAATATCCAAGTCTAAAAAGCCTTTGGTAATACAGGACTTCAGCTTCAAAAATCTCTCAATCATGTCGCTTAAACTGGACCATCTCGTTTTACAATCCAGTATTAGGTTTAATGCTTTGCCAAACTCTTCTATAACATATTTTTGAATAGCTTCGTTCTTTAAGCTTGACTTTCGTACAGACCTGACCAACTTTCGAATCTTCTCCACTGGTTCTTTAAAGTTAAGTTCTCTTTCTGTTTCAATTGTTGGTATATCAATATCAAAACCACTGTTAAATTCTTCATTTCCATCAGCATAATTTTCCTCTAATGTCTCCTCTTCGTTCTCATGTTCAGGTTCAAACATATTTGTATCAATCGTCGGGTCCACAATATCCCCCTGCCTACTGTTCCTTTCTTCGTTTGAGTTTTTCTTGTACAAAACATCAGTCACTCCTAATTGTATGCCATGCGCCAGACATATTTGGTGATAGCCTTCATAATACTGGCCCATTTTGACCATCACTGATGCTCCGTCAGTTGTCAAACAAACTACATCTTTATCTAGATCAACAGCAAACTCTTTGAGATGTGCTTTCAGATAAGTATAGGCGGTCATTGCAGACATACTGCCTTCAATTCTCACAAGTCCTAGGTTTTTAAAATTATCTTTAAATTTGTCAGAGTGTAAATTTACATTCACGTATCGTCTGTTACGTGTTGACGTATACTCGTCGAGAGTTACAGAATAACGTTTTGTGGTATCCTGTGCGATGTTTTGTCGAAGCTGGTTTTTAATAATTTTAAATTGGTTAAGCACAATTCCTTTTATGGCGGTACCAGATTCCGGTAATTTATATCCACATCTATGAAAAAGATCACGTAGATCTTCTGAAGTGCAAAATTTACTGAATGGTACCCCATCAAGAGCGGCCATTCTCGACACTTTTACGTCCATTTCTTTAGAAGCATTAAAGAAGTCTGTCATTTTGTGTTTTTTTGCCGATGTAGCTGTAGGCATGGACGTACTGGTGCTAGAAGTACTGGATTCTGGTTGTGACTGCAGCAGGTTCTTTTTTTCTTTTAAATCAATAAAATGGGTGGACTTTAAATGAACATGGAAGCCTGTGGTAGCACCACCGTGGCATTTTAAAATTTTAGAACATAATTTACATTTGCCGAATTGTCCGTCTTCCGCTCGAAGAAAATGGTTCCAAACAGATCCCTCAGTGGACTTTTGTTTATCAAATTCCAGATATTTTGTCGGTTTTGATAACGACCTGGAAATTAAAAAACACTTTGAACTATGTTGTAATCATAAAATAATAAAACCTATCATTTTCAATATTTTTTGTTAGCCCTGAACTAAAACTTATATTTTTATGTTAGTATGTAAAAATTTCTTGCACCTTTTTTTTAATTAATATAGGCTGTTATGTTAGGTATTAAAGTTGCATATGCCCAAAGCAGTGGTTTGGTTAGAAAGTTTAAATAAGTTGTTACGTATTAACAGGGCTGGCAACATTGCAGCTGTCACTTCTGGATGTCTCTCTCTTCCTCCCCCGGCTCTGGGTGAATGTGTCGTTTGTAACGTGTGCTCTTTGAAATAAGTCAGTGTTAATTAATCTGACTGTTTAATTCAAGACACAACATAAGTGTTGCTTATAAAGTGTGTTATTTACCATTGTTACATTTACTTTAATAATAAAGTAACAATATAAAAAAATCAAACAGATATCTTATACATTCTATGACCTTATGAAATATATATGCTAAAAATGCCCCGCGTACGGGCGGTGGGGCGTACGGGGCGTAAGTGTTCGTTCAGAAGAAAAACTTTAGTTTGATATGTGCGTGCTATGCATGAAACATCATAAAAAATTATGAACTGATAATAGTGCACTTATTCTGGCATATATCAACACATTTAGTATGACTTGGTATTTATTGATATTCTATGTAGTTTATAACGTACGTTCTTTGAGTTCCTAGGTCACAATATTATCCAAACCAAGGTATTGTACACGATTACTATACCTACGAAAAAAAATAACAGTTCCGAAATGTTACCAAAAACACCCATGCTTTCGCGCACAATTATTCAATAGAGTAAGCGTAAATAATAAAATTTAATAAAGCAAAAACGAGCAAATGAACCAAAAACCTGAGTAAAACACACGCACGCACACATAGACTTACGATTTTTAAGTAATCTTACGATTTTTGATAATGCTGTCTGTCTGCTTGGCGTAGTAGGTAGTATTAGCTACCCACTTACAGGTATGTACCCTCGAAGGAAACTGTCATGGATTAATGAGATAAAATAAGTACCTAATAACAACAATCACAAGTTATTAAACAATAATAGTGGTGTGGGTTGTTGTGCTTAACGGTCATAATCAGAACTCATAGGTACTTCTTGTATTAATTTCATTGATAGATATAGATACAAAAAAGAATCAATTTAGGTACTTACATTTTATTATTGTCTGTCTTGATATTCTGCAACTCAAACTTCTTGCTTTTATCAAGAGCTGCGTATTAAAATATTTACCGCCAATCCAAATGAACTGCGAGTGTATGTGGCTGTGCTGTGACGTGATGTCCGCCTCACGCGATCTCCGGGAGCAAATGGGTGAACGAATCAACGAACGAACGACTAGCCGCACACGCGTAATGGCGCCGGGCGCGGGGCGAGAGGTGCGGAGTGCGGACGCACCGCGCGGATGCGCCGCGCCTCAAGCCGCGTAATAATTATTTTTCAATATCGAAATTCCGATATTGCTCTCGCCAATTCCGGAATTGGAAACGATATTGGATTTCATCGGAATTCCGGAATTGGGCCAGTTCCGGAATTCCGGAGCTCAAGCCCTAATCCTCACCCACGATAATTATAGTCTCACAAGCTACAGCTTGCTGAACAGCTGTAGACACTATTAATATATCAGCATCCTAGCAATTAAACAACTTTGAACGGTTTAAATCGCGTATATTTAACATTATTTATATCCCGACGTTTCGAACACTTTGCAGGGGACGTGGTCACGGGGTGACTTAATTGATTTTTGTTGTCACTTGAGTTATTATGAAATTATTTGAACCCACCGTCTGAATTTTTTTTTTTAATCATAACATTCCCTATGCACGTAGTATTCGCTCACGGTGTCCAGGGGTCTTGCAGTAATGCGTTGGCCTTGGGATTTAATTAATTTAATGACTGGATCCCAAGCCGGTGGTACTTGCCAACCATCTTCTCTATTGAAATTTGGGTGTTTCTTGAAACACCAAAACATCATATTTAAACATCAAGCTATTATAGGAATATTAAAATCACCTAGGTAAATTATTGTCAGTTTTTAATCTTTAGCAGAAACCCCAAGACTTTTGCATCTCTGGAACATGATAAAATTCTCTTTTTGAGTAAATTTTTTGAGGTGTTTTAATTTTTCTTTAATGTCAGTTACTGGGTACAGATTTAAATCCTCTCTTTCGGCCATTTCCAGTTTTTGAATGACTTTTGCATAGATTTCATTAGTACACCCTCTTCAGACATTGATTCGATTTTTCTAACAAAATAGGAACCTTCGTATACGAATATAACATACGAGGGGCGTTCAATAAATTGAATATAAATTGAAAGTCAAATATTGAATATAAATTGAAATTGGTATATGTATGAAAAATAAAAGAATGGGATAAATGGGATATTTTTATTTTTCAATATACTCTCCCCCTATGCTTATACACTTAAAAGAGTGGTGAACTAATTTTTTTAATCCCTCATAAAAGTAATTTTTATCTTTGGTGTCAAAATGCTCCTCCACTGCTGCCTTCAACGCTTCATCATCAGAAAATCGATTTTCTCGCCGATCTTTTTTCAGATTAAGGAATAAAAAGTAGTCGCTGGGGGCCAAGTCTGGACTATACAGAGGGTGATTAATAGTTTCGAACCCAGATTCATGAACAGCAGCCTTGGCAATATGAGCAGTGTGCACAGGGGCGTTGTCGTGCAGAAGCAGAACATCCCTGGATAATTTTCCCCTCCTATTCTCTTTGATTGCTTCCCTTAACTGGCGAATAATATTAGCGTAATATTGTCCTGTAATATTTACACCCTTATCTTTATAATAATCGATCATCAATATTCCCTCACAATCCCAGAATATTGTGGCCATGACCTTGCCAGCTGAAGGAACGACTTTGAACTTCTTAGGATGAGATGTTCCTTTAATATGCCACTGCGTGGATTCTTGTTTGCTCTCTGGGTCATAATGATGAACCCAGGTTTCATCTCCAGTAACAATTTTCTGTAGTACATCATCAGGATTTTCACCACAGAGGTCAATAAATTCGGAACAACAAGCAACACGCGTAGTTTTTTGAAGCGGAGTCAGCATTCGCGGCACCCATCTCGCACTAACTTTTGACATATTAAGATGGTCATGGATGGATGTCATGTACAGTACCAATTGAAAGGTTGGTTCTTAGAGCTATTGTGACTTTACCTTCACTCGACCATCTTTCAATACAATTTTCTCCACTTTTTTTACATTTTCCTGTGAAGTAGCTTCGACCGGCCGACCGGGTCTAGGGTCGTCTTCGATGCTCTCCCTCCCACGCTTAAATTCACTTGACCACTTTTGAATTGTAGATAACGAAGGAGCAGACTCCCGGTAAACATGATCCATTTCTTCTTTTATAGTTCTTTGATTTTTTCCCTGTTTGGTCAAGAATTTTATTACGGCTCGGTGCTCTAATTTAATTAACATTCCAAAATCGCTCATGGTGACGTTGTTTGTTTGGCAACTGCAAAAAAACAAAAGAACATATTGGTTTTAATTTTACATTTTTTACATGTTAATGAGTGACACAAAGTGGTCAGTATTAGAAAGTTTAATAAAAAAGGTTGGAAGATATCAATACCGAGAATTTATTGAACGCCCCTCGTAATCTCCAATGTTGTAACTTTTTTCATCAATATGCTGAATCTGAATCTGAATAAGTCTGAAGGTTTTCATTCTGAGCGTCATTTTCGAAGACATCCTCAGATGTGTCAATTACTGAATAGTTATCACAATTCTTACTGGCTGCCGATTCAGATAAAACTTTTCTTTTGACACAAGGTCAATTACTTTTGATGTTTCGATGTTGACCTCATTTTTAGTCTTGGGTTTATTTTTAACCTCTGCCTGATTTTTAGGCTTTGCCTCATCAGATTTAGTTGGAACAAATTTTTTGGACTTTATATCAAATAAATCATGTTTAAATAATATTGTATAAGCAAGAATATAATTAAATTTATATAGTATAATAAATTTATATAGTATAATTACGAACTATAACTCACGAAATATGATAATTACAAAGTAGATGTATATAGTATATTCGATTTCTTGTTTTTCCGGGGTCAGTATTCGTGATCTTCCTTTTTGTCTTCCTTTCTGTGTTCCTTTTCGGGGGTCAGCTTTTGGGTGAGGGCGAATTATAATCGGAGATACCAAGGTCGTCGATTTTATGTGCACAACTTCTTGTAAAACTTTAGAATCTGAATCGCTCAGCTGGCTAGAAGATGCATGGTCAATTCTCGTAGATGGTTCTTCCACTAGTGGATGGTCAGAATATGCTGCTGGCAGAAAATCAGCATCTGTGTAGACATTTTCATTGAAAGGGTGGAAACCAGTTGAGCTAAACCCTTTACAGCTATTGTTTGGTGTAAAGGCAAGAGGAAAAGCTTTTCCCACTAAGCCAGCAATATCATAGATAGTCAAGGGTTTCCTACATGCCCTGGAGTCATTAATAGTTCGTTAGCTGCTGTGTTAAAGTATGTTTTAAACGGCCCACAAACTGACTTGTCAAGAGGTTGCATATGGTTGCTTGTATGTGGATGTAAAGTGAGAAGCACTACGCCATTATCTATAGCCATTTGTATCGCTGGTACTGAAATATGACTTTCGTGGTTGTCAAGTAACAGAATGACGGGTTGTTCTTTAGTAGGCTTTGCGTATTTAATGAAATGTTGAAGGAAAATCACAAACATCGATTCATTTGACCATCCGGATGGATTAGCGCCACCAACAGTGCCTTCAGGGGCTCCTTGTAACATGAATTCCTTAAAGTTAACTCGAGGAAATATCAGCATGGGCGGAACAGAACCACCACCTGCATTTATAGCTGCTATCATTGTTACTGTAGTTCCTCTTTCAGCGCTAGTCATTGATCCATCCAACTTGCTTCTCGCCAATAGGTGCCTTCGGAGGAACATGGACTGTTGACAATTCAGTTTCATCTAGATTCCAGATATCAGTGGCTTTTATGTCTTGGGGGCATTTAGAAAGGGCTTACTTGAAATTATCGTACGTCAAGCCTATAGTATGTTTATTAAACGCCGATGACCGAGCCAAACTAGTGGCTTCGGGCTTTCTCAAGGACAATTCATTATGGTACCGCTTTCGAAATAAGCGTAATCAATAATCCCCAGCCATCTTTTTAGTATCCCAGTTCTTAGGGTAGCTTTTTCCATTGGCTTTTGCAAACTGATATGCAAGTACTTTCACATCTTTAACATCGTCAACTACCGAGTCAAATCCAAAATGTTTGATTTTCCAGTGATAGGGGATTTGATGCAGACTCCGTGGTCTGAGATTCATGTGCATCCTCATGAACTACAAGTTCATTCAATTCAGATAATATTAAATCATGAACATTTTTCTTTACCAGTTCAGTCGTAACGGAATTGGAATAAAAATGTGTTTTAAATCTAGGATCTAAAAACGTGCACACAGTAAGAATGTTATTTTGTTCGAGACGGCCAAATCGATTTTTAACACCTGCAGATAATTTTTGAATAATTTGTATGATTATAGGATAATGTGATTGCTTTTCTAATTTATCACATAAAATTGACAAAGCCTTTGTTAAAACTATGGGCATAGACCCAGTTAGATAATGTTCGCCACTTATAGCTCGTATCACTTCTTCAAATGGTTGTAAAATATTACATAACTGGCGAAATGCTTCCCAGTCTTCAACGATAACTATTGGTAAATCGGTGCCAATTATAGCCGTTGTTGCTCGTACACATTCTTCTAGCTCAACATTTTTTTTCAGCTTCTAATATGTATATAGTATTCCATCTTGTAGGAACTGATTGGATTAATCTTTTAGGCTGTGTAACATTCGCTCTTAATTGATACTGCATTAATTTATGAGATGAAGTGGGACTCTTTTTAAAATGCATTACCACTTTTTTTTATTTTATTTAAAGTATTGTCAAGACTTTTAAAGCGTCCTGAACAATAAGATTTAATGAGTGTGCATAACATCCGAAATGTTCATAAAAAAGATGATTTTCAAAAGCACTGATTATGTTGGAGGCATTGTCTGAAACACCCAAGATTACCTTATTGTTTAAATCCCACTCGATTATGATGCGTTGAATTTCATCCGGAGGTTGTTTTGCTGTATTATACGACCAAGCGAACTAGACGAATGTCAAGCGTGACGTCATTCGCACGCTATGCGAGTTGGCCTTGGGATTTAATTAATTTAATGACTGGATCCCAGGCCGGTGGTACTTGCCAACCATCTTCTCTATTGAAATTTGAGTGTTTCTTGATTTTGTAGGAACCTTGCCTACACTTAATTAATTACACGCAATAAATTTAATCAGGCAAGCAAACCCGCCGGCCGACGCTAAAGTCGCTTGAGACCGTTATGCGCGGCCGCTTGTAGAAGGCGCCTGCGCAGAGCGCAGCGAGCGGGCGCCGCCAGTCACTACGATATCCGACGGCGAATGCACGCGCAATTTTTAATCTCTGTTCATTATCAATTTCTATTTTTTATTAACTATAAATTTCTATTCGTATCTTGTGCTATCCTATTCGTATCAATCTCTAATAATTTGTTATTATATCTGTGACCTCCATGTGTTAAATTCATGCTCATTCTTCTACAATATAAATCGCAAAAATGTAAATCGTGACATACCCACGAGAATAAAGTATGTCAGATAAAGTGTGGACTTTTATTACTCAACAAGAAGAATAACACTTTACTGGTGACCCCGAAGAACAGAAGAGAAGCATGGACAGCGAACCACCAAATAATACAGTTGGCAGCGCGGCGGCAACCGGAGATGTTTGCAAGGTTGGTGTTAAAATACCCCCATTTTGGCCAGAAGAACCTGCTTTGTGGTTTGCTCAGATAGAAGGCCAGTTTCTCATTTCTGGAATAACGTCCGACGCAACGAAGTTTTACTACGTTATTGCGCAGCTAGATCAGCAATATGCGGCGGAAGTAAAAGATATTATTATAGCACCACCAGCAGACAACAAATTTCAAAAATTAAAAAGTGAGCTTATTAAAAGACTTTCTGCGTCACAAGAAACGAAGATTAAGCAACTACTTACACATGAGGAATTAGGCGACCGAAAACCTTCACAATTTCTTCGCCACCTTCAGACCCTGGCAGGACCCAATGTACCCGACTCATTTTTGAGGACGTTGTGGTCGAGTCGTTTACCCCACAGCATACAAACGGTGGTAGCATCGCAGACTGACGCGCCTCTGGAAACCATAGCAGACCTAGCCGATCGCGTCTACGAAATAGTTCCTGCTCCAGTGACACCGGTCGTGGCAAGTGCTGAGGTCACATTCAACGACATGGCGAGGCAGATTGCAGAGCTGACGCGAGAAGTAACAGCACTAAAAGGTCATGTAGCTCGTTCGCACTATAGATCTGACTCAAGTGAGGGTAGGAAACAAAGACAGAACAGTAGTCGTTCGCGCCCTAGACAAGGGAACCCAGATTTTTGCTGGTACCACAACCGATTCGGCAACCGAGCTACCAGGTGCACGACACCGTGCAAATTTAATACGTCGGAAAAACGCGAATGGCAGCCGAAAGTAGCGGCTAGTGACTGCCATACTAGACCAGACCGCTTATTTATCACGGATAAAGTTACCAAAAAGAAATTTCTCGTCGACACAGGATCAGACCTCTGCGTGTACCCAAAATTAGCACTCAACCAGGTTCGTCGCAAGACAGACTACCAACTTTATGCAGCAAACGGTTCCGTGATAGCAACATACGGCTGGATACATCTGCAACTTAACATAGGCCTACGCCGAGCATACAAGTGGAGATTCGTGGTAGCTGATGTACCTAAAGCAATTATTGGTGCTGATTTTCTCAGATTTTACAATTTACTTGTTGACCTGAGGAACCACCGCTTGATTGACGGTCTCACGTCACTCTCCACCGCAGCAATACCTGATAAGGAGGTAACCGACACCGTATCAGTTAAGGCAGTTACAGGAAATACCGCCTATCACCAACTTCTACGTGAGTACCCTAGTATCCCCTGTCCTGCTGGAACGCAACGTGAAGTCAAACACGAGACCGTACATCACATCCGTACGACACCCGGTCTCCACCTATGGAACCCAAAGCAAACCAAAGAAAACCAAAGCAAACCAAAGCAAACCAAAGCAAACCAAAGCAAACCAAAGCAAACCAAAGCAAACCAAAGCAAACCAAAGCAAACCAAAGCAAACCAAAGCAAACCAAAGCAAACCAAACCAAAGCAAACCAAAGCAAACCAAAGCAAACCAAAGCAAACCAAAGCAAACCAAAGCAAATCAAAGCAAACCACAGCAAACCAAAGCAAACCAAAACAAACCAAAGCAAACCAAAGCAAACCAAAGCAAACCAAAGCAAACCAAAGCAACAGCAACAGCGACAGCAACAGCAACAGCAATGCCTGCAAATGATCCTGTCCCGGCGAAGAAAACCAGATCCGGTCGAACCGTCCGCTTCCCGGATTACTATCGCCCTCAGTAAGCTTCGGTCTCAGCGGGGGAGTAGTGTAGGAACCTTGCCTACACTTAATTAATTACACGCAATAAATTTAATCAGGCAAGCAAACCCGCCGGCCGACGCTAAAGTCGCTTGAGACCGTTATGCGCGGCCGCTTGTAGAAGGCGCCTGCGCAGAGCGCAGCGAGCGGGCGCCGCCAGTCACTACGATATCCGACGGCGAATGCACGCGCAATTTTTAATCTCTGTTCATTATCAATTTCTATTTTTTATTAACTATAAATTTCTATTCGTATCTTGTGCTATCCTATTCGTATCAATCTCTAATAATTTGTTATTATATCTGTGACCTCCATGTGTTAAATTCATGCTCATTCTTCTACAATATAAATCGCAAAAATGTAAATCGTGACATACCCACGAGAATAAAGTATGTCAGATAAAGTGTGGACTTTTATTACTCAACAAGAAGAATAACACTTTAATTTCAATAGCTTCGCGTAACATTATTGGCATGAACCGGGTCTCTCTAGCGAGGATTTGTGGATTATCGAATCGAATGTAATGGTTGGGTTTGTCCAGAACATGTTCACAAACTGCAGACTTGGTCGAGCGTCTGTTCTTCATGTCAGCTATGTGTTCTTTTATCCGGATACCGATGCTCCTCTTTGTTTGTCCAATGTATGATAACTCGCATTCACAATCAAGCTTGTAAACACCTGCATCTTGTAGGGGGATATTGCTATTGACAGGTCTTAAAAATTGGCTAATCTTCTTGTGCGGCTTGAAGTAAGTTTGTCAGTGATGCCCTTGATGTATGGTAAGATGGCAGGTTGTCGCTCAACTGTGGGAAGGCTTGGGGCGGCTTTTGTGACGCATTCGTGGGAGTTTGTGATTGTTGCTTCGCAGTACTTGTTTCACATGCAGAAGCTCTTCCTCAAGGTGGTCAGTGTCACAGATGCCGTGTGCTCTCTGTAACAAATATTTGCCTACGGTAGCCAACTGACATGGATGTTGATGAGAATTACCATTGAGATATTTATCTGTATGGGTGGGTTTCCTATTCACAGTATGACCAAGAGAGTTGTAAGGATTTCTGATGACTAAAATGTCAAGGAAAGCTAAGGATTTATTGACCTCAGACTCCATAGTAAATTGGATTTTATCATGTAAAGAGTTTAAATGATTTAGGAATGCAGAAACTTTATTTTTGGGGAGGACGGCAAAAGTATCGTCTACGTACCGTTTGTAGATGTTCGGCACAGACACAGCTCTGGTGAGAGCCTTCTCCTCGAAGTCTTCCATGAAAATATCGGCGACAACAGGGGAGACTGGAGAGCCCATTGCTACACCATCGATCTGTATGTAGAATTTATTATCCCAGAATAGGTAGCCAGATGTTAGGCAGTGTTCTAGTAGTTCTGCATATTCTATGGGTAGGTCGTGCTCAGTTAGTTTTTTCTTGACAATTTCAATGCAATCATGTACAGGTAAGCATGTAAATAACGATTGTACATCAAAGCTGACCATTATTTCATCATCAGTCAATTGTAGATGTTTGATTTGGCTGACAAGTTGGTAAGAATCCTTGACATGCGCACTAGTTTGACCGCGAAGTGGAGACAGTATTTTAGCAAGATGTTGAGCTAGTTTGTATGTCGGCGAGTCAATTTGGCTTACAATTGGGCGCAAAGGGACGTAATTTTTGTGTATTTTCGGTAATTCATACAGTTTTGGTGGTTTCACACACGAAAGTACCAGTGCCGTGACGTCTAAACCAAGTGTGTCGGAGTGCTTACTAATTATTTCTTTAGTTTTAGTTACAATTTTAGCCGTGGGATCGCTTTTTACTGGTTTGTAGGTGCT
Source organism: Sesia apiformis (assembly GCA_914767545.1). Lineage (NCBI taxonomy): Eukaryota > Metazoa > Arthropoda > Insecta > Lepidoptera > Sesiidae > Sesia > Sesia apiformis. The sequence goes on along the minus strand of OU611965.1, from coordinate 14,297,296 downwards.
TTCGTCCGACAAAAAATCTTGTATTTTTAGGTTATAATCTGACGTATCCATGATCACGGTGGAATTACCTTCATCTGCTCGGAGTATGGTTATGTCTGGATTTTTGCGTAGGTTGGTGAGTGCAAGATATTGTTCACGAGGTAGATTCGGTGTGGGCACTTTACTTCGACGCAAGACAGCAGAGATATCTTGGCGTAACGCCTCCAAATCTTCCTTCTTTACATTGTTTTTTGTGAGACAATGTTCCACGGAGCAAATTATCTCTTCAAAAGGCACTGATCTCGGGGAAACCGCGTAGTTTAATCCATTTTCGAGGGCCTGAAGGGCGAACGGATTTAATACTGTTTGTTTCGATAAGTTTGTGACACTATCAGCTGTTTTTGACGGTCGCGAGGTTACGTTTCGTTCCGAATATAGCAATTGCTTTGCTGCGAGTTTTTTTATATTTTGCTAAATGAAGGTTTTTGAATTCATCATTTGAATGAAGGGCAAACAAAGAGGAGCATCGGTATCCGGATAAAAGAACACATAGTTGACATGAAGAACAGACGCTCGACCAAGTCTGCAGTTTGTGAACATGTTCTGGACAAACCCAACCATTACATTCGATTCGATAATCTACAAATCCTCGCTAGAGAGACCCAGTTCATGCCAAGAATGTTACGCGAGGCTATTGAAATCAAGAAACACCCAAATTTCAATAGAGAAGATGGTTGGCAAGTACCACGGGCTTGGGACCAGTCATTAAATTAATTAAATCCCAAGGCCAACACAATACTGCAAGACCTCTGGACACCGTGAGCGAATATTGCGTGCATAGGGAATGTTATGATTAAAAAAAATTCAGACGGTAGTTCAAATAATTTCTTAATAACTCAAGTGACAAATAAAATCAATTAGTCACCCCGTGACCACGTCCACTGCAAAGTGTTCGTAACGTCGGAGTATAAATAATATTAAATATACGCGATTTAAACCGTTCAAAGTTGTTTAATTGCTAATTCTTTATTTATATTAAATCTTCGTCATCACCATCCATTTCTTCGATACCTGATATTTCGGCGTCCGAAAACTTATTAATATCTTCTGAATCGGAATCGCTGTCATCACTAACATTTATGATCAATTGTCTTTCTTCTAATTCATCGAGTTTTTCTTTTTCCAATACTGCTGTGCCTATCTGTCAACGCGATTCACTTCCTTTCTCCAGTCGGCCGCAGTTATTGAATGAATTGCTTCGCGGGTTAGTCTCTCAATATCTTTTTCAGATTGGGTCACATTTTTTGCCGCGACTTTCTGCTTCATTAGATTCCACACGTATTCAATCGAGTTCAGTTCACACTGATAAGGAGGAAGTCGTAATACTTCGTGGCCATTTGCCTGAAACAATTGATCCACATGATACTGTTTTGGTGGATCATTTTGCACAATCAAATAATATAATTCCTTTTTGGTCATTCTGGCGTCGTATTCAATATTTTTTGGTCCAGCCAGTTTTTCATTACTTCTTTACGTTAGGCTATTGTAGGGGGTTTATTAATTTGCTTGCTGTGCTGTGGGACGGGGCAATGTCCATTACAACAATACCATTTGGCGGCAGGTTTGGTAAAAGTTTTTCATTTAGCCATTTTGTAGAGTTATTGGCATCCAACACATCATGGTAATCGCCTTGTTCGCTTTTGCATTTGTATATCAGCTCTGCACCTTCGATGAACCCGTTTTCTCCACCTACGTGTACAATAATCCAACGCTGGCCGGGACTCATTTTTTCTCACTCCTTGATCTGGAGAATTTTCCCAGCATTTATGTACAGTGTAGTGGCTGTGTATCCAAGTTTCATCCATATATGTAACCGGTTTACATATATGGATGTAAAATTTCGACTGGCTACCTATTACGGGTAAAAATCTGGCGGGTACCCTTTGGGTACGGAACCATAAAAAAAATAATATAACCTATAATTTACCTGTAAAATATTTTTTCTTGCCTTTTTATGCGAGTGATTGTACTTAAGCTGACCTTAATTGTCCTTTTTAGTACTTGATCCACAGGTATTACGAACAACCCTTCCGTTTTTCTTCTTCAAAAAATGTAGGACTCGCAATATCATTGTTCGCTCTCCACTATGAATAGTTTTCTCCATTTTGATTGTAGTCTGTGCACAACAACACAGTTAAAACTTAACACGATAACCAAAAAATAATAACCGCAAAACAAACTTAACTTCTAACAACAAAATTTAACAATAACAATTCAGAAAAGATTAGCGTAAGACGTGCGAACGTATCGATGCTGCGAACGGTACTAAGACGAACGCGGAGCCTGAGGCGGTATGCGGGCGGGGAAACCGCATTCCACCCGCTCGTCTAGTTCGCTTGGTCTAGTAATATGGACTGCCCACGAAAAGAGCACAGTCTAATAAGACCGACTTCATTCTTATACAATATCTTATAAAAAAAAAAATAAAAAAAAAAATCTTGAGTCAAAAAATTAACAGTCACAGCAATATATGTTTCCGTGGTTCTGGATGTCCATCAATCGGTAGTAAGACATACATTTTTGCCTCCCGTTGTACAGATTCCCTGACTTTATTCAAGCAATCATCAAACATATTAGGGATCATTTTATTTGAAATCACTTTACGGGGTGCCAATTGATACGAAGAATTTAAATTCTGGACAAATTCTTTAAAACTTTTATCCTCGACAACACTAAAAGGCTGGAAATCTTTAACAAATAATTTCATGAACGATTGACCAATTTTTTTTGCTCTTCAGTTGTCATCTTTCTGGGAATATAACTGGAAATATATCTTTGCTTCATTTTTATGGCAAATCTTTCTAGCTGTACCTGTTTTATTGCTAGATCGGGATTTTATTTGTTCGTTTTGTTGGCTTCTCGTATTCTATGTCTGAACTCAAAATGAAATTAGAACTTGACAGACCTATCATTCCAATCTGTGTCCTGTGCTATTCAGCTATGCTGTGCTGTTTGTGCTGGAAAAGTATCTGTGGTAATGCTATATCTATTCTGATGCTATCTATTTCTATGGATGTTTAAGTTTTCCGAACGCTATTATTTCTATCTATGTATTCTATTGTTACTGTGTTTATTATATGGTTGCTTTACTAGTTTTAGAATGTGTTTGTATTAAGTCTTGTTGGCACGCTACACCCATGTATCACACATGGGTGTGATGGCAAACATGGCAAACATCACACATGGGTGTGATGTTTGCGACCACATGTTCTACAAGAAGATTGAGTGCAATTTTTCACCGAGTGGCCCTTTCTTAAACAATTGAAATACATATCGTTCTTCCGAATGTATGTTGTCGCTCATTGACTTCAAGTTGACTGAAATTATTGCATGTATGGATTCTATGGTTTGCATTACAATAAACGCATTTCAAAGATGAGGTCATACTTGCAGTGAAACTTTTGGCGGTTGGTGCCTGTCTGGTGTGAGGTTGCGCGTCTCGTACTTTAATAGCTTCTAAAGTTCTGAAGTGCAATTCCAAAAACTCTTTCCATGTGGGAAGTCTATTCGGGGTTTCAATGTGTTGTTCGAATACTCGGTGTGACTCTGTATCTAGCTTTTGAATGACTATGTATACTATTATGTCGTCCCATTTGTCTGTGGGGATGTTGATAGCTTTCAAAGCCGTTAAACATTCAGAAGTTATGTCTAATATCTCTTTTACAAGCTTAGGTGTATCATTGATTTTTCTTTGGTTTAATAACCTTCCTATGTAAGAGTTGATAATGTGTCTCTTATTGTTGTATCTTTTCTTTAACTTTGCCCAGATGATGTCATATTTAGCCTCAGTGACAGGAATTTGTCTAACTAGATTTTCTGCTTCCCCCTGTAATTCGTCTTTAGATTTAGATACGTTTAAATCTCTTAATAAATCATTCATGAGCATCAACAAATACATCTAAACTTGTGTCACTTTGAATTCGAGCTTCTTCGGATTCCACGTTAGTCATCAAAGTTTTACTGGAGCAACCAGGAGGTTTTGTAACTTGCCGCTTGTCTGAATGGTAGATAGGTTTGGTAACCGAAGCCACATCTGCATATAAAATTTTATCCTTGTTCTTGTGATTAAAGCCAAATATCTTAGTGAGACAGAAGTAAAAATCAGTTTCGTGGTTGGATGGTTCCCTCCATATCATTGGTATGCCAAAATTCAAACATCTGTTTTCACCTGTAGCCCAGGAGCTTAGCGTTCTTCTACATCTTTCACAAAACACGCGAGGTGTCCACTTTTTATCCTGGTGAGAGACCGGAATTTTGAAATAACAAAAATAGGCTTTTTTGAGTGATTCCATTATCCCTTTATAAGGCAGAGAGAACGATAATATCTATTTAAATGCAATAAAAAGTATCATGTTCATATATAAATATTTTTAAATATTTTATCGACAAGGAAAATGTACTAGAAAATTCTGGAAAATTTGGTGGCTATATTTTAACCACTGCCACCACTGGATATTGGAAAAGTAGGTACTTAGTCAAGCAATTAATTATGTTTTGCTGTATTTTATTTATTAATTATGAAATAGTTCAAAACATGGGACAATACATAAAGGCACTTGACATTTTTTACATTGTATATTAGAATCGAACGTACGTTATTCGTTTTGGTGCTGCAAAGCCTACATTGACGATACGACTCCAGCTTAGATAGAGGGCATGTGGTCTCCAATATTATTATATCTGACGTCATCAGGGACCCCGATTATCTTCTGACGATTTTCAGAAGCTTTTGGGCGCTATAAGCTATAATTTCGCAAGCTCGATAATGGTCTCTTTCTGGATGTAAAATTGTTGACCTGGCTAATTCTCTTCGAAAAGTTAGAAACTTTTTTGGATTATGAACTCTGGTATTAGTGGAATACAAAATAAATGAGTTTATAAGTGCGACATCCAATACGAAATAAAAAATTCTCATCCACCATTTGCGACTGCGACGACCAGTATGGCGAAACCCCCTCTGCTGATCGAAATGATCGACTCGGCCCATTTTCTTCGAGTATTAATTTATTGCCAATGGACAGATATAAGTCTTTTTTGAGCCATCAACTTGCTTTCATTGGTAATGATTTCTAAGCCGCGGATGGTAAGCAGTTGTTAACAGTGCGACTAGTTTTTTATCTTGCCATGCGATAAAAGCTACACTTGCCTTCACCCTCCATTTATAATCTCCTCCTTCTAATACTCCTTTTTTCGTAATTTTACCACATTTTCTTTTTATTAGTTTAGGGAAATCAACCCTATTACTCCTCACAGTAGCTGTGGAATATATTTTGTGGTTCCCTAAATTACGCATTAGCTCGTAACTAGAAAAAAAGTTGTCAAAAGCTAAGTGACATGAAAAATCACTGTCAATGAGTGGCTGGCACAGTGTTTTCACCACCTAAGCCCCAAGACCAGTTTCTGTCTTGTCAGTTTTTCCTGTGTACATGTAAAATTGGAATTCGTGGTCTGTATACTGTCTGCTCGCACCCACATTTTGTATCCACCTTTTATGGGTTTCATGGGTAAATATTGTTTCATAGATCACCTTTCTTTGAATTTAATCATGCTTTCGTCAATACTTTGTGAGGAAGTGGGTTTCGCAGAATCTTGACAAGCTTTGTTGATTAAATCAATCAAAGGCCGAATTTTATAGAGCTTATCGAACTGGGGTGAATTACGTTCAGGGATTTTATTATTATCATTCAGATGTAATGCTTCTAGATTTTTTTTAAATCGTTTGCATGGCAATGTGAGTGTTATTTGATCAACTCTGAACAAAGGATCAGTAGACCAGTAATGGTCTATGGACGGAAGAATATGTATGGACATCATTATGATAATTCCTAAAAAAGCTGAAATTTCATTTTTGTCTCTAAGTGTCCATGTATGAAGATTGTTTTGAGAAGCATACAAATTAGTCTGTTCAATTATAAGCCTGGGATTCCTCCTTAGCTGACGTCGGACGCGTACCGTCAGTCGCGTATGGAAACTGGTCGTCAGCGATAATGATAACCCCGTAGTGCGACGCCGACCGCCCAACGGTACAGTCGTATATAGCTCCACATAGTGTATTTGTGACAATGGACCCGTTTATAAATTGTTTAGTAGCTGCAACATATTTATGCAGGCGGAGACGGCGTCTAAGAAGAAGAAGATACCACGTTCACCCGATTATTGCTGAAACAGCTGTGTATGGTGAATTCTCTAGGTTATTTGAAAATCTACGAGCAGACGAAGAATTTTTTTTAAATTATTTTAGGGAAATAGCGATTCGAATACTTCTACCCAAAATTTGATTCTGGCATCACGATCTTTGTATAATTCATTTGTAATATCCCACAGTGCAGGACGTTGGCGTACCTCGGCAATCACACGTTCTGTTTCGACATTTGTACTCATGGCGACTGTACCGCGAACGCGTAGCGGGCGCTCGGTGATCGGTAACGTACTGAGCGTGGTCATAATGCTCTATAGCGCGTCAGTCTACCGACACACGCGGCGCTGACCAGCGAGACCGACGCGCGCCGTACGCGAGTGTTATCTTTCTAGGGTTAAAGTCCAAACATACGTCGTTTCGACGTACACAGGTAAATGACGTCAGTTTGTTATTTATTTGTCTATTATTGTATATTATTATTGTAAGATGGTAATCTAACAAAAAATATGTAATTAAAAAGTATATTTATAATACCTTCACTTAAACATTACAATTTTTTGGCACTACTTTCAAAAGAAACACAAACCGAGATATTTTATTTTCCTCCTTATAAAATAAAAAATATCTTAAACATAACAGTTTTTTGGGTATTTTTCAATATACTACTAGATAATAATCTACCAGTCTTATCTTAAATTTAATACTCTAAATACAGTTTTGGCAAACGTTAATTGTGCTCACCGCACACAGGTTTATTGCACACTGACATTGTCATTCGCTTTTTTTTATAGGAACAGAAGCCACAGTATCGTCTTTTTTTTCTGGTTCACCATCATTCATCTCTTGAGAAGACGTTTGAGACACATTTTGCAAAACATTTGTAATTTATCTTTTAGAGATCTCTTCATTGTTGCTATTTTTAGTCTTTTATTCCAACGGTTTTGTAAAATCTGTACTCAGTTTTTTCATGAATGCTTTTCGAATCATTGTTTTTTTTTGTTTTTGGATCGCATGTTGTGGGAACAAAAAATATATGCATTAACAAATGCTATGTTCACAATACCGTAAAAAACAGCCATTGGCCACCTATTTATTGGTCTTCCGACTGCAAGACATTGAGCAACACATTTGGTCCAATGAATCACAACACCTTTCGTCTGATTGTAGAACTTCTGTTCATATCTGGTTTCCCACTGTCTTCATTTACGACGGAATCTTCGTTACATGATGATAATAAGTACACCATTTTAGATGGTTTTGGCTTATACGACACGAGGGTCAGGGGACCGTTAAAACAGAACCCCGAAGAACCCACAGGGCGAAAGCGTGTATTCTTGAGCTCTTCTGGGATTTCTCGTTTGTTAGATCTGATTGTATCCACAATTGTCAAATTATATGGAGATTTCAACAATTTTTTGGCTAATGGTACAGATGTAAACCAATTATCACAAGTTACATTTCTGTTCGATCTATGAACGGTTTTCGTCAGTTCTTTGACGTAAAACTCTCCTAAATGCCAACCATTTATCTTTGTACTCTTACCAAGATAGGGTATACCCTAGGTATACCTAGGGTATACCTATACCCTAGGTATAGGTATGCAGCATCCACCATATATTTTGTAGCAGCGTCACACATCATGGGGATTTTGATACCATATTTATCCGGTTTATTGGGGATGTAAATCCGAAAGCGGCATCTACCGCGAAAACCCATCAGCTGCTCGTCTATCGTCAAGTTTGAACCAGGAACATACTAATTTATTCGGCACTGATTGATAAAAATCTCCCATATTTTTCTGATCGACACAAACGCATCTTCTTTACGAAGGGTTTTCTTTCTTAACGTTTTGTCGTCCATTCTAAGGCAAAAACTCAAATCTCTCTCTGCTCATTACGAGTTCCTGAAAATGAACTGTCAGGTTCATTGAACTGAACTGTTCATCGCTAGACCGGTGATTATCTTTCATTACTGCTGTCAGTGTAAGAATACCTAAAAGAGCTCTAATTTCTATATCATTAGTATTAGTTTTAGGTTTTATTTCGACGTTGGTCCACTTTACTATCTCTTCAATTATTTCATCAGTAATAAAAAGATAAAAACATCCAGGATCCACTATGTTCCTGCACATTCGAGTTGGCCCCTGTTTGTTCGTACAATGTTTATAGCGGATGTTCTGCCACAAGACCTGCTCTTGGTTGTCGACCAAATATGTTTATTTTTATCGCGTACTGTGGGTTGAGGCAATTTAATTATTCTATTTGATATAGAAGGTCGTACCAATTCAAGAGGTTGCTCAGAAACTTCTAAATTTTCCTGGCTTCTACTTTGCTCAAAATCCGCCAACTCATCCTCCACATCACTTTGAACGTCGGCCTTTATTACGCAATCTTGTTCACTGTCCGTATCGCTTGGCAAATAATCGTCATCATTTTCCAAAATTAATTCTATTTCTCCTGAACTCAGATGCCTACATGACGCCATCCATGATGATTTCGTAATCTAAAAAGAACAATTTTTACATATTTATAATAACACACTCCATTACGCATTATACCCAAAAAACGCATTACGTTCTATCAATGTCAAAATCATAAAAGTTACAAAAAGCCTAAACATACGTCGGAACGACGTACAAACACGTGATATTTTGAAAATGGCGGTACTTGCCGGCGCGATGCGGACGTCCTTCGCTGGCTCTTGGGGGCTACTGAGATGGCTCGAAACGGCAATGTTGCCGTTTGAAGAAAAAAAGATACATTAAACCCTTGTCAAAATTGCGCTAGATTTTAGGAAAATCGGGTGTTTGAAATGCGCTAAATTCCGCTAAATTTTAGCTGTAAATGTATAATGGAAATAAGAAAAAGAAAGTGATTTATTTAATGACATGTGAATTTATTTAACCAATATTAGTTACTAAAATCAACTAAATTAAACAAGTCCATAACATATTCGTAGTCATCATCACGTTCGGGTGCGGATGATGTGCCTTCACCAGCTGCTGCTCCTTTTTTGACAGTTTTAGTAATTTTGTTGAGGACGTTATCAGGTAATTTATAAATGTGGCAAGCTTTCTTAAGAATTTTCAATTGATGATACACAAGAGTCAGACCAAAGAATAATTTTACTAATATGACTAGGCAAATCCTTGACTACTCGGACTAAAATCTTGATCAATGCGCTGGCTATTTCATCTCCACTTCGCCCGTTTTTCGTTTCATCCCAAATAGCACTGGTAGCAGAATTATCTATATTACAGTGCCCTGTCAAGTTATACACAGTTACTTTACTAGTGTAATAAAAACAAGATATGTTCGCTTTAGGGAGACTGAAAATGTTCTCTAAATCAAAGGTTATGACAGATGTGTTTGTATTTTTTGAATCATTCTGCCTATCTCTTGATCTTTCTTCATCGCCTTCTTGTTTACGTATCATATGTTCCGTATATTTGAGTTGTTGATTGTCATCGGGATTTATTAATGCTTTGTATTCACTACAAATATCGCAAGTATCTTTTTTGGGCCGATGAAAACTTAGATTAAAATTTTCGTTGAAAACTTTTCTATAAATGTTCTCTCTGACTGGCTCTTTATGCATTTCTACATAAAGAGAGTACATTTTTGTAATGTTGAGACTTGAATCTAGGTATTGACGTTTTGTGGTAGCTCTAAAGTAATGTGATTTATGGACTGGAAATGACTTTATATGATTCATGACTTCTTCGATTTTGGAAGGCCTTTTTTGGGAGTGGGGGTTATTTTTGTATTCATGGTACTCTTTTTTTTGTAAAAGTGGTATATTCTCTTCACAGAAATGTCCAACGTAGTACAAAAGAATTTTTTGCATACTCTTTCTTTAATAGTGTTTTTTAAGTAAGTACCGTTTTGAAATTAAAAAAAAGACTTGCTAAGATATCTCAATAATTTTATTTTTACATGAAAGCCTGTACCTTAATCTACTTTTCTACATAATTTCCGTCAATTTTGAGGCACTTGTCATAACGTTGTACCAGTTTTTGAATACCCTCCTCATAGAAGTCTGCCGCCTGACTTGTTAACCACTGCATCACAACTGTTTTGACTTCGTCATCGTCTTGAAGACGCTGACCGCCCAGGTGTTTCTTCAAGTGCAGGAACAGATGGTAGTCACTGGGCGCCAGATCAGGGCTGTACGGAGGATGATCTAGAGTTTCCCATCGAAAAGATGTGATGAGATCTTTGGTCTGATTAGCCACATGCGGACGGGCATTGCTTGCAGCAAAACGATGCCCTTGCTCAACTTGCCACGTCTTTTGTTCTGAATTGAGCGGCGCAGATTGTGCAATGTCTTACAGTAAGCTGCTGCATTGATTGTCTCATTACGAGGCAGAAATTCCACAAGCAATACTCCTTTTCTGTCCCAAAAAACTGTGCACATGATTTTCCGGGCAGAAAATGTTTGTTTAAACTTCACTTTTCTTTGTGAATCTGAATGCCGCCATTCCATGGACTGTTGCTTTGATTCTGGTCTGACGTAGGCCACCCATGTTTCATCGCCCGTAACAATTTGGCATAAGAAATCATCACCGTCGTTGTGGTACCGCTCAAGGAAAGTCAATGCACTGCCTAAACGTTTGGTTTTGTGCACATCCGTCAACATTTTCGGTACCCAACGTGCGCACAATTTTCGGTAATTCAAGTGCTCGGTCACAATGCCATACAAAAGACTACGAGAAACATTAGGAAAGTCATCCCGCAAGGAGGAAATCGTAAAGCGTCTGTTTTCTCTCACCTTATTGTCCACTTCCTGCACCAAACTTTCATTAACGACCGAAGGGCGCCCACTCCGTTGTTCATCATGCACATTTGTGCGGCCATCTTTAAATGCTCTCACCCACTTTCTTACCATTCCATCACTAATAATGTTTTCTCCGTAAACTGCACAGATCTCACGATGAATATCGATCGCTTTTAGGCCTTTAGCACTAAGAAATCTTATAACAGCCCGTACTTCACAGTCGGCGGGACTCACGATTATCGGAGGCATCTTAAACACTCAGTACACAACGTAAACAAGGAAGAATCAGATTGTAATGGCGTCAGTGCGTAGACAACATATGTAGGTACCCAGTGCGCATGCGCAGAACGCCGACCGCAGCGCTGCCGCCGCGGTGTGGCAAAACGGTACTTACTTAAAAAACACGCCTCGTATCTTCACAAGGAAGATAATAAACATAACTATATTTCCTTCTATTATTTTCCTTTTGGGTTCTCTTTCTTTCTGTTCCCTTTCGTGTGGTGTATTCGTTGTAATATTTATATTTTTGGGCATCATTTAGGCTATAAAATTGAACCAATATATCTTCTCTTTTGCTATCTGAAATTTTTGTTGAACAGTTATAATTACAGGTTGCTTCACATCCAGTTCTAACCACCTTTTTCTGTTTTGTGTCTCCTTTGACATTTACATATTCTTCACCTGCCTCTCTTTTCTTTTTGATGATATTTTTTTTCCACTTCTCGGGTTGTCTCTTTCTCTTTCTTGTAAGATCAACTTTCGAATTGTTTTGATGGATCTCTTCAGAAGTAACATCATCTTGTTTCACTTCTTGGCTTTCTTCTTTTTTTAGCAGCTTAGCTGAGAATTTTCCTTTGCATGTCATTATAATGTTGTACGCTTTTTCTTCTTGTTCAGTTTTTTTACATGTATTTGTAATGTATTGGTAATATCCTCCTCACCATCGGAATCTATTGAAAATAACTTTTTCTTTGCTGTGTTTATCCTGAAAGCATAATATACAATATTGATTACCCCTATGTATTTTTCTATCCTACTATCCTATCCTACTATTATTCTAATATCATAACATAGTTTCACGCCTGTATCCCCGAAGGGGTAGGCAGAGGTGTATTACTCACCCACTGTTCGCCAACTATGTTTAAGTCCCATGTAATAGGGGGCGAGTCTATTGCCGTCTACCGGGCACATTTCCAAACTCCGGGCTGCTACTGAGAAATTTCTTACGAAAAAAACCCAATAACACTCTGTCCGACCCGGGGATCGAACCCGAGACCTCGTGATCAGCAGTCGCATATACAAACCGCTGTGTGTGTGTGTGTGTGTGAATGTTTGGTTTGTTACCACGTATCTCCATAACTACTAAACCGATTTTAATGAAATTAGAAACGTAGATAGTGTAGGCTCTGGAATAAGACTAATATTATTTTCGAAAGTCATCCTCTAAAGGGGCTAAATAGGATGATGAGTTTCTATGGAAATTTTTATTCCTTGGTCCGATTCACTCAAAACTCAACAAATAAACCTTAAAACAAATAATGATACACGTATTTTTTATTTTTTCAAAACTACCCCTAGGGGGTGTGTAAAATGAATTTTGTTTGGAAAAAATGTATTCCCTGGTTCCATTCACTACTTAGGGAAAATACACTTTAACGTAATAATTTATATTTAAAATATGCATATTTGTTTTTTTCAAACTACTCATAAAAGGACGTGAAATGGGGTTGTACATACACTGAAATAACTCACGCGGGCGAAGCCGCGGGCAAAAGCTAGTAAGATATAATTTGATTTTTTTGGCCCCCAACACGAAACAAGAATATTGGGTAAAATATTTAATAAAATAATCCAAAATTTAGCTATGATTCGTAACAAAACCAAAATATTTGTCGGAAATGTGTAGTCTGTAATCGAATCGTTCTGTTTTTTAAACTTTCGCGATTCTAAACATATTAACAAACAATAATAACAAAATAGTTATTCAACTATAACCATACCAGATGGGTTTGTGGACCCTTATATAATGTACCTTAGAAATATTCATGGTTAACCAAAAAAAAAAAAAACATAGGCTACGTAATTATCAATCAGTATACTGTGTCGCTAGAAAAAAACGTTAATGTAAAATAGAAATAAGTTAGATAATACCAACATACCTTTCTAAATCCAGGTCCGCCTGCTCATAATCATTTTTCTTAGTTGTTGCTGACATTTTGAAGCACCAATATTGCACAAAAACTATTAAAACTCTTTAATTAATCACAGATTAAGTCTATAAACACTGCTTACTCGAAAACAAAACGAATGTTATGCGAACAAGATGGCGACGCGTCACACGGTAAATGCTTCGCTGTGATTGGTTGGCCGATGGAGATTGGGCAAACAAGAACGGAGCTTGATATTCGGGTGCGTTCATTTGACCAAATTATGGAGTTAAGCTAAATAAGAACTAAATTGTATTTATGTTTCGGAGATAGGATATTCTATTTTTGCAAATAGTGCAAGTTGCATCTAAAATAAAATAAAATAATATGCAATTCGCGTAATTTCTTTTTCTATATTTTAAAATCAAAAAGTCGTTTTTGATAGAATTGGTCGGTTGACCATTCAAGCAATTTGGCGATGATACGGTGACCAATCTCTATTTATTGGCTTGTTCAGTAGTCAATTGCGTTTCATTTCTGTCTTTCGTAGGTGGTAAGTGTATGCCGTACCCGCACGATTCTACATCTGCAACGGCATCACGAAAACCTCTCTCAAGAATAAATACGTCGTTTTCTTGAAGAAACCAGTGAAGCACACTGTTTTCTGACATAATAGACGCATCTGACTTGGTAGCAGCGAAAGGGCCTAATATGTCTATAATATATCCGTCAGAAGATACTAATATGAGAATGGTTTTAATAAGTTTTGAAACTTATGTAAGCTGTACGATAAACGTTGAAATAAAAAATTGGAACTATTTTGTATATATGTAGATATACGTTCCATCGCAAATAATAATGGCCCTTGTGTTTGCTTCATCGCCAAATATACCTTTAGGTATTGACGAGTTTCTTTCTAAAACGTTTTCCCTAGTTATATGGTCAAAACTAAGGTGACCACCAACGAAATCTGTTGTTAAGCAATCTCTCACGATTTTTAGCTTTCTTTCGATACTTCTCAGGGACATACGAAATTGACTAGCTAGTCAGAGAGACCGGAGAAAATTTAAAAAGAAAATTTGACCGGAGAGTAAAATGATAATTTGACTCTCCGGTTCGCAGTTTTGTTAAATAAATGCCCAGTGCCAACCGTGGTTCACAAAATCTTTCGATCAAACCTGGAGTTTCTTGAATTATTAATTCAAACTGGTTGTTGTTCAAACCCGTCCAAAATACATATCTTTCTCTGTTATGGCACCTTCCGTTTCAAAGTTCAAAAATCTGTTTCTCGAGGCTTTTGTTCACAAACATCCGTGAATTGGTCACTGTTAAAGTCATGTGTTACATTACAAAAAACTACTAATTCATTCCAAGCATTACCCTGGAGATCCTCTAGACAGACACGAACATTTAGTGGTATATATAATTTGTATTCCGTTAGTATATAAATAAGTGTAACATAAGAATAATTCTTCATTTCTAGAAACTCCATAGGCTTCACCACAAGCCAAACAAAACCATTCGTCTGGCTCTGATTCTGAATCAGATATCAAAATTTTCTTTTTAACTTTTTTTATTCCTTGCCCTGTTTTAGCTGCTGTCTTACTCTTTTCATTCTTTTCCCTTTTCCCTTCCCTTTTCCCTTCTCTTTTCCTTTCTGTTTTAACTCACTATTTGATTTTTTCTTGCTCATTTTCAGTTCATGTTCCTTCTCCAATGCTTACTTTTCCGATGTATTGGTATTTTCTTTTACGCTGAATGCGGTTAGATTGTTTTAGTGGTGGAGCTTTTGGAAAAAGCTTAATTTTTAAAGGTGAAAAATGTTGTTTGCTTTGGAGACCTGAGGGGCCAGGAGTTGCTTCACAAGCGTGTGCAATAACTTGAGCTGGATTATTTGAAGGAGGCGTGGTTTCGGGGTGCGAGTTATTAATGCCTGGTGGATCTGAAGTTGATGCGGTAGATTGTTCAATCTCATTTATTATTTCAGTGGCACGGATGTCTATTTCCGGAGCAGATTGCAACAGTTCTGGATTATCGAGATCCAGCGTCCATCCAGAGGCATTTTCAATCATACTCGCATCTGCTTCATTCTCTTTATCATTAGCAGGATTTGGATGGTCTGTTACATATATGATGGGGCGAAGTCTGAATCTTGAAATACGTCCACATTCAATGGCCAAATGCCACTTGCTTTGAAACCGCTCATCACATTTGCAGGATTTAATGCCAATGGTAAGGCATCTTTAACAATACCCGGAATATCATAAACTGTCATTGTCTTCCCTGGATTACTGTGCATCCAAGCAATCTGTTTTCGGTTTAAGTAATTTTTAAACGGACCGTAAACTCCCACGTCCAACGGTTGTAAATTGTGTGAACAGT
Organism: Sesia apiformis; assembly: GCA_914767545.1. Lineage (NCBI taxonomy): Eukaryota > Metazoa > Arthropoda > Insecta > Lepidoptera > Sesiidae > Sesia > Sesia apiformis. Next base: position 14,281,813 of record OU611965.1, on the reverse strand, counting down.
GAGGTGGAAAAGACAGCATGACAATGTTGTTTTCCTTAGCCAAATTATTAACTACTCCAATATTCACATGCGAGCTGTGGTTATTTAGTAATAGTAATACAGGGTCATCTTTAGTTGGTTTCACGAATTTAATAAAATGATCCATGAATAGCGTGAATTCTTTCTCCGTCATCCATCCTGAAGAGTTCCCGGCTCCAATACAATCTGGGGGTCTACATCTGACAAATATCTCTGTGTACCTCAGTCTGGGAAAAACAAGCATTGGCGGAACGGAATTCCCAGATGCATTAACAGCGCAAGCGAGCGTCACGAGAGTACCTCTTTCAGCAGAAGTGATAGCACCTACTTGCTTCTGCCCATGTGCAGCTATGATTTTTTTTGGGTTTTAGCACGGTAATGACACCGGTTTCATCTATATTGTAAATTCGCTATGGTGAAAACTGGTATTTATGGAGCAACTGGTATCCTAAGTGCAAGTCTTCGATTTCACTTCATAAAGCTTTTGAATCAATCAGGTCCTGCCATATTAATTATATGCCATGAGGGATGTATATTTTTTGCGTCAATTTTAACAGCACATTGATATATGCCAACTTTCTGATTTCTACTGGTAGCAGGCCAAAATACATGTCAATAAGTATGAAAATATCTTCTCTTCCACTTCCTCTGTAAATATACCAATCTAGGTTTTACATAGCCAATGGATGGCAATTCATTGTTTTTTCTTTTTATTATGTATCAATGATACATGGCACATTGAATGTTTTAGTTGCGTTTCTGACACTGGTCTTATTTTCTATAACTTCCATGGCAGCCAACTCGTAAACTTCTTTACTTTGATTTGCCCGGTTAGACTTTCTTTTGTAATTTATCATTCTGGAATGGAAACAAAAGAAGATGGTAGGAAAATTAATATATAGATTCGGCAAAGTCTTTTACACCGCACACTCATGTGGGGCAAGTTGTAACATGTTACAACTTGTCCCACAGTTTTGTTACAACTTGCCCCACGGTATAATTTTTGACACAAACTAAGATTTATAAACATCAACATAATTTAAATAGAAATCAAATGTACCTAAATAAAATTAAAGAAATTGTATAGAATTTTGGATAAAGTTGATAATAAAAAGCTTTTAAAACCGTGCTAAAAAACAAAGATTTACGAATACAGTTTTTTCCAATACCTGGTAGAAACGGAGCACGTGCAGATGACCACTTCATGCGCTGTCCGGCGGGACACTGGTGATGGCCCGTGTAATAGACCACGTTATAAAGGATAGATTAAGTCGAAAATAATGTAAATAAATATAGGTTTACTAGCCAAAAATTGGATGTTAATATTTGCCCCTGCTACAACTAGCACCCTGCTCCCCTACAAGATATTTGCTAAATAAAAACATCAAATTCTTAGCCCTAACTTAGATAGTTTAGGAGTTTAGTTTGAATACGACCTTTTTAAAAGCGCGTCTATCCTGACAATGGGGTAAGAAACAAAATAAAACAATTTATTGATAATCATGGCGTTTAATTTGGCAAAAATTGTTAAAGTAAACATTACAGCAACTGTTCAAAATGACCTCCATGGCATTGGAGGCATGCTGTTGCTCTTATTGCAACATGTTGCGTAGAGCGTCGGATCATTTCCCTGTCTTCTCTTAATTCATTTCCAGTTTGAATTATTTTTTAAATTAATTCTTCTCGTGTATTTGGCACGTCGACATAGACCCTCTGCTTCATAGTACCCCACAAAAAAAAATCAAGTGGGGTTAAGTCCGGTGAACGTGGTGGCCAAGCGATCGTTCCTCTACGTCCAATCCACTGCAAATAGCGCTCGTTCAGATAGTTTCGGACATTTACTGCAAAGTGTGGGGGAGAGCCATCCAGCTGCAGAATCATCCCAACTCTGTAGTCCAATAGTAGGTCCAGTAGTGCATCTTCAAGTTCTGTTTGTAGGAACTCCAAAAATCTTGGGCCATTTATAGTTGCTGGTAAAATAACAGGTCCAATTAGAACGTCGTCGTCGATCATTCCCGCCCAAACATGAACCGAAAATTGGTCTTGGAAAGAACTTGGTCTTATAGCGTGAAGATTTTCGAGGGGCCACAGATGTGAATTTCGGTGATTCGTGAATCCCGATCATGTGAAAGTGGCCTCGTCGGTCCATAAAATTCTTTTTAAAGAGTTTGGGTTTTGTCGTGCTTTCCTAATTATCTAAGAACCGACGATAATCGGGCTCGAGTATCTCTTGTACCCTCCGAAAATGGTAGGGATGTAGTCCTTCCCTTTTTAAAACTCTCCACACTGCCCATTTGGGTAAATTAAGACTGTTAGTTATTCGTCTGGCACTCAGTTTGGGGTCTTGAGTAATCAAATATAATATCTCTTCTTCCTCCTGGGAAGACAAAAGCCGAGTACGTTCGTCGGCGGGTTTTCCTAATTCCATTTTCAGCTAACCGCATATGGATTCTTATGAAAGTGCAAGCATTTAGCGGGCTATTGGGAAATCTCCTCGCGTACTCTGGTAACAACACCATTAGGGAGCCCGTACACAGTCAATCTGGATCGCGATCCTATACCTCCCCCTCACCTCTGATCGCGATCACGGATCGCAGGATCACGTCTTAATATTACACGTTGAATCCTGATTTCATCAGTCCATGCATCGAAACCGCCGCATTAACAGCAGTTTGTACAGTTAGACAATGACAATTGAACACTTTTGCCAGATTAATTAACGTGTTGAATGCTTTGGCTTGAGTTCAGTGGGGAAGCTTCAGTGGTCAAGTTATCAGATGGTGCAGATGACGTTGATGGACAGGGTTCAAAAGGCGAAGTTTTTAATATAGCTTCATTTATTTGGGTGGTTATTTTACATTTATTTTCAATTGATTCTTCAATATAACCCTCGGTTACTTTGTCTGATAACCACCCACCGTGCCTCTTTAGAGTGGTCAAATTTGCTTCTGTGTCAGCGAGAAGAGTGGCGGTAGACCTTCTTAAGCAATGTCCTGTATAGTCTTCTGCGTCAGGTAAATTAAGATACGTTGCAATCCGTTTAGGTATTGTTGCTATTTTACGGCGTCCAACTACTTCTTTGGTACACTTTACATTTGTAAAGTTTATGAAAAATCTATCACTATTTATACCAACTGGTCGGAGCTTTTGATACTTCTGTAAGACTTTTAGTAGTTCATCTTGCACTATAAACATTCGACCCCGCTTAGTTTTTATGCAGCGCAAACGTACAATCATTTTATTATTGTGGGTTTCTACGTCATTTATTTTGAGGGTTGTCATTTCATTGCTTCGACATGCACCATTTACGCCTTAAATTTTTAAAATAAGAATAACCTACAACAAACCAAACATATTTTAGGATATGCATTATTAAAATACCAGTTTCGCTGTAGTTTTAATAGGTAATGCAAGAAGTCTTACCTTTTCTAGCAAATATTGTTCATCTGGGGCTTCCTTTATAAACGTTTTAATGTTGTTTGCAGATCAAACTTTAGAGATTTTAGGCATAAATCCATCTGACTTTCTCTTTAAAAATGTACTAAGATTAGCGTAATCGCCAATATTTACATTTTGCTTTAAACGTATTGTAGTTTTAAGCTTTGTATATTCACTCACACCACAATGTAGATGGCTGTTTTTTATACTCAATTCATTGAAATCTACTAAAAGGACCTTTTCCGCGAAAGAATTCGTTTTTTTTTCAATTTTCCACTTGATGAAAACTTCATATGCCTTTTCATATTTTTCTCTCGATTTCGGTGGTAACAGGTTTTCAGAAAGTATCTTTGCTTCTTCAGCTATGTCTGGTGGCGTTAAATCTAATTCACCTTCCAACGAACTAGTACTCATTGTTTATTAGACAACTAAAAATTGTGATAAACTTATGAGAACATAACATCCACTATACAGAGTAGGTATCTGATTTTCATTCCCGCCAGTTCGACAGCGCGCGGTCTTTTTTCTTTTTTTAAACTTTTGAAAAGAAATGCACATTCAGTAATGCACATACAATTACTAATTATTATTAGTCACAAGAGTTCCAACAATAACAATACACAGTATAGAGTGTAATCACAACGCGTAGCGAGAGACGACTGACCTGACCACTGCACTCCTAACCTGGGCGCAACCGGTATTCCGTCTCACTCACACTAATGACACATCGTTTTTTTACCTGCTCGTATAATAATAACATTGCCGTCCTTGGTGGGAATTCCTCGAATTATTAGAAAAGAATTCTTTGAATAACTGAATCGGGACCGTTAGGTCGTATTCAAACTATCATAACTCCTAAACTATTTAACTTAAGGCTAAGAATTTGATGTTTTTATTTAGGAAATATCTTGTACTATCTACTAAAAATAAAAAAAATGTAAGTTGAAAGCTAATAAGTAATGTAGGTTGAAAGTCAAAAAGCTAATAAACTAAAAAAAAACTATTTGTTTCATAATTTTTTTTGGTCAATATTTTTGGTATTTAATTGTAACATTTTCGTAAAATTTTAACATCGATTTATTACCTTATAGCGTTCGAATGAGACCTCTTTTGTGTTTGTAGGACCTCTACATGGATAGATATTGCTAAATTAATACACGCGCCCGTGCTTCGGTAACATAAAAAAATTAAGTGGCTGCCATTTTATTATGGTTGGAGAAAAATGACATATGAGGATTGATTTGTCGATGAAATTGATAGTAATTTATAGCATTAAAGGTTCCGACATTGCTGACCGGACATACGCTATTCATATATTATTATATCTCTGGCCATCCTTCAAGAGACAGTGTAGTGAAAATATACATATTTTGTTATGGTCTAAAATAATAGTTTAGATACTTTATCAATTATCCATTATATCATTATGCATGCGTATGATAATAGGTACGTTTGATCCAATCCAATACAACATTTTGATGCACATAAGCTGCAAAATCAGGTTGATCGCGGCCATGATTCTCGGTCAAAAGGTGTCGCTGATATCTTCTATTATGGAGCTCTCTTCTGCACATAACGCAGTTGTTATGACGTTCTTCCAACGTAAACCAACATCCAAGATCACGTCCGATAAACAAGCACAGGTCAAACAGATACAGCAGATAACAAGTCCGATAGGAATGCAAAAGTCAAGCAGTCGTGGGGAGATAATAAAAACACAATGACGTAGTCCTCACAAAACGAACGAAAGCTGACGACTGCGACTATAACAAAAACTACCTCGCCCCGCCAAACCCCTTCACCCCGTCGTCGGTTCGTTTTGCGAGCGGCCGCCATATATTTGTGATGTATTATGCTTACATTAGAGCAGTTTAAAGTATGATATTAGTTTGGTTTACATAGGTTTTTGTAAGTACATATAACTTTTTTCTCACAACGATTTGAGACACCCCCATACTAAGCATTATTAAATGATGTAATCGTTGACAATCTATAGGTCACTGCTTTTTAAATCACAAGGAAACACAAGGAACTGTTTTAATAATAGCTGTAATAAACTACTTTTTATAGTTTTCTTTTAGCTATAACTTTTCTCCACAACGATTTGAGACTGACCCCCATAGTTACAAATGACAGTCATGAAAAGAGCTTTCTAACGACATATGTCCGGTCGTTATTGGTTGGTGGGGACTTTCTGTCGGTCCTCCTTTATTTTGTTAAAATGATTGTTATAAACATAAAAAAAATATTATTCCATTCTAAACAATAATAATTTGACACAAGTCTTAAAATATAATATTTACGTTTACGCATCTAAATATTTTTTCTTCCTATCTGTAATCCTTGTCAATTTATTTAGATCTATATGATCTATTGAAAGTTTCATTAACATCTATTAAGAATACAGAGCCGTTATCACACCCAAGTAATTCATTAAATACCTTCATTCATTCTGGGGAAATTATTTGTGACCACTGGCAACTCTGGCCGATTTTTCCGATAATAATGTCTTGTTTCATTTCGATGTTATTAGTTTGACGGTAGAAGAAACGAGACAAACATACCATAGCAGCAATACCACGATACCAGTAGCAAAATAAAAGAGAAAAATACTTTGTGAGAACCAATATAGTTGCTCAAAAAAATCATTTAAACTAGAATATACAAAAATATGAGTAGGGGAGAGAGGGGCATAGTGGGGTATCTAAGATGTTATGGATAATTTTTCAGCTAATAATGGCGTTAGGTTGACTATAAAGGTTTTTTTTTGGTCGTATAGCATGTCTATTATTATTTGGCACGCCATTTTCTATTTTAGTAGTAACAGTTTAGCTAATAGAACGAAATACATTCAAAGTGAAGTTTACCCCACTTTGCCCCGTACAGCGGGGTAAAGTGGGGTACCAGGCGGGGCATTGTGGGGTATTTTTATAGAAATTCTGTCAACAGTTTTTTGTAATCAAAATATAAACTTTTAATTGTTATAAGTTTCTTAAAACAAAATTAAACATTTTTACTTAGAATTTCAAAACATAAAATGAATTAACATCTTCTTAAAACAAAATTAACGATTTTTAGTTAAAATTTCAAAACAAAATGAAATAATATTAAAAACCCTTGATCATTAATCAACAACGCTTATGGCATATACATGTGTGGTTTCGTCATCCTCATCATCGTCTCCTGGGCAAGAGCAGTGTGCCCAATTATTGCACTTTATGCATCGTATCCAACCCTCCGTAGACTGTGACCATAAATAACCGCAATATACGAGTATGCATTCAGCATCTTCATCATCTACGGTTTCCTTTATCTTTTTTTGTTTTTTGACTATTGTGTTCCTTTTTTTATTTGGTTTATTAGCGCTATAATCGATAGTTTTGGTGACTTTTCTTTTCATTTCTTTGCTCTCTTTGGTAGCCTTCAGTGCAACAAGCTCATTTTTATAGGGTGATTCTGTAAGGATTACTGTTTTTCCTCTTCGACTTACAACCCTCTGTGTCGTACGGTTTTCCTTCGGCAAAGGCATAATTTGCTCAGGGGACGTCAAAAAAAGAACTTTTTGGTGGATTATTCATCCAAGAACATCCAGGTTGTGGAGAGTCTTGCCTAGATTCCGGAGATTTTTGTTCTCGGGTCGAAAGATTTTGTAGTTGACCCTGTCGGCGGTGGTGTCTCGTTAACAGTAAGTGGAATTACGTGAGAGACGTTTTGTGTATCATTAGATGCTTCCGGATATTGTGGATTATTTGTTGTTTCAGCTGGCGCAAAATCTGCATCAGTAAAAACATTTCGATCCATAGGCCAGGTTCCTGTTGCTCTATATGCATTTATCGCGGTTGTCACCGTGGCTGCAGCTACAAACGTAAGTCCAAATAGTGTTGCCATCTGGAATTGAGTCACCACACGACCTGGGTGGCTACTTAGCCATTTCTTCACTTCATTTCCATAGTAAGTGCTAAGTGGCTTCATAAAACCCACGTCTAATGGCTGCAGACGATGTGTGCAATGTGGTGGGAAACATAATAAAATCACTCCATTTTCGCGGGCTATGTCGATCACCTCTAGAGATTTCACATGTGTCGCATGTCCATCTAAGAGCAAAAGTACTGGATCGTCTTTTTTAGTATGTGACCATTTTATAAACCGCTTTAGCCAGAGGATAAAAAGGTGGCTTTGTATCCATCCTGATTTATGGCATTCTCCCCAAGATCCAGCTGGAGCCCCATCAAGTAATTCTGGCTTCATCCGCTTTCTCGGGAAAATAAACATAATAAGAGGCATATAATTACCAACAGCACTGAAGCAAATAATCGTTGTCATTAATTTGCTTCGTTCTGCAGAAGTCATCGTTCCTACTTGCCGTTTGACACACGACGCTAGAATTTTGGAATGGCTCTTGGGCACGGCCGAAACACCTGTTTCATCGACATTGAAAAGGCGCTGTGGATTTAGTTTGTGTGTGTTGTTAATAGAATCACCACACTATGTACTGCTTTTTCCATAGCCTCCATAGACCAAGAGTGCTGATTCGTTTTTTTTTATATGTGCGAACCATAGCTGAAACAAACAATTGTTTGTATAAATAAATTGATAATTATTAATTAATACGGGGCAAAGTGACACTAAACTCCTTGACGATTGATTACCCCACTATGCCCCACTTTGCCCCTACCCGCATTGCAAGATAAAATATTAACAACTACATCTTACCTTTGATTTTAATCCAATTTGTTATTTCGTATTCGTATCTGGTATAGTTTACAGCAAAATGTAGCACACAATCACAAACAAGACATTATTAGAACATACATTAATTATCACACGAATAACAACATTTTTTTTAACAAATACGTAATATTATTACTTTTGCTGCGAGCGCTGCAACCGTCGTCACGACTGCGTGTAACGTTAGCGAAGATCATACGAAGACTAAACACCAATCACAGCACGTTATTAGATTCGTCGTACAACTGTTTCTTTACAGTGTTTTGTTACTACCCCGCTATGCCCCGCTACCCCACTATGCCCCCCTCTCCCCTACTGTCCCTAATAATTTGACCATCATTGGTACACTCCGGGACTGGTTTAAACTCTGTTTTTATTGTAATTTTCGGCAAGGCTCCTTTTTTTTTTCATTTTCTTTGTTGTGATTTTAACTTTTAAATTAGTTATATATATATTCTTTATAATCTTCAAGCAGTTTGAATACTTCGTCTTTGTTCTTCGAGTTTAGGGACCTTTTCAATCCATATGCTTTAGGATTTTCTCTCGAGTTCAAAACGTCAAAGACATCATTCTGCATCTTTATGAAATCTGCAGTAGGTTCACTTTCGGCAAATTCTGGTGACAAGTCTTTGCAAGCTTGCAGCGATTGTACGACACTATTACTTAAATGTTGTATGGCCAATTTAACTTTCATAATCTGCTGGCCGAAAATTAATATGACGGCTGGTATGTTTGTTGCCTGTTCGCAATACTTCGACGTCTTGGATCTCTTGTGCGTTCTACGTACATCCAGTTTACTTCTTTGCTATTTTTGTCACTTGTTCTCGTCTTGTCTCGAAATTGTTTCTGACCAACTTCAACATATGGCATGCGTCTAACATCAACACTATGTTATTTCCAGTAGTAGGGTGTCTAAAAGTTGGTTTTAATGCTTTAGAATCGTCGAGTTTGCAACCCAAATTTCTCATTGCTGCAATGTTGGTTTGACTGCCATCACATGTGACTGAGGCTATGTCAACGTTCGTTTGAGCACATTTTTCTAATATTATATCTAATACATATTTATAAAGGTAGCGAATTTTGCTCTATTGAGATCATGAGTAAAAAACTATCCTATTGGCAGTTTCCACGTCTGGTTTAAGCACACCAGTAGCAATACTAATGCTTAGGAAGCCAAACTCTGACAATCGCTTATTTCGTCTAATCTATAGTCAACAAAGCCGTGATGTTTCTTTCCGTCAAAAAGCTTTTATTGGCGTTTGGCTAACAATTTTTTTTAAAACAGCGTTTTTGTTGGCCATTTCGTCCATCACTAACTTACAGACAATTTTTGACTTTTAACTATCGCTTTTTATTTTTAGTACATTGACTGCTTCTGCTGTAAAACCCGGTTCCCCATTAATCTTGTTATACCAATTCAGCGACGTTCTTGGGTAAGGTAAACAATTGTTCAAGGATGCACGAACATATTTATATGCTGCAGGTGAGTAAAAATTAAGTGATAACGCGAACTTTCTCAGTACAACAGGAAACTTTTTATAAGACCTTTTCTTTTGAAATGAATTTTGTTATGTGTTCATTAAAACACGCAATTCATCATTAACATTTAACTGCATTTCTTCTTCTACACTTAAGTAGCGCTTATTTTTTATTTCTTTTATTACGTCTGACAACTGTATGTTCTTTAACGTAAGTATTTTGCTTTTTTGTCTTAATTTTTTTTATACATTTCAATATCTCCGATGACACAAACTTAAGCGCTTAATAGCTTTTCTCATTTTATGTTTTCGTGGTGTTTCTAATATTTCAAGCATTTCTTCATCAGTTTCCACATTCAATCCACGTCCATTTCCATTGGTGATTTGGTTTTATCTTAAAAGATAAAAGACGCCTAGAAAAGATAAAAGATAAAAGCCTAGATAAAAGAAAGCCTATGACAAACACGGACAGATTGACAGTCAACAACTTCCATTCCATTAAATAAAGAAATATTGTAATGAATTCTTAACTGATTACATAATGAAATAGGTACTTTCAATGACCATTGGAACTGCTTTGTCAATCGAATACGACCTTTATCATCTTAGGTGGAATCTTATCTCGATCTTCTAAGTGTTTCGAGAATATCATGGTTGCTCTAGCTAGATGGTGGTAACCAGTCGGTTTCTTTACGTGACAATCTCATATTTTTTATCCACTCCTCACTGCGCTTCTGATCTTTAGGTACCCTGGAAAACAAATAAGAGATCATTCTACCTACTACTGACTATTTTATGATGATTACACATTATGATGAAATGACATAAATTAGAGTAAGTGCGCCATATATGGACCACCTTAAGGATTTTCTCAAATAAAACTCCGATTTTTAAAATGTAATCAGCCTTATTTATTTTAAATAGTTCTATAATTATTAATAAAATCATTAGTATAAAACATTATTAATAAAATTCTTAAAAAAGATCAACATCTTAGAAAATCGACATTTTCTAAAATATATATGATGTCATCATTTTTATGAACTTGCAAAAAGTGAACATAATATTGATCACATGGTTTCAAATTTAGACCATGGTCAATTTGGTTCAAAATAATACAAAAATTGTTAGTCGTATTATGCGTAAAATTAAATAAGTCAATTATTAGTGCTTAAATTAATCATTGGTACATAATTCGCACACAAAGGCAGCCATTTCTTCTATGCCAGCACGCTTCATAAGTCCATTGCCTATAAGGTGCACATTGGATTCATTTTTATCCATGAATATCTTCAGAGAAAAACCCATTACAATACAAGCATTTACCATTTTCATTTTGGGATCGATCAGGACTTTCATCTGTGCTATCATTGACTGAATAATCACTCTCACTAGAACTTTCAGGAGATTCTCTATTTTTTGAGATCTTTCTTTTCTTCTGGGCTTTTTATTTGATTTATTTTTTATGTTCAACGGTCTCTTCATCTTCAATTTATCTATTTCTTCTTTCCTTTTCATCGATGTTTCTAAATCTTGCTTATAAGGTGAAGATGTCTAAATCATAGATTTGGTGACCTTTCTTCCTCTGTTGCTGACGGTTTTCTTCAAGAAGTCCACTTGTAGTGTGGAACTTACGGGATGGGCCGCTGAGTGAACATTATACTTTTTCCTTTTCCTGGCCATTGAAATAGTGAATAGTAAGAAAAATTCTCAAGGTGGAAGTGGACGGCGTCGATGTTACTATGCATCCCTCTGATGTTGCAGAAGTCCACTTGTAGTGTGGAACTTACGGGATGGGCCGCTGAGTGAACATTATACTTTTTCCTTTTCCTGGCCATTGAAATAGTGAATAGTAATAAAAACTCTCAAGGTGGCAGTGGACGGCTACGATGTTACTATGTGCATTAGGGTGGAGTGATAATGTATGGAGTTTTGAAAAATTCTTTTTATTTCAACGGCATAGCGATAAAAAGTTGTCTTGTAATATATAAAACAAAAGCACAAAATTTCACCCACCAGTCATAACGTTTAGAGGTGCCCCAGAACAGCTGAATATTGAAAAAAAAAACTTTTTTTTCTCTTTTTTTCATTTATTGTAAAAATTAATTAGAAACATTAAAAAAACATATTTAAATATCAAATTGTTTTTTTGTATTGAAACTAGGCATTCGTTTACGCGAAAGTAATCTTGCCCTAATGAAACCATCTCGTTTATTTTCCCCACAAACTGCATTCGATGCTTCTGTCACCAACTTGATGCAGCGTTCTACGGCTTGGATGTGGCATGGAAAATCAATAATATTCTGACACATGCCGAGACCATTTTTGACTATGTCTTTCAAGATTTCATCGAACATATTTAAAGTAAGAGGTGGTTCCGTTATCTCAAAATCTCGCCACATAATAATGTCCGTATAATCTTTTGCATCGAAATTAAATGCAGGCACCTTAAACTTTCGAAGCCCTCGAACATTCTCTGATCTAATTTTTATAATTCTTCGGTATGCAAGATCCCTTATAACCTCTCTGTCATCGCCAAGCATGGCAAGAAGAAGATTTTCTGGGTGACCGAAATATCCATTTCGCTGGATTACTTTGTCAATAATTGTCTTCATATTGGCGTTCAAATAGCGACTAAGACTAATAGTTTGCCATAGGTGCTTGGCTCCGTTAATGCACGAAGAATTAGATTTTATTGTAAACCACATCGGTCCATAAACCCTCATCACGTACGTGGCTAATACTACTAACTTTTCTTCTGGGTCAGTTTTAGTGGCATACAACCTTAAAATTCGATTAGCTGTTGTTAGCCATCTGGAATGGTTAAGTTGTCCAATTTCCATATTAGCTAAATCAGAAGGAAATATACCAGTACTGATAGCAGTCATTACATCATAAAGATATTTTTGGTCGGTACTCAGGTCTCTCTTTGTAATTGCAGGTAATATTGTGGGTATAACGGTGAATTTGACTATCGGCATTGTATGACAATTTTGTAGTTGAGATCCGATGGCACCGGAAAAGCATTTGGGCCCTGTAGTTTTGCCATCTAAATGTAACAACAAATGTCGCAGTGGTAATTCGTTAGAATGTAATTGGCAAATAAACCACTGCAATGGTCTGTTTAGTTCTTCTTCCATCAGACGAATAACACCACCTTTGAAACCTGTATTCACCACTGTTCCATCGCAGCCAATTACAGCTATTTCACTCAGTTTTACGGACTTAGATTTCAAGTGATTTATCATAGTATCTTTTATACCTTTAGCAGTTCCCGACTCACACGTGACGTGCCCAAAATAGTTGCTTCCTGGTTCCGATAATATCACATAATGATCTTCTATGACCCGTTTTCTGTAAAATTTCCCTTCTTTCTCAATACGAACCAAAGTTTTATCTTTTCTCCCATTAAAATACATACCACGAATAATTTTCTTGCAGTCAGATTCTTGTAAAGTTGATCTGACTTTAGTTCGTTCACGGCGCAACTTTGAACGATCAATAACAAGACTTGGATCGTTAGATGAAATAATGCCAACATCCTTTAAGAGAGAAGAAGCTATAATGGCAGCGGCTCTATCCGAAACTCCAGTACGATCACAGGCAAGGGCTAAAGATGGTAAATTCAGTCTCTTTTTTTTTTGAGGTGGCGAAGCTTTGTGTTTCAACTGTTCCGGGTTTTCATACTGAGGACTAGAAGATGGCACAAGTAAACTATCGCATGAGCTGCTGCTTTCGCTTGGCAAGTTATCAGTCAAAGAACGAGAACAACAAGGTTTATCAAAATAGTTTACCTCTCTGTTACGCGATAAACTTTTTTCATTTCTCTCTTGTTTTTTCTTATTTTTTACAGTTGCAACCACATCCACACCGCCTATCATCATTTTTCTGCTCGTTCTTTGATCTAGTAAGAAATTTACTTCCTCCTTGGGAACACGACTACCTTTAACACAGTTACAATTCGAGATAACTTTGCATTTGCAGCTGCAAATATCAAACAAGCTATGGGATTCTGATATAAATTTATTAATGTTTTCTTGGTATTTAATGTTCGTTTGACGGCCTTTATATGGTTTCATTAAGCGTCTGTATTTGTCGTGATAAGAGCGAATCAATTGTAGTCTCTCTCGGGTCGGCTTCTTCCGTGCACAGCCGGAACATGATGCGGGCCTCGCGGCTAATATGGCACCATTATGTCTGCGGACTCCGATCGAAGAGGGTGGTAGCTATGCCGGCGAAGTGACCTCCTACCGTAAAAAGAGAAACGCCATTTCCTTGTTAGTTAACAGCAGGGTGCACCACTAGTAGGTGAGGTTGGCTTAATCTTCGAAGATAGTAGGTGAGGCTCTTACACCCCAACTTGTACCACTGTAAATACATATTTTGTTAACTGAATAATTTGTTTTCGCGTGGTACCCTTTAAGCGTGACAAACGGAACTCCAGCTGTCTGAGATGCTTTTCTTATAGACAGGCTACCCCTTATCAAAAGTAACCCATTTTTTATTTCTGCTCTTAAATGTTTGCCTATTTTTCGTACCAATGGCTTACAACGTGGCATTTTGTAAAACGACAACTTATCATTGAACAGCTATTTATATTTTCATAAATACAGGTCTTATTTACCAATCATACTAATATTATAAAGAGAGAGTGTGAATTTGTTTGTTTATATGTATTTAAGACTCGAAAGTAATCTCGAATACTACTGGACCGATTCCAAAAAATATTTCACTGTTAGGATGCTATACTATTCCAGATGGACATAGGATATATTTTTATCCCATGGGATACATTTCTTATCACACGGGATAACAAACTTTGCTACGCGGGCGAAGCTCCGGGCGGTCGTCTAGTAGGGGGAGGTGGGGGATATTCATACATTTTTTTTTAAAACAAAGAATTATAATGTAGCATTTATGAAATCTAGTTGTAATTTATCTAAATCTGTTCGGTGTTTATCCAACTTCAATTATACATTAATCTATTTATAAGGTTTAGAGCATAACTGAAGAAATTTATTGAAAAGATAAAAATGGGACTTCGTATGAATGCTCCCTACATTGGGGCACATTCATACAGTGTGTGGGGTATTTTCATAGTGGGTGTAAGAATTAGATAGATAGATAGAAATTTTTATTTCACACACACAAGTGAACGCAAAAACACGACAATGAATTATTCTAAAAAAAAAATCAAACATACTTATGCAAACAAACAAAAAAATGATATTAAAAAAGGCGATAAAACTGCGCGGTCCCATGTGTGTCGAAAGGGTATCCGTCTCAGCACAAGCTTGTATACCGTACAAACAGCATACAGCGCTGATTTTCAGACGGAACCAAGACTCGGGAAAGGGTGTAACAATGGTGTGCGCCGTTGAACATAATTCTTGGGCCTACAAGGTGTGTAGGTAAATGTAAATTATAATTATGAGAGTGAGTGGTCAAATATGTACATATTAGGCCGGTATTACATTATTGTGGTGTGGTCTGTTGTTGCGCTCTGACGTGACGGCGAGTGTGCATACTATTCTGTCGTGTCGGGGTGCGCTCTGACGCTATTTCGAGTCAATACAGCGGTAGCCTTCGGAGTATACGCACGCGTCCGTCTACAATGTTTTCCACCGACTCGGATAGTGATGTAGAAGAAAATCGTACGTGTCTGCTTATGTTAAGTCTTCTTAAACAGAAAAGAAGGAAGAGAGATATTGGGTTCATCCAGTAAATAGACTGAGAGTGAGTCGAAGCGAATATCATTTACTAGTGAAAGAACTACAGAGCGATGAAGATAGATTTCATCAATATTTCAGAATGACAGAAATTCAATTTGAGGAAATACATTCTGTGATTGAAAATGATCTTAAAAAAGTGCATACAAAATTTCGTCGACCCATTGGAATTTTGTTCCTCCAAAAGAAAGGCTTGCTGTATGTTTAAGGTAACTTTTTATTTTTATTTAATATTAAAACAATTAAACACGGTCATTTTCAAAATTAACACTTATAAGTTTTCTTCAGTGATTGTACTCGAATCATGTGTCCCGGGACTCCCGAGTATAGACTCAGAAGGGGGTGGACTATTTATTGCATGGCTGTATGGATGTGAATGATTGGTTAGGTTCCTGATAGTGTGTCCTGGGTGAAGAATCATATGACAGTACACTGTTGCATGCCTGGATGGATGTAGGTGATTGGATAGGCTGGTAAGAACGCGGCGAAATAATTGTTTGAGATGTTATGTTAAGCGGTGTTCTTAAAACTTGTTCTGTTTGAGTAAGTTTTCGGATTTCTGCTTGAGAAATAGCTGTATGTAAATCCAATTTAATTTTTGTTTGATCGAGTTTTGGGAGCCCCTTTACTGCCTTACTCATGCTCAAAAAAAAAGTCGGTCTCGTCCATATCCTGCTTAGAATGTTGCCTTTGCTGTCTTAAATCATATGATGATTTCATCAAGTCATACATTTCTTGTAAGCCAGGTTTGTTATTCGCTGATAATGATCGTTTCGATGCTGAGCTCCTTTGAGATCCATCGCGAGAATTTAGAGTATATGGAGGGTGCGATGCTGAGCTGCTTTGTGACTCATTGCTGAAAAAGTCAAAAGGGCTGTATAGAGTCGCGTCTAGAGGTGATTCTGGAGCTGGTGCCGTCAAATTAGTTTTGATGTTTCTCGATTCCATGTGTGGACGTAAAAAAATCATTTGCTCTTCGTATTTCCATGCTATCACTTGTATTGCGGCTTGTCCACTTATTTTATTTTTACGCCGTTTTAGTGCGCTGGCGTATGCATTTCGTAATTTTGTCCAGTTCTCTTTACACTTTTCAACTGAAACGAAAATAACAATTTTCGGCTACTGGAAACTCTTTCCGTTCACTGGCATTCAATTATCGTATGGGATTTATTACAGTTAGGAATATAGTACAAGAAGTGTGCGGAGTGATCTGGAAAAATATTACACCAATTGTAATAATGCCTCAACCTTCAGAAGAGAGATGGAAAGAAATTGCAAAAGTTTTTGAAACTTATTGGCACTTTCCAAATTGCATCGGGGCATTAGATGGCAAGCACGTGAACATAATTTGCCCAATAAATGCTTGATCAACTTTTTATAATTACAAACAAGAACATTCAATCGTACTGCTTGCTCTTGTTGACGCTCAATATAGATTTATTATGATAGACGTAGGTGCCTATGGTCGAAACAGTGATGGTGGTATATACGATAAGTCATTGATGGGGAAAATGTTTGAACGGCAACAACTGAATATTCCACAAAATAAACCAATACACCAAAATTCAGAACCTATGCCGTACACAATTGTCGCTGATGCAGCGTTTCCTTTGAAAACTTACCTGTTAAAACCCTACAGTAAAGCAAAACTGGTGAATAATGAACCAGATAAAGTATTTAATTATCGCTTGTCACGTGCTCGACGAACTGTGGAATATGCGTTTGGAATTTTAAGAGCACGAGTAGGGGTATTTGGAAAAACAGCCAATGTCAGTTTTGGTAAATTTTAAAGTATAAACAAAAAACGTTTTTGGGCAGAATAACTACATATGAAATTATGTATAGGCACATATGCAATAGATCAAGAAACAACATATACTTTATGACAGTAATTAAGGAAAATATTCCTTAGAAACCCATGAAAAATGTGAAAAATAACTTCGACATAGGCACTTTTTCCAAATAAAATATGTAAAATATTGACTTATGCTTTTTTTCCAAATAACATGAGTACGAAAAAATAAAACAAATTTAACATACTAGGTAAATTTATTTGTTTTATTCACAACCATCACTGTTATCATCCTCATCAACTTCAATGTCGATATCAATGACATCATTGTCACCTTCTCTACAAATTTGACGGTAGTAATCGCGATTTTCTGGCTTACTTAAATATTTACTGAGATTTAGTAAATTTGCTAATTTACCCGCAGTCATTTTTATAGGCTCGACGTAAAGAGGGTCC
This sequence comes from Sesia apiformis, assembly GCA_914767545.1. NCBI lineage: Eukaryota > Metazoa > Arthropoda > Insecta > Lepidoptera > Sesiidae > Sesia > Sesia apiformis. Next base: position 14,264,174 of record OU611965.1, on the reverse strand, counting down.
AGTACAAGCTCTGAAGGCAACCTTACTTTTCTTCGAATTTCACTGCGAGTAGAAGGTCCTGAAAATGTCTCTTTCACTTTTATGTGCTGGTATTTTTCATTAGTTATGATAATACGTACTTGACGCAATCTGAGTGCAGGTCTTGGAACCTTAAGGAAGTAAGGAGTTATTGCATCTTTCATATTAAAAAAGAGATCTTGAGTAGCAGGAACCACTTTAAATGGGGTTGGATATTTTCTTGGTGCTTCAATGATTTTATCCCAGTCTGCTGGTATTTCAGGAGTACACACTCCTTTTTTCTTTCCAATTAATGCAAAATCTGCATCATTTGGAAGATATGTGTGGCCTCTCACAGGGAATATATGCTTTACAGTCTTAAATAGCTTGAGAACATGTACTAAAAAGTATTGAAAATATACTATTATGTGGTTCTTGTTCTGACCACTGCATCCATCGCTCAGCAATATAAGGTTTTCTGATGTTATGTCATTATTATTCAAATAATGTAGTAACAGTGAAGTAACATCAGATGCACCTTTTTTTCCTGTAGTTTCCGTGTAACAGTACATTGTTGCATCATTGTTTGACAAGTTGTGTACACCGAATACATAATACCACAGCTGACGTGAGTAAAACACATCGCTTGTTTTAATGTGTGGTAGTGGAAGATTCTGCATGTAGTCAAAAGACAATAGCATACATTCTCCCCTTTGTGCCTTCTCTTTGTAAGCATTTTTCAATTCTCGGAATTTCTTAGCTTTGTGTAAATGTAACGTTTTTTGAATATTAAGCTCATTTTTTCTGGTGTCATCAGTTGCACTTAATATTTTTAAATTTAGTTCATCGCATATGCTGCAAGTATCAGATCTTGGAAGGCCAAATTTAATTTTGAAATGTTTTGTAAATACTGAGTAATATACTATATAAGAAACATTGATTTGTACTTCACTCAAAAATAACTCATGCATTTTCTTTACGCTTAAGTCTTCTGGCAAAAATACCACATTTGGGTTGTCACGCAACGAGTAGTGAGATTGCCTTCCCTTGAAACTTCTAATGTGTGATTTTATTAACTCCAATATTGGATGGGGCACTGCATGAGGTCTTGTGGTATGTTTACCTCTATCATCTTTGGGTAACTGACCTGAAGATACTTTAGCTTGAATTGTACGCAGCCTTCCTCTGGTGATTCCATGCAAACTCATGAAAGCTGTGACACACACTGGAATCTCTTTATTATTTGTCCGCACTTTGTAGTAGTATGCTAAATCATGGCTAAACGAATCATCCTCTTCATCACGGTTATGTCTTGGTCTTCTTTGTTGGACACTTTTATATGAAATTAACCCTGTAAGATGCGCGTCTTGATCATTTTTATTCTCATAGTTATAGAAGATTTTTAGTATTTCTTCTCTCTGTTCAGTAGTTAGTCTTGTGAAACATTGTAACCTTTTGCACCTGAAAACGCAGATTAGGTATTAAAAAACATCATAGGCGGTAAAGTCGAAAGCTCAATATTTACCTATTAAAAAAAGATGATTTACCTGCAGTCACGCCCTGTTAAAACACCACTTCTGGGACGGCCAACGTGATCAACGTGAGGTTCTCCGCTAACCTTGCGTCTTTTTATCGTTTCTCGTTTTGAAACTTTCTTCTTCCTCTTAGTCGGCCATTGTACACTGCCTGAGTTGTCTCTTGGTATGTTATCCATAATACAATATCCAAAATTCAATCCAAAAACTATCTAACTCAACACCCGGGAGAGTAGTATTGTTCTGTGCTCAACACAGAAAAAAATATTCTTGATGACAGCTAGTGTTGCCAAATTATTTCCGAAAAATAACCTTTGTCATTTGACTTTGGCAGTTCTTCCAAAATCTGACCTGACCTTGGTTGTTTATCCAAATATCAAACAAAGTTTTACCAGTAATATCTCTTGACTAAGGCGCTTATACGAAAAACTGTGATTTACGTTTAATAGGCATCATTACAAAGAAACCATAGACATCAAAATCTCATTTCGTTTTTTTTGACATTGGTTGTTCTTCCAAATAACCCTTCGATTTCGAGTTTTCCTATGCAAGTACAACCGGACATGGCGGACAAGATCGTACAAGCTGCTTGCAGCCTTCACAACTACTTATGTACCCGAAACCCACAAGAACATGAAGAAAGTATAACAATATCTTATTATTGAATGGACATCGAATAGATCGACACTTGACAACACTCGGTACATACGCCGACACGGTCGTGCACGGTGTAGCATGAATGACTGGCCCAGCCGGCGCACGGTGAAAAAGTCACGGCACGGGCACGGCCCGCCTCCGGCACGGTGTAAAGTGAATCATCCTTTAATCCGACGTTAATAAAATACTAAAATTTAAAAATATTGAACAATGCTGTGTCTTCTATTTTTCCAATAAAATATTTATTTTTGTATGTCTTGAATGCTTTTAACTGTTCATTTTGCATATTATACTTTTCTAAATACTTTAAATGTTCCTCAAATTTTTCATTTAAACTTTTTGTGTCCATGTCTTCTCTGTCTTATTCGAGGAGATTAATTTACCTAAAGGTATAATAGCATTTGAATCCCATGGTACAAGGACACATTTTGTAAAACCATTTGTGGTTATATCCGGTGTCAGACGTTTTTTTTATCACTTTCTCTAACAAAAATGCAAAATCTACTCTTTCACATTGGTGCTTGATTCTCCAGTCATGAACTTCTGCAGACCATCCCTGTTTCAACGTTCTGAACATTGCAACATCCATAGGTTGCAATAAATGAGTTGCATTAGGTAATAGTGCTATTAAAATAATTCCATTTGATGAGTAGAAGTCAGTTAGATGAGCTGACACGTGTGAGACATGTCCATCAACAAAGAATATTACTGAAAGTTCTATTGCATTCTTTACTAACCAGGGCTGGAATATGTTTGTAACATTCTCAAAGAAAGTTTTGCAGGTCAACCACTCAAAATCCAATCGCCCAGTCTGGTGGTATAGATTCGGCTAAATATGATGGAATACGCACATACTTGTATACAATCATTGGTAGTGCAATTCGTCCATTGGCATTTTGCAGTAAACAATCCTGTTATGTTTTGTTTTTCGTCATTATTAACCCTTCTGATAGATAGCCTTATCTCCTCTACGAGCAAATACCTTGGAACTCTTGGGATTTATAAAGAAATCTGTTTCGTCTGCATTGAAGACACGACTACCGTTTTCAATAATACTAACTTCATTCTGTTCTTGCAAGTATGTTTGAACTTCGGTGAACCCTTCTTTTATAATAGAGGCTCTACTTTTTGTAAGATTTTGTGCCATTCTTACACTGACTTCAGGATGACGTCGTAAAAAAACCTTCATACTACTTTCTTCCGGGAGGTTTGTTATTGAACTTTTCTTCTTTACCAAGCTCCGTGACTAGTCGTGCAACGCTTGCCATAAAGCATTCTTTTGAAATAGGGAAATCTTTCTTCGCCATCATGGAAAACACTGAAGCTGCGTATCAACATCTGAAATCAAACACTGCAACATTTCACCTCCACCCTGACTCATGACATTGACTGAACCTTTATCAAAAACACAACAGTTACTTTCTCTAAAAACGGCTGACCTAATATTAATTTACATGGCATTGTATTTTTCGGCACAATATAAAATAATGCATCTAAGCGCAATGTCCATCAATGTTCATCTTGTTGTAAAATTTTCCGAACGCATAAACTTTCGTAAATCCAATAGACCAATCAAATAGGCCTTTAAATCAAAATTTCTGGGAAATGCAGGAATTTTTGATATAAGTTACTTTGAAGTACGAGTATATAAAAACGATGAATCAAAGAAATTTTTTTTTCAACCCCCGTAAAGGGGTGAAAATAAAAATGTTTTTTTAAGATTATTCAAAAGGGGTATGAGGTAAAAAAAAAAGTTCTAGATAAAAATTGTAGAGCATGAAATTTTACATAAAAATGGTCTTTTGCCTTTTTTGCGGAGTAAATTAATTTAAAATTAACAGAGTTAGGGTGGTTTGTTCATTTAAGGGTGTTTTGTTGTGGACGATGATAGATTTAGTTCACCAACTAAATAGATGGCGTTGATCGGGTTTTACATCGCGCCATCGTTGTATTCGCAGAATGTTAGTACATGTGATGAATGAAAAATGTATTACAAACCCTAGAACAGATACATAGTTGGTTTTATTTAGACCACCCTATAGTAGTATCCCGCGTATAATCGTGTTAGTACAACCAGTGAAGGGTGCACGCCCTTAACATGGTTAGAAGTTACGGGATGGTGTGTACATTAAAAAATCATAGTAAACTGAAAAGATAATAATTTTTTTTTCTTACTCAGAAAAATATAAATTTCTATATTGATTTTTTTTTAATTGTTAATAAAAACGTTAATAATTTTATTTTTTTAATTTTCAATGTAAATTACTTTACACTTTTACTTTTAATTACTTTATTTTTTACATAATGGTGTAAAAAAAATTGGTTTCACCGTATAAAGTAATTTAATTTTTTTAAGTTTTTGGAGGAATGTTCTCCAATTATTTGTGCGTGTGTATTACTGGAGCTACCTTGAGAAGAAACCAGGATCTTCGGAATAAGGATATTTATTGAACCAACGCACAGTACAACGTTTGTAGCGCTGGGAATAAGCTTGATAAAACAACATACATTAGAATTAAAACAGTGTAAATTAATATGGTAAGAACTTCCTTCTAGTCTAGTGTCATGAGTATGTACTGTAAATTTGTTGACAAAACATATAAAAAATAACAAAAGTAAAACTTATAAATGGAACACATTTAAAAAGAATTAAATAAATCAAATTAGGAGCTCGACCAAAGAGGTCGGCTCTCGACGCCACATCACCCCCCTACGCAGAAGGAAAACCCCTCGAAGGACTAAGGAAATACGTTATTAATTATAAATCCAAAATATCCCTAAATGGTACCCTTCTACCGGATTTAGTTACTGTAGAAGCGGGCAAAGGCGAAGGCGAAAGCGATGGCAGCAATTCAGCCATTAGAACATGAAAACGGCGGACGACGAACGGTGTCGTCCCTCAACCATACATGCGATGCCGTCGCTAAGTAATTGACGGACGCGTATGACGCGAAGCAGAAACTGGACACAATGCATCCAAATGGCTTCTTGAATCGGTAACAAAATCTGCTACATAATTAGGGTTCCTCGAAATATCTGGAGCTGAAATTCTCCGGGTAAACGAAGTGATTCGTCATATAGAACCTCGACAGAAGAGGCTTTAATATCTTCTTTAAAAGCTGTCCTTATGCCGAAAAGAATGAGCGGTAGCGCCGTCGACCACGTTGTCGAATGACACATTAAAGACGCCTTAAGCTGGCGATGCATGCGCTCTACCATGCCGTTTGCGCATGGATGATAACTGGTGGTACGAATCCTCTTCGTCGCACAAACATTCATGAGTCTCTGAAAAAGTGACGACTCAAATTGACGACCTTGATCACTAGTCAAGACACAAGGTACACCATAATGAGAAATCCAACCGTTAACAAAGGTATTTGCGACTTCTTCTGCTGTGATCGACTTCATAAGCCACGCTTCCGGCCACCGCGAAAAACGATCGATCGCTGTAAGTAAATAATTGTAGCCATTAGAATGCGGAAGAGGTCCGTAAATCTAGTCACCTTACTACGCGGGCATTCTACGCAAGATTGTGACCATTAGTGATAATCAGCATTAACGTTAGGCCACACGAACCTCTCAGTCACCAAACGAACGGAAGCCCGTGCGCCAGGGTGGCTGAGATTGTGACATTTATTAAACGCAGCTCGGCGAAAAGGAGCTGTAAGGAAAGGACGAACTCAACCAGTTGATGTATCACAGGTGACGGTCACATTCGTGCCAGGAATTAAAACATCCTCTAACTTCAAGGAAGAATTAACTCGAGCATGCGCCAACTCCTCGTCTATGCTCTGAGAGATGACGACCGCAGCGAAATCTTTTTCCAGGGATATTGCCTCTACACGAGAGAGGGCATCTGCAACAACATTGTCAATACCTTTAATATGAACTATGTCCGTAGTAAATGGACTAATGAACGAAAGTTGATTTAATTGGGCCGGAGGCAACTTTTCACGACGCTGTCCGAAAGCATAAACCAATGGGCTTGTGATCTGTGAAGATAGTTGCGTGTTGAGCTTCTAAAATATACCTGAAATGCTGAACACTTTCATAAACGCCGAGTAATTCTCTATAATAAGCCGGCCATTCTGCTTGCTTGGAACTCAACTTTTTGCTAAAGTATACAAAATCGGCTGCCAATTATTTTCTTTACTGGAACGCTGCTGTAAACAAGAACCGATATGAGTGCTCGATGCGTCGGTGAAAAGCCCGAGCGTTGCACTGCAATCAGGATGTGCAAGTATCTTCGCAGAAGTAAGACTCTTCTTGCACTCCTCAAAACATATCTCTAAGGTAGACGTCCATACAAATGGTTTTGCGCCTTTGCCATGCATATCAACTACAGCGTCGGGCCTGGCACTTTGCAGCATCTGGAATAAAACGACGATAGAAATTGACCATGCCTAGGAAACGACGCATACCACCGACAATCTTGGGTGGTGGAAATTCTACCAGCGCTTTAATTATGTCCTCAGGCGGTCGAATACCCGCTGTGCTAATGCGATACCCAAGGAAAGTGACCTCCTCAGCACCAAAAACACTCTTGTTGATGTTAATAACTACAATAACTACACCATATTCATGCAAACGTCTGAAAAGTATCTCCAGATGGGCAGCATGACAGGACGACGTTTTCGAATGGACAAGGATATCGTCGACATAGGCGAAACAAAAGTCCAGACCACGAACGACCTCATCTATAAATCTTTGAAAAGTTTGGCTTGCGTTCCTCAAACCGAAACTCATGTACGGGAACTCAAAAAGACCAAAAGGTGTAATCATCGCGGTTTTGCAAACGTCAGCGGGGTTCACGGGAATTTGTTGGTAGGCTTTTACCAAATCAATTGTACTGAATACGGTAGATCCAGCTAAGTTAAGATCAAAGTCACCACAATGTGTCTAACTGGATATCGGTCCGGAATGGTGCGGGCATTCAGAGCGCGATAATCACCGCAAGGACGCCACGTCGAATCTTTTTTCTCTACCAGATGTAATGCAGAAGACCATGGACTACTCGAAGCTCGTGCGGTTCCAGCTTTCATCATGTCATTGAATTCCTTTTGTGCAGCCCTAAGCTTTAAAGGTGCAAGACGACGAGGCCTGGTTGAAACTGGCGGGCCGACTGTGGTTACAATGAAGTGCTTGGTAGTATGCTTCGGCTCCTGAATTGCGCCAGGAGGGCGATGCTGGAAAATTTCTGTAGCAACGCAGTGTACTGTGAATCTGGAATAGCTAGGACCTTAACGCTACGTTGAGTAGCAGGGTGGAGTTCCGCGATGGACGACACGCCTGTCTTCCCGTCACGAAGTCTCCCTTCAGCACAATCTGGAAGTAGATTGATATGAGATAAGAAATCTGAGCCAATAATACCAGACTCAATGTCAGCAACAACGAAATTCCACTTAAAATCGCGTCTCAAGCCTAAATTCAAATTTAATGCAACTAAACCAAAAATTTTAATTTTTGAACCATTAGCTGCTACTAAATCGTAATGTAATGAGTGTTTTCCAAAGCCTGGAACATCTTTGAACGGAATGCAGCATAAATCCGAAACTGTATCGACTAGAAATTTGTCTATTGACGCGAAACGCGAATCTAAATTTTCTGCAATTGATGAGGTTGATGCCACGGCACATGACATAAGCTTAAATTTTAAATAAGTAAAAATCAGTTTGGATTTGTCAAACTTTGAATATAAAACATGGGTTTGTCTCATTTTGTTTGTAAGGTATGTGGATTTGACTTTCTATGAAAGTCAACTATGTGGATTAGACTTGCTTTGAAAGAAACGCCCTAGTGAGCCAGGGGTTGTCAAAACTAAGAGCTGTTGGTAAGAAAAAAATATTTTTTTTACTTTGTGAAAAACTTTGTTGAATCAAATCATCACACATGGTAATTCATCCATCATCTCACATTGTTCCTCTTCAGTTTCATTATTATTTTCACTGCAACGCTCCAAAACATCTTTATAATACTTTATATAATTCAGGCATTTCCTGTCATGTTTCACCGTAATGAGAAATAAATGGATTTTTGACACTGCAAGTTTTTCTTGCTTCACAGACACGTATACGTCTTTAACTTTAGGATTTATTTGGCTTACATTCTTTGCCTTTTTGCAAATATTTTTGTAATCTCCTGTTATTATAGGATTCCTCAGCCTGATGAACCAAAACATTGTTCCTTTGTTTAATTCTTTTAATATAATCTACATTTTTTAATAGAAAAATGCATACCACTTGTAGTTTTTAGGACACCGGCACTCGCTTTTTTCCAATTATACATCTCTACTTGCTTTCCTAGTTCAAGAACAGTTCCGTGGTCTTTAAAAATATTGATGTAACCATCAGGATTGGAAATAACCTCAATTTTCTTAACTTTTTTTTTCAATTTGCATAAATACGCGGTCAGTAGGCAGAAACGGATGACCAACCACCGGGAAAACAAGTTCAATAGTTTTAATTCGTGGCGGCGCATGATCCATCAAGAATTTGCAAAGCATTCCCAGTATGGTTGTATTTTTGTTTTGACCACTGCAACCATCAGCACCGCATACCCCCTGGTGTTGCAGGTGTCCATGGGCGGCGGTAACACTTACCATCACGTGGGACCGCTTGCTCGTCCGCCCACTAATCTATAAAAAAAAAACTCAGTTGACTCTTGGAACTACCAACCACAATGGTAAAACTGTAAATATACAATTGCCAGTAATATGCACTTTGGACCGGAACTTTATGCATAGTTTGTTTTTTTTGACAGTCAAAACTCAAAATCAATAAATTATCTCTTTTTTCTTTCAGTAAATTCTAAAAACTTTTCGCTCTAAGGCTATGCACTTGCTTTGCTATCATCAGATATTTTTTCTTGTCAGAATCTTTTTCACGTTTAATTTTCTCTTTCAATGTTAAGCACGTAGAGCATACGCCCCCGTTTGAAGAGTACCAAAGCCGATGTTAAATGATGAGTTAAAAATTATTCGGAAATATATGCTTTAACACTGTTAAATTGCTCTTCAGCTTGTGCAATATACATTTTATATAATTTATTTATGTTCAAATCTGACGAAATGTATTGATGACTCTTGATTTTGCTGCGACAGTATTGAATTTCAAGGGAGCCAACTTCTTCACAAAGTCTTTTATGGATCTCCTTGCACTTGAAAATTTGCGCTCGTTTCGATTACTGCCTCTGTTTTCAGATGCTGATGACCCGTTATTCATGTAACTACGCAAAAGCACTCCATTCACTTTTCCTTTTTCATGCCCATAATATGTAGAAAAGTCTTTCTGCAAATGGGAATAATACTGTTTCTCCTTCTTGCATAGTAAACTACGTTTAGGTTTTTCTTGTGACCAGCGCCAGTCATAGGACTTCGGCGATGTACAGTACTAACTTTGGTATATTGAAGAATGAAGTTATCTTGATTAATTTTATTGGCCGATTTATAATATGCTCTGTTGAATTTAATAATGTCTTCTGTTCTTAATGATGTGCAGTGGTATGATTTTGAGTAATGGTTGCAAGGTAGTTTTACATTTGGTAGTTCCTTTGGCGAATATCTACAAATAAAAAAAACATAGTACAACTGTAAATTATAAGGAACTTGAAACTCGTACAGTATATTGGATAGCGCCATTGAATTGTCCGAGGAAATTAAAATAAAGACAAAAGTTTAGTACCCAGTTTAAAAAAAATGTGCAGACGAACATGATTTACATATACTTGAAACATTGTTCAGTCATAACATAATATTTTGTCATAAGTCGCCAATAAAGTCACAAACAACTCTATACACCTATTTATTATTACATAAATTACTCTTCTTTAACAACCTGATTATATCATCCATCAGGCGATAAGAAATAGTTATTTGTTATACAAGAGTGCAAAGTTGCTTTTTAACCGCGTGCTCAATTTTGATGACCGAGCAAGCGAAGGATTCTAAAATTGAATCCTGAGCGTTAGCGAGGGAATCAAAAGAGCACGAGGTGAAAAATCTTTGCACTCGAGTGCAACACGTAACTTTTCATCCCACCTCAGCGAGGAAATGACTAAATGCAAAAAAAAAACATTTACAATCACAAGATACTTTTATTTCAGTTTAGGTATTAACTACTACATTATGATAGGTAAGTATTACAGAATAATCTTTAAATTATAACAAATAATACTTAGGTATAATTAAGAAAAATTGAAAGTAACGTTGCTACAGTTACTTAAGTTGAGTGTAATGTTTTTGTTAGGTACTGTAATGTTGGTGTTAGTGACTTGTGTACTGTATTTTCGGTAAACTATCTGTTCTAAATTCAGTTTAATTTATCCTCTAGCGGATAAAAACGGCTTTTGCACTCATAGTCCAGGCAATAGAGAATATTACCTGGAAAAAATAGTAGGATTTTGTTTTATAGGCTTATCTTATGTTTTTTAGGTGGCTGATTCCGAATTTTTCACTTCCCACCAAAAAATCTCACCGGAAATACCGGAAATTTAAACAAAATGGCGGCAATATAAAATATTTTGAAAAATAAAATAAATGTGTTTAATAAAAAGCCATAGTCACTATAAATGTATTGAAGTGAGCCAGAAAATTTAAAAACACTCAATAATTTACAGAAAAATAAGAAGAAAGTCTCAAACCGCTCAAAAATCAGCAAATAATCAAAATATTCAAAATTTACGGTTGCAATGTTGCTAAGTCTTTCAATTAACCTAATTGTTTCTTCGGCGTCGTTTTACAGCTGTTGAAGGACCACGCTCATCAAAGGCCTCACTTTCTGAGCTAGAATCACTTTTATTAGCTTCTGAAACAAGAGGAAAAACTTTCAGTTACTTAATGAAAAAATATACAATATACCATTTTTTTTGTTAAAGAGACAATAAAGTCAGCCTTGGACTACTAAGTGTTGTACGCTTATGGGGATAGAGGGTGAGGATAGAAATATAGTCTGATGCATGTAGACAAAATGGCAGGAGAATCAAAAACTCACCTATAAAATTTTCAGAGTTTTCTGTATCGAATCTTTCTCCAGGGTGATCATCGTCGGGTTGCTCCAGCGAGTCTTCTTCCCTGTCCATCTCCTCCTCTAGCAATTCTAAATTTACTTCCTCAGGGTCATCTTCGTCAGGCTCCAGGTCCCCGATGTCTACGTCCGGAGCGTTTTCACAGGTGTTGTTGCATTGAAGGCACATCACGGAACATCGCAGCCCGCTTTTCCAGCAGCTGCATGCTCCTCGGCAACCTTTCTTGCATTTGCAAGATATGAGCTGTAAAAGCTGTGGTGGAAAGGGAGGCATAGAAGTAGTGACTGGAGTTAAGCCTTCGTGTGTTCTTTTCCAGCCCCATTTTTCAGGTTTTAACTCGTTTCCCTGCCAAAGTTGTACTTGATGGTATGTGCGATACGAATGCTGTTCTGCTGCGGCTTCGGTAGGAGGCAAATTTGCGATGTTATGCGTGCTGTTATACGCCGTTCTAATGAAAGTTTTATATCTCAAGGCATTTAAAGTTGAATTTGCAGCACTGCAGCCATATAGGCGAAGTAGAAATTGATTGCCAGCGTTTGCAATGGCTTGTGGATCTGCGTTTGGTGTGAGGAAAAGCTTGACATATGGCAGTAACTCAGGATTATTAATCAATACAGTAAGAAATTTTTTTTTGCCTTTTCCAAACAAAGCAGAGACTGTGTCACATCCGCTAAATGCATGTAAAAATAAAATGTTTTTAGCAATTACTTTTTCTTGTACAATTGAAACTGAAAAAAATTGTGGCGGTACCTTCGCTCGGCCGGGTTTTAAAAGATAAATATTCGACGCCTCACACAGACCTATCAAGAGAACCAATAAGTCTACGTCCTCGCCAACAATTATCACTCCCGATTTATGTTTTGACGCCTCTTCATTCGCCGTTTTAATAATTAAGAGGACGTCGAGCGTAAGACGCTGGTGCAAATTAGGTATTTTACAGCTTGTGTGCGTAACGCACTCACACAGCCATGCCTTTTGGCCGGTCATCAGCCAGTAGCGCGGCAAAACGGAGTAACTCAAGTAAAATCACTTTCGCAATCACATTTATTAGTAAATTTAGAATTTTAGTATTTTGCTTATATGTGTTTTACAAAACGTAAATGTTGTAATGATGGATGCTTGTTAGGACCTCGTTCATACGAAAAACTACAAGTAAATTTTTCTAACCTGTACTTTCTTAAATTTAAGTAGGTAGGTACATTAAAGGTTATTTTTTAAGTGAAAACTGTGTGTATTAAATATTGTCACAATCTTGTACAGCCCGTAATATATTTAAATAAAAAATCTTATCTTATTAATATTATAAATGCGGAAGTTTGGATGTTTGTTACTCAATCACGACAAAACTACTGAACGGATTAAACCGGATTTTTTTTTATATTCTTTATTGAAATACAAATAAAAAAGGTCCTGACTTTTCACGATCAAGTTAACATTTTTAATAAAAAATATAATTAAAATATAAATACCTCTTTATTTTTTTAATTCTTTATACAATAGTGAATAATATTCTTTGTAGAGTTACAAATAAAATAACTTTGTATTAATTTACATTACTTTTTTTGTTCTTAAAACAGAAATTAGTACTTACATATTTTAATAACTTCTTCAAATGAAGGTTATATATGTAGAAGGATGAAATAATGAAACAAGATTTAAAAACAAGTATTTATATCAATACTAGATGACCCGGTGAACTTCGTATCACCTACATATGTTTGTGAACAATATGGACAAAACACTTTCTGAACGCACCTATAAATATTTGACAACCAAGTGACAATGTTTTTGACCAAAAACGTCAAATGTCACCGCTAGGAACATTTTGTATTGGAAAATTAAATTGTCGTTTTTACTGTTTTCGGCTACTTGTTTTTTATTTTTCTCACCGTTCAAACCTTCCCTGAACTTCAACAAATATTCTAAGTTCAAAATCAGCCAAATCGATCTAGCCATTCTCGAGTTTTAGCGAGACTAACGAACAGCAATTGATTTATATGTATATCAATCAATGTCATTTTTATATATTATATTCTTACTGCCAATATTTTTTAACAATTGAATACCTATGCGGTAAAATCGATGACTAAAGCTAATGGGGATAGGATAACTTAGTAAAACTAGCTTGCATATTTTTATCATAAAAATTATACTATATAAAGCTGGATTTATTTAATAAAACTCACGTAAGTTAAATAAAATAAAAAGTATACATTGAATGGGAAATTTTAAAGTATTTTACAGATATCCATTACAATATGTGGCTTATTTATATCAGCCAAAGCAATGAGTGTTGACGATGGTGCTTTCAAAAATCATCGACTCTAGATTAGATAGACGTAGCGAAAAACTTTTAGGTATGTTATTTGTGATTCTTTACTTTTTATTTCTTTTAGTTATTTCTACTTGTTCTTTAGTTGCTTTTCGTTTTTTTATTATTTCCCTTTCCTTTATTGCATTAAGAATATAGTCTGGTTCTTTAATTTCCATTTGTCTATCTAATCTAGAGTCAATGATTTCTGGAAGCAAACAATCAAAATAAAACCTTGTTAATTTGTTTTCCATTTCATTCCAAAACGCTTTATCTTCCTGAATTATTTCAATTTTCATATCAACGTCCGTCCAAACAGCAAATATACAAGTTTTTCGACGTGTGACATGTATTTGCCCTTGAGCCTGGTAGTACCAATTATATTTCTTGTCTAATATTACAGTACCGTTTTTTTCTATTTTCCAGAAATTAATTTTTTTCATCTTTATACCATCGTCAACACTCATTCCTTTGGCTGAATAAGGACATTTTATTTCAACTATTTCTTCACCTACAAGACCATCTGGACTTGCACCTAAAAATGGTAACTCTGGATCTATAAATAAACCACATCTTGTGATGGATTTCTGTAAAATATTCTCCAACTGATCACGAGCGAGATGTTCACATGTTTTACCATATTGAATAGATTTGACGTGATCCAAGTTTTTCCCGGCCACTAAATCTTTGACTAAGGGCCCGCATTTAATGAGCCCTCGTTTACAAACTCTTCCAAAAGTAGAAGCCGTGAGTCGCAATTTACGCTCTTGGCGCCACTCAACAGATTCTCCTTGTAGAATCGTTCTTCGTTCTAATAAGTTGCGGTCTTCAGCAGATAAAGTAATGTTTTTCAAATGTTCATTCTTCGCAAAATCATAATCAGCTTCACTCAAGTCAGGTTTTTCGCAAGACTCGCCATAATTTTTATCAGTTTTAGAACACTGTGGCTTGACTGTAAAAGCTTTATTTAATCTACGTTTTACTGAGGCTAATCTTTTCATGTTTCGTCTATTTTCCAGTCGTCTTACTAATTTGTTTGGACTTCGCAGTAAAATTTTTTTGCTCAAAAACGTCTGTGGTTGTCCGGAATTAAAAGACACTACAGATGCTGCGCATCTCCCTCCGTATGATTGTCTGGTAGAGTAATTAATTCGTTTACCGCCGATAAACTTGGCTATAACGCTGTTGAAAATTTCAGCAATATTGCTATTCACGTTATGCATGAGACTTGTTGCATTATTCACTAGCCTGTATGTGAACTTCATTATATCTAAGAAAATATAGCCTCCTTCAGTACTTTTCATCGCTGGAACTAAATTTTCTTCGGTTGATGCATCGTTTGATGACAGTTGTTTACAATAATATAACTTGCATGAGCTGTGATTACCAAAAACGTGGTGTGGCGCATTTAACAGATCTTGCTTCAGTTCTACAACTTTTTGCTGAAAGCTTTTGTTTTCTTGACCACTGATATGTTTTACAGCACCTGTGACGGAACGCCTAAATCGCAATATATTATTTTGAACAGGTTTTCGATACTTGAGTGGATATCTGGTATTTCTGGTGAGATCATCCAATTTCGTGCAGTAATTCCGTAGTAAATGATTTGTACATTCTATTTTTTCAACTAATAAGTTTCCGTAAGGTTTGGCCTTTTCTATTTTACTATATGTGCTAGCATCCCCGTCAGCTATAAGTTTCGAATATATAAGACCATGAGTTTCTACTGAAGTCTTAAAACCTTCAACGAGAGCTGTTGACTCCATGCCACTAGACGATCCTGTGTAATTTTTGAAGCAAATGTGGTCAGGAATCGGTTTGTTTTTATTTTCAGCTCTAGCACAAACCATGCAGTACTTATTTTTAACTGCCATGTACAGTACTTTTTTTGTCCTGTACCCTATTATCACTGCTGCTCCTGATAATGCATTATAATTCTTTCTATAAGACCTCTTAGACCAGCATGCATCGGCGACGACCGTTATCATTGGTACTCCGTTTGCGTCCACTTCATTATTCAGTACAGCTAGTCGGTATTCTTCTTTAGCCGCTTCTTCCATGCTTTTTTCTTTGGCTAGTTCCCAAAGATCACAAACTTTTTTATGGCACTTTGCATACAATTTGTCGGACATGCATGGTATATTAAGAAAAGATGAAACTTGTTCTAAGCCTGAATATCCTGCGCCTATGGAGATAAAACCACTCACTGCAAAATCATTTATATTTAATTCTGTGGAGCTATCTGGATCTTTACAGTTGTTCAGTTCAAATTTTTCGTTACACATTCGGCAGCTGAAACAAAATTTCGAAAGAAAACCTTTCTTTATTTCTTTTGTCATTTTCAAACAGCTCAAGTTACAGCCGAAGGCAGAGTTGTGATTTGAAATATCAAGAAGTTGAGTAAAAAGATAACCAAAATCCACGATCCTGTTTCCATCGATGGCAAATTCTTTATCACCAATTACAGTCTCATGATCGCATTCTGTATTCTTTAATACTACCTGCAAATAAAGACATAAGGTTATTTTCTTTTACATCTCACAAGAAGAGTGTATAGGTAACCAGAAAATTAAATTTATATAATACCATGGACGAACTTATAGGTATATAACTTACATCGTCTTTTGTAGTTTCATTAGTCGACTGCAGGTTGTTTTCAGTTACATTGTAAAGAAATAAAGGATAAGTAGGTATAATAGAGAAGATATAGTACCTATTTAATAGTAAAGATGGCAAAGCTATAAATTACTATACTAGCTGTTGCCCGCAGCTTCGCCCGCGTCAACTTAGATTTACAGCCGTATACGAGTTGATGATGATTATTATATAGGCATAATACATTCGTGTCTGTGAAACCATAGAAATACCCATATAAAATTTCAACCCAATCGGTCAAGCCATTTAGTAGTTGACATACCGATAGCAGCGCCACCTACCGGGTCCAATTATATTTTTAAATCATCAAGAAAACCATCGAAATACCCATATAACATTTTAACCCAATCGGTCAATCCGTTCAGTAGTTGACATACCGATAGCAGCGCCACCTACGGTGTCCAATTATATTTTTAAATCATCAAGGAAACCATCGAAATACCCATATAAACTTTCAACCCAATCGGTTCAGCTGTTTAGAAGTTATGTGAAAAAGATAAGTACGGAAGGATAATTCTTACTACCCGTTGTCCTATTACCCGTTTTCCCATAGGAATGAAGCATTTTCCCGCGATAAAAAGCCTATGTTCATCAGGGATAATGTCGGCTTCTAATGGTAAAAGAATTTTTCAAATCGGTTCGGTAGTTTCGGAGCCTATTCAAAGTATAGATAAACGCAATTTAAAAATAATTAAAAGTTATAAAAGTGGCAGATAAAGGCTAATAATTATGATGATGATGATGAAACGCAATTCTAAATTTACTAAGTTACTACTTACTTTTTATGTGAAATTCTTATTTTCTTAAATCGACTATTACACTTTTTCGTATAATATTTGTCTTTTCGCTTCCCCATTTTCACTAAAACAAAAACAATAAAACTATGTAATATTAAATTCTTTCGAACATCAATAAATATGAGCTACTAAATCGAAATTTTAAAAAGTATACAATTACATACATACCCTTTGGCTTTGTGCCGCTGTATACGTACACTCTAAATCGCGATGAATATTTAGGAAGCGTCGCTCGGCAAACTGACGTGACCCTTCCTTGAGCTCTGCTGGGCGACTGAATTTTTAGGAGCGCTCGTCGATAATTTATCGCGATTACGCGCGCCCATAGTAATAATGTATGGGAAAAAACAGCCACTTTTTAAAAAATTCGCAATAAATAATTTAAAAAAACATCGAAAATGTAATGTGGTCAAACTGTAGTGTATACTTTGCTACATTGATTGAATCGAACTTAAAATTATTTTTGGCTGTTACACGTTGAATATTAACTAAACGCGGACATGCTTTTTTCAATTTTTGTCCTACTTTAGATGTGTATATCACTATATCAACACATTATTTTAAAAATTGGATTCTGAGTAATTGTAAAGGCTTTCATTTTCATGCCAACAAGGTATATTTGATGCCTATCATAATAGTATTTTACTTGCTATCTATTTAACCAGGACAGCCTTTCGAGCCATTTTTGCTCGATACAGTCTTAAGTAGTCCGCATCTTCCTTGGCTTGACGTACTTTTAAGTTTTTGGACTCAAATTTACTTTTTAACATCGATATATTTTTTTTTTATTTTTTTTTATTTTATTCTATTTTATCGGATAACACAGATCCATAGCAAGTGTTAGTATAATAAAATAATTAAAGAAAAAGACTTATAAAACTATGTTAGTGCTACGAATTAAAGTATATTAACTTAAAATGAATAAAGTGACCCTTCAGCTGGGATGTTAATCAAGTGTTATTTTAATTTATCAACATCCGAATGAAATGCATAGTAATAGGTGGGTCACAGTAATTTATTTGTCAGCACATGTAGCATACAACAACGCTTCATGTACTGACAGTCGAACTTGTTCGAAAACATTTCCAGGATACCGTTGGCGCTGGCCCGGACCCTGCGCATCAGGGATGCACACCGTTTGCGCATGATCGCGTAAAAACAATCTACCCGCGCTTCGGCAAACATCCCCGATGCGCTACAGAATCGGGGCAACCCCATCAGCATCCTGAATGCGTTGTTGTATTGCACGCGGAGGGCGCTATACTGTCTTTGAGTGTAATTAACCCACAGGCTGCTCGTGTAAAAGGATGTACAAAAAGCTCTAAACAGAGTGATCTTGACTTCAGTGGAGCAACGAGCAAACCTGCGAGCTATCATGTTGGTTCTCACAGACAACGCCCTGCGTTCCCTTTCAATGTCTGCATTGTCCCCCAGGTCAGAGGTTACGAAATGTCCGAGATACTTAAACTGTTCTACTCTCTTTAGTGGGGTTCCCTTCAGTTTAATAGGTGGAACATCATGTGGATCTTTGTTTCTCGCCCGAAAGACCATACATTCACTTTTGCTTTCGTTATATTTCAATCCATGACTAGCAGCATATTTTTCACAGATGCCTAGCAATTTCCTAAGGCCACAGACAGAAGCACTCAGCAGCACCATGTCGTCCGCGTAGGTAATATTATTTACACACACATTGTCAATATGGCAGCCGACACGAGCACTGCTGAGCTCCTCTATAAGTGCGTTTACGTACAAGTTGAAGAGCTTAGGTGAGGTCAAACCCCCCTGTCTCACGCCACACTCCAACCCATACGGCTCAGAAAACGCACTCGACCATTTCACGACATTGACCTGGCTCCTATACCAGTATTTAAAAATATTATTCAATTCTGTTGGCCACTTGATATTTTCCAGTTTCTGCCACAAGATGTCATAACAAACCAGGTCAAATGCTTTCGATAAGTCGAGAAAACAGGCATAAATAGGTGTTTTTCGGTCAGTATAGTACCTGACAGTCCGCTTTAAACACAAGATGGCAGTTTCTGTAGAGAGTCCCGGTCTGAAACCGAACTGGTTATCGTGTAATTTCAGATATTTGTCCAGTTGTGAATCAAGCAGACTGTCAAGCACTTTGGCAACAATCGTGGCCAGCGAGATTGGTCTATAGTTACTCTTATCACATACATCACCGGTTTTATTTTTCACAATTGGCACCACCACAGTTTTCGTCATTTCGGAAGGCAAGTATGAATGCCCTATACACAGGGCGTAGAACATGGCTAACGCTCTTGGTAGGTGAGGGCCGGTATGTCGAAGGTGCTCGACACTGAGACCGTCATGCCCAGGAAACTTGCCTCCTGACATGGAGTCCACAGCCTTTTTAACATCTTTAGCTGTAAATCTAGTAGACAGCTCCTGACCCCACGACCCAGCATCACACACTGATGGCCAAACCAGAGATGGCCCCAACGGTGATTTTACGGCAAAGTGATCCTTAAACAAATCTGCTATACATTTAGGATCACCGATACCTTCTACGCTCACAGGGAGACTGGGTTTACTGCTTAACTTATTTGTGGACTTCCAAAAGTTACGGAAATCATGTTTCGAGTGGTGCGACGCGATAATGTCCATTTTCAACTGATCTTCATGGTTCTGACACCATTTTAAACGAGATTTGAAAATTCTCCGGGTTTCATTCATCTCATCATATACACTACCCGATACCGGCCTTCCATACCATACCCATAGCTGGAATCTATACCTGGCCTCCCTGTGAGCTTCACTCACATGCCCGTTCCACCCGACTACAGGTTTTTTCTTTTTATATTGCTTTACAGCATGACTAATAGTGGCCGCCTGGCTTAAGGCCAATACTATATCATCGTACATCTTATCAATAACAATTCTGTGATCCAAATTATTACACATATAGTCACAACATTCACACAACTCATTAGGAAAATGTATTTGTCGTAGTCTTTCATGACACTCCTTATAATATAAATCGATTAGTTCGGGTTTCCTCTCACCCCACACAACTTTGTTTCTTAGTAAATTATGATCATTTAGAATTTTAGGTTTAATTACATCTATATTAATTTCTATAATTAAAGGATAATGATCAGACCACATAACATCGTACTGTACATAAATATTTACAATAGACCCCACAGCAGACTCGGTGACCACACAGTGGTCTAGCCAGCGCCTCGACCCGTTCGCCTCGCTTACGAACGTATACGTATCAGACACTATCCCTAATCTGTCAACGTCTGCACAAGTCCATTCAAGGTCACTACATAAACCTGTTAGTTCGTTATAAAATAATTCCGTGGGATGGGCATTAAAGTCGCCGAGTATGTAAACAGACTCTATACTGTCATTGCTTACAATAGCACTCACCAAACTGAGACAATCCGTGAATTCCGTTAGGTTGTCCAATTTATCCGTCGGCATGTAAACACTGAACACTAAACACGACCTTTGCCCCACAGCAACCTTTATGGCACACACTCGCGGATTACCACATTGCACGACCGACACATTTTGAAAGACACGCCTGTTCCACAGCAGCGCTACTCCTCCGTACGGCCGGCCGCGGAGCATACCGGCCGCCGTGTCCATCGCCGAAGTACCCGTACACTCAAACTCCTCGTCAATGGTGCTGAGAAACGAGATATCGTCAGGCAGCAACCACGTTTCTTGTAACGCAATTATATCTGATGACAGACATAATTGCCTAATATTCTCAACTGACCGTTTTACATTTTTACAGTTAAAACTGACTAATTTAATAAGGAGACCATCCATATTTATGTTTATTTAGGACCGCCTACAGTGCAGTGTCCCCACCATTCGCAATGTTATGCTTATGCTTGAAGTGCACAAAGCGTCGAAAAATAATGCCCTCCGGCCATAGTTTGTCACTTAAGAACATTGATAATTTCTGCTCCGATACGAAAAACTTGTATGCATTGTAATTCTTGTCTATCTTAAACGTAATTTTTTCTAGTTTAACATTTTCCTGCGTCTTTTTTTTAATGTAATCCGTTATATCGTGCTCCATCGTTTCTTTATGCACTTTAGTGATGAATATCGGTACTTTCGTTTCTGCTGCTTTAAAGTTACCTTCAGTTTCGCTGCAAATACCTATTTGACCGAGATAACGGTATTTCTTCTTAGGTTTTCGTTGCTTGACCACTTTCCAATCGCCCTCATCTTTCAAAGTTTCTGCGAAGGATCGCCTTATATGATTGGTTTTATTATTGTTTGCCGCGCCATCTGTAGCTATATTGATCAACTGATGCTTGGCCGACTCACTTTGCAAACCGGTTTCTTGAGCATCTAGCTTTGGCCTGACTCCTCCCATCGTCGCCGCCGCCGACGGCGCGCAGCGTGTGCGGGGCGCGCCGCTCACTGCCTCCGCGTCGTTCTCAGTCAAGGAGTTCTCAGCGTAACTGCAGCTCGGACGGCAGAGGGTAGTTTGCTGGTCAATTAGCAATGATCGACCGCCGATTTCTTTGGGAGATGATGTATTCAATGCATTACTGTCTGTCAATGTGGTTCTGTCAGCCATCGTCAGATTAAAATTCGATAGTCCCATGGGGCCACTATCCAAATATGCACCACGTCTTGTATTTATATTTACATCGCTATATCGATTTGGAGTCGTCTGCTCTAATGTGGAAATCTTTCTCATCTCCATTTTAATTTCCTCGAATTGATCCAACGTTACAAATCTTGTTTTGATGTCCTTTAATTCCGTTTGAACAATCAGCAAGTCTTTTAGAAGCTTTGTCACGTCTAAATGGTCAAAAGTAACTGGAGGTAGTTTTTCCAGATCATGGGCCACGAACACTGGTATCACTTCTGGATCAGATCCCTTGAAAAGAGATATAATATCTTGAAGGTCACGGTTCTCTTTTCCTTGCTTTAT
Organism: Sesia apiformis; assembly: GCA_914767545.1. Taxonomy (NCBI): domain Eukaryota; kingdom Metazoa; phylum Arthropoda; class Insecta; order Lepidoptera; family Sesiidae; genus Sesia; species Sesia apiformis. Next base: position 14,242,262 of record OU611965.1, on the reverse strand, counting down.
ACGTGTAATTTTGCGCTTACCCACGGGTAACGATTCAAAAAGTAAAGTTTTAGATCGCTTGATTTCATCACCTTTGAAAGATGATACACATATTCTAATCAAACTGTCTTCATCAATAATTGAAATTTTATTCTGTATGTATGCTAACAGTTCGTCAATCACTATATTGCACGTATTACATTTCACCGTCAAAGCCATTGTAAAACGGCCCCTGCGATCGACAGCACATACACACCCGTTAACGATCGATGCGCGTTGTATTGATATATGGTAAGACGAACTTTATTCATGCTGTTTGACAAAAATTTTTCTTGAGAAATTGTGGGTATCATTGATTCATCAAAAATTATGTCGACCGAGGAGTGTTTTCGTGCTCTTCTCACCCTTTCCGCGAATTTCGTGCTGAGTTTCTTAGCGTCATCTGGATAGCCATCAAATACAACGACGCAATTTGATGTGTATTTTGATACAACGTATTCAATATAGGCATCACAAATTAAAGAAAAAGATACATTTCGTGCCGAACAACGCGATGAAGAAGGAATCCGCCATCAATAACATATATCGCATCTTCAATATCTATTTGCTCATCAGCAAGAGGTTTGAATTCCTTATAAAGGGACGATTTGATTCCTTTGCGGAGACCTTCTTCATTAAAAATTGACAAAGGAAACGGAGAGAGCTCGTATTCCAAAAACTTTTCAAGTTCGGCTTCTGATTTTTTTGCAATACAAATCCTTCGAAAAATCAGAAGAGGGTCTACGGCCACAGTTTCTTCATCGATTGTGATACCTGACCTCATGGTCCCAAGTGGCTTGCACCTTTCATTTCGCTTGTATTTGACACTTTGAACAAAACGAGACGTGCGTTCAATCGGACAACGCATTTCATACTAAGGCGGCTCAACAGTTTTACAAAAGCGCCGGCGGCGACCAGAGTTGCCAATGTCCGTCGCGCGTCTGCTTCGCTGCATCTCAGAGCGCAACTTTGACGACGCACTAGCGCCTTTATGCCTTTAATCATTTGAAAAAACATTTAAAACATTTTTTTATTGTATATTTTCAGAATTTTAGGCCATTTAAAAATATATATATAAAAAATCAGATATTTTCAAAAAACACGCTATTTTATCAAAAAAAAAGTATTTCCGGTGAGATTTTTTGGTGGGAAGTGAAAAATTCGGAATCAGCGACCCAAAAAATATAAGGTAACCTTATAAAACAAAATCCTACCATTTTTTCCAGGTGAACCCTTTATTTAGTCTCTGTTGCCTAGAGTATCAGATATCGAAGAGCAAAAATACTCTTTCCGAGATAGGGGGATGACAAATAAATTATTATTTTATCTAATGTTGACCACCACTGACTCTCAAAGCAAATTTATGCAAGAAGTTAAAAAGACTTGAGTTTTACTTACCTAGAAATTCTATCACTGTTGCGCTTCCATGACGATTTTTCCACTAAAGGCTTCGTAGATCTATCAAGCTGAGGAGCTAAACTATCACTATCTGTACGTAATCTATAACCGAGAAAAACTTCACTCGGGACAGCTTTCATAGTTTTATGAATCGTACTGTTCAGACCTTGTTGTAGGGTCTTTATTTACCGATCCCAACTATCATCCGTGGTATTAGCACCGGAAACTTTTTAATGCCTCTAGAATAGTTTTATTGAAACGTTCCCCTTGACCATTTGACCGTGGCATTACCTGTCGCCACTGTGTTTAGACGTATATTTTTACTAGTGCAGTATTGAGTGGAATACATTAGCGGTAAAGCAAGTTCCTGCATCAGCAATAATTCTTTTAGGGTTCCCGAAAGTTTTCGAAATATTCTCGAATTCTTTAATCGTACCTAAAGATTTAGTTGATCTAATTGCAGAAATAAATACAAACTTTGTAAAAGCGTCCACGATGATTAACAGATATTTATTTTTATTTTTGGTTTTTATAAAACGACCTAAATGATCAAGGTGAAGTGTGTGAAAGGGTTGTGCATACTTTGGCAATGGGTATAGTTTTCCCTCTTTAGAACCACCTTTGTGTTTATTTATTTATAATATATACAATTGAGGCAGTTTTTTATATACTTCTTTACAACATGGCGCATCCGGGGAAACAAACTGATTGCCTATTCTTTCAACAGTTTTTTCAGCCGCAAAATGACCCAGGTCTCCGTGGTTGCATTTAATTATATTTGCCAAATTAATTTTTTGGCACTACCCAGCGGCGACCTCGGGACGTTCTTCTGTAAACTTTACCACCTAGCAATTCAAATTCATTAAAAACGTTTTTATCACCTTCAGCCTTCCCTGATTCTAAGATGACTTTGATACGTTGCAACTCAGGTTCTTGCAATTGCACCGAAAGTAACCAATCTGCTTCGGTTATGGACATTATAATTTCGGCCTCTGTTTTCCCTCTGGATAGCACGGGGTTCCGACTGAGCGCATCTACATGTTGCATTCGTGTGCCTTTTCGGTGAACGATATCAAATGAAAATTCTTGTGTCGCTAAAACCCATCGTGCAATCCGGGGAATAATCTCTTTTTTGGTTAAAGCGTACCTCACAGAGTTGCAATCCGTCACAATTTTAAAAGGCGACCCTAATACATATAACCGAAATTTCTGAAGCGAACAAACGATTGCTAATAGCCCTAGTTCAAAGGAATAGTATTTCTTCTCGTCGTCTATAGTTTGCCTACTTATAGTAAGGGACTGGTTTTTCACCATCGTCCGTAATTTGCATGAGTATGCCAGCAATAATATCTTTACTGGCGTCCGTGTATAAAGACATTTACTTTATAGGGTGTTATGACCTCCTGACGGCGGGTACAAATAAGAACACAACTACAAATGTTACAATTGTTTATTGTAAAATGTTAAAATAAAAAAAAAAATCTCAAAGAAAAAAAAGAATTAAATTGAACTTAATAATTTACAATGATCACTAAAGTCCATAGTTATGACTACACCCGGGGGTGGATTCGCGGCACAGGGAAGCTTTCTGGTCTTAAAAAAAACCTATGTGCGCTGGGGACTTATCTTTGGTCTGTTCGATCCCGTGACGCGTGGGGGTCTTCAGTGAGGAAGCTTCCACTGACTTAGTGGGGAACTCGGAAGTGCCCTGTGGCTCACGGTGATACTATGGAAGGCCCTCCGCCGCAGAGGTCAGCTGGAGTCGACGGGCAGAAGTGTTGCCTGTTGGTTCACAATCTGTACTTGGACGTGCAGCCCGTAGTTCACGATCCGTACGGTGGACCCCCAGTTTCCTGGAACGCGTCGAAATGACACTTGTAGCGCGAAAGATCCGATACCCAGGCGCTAGGTGAGACCAGGAGTGGGCGTCGGCATCTTTCGCGAAGCAATTAAAAATTACACGGAATGGAGTGGCGGCATTTAGGTCCGGTTGAAATATAATTCAAAGAAAATCAAATATTTAAATGAAATATAATTACCCAACCCAGAATCAAACCCCAACTGTTATATGCCGGACGATCACCATTCCACCACGCTATGAGGTACAAAAGAAAAGATTACATTTTAACTTATACGCAAATACAGGTAGTTACCAATAAATATATCGAGTGAAGCACTGACCTTTGATATTTATTTCGCCGGTACATCGAGAAATCCCCCTTATCATAACATCACGCTAATCTAGCAATTAGATCTCCCAGCTGTGTGTTTGTGTTACATTATATGAACTAATACGAGGAAGTATAGTTTATGTATAACATTCCAACTATTATACAATTGGCTTTAAAACCTAAACGAAATTAAGATATGTGTCAATGCAAACATTTTAATTACATTACTACGAGTTTATTATTCGTATGAACAATCTTGTATACAATTTTTTCGGTGGCAATTTTTAATAGCTACTGACTACAAAAACCAAAAGCTTATTATTTTCAGGTATGTATTGAAATTTATCATTTACGGAATTTTAACAAAATAAATATTTTAAAATAATAGGTTCTTATTAAGATACACACAAGCCACCGATGTTAACAACACACGCGTGGAATACACAGTGGGAATTAATTATCGCGGCCATATCTCCCACGGTTTCTTGTGGAGGCAGGACTGATTTGGACTAAATTAATATGATAATAGAATGTTAACGAAGAAAATACCGCGGTGAAACATATCTAAAACTTGTCGGAATGATTAAATAGATAAGGTTATACTTTACTAATTTTAAGATACTCGCGGTCACATTTCGTTACGTTGTTAAACCACCATTAAGAAATATATAGCCATAGCAATTTTTTACACTATTAAAAGGTTGAAGAAGTCACTTGTTGAATAGTAATCTAATTAATCTAGACACGAAAAACTAGTTAGCAGCAACCAAACCTATTGGAATTAATTATATTAAACTTACCAAGGGGGTTGAAAAATGATGCAATCCGCTTTTATTTTCTTTCTTTTTTATTTTAGTATAGCACTGATTTTACTACTTTTCCAAAATGAGAACAATAATCACGAATACGAGGCATGCCTTTTAAGTTTTGTCGTTTGAAGAAAAAAACACAACTAGAACCTTATAGTACTTTTTATTGTTTTTCAAAGTATTCACCACGTAGCTTAATACACTTTTCCATTCGCTCAAACCAGTTATTATAACATTTATTCCACTCTAAAGTGGGGGTGTTCAAAATGGCTGACTTGAAAGCGTCGACTGCTTCTTCACCGGACTGGAACCTTTGACCACGAAGACTTTTCTTAATTTTAGGAAATGTAAAGAAATCGTTAGGGCTTAGGTCAGGACTGTATGGAGGATGGTCAAGAATTTCTACTTTTTCCTGCTTCAAATACTCAATCGTTTGACGAGCGCTGTGTGAGCTTGCGTTGTCGTGGTGCAGGATGATGCGTCGCTTTGAGTTAGATTTTCGAAGTTCGGCGATGACTTGTGGTAAACAAACTGTGGTATACCACTCTGCGTTAACCGTTCTACGATCTTCAAGTGCAATAGTCGCAACATGGCCGGTTTTTCCAACGAATGTGGCCACCATCTTCTTTGAAGTGCTTCGAGAACGAACAACTTTAGTCGGCTTTGGCTCGTCTTGAAAGACCCAGATTGTAGATTGTTGTTTGGAATCAGGATCGTAGGCATAGATCCAAGATTCGTCACCACTGATGATGTCGTAGACGTGATTTGACTCTCCTCGGTTGAACCTTTGCAGAGTTTTCTTACACCATCTGACGCGGGCCGCCTTGTGATCGTCGGAAAGCAGATGCGGTATCCAACGGCAAACTAGCTTTCTCACACCAAGCGCTTCATGCAAGATCTTCTGAATGGTTGTCCCTGAGATGCCTAATAGAGCCTCTATCTCTCGATACGTCACATGACGATCTTCGAGAATTAGTTGTCTCACAGCAATGATGTTATCTTCAGTGAAGGCGGATTTTGGGCGTCCTTCGCGAGATTTGTCACTAACACTAGTATGTCCACGCTGGAATTCTAAATACCAGCGTTCGACAGTCCGCAGACATGGGGCTTCATCACTGAACACAGATGTTAGCTCTTCAAAACACTGAAGCCGTGTCAGGCCTCTTCTAAAGTTGTAGAAAATTATTGCACGAACATTTTCCTTAGAAAGATTCATTTTCGTACGTAACCTGACAGATTCCAATCGACGCTGTGACTAAACAATAGCATTAATCCTAATACTTTCAACTGTTTTGAGATTCAAAATTTAAACACATTCGAATACAGAACAGTTCCAAATTCAAAATTGCCGGGAAATATGGAAACGACAGAACTTAAAAGGCATGCCTAGTATGAATCACATATAGTTGTCGTGCGAACTCTCTGACGTCGAAATTCTTTTTTCCCTTGCGCGAATTCGTTTTCTTATATTTATATCGGGACGGCCTACCTCCTCCCTGAGGCGACAATGCGTACCCTCACATTTCTAGATTTTTCGTATGAACCGAGATAGAGATATGGAAAGAACGGTTCAAACGAAGCAAGTCACGCCCTAAACTATTGTCTATATTCTAGAAAATTCTTGTGGTACTGAGATAGCAATAATCGAACCGAGCGAAATGGAATCATTCACAGGTAGTTGACCCGTTGTTCGCTATCGTATTTTTTTCGATATTTCTAGGCACCTATGTTGTGGGCGTTTGTTATCAGATGTTCTAGAAAGAATTTGATTTCCGATACCAACGAATACCTTATATGGTCGTTATGATGCCATCACCAGTTAAACCGCGCGGTTCCCATTCGATTGTAACAACTAGTTATTTTGGTTGTTTGTGTGATTTTATATTTTTAGAACTTTGTTACGACGTAACAAGGGATCAAATATCGATAAAACGCTATCAGAAGTTAATTTATTCCTCAACGTCTGAAAAGCTTCATCGTGGACCGTCTCCCAGGCCCAGACCGTATTCTTTTTCAACAGTTTCGTCAGTGGAGCCGAGACATCATGGCACAATTTTTAATTAACTTCCGAAAATAACTTATAAGACCAAGAAACTGTCGAAGTTGGTGCACGGTCTTGGGGGTGGGGTAGTTTCGAACTGCCCCTCCAATTTGGACTCGCTCGGCATCACACGGTCCGGTTTTATTCTGTACCCCAGAAATTCGAAATTGGTTTGTAGAAAATGGCATTTTTTTAAATTGAGGGTTAAACCATTTTCTCTAAAAAATTTCAAAACCTCAAGTAGTTTCAGATTCTCTTGTACCGTTTCTGTTACCAAATATACGTCGTCTAACCTCAAGTTACCTAATACTTTATTCATCATCTGCCGGAAACAGGCCGGTGCGTTAGCTAAACCAAACGGGAGTCTAAGAAATTCGTAGTGTCCATATTCTGTAATTAAAGCTGTGCTTGTACATCGTAATTTAGTAGTATCCACTTTTTAAGTCTAGACTTGTAAAGTATTTACGTTCCTGAAGCCTATCCACAAGATCCTCAATGCGAGGCATCGGGAATTTATCCTTGATCGTGATTTTATTTAGCAATCGGTAGGTCTATACAAAGCCTCTTTTCTCCGTTTTTTTTTATTAACGAGTAACACCGGACTCGCATCGGTGACTCACTCCCACGTATGAAATTATTTTCCAGTAACTCACCTACCGTTTCGCGAATTATTTTTCTATCCGCATTAGAACACATATCATTTAAAAGTACATATTTTAATTGACCGGCGTACACGTGCTATTTTTGAATTGGTCGGCCATTCGCTCGTTGAATGCGTAATGTGCTGTTCAGGTTGCGGTCTGGGCATATGCCACTAAACAGGTTTGGTTTTCTTTTGAAAAAAAAAAATTATCCTAATTGTCAAAGTTGTGGTACAGTTACTTCGTCATTATCAAGTTCTTTATTTGCTAAACCATTCTCATGATTCTCATACGTTCCTTCATCGACTGCCTCATTTTGGATAGACATTTTTTCATCAAACGCTTCAGGTAAATAATATGTTTGTTTATAAATTACATCTACAACAGCCAATAACAAAGCTGTTGATCGGACTTGATGAGACTACCAACTTTTACTACGACTTTGGCACCGAATGTGGTAATACAGATTACATCCTTATCTAGAGATATGTCATATTCTGACAGTTTATCATTTATCGGTTTATAAATCGTGATACAAGCTTTTGCAGGCAAACTTCCATAAATGCGCACCAACCCTAAGTTCCAGAAAATAGTTTTTTTCTGAGCAGATGCGTGAAAATTATACAGTGAATATTACATTATTATACATTTTTATACAGTATTCGATTCGAATTAATTCAAAGTATTCCTTGAAATGGGTTCATTTGCAACAAATTTTGTCCCATAAACCGGTGGTCGAAAATCAATGGTTTTCGAGTTATTGAAGTTTTTTTTTAATTTTTTCCATTTTTAACGAAAAAACAAAAATAAAATAAAAAATAACTTTTGATAACTTTTTGTAGCTTTAATTGTAGTACATAATGTATAAAAGTATACAATGTATGAAAGTCATTTAAAATCATTTTAATACAAAAATAACTGAACTTTTAAGTGCCAAACTAGATCTTGCACATTATTGATCAAAAAAACGCATTTCTCATTTACTTATGAGGGATTTCTGTAAAAAAAATATGGAAGTTAGCGTAAAAACTTGTTTAATTACTTCCCTGTATCATCAGCTATCTAACAACCTAGGTACAAATGATTACAAATTACGTGCATTTTGCAACAACAATAATGTTAAACGCGCTAGTAGAGTTTATTGTAATTTTAATTTAACTTCACAAATAGTGGTTAATTTTAAGAAATGAAACAAAAATAATGACTTTAAAATGAATAAAAACTGTTTATTGCTACAAGTTCATAATATCAATCTAATAAAAACAAGAAAATTAGAGATTGTGTTCAAAATGGGAGCCTCTGTTCCTGATACAGGCACGAAGTCTCCTTCTTACTTCCGTTTTGGTCACTGTCGACGTTATTGTTGTTTTTATGTGCTTAGCATCGTTGACAATTCTCTCTCGGAGTTCGGAGAGGTTCCTTGCACCCGACCACCCGGTCGCTTGCGGAGATGCTTGACCTAGTGCGGCGCGTCAACGACGAATGCAATAGAATATCTATTTTACGACACCCGTACCGTTTCAAGTGCAGTTCAGTTATGTTTTTTGTTTAGTGTTTGAAAGGGGCTTTACGATTGTATAACAAAATAAGTTTGTAGTGGTACTGTTTTTATTTTAATAAGTTGTAAACATGACACATGAGAATTTTGCTTGCAAATTTTCAACAAAGTAGTTTTAACCGAAAATTCTCTTTTTATTTTTGTTTGTATAGTATCAGTTAGGATCATCATCATCATCGCTTGCACATACTTTTGTGTTGTTGAAGATAGTAAATATCACCATAATCACCAAAAACACACAAACACTTGTGTGTGTGACGCACTTGTGGGACGTCACAGCCACAGACCGACTTTGATTTCGTCTTGCTCAAAGGACTGACACGAAACAACTAGCGCTTCAACGGCAAACTTGTGAGTAAGTCCATCTGAAAACAGAGGATTTTGGGTACCCCTCTTACCACGATACCCTCTGATTTTCACCAAATTATGTAGACTTGTAGTCCCTAACCCCTTAACTAATATTCCGTTGAGAGAAGGTTAAAAAGTTGAACGGTGCGTCCTGCAGAGCCGTGCTTTGAGATTTGGAGATTGGTTTGAAGTGGTGGTGCTGACTGGTTCCAACGATTGGAGTCGATTTGGAATATCTCTCCATTAGTCCAGGAATTCGCCCTTTCATGCTGTCTGATGTCACCAAAATGAACTCTATGTTATCACTTGTAGCACTGAGAGAACGTTTGCAAAATTCAAACATGGAATTGATGTCAATAATGTACAGGGAGTACATTATTGACATCAATTCCATGTTTTCCATTCTTTCAGGCTTTCATTTCTTGTGGCTCGCTTCACAACTGCAGAGATGGCATCGCAAGTTGATTTTCCATGGGCAGTTCCAGTAAAGATCCATTCTGCGTCAATTCCATAGTCGTCTTTGTGGTAGAGCAGATTCGTGAAGTTGGAGACGTTTTTATATTGGGATCTTGCTCCATCAGACACATAAAAAATCCTCTTGACTGCAGGGAATGAGTTTTGGTCGATGAGTTCCTTCATTCTTCGGATAACTTTTTCCCTAAAAATGTGGAATGTTGAAGCAGAATGAAGGAGATCATCACTCAAAACGACAAAACTTCGGTAGAGTAGCTTCCCTGAGTCTGGATCCCAGTAATAGGCTACAAACGGATGCACAGTTGCATAAGTATTGCTCCAATAAGAACTGTGGACCTCATTTTGAACAACATAGGTGTAGTTCTTAGCGAAATCCACGTAAAGAATGATGTCATCCGTTGTACGTAACCCGTCCTTCAGCTCCTTCAGGTAAGTCTTCTGCTTCACATGGATGAGGTAGTGATTTAGGAATTTTGGAATGACTTCAGTCACGCTCTTCTTGAATTCCTCCGTTGGTTTGATGAGGAACTGAATTTCTGTTCCGTCTGTCGTCTTCCACTGTCTGTACTGCACTGAGGAGTCTCGCAAATTTCTGAAAAGTGCAGAAATCTCGTCTTTCTTCGGACACGATGGACAAATTCCAAGTAGACAGTCGTCATTATCCAAGGAACACATAAGTTTGAAGTGATTTCTGAAGACTTGTTGAAGACCAGGCGGCAGCCAGCGAGGTACAACTTGAAATTTTCGTGGATGACGCAAGTGCAAGTCGTGTGGAATCCTTTCACTCCTGCCCACACACATTGTTTGGGTTTGAGAAGAGCGAACTTCGTTCTTCCTACTTTGGCCCTCAGGCTGTCCTTCGTATTTCTGTAAGTATTCCGTGTAGAGATCGTCCAAAGAGAGGAGCATGTTCTGCTTTCCAACGGGGACTTTCTTCTGTTGGGTTGGATCGAAGACGAGAATCGTATCTCTCATTCCTGAAAAACCAACAAAATTTGGTGTTTATACGGACGAAATATAACTTGGTGTATCTCTGACTATAAGAAGGTAATTTCCGGCTGTTCGAGTCATCCAAGTAAAAGTTTTTCACTGCCTGGATTGTTGCTGCTGGCACAGTTCGACCTCCAGTGCGTGGCTTCGGACTACTAAAGGCTCCGACCGTCTTTCGAAATTTGGATGCTTTTTTAGCATCCAATTTGGATGCTTTTGGATGCTGGTACGCGATCTTGAAAGCAGCTAAGAGTTTCCCACAGCATCCATGAGGGTTCGAGTCTGCTTTGGCCTGACGTGGTTTGGGAGGTGCCAAAACTTCAAACTTCGTTTGAAGATTTTTGCGGAATTTCTGCTGGATCTCAGATCGCATTGTTCTCATGTGTTTCGATCGAATTGGTGAGCTTCCAGCCGCGACAAGAAGAGATTCCGCCTCTCCAACTGCAAACTCAGGACTAATACACTCTTCATCTCTAAATTGACAGAAAAGCGAAAGACAGGATTAGGAATGATAGAAAGAAAATGCATAATATGAAATATATATTGAAATATTAAATGAAGTTCAGAGAGATTACGAAGAAGAATTTAAAGGGAAATTTGCCATGAAATGAAATGAACGAAAACATAAAAGGAGGAATATAGAACATGTAAAATCAAATAACGGTTTACTCTCCAGTTACCACGTGAGGACTGACGGTGGTCACTGCAGACGTCGAAGGTTGGGCTGGGGAGGGTGTCTGCGACGGCAGTTGACGGGGTGTGGGACTTCTGCGGTGTGCCTCCACATTGGCTTCGGCAGTCACCTTTTGCCTGCATCCACCACAAAGCTTGATGTTGTCCACGTTTGGAATCCCGAATCGAGTGGAAAAGAATTGGTGGTGGCGGACCAAGCGCTTGACGGCCTTCAGGTGACGGGAGTTTGCATGACCCTTAATTTTGTAAGGGTTACTGCACGTAGGACGGCCCATTACTGGTGGGGGTGAATGCAAATATGTAAATTAGGTTTTGAGAGAGCTCAAGACAAACACGTCCGTCCTGGTGAAGAGACAACGCAGGTATGAGGATGCGGTATGAGGAACTGCAGCTTAATTTACTACGAGGCGGATTCTCGCAGTAGAGATTGGAATTATAAAATCTCACCTTAGATCACTTAAATGATGCAGTAGTAGTCCCTCTTATTTATTTTATACGAAGAATTTTGTTTAAAAGTTAATAAGGAATAATAAAATTTAATTAAAAAATCATTTGCACAAAACCGCCTGAAATTGTTTGTTATTGACCTTGACCTAAGTCAGTTGACCCGGGGAAAGCACGCTACTGATTTTTTTTTCTAATTTAGTATAAGTTTCTAATCATTTTAATTGCATTGCATAATCCTTTTAATGACCTTTTGACCTTAACCCAGGTCAAATTTCAAAACAAGAAAAAAAATGTCTTCTCAGTTTTAAATTAGGAATTTTTTAAGCCTAATCTCATCGAAATCCGTCAACGGGAAGTCTGGCAAAATTGGTCCCCAAAAATACCAAAATGGCGACTTCGCACGGCTCTGCAGCACGCACCGTTCAACTTTTTAACCTTCTCTCAACGGAATATTAGTTAGGGGGTTAGGGACTACAAGTCTACATAATTTGGTGAAAATCAGAAGGTATGGTGGTAACTGCGTTTCTCTGTTTTCAGATGGACTTACTCTTGTGTAATATTTATCTTAGAATGAAATAGACTTAGAATAAAGAGAGACAGACGCGTTTTTTAGCTCCGTACTCAATGGGCTATGTATAGCCCACCCGCAGTCAGGGGTAAATTGGAGTGGTTTATCTATGAACCGCTAGTTACGGGCGTTGTGTAAACCAGAGCTTTCATGTGGCCCTATAGATAAAAATCATATGGTGTTAAATCTGGGTACCTTGCGCGCCTCGGAATCGGCCCGCCTCGGCTGATCCATCTCTCCGAGTAGTTATTGTCTGTAGTTGAACTTTAAATGAACTGTAGTTTAACCCATTTCAAGGAATACGTCGAATTTCCCGTCAGCTTGTATAGCACCTGTTTCTTGTAGAAGTTATTAAATCCCCCCCGGCTTTTAAAAGATCTCGCAAATCCGACGAAGTGCAGAAAACATGGAATGATAAACCATCTTTTGACACCATGCGTGATACCTTTTTTTCTACGGTACTGTCTTCCTCTTGGAAAGTGATCAGTTTACGTTTATATACATATATTACGTTTTACGTTTACGTTTTACGTGATTTTACAGTGATATACAAAGAAACTGCTTAGCAGCCGACGCTAAGGGATCGGACGCCGATGTAGTTGTCGAAGCGGCGGCAGTATCTGATGATCTTGACGAAGCCTCCAAATCTTTTAGTTTCGTATCAATTTTATGTTTTGATTGTTTACAAATGAACATGCAAACCTTTAGTAGAACGTCCTGTCGTTTTAATTATTGATTTACACAACTTGCATTTTGCAGTCTGTGAATCTTCCGCCTTCAAAAAATACTTCCACACAGCAACAGTACTAGAAAAGTCTTTATACATAGTTTCCTACATAATTATGACCATTTAAACTGAATAGGATACCGTGAAACTTGCTGACTTTGCCACTTTTTTGGGTCTAAAATTTTTGACTCGACTTTTTTATTAAAAAATATAAGAAGATGCTAAGAGTTACTTATTTCTAAATATATTTTATCAAGTGCAAATTCTTACTATTATTAAAAAAATCCTTCATTTAAATCATTTTCATTATTAAAAGCCTAAAGAAAAATGTGGCAAAGTCTATGATCACTTCTGCTAAGATTGCCAGACGAAAATAAAACGAATAAAATAATTCGAATTACATTCGAACAAAAATATATAGCAGGACTTGGCCTCTATCCATCAATATGAAAATAATATAATCCCATTATTTAGCACTGGTAATATTTTTTCTAAGAAAGTGGCAAATTTACCAAACTTTTCAAAATTCTTCATACAAAAAGGAGAAAGATATTAGGGTTGTCAAATGTTTTCGTAGTTTTTATGAACTTGAAATCTTTAAGATAGTGATTCCTTGGTGGGTATAAAAGTACATACGAGGAGAAATCAAAAAGTAGTGAGAATGAGATAGAATATAATGACTATTGATAACTTAATAATTTATTTTTCTACATAGTCTCGAAGTCTCTCTACACACCGAGTCCAGCGCTTTTCCAAGGCTTCAATCCCTTTCAAAAAAAAAGTTTTGTCTTGGTCCTGCAAAAAGCTCTCCACGGCATCTATCACCTCGTTATCGTCTTCGTACCTGTTTCCCCTTAAGTATTCTTTCAATTTGGGGAACAGATAAAAATCGCTAGGCGCCAGATCTGGTGAATGAGGGCGATGGTCAACCAATTCGAAGCCAGCTTGTTGAATGGCAGCCATCGCAACTGCCGAGCTGTGCGCGGGTGCATTGTCGTGATGAAACAGCACGCCCCTTCGAAGTTTCCCTCTCCTTTTCTCTTTGATGGTATTCCTCAACTTGGGAATTAATGCTGCATAATATTGGCCTGTAATAGTGGTTCCACGCTCCAGGTAATCAATCAACAATATCCCTTCTGAGTCCCAAAATATTGAGGCCATAATCTTGCCAGCCGATGCCACGGCACGAAACTTCTTCGGGGTCGGTGATGATGGCCGTTTCCATTGTGAAGATCGCTGTTTTGTCTCGAGATCAAGATGATGGACCCATGTTTCGTCCATTGTTACGAAACGAGACAAAAAGTTTTCAGAATCTTCTTGAAACTTGTCCAACAATGTCTTCGAGTTAACATTCGAGTCAACGAGTTAACATTCTCGGCACCCATCTTGCGGAGACTTTTCTCATATTCAAAGATTGTTTCAATATGGATTGAATACTTCCATATGAAATGGCCGTTTCTTGAACTAAGTAACGGATGGTAACTCTTCGATCGCTCAATACAATTTTCTCGACTTTAACAACATTTTCTTGGGTGACTGACGTCGATGGGCGGCCGCAATGATGTTCGTCTTCCGTGCTCGTTCTCCCTACTCGAAATTGAGAAGCCCACCTTGCGACAGTGGAATACGGCGGAGCAGACTCTCCTAATGTTGCCTCCAAATCGCAGTGAATCTCTTGCGTCGTTAACTTTTTTAAACAGAGGTATTTAATAACGGCTCGCACTTCGTTTTTCTCCATTTTCGAGAACACGTTCCGACACGAAGCAAACAAATGACTACATTCAGAAAAAAAACAAAAGAGAATCGAAGACTTTTTCTTTATTAATATTACAAATATCTGAGCTATGCCTGCCAGTATTTATTTTTTTTCTTACCAAGGAGTATATATGTCGTTCTCACTAATTTTTGATCACCCCTCGTAAATGCAATTTACAAGCGCAGAAGTCTACCTACAGAAACTTAAGGATATTGTTTGGAGCGCGTCAATGCACTGACTAACATTTAGATTTCAGTAGTATTTCAATTTATGTTCTTGTATTTTGCAATATACAATATCTTTAAACAAAAATGAAATACTTATAATATATTAATTAAGTAAAGAATTAATATAAAAATCTTTTCTTTGGCTATAAAGAAGAATTACGCTGAATTGGTATCGGCAAGAAATAATTTCAGATTTCTAGGACTCCTTAAGTACAATCCAAGATATTTAAGTTATGTAAAAGCAAAACCAGCAACATCCACCTGAATTTTTTTTCTTGAGAATTTGAAAAAAATCGTGAATACGTAATTACGAATACATATTATGAATAATTTATGATAACAAGTTGAACAAAGGTTCAATGTTTCATTATGTTAGTTTTGAACTTATTGTTAAATTCCGAGCCATCAGAATGTCCTTATGAATATTGCTTCTATATGACTCATTTATTGAACATTGTACTTTGAGTAATCAATATCCTCAAACTTAAATGTTTCCCGGCGACCCTCTCGGGGGTTTGTTAAGACCAACTCCACATCGGATTTCAGAATAAAACTAACATCATTCACGTCAGGCCAAAAAAAAGGTCCGCCTTCCTTCTTCTCATAAATTTAACCAGCATTCCCGAATTTTCCGTTAACTCTAAAATCTTCCCAACATAAAACTTATTCGTTTTATGTCCTCTAAATCTAACGAGAAGGAAACTGTTAATTTGTTTCTCTACCATATTTTCTGAAGAACTTTGTGTTGTTTTTTCTAAATTATGCGTTTCTAATTCCTCTACTCTATCGCTTTCTTCTAATGTAGAAATAAAAGTTCCATCATCAGAAGACTCTCTTAATGAATACTCATCATCACTGCCCTCATCAGTCTCTTCTTCTAATAATCTTTTTTTATTATGAGTAATTTTTTTACCAAGTTTTCTCGTTCTGATATTAGATAAAGTCAAATCAACTTTCCCCGTGGAAGTCGATGCTACCGGGTTGACCGGGTTGTAATAGTCAAATAATTTTAAATCAATTTCTGGTTTGAAATAAGACCGTTTCGGTGTGTGTGATAATGATGAATATATATCGTGAGTTTTATCTATTACATGCAATTGCAAATTACTTTTTTTCAAATCAGTGTAAGCACGATTATATGGACTGAATTTTATTTCAGATAAAATAGTTACTTTTTCTCCACCTGACTTAGATGTAGAGTCGAATTCTGGTGTTTGATTCATAATAGGTTCTGGTGAAGGTACTGGGTTTTGAAATTCGCATTCTAATCCAGATGTAGTATGATTCAGAGCCTCAGCCTTCAGTTTCTTTATTAGACCTTTTTTATTCGATTTTCTTTCTTTCATTGGTTTCTTTGACATCAAGTTTTCTATTTCTTCAGAAGAAACTGATGCACTGGGTTCAACAATACTGACTTTTTTATTTATAGTTTTCTTAAGAGGATTTACAGACCGGTTAGCTTTTAGATAATCCAAAAGTGCGGTGTCTACTTTATATTTATTTTCTTCATCACATTCAGGAAGCTTCCTTAAAAATTTTTCAGGGTTAAAAGGGACTATCCCTGTAGCCTTAAACCCAGAAATTATATTTTCCTTGCTTGTCACGTTTATTGCATCTATGAGAGATTTAAGTAATAATGGGAAATGAGTTTTATTTAACTGACTTTCTGATGGATTTTCATATTTGTAGGTAGTTAAAATCTGACGCCATTTTTTTTAAGTGGACCAAAAAATGCGACATCTAAGTGTCTAAACACACTATGCCGAAAGTACGCGACCGAAGTTCCGCGGCTGATTTTACGTTTCGACATATTCGGCTGATATGACACACCATAAGCGCCGAACTTACGCGGCTGGAATTCGGTTGCGCAACTTTGTGTGTATTCAGTGTCTCGAGCGCTGTCGTGGCGTCGTGCCGTGTCTACAGACGCAAAACAACGTTCAACGTTACGTTATTTTATTACTTTTGAGGTGCGAAACCCAAAAAATGGACTATTTTACGGTAATAGCAATTGCTGAGGCTTTAGAAGAAGACAAATACAGGAAAGAATATTGGGTGCACCCATTGAATTCTACGAGACTACAAGATGGCCAGTTTCAACGTTATGCGAAGTACAGAGCCTTTCCCAATCATTTTTTCAAGTATTTTCGCATGACAATACAGTCTTTTGACGAACTGTTATTTCTCATCAGTAACAACATTTTGAAAAAAGATACTATATTCAGAGACTCCATTTCACCTACAGAACGATTGATGGTCACTATAAGGTAAGTAAATAAAATGATCCATATTTGCAAATATTAATTTATTTATAGGTATACGTTTATTATTACACTGCAGCACTAATGACAAAATTTTACTGAGTAGGTAACATTAATCAAACATTTTTAATCAAGTTTTTATTGCAAGTTTGTATGATCTGCCGGCGGAAGCAAACGAAGTACTATACCTATATCAAACTACCTGCACAATAATATTCGACTTTTTCAAAATAACACATGAATCAATCAAATGTTAAATTAGGTTTTCTCCGCTGATTGGACACCATTCCGCCTCTTATCAACTATAATCAACTTGTTTATGGCTCACGTCATCTCTTCACTGTTTATGATTCGCTTTCAGGGTTGTTAATAGGCAATAGGCCTGATTGGGTGTCAATATTCTGAGTTTGTAATATATCTTCAAGGTCATTTGAATAATGCGAATGTGTGGGTGAGTCGTCATTATCGTTCACGTAATCATGAGTATATTGCACAGTTGATCTTGGTACATATTCATACGTACTGGTAGATGGAGTTGATGTCAATGGTATAGGTTTGCTATACTTTATTCGTTTTATTGCAGTCATAATTTCAAATTTAAAATCAAATTTTTCACTGTCTGTCATTGTTTTCATGTCAGGTAATAATGAAAGCAAAAAATTTTTATCGGGATCATTTTCTTCATTGACAGACATTCTATTTAATATAGATTTTTAAAATGGTGTCAAACTTTTATTCTTACGCTGGGAATTGGTCAGTGCGTTCGACGGTAGAGATGGTGGAGTAGTGACTAGCGGTGGACTAGTAGTTGGTGGTTGCGAATCACAACTGGTACTATTTTCATCTATTTCATCTTCGGGTAAACTGAGATTGCCATCACTATTTCGATGTTCTATAGTAATATCTAAAAATGACAACATCTGAAAATATGAATTGTTTCTTTTCTTAGCTGGCGCGGCACTACCACTCTTCAAACTGTCTTTTTTCTTCTCTCTTACGTAGTAATCTCTCAAATGTTTCCATTTTTTTTGTAAGTCATCAACTGAAATAAAAAAATAAATTTTATTTTTGTTCACAGGTATTTGTCAACTGGAATGACCTTCCAAAGTTTATCAGAGGATTTTTTAATAGGCCGATCAACTATTGCTCATATAGTTCAAGAAACGTGTGTTGTAATTTGGAAGATATTACAACTATTTGAAATGCCTGAACCTACCGAAGAAATGTGGCTCGACATTGCAGAAACTTTTTTTTCTACAACAAATTTTCCAAATTGCATAGGTGCCCTAGACGGCAAGCACGTGCGGATTGAGTGCCCAGCACTATCAGGTTCTCGTTTTTTCAATTATAAAAAATTTTTTTCAATTGTATTGTTGGCACTTGCTGACGCCAATCTAAATTTCATTGTAGTTGATGTAGGTAGGTGCTTACGGCAGGGAGGGAGACAGTGCCATTTTCAAAAGATCAAATTTAGGAATGCGATTGAGAAGAGAAACATTAAATTTACCAGTTAATAGAGAACTACCTAACACAAATGAACCAAGGCGTCCATATTTGTAATAGTAGGCGATGAAGCGTTTGCTCTTGACAAACATTTAATGAGACCATTTCCAGGTAACAATTTAACCAGAGAAAAACGCACATTTAACTATCGTCTCAGCAGGGCACGAAGGTGTGTAGAATGTACATTTGGTGTTTTGTGTAATAAATGGAGAATCCTACATACTCCAATTTTGACTTCTCCTGATTTTGCAACTCATATTGTAAAAGCAGTTTGCGTACTTCACAACTTCGTCAGAAAACGTGATGGATACAACTTTAGGGATCAATTATTTGAACACAACTTAGAATCAATATCATCAGAATCGTCACATCAGAATATCACTAATGCCACTATTGTAAGGCAAAAGTTTACGGAATATTTCAACAATGAGGGGAGGGTAGCTTGGCAGGACCGCATTGTACATTGATTGCTTGTGATAAATAATAAAAGTATTTAATAAAATCAATAAACTTACTGGTTTCATTTTTCTTTTTGGCATTATAAGTACTCCAATCTTCGTAAAATCCTTCACCTATTTGTTCCCAAGCAATTTTTCTCATTGGTCGATCACTATAGCTTGCATCTCCATTATTCCATAGACACGGTCGCGACTCAACCGCGATAATTAATTTTTCTGAATCAAACATGGCGTACCTATGTTTTAATGACACAACAAATCACGTGCGTCATGCCCAGACAGAAGGGAAATGAACACTACGGGCGGACACGCGGAGCGCGGGCATTACTGCCTCCCCGCTGCTACCCGCCCCTGGATCTACGTCGGCAATCGAACTGAACTTCAGTCGCTTATAATGTGTTGCTATACAAAACATTGCCGCCGAATCGCTGCCGAACTTACGCCCGACCGAAGTTCGGCTGTACGCTATAACGCGACGTAATTTCGGCATGGTGTGGCGTCAGTCATTTAAAATACATTGCAGGCGTAGTCACGCCGAATTTCGGTCGCGTATTTTCGGCATAGTGTGTTTCGACACTAAAGGTTGTGTAACGTGCGTAGAATTAGGAGGCAGAAATGTGAACCTTATATTTTTTTCTTCACATAGGCGTATTATATTCACGCTTAAATGGCTAGAAAGGTTATCACCAATAACCACTTTGGGGCCTTGTAGCTTTTCAGCCCAAGGTATAACGATTGTCTGGAACCAATCTTCAAAAACAGTGGAATCGAACCAGCCGGATTTAGTTCGATTATATCTACTACCGTTTGGTCCATTTTGACACCATGACGTCCACAAATGCTCTGCTTTATAAACAGTATAAGTTGGCAAGAGTATTCCATCTGCTGCCGCTGCAAAC
This sequence comes from Sesia apiformis, assembly GCA_914767545.1. Lineage (NCBI taxonomy): Eukaryota > Metazoa > Arthropoda > Insecta > Lepidoptera > Sesiidae > Sesia > Sesia apiformis. The sequence continues at coordinate 14,222,275 of OU611965.1, read as the reverse complement.
ATAATCGATATACTACCCTTGGTGTGATTGAGAACTCTTTCAGGATATTTTATTTCGCGCTTAAAAATGCATTTTGACGATCCGGGATTATCTGAGAGATTTGTTTCATCGTAATTTAATATATTACTTGCAGGTATGTCTTTTAAGGTATCTTTTAGATTTGCGAAATAAATAGTAAATTCATCGACAGTTTTTGCAGCGCGAACTTTTTTGATATTTTATGCCGCTCGGGTTGTTAGTTTATCCTTATGGCGAGCCAGAAAATTACTTATCCACCATTTACCTGGCGGTTTGTTATTAAAAATGTGTTGTTTATTGTTTCCTTTCAAGTAATTAAATACAACAAAACTTAAATCTAATGGTGAGAGGGGAGCGCCAAAATCACCTGCTGCTATTAAAACATTTACTATCTGTTTTTCTTCAGAATAGGTAAGTCTTTGTTGGCCCCCTGGCTTTTTATTATGTTTATTTTTTACTTTATTTTCGATAGTTCGCCGTGGTATGTGGAATCGTTTTGAGGCTTCCAGGGACGAAATTTTTCTACTTTTGACTAGGTCTACGGCAACTTCTAACATTTCGGTAGAATAATTTTTGTATGTGGACCGATGTGTTAAACTGAAATCTTCCATGTTCTAAAATAATAAAAACAAATATATGAATTTTAGGTTTAATTGCGTTATATGAATAATAATTGTGTACGCGATCCGCGCATATTGCACTTTCAGTAAGGCACGGGCATAATTGGCAAAAAAAATTAAAATAGGTATGCCAAAGGAGACAAAGACGCATAACAAGTTAAAAGTACAAAGGTGCGATATGTTTTGGTATAGTTCGTCTAAGAAATTAAAGATTCTAAATTAACATGTTTCAGCTTCAACTTTACTTTTACATAAAGATTCGCAGAATAATCTAATGTATAAAAATAATAAAACTGATCTATTTATTTTAAAAAATGTGGCAGCCCTAACCTCTCACTAAATATGGCAAAGTTAACATCACGATCTGGTTTACACTGGATGTTGAATTTGCCAACACAAATTGCGAATTTCTTGTAGCTTGCAGCACTGCAAATCAATATGATTTAAATAAAAGAACCTTAGTTTAATGTAATATTAAAAATATACTTACGTAGACAAAGTTTATCCTAATTATTTTAATAAAAGTTTGGGAGCACTTGATTGTAGATCACTCACGCACGAAAAATTAACTGATAAAAATGACATCGAAATGACGTATAGGGTTTCCATAAATAATTTGGTGTTGTCATTTATAAATTCAATTTTGACATAAAGGCATCCATACCCTTAAAAAAACTATATTGAAGTCATTCTAAGGTGTTTTTTGTTATGGCAAAATTTAGTAGCCATTTGGCAAAGACAGCAGATTTTACGGTACTTAAAAAGTTCAGTTTAGTTAATTAAAACAAATAAAACTAGATGCATAATTCGTTTTTCTCGTTGCTCTTCTTTTACTGGCGTGCTCGTCAACAGCTCTCTGTGTTCTTCGCCTACGAGTGGTTTTATTAACTTCCATTTGGGGCGAAGGTCTGATGTCCATTGGGGTCATATGTGCTTCAGGTAACGGAATCAGCTCATCAGTTATGTTACTGATATTGTTTATTTCTGGAGTCAATGGGTTTTCAAAACGTTGCCCCAATTGTTCTTTGTCTGACACCTCTGTTGGAGTTTCGCAGACTTAATCATTATCAAAATGCTCGTTCAAAAGAGAGTATAGAGAAAGCATTTTCTGTCAATCTAGCAATATCATTTGCAGTTTGGCTTACATTTTTATCAGCCACACCCCTCTTCATAATATATATTTTTTCGATAGGTTTTTTTTTTTGACAAACAAAGGAAAAAATCCTCATAGGACACCTGGGAATGGAGGGCCCAGGTAGTGCCGGACTTCTACCGGCTAAAACCTTGATTTGCCATTTTTTTTTTTGATCGTGAGTTACGTCGAGTGGGTCGTGGAAGCGTTTTAGTCCCTGTCTGTGGTGTACCCTGTTACCCCCGTCAGGGTTTCCACAACCGCCTCGTCTCTGCCATGAATCGCCATTTTTAAGTTGTACTCGGTGATTTTGTCTTTGCTCGCGGAGACCGCCTCCCTGATAAATCTACCTATTGCGTCCTCGCTGCTGTCCGCATAGTATTCGCAGCTGATTGTGTGTCGCGACACCGCTACCACAGCGTGCGACACACTGTCATGCAACGAGATTTTCTCTGTTGCTGCGCGTAAGATTATCACCGTGCCGTACGTCAGTCCCTGTGCCTCGTGTATGGTTAGGGTACGCGATCCTGCGCCCGTCCCGTATCCCAGGCTGATTAGGGATTCCTTTTCTACCTGGGTATAAACCAGGTAAAGGGTGTTCGGGAGGCACTTCGAGATTCGCGCTCCTGAGTACGTTTTCAGCTTTAGGGAACGTATCTGGGATTTCGCCAAGTATATGCCACTGTAAACCTCTCTAATGGCATATGCTACATCCATTGGGCACCTGTGTGTGCACCGCAGTTCGCGGCTGATGTTCGCCACTAGTCCCGGTCCGGGGTACCGCAGGGTGAACAGGTTTTCCCTTTCGATGTACGGGAGCTGATTTATGTCGCCTATAAGAAGCATCTCCCTCGCTCCGGTTATCCTTGCCGCCATAACAATGGCCCCGAAGTGGTTCATGGGGGCTTCGTCTACTATTAGCCGGCTGCAGTTCCTTTTTCTCCGGCTCTCTTAGACCATTCACCAGAATTGAGGCCAATGATCGCACTTTGGCTTTTGCTTCGGATCCCATGCGGTTTGCCAGTTTTTCCCTTAGGTCACTCGCCGCCTCAGTGGTGGTCGTGACTATCACGTCCTTCCCACTGTCGAATTTGCTCATCGCCCAAGTCGTTTTCCCGCACCCAGGGACTCCATTGACCTAAGTTATTTTAGGTACCTCCCAGAGTTTGAAGGTTCCGCTGCCCGCGTTGGTCCCTGTCATGGCTTCTGCCCTTTCCAGTATCCTGTCGTGCAGCATCACCCTCGTACACCGGGCTGTTACCACTACGGGGTCATTAGGAGGGGTTCTAAACTTGACCCGGTCAGTCCGCTTTGTCTCATCCTCGTCCAGAGGCACGAAACCACCAGTCGCACTGTATGCCACCATATGCCGACTCATGGCTTTCCCTTTGATGACCAGGGATGTGTCGTTATTGTAAATGGTGGCGTCTGATTTCTCGAGATTTTCTTTTAGGAGCTCTTCGCTTCCAAGGTGGAAGAACTGCAAGATTTCCTTGCATGTTTTTGTATTGACTTCTCTTGTTGCCTTTGTGACAGCCAAGAACTCGAGATATGCATTGACTATGTGGTCCAGCGGCCCCGTTATTTGTTTGAGTTTCGGCGGACTGACTTGTCCCATGTCGGCTTTTGTGCGGGGTTTATGGGATCTTTCCGTTTGCCCCTTTTTAGGTTGTCCTTCAGGTTTTCCGGCAGTGGACAGTTGATTTATCTTTTGAGCCTTTTCTTTGTTCAGTCCGGGTATCAGCCCACCAACATAGCGTCCACACTTATTTTGCGCGGCGTGACTAAGGCCTCGCCGCACATGTCCCCGAGACTGGCGAGCACTGTGCACGCCTGAGCAAACTGTGTCTCTCCAGCGCCTCCTTCGAATAACGCTATGGTTTTGTTGCGTGTTCTTACTAGTCGACAGCGCTGGTTTGCTACCTGTGTCTCAGTTAGGGCGTTGTAAACTTTCCGTTTCATACAGATTTTGTTCGTGCTGCCGTTTATTAGGGCTGCAAGACCTGGTGAGATTGTCACATTAGTTTTTGCCATGGCGCTGCAGAAGCCTATCCCGAGTTTTTCGCTGTTACAGTCCATGAATAGGGCCACCCCACGAGTTTTTATACCTGGTTCGCCTCGCTCTCCATACGATAGTAAGTTTTGTTCGATGGTGTGATGAGGAGCAATTGGTGTCACTGTGGCTGTTCCTGGGGTTTGGACCGCTTCGGTGACGTGGACTGTTCGATTGCTGGCCAGGAGATTTTGGTCACAGGTGGTATTCCTCTTGGCGGCGATGTGGAAAACAGTTTCCTCGTATTTGAGGAAATGCGGTCGTTTTTTATCGTTTTCTAGGATGTTCGGCAGTTCCGTTTTAACCATCGATTGGTCTATTTGGTTTTCTAGGTCCATTCTTGCTGCCAGAAAACGGGGACAGTCCAGTATCACATGCCACACGGACTCACTAACATTGGGGTCACACTCGCAACCGGGGCTGTCTTTCAACTTAAACCGGTGCAAGTACTCTGCTATTCCTCCATGTCCAATCAGTACCTGCACTTGAACGGGCGTCAGTTTTGATGTCCTCACTATACGATATGCTTTGTGTATATCGGGGAGGAACACCTTGGTGACTGACCCAGCTGGAGGTATTATATCTGTCCTGCCATTTTCGGACTGATTCCTCGCGGATCTTTCGTTTGACGTAGGACAGGGGAATTTTGTCGTAGTCCGGGGCTGCATCCGAACTAAGTGCCGCTCTCTTTTCGAGTTCGTCGGCTTTTTCGTTCCCGACGGTTCCTGTGTGTGCTTTTAGCCAGAAGAGGCGAACATCTCTCCCCTCCGCCCTTATCTCCTTCACGCCTTCTTTGATGGCTTTGGACAGTGGTGTTTGTTTTGTAGTAGAAGTAGAATGAGGGGCTGGAGAGAACCGAGAAATGAAATTCGCTAGAACGTTTAAAAGCGTGTATATGTCAACGATGCACACAGAATAAGGCGAGCAAAAAGGTAGTTTACTTATTTTAAAAAACACAAAAGAATGACGAGCCAGGCCCAGTGTTGCCACTCTTACAAACATTAATATTAATTTTTATGTTGGAATCCAACAAGTGGGTATGTGGCTCTAGGGTTTTGCAGCAGATCGAGCGAGGACCGTGAGTCACTCAGTATGTTGACTGCTGATTCTCCGCTAGATTTTGCCATTTGAACTGCCCTGTGAAGTGCGTAAAGTTCTGACTGGAAGACAGTGCAGGAGGGGTCCAAACTGAATGTAGAGTAGCTTGTCTCCTTACCCTTCTCCCACCATGTTAAGGCAGCTCCTACTTTTCCCTCTATTTTGCTGCCGTCCGTGTATATGTGAGGTCCGGTGACACAGTGGACGTCTAGGCTATCGGAGTCTGTGTTCTCTAGGAGCTCGTACTCCGTTGTCGTGAGTGTTGAGGGGTGTGGCTGATCCATGTAGTGCACCCTTTGTTCGAGCTCCTTTCCCGGTGGTAGGTAGTCCGCCGAGATGCGTCTCTTCACCTTGTAAAGGCTGGCGGCTTCTTGGACTCTCAGATCAAGCGGGAGCAGGCCGGATAGTACATTAGCCGAGACGAGCGAGACCGTGCGGTACGCCCTACAAACCTTCTGCGCAAAACCCCGCTGCAGAGCGTTTAACTGATCTTTGATCATCTGAAGCTCCGCCGCCGGGGACCATGCGCTCGAGGCGTACAGCACGATGGGCTCGATCACAGCGACGTATATGGTTCTCGTTATCTCTCCATTAAGACCCCATGTCACCCTCGCAGCACACGCTAGTTGTTTATATAAATCTGCCGCTTTCTTGCATGTTGCGGCCACGTGTGATTTGAAGGTGAGCTTCTGGTCGATTATAAGGCCCAGGAGTTTTATCTCATTAATAACTAGAGTCAGCCTCTTGCCGGACATGTTGAGTTCGGGGAGGTCGTACTTAAGCTTCTTTGTCAGGATCATTGCGTTGGTCTTATTCGCAGCAAAGTTTAGCTTGTTTCGAGTTCCCCATTTCACCACTTTTCTTAAAGCGGCATTGGCTGACTGCTCCAAGGCGCCGACCTGCTGGTCGGAGAAAACGAGAACCACGTCGTCGGCGAACGCCTGGCAATGGACTCCTTCTCCAGTAAGTCCGTGCAGCAGCGAGTCCAGGATAACGTTCCAAAAGGTCGGTCCTCCGATGGAACCTTGGACACAGCCCTTTGTTGTTTCCCTCTCGTAAGCTGCTCTGGCGTAGTTGACCTTGATCTTGCGGTCACTCAGATACGAGCCTACCAACTTATACAAGGTGGGCCAAAAGAAGTCATCCGATGTTGTTTGGCTCTCATTTTTTTTCTAAATGAAAAACTTCGATTCTGTTTTTTGATTATGTTTATTTGAACCTTTAGAATTTTATTGGTCAAGTCGAGAAGATGATATCGGCCAAATGGGCGCCGTCACAATTGATTGCCATATGGGCTCGTTTTATGGCATTTTTCATCACTTCGGCGAGAACTTCGGGCGACAGATTCTCGCACTCGTGTCGAATGTTGTCCTTGAGGGCTTCCAGGGTCTCGGGCTTGTTCACGTAAACACGGGACTTCAAAAAACCCCACAAAAAAAAATCTGGAACGGTTAAATCGGGCGATCTTGCGGGCCAGTGCAAATCGCCAAAACGAGAGATGAGGCGACCCGGGAACGCCGCCTTCACAGTATCCATTGTGGTTCGCGCAGTGTGTGCCGTTGCTCCGTCCTGTTGGAACCACATGTCCTCCAGTCCTAATTCGTCCAATTGCGGCAGAAAAAACTCGGTTAACATGGCCCTATAGCGCGCACCGTCCACTGTTGTCGTTTGACCAGCGGCGTTCTTGAAAAAAAATGGCCCGATGACTCCTCCAGCGTGAACAGCGCACCATGCAGTCACTTTGAACGGGTGTAATGGCTCCTCGTGCATCACTCGTGGATTTTCGGTACCCCAGAAGCGATAGTTTTGCTTGTTCACGTACCCGCTGAGGTGGAAATGAGCCTCATCGCTCATTATGATTTTGGTCGAAAAATCGTCCACTTCGTCCTCGAGATTGAGGATGGCTTGGGCGTAGGTTACACGCGTTTGGCGGTTGACAGGCAGCAGCTGATGCACGGACTGGACTTTGTACGGGAACATACGCAGGTCTTTGACCAAAATTCGCCTTAGGGACGACCGGCTGATGGCTAATTGCGAGGCACGGCGTCTGGTCGATGTTTCCGGCGACAGCTCGACATCCTCGGCAACAGCGGCGATATTCTCTGCAGAACGGGCGCTCCGGGGCCGGCCACTCTTGGCAACGTCTCGTGTGGTCCCATACTCTTCAAGGTTGGTGGCCAAACGGAGCAGTGTTTGCGCAGTCGGTGTCGGACGACCGGGGAATCGGCGACGGAATTCGCGCTGCGCCAACACCACAGACGACTTGTTACGCAAAAAAATAGACACGATTATTCCGCGTTCTTGGGGAGTGTATCGCTCCATGGCTTGTTCACTTGTATTCTACATCTGTCTGGTCCACAAATGTCAAAACAGATTTGACATTGGCGGCCATTTGCAAAAATAAGAGCATCTTCCAATAGGGTGATTTCTTTTGGCCCACCTAGTACAAGTTTTTTGGGCATTTCTTTTTCATCAGTTGGTGTTTCAAGGCAGGCCACCATGCGTTGTCGAAAGCGCCCTCTATGTCCAAGGAGACTATGAGGACAATTTTTTTCGATTGGATTTCCTCTCGTATATGTTCCTCTCGTACTGATTTTGATTTAGAGAGGGAAGGATGTGCCACTGGAGTCGGCCCACTAAGAGCTTCTCAACGATCTTTCCGAGAACCGATAGGAGGCCAATTGGCCTGTAGGACTTCGGGTGGGTGTAGTCATCTTTTCCCGGTTTTCGGATTATGACTACGTGGGCCACCTTCCAGTGTTTAGGAAAGTATGCCAGCGATAAGCATTTATTAGCTATCGCTGTAAACACTGCCTTGTCACACAGGATCGCCCTGGTGCATATATCGGCGGTTAATCCATCCGGTCCGGGGGCTTTTTTTGGATTCAGTGTCCGCAACACCATGTCCAGCTCCTCCGGTGTGAAGGGTGGGTCGTCTTCTGACAATCCGTCGAGGTCGTTCAGAGTGCCTGGTTCGGTTCGTTTCCGGAGTAGCGTGTGAGCCGGTAGGTCAGTTTCTACAGAGTCATCAGGATAAAAAATTTTGGCAAGAAGTTCCGCCGATTGATCTGGGCTGAGGGTTTTGCCGTCGGCGTTCCTTAAGAGCGTGTCTTCTTGTCTTCTGGCTGTTCTTCTGATTACTCTGTATATTTCGTCCCACATACTCTCTCTCTCTTGTGTGGTGCAGAATTTTTTCCAACTCTCCGTTTGCGCATTTTCGGCTTTCAGGGCATATTCCTGTTTTGTCTGGATGTATTCATCTATGACATATTGTCTTCGGGTGGGGGCCGCGTTTTTGATCCTTCGTTTCTTTCTGAGAACCTCTTTCTTGAGGTTTTCAAGATCTTTGGACCACCACGGAGGTTTGGCTTTCCCCTTCCGTGAACCTATTTCCGGAATGCTTTGATCGCATGATTCCTGGATGATATTAGTATAGGTTGTGACAATTGACCCCAAATCTGCAGGGCTTTTAGCTTCCTTGATGGTTTTAGGGGTGAGATTATGCTCTGTTAGGGAGGTTCTGAGGTGTTTTGTGAAGTCCGACCATTTTGCCTTTTTTGTGTCATATCTGCGCGTGGTTATGGATCGTAGAGGTTCTAGTGTCCTTTCCAGACGCAGAGTAAAGGCAATAGCGTTATGGTCAGAGGTTGTGAGACTTCTGTTCACACTCCAGTTGTCTATGCTCCCTAGCAGTGGCAGACTGCAAGCTGTCACATACCAGTCGCGAGCGTTGCAGGTTCGCCTGGATGATGCGCAATTCCCCTTTATCTGGTTTGGGGGGGTGGGGGGGTGGAGCTTCCTTCCGCATGGTCGCCCTTAGCAGTAGGAGACGCGAGACCTTGCTATAGCATCCCATTTTATTCTCTCTTTACATTCCTCGCTAAAGGCGTTGTGTGCGAGGTCGGAGTCCTCTCTATGCATCTTTAGGCAATTTCTGCAGGTCGGAGACTTCCCGGTCGTCCTACCGGGACACTTCTCCCATAGATGGGCTTGTCTACAGTGGCTGCAGAGGTCCTCCTTTTCCTGGCAGATGGACTTCGTGTGACCGAATCCCAGACACCTGGTACACTGCACTAGGGGGGAGTGGTCAACCACCGATAGGGTTGAGGTCGCAGTGGTAAGGTGGCAAACGTACGACTTCATGGCCTTTCTCATTTAAAAGGTGATCTATGTGGTATACTGGCTCTCCTTTGTTTTTTTTTTATTAATTGAAACAACAGTGGTCTTGTCTAGTTGTCTTCGAAATATATTCCCTTTTGCTTCAGCCAACTTTGACTCTCTGATTTTATTGTGACTATTGTGGGAGCCTTATCTAAATATTTGGGTACAATGATATGATGCATTGTCCATTACAACGATTGAATTTGGTTCCAAATTAGTAATAATCTTTTCCTCCATTGTATAACATTTTGTGCATTCATGTTATCATGATAGTCTGACGATTTCGGTTTTGACTTAAATATAAGTAAACCATCTTTAACAAACCCTTTTTTGCCTCCAGCGTGAGCGATTATCCATCTTGCTCCGACACCATCAGATGCAAGATCGCCAGCTTCATAGTCCCCTTGCCAACACTTTGGAAGATGGTATGAAGCGTGAATACACGTCTCGTCGAGGTAAACGACTGGACAAGCCTGTTTTTTCGTAATCGAAGTATATACTTCGCTCTCCAAGCAGCAATGTCTGTTCGTTCCATCAGAACTTTTCGCTTTGACTGGCATTTCGCATATTTATATCCCAATAATTTTTATATCTTTCGCAAAGAAGTTAAAACTTAAAAGTTAAAATGCCGAACTTAAAATCTATGTCTCTTTTGAGCTCCAGCCATAGTTTATTTATTGTAGAAATTTCTTTTCTCACGACATAGAACTCGTGTATTTTGTGTCTTATGGCACAATAATCAAAATCGTCTAATTCAATTTCTTTTTTTTTGTGTCTCCTTTTTCCCGGAATAGTAATTTTAGAGTCAGAAGAAGTTGCTTCTTTGCCTTCGCTAGTAATTTTACTAAAAGTCCGCTCGGAAATGCCTGAAATAAACACAATTCCTTCAGTTATAAAATTTAATTGGTCACCTATTATTTAAGATTCCTTTAAAATTGTAATGAAAAGACTTGTGACCCACTAGTTGGTTTTAAAATAAATGTTTTTGGTACTCAATTAATATTATAATAAAAAATACTTGTTAGTGATTGATGTAAGATTATGATAGTTATATCTATTATTTATGATAGTTTTATATTTTGATTAAGACTGTTTATAAAGGGTGTCTCAGAATGTTTTTCGTTTTTAGATTTTAAATAAAAAACAACAATATCAATCAAAACTAGTTTTATTTATTGTTAAATTAAAGAGCAGTTCTTGAAGTTTATTTATGAAAAACAACCGTTTGCAAATGCGCACCATTCAGTTGTTCACACTCATTTAACCTGGAGCTAAAATTTTCAATCACTCGCTGGAGCATCGCTCTTGGAATAGAGTTGATTTCTTCAGTGATTCTTTGCTTCAAAACATTCAGGTTGGGTGGCAATGGATTGTAAACTTTACTTTTTAGGTAGCCCCATAGGAAAAAATCAGCAGGCGTTAAATCAGGGCTCCTCGGTGGCCAGTTGATGTCTCCTCGGCGACTTATCACTCTTCCAGGAAAAAAATCGTGAAGAGCAGCTAATGAGTCATTTGTAACATGAGAAGTGGCTCCATCTTGCTGGAAAAAGGTGTTGCGGTTGTAGCCATACTGGTTTTGCATTTCTGTAGCCAAAAAAGTCCGGATCATATGGCAATATCGATCAGAATTAACGGTCTGAGTTCGACCTCGGTCATCCTCAAAAAAATAAGGACCGATAATTCCTTGACTTGATATGGCAGCCCAAACAACAACTTTTGGCGAGTGCAAGGGCTTCTGATGCAGTTCTAGCGGATTCTCGGAAGCCCAGTATCTGCAATTTTGTTTATTCACGTGACCGTTGATGTGAAAATTCGATTCGTCGGAGAACCAGATGTTATTGAAACTCCTAAAACGGTTTTTCATTGTCCTGCAGAATTCGACTCGTTTTTCAGGATCATCAGGCTTCATTTCTTGAACAATAACAATTTTATAGGGGTGAAAATGTAAGTCTTTCGAAATAATGCGATGAACCGTAGATTTGTTCAAATTAAGAGAAGCTGCGCGCAATCTCAACGACTGTCGTGGGTCGTCCATAACAGACTGGCGAACGCGGTCGACGTTCATGCTCGTTCTTGATGTCCTTTTGCGCCCAGAAGATTTGTCCGGCATTGTATTCCCAGTCTCTTCAAACTTGCACACCCAATGTTTAATTAAATTGGCACTTGGCACATGTCTTATGCTTGTTAAATTAAAATGTGTCCTGTAGAGACGACGAACAATAGTGTAGGAATCGTTGTTTTTATAAAACGCTCGCACGCGAAATGCGCGCTGCGGTCCCGTGAAACGATTCATGGCTACTAAACTTAGCAAGCCGGCCAAGCATTTGAGAGCACTCCCCTCCCCCTGCTACCTGCTGTTGGCGCGTATTGGTCAATTCAAAAACGAAAAATAATCTGAGACACCCTTTACAATGATTTAAGATATTATATTAGTGATACACATGCTCCAAATGTATTGTGTACAGTTATAATAAAAATAATATCTAGGAAACATTTAATAATAAAAAATGTGAACACAATATAAAAGTAATGAAAAGAATTATTGTCTTGCTGAGTTACCTGAAAATATAAAAAGAGATAATTAAAGTTTTGTTTCAATTTTTATTACATAATTGCTGTCACTATATCTGACCTATTCCTCTCCAGCACCTGTACTAAATCGTTCCTAACTATGCGGCCCCTCTGTAATGCTGAGGTGGTTTCAGAGTCACCGAAAGTTTGTCTGTTCTGTTCGGCTAAGGTGTCCTCTTCAGTGAGCCCTGGAGCCTCCAATCCAGCTCGAATACACATGTTGTGTAAAACACAGCAGGCAACAGTGATCTTGCCTGCTGTTTGCGGGCAATAATGAAGCTCTCTTGCGGCTAGCAGACATCTCCAGCGACCGTCCCTTTAAAATTCCAAATGTGTTCTCTATAGTGGAGCGAACACGTTTATGAATCTTATTATAACGTCTTTCTGGAGAGTCTTCATTGACGTTTTCTATGGGTTTCATCAAATACTCCCTTAAAGGATATCCCGAATCACCTGCCAAAAATAAAGCATTAAGATTTTACAATGAATTATATATTTAAAAAATACTTGTTATTTATTATACGTACTTTTAATATATGTAGTTACGGAAAAGGCTTGTTGGTGATTGATTTAAGATAAGATTATTTGTTAACATTAATTTAAATGTATAGTAAATTATTTACGTACTATTTGGACATAGTGAATGGAAATGTTTCCGGTTAAAAAACTGCTCCTCTTTCTCGTTGGATCTCTTACTATTGCAATGCGGGTGCAATCAATGCACCCAATTACTCTCGGAAAACCAAAATAGTCAAAAAAAAAAACCTGTAAATACAAATTCATTTTTAATAATGTCAAACTAATATCAATACATAGAGATTAAATATAAGATTTTTGCTTATGGCGTTTACTTACTTCCTCTTAATGATGTTCCGTTCATTAAGATTTTGAGGAAATTTTATGTACTCCGATAGAATGTTAGGTGCATTCAACACACTCGTCACCTCCAGCAAGCATCGGGAGACGGTCTGTTGAGCCAGAGGAGCGTCAGCATTTAGTCCAACGGCTCCTTGGTAATTGCCCCTTGCATTGTGTATCTGATAAGTAGTAGTTAAGTAAAATATCACTCATTTAAAATAATAATTTTAAATAGTATAAAATTTTAAATGGATTATCATGATTGTGTATAGAATAGTTATACGATACCTTCGTTGTTGGATCAATTACTCGAACATTCCTTTTTGGTCGTAACAACACTAACAACGGGACAATTTTTTGGCACAGTTCTTCAAATAGCCCCCGACTGAGTCTGTAGTTTGCTATAAACTCAAGGTCGGGAACTAAGTTGAGGTTGAAGTTCTTTCGGAGGTGCCATCTGCGTCTCCTGCACGCCAATCTCTCCTCCTCGAGAGCATACTCAATTAAAAAAATCTTGCTGCCATTGCACTGAATTGATTAAATTATATTAAATGTTATAAATACACACATTTCATACAAAAAGTATACATTTCATACAAAAAAATACACTTACGAAAATTAAAAGGTAACTTTCTTGTTGTCGTGAAATTTGACGTATAAGCCCGAAGTATCTGCTGTTAAAATCAATATTCATCATTCATTCATTCTTTTCGTTCCCAAATTATTCGGGGGTCGTGCCCGATATATCGAGATTCTAACGAAGGAAAGTCAGAGTAGGGTTATGGCACTTCCTACGTTTGAACTTTGTTTGGGCTCGAAGTTTCGGTGTTGTAAAATGAGAGTAGACCTCCTGGCTCATATCAGGATGACGCATTTTAAACCCAACGTACCAATCTCCCACAGTTCCATTTTTAAATGGGTGTGGAATGTGATTTTTTTTCTGCGTACTGATGATACACACAAGTTCCAAAAAATCTTTTTTAGTAAGTCCAAAGAACGAACTATCCATGTGGAACACATATTCGATAAATTCAGTTTCTTGACTGGCGGTAAAACAGTAGTATACCTCCCAAGTTTCTTTTTTGGACATCCTTTCTTAATATGCCGCTGTAATGTAGACAAGTTGATACCGTATGTCTTGGCTGCACCATTAACGGAAGTTTTGCTAGCTTCTTCCATAAGCAAGCTTTATGACTTCTTCATCCCACGATGCGTTTGAAGATCTTCTTTTATATTTGTTAATGATCTACAAAAAATAAAAGTAATTAGAAAACTTCAAACAGTCATCATCATGGGCACCTACGAAACTGTATAATAGAGTAGGGGCAAAACGGGTCCCGCTTTACTCCTACCCATTTTGCCCAAAACCACGTTTTTATTTTAAACCGTCCTAACCTCAAAATAAAAACACAGGCACAAGTTTGTGAAGATAACAAGCACATTACATGCGAAATAATAACACAAAACTTGTGGTTGCACATCACACAACATTTTCGAATAGTCATAACTATTGTACTTCAATATTTTTTAATGGAAATAGCAAAAAAAAAATGATTTTGTCTTACCTTGAAACTGCCTGCGCCAGAGAAGCGAGCCGCCTGCCTGTCATTGGTTGATTGTGAGCCGGCACGTTGCATTCACACAATTTTACTAGCATTGTAATGCACACAGGCTTACACGTTTTAGGCGGGATACCCCATTTAGACTTACCCTATTTATTTACACAATTTCCTGAGAAAGCAAAATATGTCTTCGCGTCTTTACTGCCCACCGGGTACTTTTGACAATAAAATCCCTTAACTCATTAACACGTTCCCAGCGGCACTGATTTATCTGTACTTTCCATTACTGCGTTACGAGACGTTTGAAACCTCGTTCTGAACCAGAGGTTGTAGCGGCACGAGGCTTAGTAAACCCCACCGCCCACAGGAGACAAAAATCCTTTTTTTGGCGCCAAATAAGGCGAATTGTACGGTTTTTGTCGCGATTATTATTATCAATGAGTTGATTAACCTAAATCTGCCGCCGCCTGTGGGCAGATTATTTAGTTCAGATTCTATAGGTAAAATAAAATGTGGGGTCTTATGTACCCCATACCGCACTGAAAAAGGGCAGTTTTTCATATTGTTTAGTGATGGGAAAAAAAAATATCGATTTTATTTAATTGTACTTATGGATGCTTTTTATTAAAACAGGTCAAACAATAATATTTTTTGCAACCGATACATTCTGTGAGAATTTTCTTTGCTTTTTTGTCAGCCTCACGACTTGATAAGAAGGTGCGAAGCTTTTTGTAGCATCCTACACATCTCCTCTTCTTTGATCCTTTTTCGAGATGATGTGGATTGTTTGGAGTGGGTTCTGAAATTAAAAAAACTGATTGTGTATTTTTGAAGCGGGTTGATTAGGTGTAGCGATTTATTGGAGCAGTTCTATACCTAAGTATGGGATCGTTACGGCCGGTGTGTGTTTTGCTTTTAACGTTTGACAGGCTTCAGTCGGGTGACAGTACGCTGACGTCGACTATGTCTATTTGGACTCGCTGCTTTGGCTATAACCTCATGCGCATTGACCAAAGCGTCGGGTTCAAATATACATGTGATGACGTCAGCGGAGCTGTCGCCTGACTGAAGCCCGTCAAAAGTACCGCGTCAATTAATACACATCCTCCGTGCCGCTCTCATACCTAAGGAACTGCCGCAGTTAATCGCTATACCTGTAGTTCAAAAGCCTTATTAATAAAGGACTTATTTGTGTAAATGCATGATAATTAGTTACAAAACTTTATATATAATGATCAGTTATTTTAATTGTGAAAATTATTTAATTTAATTTAATTATTTAATGATCAGTTGCATAATTCATTCAATAAACAAACAGACTAATTGATCATCATCAGCCTATTTAAAAAAGTCACTCAACAAATCACATTCACATTTCCATTAACGATATAACGAGTAGTTACGATGTCTGAAAATTACCTGTATCGATATCCAAGTCGTTCTTTGTAAAAGCTTCAATAAGTTGTTCTACAAATTGTCTTTTTGGCAATTTATTTGCATCATCATTAATTGAGTTATACACAATCCAGGCATTAATAAGGGCTGTACCAAATATTAGCTCCATTATTACCTTCCTCCACCACTTAATTCCTTTCTTTAATGTTGTATAATAAGAAGACATTTGGTCACTATAGTCAATTCCTTTTTTTGTTTCATTGTACATTATAACACATCCTGGTTTTTTAATGCATTCGTTAGTGCCTCTTCTTTTTTCCAGTATCTATTAGTTTGTCGTCGTGATCTTTGCACGTAGTTAACATTAAAACATTTCTTTTATCTACCCATTTCAATACTTTTACGCCCTTTTTGTTCATTTTTCCAATAATCTGGCCCTTCTTTATATTCGCATTAACAACTTTCTTTGGCAAATATTTTCTTCGTACGTTTAAAGTTCCACATACAAAAGTTTTTTGTGATAGGAGTTTTTCTGCTAGAGTCACCGAAGTATAGAAATTATCTACTATCACGATTCTTCCCTGTTCAATTAAATTGTTCATCAATCTTAATACTACTTTTTGACTGTGATCAACTTCTTTCTTCTGATCTTTTTTACCTGTGTAAATCTCTATCTGGTAGGTATAACCTTCAGGGGTGCAAAGCTTGTACAGCTTAACACCATATCGGTGAGATTTGTTTTTTATATATTGACGGAAGTCTAATCGTCCTCTCCAGGGTATCATTGTCTCATCAATTACTACGTATTTGCCGGGGTTTAATATGTTCTGAAAATTGTCAGTTATCATAGAAAGCATATCTCCGATTTTATATAGTTTGTCAGTTTTATCATCATTTGAGACATGCCAGCATTTTAATAAGAGTAAAAATTTGTCTCTTGTCATTGCTGAACTTATAAATTCGTTTCTGTATAAATTGTTTTTGCTCCAATACAAATTTATAAGAGGAACTTTACACAAACCCATTGCCATCACAACTGCCAGAAATGTTTTCATTTCCTGAAAATTAGTATCAGTCCACTGTTTCATACGTGATTTACGTTTCATATTTAGTTGGTTTGTTCGTAAATAGTTTCGTGCATAATTGTTTGTCTCAGACACCATTTTATTGATCATCTCTTCTGTTACAAATAATTTATATACATCTTCAGGTGATTTTACAAACGGCGGTATATTGTAGGTATTTTCACCAACAAATTCATCAAAATTTACGGGACTTTCTGATATGTCTTTCCACTCGTCATCATCGTTCTTGTTAATTTGGCGGCTGGGTAATGCCTCTTCTTCGTCTAAAGTTTCGTTTTCTGTATTTTCATTTTCATCTGAAGATAATTCCTGTTCTGTTCCTATGCAACCCTCTAATGAATTAATATCAGATTCTTCCAAATCGCTTGAATCATCATCATCATCCCCGCTGTCACTAAAATTTTGGAAATTATTACAATTATTTGCATCAGGTGATTTTAGAATATCCGGTAAATCAGGTATGGGCAATCTTTGACATGTTGAGGGCCAAACTTTAGCGTGCAAATACGGTCGCGGGCCGCGTTTAAAAGTACTTAGTGCATTTTAAAGTAGTGATAATATTTTTTGCGATAGATATTAGACATGAAATAATACGACAATGTTATTATAGTACAATTTATTAAAATAACAAAATGAAATTTAAAAAGATGGTACATTATAATTAAATCGTTAAATTTGCAATTGTTACAAACTACGAAAGTTAAATACACCGAAATCAATGAGACACTTGAGCTTGAATTTGGGAAACTAATCCATCGATATTTGGATTAATTCCACTGATACAAAGACGTAAGGAATTTTCCAAATTATCGTCAGTCAGTCTTGTACGATGTGTTGATTTATTAACTTTCATCAATGAAAAGAACTGTTCGCATTTATAAGTACTGCCAAACACACAAATCAATCTTCTTGCGAATTTTCTAAGCTGCGTAAAATTGTCTTTTTCTAGGTATTTTTTGTAGAAATCGCACAACTCTACGTCTTCAAATTTGGATTTTAGGAGTGAGTTTTATTGAATCTCGATCAACTCCATTTGTAAGTGTATTGGAACATTTTGTACATTATATTTTGTAGGAGTAGCAAATAAACTGAAACAGTCTTCCATGTTTTTGAAGTCGCTAAATCTGTTCGAAAATTGTTCCGACAGTAACTTGAGTTCTTCAGCATATTGAGCATAAGCAATATTTTCATACGCAGAGAGCGTGTTGAAATGCTAACTGTTACCAGACAGCATCTGTGACTCCCACAAGCGTAGTTTGATCTGAAACGCTTTCAAATGGCTGTACAAATCATTTACTAACTGTCCTTGTTTTTGAAGTTTCAAATTTAAATCATTCAAATAGCCTGTAAGATCGACCAGAAATGCTAAGTCACATATCCATTTTGGGTCACTTAATTCAGATAGTGGTTTATCTTTTATTTTCATAAAGTCTGCTATCTCATTTCTAAGCTCGTAAAACCGTTTCAACATTTTTCTTTTGCTCAGCCATCTGACTTCACAATAATATGTTACGTCGTTATATTCAGCTGATATTTCATCCAAAAACGCCTTGAACTGACGATGGTTAAGCCCTCGGGATCGAATAAAGTTGATGGTTTTTACTACCACATTCATAACATTCTGGAGTCGAATGGACTTAGAACACAAGTTCTGTTGGTGGATAATGCAATGAAGGACTATCAAATCATCTTTTTGCACATTTAATTCTGTTGCTTTTTCATTCAAAATTCCGATGAAACCTTTACGTAAGCCGACCATAGAAGGTGCACCATCAGTGCATACTCCAATTAATTTTGACCATGGCAAGCCAAAACTTGTGAATACCTTTTGAACTTCAATAAAAATATCCTTTCCAGTAGTGGTTTCTTTTAGCGGCTGTAAAGCAAGCAATTCTTCAGTAACAGTGAACTCCTTATCAACACCTCGAATAAATATAGCCAGTTGAGCTGTGTCAGACAAATCGGTGCTCTCGTCTAATGCTATGGAAAATGATTCAAAACCAGCCATACGGTCAGTCAATGTTGTTTTTATATCATTTCTATACGTCGAACAACAGTTCGTCTTGACAAACTAATTTTTTCATATTCATTTTTCTTTTCAGGACACAAAATACGGTAAACTTCTAACATACACTCCTTGATAAATTCTCCTTCGGCAAATGGTTTTAATGCCTTTGCCAATTTTGAGCTAACTATAAAACTAGCTTTCACAACATTATCAAGTTGTGTTCTTTGTTTATGAAACATTTGTTGCTGTTTTTCCAAATTTGCGGTAAGCTTCTGGATTTTGTCTGTTCTTAATTGTCCTGTCAGTGAGTGCAGCGTAGCATGCTTAGTTGAGTAATGCCTCTTTATATTGAATTCTTTCATTACTGAAATGGATTCATTACACAGCAAACAAATAGGCTTACCATTGTGCAAGATAAAAAAGAATTCTTCAGTCCATTTTTCTTGAAACTGGCGACACTCTGTATCTACTTTTCGTTTCTTTCCACCAGACATCATTTTTGTTTACTTTTCGTTCAATAAACTTAATAACAAACTATAGTTAGTAACCACTCAAGATGCACACAAAGTCACAAAGCAAGTTGACGGCTCGAGCAGTTCGCTAGGATATCGCTTGTCCAAGTTATCACCTCGGTAGCTCAAATAGAACTGAACTAACGTTCGGGCCATCCACCCGCTTATATAGGCAAAATGAAGGAATAATCTGGAATAAACTAGTTTAGAATAATTGAGAAGCAATAAATCTTTTGATGTGTCGCCCGTGAGGCGGCAAACCTCAAAGAATTTGATCGAGCAAGCCGAGTGGCGGCGATTATCAAAGAGTGAGGCGGCAAACATCAAAGGATTTGATGTTTGCCGCCTCACTGTCACTCCCGTGAGTATAAGTACCTAATGTAATATTTTTTTAATTGGGTTTTTTCAAAATGTCTCGCGGGCCGGATCATATCTTACAGCGGGCCGGATCCGGCCCGCGGGCTGGTTGTTGCCCATATATGCGTTAAATTATCACGAGTTCTGTTTTCAATTATTGTGTAGCGTATGGCAATTATAATCTGCATGTTTCCGATAATGCAAAAATAATATATATTTGGTACAAACGGACATGCAGATTATTATTGTATATAGTTAAGCTGCGCACGGCAGCGATGCGCGATCGCTGATAAGAGCGAGCAGTCGAACCCGCCGCTCGGTAATGTAAACACAAGACTACCTGTCAAGAAAAAGTTAAAATTTTGAGTGTCGTTTTTGTTCCACTAAACTGGTGACCCCAAATCAGGACACGCCATGAGCGAAAAAGGGAGAACAGATTACGCAGGCAGCTGTGATGCGGACAAAGCCATGATCTCATCGAGTGACTTATGTCGGGTCGGCGTGCGCGTACCACCCTTCTACCCTCAAAGACCAGCGTTGTGGTTCGCTCAGCTGGAAAGCCAATTCATTCTGGCCAATATCACCTTGGACATTACAAAGTTTCATCATACGATGAGCAACCTCGACCCCATCTACGCAGCCGAAGTAGAGGATATAATTACTGACACTACCGTCGTCAACAAATATGAGAGGCTGAAGACGGAGTTGGTGAAGCGACTGTCTGCATCGCGGGAGAAGAAGGTGATGCAGTTGCTGACTCGCGAGGAACTAGGAGACAGAACACCTTCCCAATTCCTTAGGCATCTAAAACAGCTGGCAGGACCTGATGTTCCAGAGGAATTCATGAGGACGATTTGGATCAGTCGCCTCCATAGCAGCACCCAGTCCATCATTGCATCGCAGGCCAAAGCTCCACTGGCAGAAGTGGCTGAGTTGGCGGATAAGATTCATGACGTCGTATCACCTAGTCCGCATGTAGCTGTAGCTTCGTCATCGAGGACAACGCATGAATCTCCAGACTCCATGCACACCCAAATCGCGGAGCTTACCAGGCAAGTACAGGTCCTACAACTCAAAATGGACAGGATGTCACGCGTAAGACGCCAGACAGATGCCAGCAGCCGTAGCCGTGGACGCTCATCATCTGGAAGGTCCCCGTCCAGGTACAAAAAATTCCCTAGGTGTTGGTACCATTACAAGTTTGGGCCAAAGGCCAACAAGTGCACCAAACCGTGCGATTACGCTGCGGGAAACCGGTAGGGCAGTCGATTATGGCGACCGGCGACTACCCAGGTACGGGTCGCTTGTTCGTGACGGACCAAAGAACAAAAGTGCAGTTTTTAGTGGACACGGGTAGTGATGTGTGCGTGTTTCCCAGACATTCCCTTAAGCAACAACGGTTTAAAACCAATTTCGAACTGTGTGCGGCGAATGGGACAATAATTAACACTTACGGGTACACACATTTATTGTTAGATATAGGCCTGCGCCGTGACTTTGCCTGGCGATTTATCGTCGCCGATGTAACTAAGGCAATCATAGGCGTAGATTTTTTATCTTATTATAATTTAATTGTAGATGTACGTAATAAGCGCTTAATTGACAATAATACAACCCTATCAACCACGGGTTGGTTTGTTCGATCTCTTAATGGTGTTCCTTCGGTGAAGGTAGTATCAGGAAATACTATGTACCACGATATACTCGCACAGTTTCCAGAAATAACTAAACCGTCCGGAGTACACAATACACCTACACACAATACTCAACACCACATACACACAACTTCTGGCCCACCGGTATCTTGTAGCCCTCGCAGGCTAGCGCCTGATAAATTAAGAATAGCACGAGCTGAGTTCCAAGCCATGTTACAAAACGGTACTTGCCGTCCCTCCCGTTCACCTTGGACATCACCTCTCCACCTCGCACCCAAAAAAGATAACGGGTGGCGACCTTGTGGTGATTACCGAATGTTGAACGCACGTACCATCCCTGACAAGTACCCCATTAGACACATACAGGACTTTGCTCACAGTATTTCAGGTTGCAGCGTCTTCTCTACAATTGACTTAGTTAAGGCGTACAATCAGATCCCCGTTTATCCAGAGGATATCCCGAAGACAGCCATCACAACGCCGTTCGGGCTTTACGAGTTCCCTTATATGACCTTCGGGCTACGTAATGCCGGACAGACATTTCAACGATTTGTCGATGAAATGCTCCAGGGACTGGATTTTACATACTGTTATTTAGACGATTTTTTAATATTTTCTAAAGACCCTGACACTCATAAACAGCATTTACAGCAGGTTTTTTCAAGGCTAAAAGAATACGGCATGGTAGTCAATACTTCTAAATGTGTGTTTGGCGTCTCTCAAGTTACATTTCTTGGCTATACGATCTCGTCTGAAGGAACCAAGCCATTATCGTCTAAAGTGGACGCCGTTAAGAATTTTCCAACCCCAAAGACTGTACGAGAGCTGCGTAGATTTTTGGGTATGGTGAACTATTACCGAAGGTTCATCTCAGAAGCCGCAATACTCCAAGCACCCCTTAACGATTTGCTTACTGGCTCAGTTAAAGGTTCGCTCCCGGTCAATTTCACGGACAAGGAACAAAAGGCCTTTCAAGATTGCAAGAAGAACCTTTGTCAGGCGGCCATGCTAGCGCATCCTGAATGCAACGCAAAACTCGCGTTGGTCACCGATGCATCAGACAAAGCGATTGGCGCTATTTTACAGCAGCGAATAGGTAAAGATTGGCAGCCACTGGCATTCTTTTCGCGTAAGCTGAGCCCGGCACAGCAGAAATACTCAGCTTACGACCGGGAACTATTGGCTATATACGAGAGTATAAAGTACTTTCGCCATATGGTAGAGGCTAGGCATTTCATCATTTACACAGACCTCAAACCTCTGACCTATGCATTTTCCACTAGAAAAGATACATGTTCACCAAGGCAATTTCGCCATTTCGATTTAATTTCGCAATTCAGCTCTGACATTAGGCACATTTCAGGAAAAGACAACGTGGTTGCAGACACCTTATCACGAGTGGAGGAAATCACGCAGCCTATCAATCTAGAACAGTTAGCCTTGCGTCAACAAACAGACTGCGAACTTAAAGAGTTGCTTGCGGGTAATTGTTCGCTCCAATTTAGAAAGGTTGAATTGCCCGGTACTCGCGTCGAATTGTTTTGTGACGAAAGCAGTGACGGTTTGAGACCTTTTGTAGTGAAAGATATGCGCCACCAGGTATTTGACAGCCTGCATTCACTTAGCCACCCAGGAGCCAACGCTTCAGCCAGACTTGTTGCTGAGCGATACATATGGTCTGGAGTGCGAAAAGACTGTAGAGAGTGGTCACGTTCATGCCTCGCGTGTCAGCGGTCAAAGGTCACACGACACATCCATTCACCGCTAGGTAACTTTAAATTGCCACGAACCAGATTTTCGTTCATACATATAGACCTGATCGGCCCACTGCCGATATCTGAAGGCTATCGCTACTGTCTCACAGCCATCGATCGCTTCACGCGATGGCCTGAGTCAATACCTCTGCCTGATATAACAGCCGAAACAGGCCACTGTTGAGTTGTTGTTGCCTTGTTGAGTGGCTGGATTTCTAGGTTCGGATGCCCCACTGACATCGTATCCGATAGAGGAAGGCAGTTCGAATCTGCACTATTTAAACATTTGTCGCAGCTCGCAGGTTTTCGGCAAAGACAGACAACAGCATATCACCCAGCTTGCAACGGATTGATTGAAAGGTTCCATCGTCAGTTAAAAGCTGCTATAGTCTGCCATGCAAACGAAAATTGGGTCGAATGTCTTCCCCTTGTTTTGCTAGGAATTCGTAGCGCTTTCAAAGAGGACCTATAAGCTTCAGCCGCTGAGCTCGTTTACGGACAACCATTACGTCTCCCAGGCGATTTTTTCCAATCAACACCCGATGAAACCGTTGATGTGACGGACTATCTGTCACGACTTCGCAAAGCCGTCCAGGTGTTACGTCCGTCGCCAGCATCCCACCACTCACAACATCGTCCTACATTTATCTTTAAAGATACGGAAACGGCCTCTCATGTCTTTCTCCGAGATGACACAACAGGCGGTTCCCTCAAACCAGCTTACACAGGACCTTATCAAGTAGCGGAGTGCAGTGACAAAGTTTTTAAACTTTTAATCAAGGGCAAAAAAGTCGCAGTATCGATAGACCGGCTCAAACCAGCCTACATATTGCCTACCACAAACACAACAACACACACTACACCTCCACATACAGACACTGATACTCCCGACCCTGACAGGAGCATTATCAGGACTCGTTCAGGCCGTAAAGTACGGTTCCCTGATTACTATCGCCCTTAAAAGGCTGGAGGGGGGTGATGTAGCGTATGGCAATTATAATCTGCATGTTTCCGATAATGCAAAAATAATATATATTTGGTACAAACGGACATGCAGATTATTATTGTATATAGTTAAGCTGCGCACGCCAGCGATGCGCGATCGCTGATAAGAGCGAGCAGTCGAACCCGCCGCTCGGTAATGTAAACACAAGACTACCTGTCAAGAAAAGTTAAAATTTTGAGTGTCGTTTTTGTTCCACTAAAATTGTCTCGTTGTCGCTATTCAAATGTTCAATTCTATCATAGTCAATTGAATCAGGCAATTTCAGTACAGTTGACAATTTATTACCCCTGTTTTGTTTTTTTCGATCAATATCCTTCGAAACATCCTCAACAATCACAGTAACCTCTATTTCTTTTTTTTCTTTACAATTGGACAAATTCGAGTCATTAGAAACTGCACATTCGGATGTAAAATTTTGACCTGATCTCTTTTGTTTCGGTGTTTGTTCATGTAGTAATTTCTTAATATTTTCCTCATTAAGAGATAAATCGCAATCTAGTAAATTGGAGCAAGAAATTTCTGATAAAGAACTAGTTCTGCTCTCCGAAATCAAATGAGGAAAGTCCAATGAAAGTGAACAAAAAGAGGACAGATTTTTGTTTTTTCTTATCTGTTGTCTTGGGGTGGTTGGGACGCTATAACAGGGAAAGGTAACATTTTGTAATACTTGACAGGATTTTCCGGTACTAGGACTCAAATAAATTGTTTCTTCTAGTTCTATGGTTTCAACAGGGTTCCTTTCATCGTTATTTTTGGCATATTCAACTCCTGTTTTTGCTTTGTTATATAATTTGCCTGTACTTGTAATAATGAAAGAGTTTGCATGTTTATTCATGATCGGTTTTTGTTTTCGAATATCAGTTTGTTTAATTTCTTTAATAATATTTACTTTTTGTGGCGATCCAGATTCCTTTGGATGATAAGAAGTTTTGTTTTCTTCTATTTGAAGAGAGTCAGAATTTTTAAGACGTTTTATTGGAAAAATCTCTTCATCACTAGAATCTTCGATAGAAGGTTTACTTGCCCAAGTTGGCTTGGTATTACTATTTGGTGGACTGTGAAAATCAATAGATGTTATTTAATAGTATTAATAGTATTTTACATATGGTACAGGCCGTAGCTCGCTGTTTATTGAGTGTACCGATTAAAACGCAACGTAATAATATTCAGGGATTCAATGACTTGCGCCCTAGTTACAGAAAATATCAACAGATAATTTAAATATATTTCAAAGCAAATAAAATAGGCAAGAATTTAAAGAAGGCAATCTGGCATTCAAATGAATTAAAATTATCAATAAATAAGCACGAAATGGTGAAAGCTTACTTGTATTACAGTAACTAGTATATAACTTATATGTAATAAAGGTATTTACTATGATAAGTTTTGTTTATAAAGTGAAGATTTGTTTAAAAAATGTAGACAATAACCCTAATTTTACTATTTTTAAAAGAAATCCCAGATATCAATTATTATATGAAAACTATCATTTAGTTCGGTACAATTTTTAGCTGCTAGCGAAAGGCTTCTGAAAAAGTTGTTTTGTTAGTAGTAAATATTAAGCTTATAATAGAACATGCTATTTTCGAGGCTCAAAATGATTATTAATGAATATTTGCAGTTTTAACAAAACCGAATCAAGCATGGTATTCACATACATAATTATTAGGATTGCCATCTAAATTGCCAACGCGGGATAGAAAATCGGAATTCTTTCGGACACCTTTTGTAATTTCCGCCAGGATGGAACGCTTTCCAAACCAGGATAGGTACAGGGAACCCCGGACTGATGGCAGACCTAATCATTAATTATGTATTTATTTATTTATCATCCAGGTTTTTACATGCAACTTATTTTTTATGACATTATTTTGTGGTTTATTTCATAAAAAATTGAAATAAATTATTGTGTAGGTGCATTGGTGTTAATCTTAAGCTTTTCACACAAACGCCAAAAAATATAGCATAGTTAAACCGGAAGCAACACTCCAACTATACAATACGTACTTACAGATCCGATAAATATTGTAATCCTTTATGCTAAATCGCTAAAAACAAAATACAAATATAGTTTTAATAGCTGTAAGGATTTCAAAACTCAATAATAAAATTCACTTAAAACACTTAAACAAAGAGGTTGACCAGTAAAACTATGGACAACTGTAGTAGGTATTAATAAATAGTAGGTATCGATCCTTAATCGTTCGTAATCGCAGTATTAATATTATTGTATAGTAACGACTGTCACTAAGTACCTAGCTACTTATTTCCACTAGCAAGCCTGACGTAACATAAAGATTGACAAACACGTACTCGGCTAGCCTAGTGACAATTACCTTATAAACATATCAATTATGTTACATAACATAAAATAGTCTCACGCCTGTATCCCCGAAGGGGTAGGCAGAGGTGTATTATAGATACACCCTCATTTCGCCAACTATGTTTAAGTCCCACGTAATAGGTGGCGAGCCTATTGCCGTTTATTGGGCACGAATTTACCAGTCTCCGTGCTGCTACTAGGAATTTCCTTACAGAAAAACCCAATAACACTTTGCCCGACCCGGGAACCGAACCCGGGACCTCAGGCACAGCGGTTGCATACACTTCCACTGCGCCACCGAGGCATATCAAAATACTTAACACAAGGAACAAGGATAGAAAGCGTTATTATATTGTAATCCCTAACTATACATACATACAATACATTACAGTGTATAATTTATAATATTATATATTGTATTTATACACCACATTTTAAATATACATAGCTGGAATTTATTTATTATATTCCTACATAATTATTTCACTTAGACTGAGTATAATTTGTAAATATTGATTGGAAACTTACCTGTTTTTCAAATATCGGTAATTTTGAATTAGATTTACCACCCAATTCCTCTTCATCATCAATAATATTATTAATTAACTTTCTTCGGCAACGTTTCGACATCTTATTATATCGTCGCGGGCGCAGCGTTCAACGTTTTGCTCAACACTAACCGCGTGAAGCTAGCGTAGGGTGCGGTACGAGGTGTGCGGGGGTACGAGGTGTTCGCAACCTCGTAACGCACTGTATTAAACTTTTATTTATTCAGTGCGGTACGAGGCCTAAAATATCGGGTATTAAGGTAGGTATACCAAAAAACTCTGCATCAATAGCACATCTCAGATATATAGTTATCTCTTTCCTAGACTGAACCAGACGGAAGTTACGCCTCTCGCACGACAGAGAAGTTTAAGTTTTTCCTTACCGCTATAAAGACGAGACACGGACGAGGTGTTTCAAGCCTCGTTTCACACTCATCGTGTTAAATCATTGATGTAACATGGAGATCTATGAATAACTTACTCTCAATAAGACAGATTGGGGGGACACTTGCAGTTAATGCGAAGAATGTTCGTGAAGAATTTGCCGAATATTTTAAAACTGATATCAGAATGGTGCCGTGGCAAGAGACAGTGGCATAATTGAACGTAAACAAACAATAAAGATTGAATTTGAAACAAATGTTATATCATTGTCAAAAAATAAAATAATTTAATAAGACTTATTTGGGTATTAATATCTTCGTAGGTTTCCTATCTTTTCCGTGTTAA
Source organism: Sesia apiformis (assembly GCA_914767545.1). Classification (NCBI taxonomy): domain Eukaryota; kingdom Metazoa; phylum Arthropoda; class Insecta; order Lepidoptera; family Sesiidae; genus Sesia; species Sesia apiformis. The sequence goes on along the minus strand of OU611965.1, from coordinate 14,194,830 downwards.
AAACTCAAATACTGGAATCCAAACCTCTTTGGTTTGTATATGTCAGACAAGCCAGAACCAGAAGTTTTGGAATCGAATATTTTCTTCCTCTCTCGTCGATATTGCGCCAAAATAATTTTCCATTTTCTTATGACTTCAGTATTGGTACAATTAAATATTTGTGCCAAATCCACAGAGGCATCATGTTTTTTGTTTTATTTTTAAAATCGACATGACTCGAATCCCATATGACAGGACGAATCTCAACTTCTTGTACCTCTATATCTTTAGTAATTTTATCATTTGTCCGATCTGAAAAAGATATAATATTTATTAATTCATACATTGCACTATTCACAGTACATATACTACGAAATCTATGATTCACATAAACAATGCATAACGGAGCAGTAGACTTAGTTCTCTCGGGTCCCGGGAGGGGGGGGGGGGGGGGGGTTAAGTACACTACTTAGTAAAATAGATTCACCCAGGTGATTTGCAGATGCATTAAATGCACTACTTGGTAGACTTGATTCACCCAGAGGGTAATATTAATATACAAATTATGTATGATATACAATTATGTACCGTGGAATGGGGTTACTTTAACTAATTTTAAAATTCAAACCACAATATCATCTCTCTTTAAATATTGCCGTAAAAGAAAAAAGAAAAAAATAGGAACATCAACTTTTATTTATCTTTCTATCTTATAAGATAGAATAACAACTTAAAATAATAGCAATTATTTTATTAAAATATTAAAATAATAGCTGTTTATTTATAAATAGCAACTTAAAATCTTTAAAAATGAACGTCAAAAAGAATAAAATAATGGTAATCAAAGTTAAACTGAGAGTGGGGTTACTTTAATACCCCTAGTTTTTTTTTACGGGAATCTAACGAAACCCAAATTAGAAGGCCTTTTTCTAAAGAACGAAAAAAATCGATCATCGGGATCAAAAGTTACAAGGATTTTTATTGTTTTGGGGATACTTTGACCGAACAAAAAATGTCACCTTTATTTTGAATCAACTTTATTAACTAAATTAACAGCCTCATACACAATCATAAACTTCAAAATATTAAAAAAAGTAGGAAAAAATCTTATTAGGTAACGTCATTACCAATCTAAATCACAAAAAGAGATCAGAATGGTTCTCATCAAAATGGTATCAATCAATGTGTTCGATTTCCGATATATCTCCTTTAATTCTTTTGAATCTTGCATTACTTCCAGCTGATTTGAAACCGTCAACTAAAAGGGGGTCTAATTCCGTTATTTGGCAAACGTACCTGTACGTTTTTTTGTCACGTCTGGTATAAAATTTTGCCAACAAAAATAGTCCTACAGCGCATTCTGATTCCTCGTCTTCGCGTTCCACTATATCTTCATCTGTATCATCTTCATTATCTTCGTGCCTGTTTGTTTGGGTTGTCCTTGTCTGGTTGGTCCTTCTTTCTGTATTTTCTTCAGTCGCGTTTGTCACTTCAGATGTCCCAGTTTGACTTGTACTCGGTCTTGGCTCTTGTGTGTCTAAAATGGATGGGCTATTATTTTCTTCCTGATCATCATTCTGTTGATTTTCATCTGGTGTTGCGATGCTTTTCCCAGGAGCTACGTTCTCAATCGTTGCTTTTTTCTAGCAGGCTTTGTGGGATGGTTCTGCCATGTACTAGGTGGACGCCAAGTACTTTCTTTAAGAAGGCTGTCAAAGTACTTTCAACTTCTTGCTCAGTGATTTCATCCTCATTAGGAAGGCGATCCAGAACTTTTTGCATGTTGAAAGGATATATCCCAGTTGCGCAAAAACCCGCTCATCATGTGACGTCTGACTGCTGACTCCTGAGTTTATGTCATTGTAGGGTGAGTTTGGTTTTGGTGCACCTTTGTCCATTTTGTTTATAGCTTTTGTCAGAAGACTTGGGAACATATCTTTCGGAACTGTGGCCGCTTTAGAGTGCTGCAGCTTTCAAGCTATCAATGTTCGCCGCCATGCTGCTTTCATAGGGCGGAAAAACGGCACGTCTAGCGGCTGGGTTAAGAGCGACGAGTTCGGCACCAGGCAGACAAAATAATTTCGTGTTCAACGCACAGTCGTAAAACTTTTTGGTCTAAATGGGATAAAAGATTATGATTTGCGGCCAGGCAGTCTTCTCGCATGAGGTAGGATACAAGTAACAAACCAATCCCTGAAAGTCGGTGCGTCAATCCAGCCGCTAACTGTCTTGTTAAATCTTGACCCTTGTGAGCAACATGGTGGTTCACAAGGTGCTTGTTCTTTCCATGTGTCATATAAATGTAGGCTTTTGTAAATTACTCGTATATAAGCCGGCAAAAGCACACCATCAGCCGAACCACAAACCATCAAGGTTGTTGCACTTATGGAAAAGTTTATTGCCTTCTCAGGGGTATTTCACGCCTCTGCGGTATATTTCCAATCTTTTTCCCCGGATCGTCGCTCATGTTAGACTCATCGTAGTTGAAGATATTCGAAGCTGGCGCATCTTTTACGACGTCCTTTAAATGATTAAAGTATTCTTTAAAGCTTTCGGGGGATATACCGCAGCCTTGCGCGCTTGATGTTGGCAGCAATTCGTTTAGAATATTCATCTTTGTGACGCTTGAGTAAAGAATGAGCCCAGTCTACGCCAGGAAGATTGTTTGAGAACTTTGCCACTGTTCGTCCTTGACGGTCTAGTAGAATTTTAGCAAACATGCGCAGATCCATAATTGTGAGCGGAAATCCCCATTCGGAACATTTCGCCACAGATTTCAATATGGTCTTTTCTTCGGTTTCCGAAAAAACTGGTTAAGCTCCTGGTTTTTTTATATTTCTTCTGTAGTACTTATTAAATATTGTACCATATGGTATTTTATACTTCTCTGAAGCTGCATCCAGAGACAAACGACCATCGACGACGGCTGTTATCGCTCGATCCAAAACTTCGTTGGTGTAATTTCTGTAAGCTCGTGAGCCTAAACGCTTCTGGTAAGTTTTAGGCATGATGCCGTAAAGAAATAAGTTAAATTCGCTTACAAACATTTTACAAATTAAACAAAATCCTTGAGAACACCCAGAGACTAGCAATTGCGATACTTCGTGGGGTGAAATTGATCAATGATCAATGACACCCATCAGACCGATCAAAGACACCCCTTGATAAAAATATCCACCTATAAAATATGTTTTTGAAGTTATGCTACCTAACAAAGAATAATGTCGTACCATCAAAAGCTTCTGACAAGGTGATTTTCATAAAAACTATGTGACTGCAATAACTGCCTTGTAATCTTTGAAGTTATTCAAGCATACAGAATAGTATAAACACATTACTTACATATTTATTTTATTTTTGGCCACATGGACACGTCCGTTTGTGCTACGCCTGAGCGATGACAGAGGTGACATTCAGTTTTGCCAACCGTAGAAAAAAAACCTTACCGGCGCGTTCAGAAATTTAGTAATTTAAATTTAAAAACAAAACGAAGTTTTTATCAAAGTAAACCCACGGTTCAAAGTAACCCCATTCCACGGTATGATATAAGATGAATGTTATCATATATCATATATGAATGATATACAGGTATGATATCTACTTGGACACTTGAAATTTGAAGTGTATAGTATATGAATCAATTATGCACAATCAATCAAAGTCACAAGTCACGACATTCGCTATAGGGAAGTAAAAAAAATATATACTAGAACAATGAACCTAAAACTAAAAACCTTAAAAAATATAATATAATAACTAAAATATATTATTAAAAGGAGTCCCTTTAGGCAAGGTTCCGAAGATACTGGCAGCGTTCCCCCTTTGAATAGCTAGACTAATTCTTTGTCCGAGGTAGCTGCCAGCTCTTCGGTCTCCTGTGATGTCGACTAACCTTTTTGCTATTTCCTTAAAAAGCCTTATAGCGCTAGGACCCCACGGACCAAGGGTCTCGACACCGAATGGGACAAGATCATATTCGGAGCCTAGACCCCTGTATTGCATGCTTTAGCTTTTTCAGCCGCTTCACAAGCCGCACCAGCTCTGTTGTTGGTTCCATGTAGATGGGAAGGGGCCAGCGTGTCTGAACAGGTTGCATCCCATACCAGCACCCGGCCCATCTTCCATGGAATCAAACTCATACCGTCCGGTCTCTTGCCATCGTCTCTTGCAATACCAGTCGGCTCAAGTAGACTTGGCACGTTGACGGTGGCAAGGGACCGGCGTATGATATCGTTAAGTGCGGCATGTCTCGAGAAGCGGCCTGCACTTTTTTGGCATGACAGTCCGTGATGTCCTAGCTTGTCGACATCACTGCCACAGGGACATTTATGAGGAGCGCAGACCGGAGCCCCAAGCCGTAGACAGGTTGCGATTCGGAGCGTGTCAGGCTCAAGAAATGTTCCTGTATTTGACGAAGGGTACGCGTGAAGCCAGTAGCCGGCCTCAAGCGTACCCACGGCCAAAAGCCTAGCACGCGCCGAACCTGTACTACAGCTCAAAAGATTGTCATAAGTCAATTTGCAGTTTATGTCGTCCCAGCTCCTCTGTGAATTTGGAGAAACTGGAAAATTTTGACCTGGGCATGCAATTAAGAAAGCGTTTCTAGCTTCTTCCAAACCAGCAATCTCAAAGTTTGAAGGGGATGCCCTTAAAATTTTACTTATGAGATTTGCTGAACTATGGACAGAAGATAGGAAGGCTGGTAAAGCGACACTGGAAATTTTGCGAATCCCTAAATCACCATAACGGATGGGTAGGGATGCTTGGGTCCAAGGTTGCTCGTTCAGCTGCATATTAAGAATCGATTCTAAGCTAATTTTGATTAAGTCGTCTACTTGTGTCAAAAGATCTGGGTGATTCCAAAAGGAGCAGCAACGGAGCACATACGTAATTTTTGGGACGAAAAGACAGAATTTTAAGATGCAAAGTGCATAATGTGGACTAATTTCAAGGAGACGGTCAGCAGAATTTTGAAATTTAGTAATTGAATTATTAATATATTCAGAAATAGATTCATCAAAAATTGGAGAACCTAAAAGGTAAAGGGAATTACTGTTAACTATTTTAATATTTGGAGCCAAAATATTAAATTTTTGTTTTACGTCATTTAAATTTAAGTCGCAGTTATTTATAAAAAGTTCGCATTTGCTAAAATTAAGCTCCAAACCAATGGCTTCAAATTTATTTTTGATTAAAAAAGGTCCGAAAACACAGTATCCACATCACCTCCTAGGGTTCCGTCGTCCAAAAACCAAACGTTGAATTTAGAATTTAAATTTTTGATTATCGGATTTATAGCCAAACTAAAAATTGCAGGCCCAAGGGGATCAACCTGTTGACAACCTATTGGGTTGTAAAGAAAGTTCGTAGAGTTTTTATGACAACGATTTATTTGAACAAAAGCAATAATTATAACAATAAATTAATCAATGATGTATTCTCCGTTGCTATTCACGACCTCGGCCCACCTCTCGACCAATTTGTTGATGCCGTTCCGCCAAAAATCGCCCGGTCTGGTGTCGAAGAAGTTGTTGAGCCAGTTTTTGAGGTCCTCTTCGCCGTCGAAGGTAACACCCCTCATTTGGTTCGACATGGAGCGGAAAAGGTGATAATCCGTTGGCGCAAGGTCTGGAGAGTATGGCGGGTGTTGAAGAACTTCCCATTCGAGCTCTTGGAGGGCGGATTTGACGACTTGTGCAACATGCGGCCTGGCGTTGTCGTGGGGCAGGATGACTTGGCCTTGTCCATCGGGTCTTTTCAGTCGAATAGCATCATTCACGCGGTGCAGCTGCGCAATGTAGAGGTCCTTGTTGACCGTGGCGTTCCTTTCGAGCATTTCCCAGTACACCACGCCTTCCCAGTCCCACCAAACGCAGATCATGTCCTTTTTTGGGTGGAGATCCTGCTTGACTCTCGGCTTTGGCGTATCTCCTGAAGCCACCCACTCCTTTCTTTGCTTCATATTGACGTACAGGCACCATTTCTCATCACCCGTGATGATTCGATACAAAAAGCGCTGCTTGTGTCCACGTGTTGCTCGGTGGCGGGCGAGATGTTGAGCCGCAATTTGAAGGCGATTTTCTTTGTTTTTTTCAGTAAGCTCGTGAGGCACCCAAGCTCCGAGTTTTTGGGTAAAACCAATTGATTGAAGGTGGTTAGAGATCGTCATCGCACTGCAGTCCATTTTCTCGGCTAATTCACGGGTTGTTTGGCGACCATCTTCCTTCAAAAGTGCCTTGAGCCGGTCCTCGTTGAATTCCGAAGGTCGTCCGCTGCGAGGCGTGTCTTCGAGGTTAAAGTCGCCATTTTTGAACTTCGCAAACCATTTTTGTGCAGTAGACACGCCTAAGACTCCTTCTCCATACATGTTGCATATGTCCGGAGCGGCTTCGGCAGCTTTTTGACCTCGATGAAAAGCGAAGAAAAGCAGGTGTCGAAAATGCTGATTTTTGCCTCCTGGATAGTTCATTTCTGAGCCTGACAAATGATGAAAAATTAATTTATCCAAAAAAAACAAAACCACAGTTTTGTAGAGCGGAAAGAGCTCTATCAAATGAATATATACACTTTGCCAAACAGCAAACAAAGCGTTGTGAAATAAAGAAAATATGAAAACTCTACGAACTTTCTTTACAACCCAATACTTCCGAGGACAGTTCATTAGAACGATATAACAATTTTGTTGGGTCAGCGTAACTGAGAAGAAGATAATTGTATATTTCCGGTATATGTTGTTTTATTTCCGTCAGCAGGGTATCCCTATTTACCGAATTGAATGCATTTTTGACATCAATTTTGAGCAACACGTCAGGCTGTCCGTAAGTTAGGAAAGAGCGTAGGGCATGGACGGCTGCCTCACACTCTCCTTTTACACCGAAGCCTAACTGTACGGGTTCAAATTCCGAATTTAATTTTGGTAAAATATGTCGAACAGCAATTTTGGAGGCCAGACGTCGTAGTGTTGATCCAACAGCAATTGATCTCACCCCTCCGTCCTTTTTGGTGAGGGCAATGAGGTTCGCGCCGAAAAGAATGGGAATAATTTCGGGTTTGACATTACCGGAATACATAAAGTTGATTAATTTAGTGATCGAATTTACAAGTTGCTCGCCTGCATCACCCACAGAATGCGATGTTAAGTCTTTCAAATGTTGGGGTGAGATTCCATCCAAACCTGCAGCCGAACCTGGTTTAAAAGATAAAATGGCATCCGTAACAACTTTGTTTTGAATTTGAAGGCATGCTTGCCCTGCTGTTGGTGGGTCGAGAAAATATGGGTTTACTGGAGCTGGAGGATGTTTTGTCCGTAAGGCCTGAAGGGTGTCAGGGGTATCTGGTGATAGCACGTCGTTGGAGAACAAAAGGCGAGCGGCACCTTTGAGATCTCTGTCACAGATTTTGTTTTCGATGAGTTTGTTGCGATTACGAGGGGCATCATATTTGATTAGAGGTGCGGGAGAAGGCGAGGAGCTTACAGCACAGTTATTCTTAATCTTTTGTGTCAAGGATAAATTCGGTTCATCAGTTTTTATTATATGTAGTGTGCTGTATGAAAATAAAAATAGGTTCTGCCAGTCTTGAGTACAATTGCTTATGTAACATTTCTGGATTAATTGTGACAAATGTGTAGCAACGGTTATTCGAGCTCCTCCAGGGATTCTTTTAACTATGGGTATACTATTTTTCAAATGGCTAAGATATGTGTGGAAAGGAGTTGGATCGTTGGCTACATAAGTAGGCGCACTCGGAATAATGGGATGGATGTCTAAAGGTGAACTGTTTTGGCTAATACATTTCCTGTGTGTTTTTGTAGTGTGTATGTTGAGGCCTTTCAAAGATTTGAATGACTTGTTGCACTGTGTACATGTATGGGTCGCGTTCGACGTGCCATCACAAGATTGGGTCACGGACTGCATTCACAACAGTTAAATACATTCACAAAAAAGAATAACTTAAAACAAATTTAAAAACACAATAAAGTAACTTAAAATGTACACTGAAAACATAAAAAAGTCAAAGTCAAAATATGACGGCTGCTTGTTTTGGTAACAAGACGCATGCGTCGTTACGTAGGTGCGTCACAGGATGGTCTTGCAATTGGACGCTGCAGTGGAAGAGACCTAGCGACGCATGTCGTCGCTAGGACAACCGATGGCGGCCTTAGCAACCGCGTCTTGAAATTATCACACGCGGATTAGAAGTTTTTAAAGACTGAACAGGCACTGTGGTGGGAACAACAAAAAAATCCCCATGCGCATATATGAAAAATATCTTGATAAATTTTTATATGCAGGTCTGAGCCGTCAGGAAATTAAACTGGCTTAAAAATAAATATTTTAAGTGACCTGAGCCTGCTTGTCACTTTTGTTATTTTTCACACTTTTTATCAATTATTGTAATCTATTGAAAATGTCATATTTATAGCGATTTTCAATTGTTTGTTTTCGTTTATTTTTCGACGCGACTTTGTATAAAATATTAAAATAAAATAATGAACGAATTCAAATTTATACAAAGAGACGAGGTCGAGAGTTCTTTTGTACAATGGTCGACAGTATTTAAAAAAAAGGCTTACAAATGTGATGCTGACTAGTTAAATATCCAATAAAAATTATATCGGCTCCATGACAGTAAAGGTAAACCTTTTTAGCTTTTGAGTGATGATATTAATCTAAATTTTTTAATATTATGTTCTTTATAGGATGATAAAATTATAAAAGATGTTTTACATTACGCGGACTGCACCGTCGACACGGCCAAAAATATATGGGCCGATAATTTAGAAACATGTAAGGAAAACAACAATTTTTTTGTACAACAGATCTGCCGATTCCACAGCTTTAAACAGAAGAAACAGTGGAAACTTACAAAAACAGTAGTACTGATCTAGTAAGGGAACGGAAATTACCGTATACGGTAGTACCGTACACTTTAACTTTAAGCGTCATTATGTTGGAATCTGTTGAGTAAAAAGCCAAGTATTATGTAATAAGTCACGCTAAATTTAGTTACATTTTATGAGCCCAGCAGATTAAAATATACAGCTACCATAGAACCGTCAAAATTAAGTTTTTTAAAAAAAGTAGGAAGTACTAATTACTCGACACTTGCGTGTAATTCCGTGCGTATTTCGTACAGTCTCTTAAGCCTCCAAAAATCATGATTAGAAGTATTTTTATGCAATTAAAAGAATAATTTTTAATCAATTAAATATTTATTAAAGTTACAGAATTCAATTATTGACAAAATCCACACAAATAATTGTCCGCGGATTCCTCATCACTGCATAAAGCGTGTGCCCACTTTCCGCATGACACACATCTGTACCCATAATTCATTGTTTTGTTTTTTCATTGTCACCACATATTATGCACAATTCATCAATTACTGATTGTCCTTCATCATAAAATCGTCCATCGTTATCATCGTCATCAAAACAATAAGTTTTCATCAACTTCAGAAGATGAAGTCGAGTAATTCCTTCTTTTCTTGGTTTGTTTTTTAATTCTCTCTTCAATTGGATTTTTAGTCTCGTATTGCTTTTTTGCGTTCCTTTAATTGGTTCTTTATGTTATTTTCTCTTTCTCTACTTATGCTGTTTTTCTTCTCTTTATTTTCCAAGTGTGTCTCTTCATTGGAGTGAGAATTATTGAATGCTGTTTACTTCTCTTGTCTTGTCCTTTGCTCTTTTCTTGTTTTCTGTTTTTATTCGGCATTGGAGTTATATTACAGAATGATACGGAGGGCTCAGGAAATTTCAGGATCTTTCTTTAAACACGTCTGATTTCTTCCGAGGGTTCAAGAAATGAGAGAATCCCTTGTGCTTTCGGGTTGGTTTCTGACTGGTTTTTGCCTTTTTCTTCTGCCGATAAATGCGAAATGATACTGGGACTTCCTCCAATTATATTAGAAATAATTTCGATTTCTTCTTCTGTGGGCTCAGAAGTCATAATAATCTCCTGTACGATGTCTTCTTCAAGTTGGATTCGGTTAGATTAGGTTAGGCTGGTTTTGTCTGGATCAATTATTAATATGCCTTGGGGCTCTGATTCTGCGTTTACTGCTTCTTCTACAGATATATATTCATTTGCTGGCTCATTATTTCCTTCCCCAGTAAGTTATTCAAACACATTTGGATCTAATGGCCAGATACCCTACAGTTTTAAAGTCATTGACTGCCTTCTCCGCATTGATAATTTTGAGGTAAGCTAATTTTTACATGTTTTTGATATTATGTACTCATTTATTCACCTGTATCTGTTAAATTAATATTTAGAGTATTGTTATCGATACTCGTATCTTTGTCTTTCCTAAAAAAAACGACAAAAATTTAACAATCCAATATCTTAAGAGATACCTTTCCCAATGATAATGATACACATTAGACAGCGCAAAAAGAAAAGATACAAAATTTACAGAACAATATTCCATAGTGAAAAATATAATTATGTCATTACTTTTTCTGTATCTCTAATTGCGTCCCCTATTGAAAAAATCTGCAACACTGCTATTAACCCACTTTAAGGCATACTAAATGCGGACGACAGATTTACAACTACGTCGCGAGATTATACAATAAACGAAAAAAAAACGAAAAAAGTTTAAACGAAAAAAGAATTTGAAAAAATGGTTGGTTTAGTGCTTTATTTATAGTTATTTTTCTTTTATTTTATATTGAATAGTTCCCTTATTGCCTGAGTTACACTTACTTTCTATAAAACAATACAAATAAGTTGCAAAAAACAAAAAAGGAATCGTGCGATTTTAAAACCACAACGCATTAATATTTTTTATTAGACAGTGAGTAGAAATAGAGGAATAAGGCTAAGGAACAAAGAGGCGATAAAAACTTGGCAACAAAGCCTTCTTTTAAAATTACACGATTCAAATCAACAAACTATATAGTTTGGTCCCAACAAGCGTACAACCAGTACAAGCGTCCACCTAGTACTTGGCAGAACCATCCCACAAGTGCCATACAGTACTCCATATACGATCGAACTGTGTTTGGTATAAGAAGAGCAACTGTTCCGGTGTTTTTGCTTTGGACTCAATACGGTGGCCGAGCATTACAGTACTATCGGTAGGTAATAAAAATACGGGTACCGTAAACTGGGGTTACTTTGTGACAAGTTTTAAGGTTTTTTGTTCATATATTTACTGTTTTTCTAATTACATGAAATTGGAACATTATTTTAAAATATTGATCTATTAGGCTATATATTCACAGAAAAATATTTATAAAAAATTGCTATCTTTTAGTATTTACACCCTTCCAAAGTCTGTCACAAAGTTTGCCAAGGCATGGGGTGGGGTTACTTTGTGACACTCCAAATAATGCTCAGCAGTTCTCTAGAAAACGGATGCTGTTCTAAAGTAACCCTATAAACCGTTAATATACATGCTAGACTAACATATAAAATTAAAAAATTACCTGTTGTACTTTAAAAAAATTACTAAATACAGATGGGGGGAAAAAAACTCATTTTTTTACAAGATATTTTTAATTAGGGTATAAAAGTGTAATTTTTATGGCAAAAAGAACATTATATAAAATTTAAAGATAACGCTTTATTTCCGGGACGTCGTAATGGCCTCTTTTTGTAACTATTTTGGGTTCTTTTATTTTTTCTTTTAACATTTCCCTTGTGTACCAAATCTCATCTCTTTTTTCTGGCCATTTCCAAAACTTGTTCCCTTTGGCCATGGTGCTGATAAAAAACGTGTCTTCGTCGACACTTGTTATTATTCCGGGATAATATTTGTCATCGTAATTAACAATCACATAATCTCCTTGTTTGTATATTCGGACTATTTCTTTACTAGTGCTCAAATTTATTTGCGACTGCTGCGCTATGTGCGATTTAAGCTGGTTTGGTGGCATATTTTCGATCTCTTCGTTCTCTTTCTCACTTTCTTCTTCATTGTACATCATGTTGATGTATGTTTCGAAGTAGTTGTGGTGATCTAATATGGAGTAACTTTTGTCACTTTCTTCAGAAGATGAGACGCTGTTTCCATCATTCGCCTGTGTATAAATTTTTCTTCCTGCTTTTGTGTTTCTTTCGGAAGGTTCATTATTTGTCGTTGTCTTTTTCTGCAAACTCAAGCCTGTCGACGTTGAAGGTGTCACTGTCTCTTCTAAATTTTCATCTTCATCTACATTATAAGGGCTGCAGCTGCTTTCTCTCAAAGAATAATTATCGTCACTTCCTTCAGAAGATGAGACGCTATTGCGAACATTCGTCTGTTTTTTACGTTTTCCCGCTGATTTTAAAGCATTCTTTTTTGTTCTCTTTTTCTGCAACGCCACGCCCGACGATGTTGAAGGGGACACGTCAGCTATGTCTGTCATAGAAACGCTTTTTCCAGGAACAATGTTAACAGCTTTACGTTTTCTTCTTGGGTTGACCGTTGTTTGACTGTCTCGTGTTTTTTTCAAAAAATCTATAAATGTTTCACTGACAGCTTCTACCTGCCGTAGATCTGTTTCCAAAACATTTTTCGGAAGACGAGCCAAAACGATATCTCTCTTGATAGGTGACATTCCACATTTACGAAAGCCTCATAAACATCATTTTATGAAAAAACAAACAAAAGTAAAACAAATGTACAAGTAAAAGTAAAAAAAAATTCTGGTTCTAACTTCAAAAACCATCTTTATTTATTATTTTTGTTTTTTTAATACTATTACCCAGAAGAAGTTTACAGGTATTATATATTTTTATATTTGTTATTAAATAAACTTTATTAATTCAGTTTTTATTTTATGAAGATTGCTCTATTTTAAAAGTTATCACGGTTTTTATAACCGACCCGGTTTCTTTGCGGTCCAGTGTATTTGTTCTGTTTCAGGTTCCAGGTTGGAAGTCTCTGTAAGGCAAGGTGAAACAGTGAAACAAAAAAATGTTTTTAACCTCTATAAAAGAAAATATTTATTATTTTAGTAAACTCTTTCTACGGAAACAAAGATTAGTCTTTTCTTTAACAAATCACAATAACAAAGTATGTATATAAATTAAAGTAAAGCACATATTTATAAATTAAAGTTATTGGCACTTTTCTGAGATCAGATTTTTGTTGCACTGTGACCTAGATCTGGGGTACAGTAAAACAAGATAGGACACAGTGCAACATAACAATATAAAATTATAAAAAATCAACTTTCTTAACATCTAAAATAAAAACTAACCCAAATTAAATAATCTTAAAACATTTTGTGGAAAATAATATATGTTTGCTTGGCGTTTCGATTTCAGTTTTTTTTTTTAACTAGTGGCTTCACACGACCTCTATATCGTTTTTAGAAACAATTGCTAAGTCTGGTTCCATTGGAAAGCAAAAAAAATCTTCAGATTTTACACTTTTTCTCAAGTAACTAATGTCATATTCATTATTTTCAGAGTCTTACTCCGTTAACAACTGACCAATAAAATATGTACTTTACTTGTTTCCCGGAAATGCAATCATGCAATAACAAAATCATATTTCTTTGGAACAGTAAGAGGACAAAGAAATGTCATCTGTACTAACAGAAGACACCGCGATGTGGCATCAGAATCGTCGTTTGAATCCAAGAAAGGCTCTTCTTTAGTTACCTTTTCTACTTCCTTCTTAACTTTTTTCCAATCTGGTTTCTGCTTACTTTTCTTCTTGTTTTTCTTCTTTTCTTTTATCTTATAGCTTGTCCCCTTCAATTTCTGTTTTCATAGACGTATCTGTTGCAATGATTGTCTTGTCCCTTTTCCTTCTTTTTAAAGAGTTCGATCATAACGTTGCTTTTGGGTAGTCTCTGCACTCGATTGGACTTTTGAGAACGTTATCAAAACATTTTAATGAATCAATATATTTTCTTTCATAGTGCCTTCCCGAAAACAGGCTTTTTCAGATGTTTGTTCAACTCTCTGCTGTTGAGATAGATTTTGTAAAATGGTTCTGCTAAGACATGGTCCATTCCTTCCATTCCATGGTCCAGTCCATGGACTTGGGGATGGTATGTTGAACAGAATAAAGGGTCGGTCACTTTCTTCAATGGGAGTTCCAGACAGTGAGTTCCCCGGACCAACAGGAGAATCGGTTCCTTGATTTTGGTCTGAGAGTTGCCGTGATGGATCAGGACAATTGGTTACGTCACTAGGCAAGAAATCATCGTCAGTAAAAGTGTTCCGATCGAAGGGGAAAATCCCTGTCTTGCGAAACCCCGACTTAATATTGGCGGGAGTCATGGCTTTCTCAAATGAAATTCCCAATATCTCAGCGATATTATAAATTGAATTTGGGACCCCTGGATTTCACATCATCCACGAATCAGCAGCTGCGTTTTTTCCAGAAGATTCTTTTTTTTTGTAGTACATATAGTCCCGGAACAAGTTGAATGCGCGCGGAAGGAATGTGACCGTTTTATGTCACTTGTTTTTAGTGTTGTACTACAATGATCTTAGTGAAAGGATAGGTATATCGTTATTGGTAAAAGTCGATATTTTTAATTTAAATATCGCGGTCAAAAATAAAACACACGACTATTTAATTATAAAAAACATCACTTATTTTGTACTATTTTTATTTACTTTAATTATTTATTTATTTATCACACATTAGATAATATAGTAAGTACGTATACATAATTTTTAGTTTTAAATAGGTATTTCATATTTAGTTTTGAAAAATAAAGTTACTAAAAAACAAAAAGAAAAAAATACAAAAATTACTAATTGAGCGAAATATAAAAAGAAAAACAATATTATAACAACAAAAATCTACTACGCATTACATTATTAATAATAATAAAAAATAACTTAAAAGTACTAAAAGACACAAAAGACTATCATCATAACATTGTTTTGAATGAATATTAGTCACTACAATCATCACTTGTAACACCTGATGCAGACCATGGTACAATATAATACAGGTTTGGCATTCCCAAACACAAAGATCACGTGGGAGACACAAGCCTTTTTTTTTTTTTTTTTTACGTGGGGAAATCCTGCATGAGATACCCTTCCGCTGGGGATAGGCGGAGGGTTATGCCGGACTCTTACCGGCTAAAACCCCACGGTGTTCCATCTGGTCACTTGACGCCAGGGTCACGGGTGCGCTTTCGCATTCGTCCGCGACCCTGACTGTGACGGCCCGCTAATGCGGGCCCCGGTCTCTGGTCAATTTACCGGTCCTGGAGGGTGGGCGTCGCTCGGGAACACGCGTGCGGACGCCCGTTTCTTCTTTTAATGAGCCTTGTCGGTTTGGTCGACGAACTTCCCCGCGTTCGCCGACCGGCTCATTTTAGGGTGGGGGCAGATGGCGGGCGTAATCCCGCCTTCTGCGCCCAAACAATTGACAAATTTTGTTTAGCAGTGACTTAAATGAAACGTTATGCAAGCGGGCCTAACATGAGTAAAACTTTTCCATTTTGATTAAAAATTGGAAATCAATGATTTTGCCATATTTATAAGTTGAATTTGTACACGTTGTAATTTTTTATTCTTAAATATTATGACGACAATTCTTTAAATTTATTACTTTGTATCAAATAAATCGTATGAATCAAAGGTTAACAAACAGGGTAACCAGCCCCAAATTCATAACCTTTCTATATCCAATGATTCATACAATTCAAAGGTTAACAAACAGGGTAACCAGCCCCAAATTCATAACCTCTCCAAATCCAATAAATCATATGAATCCAAGGTTAACAAACAGGGTAACCAGCCCCAAATTCATAACCTCTCTATATCCAATGATTCATACAATTCAAAGGCTAACGAACAGGGTAACCAGCCCCAAACTCACAGCCTCTCTATATCCTCTGAATCAAAAGAAACAAATTCAATTATAAAAATCTACGAAATTATGTCTAATCGTAATAAACGATTTCTTCCTCATATTTCACTCAAAACTACACTGTCAGAACGACCACTGACATTTTTAGTTGATACTGGCTCCTGTGTAAGCCTAATAAAATCACAATCAATAACAAAAATGTCTATCCTAAAGAAAGACATAATCTATTTAAAGGGTATCGACAACAATAAAGAACCGGTACCAACCACAGGGCATTTAAATCTACATTTATTTCCAGAATCAAGAAAAGATATCTCATATCAATTCCACATTGTAGACAAAATATGTTTAAATTACGATGGTATACTCGGTAATAATTTATTAAACGATCTAAATTGTAAAATAAACTACAACGATAACACTATAGAAATAGACTCCTTTGTGATTAAAATGAGTTACGATGAACCCGTCTACATTATCCCTCCACGCACGGAAACCGTTGTGGAATGTACTATCCTTAATCCAGAAATCAAAGAAGGTCTAATAAAATTATTAACAAAAACAAATACTGAACTTATAGTTACCAAAATTATATCTGACTTTGATTTGATCAAAGATAAATGTTGTGACTACACTAAATTTCAAGAATCACACATCGAAGTAAATACTCCTGTCAAAATAAACAACATAAACTTAGAAAATCTATGGAGATTCAAAACAATGTCAGATAGAACTCTTCAAGACTTAGACAAAATAATAGAATCGAAGAATGTAGTACCTTATTATACAATGTCTTCGAGTCTCTATATTTTTATAATTTTTTTATACTTTTTATCATGTACTATTTTTGTAAAAGTAAGTGCCTAGAACGCATTCGTAAATATAGAATAAATCGAAACTAGCCAAAGGAACAAAATCAAGATTCCGAATCAGATAATGAACCTATTCCACTTCCACGGATTAGAGCCGTGTAATTTCCAGTAAACTTACCCTTTTTAAATGGAAGTTTACTCGTAAAGGGGGGGTTGTTATACCCGAGATCCATGTCATTCAATGACCATATTCCCACAGCCACATCCGCCTTATGAATGGTTTCTCCGAAACCTTACTTAAGATAAACCTAACATGATCTTATATTGCCCGTCTTATTATCTAGCTTAGATTTCACCATGGGAAGCATAAGCTCCATGGTTTCTCATTCAACTCAAAGAGTCACTCTTCCTTCAGCTCGCGACGCGTCTAGACATTTACTAAAATCATCCTGTAATCCTAAAATAAGATTGAATTGAAATAAATATATGTGCTTGTAAAAACAACCTTTTTAAAAAGACTTCAAAGATTCCCCGTCTAACAATACGTCAAAGTGATCTTCACAGAAATAAAGGTGAGTACTGGGCAATATCGCTGTTGAATCCCGTCTTGCTAGTTTGTTACACGCGCTCACATCATGAAAACCGCTGACGCCTCAATACCTACCGCGTGTTACCAACTGGACTTGGAAACGGGGACATTGCTGACGGTGCGGCACGTGTAGCTGTGGAAAGACTTCATCGCACCGAAGCATGGAAAATTCCGGGCACTCATAATCCAACCTCGATTAGGGTCGCACATTAGCTTGTAATTAGAATTAGTTATGTATAAACTCGAATGGAATCCCCGAAAATTGGCTAGGGATCCGAACTGTGCTGATGAATAACTTTTCCGATCAACGAGATGAGACGGCCTTGTATAACGACCTATCTCTCGCTACACAAGGTAGTTCAACCCCTCAGGAGTTCTATGAGCGCTGCCAAACACTATTCAGTACGATAATACGTACGTAAGCCTACACGAAACCTTGGGTATTACTATCGACGCCAAGCGCATCCTATATAAAAAACTGACAATGCAAGCATTTGTTCGAGGGCTAAAGGAACCGTTGGGGTCACGTATACGATGCATGCGACCAGACACAGTAGAAAAAGCGCTTGAATATGTGCAAGAAGAGCTAAATGTTAATCTTCAGCAGAGAAACTCTGATCTGATGTCTGAGCGCAAGTACAACACGCCAACACCTATCACACACAAGATACTACCCATGGCCCCTATGGCCTTACCCACACAGAAATCATTTACATTTCACACACCAAACTGGCAACGACCGATGCCTCAACTGCCACCATTCCGACCACCCTTTCAAATGAATGAGACACCATACCGTCCACCACACATGCCCACGCGAACACAACAGATGTTCCGAGCATTACCACCCAACTACAATGCTTAGGGTAACGCCTTTAGATCACCATCCAGAAATACACCATATAACACTCCACCGAAGCCAATGAGCGGAGTTAGTCATTTTAAACCATCGTCCTTACCACCTTCGGGTCATGACTAGCGTAGATTTGGGAATCCGCCACCCTCAAATTACATATTTTAAGGCCCGAGAGATGGAATTTTAATCAGTGTTCCGACTATGATGACTATGTTAACTATTACCCACCTGACTACAACGAATCTTACAATTATGACATTAACGATCATGACTATGACTACGACACGTATTATAATACCCACGAAGCACAATACTATACCGACACCCTGGAACAATGTACAGACAACGACAATGACATATATACTAACCCCCAATCTTCCACCAGTCAAAAGCAGGATTTTCCCCCTATCTCGAAATCAAAAAAGCCAAAATAGATCACTTAAACCCAGAAGAAACAGTTAACTTGAAAGCCCTTTGTTCACGCTATGCCGATGTATTATACATGGAAGGCAAGCCGTTATCTTTCACCAACAAAATAAAACACCATATTCGAACAACCGACGAAGCACCGATTCACACTAAAAGCTACCGATACCCGTTGGTACATCGCCAGGAAGTTAGATCTGAAATTAGCAAAATGTTAGAAGAACAAGGTATCATTCGCCCTTCAGACTCCGCCTGGAGCTCACCCATTTGGGTGGTCCTAAAGAAAGCAGATGCTTCTAGAAAACAGAAATGGCGTCTAGTTGTAGACTTCCAAAAATTAAACGAAAAAACCATCGACGACAAATACCCAATTCCCAATATTACCGACGTCCTGGATAAGCTGGGAAAATGATAATATTTTACAACCCTGGACTTGGCCAGCGGATTCTATCAGGTTGAAATGAACCCCGATGATATCCTTAAAACCGCATTTAATGTGGAGCATGGGCATTTCGAATTTCTAAGAATGCCTATGGGACTTAAGAACTCGCCGTCCACTTTCCAATGCGTTATGGACAATGTCCTAAGAGGATTGCAGAATGGCATTTGCCTCGTTTATTTAGATGACATTATTGTCTTCAGTACATCCCTCCAGGAACACATGGTTAATCTTGAAAAGGATTTCCCACGTCTTAGAGAATCTAATTTCAAAATTTAAATGGATAAATCCGAGTTTTTGAAGCTAGAGACCGCGTCCTTAGGACACGTTATTACCAGAGATGGTAGTATTAAGCGAAACCCCGACAAAATAGCGGCCATAGAAAACTACCCCCTGCCAAAGACCCTTAAACAGATCAAACAATTTTTAGGTCTAATAGGTTATTATCGTAAATTTATTTATACCAGACTTCTTACGAATTACTAAACCGATGACAGTGTTTGAAAAAAGGTAGTAAGGTCATTTTGGATTCAAACTACGTGAACTGTTTTGAGAAAGGTAAAACCTTATTGACCAACGACCCGATTCTGCAATACCCAGATTTTAATAGAGAATTCATACTCACCACGGACGCATCCAATGTCGCTATTGGAGCAGTTTTGTCTCAAGGAACCATAGGTTCCGACAAACCAATATCTTACGCTTCACGTACTTTAAATAGCAGCGAATTAAATTATAGTACAATAGAAAAGGAACTGCTTGCTATCGTTTGGGCGACTAAATATTTTAGGCTCTACCTTTTCGGACGCAAGTTTAAAATAATAACGGACCACAAACCTCTCCGAATGGTTGTTGAATTTGAAAGAACAGTATTCTCGCTTAACTCGGTGGAGACTGAGATTAAGTGAATACGACTTCACAGTCATATTATACAAGAAGGGAAAATGCAACACCAATGCCGATGCTCTATCGCGAGTAGAAATCCATAATGAAGAGACGGATTCCATGGTTTCCAATCCAACCGAGAAACCACTCACACTAGGAAACTCATCCACTGCCACTGCGCTAGTAAGTAACTAGTAACGAACACCCCATATTGGAAATCCCCATTACTGACGAACCTCTCAACAAATTTCATAGGCAGTTATGTTTTACCGTAGCAGGCGATATGAAAAGACGACCGACAGGGACAAAACCCTTTGACACACACACCCGTACAGCCATACAACTCTCAGAAAGCTCACTACTACAACAGGAGGTGATTAGCGCTAAAAGAATACGTCAACCCTAAAGTCCTATCGTCCTAAAGTCAATCCTACCGCGTGTTACCAATAGGACATAGAAACGGGGACATTGCTGACGCTGCGGCACGTGTGACCGTGGAAAGACTTCATCGCACCGAAGCATGGAAAATTCCGGGCACTCATAATCCAACCTCGATTAGGGTCGCACATTAGCTTGTAATTAGAATTAGTGAACTTGTAATATATCTATATTGTCTTTATAATTAAATTTAATATTAGTAAATTGTTTTTTTTTTCGCTCCTCCGACGGCGGTCTACATAATTAGTTTAAGCCACTTATCTCGTATTGTTTTCTTGTGCGGAACGAACATCAATAACTTCTTAGGAGTTTTTATTGATGTGTTATCGCACTGAGGGACCGTACACCACTTATACACTTTCGATTTCATGTTTAATAACACAAAATGACTAAATTATTGCATGAGCATCTAGTGTTTTACGTCTTGTTTACTCAAACGTGACGTCATAAGCGACGCCATGACACTGACAAGCGTTTTGGTGGGAATTTTAAATTTAATTTTGTTTTTCTACTAAACCTTTATTTTCTGCAGAAATATGACATTCGTAGTAAATAATATGTATTTCCGAACATTATAGAACAGTTTTTCAAAATCTGTCATCATGCCTATTTTCCCAATACCATGATTTCAAATGAATCACCTGTCATTTTCGAAGGAAAGGGTTTCGATATGAAACATTTTTTATTAGTAGAAAATAAATACAGTGGAAACCGCTTAAGACAATCACTTTTAATAAAAGATACACACAACACAAAAAACAATGTAAGGATTAATTAATAATAAAAATATCTAATAATTTCCCAGTGTTTAATTTTGCTTACCCTTATGTAATGTTGCAGACATTTGTAAATGGCCCAGCATATCTCAGGAATAATTTTTGATAGTAATTGTGGCGATATTATTATTGAAGTCTTCGTAACTTTGACCGGTAGCTAAAAACCTCAAGGTAGCAACCAAGCGTTCTTTCGGAGAAATGCTTTCACGCATCAAAGTGTCTTCTTTCAAGCTTGATAAAGGGAGTTACTAGAGACAGTAATTCTTGGAAACACTCTGAATCCATTCGAAATTGCGAAAATCTTCCGGTCCTAAATACAACATTAAATTCATATGAGATTTTTTTTTCCGTAAAAATAACTAGCCACTTTTTCATCCAATATCTTTTTTTCTTTCCTTTTTTGCATTTATTGATGCGATTCCCTACGGCGATTCCCGCTTTTTGGTACTTTGAAAGAATTACGGTGCTCTCGACGCGTGCTTGTACAGCTAATGGTATCGAAATGAAATTATGAGCTGGGTTGAGTCATGAGTAGAGTACAGTCAATTTCGACTTCAACAAATTGAGTGTGAAATCAAACCGTGATTAAGAGCTTTAATATCAGTCCGCTCGCAGCACGGGTGAGTGAGGTGCGTGTATTTGATTGCGGCCGGGCTGATCGAATTTTCAGTCGGAGGTTTTTATCGGTAAGTCCGGATTTATAGTATATATTTATTATTGGTTTTATTACTCGGGATACTAAAACATTCGATTTAGCTATGACATAAACATTTTTGAACAGTTATTTAAATTTCAAATCTTATACAAAACGATCGTGTATGGGGTTGTCGCTCAAGTGAACGCCATTATTCCTTAGTGATGCATTTTTTTAAACAGATATGCCCAAAAATCGTCATAGGACCACCGCCAAGGCGGCTTGGAGCGATGAAGAGACTGCACGCTAAAGCTGCGATTGAAAGATGGATGTCCAAAAGACAAGCAGCGAAATCATATAACATCCCATTTACCATGTTGACAGATGAGAGATGAGAAGAATGAGAAATGAGCAGTCCTCAATTGGGTCGTAAGCCGGTTTTCAATCAACAGCAAGAAAGTGAAATAGCTGAACAGGTAACACTACTGGGATCATTGTGTTATGGACTAAGTGTCGCAGATTTACGTAAATTAGTTTACAAGTATGCAGAGCTTAATAACATCAAAAATATTTTTTATGATAGTAGTAAAACGGCAGGATTAGACTGGGTGCTAGGTTTTATAAGACGCAACCCTTCTGTTGCTGTAGCAAAGGGGTTTCTGCCTGTAACAAAGAAGAAATAACTCATTTCTACAATATGCTTGATGATCTGATGGAGAAGCACAGGTTCCCACCCAATAATATTTACAATGCTGACGAGACAGGTATCACAACAATCACAAATCCAGGAAAAGTAAAAGAATAAAAAAAGTAAAAGTAAATAATAATAAATAAAGTAAAAGAAGAAAAAGTAAAAAGTAACTTAAGCATTGAAGAATTTTTTTAGTCGTATCCATTCTTTACATAATAGTCGTACTCGTGATTCCGACATTCATCCATATTCGATATCCCAGTGATATATGTAATTCCGAGACACGGAATTTTTCCCGGGATTTTTTTGGTCGTATCCATACTTTTGATGACATATTTTGTCAATAGCACCCAAAAGTCCGATCTATATATAACCTTGTGTTTGACGAAATGAAAATAAAATGCAAGGTAGAATATGAACCACCTAGTCAACGAACATTCGGTTACGTAGATTTTGGTAATCAACTGGATACTGACTACAATAATGAATGTACAGAGGCTTTAGTCTTTTTGATAGTACCAATCAATGGCAGTTTTAAAGTGCCTATTGGTTACTTTCTAATCGACAAAACCAGTGGAACACAAAAAGCAAACCTAATTAATATTGCACTTGAGCTATGCCATGAAAATAAAATTACAATTAAAGCATTGACTTTCGACGGCTGTCCAGCAAACCTGGCAATGGTCAAACAATTAGGATGTAAATTACACAAGGACCAGCTAAAGACAAACTTTAAACATCCAGTGACGGGTTCTAATGTTTTCATCTTTTTAGATCCTGTGCATATGCTCAAATCGCTTAGAAATACTTTTGAAACATACAGACAATTCCAAGATGAGAACGGCAACACTATACGATAGAATTACGTGAAATTGTTACAAGAGCTCCAAGAGAAATAGAATTTTCATTTAGCTAATAAGTTACGCGTCGAACACATATATTTTAAAACAAATATAATGAAAGTCAAATTAGCCAGTCAGTTGTTCAGCCGCAGCGTAGCTACAGCATTAAATTTCTGTAAAGAGGAATTAAAATTAACAGATTTTCAAGATATTGGTGCGACATCCAGAATCATCCAACTCATAAACGATTTATTCGACATTTTGGATTCCAGAGTTCACGGGTACGGATTAAAACGAGCTTTAAACTTCGATAATCACAAAGAAATCTTCGAACGATTAGAGGAGTGCAAAAAGTTTTTGCTGACTGTTACCGCAGAAATAAAAATACGAAACAAGACTCAACAAGTTAAATTAATAGATTCACCGAGGTATACTGGATTTCTTGGTTTTTGTGTGGCAATCGAGAGTACTAAGGGTATGTTCAAAGATTTAATTTGTGATGAAAATTGTCCTATAAAATACTTACAAGATCACATTGAACTTTTTTTGGCCAATATAAGATCACATGGTGGCTCAAATGATAACCCCACTCCTCGTTTATTCGAGGCAATTTACAAGAAATGTTTAATTCACACCGAATTAGTATAAACATCTACTGGTAATTGTATACTGTTAGAAAAAAAAAATATTCTTAATTGTTCATCGGCAATCGTAAGGATAAACTTGACGACTCACAGTGAAACTGAAGAGACAGTTAGTGCTGACCATGAAAACCAAGACGATCTTAATATTTTGATGGAAACTGTCGAGCTTTCGCAGTTTTCAGAAAATGTAATAGAATACATAGCAGGATATGTGTCTAGCGAACTAGTTAAACGTATTAAATGTGGCACTTGTATAGAAGCGTTGGTATGTTTGTCAGAAAACAAGAGAAGTCTAATTTATTACAGAGATAAGGGTGGCTTAATATATCCTTCGGTTAGTGTGCAAAAAATCTGCCGTCGTTCTGAGCAATTTATAAAAAAAATTTTCATTAATAGCGTGGACAAAAGAAAATATACAAGCGACTTCTTAGTCAGCAAGACTGTCAGTAGCTTTGTAGGAGAATTATTTTTTCCCGAATATCAGTACCACCAATACTACGCAGAAGAGACAGACCATTTAATTGATTTGGCTAAAAGCGTAATGATAAAATATATAGATACAAGGCTAGCATTCCTTAGCAAAAGGAGGCAATATAATGAGAAACAAGCTGTAAGAAGAATTTACACGAAATTAATTCATTTTAAAAACCAGTAACGCAATGTATAATAATGAGGATCCGTAACGTTTTTAGTTGAGAATGCAGATTTATAGAACTAAGAAATCCTTAACATACAGTGCAAAAATTTTTGTTCTACGACAAAAATTGACGAAGTTATGACCGAATTACTAGCGAAGTTCACCGAGTGGCCGTCGCGGTAGCTGTGACGTCACTGTGACGGTCGACCATGGAAATTATGGACACCCTACCAGACACGAAAAATTTTTCTTCAACTAATGACATATTAGTGTCGGAATATAAGAGACCTGCAGGCCAGGGAAAATTTTTTGGTGACCTAGTATGAAACTTTCGGGAAACATTCGTTGCAATAAAATATGATTTATCAGAATATTGTTTTTTTTTAAAATCAGCCGTTTTGAAGTTATTAATTTTTTTCGAAAAACTGACCTTCGGCAGTTGTCTACGCATTAGGGGGGATTGAAAAAAGCAAATTTTTTATGATGCTTTTGGGGTAGAGCGGAAAAGTTGCCTCTATATATAAGTAACTTCTGTTCACAATTTCACCACCCTAGGATAATGTCTTCTGTTCTGGCAAGGGACGTGAAATTTCAAAAATTTAGTAAAATCGCCAAATTTTTTATTTTTTTAAATTTTTTTTTCAAATGTCACAGCACTTTGCGGTAGTGTGCAAAAGTTGCACCTATGTATGGTTAATTACTGTGCAAAATTTGACGCCCCACGGACAATATGTTCTGTTCTGGCAAGGAGCCTGAAATTACCCAAAAATTGACAAAAACACTGTTATTTCATTATACTTTTAGATATAAATATGATTTATTAACAATTATTTTTTTTTTAGCAGCAGATTTTCCAGATTATCATTATTATTAACCACTAATTATTGACCACTAATTAATGATTATTAATTAATGATTATTAATTATTAATCTTTTTTTGTTACAGGTCGTGAACTGAGCTAGCAGTGAGCAACAAAACATGGCAAAATCTTCAAAATTTTCAAAGCGAGGAGCATTAGACTGCCCAATTTTCGGAGCACCGACAGATTTTGCTAGGATGCTTCCCACAAAAGAGGATGTTATTAAATGCTGCATTTACGCAAGGTGGCGTCTTGGATCTGAAACAACTGGTAACAAGGAACCCGCATTTTCTTCCATCGCAGAGCAAGTTTGTGTAAAGCTGCAAATGCTGTATTCTGATGCTTCCATTCCGACAGTTTCCAAGAAACGTGTCCTTGATATGATTCATGCATATCATAAAAACTATATCGATATCAAGGCTGTTTATAAAAGAATAAAGAAAAGCATGGCAACTAAAGCAAGGGTGGAGAAGTTTAAAGAAGAATCACGCTTTCTTTTTGATGTAGCAGCTTGTAAGTGCTCCACGTTTACAGACTGCAATTGCCCGAAGGAATCCAAGGTCCCCTTTAAGGAACAGACATTTCTTGCTGATCAGAGAACAAAGCGCCTAATGTGCATTGGATCGCTCGATTTGCAAGAAACCAAAAAGCTCCAAGCACGTGCTGAAAGGAAGACAAAAGACTTCCTTCGTAGTTCTAAATCTACTGCGTCTTGCTCATCGCAGCCTGATGGTGTTGAGCCCTCATCAACATCAACGTTCTTAGAAGATGATGAGGCAATGGATGAGGATAAGGAACCTGAACCTGATGACTACGACTATAACTACAATCCCGGACCGTCGACTTCATTCTCTTCGCAAATGCGAAGGAAACTTACAAATACCGCCTTAATAAGCCAAAGATTTGGGGTATCGCTTCAAGCCACGGCTGCCATAGCTTCTAGCGTTCTGCACGACGTAGGCCTAGTCTCTGAATCGGATACATCTTTAGTGATTGATAAGAACAAAATTGCTAGAGAAAGGTATCGAACCATGCAAGAGCTTAAAAGTGAGAGTTCGGACATTGACAATGATCATTTAACAGGTCTTTACTTCGACGGCCGACGTGACAAAACATTGTCAACAGAAAAGGAGGATGATAAATACTACCAAAGAACAATTTTAGAGGAACACTATTCCTTGGTGAAAGAACCAGGATCTAGCTACGTTGGTCATGTTACACCAGCTTCAGGATCAAGTCTGGCCATTGCTGAAAGTATTTACGACTATATCACAGCAGAAGTACCCGGAGGTTTCAACCATATTCTTGTTCTAGGGTGTGATGGAACGGTCATAAATACTGGAATACACAATGGGGTACTGCGTCGTCTTGAACTGAAGACCGGGAGAGCTGTGCAATGGGCTATTTGTCAACTACATTTCAACGAATTGCCTCTCCGCCACTTGTTCGAATCCCTCGATGGTCCCACCTCCGGACCCTCTTCCTACACTGGTTGCATTGGAAAATCGTTGAATGCGTGTGAGCTGCTTCCAGTGGTAACATTTGAGCCAGTTAACTGCACCTTGCCATCAGATGATATATCCACTTTGAGTAAGGACCAGAAGTATCTGAGGGATATTGCTCTCGCCGTTAGCTCAGGCATGTGTCCTCCAGGTCTTGCTAAGCGCGATCCAGGTCCCCTAAACATGTCCCGCTGGTTGACAACAGCCAACAGGATATTAAGACTGTATGTTTCCACCACGGAACCATCAGACAACTTACGTACTATAGTAGAGTTCGTAATCAGGGTGTATGTGCCATCTTGGTTCCGCATCAAAATCCATCCTTCAATTAAGGATGGAGCTCGGCATCTTTACCATTTCATTCAGTCATCCAGATACTTGGATCAAGTTAACCGCAACGTCATCGACCCAGTGATTTTTCGGAATGCTTACTTCGCATCTCCAGAAAACATTCTGCTCGCGATGCTGACTGATAAGAGAACACATATCAGAGCCCTTGGCATTCGAAGAGTCATAAAAGCACGAGAATCAGGTGAGACGGTTGGACACGTTGGGATTAGAAAGTTCGATATTCCAAAAATAAACTTCGAAGCAAACGACTACATCGAACTAATTGACTGGTCGTCCAGCGAAGTAACTCCACCACCAATACTGAATGATGTGACTACAGAAGATTTGAAAAGTATGCTGGAAGAACCAATACCAATTGACTGGACTTTTACAAAGTTCCCATGCCACACACAAGCTGTGGAAAGGACAGTAAAATTGGTTACGGAGGCCCCAAAGAAAGTGTGTGGTCATAACAAACGGGACGGATTTATTCGCTCCACTCTGAAATCGAGAAAGGCTATGCCTGAATTTAGGTCCAAAAGACAGTACAATGTACAAAACCTAAAGACCTAAGAAAACACACATTTTCGTACTTTTAATTTTGAATACTTATTTCTTAATTCTTATATCTAATAGTATGAGAGTGTATGACAATTCTGGTTTATGTTTAATAAATGTTAGTTGAATAATGAAAAAACAGTGTTTTTGTCAATTTTTGGGTAATTTCAGGCTCCTTGCCAGAACAGAACATATTGTTCGTGGGGCGTCAAATTTTGCACAGTAATTAACCATACATAGGTGCAACTTTTGCACACTACCGCAAAGTGCTGTGACATTTGAAAAAAAAATTTTAAAAAAATAAAAAATTTGGCGATTTTACTAAATTTTTGAAATTTCACGTCCCTTGCCAGAACAGAAGACATTATCCTAGGGTGGTGAAATTGTGAACAGAAGTTACTTATATATAGAGGCAACTTTTCCGCTCTACCCCAAAAGCATCATAAAAAATTTGCTTTTTTCAATCCCCCCTACTACGCATATCTCCGAAACTATCCAACCGATTTGAGTGATTTTTTTATTAAACGGCTTAAAATAACATATTCTAAATGGCTTGTTGGCCGATTTCGGCTAGATTATTAAAATTTTGAAAAAAATCGATTTTACAAAAAAATTTCAAAAACTGGTAAATTATGAGTGTCAGCGTCCTGCCTAAAAGAGTCCAGGCTTAAAAAGAGTTTAGAAGCAAATCACGACCCATGAAATTTTTTTTGAAAAATTTTGAAAAAAATTTTTTTTTCGAAAAAGTGCAGAAAATGGTAAATTATGAGTGTCCGCGGCCAGAATAAGGTTAAAAAAGAGTTTTCATTACTCATACTCTGAAAGTAGGTCCGAAGTTGCCTGTGGAGCGAAGTGAAAATAGCCCAATACACCCTAGGGTGACGTTTTCAACTGACAGACAACTGAAAAATTAAGAAAAAAAAGAGCTATTTTCACATTTCTATGTAACCATGATCTAACTTCCTATACAGCCACACTTCGATTAATACTATATTAATTCTTAACTTTGTAGAATTTTTGTTTGTGATATTATTTAAGACACCGATTAAACCGCGTCAAAATTAATTTAGATAGATCATTGACATAAATTAGAAATAATCTATAATGATAAGTTTTTTTTATCAAGCTAGCAATAAGTACTACTCAAAAAGACTGGCTGGCATTATGGCGCTTGAAAAATGTTGCGCGTAAAAAAGAAAAAAAAAGGCGGGTAAGCGACATTAATGCAAATTCTTGGGAAGTTGAAGTAATATTTTTTGCATATATGGCTTGTGTTTACTTTCCTTGTATTCGTAATGAAAAGCACAGTGTTTACCTAGGGGTTCAGGACTTATTTAGTCCCTCGACCTATTGGCGCCCTCGCTGCGCTCGGGCACCAAACCCAGTCTCGGGACTGAAATAAGTCACTAGGGTAACAATGTACTATTTCAACCGACTCTTGACATTTAATTATTCACTATAACTAATAAATATGATTATACTTACATAATTAGCTTAAAATACATTACAAAATTTGATGCTTATTGCCGACATGTCTCTTGGAAACCCAATCATCCCATTTAAATTAAACTATAATTAAATTATCGGAATACCCTATCAAAGATGACTATTAACTTGCATGTTTTATTCGTTTTTAAGTTTTCCTTTCTAAACATTTTTGTTAATCTACATTTTCGTTTCAGTTACGATGCCCCGAACCGCAAGCACTGTTAGAAAATGCTTCAACCCGTACTGGCTGCCGTCTCACAAATTTGGCGAGAACGTTCAATTACGACGACTCGGTCCTGCCGTTGGACACTACAAGCGTAGATTTCCTTTGGAAATAGGTCTAACAGAGTCCACATTGATATGTGAGCAATGCAGACTCCGATTTAACAGAGAAAGCAATGTGTACCATGGTGAGGCGGTTGAGGCTGCTGAAAACACCGAAGGTGCTGCTGAAAACATCGAAGGTGCTGGTGACAATAACATAGCTCCTGCCGGCGAAAATCGAGGACGTGTTCACCTTCCCTTGCAGGCAGGTCGTTTTTCAAGTACCCTTGGTCAGAGATTGATAAAGAAACTTACACTTAGACCTATAGTTCGGATTCAGCGTTTGCCAGAACCACTTGTAACTCCACGTCAAATTCAAGGCCCACGTCCACCACTTTATCCTATTCTCCCTACATACGAATCTTCTCAAACATTGTCGGAGCTGGAAATTCGTCCATTGGAACAAAATAGCAGCTCAAACGGATCAGAAGGAAGCTCGGACAACACTACACGAAGAGGAAACAATAGCGACAATGGTTCGGAAGTTTCTTTTTTTTCCAACGTTAGCTTACAGAGTAGTGTGCTTTTGTCAGAGGCAAATACAAAAATTTCTGCAATTGTTCCAAATATCACACCTCTTAGAAAGTCAGATCGTCATAAAATTGGCAGGCTTAGAAAAACAATTGATCGTTGCGAAGCCGGTTTAAAAAACACGCTATCAGCGATCGCTAAACGACGATTGGTTTGGAGTCCAAGAGGAAAACGTCAGTGTTCTGATTGTAGGTTTTTAGTTAATTCTTTGGTCGCACGGTTTCCTGAAGTTGAATCAAAAAAGGAAAGAATACAGTTGCTAACATCTACACCTAAATCAATGACCATTCCAAAGATATTAGAATTTTTTGAATGCACTGACTATCAAGCTAGAGAGGCCACTAGACTGAAGAACACTATAGGATCCTTTTCTTGTTTGCCTGAATATAAAGGTAGAAAGAAATTATCTGACGATGTCAAGGAAAATATTAAACGATTTTTTTTAGACGATGACATAAGTCGAGTCGACCCATCTATTAGAAGCACTAGAATCATAAATGGAGAAATTGTCGAAAAGAGAAGGCTTTTATTTTCCCAAGATGATTTGTACCAACTATATATTTTAAATTTGCCTGAAAATAGTGAAAATCTAGAAGTCTCATTATCAGCTTTTGCTCGTTTGAGACCAAAAAATTGTGTTTGGCCTGGGCAGACTGGTAACTTGATCACTTGTACTTGCATTTATCATGAAAATTTTCGTAATTTCTTGGAAGTAATTCATGTCAATATTACAACATCTGAATTTTTAGAAAAATATATTTGTACAAATCCTTTAACAGCATGTTATTTAGGAACTTGCTCACAATGCCCTAAATATACAGAGCTAGAAAGATTGTTTGAGGACAATGACGACGACGACATTACTTTTTATCAGTGGCTACACACAGATAGGACCGATTTTGTTAAAATCACTGAATCGAAAGACCAATTTCAATTACGATTTAAGAATTATTTGCCTACTATGCTGAAACACCACTATTTTTACACAAAACAAGCAAATTTTATTAAAGACTTGAAAGAAAGAGCAATTAAGCAAGAGAAAAGCATAATGGTATACGTTGATTTTGGACAGAATTATTCTTTTCTGGTGAATCGAGCAGCACAAGGTTTCCATTGGAATAACCAACAGGCTACAATTCACCCTTTTGTTGTCTATTGGTACGACACAGGTCAGGAAGAGGTTTTGTATAAAACCTACTTCGTCATTAGTGACGAAATGACTCACGATGCAGTAACTTTTCAAGTGTTTTTAAATTCTATTATGGACCAGTTACTTCAGGATTTTAAGGAGTCTGATATAGATACAATTTATTTTATTTCTGATGGCACTTCACAACAATATAAAAATAGGAACAACTTTTATTTTATGACGCTGTTTCGTAATAAGCACAAGTTTAAAATTTTTTGGCACTTTACAGCTACCGCACATGGAAAGTCCACCTGTGATGCCATGTCGGCCGTTGTAAAAAGGGCGACGCGCTTAGAGAGTGTCAAAAACAATAGTGTCATTGTTAACGCAAAAGCTATGTTTGACTTTTGCCAGAAGGAAAAAAGTACAATACGGTTGCAATTTTTCTTTGTTCCTAAGGAAAGCGTGTTTCAGTATAGAGTATCTACAGTTGATACAGTAACTAAAACTATCCCAGGGACGCGAGATTTTCATTGTTTTGCTTTTTTGGAAAATAATGTTATTGAAGCCAAAAAGTTTTCGTCTTCTCTAGTATTTCCAGAATTTAATAGTCATCTAGGATTCGGTATTTCGAGATTTTAATAGTCATTTAGCATACAGTATTTCGAGAATTTAATAGTAATCTTTGATAGGGTATTCCGATAATTTAATTATAGTTTAATTTAAATGGGATGATTGGGTTTCCAAGAGACATGTCGGCAATAAGCATCAAATTTTGTAATGTATTTTAAGCTAATTATGTAAGTATAGTCATATTTATTAGTTATAGTGAAAAATTAAATGTCAAGAGTCGGTTGAAAACTCTTTTTTAACCTTATTCTGGCCGCGGACACTCATAATTTACCATTTACTGCACTTTTTCGAAAAAAAATTTTTTTTCAAAATTTAAAAAAAAAATTCATGGGTCATGATTTGCTTCTAAACTCTTTTTAAGCCTGGACTCTTTTAGGCAGGACGCTGACACTCATAATTTACCAGTTTTTGCATTTTTTTTGTAAAATCGATTTTTTTCAAAATTTTGATAAGCTAGCCGAAATCGGCCAACAAGCCATTTAGAATATGTTATTTTAAGCCGTTTAATAAAAAAATCACTCAAATCGGTTGGATAGTTTCGGAGATATGCGTAGACAACTGCCGAAGGTCAGTTTTTCCAAAAAAATTAATAACTTCAAAACGGCTGATTTTAAAAAAAAACAATATTCTGATAAATCATATTTTATTGCAACGAATGTTTCCCGAAAGTTTCATACTAGGTTACCAAAAAATTTTCCCTGGCCTGCAGGTCTCTTATATTCCGACACATTTAATGTTAGGGAGTAAGGGGAGAACGGAGCCAAACATCTATCCGACCCAAGCCAACCCCCCTGCACGCACTAGTGGTTCGTTAGAATAGCTGGCGGCGGTGGCTCAGGCCACCGTGGTGCTCCCTGCTAGACAACAGAAGGGGCTCTGGCGACCGAGCTATGGCGGGATAACCATCAACCTAGCCGGGATACCGACTGGAAGAGGTATCAGTGACCTTGGGGCCTAAATAGCCCCTAAAAGACCTGGTGCAGAAGGCAAGATGAAACCACTGCACTAATTTCCCAAGAAAACCATATGTAGAAATGTCCAATAGATTGCAAGTTTTGTCATGTGACCCGACTGACCCCCGGCGCCATGTCAATAATGCCAGGTTGCATGGTGTGAAATATGCTACTGGTCATTGCGATACTGCGGATGACCAGATACCTAATGGCTTTGAAACTATTGGTCAAAGCTCCAAACAGGCTCTACCAAAGAATCAGCTACGAGTGGGAACATGGAATGTAAGAGACCTCATGCAGCCAGGGAAACTTGAAGTAGTTGAAAGTGAAATGGTGCGGTGCAAAATTGACATATTGGGTCTTAGTGAAGTTCATTGGAGGGGTAACGGACATTTTGTCACAGATAAGGGCACTATGGTTTACTTTTCGGGATCGGATAAGCACAGTCGTAATGGAGTGGCTTTCTTGGTAACCAAGAGACTCCAAGGTGCCATAAAAGGATACCAAACACCCAATGACAGGATGATCGCTATAAAACTAGACGCTAAACCCATTGCAATAAACATACTGCAAACTTATGCACCACATCAGGATCGTCAGAGGAGGAATGTACAGAGTTCTACGGTGCCCTGGAATCCCTTCTGAACTCCATACCATCAAGGGAAATAACTATGATAGAAGGGGACTGGAATGCAAAGATTGGTGTGACAACCAATGATGTCTTCAATGGTGCGGTGGTCGGGAACTATGGTTTGGGAGTGAGAAATGACAGGGGTGAAAGGTTTCTGCACTTTTGTACAGAAAATGCGCTATCAATCATGAACACATGGTTCGAGCAGCACAGGAGGCGACTTTACACATGGACTTCACCGTGTGAGAAGTACAGAAACCAAATAGATTTCATCACAATTGGGTCGAGGTGGCGTTCATCAATCACGGGAGACTTTACCGGGAGCAGACTGTGGGAGTGACCATCAGATTTTGATTGCTGACCTGCGTGTGCGTCTCAAGGCAATCCACCCTAAGCCCAGGAATACCGTATCTCTCACTAAGCCCATTCTGGATCTCTTCAGAAAAACAATTGAACCAAAGCTGGCAATTTTGGATTTGATCAACAGACCCCTTTGATGCTAGTGATGAGGACTGGACTAGATTAAAACGGGAAATAATCGCTACCACGGAGGAAATAAATAAGACCCACAACACTACCAAAAGAAAAAAAGAATGGATTAGTGATGAGTCCTGGAAAATGATAGAGGAAAGAAGGGCTTTAACCCTGTAACACATACCTTACGGTCCAACCTATTTTACATACCTGGGGTCCATTGGACCCCATCGATTAACATAGGTTCCGATTAACTTATCTATCGTTTTAATTAACATGAAATGAAAACAAATGAACCAACTATAGTATTTATTGTATAGAGAGAATAAGGTTTGGAATAACTTTAAATAGATTGTGCTAAAACAAGGTCATAGTCCTGAAAACGACATTAGGGTCTACAGTATATACTTTTACTACTCGCACAAGCATTATAATGATGTTACTTATTCTATCATTTTCATGACAGTGCATCAGTTAATGTATCTTCAAAGAGAGAGCATTTCACAAGTGACGACATAGTTCACAAACAGGTTTACTGTGTTCATGGCAGCATGCGTTGCCACATTCACTGCACCTCGTTTTCGTCTTTCGATCAACTGTGCGTGGACAGATTTGGCAGCGAGTTTTCCTGGTCTGTGGTACAGCGGCCAGAACTGCATCTGGGCGTGCGTCAAAGCCAATGGCTTTGAAGGCGAGCTTCACACCGCCTTGCATAGCCTGGGGGTTGCTCTTTCGACGAAGAAGATGATCGTGGACCAAACTGTGTGCCAGTTCGATCAGGAAGAGCCGCCTTTTGTGTGACTTTCCAGCATGATATTCTTGATGTTTGCGGCACCAAAGAACATAAGAAGCAACTGCTGCTGTATCGATGAGGTTGAAGAAAAGAGTCATGGGCCACCGTCGAGTCTTACGTTTACATGAGTATAGACCAACGAGGTGGTCCAAATTGTCAACACCTGATTTTGTTGAATTGTAGTATGCTATTATCTCCGGTTTGTTATTATTTTCAGCATCGACAGTGGCGTCATGATGCATGCTGGATAAAAGTAAGACAGCCTTTCCCTTCTTTGGTACATAACTCGTCAGCGTCAGCTGGTTATCAAAACAGAATATCGACGAATATTGCTCTTTCTGAGGACTAGGTAGAAGTTCCTTCGGTACTTCAGGCCGATTCTTCTTCATTGTCCCGACTATGGTAGTTCTTACTGCAAGCATATCATCAGCGAGTGGTACTGAGGTGAAGTAATTGTCCATAGTAATGTTTCTTCCTGTGTTGTACCATGGACGTACGAGTCGTTTTACAAGATCAGTTACATTGTTGCTGTTTGCTGCAGCGCCTGGTTGTCGACCAA
This sequence comes from Sesia apiformis, assembly GCA_914767545.1. Taxonomy (NCBI): domain Eukaryota; kingdom Metazoa; phylum Arthropoda; class Insecta; order Lepidoptera; family Sesiidae; genus Sesia; species Sesia apiformis. Next base: position 14,159,637 of record OU611965.1, on the reverse strand, counting down.
CGTATACCTCACCCTTGAGAGGGTACGATGTCTTAGCATCACATGCCCAGAATATTTTCACGCCATACTTGCCTGGCTTGCTTGGAATGTACTGACGGAAACTGCATCGCCCGCGAGTTGCCACCAGCTGTTCGTCCACCGTGATGCAGTTGTCTGGTTTGTAGTAACTTTGGAGTGCTGCCAGATGCATTTCCCACAGGTCTCGTATCGGAGCTAGTTTATCTATGCGAACACGTTCTTCTCTCGTGTTGAAGTTGTCGAAGCGTAGGTGACGAAGGAGATCCCTGGCACGATTCAAGCTCATTGTGGCTTTGAACAGTGGGCGACCTTCCTTTGTAGACCAAAGTTCGGTCAAACTTTCACCTCCAGATTTATGAACTCCGGCGTACACCAGCAGACCAATGAACGCACGCAACTCAATTATATCAGTTTCAACCCACATCTGCGGTTCGTTGTCGACGTGGGCCTCATTCCACACTCGTGCTGCATTGCGACCGTGACGATTTGTCTCCCTGACAACCACTAGGAGCATTTCTTCAGTAACAAACAGATTTAAACTGTCACATATATCTTGTAATAATCCAGCTGACGCATTCACACCGCTTGCCTGTCGAAGAATGTTGGCCTGTACCACCCTGCCTGTTTGAGGTGGAGTCGTCGACCAAGTGTAACCATTTCTGCCTGCTAGTGTCAGTGGAAATGCCGGTGGTGAGGGTGACTGGCGTCGAGCTCTTTTGCGACGTTGTGGCGTCGGAGAACCTTCGCTCTCTGATGAAGACTGATCATGCGCTTCTGATTCGACACTGGTTGGTTCATCATTTGGATCTGGCTCAAATGGTTCATCGTTCATCTCGTCCGAAGAATTTTCATTAGATACATCACTGTCAGTTTCTGATTCCAGGACTGCAGCGACAACTTCTGATAATGAAAATCGTGTAGCCATTGATGATTTTGATTGATGATGACCGCCCCTTGTCCCCTCCAGGATCGCCGCCCCTGTAGCCTAAGATAGTTTTGTATTGATAAAAATATTATTCTTTTTCAGTAGGCGTCCATTTTATTTTCATGTAAACAATGATAGCATAATATGTAAACAATAATAACGTAACGTAACGTAACGTGTATAGTGAACACAGGCCTACCTGGCCTCTTTGTTCACCTTCAAAATATAAAGAATTACAAATGTGTAAAACTAATGATTACATAGTGAACAAATACACCAAAAAAATACAAAAAAAATAACAGCCTAAGTATAGTACAGGTCGCATCACTCACAATAATTGAGTGTCCAAGCTGTAAATAAAGCAGTCGCATCATGTGTCAATCAATGTTATAGCCTGGGGTCCTTTGGACCCCAGGTGTGTAAAATATGCCCGAAGTATCTTGTTTTTTATTTTCCGTTTGAACGACAAATTGTAAATCACCCAAATCTTCCACAGGTATGGGGGGGTGGCTAGTAGAGGAATTACAAAAATTTCAGATTTTCAGCATCAATACTTTCCGAGACATCTACAGTAATATCACACCTGGGGTCCATTGGACCCCAGGTGTGTGTTACAGGGTTAAAGCAGGGTGGTGTTTCATCTGATGGCAGGAGAGAGAGATACAGGGTTTTATACGCGACGGTTCAAAGGATGATAAGAAGGGACAAAGATACTTTCATAAATAGCATATGTGATGAAATTGATCAGCATGCTCAGAAATTCCAGAGTAAAGACCTTTTCAAAAAAGTTAAACAACTATCCAAGCCCAACAAACCAAAGAATTGGATCATCGACGACAGTAAAGGTAACGCCTTGACAAACCTAGAAATGGTTTTGGAAAGATGGAGGACTTACTGTCGAGACTTATATAAAGATGATTCACGGTACGATATAAACAGAAGTTGGGATGGCTATGCAGAAGAACCTGGAGTTTTGCTTTCGGAAGTAGAGAGTTCGGTAAAAAGGTTGAAGAACAATGCTATTGGTCCTGACGGGATATCGGCCGCCATGCTACAGAACATCGGTAGTAATGGCATTGCAATCCTACACCAGATCTGCAACAAAATATGGAAGACTGCACAATGGCCCGAGGACTGGACACAATCAGCAATAATCCCTCTTCATAAAAAGGGATCGACGCGAAAATGTGAGAACTACCGTACGATATCTCTAATGTCTCACGTCAGTAAGATACTGCTTCGGATAATCAATAACCGGCTAGCTGCGTTCATCGACAGACAAATTACGAGTGAACAAGCAGGCTTTGTTTCAGGAAAAGGCACTCGCGAACAAATCCTGAACATCAGGCTATTGATAGAAAAATGCAGAGAGTTCAACATCCCTATGACCTTATGCTTCATTGATTACGCTAAGGCTTTTGACTGTGTCTAATGGAGCACCATGTTCGAAATACTGAGAGAAATGGGCGCCCCGGAACATCTTGTTATACTCATACAGAATCTCTATTTGGATGGCAGGTGTTTTGTTAGATTAGAAGATCAAGAATCTAAATCCTTCTCTACGGAAAGAGGCGTTCGGCAGGGATACATTCTGTCACAAAAAAATTTCAACTTGTATGGAGAATACATTATGAGAAGAGCACTCGAGGGCTGGGAAGGTGGCATTGTTGTAGGGGGGCGTAAAATAAACAACTTGAGATATGCAGATGACACGACCGTAATTGCATCTAGTGAAGAGGAGTTAGCTGCCCTCCTTACAAGGATAGAAAAAGAAAGCGTCAGACTTGGCCTCAAAATCAACGTTTCAAAAACTAAAATAATGTTGGTAGATCGGGAACACAAACTCCATCCTTCACTGGCCCTCCAAGACTACGAAAAAGTAGAACAATTCGTTTACCTGGGTTCCCTCATTACGAAGGACGGCGGTTGTACTGATGAGCTGGGCCGTCGTATAGGAATGGCTAAAAGCGCAATGTCAAGCCTCGAGAAAATTTGGAGGAACAAGGGTATACGCCGAGCTACCAAAATACGTCTAGTGTATTCCTTGGTGTTTTCTATTTTTCTGTACGGAGCTGAAACCTGGTGCCTTAAAAGTCGAGACATAAGCAAAATAAGCGCTTTTGAAATGTGGTGCTGGAGACGAATGCTGAAGATACCATGACAGCCATGAGGACAAACGAATCGATTTTACAAGAGCTCCACATCAAAAAACGACTCACCTCTCTATGCAGAGAACGTCAACTAAGCTTCTTTGGACATATAATGCGATCACATATGCATGAGATGGAGAAGCAGTTGATCGTTGGACAGATGCAGGGGAAGCGATCCAGGGGCCGAATTCCAACACGATGGTGTAAAAGTATTGTAGAGGCAACAGGAGAAACTCTACAACGATCTATTGAACTGGCACGGGACAGAAGCAGGGGTGTAAGAGGCTCACCTACCATCTTTGGAGCCTAAGCCAACCTCACCTGCTAGTGGTGCACCCTGCTGTTAACTAACGAGGCAATGGCGTTCCCTTTTTGCGGTGGGAGGGTTACTCCGTCGGCATAGCTACCACCCTTCCGTCGGAGTCCGCCGCCATAATGATGCCCTATTAGCCGCGAGGCCCGCATCGTGTTCCGGCGGTGAGCGGAAGAAGCCGTCCCGAGAGAGAGATTGTTGCGTGTGGAAAGGAGGACCAGCGGTTGCGGGGAATTCCAGACGCGCATGGGCGTGGCATGGTGGCGCGGGGATCAGGGAGACCCGGTGAAACGGTTATCCGCTGACCGCCCGCGGGTTGTAGGGGGCCCGAGCCTGGGGATCTTACTTTAATCTCCACCCCAGGAGGCTGCCCTGCCGCACGCGAAAAATCCCTTGGGGTAGCAGTTGTGCCGGAGGGGACCGGAGTGGAACCCGACTGCTGCCCCCGGGGGGGGACCGGGGGCCCTTCCGTACCCCGTGCCAGCAAGTCACACAACCTTTGTGACCTGGTTTCTTCTCTACTCCGTGCTTTGTCCTTTGATCCGCATGCAGCCATCTCTCTCTCCGTCCTCCCTTTTCTTCTTCTTCCTCTTTCCCCTATTCACACCTACTCACATACAATGGCCAGGAAAAAGAAAAAGTACAATGTTTACTCAGCGGCCCACCCCTCAAGTTCCACGTTTGAAGTGGACTTTTGCAACATCAGAGGGATGCATAGTAACATCGACGCCGTCCACTACCACCTTGAGACGGCAAAGCCGGCCTTACTTTTCTTGACGGAGACACAGATTTCCTGCCCGGCCGATACATCATATCTTCATTACCCCGGTTACAAACTGGAGCACTGTTTTGTGCGACGTGCCGGGGTATGCATGTACGTCCGGGAGGATGTTTGTTGCCGCCCTCTCAGCCATTTTGAAGACGGGGACCTGTCGATCCTCTGGGCGCGTATTGACTATGGATGTTCCACTAAAGTCTACGCTTGCCTTTACAGGTCCCACAGCGGTGATACGGAGACGACTCGTTTTTTTGAGCGGCTACAAGAGACGACTGACAGCGTGCTCGAGCAGTTCCCTTGCGCGGAAGTGGTGGTCCTCGGTGATTTCAACACTCACCACGAAGAGTGGTTGGGATCCCGAATAACCGACCGCGCAGGGAGAGCAGCCTACAACTTTGCCCTGACCTATGGTTTCTCGCAGTTGGTATCCTCACCCACGAGGATACCTGATATCGAGAGCCATACTCCCTCCTTATTGGACCTCCTGCTGACTACGCGGCCGAATGACTACAATGTTGTTGTTGATGCTCCGTTAGGATCATCAGACCATTGTATCATTCGAACTGCTGTGCCAGCTAAACAATCCACGCCGACCTATTCTCGGGGAACGCGCAACGTCTGGCACTACAAGTCTGCAGATTGGGATGGGTTGCGCGAATTTTACGCTTCTTATCCCTGGGGGCAGCTCTGTTTCTCGTCGGGTGATCCGGATACCTGTGCAGACTCCGTTGCCGACGTGGTGTTGCAGGGCATGGAATGTTATATTCCTTGTTCCGTGATACCCGTAGGCGGACGGAGCCAACCTTGGTTTAATCAGTCCTGTGGAGAGGCCCGCCGTAATAAGCGGGCTGCATACAGGGCCTGGGCCAAAGCGCAGGTGTCTGAAGATCCGAATACCACCGACTTGAGGAAGAAATTTAACGCTGCCTCGAGGTGCAGTAAGAGGATCACTGTCAGGGCAAGGAATGAGCACATCCGCAGAATTGGCGATCGACTAGCAAGCTATCCTTCTGGAAGTCGGGCTTTCTGGTCGCTCGCTAAGGCTGCCGAGGGTAACTTCTGTCAGTCGTCACTTCCACCACTGCGGAAACTCGATGGCTCACTGGCCCATGGGGCGAAAGAGAAAGCCGATCTCCTGGGCAGTCTCTTCGCCTCAAACTCGACTCTGGACGATAGAGGTGCCTCACCACCGTCCACCTCGAGGTGCACAAGCTCCATGCCAGAAATCTGCTTCACCCAGCGTGAAGTTCGGCGAGCTCTAGCATCTCTTGATATCCGAAAGTCGAGTGGGCCAGATGGTATTTCTGCGGTGGTGCTCAAATTTTGCGCTCCCGAGTTGTCTCCGGTGCTTACGCGACTCTTTAGGCTCTCATATTCCACAAAAAGCTTCCCGTCAGCATGGAAGGTAGCTCATGTTCACCCTTTGCCTAAAAAGGGTGACCGCACCGACCCGGCCAACTACAGGCCAATAGCGATCACCTCCCTCCTCTCCAAAGTGATGGAGCGTGTTATAAACACACAGCTCCTTGGGTACCTAGAGGATCACCAGCTGATTAGCGACCGTCAATATGGATTTCGCCATAATCGCTCGGCTGGTGATCTTTTAGCGTATTTAACACACCGCTGGGCTGACGCCATTGAGAGTAGAGGCGAGGCTCTGGCTGTAGGCCTAGACATTGCGAAAGCTTTTGACCGGGTATGGCACAAATCGCTGCTTTCCAAGTTACCATCCTTCGGGATACCCGAGGGATTATGCGAATGGGTTGCCAGTTTCCTGACTGGACGGAGCATCAGAGTCGTTATCGATGGTAGCTGCTCCGACACCATGTCTATTAACGCTGGCGTCCCGCAAGGCTCCGTGTTGTCCCCAACTCTGTTTCTTCTGCATATCAACGACCTGTTGCAAATTGGTGACATACGTTGCTATGCAGATGACAGTACTGGAGACACCTTGTACAGGGGCCGCGCCAACATCCCTCGGGTCAAAGTGGAAGAGAGTCGCGCCAGGCTTGTGTCTGAAATCGAAGACTCTTTAGATCTAGTCTCGATTTGGGGTTCTATGAACCTAGTGGATTTCAACCCCAGTAAGACGCAAGTCTGTGCATTCACCGCTAAAAAAAAACCCCTTTTGTTGTAGCACCTCGCTTTCAGAGCATACCTCTTAAGATCTTGGAGAGTATCGGGATCCTTGGTATCGACATCTCCAGCAAAGTCGAATTTAGGGGTCATCTGGACAATAAGGCCAAAATGGCCTCCAAAAAGCTCGGTGTGCTGAACAGAGCGAAGCGGTACTTCACCCCTGGGCAACTCTTAATGCTTTACAAAGCTCAAGTGAGGCCCCATATGGAGTACTGCTCTCATCTCTGGGCCGGCGCACCGAAATACCAATTGGACCCATTTGACTCTATCCAACGACGTGCTGTTCGTATTGTCGACGATCCCACTCTCACGGGCGGTTTAGAATCCCTCAGCATTCGGAGAGACGTTGCGTCTCTCTGTGTGTTCTACCGCCTGTACAATGGGGAATGCTCTGAAGAATTGTTTAATATAATTCCCACCTCGGGTTTCTACAACCGCACCTCCCGTCACAGAAGTGCGGTCCATCCGCATTTCCTCGATACGGAGGTGTCGCGCACTGTTCGGTCCAAAAACTATTTTACACCGCGAACCCGTAGGCTGTGGAACGAACTGCCTCAAGAGGTCTTTCCACTGAGCTACGATATGGGGTTCTTCAAGAGAGCTGTGAATAGGATTTTGCAAGGTCGGCGGCGCGCCCGCATGCCCCCTGGTGTTGCAGGTGCCCATGGGCGGCGGTAACACTTACCATCACGTGGGACCGCTTGCTCGTCCGCCTCCTAGTCTATATAAAAAAAAAAAAAAAAAAAAAGGTGGAGACGGGTCACATATGGTCACGATCCTCATTAGTATGGGTACGATAAAAAGAAAAAAAAGAAATGTTAGGGTAGGTCAACTAAAGATATTTATAATGCTTTTGCTTTTTCCAATTTGAAGCGCTGTGATTAAACCGAAAAAAAACGAAAAACGGTATTTTTCGTTTTGCAGGTTCTGGTAGTAATTTTATTCAACTGTATGTACTTATGTTATAGAAATGTAAATTTGCAGTCGAATGACACATGTTTCATAAAAATTGGTCAGTATTTGCAAAAGATATCTGCAAAAGTATAAATTTTTCGGGTCAAGTTTGAAAGGTCAGTGCTCCCAAGGCCCTTCGAGTAGGGTCGTCTGTCTTTGCACACAAGTTAAGGCTAACGTCAACAATAAGTGGTAAAAGTTATACGACCCTACTCGTAGTGCGTTTCGAGAAATCATAATTTAAACATACTGATATTTATATGGGGGTAAATCCGCAATGAAATTCGAACATTTTTTAAAATTAAGAATTCACAGTAAAGGAAGATGGTAATCCATTTTGACAAGTTGTGTGGGTTTGTATGAAGGCATAATTTGTGTTCATACATGTTTTCACCTAGTTAGTGTGTTACGTTGTAACAAAGTTCTAAAAATATAAAATAAAAAATCATTACACACAAACAAACAAAATAACTAATTGTTACAATAAAACGGAAGCCGCGCGCTTTAACTAGTGATAGCATCATAACGACCATATAAGGTATTCGTTGGTACCGGAAATCAAATTCTTTCTAGAACATCTGATAACAAAAGCCCACAACATAGGTACGTAGAAATATCGAGAAAAAAATACAATAGCGAACAACGGGTCAACTACCTGGGAATGTTTCCATCTCGCTCGGTTCGATTATTGCTATCTCAGTACCACAAGAAATTTCTAGAATATAGACAATAGTTTAGGGCGTGACTTGCTTCGGTCGAACCGTTCTTTCCATATCTCTATCTCGACTCATACGGAAAAATCTAGAAATCGGGCAGTGCGCATGGCCGCCTCAGGGAGGAAGTAGCCGTCCCGATATAAGTATATAAAAACGAATTCGCAGGGAGAAAAAGAAATTTCGACGCCGGAGAGTTCGCACGACGACTATATGTGATTAATATTCGTGATTATTGTCTAAATTTTCAAAGTGGTAAAATCAGTGCTATAATAAAATAAGAAAGAAAAATAAAAGTGGATTGCATCATTTTTCAACCCCCTTGGTAAGTTTAATATAATTAATTCCAATAGGTTTAGTTGCTGTTAACTAATTTTCGTGTCTGGTTTAATTCTATTACTATTTAACAAGTGATTCTTCAACTTTTAATAGTGTAAAAAATTGCTATGGCTTTATATTTTTTAATAGTGGTTTAACAACGTAACGAAGTGTGATAGTGGGTATCTTAAAATTAGTAAAGTATAACCTTATCTATTTAATCATTCCGATAAGTTTTAAATATGTTTCACCGCGGTATTTTTCTTCATTAACATTCTATTATCATATTAATTTAGTCCAAATCAGTCCTGCCTCCACAAGAAACCAGGGGAGATATGGCCGCGAAAGTTAATTCCCACTGTGTATTCCACGCGTGTGTTGTTAACATCGGTGGCTTGTGGGTATCTTAATAAGAACCTATTATTCTAAAATATTTATTTTGTAAAAATTCTGTAAATGAAAAAGTTCAATACATACTTGAAAATAATAAGCTTTTAGTTTTTAAACTAAAAAGTTTTGTAGTCAGTAGTCTATTAAAAATTGCCACCGAAAAATTGTATACAAGATTGTTCATATGAATAATAAACTCGTAGTAATGAAATTAAAATGTTTGCGTTGACACATATCTTAATTTCGTTTAGGTTTTAAAGCCAATTGTATAATAGTTGAAATGTAATCTTTTCTTTTGTATCTCATGGCGTGGTGGAATGGTGATCGTCCGGCATATAAATAGTTGGGGTTTGATTCTGGGTTGGGTAATTGTATTTCATTTAAATATTTGATTTTCTTTGAATTGTATTTCAACCGGACCTAAATGTCGCCACTCCATTCCGTGTAATTTTTAATTGCTTCGCGAAAGATGCCGACACCCACTCCTGGTCTCACCTAGTGCCTGGGTATCGGATCTTTCGCGCTACAAGTGTCATTCCGACGCGTTCCAGGAAACTGGGGGTTCTCCGTACGGATTGAGAATTAAGAGCTGCACGTCCACCGTACGGATAGTAACTACGGGCTGTACGTCCAAGGACGAGTCGTGAACCGGCAGGCAACTCTTCTGGCCGTCGACTCCAGCTGGCCTCTGCGGCCGCAGGGCACCTCCGAGTTCCCCACTGAGCAAGTGGAAGCTTCCTCGCCGAGGCCCCCCACGCGTCACGGGATCGCAAAGACCGAAGATAAGTCCCCAGCGCACATAGGGTTTTTATTAAAGACCGGAAAGCTTCCCTGTGCCGCGAATCCACATCCTGGGTGTAGTCCTCGCGAAAGACTTAGTGCTCGTTATTAAAATTAAATAATATCTCGTAAATTATCTAATTCCATTTAGTTTTTTTTTTATTTTTTTTTTTATTGTTTTTTTTATTTTTTACAATATACCTTTGTAACAATTGTAGTTGTGTTTTTCATTTGTACCCGCCGTCAGGCGGTCGTAACAAGTGGTAAAATAAGTTAAATGTAGGGCAGGGCGGGGTCTGTTGAGCCGCGGGGTCTAGTGCACCACCTATAGTAGAACACGAACCCTGCATGATAGATACAAGCTTGTGACGTGTGACGAAGCGGGGGGGTTAGTGAACCTAGTCGCCGGTACTTTAGTCGCCGGCTGGCGTTCGAGTTAAGTGTACGTGGACAGTGTTGTTAATTTGGCGCCAAAAGTAAAAAAACATCGCTTCGGTGCATTTTGGTTTCAAACATATGTCTGTGGACGTACGGCAGTCAGGTAAGTGTATTTTGCATTCAAAATAGTGTTTACAAACGTTACTAATATCAAAATTATACAATTAGCGATGGTTTTTGAGTGACTCGGCAAATTAGAAGTAATTTGGGAAAGGGGTCACTTGAGTCAAAGCAACGGGGGTCTAATAAGCCATGTTCAAGTGACCCCCATATTTTTAGTTTGATTTTTGGTTGCATTATTTATATTATGCAGGTATTTTTTAGGGTTAAATGCTATGCTAAATAATTACCTGCCGAGGTTTAAAAACAGATGTTAAGTCACACCACGTATAAATATTTCTACATTCATTGTTTCTTCTTCAGGATGCGAACTTACAAGCGGAAAACGGACCGTGCTAATATATCCAAAGATCAGATGAAACATGCTGCAGATGAGGTAATTAATGGCAAAAGTATCCGAAAAGCGGCTAAAGATAACAAAATAGACAGAACTACGCTTTCCAGGTATGTCAATATGTTAAAAGCTAACCCTGATTCTGATGTGTTCAAGCAATACACAAACACACGGCAGGTTTTTTCAATTGAACAAGAAAAAATGTTAAAGGATTATATACTGAAAGTTGCATCTATATTTTATGGGTTAACTCCATTAGATGTACGCGGACTTGCTTATGAATGCGCCGTGAAATATAACAGAAAGTTCCCTGACAGTTGGCATACAAATAAGTTAGCGGGAAAAGATTGGTTATCCGCTTTTCTTAAGAGAAATACAGAACTATCTATTAGAAAACCAGAGCCGACTAGCTTAGGAAGGGCGACATCATTTAATAAAACGAATGTCAAACTATTTTATGACAAGCTGGCCACGGTTATGGATAAGTATAAATTCCCGCCTTCCAGGATATGGAACATCGATGAGACCGGGGTTCCGACAGTCATGAAACCGGGCAAAATTATAGCAGCCAAAGGAAAGCATACTGTTGGCTCTGTAACCTCAGGAGAACGGGGCACTACTATAACTGTGATTGGAGCTGCGTCAGCAACTGGTAATACGGTTCCTGTGATGTTTATATTTCCCCGGAAGAAATTTAAGGACCATTTCGTTGCAAATGGACCTCCTGAATGCATTGGACGCGGTAATGGAAGCGGTTGGGTAACTGATGATGAATTTTACGATTTTATGCAACACTTTATTGACCATTTGAAACCAACCCAGGAATCACCTATTTTATTATTGTTGGACAACCATTCATCACATTTAGCTATTAAAACGGTTGAACTTGCCAAAAATAATTGGGTGGTAATGCTCTCATATCCACCTCACTGTACCCACAAGTTACAGCCGTTAGACGTCTCTGTCTATGGGCCTTTCAAAAAATATCTTTCGTCGGTACATGATGCATGGCTTCGCAGTAATCCGGGCAAAACTATTTCAATTTATGATATACCAAAAATAGTAGCGACAGCTCTTCCATTGGCAATGACACCGACGAACATAATGAATGGTTTTAAGAAAGCGGGTATTTACCCTTTTAACAGTGACATTTTCTCCGAAGACGATTTTATGGCATCGTATGTAACAGACCGTCCGGAACCAGAATCTCAAGCAGAAGGTAGCCATACAACAGAGGAAGACACAGAGATGCAATCTATAGGGCCTCAAATAAGAGCATCTTCGGCGACTGTTGAGGTGGAGGTAGAAACGTCTGTGCTTTTGCCATTACCTGCCACTGCATCAGCAACTCAAGAGCCGTCCAACAATAAAGAAAACCGAACACCTAATTTTGACATACCATCTACATCCAAAGGCGATGCTTCATTTTCACCTGAGGTTGTAAGACCATTTCCTAAAGCAGGACCCAGAAAACAACAAACACGAGGAAAAAAGAGAAGTTCTGCTGTTTTGACAGATACACCTGAGAAAGACGCGCTTGCTTTAGAACAAAGCAAAAGGAAAATCAAATCTAGCAAGAAGGTAGGTAAGGCCAAGAAAAAGACAGTTAAGAAAGCAATTTTTAAAAGTTCCTCAGAGTCTGATGAGGAGATTAAATATAATAAGAAAAATAATAAGAAGAATAAGAAGAAAAAAGTAAAACCAAGTGCACAAAATCCGCTGGATACCGAAGAGGGCGATTATTTCTGTCTGGTGTGCGTTGAGGCCTATTCAGATAGTCTTCCAGGAGAACAGTGGCTACAGTGCACTGGTTGCCGTGATTGGGCTCATGTTAAGTGTACTTCTGGTGCAGGTCCAGTTTATGTTTGCATGAACTGTAAAAGTGACTGAACTTATAGGTCACAGGCTTTATTTTATAAGATTGTTATGTTTTAATATAACTTCTATTATATATCTAAGAAAGATTGTTACTTGAATTTGATGTTTCTATATGTTATTTTTTTTTATGTCCACGGGCTCAATAGACCCCTTTGGGTGGTTCAATAGGCCCCGCCTATGGGGTCGATTGAGCCATTTGACTTTTTTTTATTATAAGTTGATTTAGTCTTGAAAACAGCGCATTTACCAAAGTTTGTTGATAACATTACACTGCCAAATAAATAAAGAACTAATTTAAGAATAAATATGGTTTTATTTATTCTTTAACAGGGCCCTGCAATGATTTGAACAAAATCATGCTCAAGTGACCCCGCCCTGCCCTACCACGCGCGTTTAGTAGCCCAATTCTAAATAAATAAATTTCCAGCAGTAAATGTGATTGTGTAAAAATAAGCCTGTAACAAAGCGATGGATATTTAGAGCTAGATTTATGCATCCATATAAGTATGAATGAGTTTCTAATATTGTGAATCTCGTAAACCTCAGTAAGCTGTAATCTTTAGTAGGGGGAATCCCCCCAGTACCGGACACTTAAGGTTTTTCAGAAATAAAAAATCGAGTAGTCATGTTTTATTATAGCAATTAACATTTTGAGATACACAACCATTATAGGCGTTCAAATAAATCAACATAAACATCAATTAAATAATTTCAAATCACTTATAGAGGAACTAATCATTGGTTTAATTTTGGGATTATTAAAATGTGGCACATAGTACCGGACGAGTATAAATTCGAACCCTTATGACCTGACAGTTTCATTAATCTTGCAATTTAAATTAACTTAGGTAGGGACAAATTAGACAAATTTACAACGATCACAAACATAAACGTCGGAACATTCTGGGATATCCTCACAGGCTTCATGAGCCCATTCTCTACACAACCCGCACTGGATCCAGTTTTCGTTATAGTCTTCATAACAAACAACACAGTAGTAAGTCTCCTGTTGCTTTTCAATCAATGGTACCTTCCGTGTTTTCTTTATTTTTCCTTTATCATTTGTCTTCTTAAACTTAAGATTGCCTTCTTTAAAAAACTATTTTTTTTTTATTCATTCTCTTTTTCTTCTAAAAGTAATTTGTATGGCGAATCAGTCAAAATTTCACTCTTTTCAGCCTTTCGTTTTCTTGCTTGTGCTCTTTTTGTAGCAGCATCTGGTAAAGGTGAGATATTTAGAATGGTTTTTCTTATGTTTGTTATGTCGACCAGCTGTGATGTCGACTTTTGGTTCAGGCTTACAGCTTGTAGAGACGCTTTACTGGTTGAAGGCTGTGGTGATTGCGGAGCAATAGTTTTCTGTTGTGAATTCTGCGTTATCTCAGACGACAAAATAGGTATTGACTGAACAGTGTCATGAGTTGCAAAGTCAGTTGCTGTAACATCCACTTGATGTTTATTTTGTGTAATCTCAGGCCGTAGAATTGGGCTTAAAACTGTATCATTAGCTACAGTATCAATTGATTTCCCACGATGGGAATTCGTTGCGGCTGGTTCATTTGTTGGTTCATTGCTGTTAAGAGGAATATCAGTGACATCACTGGGTAAATAATCTAGATCCGTGAAAATATTTTTGTCAAATGGGTGGATTCCCGTACATTTGAATCCTGCCTCTGCTATTTCAAAGCGTGCAACTTTTTTAAATGCTTCCGCTACAAGGCCGGCGATGTCATATTCAGTTATTCTTGTTCCAGCATTAGCCCGCATCCACATGCCACAGCGTTCATTGTAAGCGTTTTTGAAAGGTTTCATGAAAGATCGGTCTAATGGTTGGAGCTTATGTGTAGTATGAGGTGGGGTGCTGATTAAATGTATGTGATTGACCCTGCAAAAGTCGATGACTTCTAACGTCTTGTGGCTACTATGCCCATCAAGAACAAGTAAAATTGGTGCTTCCTTCGTCGGTCTAGTAAATTTCACAAAATATGACAACCATTTCATAAATATATCGTTATTCATCCACCCTTTAGGCTGAGCTACACCTTCACTTTCTGGTGGGGCATTTACCATTAAGCGCTCATTTGATCTCTGACGCGGAAATATGAAAAAAGGGGGAATAAAGTGTCCCATAGCACTCATACAAAACATTACCTTAATATTTTTTCCTCTTTCCGCAGATGTTAACTTGCCTACTTGTCGTATGTTTTTTTTTGCTATAACTTTCTCGTGTCTCTGGACCGTTGTAACTCCTGGTTCATCACAGTTATAGATATTTGATGCACGGAAATTATATTTTTGTAAATATGTCTCTAAATTAGTATAGAAAATATCAACCTGGGTTTTATTAAAGGCAACAGCGCGCATTAAACTCGTACATTCTGCAGTTCTTAAACTTAAATCTGGATGTCCTTTCATATAATCATCATAAAAATGTTTTCCCGCAGTTTTCTTTTTAACATTAAAACGATGTGATAATTTAAGCGTAACAGCTAAATCGTAGGCAAGCTTAGGAACTCTTTCTTGGTCAAAGGCATGCATCGGTTAGCTAAATCTTTGACGTGACATTCTAACAATTGATCATAGTGTTCCGAGAATGTTTTCTTAAATCTTCCCATGACAGGTTTCAACTCAATCTCTTTACCTGTTTTAATAATTTTACTTTATCGAATAAAGTGCTTTTTGGTACACTGAAACGCTGGGAAGCTTCTCTTATAGTCATTTTTTGATTTAATACATTATCAATTGCTAATTTCAAGTTTTTTGAATCCCAAATACCTTTATTTTATCTCTCTATTATGTGAATATTCTGAAAAGATAAATTAAACTACTTATAAAATGATATCGTATGGGACAAGCACAACATTCACATGAATCGGTCAAAATAAATTTGTCCGGTACTAGGGAATCTGTAATTGTCCGAACGTAGGGGCACACTATACTCTAGTAATTTTTTTGTTATGATAAAGTCAGCTCATATATACGCAATCAAAGTATATCAATACAAAATATACTTACCAATGCTTAAACAGATAGTTCTACAGATGGTCTGTTCTCTCTAAATAATAATTTACGTAATTGCCAATGTTCCTCGGTGCAAAGGATTCCCGCGCAAAATGACTAATGTGTCACCTGTACAACGTATCGCGTGGCACTGAGGTCGCTCGCGTCGCGCATGGGTTTTTTCCATTGAGTTTGATATTTTTCTACACACAAGGGCGAACGATAGTGCTATTTCTGGTTTATACGATATCTGTCCGGTACTTAGTGCTGTCCGGCGCTAGGGGGATTCCCCCTATATATTTTATATTTTAAAACTAACCTCGGATGTCCTATAGGCGACGCAAAAGGGCGAACGGGACATCCGAGCGCCTGGGCTGGGAGTACCCCGGGAAGAGCCCCTGTGCCTCGTAAAATAAACCCCGGGCTACATTCCTAGCCCAATTATGGGGGAGGCACAGAGTCGCCATGGATCCAAGGGACATCGCGACCGCTACCTCGGTGTATCCGGGGGAATCCTCTGCCTCGATTGGGGGGGTGCAGGGTGGCTTGGCAATCACCTCTGCATACGAAGCCGTGGATAGCGCCCGGCGGGGAGTAGCCACTCCCAAACACGATGGTGGGGATAGCGCCCCATCCACTGCAGGTCCCGCTCAGCCTGCAGTGCTTTGTGACCGCTATGAGCAACGTGATGTGGAGGATCGCGCCTCCACCACTGGAGGTCTCGCTCAGCCTGCAGTGCTTTTTGAGAGCTATGAGCAAAACCCTAATGTAGGGTTAACAGCCCAAATGACTATAGGCCAAGATTTGTCCATGGCACATAAAGAAGGAGTAGTTTTAAACACACATCTCATGCAAATATGCCAAAGTGGCAAGACTAGAGAAGAAAAGATACAAGAACTGCATAATTTTGTTACGAGCAGGTTAGCCTTCACCATGACAGAAGAACGATCAAATGTTATTGCTTGAACGAATTGAGCAATTTTTCGAAAAATTGGTCTCACCCTAACGTTAACAAAAGAAAAAGAAACTTTGAAATGAGATTTAAATTCTGGTTGAATAAACCTTTTGATGTTACTTTAGAAAAATCACCCACCTTGCCAAAAACTAACGTGGAAAGCAGAAAAGTTGATTTCACCTCACCACCAAAAGCGGTAAAACGAAAACTGGTTTTTCCGAACACTCCTGATTTTAAAGCTATGACAAAAAGAACACAAACAAGGTATCGCGCGAAGGCAGCGGCAGCACAAGCCAACACTGCAACAACCCTTTTGCTCAATGCGACAAGTAGATCTTGTATGAGCAAAGGAAAAACAGAACTTGCGAAACTGCTAAGAAAATTAAGCAGCAATGAAGATTTAGCTTCGCAGATTAACAAAATGTTAGACAAACCAGTTGCACCAGTCAAATCATACAGCGACTATGAGGCTTTAGCTTTTTTACTGAACAACAGGCTTAGCAAAGCTCAGTACCAGAGTATGCGCTCAGGTGCCAATGATCATAATGCTAAAATATTTCCGCCTTACCATCACATACAAAATGCAAAGTTACGATGTAGGCCCGAAAAAAATGCGTACAGTATGTGCTCTACTGCTGTTTGTGTCAACTTGCAAGAACTATTGAATCATACTTCTCAAAGAATCATAGAATTACAAGAAGAAGTACTAAATTTGCAGATTGCCAAAAATAAAGAGACAGATTTAGAACTGATGGTAACTTACGGCTTTGATGGCAGCACTGACCAGTCAAACTACAAAATGAAATTTGCAGAATCGGGAATTGATTCCTCAATATTCGCTACAACATTAATTCCTCTACTGCTACGCTGGAAAGTGTCAAAGGACCATATTATGGTTAAATCCTTCTCCACAGTCGACTAGATTTTGCAGGCCAGATAAGCTGCAGTTTGTCCGTGAAACAAAACAACAGCACATTAAAGATGAATACGAAAGATTGAAAAACGAAATAGCTAGTCTGAGAAACTACAATACAAAGTTTGGCGATTCAAATCTTATCGTCTCCTACAATTTAGCCCTTACAATTATTGATGGAAAGGTACTTAATACCATCACTGATACGTCTTCACGTGTTTGCCCAATTTGTCGCGCAGGGCCTAGTTCTTTTAATGAAATAGAGAATTTTCGCAATACAAAATTCGAGCCATATAAATCATCAAATTTAAGACACGGAATCAGTCCACTTCACGCATGGATACGTATTTTTGAACTATGTCTTCATATATCGTACCGAAATTTTGACCCTCGAATTTATAAAGTACCTGCTGAGAAGCGGGAAGAACTAAAGACAAGAAAATCACAGGTGCAACAAAATATGTATGAAGCATTATCATTACGAGTTGACTTTCCTTCCCCTGGTGGTTCTGGATCGTCGAATGACGGCAACACAGCGCGTAGAGCTTTCCGTCACGATAAAGATTTTGCAAAAGCGATAGGTTTAGATCCTGATCTGATTTTTAAGTTTAAAGTTCTTCTAATCGCAATTAACTGTCAGTTGCCACTTGACTCCACCAAGTTTAAGAACTTTTGCTACAAACTAGCAGAGCAATACATTTCTTTATATGCTTGGTATCCTATGTCCCCAACCTTGCATAAAATATTAGCTCATGGTGCTGATGTTGCTGAGAGCAGCATACTGCCTCTTGGATTTCTAGCAAAAGATGCAGGTGAATCACGAAATAAGTTCTGGAGGAGCGATAGAGAGCGCCATGCACGAAAAAAATCTTCAGAGTTGAATTTGTTGGATACTTTTAATATGGGTATGGACACGTCTGACCCACTTATTTCTTCCCTCTCAGCACATGAAAGGCAAAAATTACGTGTACGAAAAATTACGTGTACGTGTACTTCCGAAGGAAGTTCAAGAACTTTTAGGAACTCCGGAAGATTTTATTCATGATCCTATGGATGTAGAATGCGCAGACGATGAGGAGGATCTAGAGTACAATGAGAAACTTGAATTATATCTTGAAAACGAAGAAGACGATTAATATCACCAATTTTATTTTAAGAATTCAAAAATATCAAAGTAATATCGTCAATATATATTTTAAACATTTTAAGAAACAAACAATTATTTAAAAAAAAAATATATCAGCCAAAAAGTACTTGGCGCACCTCAGTTCATGTTAAGAATATTTACCACTTAGTATATCAAAACATTTTTGAACACAAATGATGCCTTCATACAAGCCCACACAACTTGTCAAAATGATTACCATCCTCCTGTTTAAATTAAGTATGTTTAAATTAAGATTTCTCGAAACGCACTACGAGTAGGGTCATATAACTTTTACCACTTATTGTTGACGTTAGCCTTAACTTGTGTGCAAAGACAGACGACCCTACTCGAAGGGCCTTGGGAGCAATGACCTTTCAAACTTGACCCGATTTTTTTTTATTTTTGCAGATATCTTTTGCAAATACTGACCAATTTTTATGAAACATGTGTCATTCGACTGAAAATTTACATTTCTATAAGATAAGTACAATACAGTTGAAAAAAATTACTACCAGAACCTGCAAAACGAAAAATACCGTTTTTCGTTTTTTTTTCGGTTTTAATCACAGCGCTTCAAATTGGAAAAAGCAAAAGCATTGTAAATATCTTTAGTTGACCTACCCTAACATTAATATGTCATTAGTTAAAGAAAAAAATTTCGTGTCTGGTAGGGTGTCTATAATTTCCATGGTGGGTCGCCGCCAGTTAGCCGTTGGCAGCGATAAGGCGCATAGTGTTTTGTTTCTTTAATTGTGACTTTTAAAACAAATTAAGTGTCCGATTTGTGTCTAATTCACTTTTTTAACTATGTATAAATATTGTTTAGTGCCGAAATGTACAAACACTTCTATTAAAACGCCAGAAAAACTATTTTTTAACGTGCCGAAAGACCCAAAACTTCGTAAAAAATGGTATTCCGTTGTAAAAAGAGATGATAAAATCTTACAACACCCTCAGACCCTCTGCCTCATGTCATGTCTTGCATATCTACGACGTCATGTCTACTCTGATCTTACAACATCGAAACTTCGGGCCCGAACGAACCCTACTCTGACTTTCCTTCGTAGAATCTCGTTATATCGGGCACGACCCCCGAATGATTTGGGGTTTTTAAATAAATGCATATTTTCGTTATAAAGGGTGATCCAATTTGAGTTTCCTATATTGGTAACACTGTAAATTAGACAGCTGTCAATAATGGCCCGTGTTTGAAACATCAAATGTTAATTTGAAACAACACATTTACGAAATGGATCGCTTAACCATCGCTCAACGCGTTAAAATTGTTCAATTGTTCTACAGAAATAACAATTCTGTACGAACTGTGTATCGACGTTTACGGGAAGATTATGGTCAATCTAATCGTCCTACTGAGCGAACAATTCGCAACATAATGAAAAAATTTGAGGAAACTGGAAGCATTGGAGATAGGGTAAGCCGTGTGCATCATAGTGGCGCACGTTCAGGCGAGAATATTGCTGCTGTGAGTGATAATATGGCCGAAGACCCAGAATTATCGATTCGTCGCCGTTCGCAGAGTTTGCGCCTTTCTTATGGCTCCCTTTGGCGCATTTTGCATAAGGACTTGCACCTACACCCATATAAAATTCAGTTAACACAAGAACTGAAGTCCAGAGATCATGGACAGCGAAGAATTTACGCAGATTGGGTGTTAGAGCAACAGGAAGTTGGTGACGATTTTTCAAATAAAATTTTCTTCTCTGATGAGGCACATTTTCAACTCTCTGGGTATGTTAATAAACAAAATTGCCGCATATGGGGTGATGAAAATCCTCACGTGATATACGAGACACTTTTGCATGCCCAAAAAGTAACTGTATGGTGCGCATTGTGGTCAGGCGGTGTAATTGGGCCTTACTTTTTTGAAAACGATGAAGGTCACACAGTAACAGTCAACGGTGAGCGCTATAGGCGCATGATAACCGATTATTTTTGGCACGAAATCGAAGATATCGATGTGGGAGACATGTGGGTTCAGCAAGACGGCGCAACTTGCCACACATCGCGTGCAACGTTAGCTGTTTTGCGTGAAAAGTTCAGAGGTCGCATTATTTCACGTTGCGGTGACGTCAACTGGCCGCCAAGATCATGCATTTAACGCCGTTGGATTTTTTTTGTGGTGTTTTCTTAAGAGTCGCGTCTACGCCAACAAACCTGCAACGTTGGAGCACCTAAAAACTAACATCCGCCAAGTTATAGCCGAGATAACCCCCGAAACTTACGAAGCAGTCATCGAAAATTACCTCGAACGAATCAACTGCTGCAGAAGGTCCAGTGGCGGCCATTTGCCTGACATCATTTTCCATAATTAATGAATAATACCAAATATTCGATTAATAAAACAAAAACTAAGATAATGTTACATTTTGTGTGTTTCTTCTTAAATAAAAGTTAGGAAATTGGAATTGGATCACCCTTTATTTCGTGCATTTTAAATTCTATAGTAATGAATAACATGTTTAATATCATTTTTTATAAATATTACACGAAATGAACACGAATTTTATATTATTATATTTATACACGAAAAACGATGTATATCGGCATAAATCGGGCGATTCCCACCAAGAAAACATTCACTTCGAATATATCGGGCGAATGAACTTTGTTACATCAAAACCATACTAATGACACAAAAGAACGATGGAAATATTAATTTTGACAGCAGATACTTCGGGTTTTTATGTCAAATTTCACGACAACTAAAGAGTTATCTTTTCATTTTCGTAAGTGTATTCTTTTATTAAAAATTGTATGAAATGTGTACTTTTTTGTATGAAATGTCTGTATTTATAACATTTAATATAATTTAATCATTTCAGTGCAATGGCAGCAAGATTTTTCCTAATTGAGTATGCTCTTGAGGAGGAGACATTGGCACGCAGGAGACGCAGATGGCATCTCCGAGAGAAGTTCAACCTCAACTTAGTTCCCGACCTTGAGTTTATAGCAAACTACAGACTCAGTCGGGGGCTATTTGAAGAACTGTGCCAAAAGATTGTCCCGTTGTTACGACCAAAAAGGAATGTTCGAGGAATTGATCCAACAACGAAGGTATCGTATAACTATTCTATACACAATCATGATAATCTATTTAAAAATTTATACTATTTAAAATTATTATTGTAAATGAGTAATAGTACTACTACTTTTCAGATATTCACGGCCCTTAATTTTTATGGAAGGGGCAGTTACCAAGGAGCCGTTGGACTTAATGCTTACGCTCCTATGGCTCAACAGACCGTCTCCCGATGCTTGCTGGAGGTGACGAGTGCGTTGAATGCACCTAACATTCTGTCGGAGTACATAAAATTTCCTCAAAATCTTAATGAACGGAACATCATTAAGAGGAAGTAAGTAAACGCCATATTATACACAAAAATCTTATATTTAATCTGTATGTATTGGTATTAGTTTGGCATTATTAACAATGAATTTTTATTTACAGGTTTTTTGACTATTTTGGTTTTCCGGGAGTAATTGGGTGCATTGATTGCACCCACATTGCAATAGTAAGACCCAACGAGAATGAGGAGCGGTTTTTTAACCGGAAACATTTCCATTCACTAAATGTCCAAATAGTACGTAAATAATAATTTACTATGGGGTAATTCTAGGAAAGACGGCCATAGAGGACAGATGGCCCGTAGATATATTTTCAACTATCGCCAAGAGAGGGCAGTGCGTTCTTTTGTCAGTACGAATCTAGACATCTTGCGTGCCTCACTGTGTCGGAATTTGGAACGAAAAAATAATAAAAACGTGAGTAATATGCATTTTATTTTTTCAATAGGGTCGAAATTTTTCACAACTTGTTAATGATTAAACTGTTGACATACCTAGAAATCTTTTTTTTACGGTACTTTGAGCTATAATTGTGAGAACATGTATTTTTCTATAATATAACCTCAAAAGGAGTTACTGTTTTGATTTGTTTAAAGTAATCCCGGGGTGGGCCATCTTTCCTATACGTTTTAGGAGTGATGGCCATAATTTTTCAAGGTGAGATGGCCACTTAACGAACTCATACTTTGACTGTAAATTTATAACACAAGCAACATTTCTGTTATTTCAGATGCCTAACCAGTACATTCGCAACATGAGAAAAGACTGGCACGGCATATTATAAATATGCAAAAAAATGGCTTTCCATTAACACCAAAGGATGTGCGAAGTATAGCTTACCTTTTTGCTATACAATTGGGAATAAAACATTCTTTTAATGTACAAAAAGCTGAAGCAGGTTATGTTTGGATGACATCATTTTTAATAAGAAATCCTGATATAAGGATTAGGAAGGCGGAAGGTATGTCTTTGGCCCGCTGCCAAGCATTGAATCGCACAGAAATTAATGCTTATTTCGATATGCTGCATGATACACTGGAAAAGTTTGAGCTATTTGACAAACCATCGAATATTTTCAATATGGATGAAACGGGGCTCCAATTAAACAGTCGACCTGGTCACGTATTGGCAGAAAAGGGTACAAAGGCAGTATCCACTGTAACATCCACAGAAAAAGGCGAAACGTTCACTGTTGTTGCTTGCTGTAATGCGGAGGGGATTTTCCTACCACCGGCATGCATCATGAAAGGGAAAAATAAGAAACAGGAATGGCAAGACGGAATGCCGCCTGGATCTGTGTTATTTATGTCGCAGAAATCCGCATACATCAATGCTGAATTATTTTTTGAATGGCTGAAGATACATTTTCTTCCCAGGAAGCCCACTGGAAAAGTATTACTGATTCTAGATGGACATACGTCGCACTGCAATTCAGTCGAGATGCTGGAATTTGCTACTGCGCACGATATCTGCTTTTTGTCACTACCAAGCCACACCACGCATTACCTCCAACCACTCGATAGAGCTGTGTTCAAATCCATTAAATTATTTTATTATGAAGCATGTCGCATGTGGCTCAAACAAAATCCTGGAAGACGTCTTACCCGTCTTCAATTCGGAGAATTATTGTCCGTAGCTTGGGGTAGAGCAGCTACACCAGAAAATGCCATAGCTGGTTTCAGAGCAACAGGTCTTTATCCATTCAATCGTTTAGCTATTCCGGAGTATGCATTTACGATGTCGCACCTGGATAATAACGAGAGTAGGAAGCAGAGAGACAAGCAATTTGACTGCTTGGATGTGGAAGTAAATCATCCCGGCCCATCTGAAATTCAAAGTACACGTAGATTTAGCAGCACTTCCTTAATTGAACACACAAGCCCGACTGGAGAGCTGGGAACTTCGACCCTTCAAAATATTGACGATGTTCTATCTGGAATATCAGTAGAGCCGGCCACATTGGTCACTCAAAATATAGAAGAGACGCCATCAAAATTCTTAACCGAAATATCGCCTATACCCGATAAAAAGTATCAAACAAGAAAACGATCAAAACAAGTGGCAATGTTGTTAACAGCAGACACTCACGTAAATTACCGAAGAGAATGTGACGAAAAGAAAAATATGATCACTCTGAAGAAGAAAGAATAAAGCAGGAGAAATCGGCTAGTAAAGAACGTGACAAGAGAATCAGAACAACACGCCAGAAGAAAAAGACCAGGAAACTGCAGGAATCTACTGACACTGAAGATGAACCGGTTCTCCAAGACAGTGGTGACTCTTCAGCAATGGAAACCTGTATTGATGACTATGTCGCATGTGGCGAAAACTATTTTGAAACAGAAAAAATAGAAGATTAGATTGAGTGCATCATATGCAAGCGGTGGGTGCACGAAAATTGTACTAAATTTGACGAAAAATGTGATATATGTGGCAAGAAAGTAAAGTATCAGAAAGAAAACATAAATACGATCAGTGGGGCCAAAGGAAAAAGGAAAGGAAAGGGAAAAGGGAAAAGAAGCATGACCTAAATTGTATGGCCATCTTATCTCAAACTCTATGGCCATCTCATATTGATTAGTATAGGTGAGATGGCCACCCCCAGTGTTCAGAAATATTATTTTTAAGTTAGGTGAACATGAGGCTGTTTAGTTTTTTTTTTGTGTTTATGTTAACATTATTAAATACATGCTTGTTTAAAAATATATAAACTTATTTTATTTAATAAAGAGTACAAGATATTGATTTCCAAAAAAACTATGGCCAACTATCCTAGAATTACCCTACATTTAAATTAATGTTAACAATTACATAAAGATTTCTACATTACAACAAACTTCTCTTTCAGATAGGTGATTATAAAAATTATATTATAAATGTGGATGCCTCATATGGTGGAGCAACACATGATGCATTTATATGGTCACACAGTGAAATTAAAGGCCATCTGGAAAGTCTTCATGGGGAGACAGTGTACCTATTGGGTAAGTATGCCATTATTATCACTATCTGTTAGTGTATACATACCTGTAATAGTATCTTACATTAATTAGTTACCATAACGACAAATGTAAAAACCATTTAGTTACTATAAAAAAAATATAATTATAAAAGTATTTTTTATTGCAATAGTTTCTAAGCTTGTAACAACAGTCTTGTTCATCACAATATTAAAGTATTTTTTATGGGACTGTTAATTACTAAAAACATATATTTTAAAACCAATTTAAGTGGGTGACAAGTCTTTTCATTATAATATTAAAAGAATCCTACATAATGGGTATTTTCTATTAAAACAATAGTTATTAAAATATTTATCTTAAATCTACTAGGAACAATAGTAGGTATTTATCACAATATTGAAAGAATCACATATAACAAGTATTTTCTATTTAAATGATCTTAAATCAATCACCAACAAGTCTTTTCTGTAAGTATAATAAATAACAAGTATTTTTTAAATATACAGGGTGTCCCAGAAAGAATGGATAAGCCTGAAACACCTTATAGTAGAGCTATTGGGCGCTCAAAATAAAATACAAAAAAAAATCTATCCCAAGTAGTATCTAAGATATGTCATTTAGAAAAAAAAATCTTTTTTTTTTCACATTAATTTACGTATCTCTACACCACGGCTACAATTAAATGAAATCCGACGGTTTTTTGGTGTTATAATATTATTCATGGACTATACCAATAGATATGCAGTAAATAGTATGAATAGCTATTACACTTTTTTTTAAAAAAAAAACTGAACTTCAATTTTCAGCATGAAATGCGGTAAATTTTTTTTTTTGTAAAAGTTCAAGCGTCTTGGGTGTAAAAAAAATGTATGAGGACCTAAGTGGCCAACTATTTCAAAAAAATGCGTGTTTAATACAGATTTCAAAATGGTATCATACATCCTTTTACCTAATGTAAATACGAGGTTATTGCTATTAATGTGCAGAAGGAGTAAATTCGACTAAATTACAAAATTTAAAAAACTAGATCATTTCTTGTCTTAAACTATACCTGATTCTAAGGGCTTCATAAAAAACGTTACACATTGAAAATACTTTATTTAACCTACTTTCACAGCGAGTTCAAGTTCAACCAAATGAAATTATTTTTTGATAATGTTTAAAATAGTTTCGTGAAGGTCGTGTACCCTTGATATTTGCTACCTGAGCGTGCTCTGCACTACCCCTCTTCATGTGAGACAATGAGAGTTTGAGTTAGTTGAGTGTGAGCGAGCGAGAAAGAGTAAAATGTAATAAACAGCGCCGTTAATAAATAACTGGTAAGGTAAGCTTTTAGTGCGTCACTCGACTTGTTCGACATCGCATGTGTTTATTTCGTTTCCATTTCGCTAACGCACGTCACTCGGATTACCGCGTATTCATCAGAGTCCACGGTTGTTACTCGGAAGGAAGAATACCTGGCAGCGGTGTTGGTGGTACTAGCACTGGAAGAGTCGCTAATGTTGACATTGAAGAGACGGTGCTTGAGAAAATTGAACGAGATCCGTCTACCTCTACAAGAGCAATAGCACGACGCACTGGAATCGCAAAATCGATCGTGCACCGTGCATTGAAAAAAAATAAGTTCCACCCCTACCATATTAGACGCTTGCAAACTCTGCAACCGAGAGATTACCACGCAAGATTGCGTTTTTGCCGTCAGATGCTTGCGAAAATAGAACAAGATCCGCAATTTTTTAATAATATTCTGTGGAGCGATGAATCAACACTGAAGAGAAATGGATACTTCAACATGCACAATCTCCACAGCTGGCAACTATCGAATCCGAGAGAAGACTATGAGAGAGACTAATGAGAGATCTAATGAGAGAAGACAGATCCCAGTACCAATTCAAAATAAATTATTGGACCGGCATATTAAACGGAAAGATAATTGGCCCATTTGAACTGTCCGGGAACTTATCTGGCCAAAGCTATTTGGACTTTCTTCGAAATGATCTGCCAAATTTAATGGAAGAGGTGCCCGAGGAGGTGAGAGAATCCAAAATGATCCAAAATGATGGATGTCCTGCGCACTATGCAGTAAACGTTCGTGCGTATTTGAATTCCACATACCCAGATAGATGTATTGGCCGTCTGGGGCCCATTTTGTGGCCTCCACGTTCCCCGGACTTAAATCCGCTGGATTTTTTTTACTGGGGCTGCCTAAAAGAAGAGGTTTACTCCAAGCCGATTAGAAATTTAGAAGAGTTACGCAGCCGTGTCCGAGAAGCCGCTTCAAAAATTACTTACCGGCGTTATGCGCGACTGCTTAAAAGAGCTTTTATTCGGAGATGTCGGGCGTGTATCAAAGTCGGTGGCAGACAGTTTGAGCATTTACTGTAAATGTACACGTCAAATAAAGTTTTATTAATGTTTAACATTATTTTTTATTAAACCCTTATGGTCAGGTACAGTTTACCTGCACTAAAAATACGTTACTCCTTCTGCACATTAATAGCAATAACCTCGTATTTACATTAGGTAAAAGGATGTATGATACCATTTTGAAATCTGTATTAAACACGCATTTTTTTTGAAATAGTTGGCCACTTAGGTCCTCATACATTTTTTTTACACCCAAGACGCTTGAACTTTTACAAAAAAAAATATTTACCGCATTTCATGCTGAAAATTGAAGTTCAGTTTTTTTTTAAAAAAAAAGTGTAATAGCTATTCATACTATTTACTGCATATCTATTGGTATAGTCCATGAATAATATTATAACACCAAAAAACCGTCGGATTTCATTTAATTGTAGCCGTGGTGTAGAGATACGTAAAATAATGTGAAAAAAAAATGATTTTTTTTTTCTAAATGACATATCTTAGATACTACTTGGGATAGATTTTTTTTTGTATTTTATTTTGAGCGCCCAATAGCTCTACTATAAGGTGTTTCAGGCTTATCCATTCTTTCTGGGACACCCTGTATAATTCATTGTAAAATCTCAATGGTTTATTTTTGGCA
This sequence comes from Sesia apiformis, assembly GCA_914767545.1. Taxonomy (NCBI): domain Eukaryota; kingdom Metazoa; phylum Arthropoda; class Insecta; order Lepidoptera; family Sesiidae; genus Sesia; species Sesia apiformis. The sequence goes on along the minus strand of OU611965.1, from coordinate 14,132,035 downwards.
GGTGATTCGGGATATCCTTTAAGGGAGTATCTGATGAAACCCATAGAAAACGTCGATGAAGACTCTCCAGAAGGACGTTATAATAAGATTCATAAACGTGTTCGCTCCACTATAGAGAACACATTTGGAATTTTAAAGGGACGGTGGAGATGTCTGCTAGCTTCATTATTGCCCACAAACAGCAGGCAAGATCACTGTTGCCTGCTGTGTTTTACACAACATGTGTATTCGAGCTGGATTGGAGGCTCCGAGGCTCACTGAAGAGGACACCTTAGCCGAACAGAACAGACAAGCTTTCGGTTACTCTGAAACCACCTCAGCATTACAAGCGTTTATTAATTAATTTTATGTTTAAATAGACTTGAACAGTACAACCCGCCAAAGTTAACTTGAGACCCGAGCGGAATGCGCCCTCCCCTCCCGACCCCCGCGCTGCTTACTGCTCTCGCCATTCAACGCGTTGAAATTGGTTTAAGATTCGTTTTTGTATAATTATTGGTACGGCGCGCTTACGTCATCCGAGCGAAGTCGTTAACTTTGGCGAGTTACACTGTTCAGTTACTTCAATATATATAAAACAGTAATGTACCTACAGTATCATTAATTACTATGTGCGATTACTGTCATGTTGTTGGATTATATTTTCTGGTAATGCTAGATTGTCTTGATAATGTATAGCCCCAATTCCATTAAAATAGTTCAACAGAATTTCTCTTGTTTGTAACGCACTATTTGAAAACCTGTACTGTGTTGAACGCAGGTGTTCGCCACAAATAATAAATACTTCTTTGCTTATTTCATACATCTTCGTGTTTTCATGTGTCAATACAAAGTTATGTAAAATGCACACTGCTTTAGTAATCAATTTAGCTGTATCAATTTTTGTTTCGATTGCTTTCATTAAAATTCTCCACTTTGTTGTCATAATACCGAAACAGCATTCAACGCTTTTACGTGCTCTCGAGAGGCGGTAATTGTAAACTCGTTTCATATCATCAAGATTCCTTTCACCATGAGGCCTCATTAAATAATTTAACAATGGATAACCGCCATCAATAATCAGTACAAATGGTAGTTTAATATTTGTACCAGGAATTTCTTTTGCTACGAGTAGTTAGGAAGTCAGCGTAGTAAACGTGTATCAATGATCAAATCCAGAACCTTTGCCAAACATTGTACCTGTACATGTGCTGACACTTCAGTCAGCTGACAGAAAGAACTTCAGTGCTGACAGCGTAACTGTCAACACTGTCTTTCCGTTGCTCGCGTATTTAATTACTAAAGTCGACAAAAGTGCTCCAAATTAAGAACTATTGTGATTATTTAGTGCCCTAGAACGTTAAAATACTCCGTGCTAGTTTGTAGATTCCGAATATTGACGGTTTAGTGCTATAAGTGTTAGTTTTAAGTTTGCGGAATACGCCATACCTAAAGCTAAGATTCTTTGTTTATTTTCGTCTATTTTTCCCTTTTACACCCTTGTGCATGCTTGCCTTTCATTCTTCCACACTTTGTATACATATTTATAAACAATTATCCATCTTTTAGTGCTTTATTTTCCATTTTTATTTTCCATCGTTGTTAAAACTAAAAGCGAAAGTTGGTTAATCGGAAAGTGAGAGTGACCAGTTGAGAGAAATATTTGACTTACATTGTTCATTCTAAGTACATTGCGCCTTGGTGCGGTGAGGTTTGGCGCTGCCAGTGTCCGACACACTGACAGCGCTGACTGACAGTGACGTCCCATTGACAATGACACCTGACAGTGACAGGTGTCAGGTAATGACAAGTGACTTTGATATACAGTGCCACAAGTATAAGTTGGCGGTGGCGTTTTGAGGAACTAAAACAGCTATCTTGAAAATTCACTTCGACACTTGAAAGTACTTTGGAAATATCGTTGCCTAAATTTGTTAAAATACTGAACCTTAACCATGCCCAAAGTGATAAAAAGTGTTGCTAGAGAGACAGTTATAAAAGTTCATTCGTTTTGTGCTCAAGAATGTGAAAGAAACGAGCCCGTTATACCACTAAAATCCGTAAATGCGAGGGTGGCGGCAATGACTGGTAAGTGTTGCAAGCTTCACGCAATAATTTACCCTAGTACTCTACTCAATTTTACTAACAAGGGATTTGCTATTATATGATCAACACTAAACTTTTGTATTATGTATGATATCAGTAAGATGTGTAGAATTCATCAGTTCTTTTATATTTATTTTAGGTGTTTCTGAACGTTCCGTTCAAAGAATCGTTGCAGAAGGAAAACGCTCGTAGGAAATTTCGTCAAAAGTCACCACACCAGGAAAGAAAAGAAATAGATTAGAGACCAAGTGTAATTTGGACGAATTTGATTTAGGTGGGGTAAGAAGAAAGATCCAGCAATTTTACACTGTAAAAAAAGAAATTCCAACCTTGGCAAAACTTTTGGTAGAATTAAAAAATGATATTCAATTTGATGGTAGCCGTGAGACTTTAAGAAAATTAATTTTGAGGTCAGTGTTGTTTAATAAATAAATCCTGTAATTATGGCTATACAATTATGTAAACAAATATTATGTATAAAATTATGTACTTATGAAACACAGACCCAGGCAATGAATTTCACTCTTGCGTCGTACGTCTTTTTTTTATGTTATAAAGTGACGAGACGAACAAGTCGCTCGCCTGATGGTAAGCGTCACGCTTGTTTATTACAATTGCATGGAACACAGAACGATTCTGTATACTGTAACGAATCACTTACAGTATCACGATTCTGCGTGACACTAATACATCTGCATCCGTCACTTCGAGAAGTTAGTTCTTATGTCTTTTTCGCCCAGTTATTACAAATGCATTTTTTTTACTCGAGAAACACAACAGAGAATAGAATATATATAATAGAAATTAGTAATGTAGAATCAAACTTAAAAACTTAAACCCATAAAAGTGTCATTAAATTAACTTCATATTAACATAACATAAGAATAAAACATACAACTAAATATTTCAGGTTGGGGTTCAAATTCCGGAAATGCCAATCAAAACGAAAAATACTAATGGAAAGATATGACATAGCATCATGGAGGTTTCGATATTTAAGAACCATGAAATCAAACAGAGACAGTGAAAATCGTCGTCCTGTAATATATCTTGATGAGACATATATTCATTCATCTTACGGAGTTAACAAATGCTGGCAATCTGAAGAAGTTGCTGGTAGTATTAAAGAGGTATCTCAAGGTCAACGATGGATTATAGTACATGCTGGAAGTGTGGAAGGATTTGTTCCAAATGCGTTATTGATTTTCAAATCAAATACAAAAAGCGGTGATTATCATGATGAAATGAACGCCACAAATTTCAAGAAATGGCTAGTAGAAAAATTAAATTAATTCATTAATTAGAATTAGAATTAATTAATTAGAAAAATTAATTCCCAATTTGTGTTAATTCCATTGTGGTCATGGACAATGCACCGTACCTTTGTGTGAAGATGAACAAGCCACCTACCATGTCCAGCTAAAAGAAGGTTATGCAAGAATGGATAAAAAAACAACTTTCGTATTTAGAAACAATGACGAAACCAGAACTTTTTGAAATCATTAAACTGCACAAGAAACCAGATGTGTTTGAAGCAGATGAGATACTTAAACAGCATGGGCACCAAGTTGTGAGGTTACCACCTTATCACTGCGACTTAAACCCTATTGAGTTGATATGGGCATCAGTAAAGCACAAGATGGCGGAAACCAATGTGGGTCGATCCAAAACCGATATATTCAATCTGACGCAAGATGCTTTTCAAGCTGTATCGGCGGCTACGTGGAAGGCACATTGTGAGCATGTCGAGAGGTTGGAGGATGAATATCGCAATAACGAATTAGAACATTTTAATATATGTCTGTATAGCGACAGTGACACATCATCTGACAGCAGTTCATTGGAATTCGAAGATATAGAAGATCACTTGTTAGATCACTCTTATTCAAAATAAGGAAAAAATGTGTCAATACTGACAAGTTGTTTTTATTTATGTTTTGTTCCATTCCCAAACACCTCCATTCCTTAATTCAAACTAAACATAATTATATGAATGTAGATGGTTTATATTGAATATACGCATGTATTGGTGCGTGTCAGTTATACCTATCTAGATCTAACTACAATTACCGTTTTTTAAATAAATAATGAATAACTGTTTTTTTTTTTACCAAATTTAATGTCTTCTAATGTAATAAAGTGGCAACACTGGTGTTGAGCACAGAGGCGTACAGCCGGTGACGCTATCCACAGCTGCGCGCGCGTGTGTTGATTGCTGCGAATTACACCTACAATTTATATGCTCACAGATTAAATAATTTTCTTTCTTAGCTGCGTTTTTGTACATATTGTTTTCTCAATTTTACAACTGCGATCTCCGGGTCGGCGACAATGTCGTCGGACTAGGAGTCAGAGCGGGGGGCTTTCAAGCCCAGGAAATCAATTAGCCGCACACCACCAAAGGCGACCCAGCATCCGCCGCGCGCGTTGGGAACCACGAAGCGGACCAGGGAGTCCCCCGGTGAGGCAGGGGGCCCGAAGAAGAAGCTGGGGATCACACCCGGGCGGACCCTGGCGCCCCCTTCCTCGCTCATACTAACGAAGGGTGATGACAGCAGCCCATTTATGTCTGTTACATGTCTGTATGTCTGGCAGTGATGAGGAGACGGTAGATAACTTTGAGGACCTGCACAAGTGCTCTGGCAGGCAGCTGCTGCACAAGGCTCGAAAGGTGGTCAGGATGATCTCGAACCTGACCACGGGAGACAAGAGCAAGCTGAACAAGGCAGATATTCGCGCCGTCAATGTGCTGAGCCAGGACGTCTTAGCTATCGTGGCTCACCTACAGATCGAATTGATGGAAGCTAAGCACAGTGCTGCCAGGGCACAGCGGGAGGCCGAGCAGCTCAGGCAAGAGTTATGTCAGGAAGAAAACACAAGGAAGATGGCAGTGACACAGCAGTCTGCACCACCCACGGCGGCCATGGACTATGCGGCAGTGCTGAGGCATGGCAGGGGTGCGGCTCCACAGCCAAGATCTAAGGGCCCCACCCTGGCCTTCTATCCGGTCGCTGATAAAGTAGAGACTCTGAAATCGGCGGAGGACACCAAACAGGAGCTCAAGAAAACTGTGGACTCACGGAAGGTGGGCATCCAGGTGCAGACCACATGGCAGGCGGCCGCCGACAGGCTCCGGAAGGCAGCACTTCCTTCACTACGGGTCACGGAGGCGAAGCGACGTCTGCCGCTGGTCGCCTTTAGGAACCTGGAGGGCGACCCGGAATACGCGGCAACACTTGAGACGCTGCATCAGCAGAACTTTATCGACAATGAAAAGTGCTCTCTGGCTGATCTTCAGAAAGGGACGAAGTTGGCGTTTAAGCGCTCCAGGAAAGATCGGCGGTCGACCATCATGGTTCTGGAGTGCTCCCCAGCGATACGCGACATATTGACAGCCAGGGAGCGTGTTTATATAGGCTGGGAGGTCATTGAGGTCTGCGATTACCTGTCCGGTGACTTGTTGTCACAAGTGTCAATTATACGGGCATCCGGAGAAACTATGCAGGGCCACAGAAACGACGTGCGCCAATTGTGGCCTCACCGGGCACCGCGAGGCAGAATACAGCTTCAGGGTGCAGTGCTGCGCCACCTGCAAGCGCTTCGGGCACAAGGAGGCTAGCACTCATAGGACCCGAACATGCCCGGCGCGAGTGCACGCGGAGCAGATGGCCGTCTCGATGACGCATTATGGCTAGCCTCTTCACACCTTCACATCGGGCAGCTCAACTTGGCAGGGTCAGCGGCGGCTGCGTTCGCGAAATGGGCCTGGATATTGTTCTGGTTTAGGAACAATACTACCAGGCCCGATATGGCGGATCATCCAATGCGGGGACCAGCCGAAAGTTGGAATCTATGTTGGCAGCGGCAAGATCACTTGTGCGGTGCTTCAGCACCTAAGCAGCACGCACACAGTCTGCTGTCACATTGTTGCTGGCGACCTAGAACTGTACGTCATATCGTGCTATTGTCAATATAGCCACGATATTGTCGTGCACCTGGATGGCCTGGAGTCAATCTTGGACAAGCTGCGAGGGAAGCGGTGCCTGATAGGCCTCGATAGTAATGCACACTCTCCAATGTGGTATTGCCGTCCTGAGCAATATACCGGCCGGGGTCAAGACGCGGACCACGGGAGGTCCAGGATGGAAGGATTCATCTTAAGCCGGTCGCTTATGCTTCACAATGCGGCTGGCCAGCCATCGACCTTTCACGGACCGAATGGGGAGTCGAATGTGGACTTAACGCTGTCGACGAGGGGAATGGCGGTGACTGATTGGAGAGTGTGAGAATCGGCCAGTTCTAGCGACCACCGGCTCATCACGTTCCGCATTGGTGCACGTGACCCTGCTCGGTGTGCAGAGCCAAGCGAAAAGCCCATGAGGTTTCGGGACCGCGGGGTATGTTGGGAGCGATTCCGGTCTGAAATCCACGTACGAATGGGACGGCTGGCTTTGCACAAGTATTAGAAAACCAGAGGCATGTAGTTTAGCCAGAGCTACTGCGTTTAACAGAGAAAATGTCCAATTTTTTTTTGATAATCTCGGAATTGTTATGAACCGTCAGCCAAGCCTTGGAGATGGCAGTAGGATTTACAATTTAGATGAGACTTCAACTACTACAGTTCAACGACCCCAGAAAATATTGGCACTCAAAGGTGAAATGTGTGTAAAGTGACAAGTGGCAAACGTGGTGTACTGGTCACCACCTGTTGTATTGTAAATGCCCTAGGTTAGGCTTTATTTACCACCAGCAATGGTGTTCCCGAGAAAAAACTTAATAACACACATGTTGTACGGAGCACCCCCAGGGACTCTTGGTTTAGCTTCTCCATCCGGTTAGTTGAATGCTGATTTATTTTCAGTCATAAAGCATTTCATAAAGCACACCTCGGTCTCAAAAGAAAATCCGTCGTTACTCCTTATGGACAACCATAAGAGTCACTTGTCCTTACAGGCACTTGACTTACGAGGGGCGTTCAATAAATTCTCGGTATTGATATCTTCCAAACTTTTTTATTAAACTTTCTAATACTGACCACTTTGTGTCATTCATTAACATGTAAAAATGTAAAATTAAAACCAATATGTTCTTTTGTTTTTTTGCTGTTGCCAAACAAACAATGTTAATGATTTTGGAATGTTAATTAAATTAGAGCACCGAGCCGTAATAAAATTCTTGACCAAACAGGGAAAAAATCAAAGAACTATAAAAGAAGAAATGGATCATGTTTACCGGGAGTCTGCTCCTTCGTTATCTACAATTCAAAAATGGTCAAGTGAATTTAAGCGTGGGAGGGAGAGCATCGAAGACGATCCTAGACCCGGTCGGCCGGTCGAAGCTACTTCACAGGAAAATGTAAAAAAAGTGGAGAAAATTATATTGGAAAATGGTCGAGTGAAGGTAAAGTCAATAGCTCTCAGAACCAATCTTTTAATTATTACTGTACATGACATCATCCATGACCATCTTAATATGTCAAAAGTTAGTGCGAGATGGGTGCCGCGAATGCTGACTCCGCTTCAAAAAATTACGCGTGTTGCTTGTTGTTCCGAATTTATTGACCTCTGTGGTGAAAATCCTGATGATAGTACAAAAAATTGTTACTGAAGATGAAACCTGGGTTTATCATTATGACCTACAGGTGCCGCGAATGCTGACTCCGCTTCAAAAAATTACGCGTGTTGCTTGTTGTTCCGAATTTATTGACCTCTGTGGTGAAAATCCTGATGATAGTACAAAAAATTGTTACTGAAGATGAAACCTGGGTTTATCATTATGACCTACAGAGCAAACAAGAATCCATGCAGTGGCATATTAAAGGAACATCTCATCCTAAGAAGTTCAAGTCGTTCCTTCAGCTGGCAAGGTCATGGCCACAATATTCTGGGATTGCGATAAGGGTATAAAGATAAGGGTATAAATATTACAGGACAATATTACGCTAATATTATTCGCCAGTTATGGGGAGGAAACAAAGAGAAGAGAAGGGGAAAATTATCCAGGGATGTTCTGCTTCTGCACGACAAAGCCCCTGTGCACACTGCTCATATTGCCAAGGCTGCTGTTCACGAATCTGGGTTCGAAACTATTAATCACCCACCGTATAGTCCAGACTTGGCCCCCAGCGACTACTTTTTATTCCCTAATCTGAAAAAAGATCTGCGAGGAAATCGATTCTCTGATGATGAAGCGTTGAAGGCAGCAGTGGAGGAGCATTTTGACACCAAAGATAAAAATTACTTTTATGAGGGATTAAAAAAATTAGTTCACCGATCTTTTAAGTGTATAAGCAAAGGGGGAGAGTATATTGAAAAATAAAAATATCCCATTTATCCCATTCTTTTATTTTTCATACATATACCGAGAATTTATTGAACGCCCCTCGTAGCTAAGGATTCAGGTGTAACAGTATTAATGCTACATCCTCACATAACTGCGAAGTTGCAGCCTTTAGATGTTGGTCTACACGTACCATTCAAGACATTTTAAAATTCCACCGTAGACTCTTGGATGCTACGAAATCCTGGAAAGAATTTAACGATATATGTGTAATGTAGCTGAATGTGTCGGTGTAGCGTATCCAAAGTCTACGCTGTAATGTTCACAGGAGTCACCCTGAGAACATTACAAACGCATTTAAAAAATGTGGCATTTTTCCGTATGATGAATCGATTTTTTTCTGATATCGATTTCTTACCGAGTTCTGTAACCGATAGACTAGCACCGTCCGCTCAAGATAATGAAGATGAAACAGACGCGGAGGAACACAGCATAGAGCTTAGTAATAACAGAGCAATACAGAGAGCTGAAGATAATTGTTAGCGACGGCATATAAATCGGGTACTTGTATTATATAGTTGTGTAAGTTTCTCATTAATGTTAAGTGTAAAATATGTATCAAGTACCCACTTGTATTATATAGTTGTGTAAGTTTCTCATTAATGTTAAGTGTAAAATATGTATGAAATGTAATGTGATTTTGATATTAAAATATTCCCTAGTTTGTCTTTTACTTCTGTATAAGGATAAATGTTGGTGTATAGCTTAGGTAAGGCATGCTAGGGACAAATTGTGTAATGTAAATGGACGCTATGGCGTCCGGAAAGCAACTGATGGCCCGCCGCCTGGCGGACGAATTTTATATTTATACTCCTGAGGCGGGGGACGGGGTAACGTAAATATGTCGCGCAACCGCGCGCCCCGTCCACTCGCAACCGAACGCCATAGCGTCAGGATCTTATTAGATCCACCTATAGAGAATAGTTTACAGTAGTTCTAATTAGATTGTAAGAAAAATAATGTTATGTTTAATTAGAAAATGTAAAATAATGAATAAATGATTCCCCGCGGGTAGCGGGAGGGGTACACATGTTACCAAGTGGTGGGGGATTGGCACCAAGTGGCCCAAATGGTCAAGATTTTTTACTTGAAGAAGAATACTCGGACGCGGAAGATGTGTAGTTAAAATAAAGGTTTACTACTATTTCATTTAGTTGGTTGCCAGGTTTACGTTTTTTTGATTGATTTATGTGCCGTTGTTACTGAAAACATGTTTCATGTGAATTTTTGGTTATATACGTGTAAATGACGATCTGTGCACTTCATTCCGAATGCACTATGGTGGTGGCTCTATGGAGTTTGTGCAAGTCTGTAGTTACTCTATGGTTGAGGCAATGGAGGTTTGACAGAAGGGCTGGTCTTTTTAAACATAATATTATTGGAAGTGTTTACAAGTGAATCTAGTGACAAAATACAGTATATACAAATACAAATAAAGGGATTTGTTTACTAATGTGGAAATAAACTTCATAGATAGAGAGAATCAATAGCTTTAAATGTTGTTTCTCTTTTCAGGTAAGATTTGTACACCTTATAAATTGATGTCAAATGTATTGCCACCTTAAGTTTAATAAAAACAATCTCTTTTCAGAGCAACACAATTTAGTTTTGATTCCGAGATTTGTCTCGTGCTTGATAAAGCACATTATAAAACAACATTTTTACAGCTGTTGAGCAGCAATGGAAAAATTAAGATTTGAATTTGTAGTGAAACCGGCTGAAGATCCAAAAACGAACGTAATCTGCATAACCTCAATTACGGATGCCGATAAACAAACTTTTGTAATCCCGGAACAACTACAACCGGTAAAACTACATGATACACTTATAAGAACTCAAACTTTCCAAAAAGTAAAAGCTACCCTACAAAAGAGACACGAAAAAAGAAAAGTATGGATTTCGGTAACACCAGAGATGAATAATGTTTATGTAGATGAAGATGGAAATATGCAGTTCAAGGGATATTTACTGGAAGAGATTACACCAGAAACACGGCAAGAGGCTACTACAGATAAAATTTCAGAAGAAACCTTGACAAGAATCCTGGAGAATTTTGCTGAAATGAAGAAGGACACATCTAAACCTCATAAAATAAGAAATTTAACAGAGAAATTTGTAATAGAAAAATTCACTAGAAAAACATCAAATGGATCTCAATGGATGATTATTTTTGAAGCAGAATGTACGCGTTTAGGAATAGATGAAAATACTAAGAGAATTGAAGTTCTTAGGCTATTTTTAGAGGAATTATGTCTTGACTGGTACAGTTCTATGCTCATAAAATATACAGTAAACTCAGAATGGTCAATATGGAAAAAAAACTTTTATGAAACTTATGCAGACAAAGGTTGGTCGCCAGTCAGGTATGCAATTTTATTCAGATACAGACAGGGCTCATTACTTGATTATGCTTTTAAAAAAAGAAAGACTTTTATTGGAGATAAATAAATCAATGGATAAACTCACTCTAATTGATCTAATCACTACAGGGCTACCAAGTTTTATAGCAGATAAAATTGATAGAAATAACTTAAAAGATACTGAGAATTTATTTAATAACATCAGAGGTTTAGAACATTTAGTGAATAAAAAGATTTTGGAAAAAAAGATGATAGGTTTTGAAAATAAAATTAAAGAAAACAATGGAAGAGACCGACCATGCAGAATCTGTGAAAAAGAAAATAAAGGAAACTGGTATCATCCTGAATCCTTATGTTGGTTTAAAAACAAAAGTAATGACCAACCTAAAAGAGGTCAAATTAGAAGCGTCAACAATTCGGAGTTAGAAATGCAATTAAATTAAATAGATCCAAAAAACTAGCAACTTCACCATTAATCAAAATTAAATCAACAATAAATATAACACCTTAGAAATTATAGGAATTTATGATTCAGAATCGAATGTGTCTTTAATAAACTCAAGATTATTGTCCTTGAAAAGTAACCCAATTAATAATAATAATGGAAAAAAAATCTCAATTTTCTCTGATCATAAACCTCTAGAAAAAATGAATATTAATGAAAAGAAGGATAAATTGGCCTGGACGACTATTGCTCACGAATGTACAAAAAAATATAATGAAACGGAGCACACTGTGACAGGATTTTCTCTACAATATCTATTGGAAGGAAAAAATGTTAATATTCTACCAGATGAACTGAAACAAAAAATAACACATAATGAGTTAATGCAAGATAGAAAAATAGCTTTGGAGAAAACTATAAAATCACACAATTATAATAAGCAACAATTCGACAAAAACAGAAAAAAATGCGAACTCAAAGTAAGAGACTTGGTATATGTTGAAAACGGAAATCGGTTAAACAGAAAAAAACTGGATGAATTAAAAATCGGCCCATACCAAGTTTTAGAAAAATTGTCAAACTCAATATATAGAGTAAACACAGGACATAAAAAATTCGAATCAAATCTTTTCCACCATACAAAACTTGTTCCAGTACCAGAAGAAACCTAAAAGGCGGGGGGGGGGGGGGAGATGTAAATGAAGATCTGTGCACTTCATTCCGAATGCACTATGGTGGTGGCTCTATGGAGTTTGTGCAAGTCTGTAGTTACTCTATGGTTGAGGCAATGGAGGTTTGACAGAAGGTTTGACAAGTTTCTTTTTAAATATAATATTATTGGAAGTGTTTACAAGTGAATCTAGTGACAAAATACAGTATATACAAATACAAATAAAGGGATTTGTTTACTAATGTGGAAATAAACTTCATAGATAGATAGATAGAGAGAATCAATAGCTTTAAATGTTGTTTAAATGTGGGCTAAAGTTCTGTTTACAGATGAGTGTAGAATCGCTTTATGTGCTCCAGATGGTCGGGAACGAGTCTGGAGAAGAAGAGGAGAACGGTTTTTACCCATTACCACCACACAAACAGTGAGTTTTCACGTAGGTTCCATAATGGTTTGGGGAGGAATAAATTCCGACGCTCGTACGGAGTTGGTTATTGTCGATAATCGGCTCACTGCAACTCGATACATCGAGGAGATCCTTTAGGATCATGTTATGCCTTATTCGGGGTTCACTGGACACGACCAATTCCTTTTAATGCACGATAATGCAGGCCCACACGTTGCGTGAATGGGTACCTTTGTAGGAACCTTGCCTACACTGCAATTAATTTAATTAGGCAAACAAACCCGCCGGCCGATGCTAAATTTGCTTAAGGAATGTACGCGCGGCCGCTTGAAGAAGGCGCTTGCGCAGAGCGGAGCGAGCGGGCGCCGCACAGTCACTACCGATATCCGACGGCGAATGCATGCGCATTTTTTAGTTTCTGTTGATTATAAATTTCTATTCAATCTTGTTCTAGTCAATTTCTAATAATTCGTTATCATATCAGTGACATCCTATGTGTGAAATTCATGCTCTTTCTTCTAAAATCTAAATCATGAATTAGTTATTGCAATGAGAGCATGTAGGGCAAAACGGAACGGGCAAAACGGGTAGACCCGTTTTGCCCTACTTTGGTTTCGTAAATTCAACTTCCAGTTTACTTTATTTCTACTTCAATTATTATTATTTTTTTCTTACAGATGGTTAACAAATACATACGGGAAAGTAGTAGGGCCTCTTGGTCAGAGGAAACTATGAAAAAAGCGATAGCAGAAGCAAGAAAGTCCTCAATCAAGAGTGCATCTCAAAAAATGGAGTTCCGTTTAGTACGCTGCAACGTCGTGTGAAGTCGGGGATCTCTACAAAGAGTCTCGGTAGATTCAAACCAGCAGTGCAATTCTGTTAGTTAAATATCTTGAACTCGATGCTGCGACAGCGACGAGACGCGTTACGGTATTCACAAAATAGTTGAAAACGACACTAGCGCTCTACGACGAGGTTGGCGTGAACTAAAACTACTCAAAGTCGAACAGTTTGATATTTCTGCATAGATTTTGGTATTCAGCAACAAAAAACAGCGTCGAGTTCGTCTACAGTCTCGCCCACATTCAGGATTTTAACTGTCAAATCCAAAAGCTACAACAATTGAGACTGCTTTGAATGAAAAATACATTATTTTCTAGTTTTATTTAAATTTGAAGTGTTTCGTGTCCATTTGATAAAAAATAATGGCTGCTCGTTTGTTTACAATGCTATATTTATTGTAAGAAGTCAAAAAAAATGACAACTTAAAGAAGCGTCGACAGGCACAACAACTGAGAAACATACGTACTATTTCACGCGATGTAGACTTCATTAGTCACTATAGATTATCTGAGAACTTAATTAATATGTTAGAAAGTGACCTTACTACGTATTTACCTTTGTATGATCGTTCCGGGGCTATATCTAATAGACTGAAGGTTTGTTTGTAAACAGTGATAATTATTACCTATTTATTAGTTATTACATTTGTTATCCTACCTATTTAGAATCAATTGGTAATAGAAAATAAAATAAATGGACTGCCTATATAAAATACATGTACCTCTAAACTTGTGTTTATTATGTTTCAGATATTGTATATGCTGTCATTTTTAGCTAGTTTCAGCTATCAAAAAATAATAGGCAAAAATATAGACACATATGTCTCAGCCATCTGTATAGAGCAATTCACCAAGTAATTGAAAGGAAGACTCAGATGCTTATTAGTTCACAGTATACTACACTGTGATTCCAAAATGGTTGCCAAGATAGTGTGGTGGCTTGCTGTGTAACCATGCATGATGCACATGTGTAACCATACTTGACTATCGACTCCTTCATTAACCCCAAGAGATTTTGAAGAAGAGAACTGATTATTGAGAACACTAAGACAACAGCAAACATCCCAAGATAGCTTAGCAAGTGGACGGTTAAGTAGGCAGTCATTAGTGAAACAGTTATGGTATGCACATCATTAAGGGTCTCTTGTCCAAAATCCATGACTTCTATGTTGTTGTAAAGAGTTTAATAGTAAATGTTTAGGCTGGAAAATATACTTAGTCAGTTCATAAGTTCTGACACAACATTTAAATTTAGATTAGGCTTGGCGATGATTAATCAGTCAGTCAGGACATCTCTTTTTATATACAGGTATGTATATAAAAAGTGTATAGTAACAATTTTTATAGTAGGTGTTTGGAATTGGCGCGAGCATCTTTGCATACCCGCATACCTTGATTATTTGAAGCAACATTTTTTTGTCACCGCCATATTGAAGGCGGTTTGAGAATTTGATATTTTGAGTAGTAACACACGCTCGGCGGCGAGCAGAGTTAAATTGAGTAAAATTCACACCGCGGTCTCGGACAGTTGATTATTGATATTCGCGCCTATTAATAGGTCTTGTTCGCGATATCCTTGTGCCACGCGAGTGTTTTGGTTGGAATTGTTTGGGTGTGATTGTGCTTGTGGTTTGGAGTCATTTCTCGAGGTGATTTGCTGCCGGGTGTGAGTTGCCGAACGATAGCGGCCACCGGCTTACCACAGGACGAGACTTGGATTACTACACAAGTATTTATTGGGAATTTATGTATTTATTTATTCAATCACACTAAGATAGGTCACGTCTAGTAGGGACTAGCGTAGGAACACTTTCCAGATTTGTGCGTGGGCAAAACCACCTGGGGTAAGTGAGGCCTGTATATCCTATTATTGTGCTTACCCACCATTGTGGTGGTTATTGAGTAAGTTTACTACATTTGGGCCCGAGTGCACATTCCTCGGGCTGCTTTCGCGTAACGCGAGGCAGGTGCGCGCCTAGTGTGCGCATCGTAAACATCTGGTAGCAGAGCGTGGTTGATACCGTCATCAACCATTTTTTTTTTGTTTTTTTTTGTTTTGTCATTATTCATCAACTTGATAATTGTAACTTCCCGTGTTAAGGGCCTTGCGTATATTGGGTCCACGCTCCTGCTACATCGTAAACATCTGGTAGCAGAGCGTGGTTTGATACCGTTACGTGATATTGATGATATTGATAATACCGTTAGGTAGTTAATATTGATGACCTTTTGTATTGTTTGTATATTGGTAATTTGAATTAAATAGTTTGTTTTGATTTTATATTTTACGTTCACGGTTTGAAGGCTAGGCCCTAAGTATAATTTTTATTCTGAGGATATTTTGTATCCACGCGTGCGACGTTTAGTAGCTGACTAGTTACCCACACGCGTTAATAATTTATTTTGGATATAACGCTTCACGTTTGTTTTGATAGCTGGACATTGCGGTTTTCTTGAGTCCACGCTCGTGTACATTTTTGATTGCGTTTATTTTAATTTGATAATTTGATAACTTAATTTGTTTTCTTTTTTGTTGATGTTTTGTCAGGTAGTTTTAATTAATATTTTGGACGGTTATACCTTCTTGAAGACACATACGCACCCCTTTTGTTTTTTATTGTGCCTCCACTGCATTTGTTGTTTTTTTTATTTTGTTATTTTTTTTTGTTATTGTTGTTTTTTTTACTTTTATTTTTGTTTTTTATTTTTGGTTTTTGTTTTGTATTGCGTGCGTCCTGAGGTGTAGACATGTCTGTCAAGGTGACCTTTTCCACACATCAGTCCGCAATGACTGCGCAGCTGAGATGGTTTTCTTCTGCGGTTGCAATGGTCAACCGGCCGGACCGGAAGCAAGCCTTACTCGCCCGGGCGAGTGAAATGCCGGCCCGTTTGGTGGCGTTAGATAGGAGTTTTGCTGAGGGCTTGACATTTATGGCGAATTTGGAAACGCCTGTACCGGACGAGCAGAAGCAGCGTTATGAAGCGGACTTTGGCCAGATTTACGATTTTGTGGACGCAATTAACGAGGCGGTCTCCCACATCTCAGCTCCCTCTGGTGGGGATTCACTTGTTGCACCCCACGCCTTGTTGGGTCGTCTCCCCACGCTCAACCTTCCCACCTTTGACGATGATTTGGACCAGTGGTTGAGCTACTATGGGATGTTCAACAGTTTGGTGGACTCCCATTCCGACCTGTCAGCTGCTCAAAAAATGGCGTACCTGTTGGCCTCCTTACAGGGAGAGGCTCTAGGCCTGGTACAGCACCTGAAGGTCGATGACAGCACCTACTCGACAGCCATGGACTTGTTAAAGCGCCGTTACCAAAACGTGCGCCTTTTGGCTGACACCCATGTGGGGCAAATATTGAATCTGCCTAAGGTTGCCTGTGCGTCAGCCTTACAGACAGACATTGTAAACCCGGTTTTGGTGGCTGTTAACGCCTTAAGGCGATTGGACTTACCAGTGGACCAGTGGTCCTTTTTGCTGCTCCATATTGTGTTGGCGAAACTGCCTTTGGAGATGCGGCTGCGCTTTGAGCGACAGTATGGTGGGGACAGCTCCACTCACCTACCTTCCTATGAGGAACTCGAAAGTTTCCTGGAAGACGAGTGTCGCAGGGTGGATACCGTGGAGGGTTCCACTCCATTGGTGCCGCAGCCTAGTGTTCGCCGAGAGCGACCACTGGCCCGACCGCAGGGTCCGCCGGGTTTCAAGCAGTCACGGCCGAGATATGGGGTCTCCCAAGAGGAGCCCGTGGCTTGCAGATTCTGCAAGCGCTCCGGCCACCGGATGATTGCTTGCCACAAATTTGTGGCCTTGCGCGTAGCAGCGCGTCGACACATCGCCAAGGAGAGGCGATTGTGTTACCATTGCCTGGAGGGTCACTTCCAGCGAGAGTGTCCTCAGCCTCGTCCATGTGGACAATGTGGTGGTGCTCACCACGTCATTTTGTGTGCGAACCGCAACCAGGAGGGTGCTGGTATTCGTGATGCTGAACGACATTTGGCTGCTCGCGCTGGTGGTGACAGTCCTGCCAGGTCCAGCGCCCAGGATCGAGCCCTTACGGGCGGGGGTAGGCGTTCGCCACCCCCTAGAGGCGCTGTTGGGTTTGCGGAGTACTCACCAGTCTACCGCAACCGGAGATTCTCCCCCCCGCTGTTGGAGCGACCGAGGTTGGAACGGCGTCCACCCCGCCTAGGAAGGCAGGCTGCAGCCCCCCTCTCATCCGCACATGTTGTGCAGGGTCGTCGCGGTGAGGGCAGGGTAGACAGTTATCGTCCCCTGCCGCACTCGGGGAGGGAGCCCTCACTCCGTAACTTCTCCCGCTAGGGACTCGCAGCTCACCACGCTGAGAACCCAGAGACCATCCTCTTGCCTACGGTCTCTGTGCGGGTATGGGACCCGAAAGGCAACTCGATTGTTGTTCGTGCCCTTTTGGACTCGGGTGCCCAGGGTTGTATAGTCTCAGCTTGGTTGGTGAGCCAATTGGACCTCTGTGTCGGTCCTTCTCCTTTCCCAGTCTACGGAGTAGGAAACGTTAAGGTGACCAATAGAGTTGGTCACACCTTTGTGGAATTTTCTCCAGTACCACTTGGAACCAGGAAAACCACGATTCCGGTTATTGTGCTGGAGAATATTTTGAGTAACCACCCGCGCATAAAGCTTCCTCCACCTGTCATAGCTTTGACAAAGGGTTTGGTTTTAGCTGACCCCATGTTTCATACTCCAGGTCCTGTTGACCTATTGTTGGGGAGTAATATTTTGGGACAGGTTTGTTCGGGGAGTTGGAGAGCTTTGCAGCCTGGTGGTTTGGTAGTGGTCCCCACGATTTTTGGTTCGGCATTGTTGGGCCCTATCCTTCCGGTTTCGACCGTGTTTTTTGCTGAGGATGGGCTACGTGTGGGATCCACGCTTTCTGACGCCGTTCAGAAGTTTTGGGAAGTGGAGGAACCTCCCTCTATGCCTAGATTGTGTCCAGAGGACGAAGAGTGTGAAAGCTTCTACCAGAGCAACACAGGTCGCCTCGCCTCTGGTCAGCTTGTCACCCGTCTTCCCTTTTTGGCGAATAGGCCTCCGCTTGGCGAGTCTCGGCAGTTGGCTGAACGAAGATTGGTCTCCATGGAACGTCGCATGAAGCGGGATCCGGAGCTTCGCCGGAAATATATTGAGTTCATGCGAGAATATGAGGACTTGGGACACATGTCTGTGTCGAATATTGGTTGGCGCTCAGTGGAGCATTACTTCCTTCCTCATCATGCCGTTTTGAAGACGCCAGGTGGCAAGATACGTGTAGTTTTTGATGGGTCAGCGCCTACTACTTCTGGTGTATCTTTGAATCAGTGTCTCCATGCCGGACCTAAGCTACATCGAGACATTGGAGATATCCTCACTGGGTTTCGTCGTCATGCAATTGTGTTCGTCGCTGACATACGTCAGATGTTTAGACAGACGGTAATTCATCGCGATGACCGACGATTCCAGCTGATTTTGTGGCGAGAGCATCCTGACGATCCCATGGTTGTCTATGAACTTCGTGTCAACACCTATGGTTTGCGTTCTAGTCCCTTCATTGCGATCCGCTCGCTCTTGGAGCTAGCTGAACGAGAGCGGATAAGGTTTCCTCGCGCGGCTGCCATTTTGAAAGAGGATATTTATGTTGACGACTGCTGTAGTGGGGCAGCAACTGTAGAAGAGGCTCTCGTCTTGCGGGACGAATTGATTGACCTCATGAAAGCTGGTGGCTATGAATTGCGAAAGTGGTTGTCGAATTCACCTCGGCTCCTTGCCGATTTGCCGGAGGAGCACCAGCAGAATCCCCACATCTTCCACAATGTAGACAATCCTGACATGTTGGCTGTCCTTGGTGTCCAGTATAGACCAGTCCAGGATGTCTTCACTTATCATGTGGACCTACAGTCCCCGAAGTCTTGGTCGAAGCGATCAGTGTTGTCCACTGTCGCTCGGACTTATGATCCGAATGGTTGGATCAGCCCAGTCATTTTTTGGGCGAAATGTTTTTTGCAGAAATTATGGGCTGCTGAATTGTCGTGGGATGAGCCTCTTCATGGAGAGTTATTATTGGAATGGCTAGAGTTTGTGTCATCCCTCCCAGCTCTTAATCGGGTTTCCTTGCCCAGACGTTTCCTTCCGTCTGGAAAATATCGAGCTAGCCTTCATGGCTTTTGTGATGCTTCCGAGCGAGGATATGCAGCGGTTGTTTATCTACGCACAGTGGATGCTGCTGGACATGTTTTGGTCTCGCCGGTTCTAGCAAAGAGCAAGGTTGCGCCTATTCGCTCGCGTATGACAATACCGAAGCTAGAATTGTCAGGCGCCACTCTCTTGACTCGTCTCTTGAATCATGTCGTCGCTACTCTAGGGCGTTCCGTAGAGTTAGTAGACGTCTTTGCATGGACAGACAGTCAAATTGTGCTTTGTTGGTTGCGAGCTTCTGTTCACACCTTGGAGGTGTTTGTGGCGAACCGTGTTTCTCAGATCCAGGCGTCGCAAGCTAGATTGATTTGGCGACATGTCCCTGGCGATATAAACCCAGCTAATTGTGCATCACGTGGATGCTCAGCCCTAGAGATTATTGGACATCCGTTGTGGTGGGGTCCGGACTGGCTGAAGGGACCAGTGTCAATTTGGCCGGCCTCACGGATCACTCTAGTTCAGCCTGCGATAGGCTTTGTAAGTTTACCAGTGGCCGATGGTGCCGGGAGCAGCGAAGCAGCGGAATCATCATGTGATCCCGATGTTTTGCTAGCCAGGTACAGCTCAATGGATAAACTTTTGAATGTGACATCTTGGGTTAGACGTTGGCGGTACAATGTTAAAAACCCACAGAATAAATTGTTGTCAGCCTTCATCTCGTCTGAGGAACGACATGAAGCGCTATTGAATTGGATTCGCATAGTACAGTCTGTTAGCTTCGCTTCAGAGTTAAAATCTATGAAGGAAGGTCCCGCTAAATTGAAAGGCGCTATTGTGCGATTGAATCCCTTTGTGGATCCTTCGGGTCGACTGCGCGTGGGAGGTCGGCTTAGACATGCCAATTTGCCTCATGGTGTCCGCCATCCTCTTCTCTTGCCGAAAGATGGACATTTGGTGCGGTTGCTGGCGATGGATCGACACCTCAAGAACTCCCATGCAGGCTGTAACGCACTGTTGGCGATTTTGCAACGCGAATTTTGGATTTTGTCGGCTAGACGACTCGTCCGGGGAGTCATTTTTCGTTGCATGTCTTGTTACAGAACTAAAGCTTCTACCATGCAACCCCAGATGGGCGATTTGCCCGCGGACCGAGTCTCTGAGTCTAGACCCTTTGCCACAGTTGGTACGGATTTTGCTGGTCCTTTTTTGGTGAAGTCATCTCAGCTTCGTAATGCTAAATCCGTAAAGGCATATTTGTGTGTTTTTGTGTGCCTGTCTACTAAGGCCACACACTTGGAAGTTGTGTCTGCTCTCTCCACAGAAGCCTTCGTAGCGGCCCTCAGCCGATTTGTATCTCGTAGGGGACTCCCTACCTTGATTAGGTCCGACAACGGAACTAATTTTCATGGGGCCAATAACTACTTAAGGGATGTGTATGAGTTTCTTGAAGAGCAGAAAATGAATTTGGGTCGTGAGATGGCCCTCCGTGGGATAACCTGGCGCTTCGATCCGCCAGTTTGTCCGCACTGGGGTGGAATTTTTGAGGCCGTAGTTAAATCGGCAAAGACCCATTTGAGGCGCGTTATTGGTGAGACGATTCTCACATTTGAGGAACTCGCGACCGTGTTTGCGAAAGTTGAGGCCGTCCTCAACTCTCGACCGCTATGCCCACTTTCGTCGGATCCGAATGATTTGGAAGCCCTAACGCCGGGCCATTTTTTGATTGGTCAGCCACTCGTCGCTCTGCCAGAGTACCCTTGGACTGATGTGCCCAGTTGTCGTTTGTCGCGTTTTCAATTGCTCCAGCAACTCACTCAGAGTTTCTGGAAACGCTGGCACCTTGAATATTTGCACACTCTGCAGCAGCGCGTCAAGTGGACGGACAAAACGAATCCGCCGAAGGTTGGGGACCTCGTGTTGGTTAAAGATGCTAACCTACCGCCCTTGTGTTGGCGCCGGGGGCGCATTGTTAACCTTTTTCCGGGCTCTGATGGTGTTCCCAGGTTAGCCGAGGTCTTGGTGGGCGATTCTATTTTGAAGCGGGCCGTCGCGACATTATCCCGCTTACCCATTGATTAGCGACCCGAATACTTCGGCTCGGGACGGGGGATTGTTTGGAATTGGCGCGAGCATCTTTGCATACCCGCATACCTTGATTATTTGAAGCAACATTTTTTTGTCACCGCCATATTGAAGGCGGTTTGAGAATTTGATATTTTGAGTAGTAACACACGCTCGGCGGCGAGCAGAGTTAAATTGAGTAAAATTCACACCGCGGTCTCGGACAGTTGATTATTGATATTCGCGCCTATTAATAGGTCTTGTTCGCGATATCCTTGTGCCACGCGAGTGTTTTGGTTGGAATTGTTTGGGTGTGATTGTGCTTGTGGTTTGGAGTCATTTCTCGAGGTGATTTGCTGCCGGGTGTGAGTTGCCGAACGATAGCGGCCACCGGCTTACCACAGGACGAGACTTGGATTACTACACAAGTATTTATTGGGAATTTATGTATTTATTTATTCAATCACACTAAGATAGGTCACGTCTAGTAGGGACTAGCGTAGGAACACTTTCCAGATTTGTGCGTGGGCAAAACCACCTGGGGTAAGTGAGGCCTGTATATCCTATTATTGTGCTTACCCACCATTGTGGTGGTTATTGAGTAAGTTTACTACATTTGGGCCCGAGTGCACATTCCTCGGGCTGCTTTCGCGTAACGCGAGGCAGGTGCGCGCCTAGTGTGCGCATCGTAAACAGTAGGTGTATAGTAACTGATATTTGTATTTACAACTTACAACATAGAGAAAATAATCACTATGTTTTACATGCTAAGGCTATTTTTTAAAATAAAACTTTTTTTTTAGATGGAAATGGGAAGTAAAAAAAATAAAATGGGTACCGTAAAACGTCGCAACTTTACCTGAAGTCTTTAACATTGCCTAAAATAGTAATATGCTGATAACTCGCAAAATATTTATGTTGTATCACTGAAACCAATGGTATATTTTGTAAAGATATTCTGACAACACAAAAAATGGTCGCCATAGTACTAATGTCACCTATCTTCACGTCAGTGCCGTTTTAAATGTCAAGAAGGAGACGGGAATTTATACTGATGCTCAAAACTTTTTCGGTAAGTCGAAATAAAATATTGTTGAAGTTTTGGTAATATAGTTATCTTATCGATTTAGTCTTCTTTAATATAATGTAATTGCTAGATTCGTTTTGTCGTCAAGCGTTCTAAAATTAATTAGACTTAGGCAAAGATGGGATAAGTTTGATAAATAAGTAACCTCAACTTTACCTACGGTAGGGTTGTTGCAATCATATTTTTGAAATTATATAATTTTATTTTTTTTATCATTTAATTTGCTTTATAATGTAATTTTGTTTAATTGGATATTTTTTCAACAACGAAACGAATACCTAATACATTAGGTGAAGTTACTACGTATTACTTTAAAAAAATATATGCCTATATATACCTATACATTCTTAATTAAGCAGTTGATATATATTATTTTATTTTTAGGTCCACAATGGAAAAACATAGAAGAAAGCCAGGTGCCAGGCGCTACAAAGATTATGAAGATGGCTTACTAAATTTAGCAGTAGATTTGGTAAAAAACAAAAATTTAAATTCATATGAAACAGCAAAAACAATTCGGGATACCAAGAAAAACAATTTTAAATAAAGTAAAGCTGAAACATATGTGTAAAGTTGGATGTCCTAATAAATTGTCTGAAGAGGAGTCAAGAATTGTGGAAGCGTTGATTCTTTGCGCCAATTATGGCAGTTCTTTAACACGTTCAGAATTGAGAATAATCGTTTATGACTACCTTAAAAGAAATGAAAAATCCGCACTTTTTAATAATAAGATGCCAGGCGAAAAATGGATTAGGAATTTTTTAAATAGGCAAAAAAATTAATTAACGACGAGATCGACTCAAAATATTAAGCTTGTACGGGCTATAAAAACTTATAGTGAATATAACGAATATTTTGATAACCTAAAAGTAAGTTTAACTAATGCAAAACCAGAGCACATTCTGAACTACGATGAAACTAATTTATCTGATGATCCCGGTAGCCTGAGATGCATTTTTAAAAGAGGTGTTAAGTATCCTAATAAAATTCTCAACAGTACTAAAACTGCAATATCTCTCATGTTCGCGGCCACTGCGCCGTGCCAGGCCGCCCGGTACAAGATTTAATAAATCGAAATCCGGTTGGTTTGATAATCAAACCTTTGAAGATTGGTTCAATACTATTATAATACCCTGGGCACAAACCTCACCGGAACCCAAAGTAATGATAGGGGACAATTTGTCCTCGCATTTAAACATAAGCATTATTGAGAAATTGATAACAATATTCGCTTTGTTTTTCTACCACCTAATTCAACTCACGATACCCAACCACTTGATATCTCATTTTTTAGACCCTTAAAAAGAATGTGGCGCAATATTCTACTCGACTGGAAAGTACGACACCCGTCCAGTAATTCCTTAAACAAAAGTATGTTTCCAGAATTACTAAAATCATTAATTGATGCAATAAAAGTTAATCAAATAGAAACAATCAAGAATGGATTCAAGGCCACTGGGATACACCCTTTAAACCCTGAAGAAGTTTTAAGAAAACTACCTGATTACAACGTGGAGAATAGGGAACCAGAGGTTACCTTTAATAATGCTCTTCTCAGTTATTTAAAAGAATCAAGATCTCCCAATAATAACATAAACAGGAAAAGAAATAAAAAAATCCATATAAAACCAGGAGAATCGGTGTCAACCGAAGACTTTACAACAATACCGAATATAGAAAGATTAGAAGCTAGTTCTTCTTATCAAAATATAAACATTCCTCCAGGTGTGGTTGTGAATTGCGAAGCACCACAGAACTTTTACATTTCTAATAACCGCACTTTATTTACAAAGGCATGTGAAAATGACCCTCCAACCTCTCGTGTTTCTATTGAACCCAGAAAAATATTATCAAATATTTCACTTAGACAACTAGACAAAAGCCAAGGGTCCGATTCAGACAGTATAACTTCATCGTTTTCTTTGCATGATTCTTCAGAAGATGGCCCATTTGTAGACTCACAGAGTGATACTGAAAGTTTTTATGAAGATAATTTAAATTTCACTGAAGAAGATTCCACTGATGACGTTACTGTAGGAAAATATGTACTAGTTAAATTCCTTGCAAGGAAAGTCAATATATACTACATTGGTTTGATTATAAGTCATAATGAAAGCAATGGTACATATTTAACGAAATATCTGAGAAAGAACACCAAGGGAACATTTTCTTGACCATTAGTGGAAGACATATCCGAGATCACACGTCTAGACATTGAAAAGGTTTTACAAAACCCTAAAGTCGGGCGACGAGACCAATTAATTTTCAATATAGAGTCTATAATTCCCCTGATAAATATTAAGTAAAATTAGTTAAATTCATTTTTTTTCTTACAGCATTTGCCTGTTTATTTGATCATTAAATATTTAAATAAAACCTTTTTCAAATCATTTAGGACAAACTAAGTGGTATTTTTAAAGCATTTTAAGTATTTTATTTTCAGCGAAATACTCCGTTTCACCCAAAAATATGGATTGGACGTTTTCTTCATAACTATGTCCATTTCTAAAGAAATGTTACTTATTATAAGTAATAATGTTAATAATATTGTTAATGTTAAGTAATAATAATGTATAAGAAATTATTACACTGTGAGAAAAAAAGTCGTTCATTTCTAAATTTGTGACAGCCCTATACAAGACTTTGTCAATGTATGAAAATGATCAAAATTTACATCCCAACATTGCCTGGCTTTAATTTAGGCTACTTGTGTACATTTTTTCGATTTTTAAATAAACACTACCATGATATAAGAATACAGTTCAATATAGAGTGGAGAGTTTGTGGATTTGTGTCTTGTAATACTTTTTAACAACGTAGGCAAAGTTGCGATTTTTCAGCCCAACTTTGCCTGGTATTAAATGTGGTTACAGATCTACTCCTTTAGTAATATAATGTAATATCACCATGATATCCCGAAGATAAGATTTTGAACTTTATTTACTACACAGCAAAGTTGAAAATAGCTTTTAAATTTCGAAGATATCTTTAAAAAAGCGTAAAACTTAGGCAATGTTGCGGCAGTTTACGGTAGTTGATGAAAAATAAAATTTTATTTTTAATTAATAACCAAGTCCATAACCAACCATTGAAGAGAGTACTCCATCAGGTTTGAAAACACCACCCATTCTCGAAACCATACAACCGGATGAAATCTCATAATCTCATGAACATGAATGATGAATCTCATGAACGGTGGAGTAATCACTCCACCGGGTTTGATAACACCACCCATTCTGGCAACGTTACAACCGATACAACCAGATGAGATCAATTCTATCAGGTATAACGATACCATCAGCTCTACAAGATTCAGCCAATCTGCTCAGTAAGACATGTAATTCATATGAAGTACCAGGTGATTTAGCGATTCCAATACAAACCGGTTCGGATACATCACAATCATCGGGTGTTGAAATTCTTAAACAAATACATCCCTTGCCCCAGCAACAGTTCAAGATGACAAATAGAGGCAGAAAATACATAAATCTGAAATTTTAACTAGCACACCCATTAAGACACAACAAGAAAAATTAAAAAAACTACTTGGTCGAAGAAAAAATCTTCAAACAAGACAAACAACAAGAAAAAAGGAGGCTTTAAACTAAAAAAAAAGAGTACAGAAAAAATAGGACGTGGGAAAGAAAATGAAAGTAAAAAATACTTTGTCATTACTCATACTCTGAAAATAGATCCGAAGTTGCCTGTGGAGCGAAGTGAAAATAGCCCAATACACCCTAGGGTGAGCGTTATTCACCCAAGAATCCCTGGATACTGTGGAAACTTAAGTATCCCAGAAAATATCAAATATGAAAATACCCGGAAAAAACATTTCACTAACTATAAATAATTGCTCTAATGTCACCATAAACTTTAAATAAATATCTCACCAAAGTTGTTGATTTATGAAATAAAATTCATTCATTTTTTATTTTGCTAATTAGTAGTTTTATTTTTACTTTCCTTGTATTCGTAATGAAAAGCACAGTGTTTACCTAGGGGTTCAGGACTTATTTAGTCCCTCGACCTATTGGCGCCCTCGCTGCGCTCGGGCACCAAACCCAGTCTCGGGACTGAAATAAGTCACTTTCACCCCTAGGATAACAATGTACTATTTCATCCCCCTATCTCGGAAAGAGTATTTTTGCTCTTTGATATCTGAGTGCAAAAGCCGTTTCTATCCGCTAGAGGATAAAGTAAATGGAATTTAGAACATCGTGTGCACTAAGTTTGTGAATTCAAAACATCATTAAACCTATTTACTTCTACCTCCATGGTGCCGAATTTATCATACAACCTTTTTTAATTTGTTAAAAACTCAGACTCGGAACCTTCTTTGTGTACTTTTTTTTTAATTTGCTTTGCGCGCGCCATTTTCTTTTCACGTCATATTGTTAAAACCTTAGGTTAAAAACAAGAAACTTGAAAACAAGTGAATAACCTAAAATGAGTGATTCTAGCGACGAGGAAGTTTATTTGACGCCAACAGAATTGACTGAAACTGTTAATAATGCGCAAATGAGCTTTCTCCCTCAACAATCACGCGAGAAGTATTTGAAACAGTACGATATGTTTAACACGTGGCGACTAGCTAAAGGAGCCAAAACTTTCTCAGAAAACGTTTTGCTGGCATATTTTATTGAATTATCCGAGACCAAGAAATCAAGCACTCTATGGAGTACGTATTCAATGCTAAAAGCAACAATAAAGATGAAAAAAGACATACATATCGACACCTATCCTAAATTAGTGACATTTTTAAAAAGAGCCTCATCTGGTCATCAACCAAAAAAATCGAAGGTTTTCACAGCATCTGAAATTGAAAAGTTTCTTAACGAAGCACCGGATTCCGTATATTTGGCGGCAAAAGTAAGTCAGTTGCACATTCAGTATCTACTTAAGTATATTAATCAACTACTTAACATAATCTAATACGTACTTAGTAGATGTTTATAGGCATAATTATGCATGCATATCAATTTTATTAATTTATCTACTACAATACTCTTTACGTTACAGGTTGTTCTTATTATTGGTATAAACGGAGCATGTCGAACTAATGAACTAACACAACTTAATGTCAAAAACATTAAGAAACATTCAGATGACTTACTATTAATTAATTTACCTAATACAAAGACAAAAAGAGACCGCAACTTCATCATTCGCAAGGAATACGTAACAATTGTTAAGAAATATCAAGCCTTACGCCCGCCTAACACTCCAATCAATCGATTTTTTCTACAATATCGCAACGGAAAGTGTGTTAGACAGCCTATGGGTGCTAATAAAATTGGCAGTATCCCACGAGAAATAGCAACATTTCTTGAACTTCCAGAACCCCTGTTGTACACGGGTCATTGTTTCCGACGAACTTTAGCCACACTTTTGGCCGATTCAGGAGCTGATCTCCTGTCCCTTAAGCGCCATGGAGGCTGGAAGTCCAATGCGGTTGTAGAGGGATACATAGAGAATTCTATCCAAAATAAGTCTAAAATATGTAAAGGCATCGTAGGAGCCATTACACTGAAAGAGCCTCAGTCAGATCCTTGGACTGGCCCTTCTACATCAAAAATGAGCCGTTACGAAACACCTAACCATCGCCCTCTCTCGCCAACATTTACGCCAAGGGAATCCGATGAATCGGTACAACTATTAAGTATGACAGATAGTTTACCGAAAAACAGTACACAAGTCACTAACACCAACATTACAGTACCTAACAAAAATATTACACTCAACTTAAGTAACTGTAGCAACGTTACTTTCAATTTTTCTTAATTATACCTAAGTATTATTTGTTATAATTTAAAGATTATTCTGTAATACTTACCTATCATAGTGTAGTAGTCAATACCTAACCTACCTACTAAACTGAAATAAAAGTATCTTGTGATTGTAAATGTTTTTTTTTTGCATTTAGTCATTTCCTCGCTGAGGTGGGATGAAAAGTTACGTGTTGCACTCGAGTGCAAAGATTTTTCACCTCGTGCTCTTTTGATTCCCTCGCTAACGCTCAGGATTCTAATTTTTTAATCACTCGCTGCGCTCGTGATTCAATTTTAGAATCCTTCGCTTGCTCGGTCATCAAAATTGAGCACGCGGTTAAAAAGCAACTTTGCACTCTTGTATAACAAATAACTATTGCACTGTGTGCAGAGAGTTGTATATTAGCCCCCCCCCATTGAAGACTGGATAGATGCTCCCAATGTCCGGAATCGACGCATGAGACCTGCTCAGCATACTGTGGTTCTTATTTCTGCGACTCCTGTTTTGATTAATTTCCAAATACCAATGAATATCCTTCTAGTCCTTAAGGCATATCCGTTTTACCTAGCCACGTAGGGCAAAACGGGCATTTCACATAATAAAAAAAAACTAAATATTGCTATAAAAATGTTGATTTTTGTGTTCAATTTTTTTTTTCGTTTTAAGCATCGTTAACCAGAAGTTGTTTTTTTAGTTAATACGATTACATGTTTTCTAATTTAATACAACTTTTTATTATTATTTCTTAACGGATCCTTCTTGCACTCCTTTCCCCTAATCTATAATTAAATATCAGTTGTGAACCACGTTTCATGATTTGGATATGATCTCATCAAGTGTGTTAAAAGAGGAAAAGCACAATCTCCAACAAAAACAAAACGCATCGGACATCCCCCTTCATACAAAGGTTCATCAGACGGAAATTACTATCTGCCAAAATTCCTCCGTCGCTAAATCGGCCCATATGTCAATCACTATAAATTTACCACAAGCATCAGCAACGCCTAATAGTACAACTGGAAAGTTTTTTTTATAATTTCTAAATTATGAAACTGACTTGGGTGGTGCAAAAATTTGTATGTTTGTCATCAATGGCTCCAATGCAATTTTTAAAATTCCACAGGTTATCAAAATTATTTGCTATAGATATCCAGTGAGACTTTGTCGGCATTTTCATGACTATTGGCTGTAATCTCTTCCATATACTTTCGCATACTTCTGGAATAATTGTTGAAACTGTCGATCGTCCCATTAGAAAGCTACGCGCCAGTGAGTGATATGGTTTCCTGTCGCTAAGTACCTGAAAACATACAAATATTTTTAATAATTGTATTTTTTTTTTCAGTTAAAACTGCAAAGACTAAATGGAAGAGCTTAAGGGATACCCATCGCGAGAAGCTTAAGAAAGTTACCGATACAACATCCGGTCAAGAGCGAAAATATATTAAACCTTGGAAGTGCAGCTCTTGGAGTTTTTAGTCTCTCATATGTTAAATAGAGAAAGAGATATTAATACAATATCGTCACCCTCACAAGAAATAAAACTACACATATTGTGTTGGTTTATATGGTTTTACATATTCCCATCTAATAATAAACATGATTTTACTGCGATTTTATTAAATAACATAAACGGGTACAGGAAGGTTAATAAAACAAAAGTTAATAATTTTCTTTTCTAAATTGGCAGACGTGATGGACAGATATTGTTATGTCGGGTATTATAGTAATATATTATAGTAACCATTAGTGTAAGGTAGATACACATTTATAAAATAAACGCAGTCTGCTTTGGATCTCGGTGTTTCATTCACGCGTACATATCACTGGCGACGAGGATCTAAATAATAATTGTTTTCGGCACGTTAATACCTATTACAAAATGCCCATCGGTAAAGTGGAGTGCTTTAATATAAGTACACAAAACTGGGATACTTATATTCGTCGTGTGAAACATTAGTCATTTAAAGGTTGTTTGTGTGCGTAACGAAGAACGTGTTAGTGGCAATGCGGCGCAAAGGAAGTCTAAAGGTCAGTTTTATCTAGAGGATACAGAAACATCTGAAAATGATTGTAATTTTTATAATATGAAACATAATAGTAAAGGTCAATACGGGGAACGCCATGATGACGGCCCCTACTTTATAAGATTGTATGTGGAAAATGTGTTACTGAAGTTAGAAGTAGATACGGGAAGCAAAATTTCTGCGATATCCGAAGAATTTCACAACAAAATGTTCTCGGGTATGCGCATAATTAGCAAGGTATTAACTTTTAAATCTTACACTGGGGGCATTATTCGGACACTGGGATACATAATGGTGAATGTGACATACAAAGGTCAAACGATACCGTTAAAATTATATGTGATTAAAAATGGGGGTCCACCACTACTGGGTAGAACCTGGATTATAAAATTAAATTTATCATTTGTTGATACTTTTAGCAGTCACCATTACGTAGCCGGAGGTAATTCATTAGCAGATTCATTAAAAAGCGAATATCCTGAAGTGTTCGCTGAAGGATTAGGTACATTCAAATCTCAAATACGTCTACATCTGAAGGATAAAACCCCTGTGTTTGTGAAAGCGCGGCCGCTGCCGCTGGCACTGCGCGGACGCGTCGAGCGAGAACTCGATCGGCTGCAGAGGGAGGGGGTTATTTATAAAGTTGATAGGTCGGATTATGGTACGCCGATCGTACCGGTGGTTAAATCTAATGGCGATATTCGTATTTGTGGGGACTATAAAGTCACCATTAATCCACTTTTAAAAGACTTTCATTACCCTCTGCCGCGGATCGAGGATTTATTTGCGACATTGGGTGGAGGTGAATTGTATACAAAACTGGACTTATCGAACGCCTTTCAACAATGTATGTTAAATGAAGATTCACGGCCGTTAACGGCTATCACCACTCATGTGGGTACGTTCATTTATAATCGGGTACGGTATTAAGTATTAATTATTTTTAATTCGGTATTAAGTGTATACCCGAGAATTTCCAAAAAATAATGGAGGAGACCCTGAGTGGATTACCGTTTACGGCAGTGTTCGCGGATGATATTTGCGTAACTGGAAAATGTAAGACTAGTCACATGGTTAATTTAAGGAATGTGTTGCAAAGATTGAAGGAAAACGGCCTTAGGATAAACTTTTCAAAGTGTCAGTTCTTTAAAGAGGCTGTGACTTATTTGGGTCACAAGATAGACAAATATGGATTACACACCGACGAAAAAAAAATTAAAGCTATTGTATCGGCTCCTAGTCCAACCAATATCACACAATTAAGAAGTTTTATGGGACTTGTTAATTTTTATTCGAAATTCTGTATTAATTTAAGCGACATTTTAAAACCGTTATACGATCTGTTAAAGAAAAATGTAAAATGGCATTGGAGTGATAAATGTGAAAACAGTTTTGTTAAAATAAAAAAAGTGTTAAGTAGCTCTCCGGTGCTCGCACATTATGACCCAAATTTGCAACTTATTTTATCAGTTGATAGTAGTCCATATGGGCTCGGAGCTGTGCTTTCGCAGCGCTACGCGGACGGGAGCGAGCGGCCGATATGCTGTGCTTCGCGAACACTAAATCCGGCAGAGTGCAACTATTCGCAACTAGATAAGGAGGCTTTAGCGATTCTTTTTGGCGTAACAAAACATCACCAATATTTATATGCTAGACACTTTATTTTACGCAGTGATCACCGTGCTCTCAGCTACATTTTTGGAGAAAACAAGGGCATACCGGTTACGGCTGCCAGTCGACTTCAAAGATATGCCATAAAATTGGCGGCATACGATTTTAAAATAGAGTTCATTAGGTCGAAAAGAAATTCCTGCGCTGACGCATTGTCACGTCTTCCTCTTAGCTCGATTCGAAGTCGAGTAAGAGAAGAAGACGACGAATGCAGCTACTTGCATTTCGTCCAAGAGGAATTTCCCCTCAGCTTTAAACAGATTAAAGCCGAGGTGGTTAAAGACCCGTTATTAAATAAAATATATGGTTACGTGATGTTCGGGTGGCCATCAAAGTCTAACTCGATACTGGAAGAGCCCTACTTTAATAGAAAGGATACCTTGCATGTGGACCACGGATGTTTAGTATGGGGCTATCGATTAATTATACCTCGAGTGTTGCGACAGGCGATATTACGGGAAATACACGAAGGACATCCCGGGATAGTAAAAATGAAGCAAATAGCACGTAACTATGTTTGGTGGGAGAATATAGACGCGGACATTGAACGAATGAGCGGCGAGTGTGCAGCGTGCGTAGCACAGCGCGCGGCGCCAGCGCAAGCGCCGCCGCATTCGTGGCCGTGGCCGGCTGAACCGTGGGCACGTCTCAACGTGGATTTTTTGGGGCCAATTTCAATCGATATTATTTGGTGATAGTGGATGCTCACACAAAATGGATTGAAGTAGAGAGAGTAAGTTCCACTTCAGCGTCGATTGTTATCGATAGTTTTAGGCGACTCTTTGCCCGTTTCGGATTACCGAAAAAAATAGTGAGCGACAACGGTCCCCCGTTTTCGTCGGCCGAACTGGGAACATATTTTAAACAAAACGGTATTAAGCATTTACCTATTGCGCCCTATCACCCTTCCAGCAATGGGGCTGCTGAGAACGCAGTACGATCAATAAAGCGGGTATTAAAAAAGGCTTCTAGCGAAAATGTAAACGACAATACTGCATTAAGTAAATTTCTATTCATGTATCGAAATACCGAGCAGAGCACAACAGGGGTTGAGCCGGCGGTGGCTATGTTCGGACGTCGTTTGCGCGGTAGATTAGACTTGCTGCGGCCCGATACGGCCGAGATCGTGCGCGAGGCACAGCTGACACGGGAACAAAGTGTACGTGATGTACCACTACGCGCGGCCGCACCCGGCGACACGGTATTGCTTCGCGATTATTCAAAGAATAGTCCGAAGTGGGCAGAAGAAGTTATCGTAAGGCGTTCGGGACCTGTAACTTACTCAGTGAAGGCGGACAGTAGTGGGGCGGTTCATAAACGTCATATTGATCAGTTGCTGACTAAGCCATGTAGAAAACCTAGATACTCTCTTATAGGCCCTAGTCAGGAAGAGGTAGAACAGTCTCCTATGGAGGAAACGGACTTAGCGGGTGAAAAGGTTGTTCTGTCACCGACCTGCACAGCCAATCGGTCGCCGCAATCGCAGGGGGGTATAGAAAATCGCGTACGCCGGAAGGCTGCTCTTCTTTGTGAGCAAAGGTTGAAAAACATGTAATTTTTATCTTTTGTAGTAGGTAAACATTATATTTAATTAGTCTTAAGATACTCTGTCCTTGTTATTACTGTAGGTTAATATACTTAGGTATGTAAGTATGCCATTTACACCTTTTATTAATAACGTAAATAAGAGGGAGACAGTGTTATGTCGGGTATTATAGTAATATATTATAGTAACCATTAGTGTAAGGTAGATACACATTTATAAAATAAACGCAGTCTGCTTTGGATCTCGGTGTTTCATTCACGCGTACATATCAGATATAAATTTCCTTTGTCACGCATATGGAATGTAGATGAAACAGGTGTGACAACGGTACAGAAACCTAGAAAAATTTTGGCTCCAAAAGGATCTAAACAAGTTGGTTCCATTACATCAGCAGAGAGAGGGACTCTTGTCACTCTCTGCGTAGCAGCAAATTCAGTGGGAAATTCGGTGCCATGTATATTTGTATTCCCACGAATTAAATATAAGGACTATTTCGTTCGCGATGGACCTCCAGACTGCATTGGCGCTGGCAACTCGAGCGGCTGGATTCAACTGGCAACTGGGGTCGAATTCAGAATATTCATAAAATATTTTATAGAAAATGTGAAATCATCTCCAACCGTACCTGTGCTCTTATTATTGGATGGGAATATACCCATTTAATAGGCAAATCTTTACGGAGTTAGACTTTGGACCTTCGTGACAGACAGGCCACCACCTGTCGATTCTAATAATAGCGTCACAGGAGTTCAACCAACCCTCAGCACGGTTCCAGACGATGATGTTTGCTCGAATACAGATGAAGTAACTAATCAACCAGTCGCTAAAAAATTAACGTGTACCACAGATTCATTAGGAAACGTAGAAAATTTAAAGGTTTTTCCTGCGACTAGCCCGATTCTAGATATATTTGGTCCTTCTACAGAGGAAAACGCACCAAACATTACTTCTCCCACAGATCCCGTAGCGGAGACACAAGATTTGAATTGTAACAATGTATCTGTAGATAACACCATTGTAGCAATTCCTGGTCCATCAACGTTAAAAATCTACACGTTTTCACCTGAAAGTGTGCGCTCACTTCCGAAAGCACCACCCCGCAAAAATACTAATAGAGGGCGAAAGAAACATTGGCAACATTGGCATTGTTTACACTTATAGCTTGTTTAATCTATTTTATAAAATGAAGTAAATCCGTTTTAAAATACAGTAAATATGCGTGCAAAGTGAAGTTACACTAATGAAATAAGAGCAGTCCTGGACAATAATCCTGGACAATAACTGTTAAGTCACCAATAAGAATCTTATTGATTTGCTTACACCTCCATAGAGGGCGTTGTGCACTCTGTCTAGTTCACGGTGTTAAGATGCGCCGCCAAAACATGACCCGCGGTGAATGTTTAAAATTAATGAATGTTTGTTCTGAGCAAGGTGTTTTCTTTGGAACTTCCATAAATACCTTGCAGACTCCTCGGGGCTTTTTGGAAATCTGTTCATGGTCATTCGAGCCGGATGACTGGCGCGCTTGGATTGCACAGTGGTCACTGAGACCACTGAACCCGTACTCGTGAGAAGATCGCTGCAGCGGCGTGAGTACGTGGTAGGATTGGCGTGTTTACCAAGAGTAGTGTTGTGATGTGTTATAGTGTTGTACCAGAAAACAAGGGAAGTATACCAAGTGATAAAACTGTGAGTACTCTTTATTTATTGACTTAGTTAAAATTCAAGAAATTTAAGACAGAAAAATTTACAAGTGTATGGACTTAGAATAATTTCTCTAAAAGTGAACAGACGGGGAATCCATGCCGGTTTTCCTACAGAATTAATGCGCAAACACTTAGAAAAAATTGAGAAAAAAGTCCATCAACTTAGAATATTTTGCAATATTAAGGAACTTATATTTTTTCTGTTATTGGGCACAATCATTACTTAAAAAATTACAACTATTACTGCAACTAAGGAGATTTAAATTACACATAAAATTATTAGACTTCAAGATGGAAACTTACATTAAGGTTCAAGAAGATACAAAATTAAAAATTCAAAAAGCCAGAGTTAATTTTAAAAAATCTTCCAAGGAAAGAATAACGCAATCGTACGTGGAGACTCGGCTGGAAACACTAGAAAACTATTGGACTTCTTACCGTGACACACATAAAATGATTGTTTCCGAATTTGATAGCAGGGAATTGATGAAGTCTAGTTATTACTCGTCTGATGCATATGAAGAAGCGGAAGAACTATATACAGATTATAAGACGGAATTGAAAGGATGCATGCTTAAGCTTAAGACCGATTCTATTTCTGTAGCATTGTCTGATTCTAAAGTTAATGTATCAAACGTTGGCCAATCCTATGGTGTTAAGTTACCCCAAATTTCGATCCCTGGTTTTAGTGGAAATTATACCGAATGGACTAGTTTTCGGGATTTATTTATATCGTTGATTCACAACAACAAAGGATTGGACGACGTTCAACGGCTACACTACCTAAAGTGTGCGTCCATACTGAATGAGCGGTGACTAGGGGCTGCGGCGGGCGCGTCTTGCGAGGCGGGCGGATGGCCACAGTGCATCGCGAGCTACTCGAGTGTTAAGACACGTGTCAGGTGTAGCAAACCATGGATGAAGATATAATATTTTTACCCGACAGTCCGATCAGATGGGAGGTGTTGAACGCAAGAGATAAACTTCCTTCGTATCCAGGAAATTGTTCTTTTATTTCATTCCATAATTTTCTTGTTACTGTGCGATTAGAATTGTGTGGATGTTTACTTTGCCATATAGCTGGTTTAGATTGAATCACACTTATAAAAATTTCAGTGTTAATCGCCATTATAGAAACACGTGCTGAAGCCGAGCGACAAGACCGAACTGGTTTGATACACCCGCCGCCCGCGCATTGGATCGCTCGTAGACTAGGCCCGCAGTGCGGCCGTAGCGCGCGGATAGGAACGTTTGAAAATAACGCGTGCTATCTCGCTCAGGCCAACCGCGCTAGGCGTCCGCCTTAGTCATTTCAGTATGGCCGCAAGCGGCGGTTGCATAGGTTCAATATTTCGCGCCCGTCGTCGCAATCGCGCTAGGCCTGCACTATGGCCAAAGCCTAAGGGTTATTTGTCAGGTGAAGCCGAGCAACTTTTGCGACATATTCCTCTTACGGCCGCTAATTATATGTTAAGTTGGGAACAATTAGAACAACGTTATAATAACAAAAGGCATTTAGCTAATTGTACTTTTAAACGATTCATGAATCAAAGGAACATACAGCCCGAATCTTCTAGTGCAATAAAATAATTATTAGATACAAGTAATGAATGTTTAAATGCCATTAAAAATTTAAATATAGATATCTCTTCTTGGGATATAATTATAATTTATATTCTAAGTTTAAAACTTGATACAGAGTCTAGAAAACTATATACAAGTTTGTAAAGTTAAGGAAGAATTACCTAAGTTAAGCGAATTTTTAGAGTTCTTAGATCAGCGCTTCAGGTCACTTGAATTTTTAGATCATAAAATTAATAAGCCAATTAATAGTACTCGCATTTCAAGGGTAATGCATGTTACCTCAGTTGCCACTTGCAATTATTGTTCTGGAAATCATAAATTAATCAATTGCAAGAGATTTGCTAAAGAAGACGTTGACGCACGTCGTGACTTTGTCCGAACTAATAGGTTGTGCTTCAATTGTCTTGGTCCAAATCACTTGGTATTATCATGTCGTCAGTCAGCCACTTGTCGTATTTGTAGAAAGAGACACCACTCTCTTATCCACCCAAAATCAGTCCCTAGAAGTGACAACACTTATAGTGATCAGAAGGTAGATGGTGCGGATCATTCTTCAACTCCACCATCAACATCACAGGACAAAACGTCAAATATTGTATCCTGTTTCTCCAATGTGAACAGCCAAGTATTATTGGCCACTGCTTTAATAAAGGTAGAAG
Source organism: Sesia apiformis (assembly GCA_914767545.1). Taxonomy (NCBI): domain Eukaryota; kingdom Metazoa; phylum Arthropoda; class Insecta; order Lepidoptera; family Sesiidae; genus Sesia; species Sesia apiformis. The sequence continues at coordinate 14,094,625 of OU611965.1, read as the reverse complement.
CGAGAACAGGTATTTTCCTATTGAGATCTCTATTAGACCAAGGGTCTCAAGCATGTTTTATAACCGAATCAGCGGTTCAGATGCTTGGTCTGAAAAAGATTGCGAACAAGAGCTCTATTTCAGGACTTGGCAGTCACCAGAGTGCAACATTGCAGTCGAAATGGTTTGTAACCATCAAGGTTCAGTCACGCCACGATCCCAACTTTATAGTTGATGTCAAGGCTCATGTTCTTAACAGGATAACGTCACTTCTTCCTGAAAGGAAGACAGTTATCAAGGCTTGGTCAGCACAAATTGCGGATTTGAAATTGGCCGATCCTTTGGGTACCAAACAAAATTGATATTCTTCTATGTGCAGAAGTATATTGTCAGATTTTAGTGGAAGGAGTTATCAACGGTCCACCTGGATGTCCTATAGCACAAAATACCAAACTAGGTTGGATCCTCTCTGGCAGTATACGTTCACCACGGAACCATAGTACACTGCAACAAGAAAACATGGTTAGCATGCACACGCTAATATCTACTGACGATCTCTTGAAGAAGTTCTGGGAGATAGAGGAGCCTCCTTCTGAGGGCAAGAAGCTTTTATCAGAGGAAGAGCAGTCCTGCGAAGATTTATTTACAAAAAATTTCAAAAGAGATTCGTCAGGGCGCTATGAAGTAAGGTTACCTTTTAAGACAAGTAATCCAGAGTGTCAGTCTGGAAATTCTTTCGACATTGCTCGGAAACGGTTTTATTTATTAGAAAAAAGGTTGCATAACAATCCTAAACTTAGGATTCAATATTCGGATGTTATTGAAGAATATTTATCACTGGGACACATGGAGGTAGTTCCAGAAACAGAGATAGCCAAATCTACTGCCGTCTATCTATCACACCATGCGGTAGTTAGAAACGATAAAACCACAACCAAGGTTAGGGTTGTATTCGACGCCTCATGTTCCCTAAATAATGGAACATCATTAAATAAGGACATGATGGTTGGCCCAACTCTTCAACCTGATTTGAGGCATATCATCATACGTTGGAGACTATATGCCTTGTTGCCGACATCGTGAAGATGTACAGGCAAGTAAAGGTTTCTGAGGCAGATGTTGATTTTCAACGTCTTTTGTGGCGTAGTGACTCAAATTCAGAACTTCAACATCTAAGGTTGTTACGTGTTACATTTGGTACATCCTCAGCACCTTACTTGGCAATACGAGCTCTACAACAGCTAGCGTATGATGAAGGTGATAAATATCCCTTAGCAGCTGACAGAGTTTTAAGGGAGTTCTATATGGATGACCTCATGTCAGGCTGCGAAAGTGTTGAAGAAGGGATGCAGGTGTATCAGCAGATGAACGAACTTTTTAGTCGCGGTGGTTTTGAGCTGCAGAAGTGGTCGTGCAGTAACAATGATTTACGGCAAAAAATAGAGGAAGGCAAACAAGAAAAAAAGGAAGGCTTAGAAATTAAATTAGATACGGTTATAAAAATTCTAGGATTAACGTGGAACCGATCTACTGACGAATTTCAATACACTGTCCAACTTCCTCCGTTTGAACCGCCTGTGACTAAACGTAAGGTGATTTCGGATATTGGAAGATTGTTTGATCCACTCGGTTGGATTGGACCGGTTATAACAACCTTTATTCAGAGAATATGGCTCGCTGGTGTAGGGTGGGATGATGAGATACCATCTGACATACTTAAGGATTGGATTTCATATCGCAAGGATCTTGTTCATCTCACTAGTTATCGCCTACCAAGGTGGATGGGGACAAACAAAGACGATATTCACATGAAACTACAAGGGTTTTCTGATGCGTCTAACGCAGCGTACGCAGCCGTTGTCTACGTTAGGACAGTAAGTGGTAACGGTGAAGTTCATTTTGGTCACCTCTAGATCGAGGATTGCTTCTGTAAAGCAGATGTCAATACCTCGTTTGGAGCTATGTGGAGCTGTTTTATTAGCGAAACTACTTAAAGAAACATCCGAAGTATAGGCTGTTCCAAAGGGAGACATTCACGCTTGGACTGACTCTAGCGTCGTTCTTGCTTGGTTGGGTAGTCATCCAAGCAAGTGGAAGACCTTCGTGGCAAACAGGGTCTCCGAGATACTGACTATAATAGACAACAGCCAATGGTCGCATGTCAAGTCTGAAGATAATCCAGCAGATTGTGCATCGCGGGGTACAAGCCCCGGTGACATTTCTGAAATTGAAATATGGAGAAAGGGCCCTAAGTGGCTACAAAAAAATACAGTCCATTACAGCAAGGGAAAATTTAAGAAGACAGATTTAGAAGAGAAGAAAAGTAAAGTTTTATGTCACATTGCTACTGAGGGTATAGATACAATTTCAAGGTTTTCCAAATTTAAAAAAAACAAGAATTATTTCATATTGTACTTCTACAAATAGTTCTACAAAAAACCTTCGTTTCTAAATATAACTGACAAATCTATTGGTACGGACAATCTCACACGCGTTGTTTCGTTAAATTGTAAGGGGTCAATAATCAAGAGACCTGTATATTCTAGGCTTATTACTTTACCGGTGACAACTTAAGATTTAAGATATTAATGTGTATTCAATTTGAGAATCATACCTACGAGCTCTGTACAAATTAATGTTAAATATTGCTAAGTTTATTTTAATTTACAATTTTTGTATTTTCTCTTGGGTAGCAGCTTCACTGTTGTCATGGTGGGCGGATTGATTCATGTATAGTGTACAATTTGATTGTATAGTTTTGTATGGACGCTCTGTCCATGGTGGGCGGAATGTTAAGTCACCAATAAGAATCTTATTGTGTAGGAGCCAGTTAGCCCTTACACTTGCTTGTAGTGTTGGAGTGCGTTGAAAGAACATTGAAGTTAGGTTAAAGTTGAACTGATTTATTATAATTAAAGATACAAAATTATGTAGGTAAAATAATTGGCCGTTCCTTCGTTGACGTTTATCGTCCGCGTGTTAGTTATGCACTGATCGGAAAAACGTTGGTTTTTATTATAAATTACGCGGTCTCAAGTAGATCGCAACGTAAGCTAAAACATGTACAGTCGACACTGTACATATTGGCAACCCCCAAAAAGAAGGGATGACTAAGATAATTGTCAATTGAAGGAGCAACCATTACAATAAAACAATAAAAATTATTAACATTAGTCGAAGTTGAACGCGACGTTGTCGTTAGTCGCGCCGGATGGCCGCGAGCGCTGCTCTCGGATTCTCTCTTTAGGTATCGGTTGTAGCTCGATGTCCTCATAGTGAGGCTTCCCTGATTGCCGCGAACATTGCTTCCTTTTCTTTAGTTTTGGACAGAGTGAAGGATAGCACCTTCGCACTCCCCACAGAACGACAGCAACGATGGCTGCAGTTAGAAGAAAATAACTGATGACATATTGGTGAATGTCGTGGTTTGTGATTGTAGATGGTAATCTTTCTTCGTTCTTCTTCAGTTGGGTTATTTTTCTTTCGAAATCTTCGATATCTTGATCCAGTTCCTTAGTGTGGTACAGATGCGGTATCTTGTGGTAGGTTATATTTGCGATTTGATTAATAGATGACGTCAGTGTAGGCACGTTGACGTCGTAGTCTATCTTCAGTTTGCTGTTGTATTGACTTAGTGAGTGAATAGTTAAGTCCTTGGATTGCAGCATGCAACCCTGGGCTAAAGTTACTATCCCGGAAGACGTCATACTGTGTGACGTAATGTTATTCTCGCATATGACTCGCAGCGCGCAGGTATCGCAACCTGGATTGAATGAAATTCAATCCAGGCGTCCTTGCATGACGTATTTATGATATCGCATGGAGTAGTCGTGCGATGACCTATTAGTTTAGCTTCGCACGGGATGTTTTCGTTGTGTAAGTTGAAGACTGGGAGGTTTTTGTTGCATATAAAGTTGTCGAGTTTTAGTTGAATGCATTGTTTGAGATCCTCTTCATTCAATGAGATGTAGGTATTCTTCGGGAAATTTACGGCGATGTATCTTGAACTGGTTTTTACGATGACTGTCCTTAAGTTAGTTCTGACGGGTAATGGGATTGCGTGATGTAGCGTAAAGTCTTCGTCCGATATCAATGGTATGTTTACTTCAAACAAGAAAAACCTCTCTGTTACCCGAGCCTTGACATAAAGAAGCTTGTAAAGGTCCTTAATGTCTTCTCGTATGTTGTCAACTGGTAAGGATAAAGTTCTGGGTAGTTTACCCGCGATGATGTTCATTTGTTCAATCAGGTTGACTGGAGTTACCGGATGTATGTCGATACGGCCCTTATACACATCAGTTAAGGTATTGAAGAGCATTTCTTGAACTGTCTTCAAATTATTTATGAGTAGATATGCCGATAATGCTGCAGAGTTAAAGTGACTGGTGGCCATTGCTATTTCCACTTCAGATTCAATTTTGGCAAAGTTAATGTTGGTTTGGTTCATAAAGTTTTCTATGACGTCGAATTGGCGCTTGATGTTTGCTTCGTTTTTTTTCAAAACTTTGTTTTTCAACTCGATGATGATGGACGTTTGATTTTTTATCAGCTCAAGTAGATAGTTTTCGTTGTTTTGGACGGCCTTTATATCGTTGTTGTATTTCTCGGCAAATCGTTGATCCAAAATTCCGAATAAAGTATTAGATAGATATCCGACTCCGTCTACGAGTCCTCGTTTCTTCCTGTCAGAAAGATGCTTGTGTGGAGCGAGTAAAATGGTGTTGTAGTACTGCAGCAGTTCCATTTCATGGTAAAGTAGGTTAAGCGTCGTATTACAGTACCTTGGGTCTGTTTTTTGACACCAGTCGCTAACTACGTTGAGATAAGTCGCAATACGACTAGTTCCTTCCCAGTAATTACTTAAGTTATAATACATAAGTAATGTCCACTCGTTATGTATAAGTTGTATTTTTCCCATTGTATCATAATAAATGGGACGCTCCGATTCCAGACTTGTAATATGAGCCATTGTCGCCATGCCGGCTGTCCGTGCGCCCGTTATCAACGCGCACATAGTTAAGCAAGTTGTAAACAATGTCAGCAGGCATTGTTTACCATTGTTTTTTCTTAGTGTGGCTCGTGTAGGTTTCTTCTCATTGGCTTGGCGCACCTTGTCGTTTTGTGACGGTTGCTTTTCTTCACAATTTTCTTCCGCTTTCTCGAGTGGGAGCGGTGAGAGTTTGACGACAGGACGTTTAAGTGTTCCAGTTTGAGTTTTGATAGTCGTTACTCGTACGTAACCGTCGGCCCCTGGGTGAGTCTCCATTACACGGTCCAGAGCCCATTTTCCTGGTGGCATGTTGTCTTCTTTGACAAGTACAATGTTATTGACCTCAATGTTTTTAGTGGGTTTGTTCCATTTGCTTCGACGTTGTAGTTGAGATAAATAGTCACTGTACCAGCATTTCCAGAACCGTTGCATCATATGTTCAATAAGTTGCCACCGTCGACGTAAGTCGATGTGCTTGGTGTCACTGTGATCTGAGTGAGGCAGCGACATAGTAGGAGACCCCGTCAAGAAGTGTCCGGGAGTTAAGCAGTTATAGTATTCGTCTGGATCTTCTGTGAGAGCGCAGAGTGGCCTTGAGTTCAGGCATGCTTCTATTTTTGTTAGCAAAGTTGTAAGTTCTTCAAAAGTTAGTTTTTGTTCTCCGAGTACTCTTCGTAAGTGGTACTTCAGCGACTTCACAGCCACTTCCCAGATGCCTCCTCCGGTGGGCCACGCAGGAGCGTTGAAGTGCCATTCCACCTCCTTTTTGCCAATCTCGTCGAAAAAGTTTGAGTTTTGCAACATCTGCTTGAATTGTTCGAACTCGGCACGTATGACCTTGGATGCTCGAATGAAGTTTGTCCCACAGTCAGAGTACATGTGTTTTGGTGTGCCTCGCCGGGCACGGAAACGTTCGAAGGCAGCCAGGAATGTTTCGGCACTCATGTCCGATGTAAGTCCTATGTGCACGGCTTTCGTGACCAAACACACAAATATAACGATGTACCCTTTAGACGTTTTGACACCCCTGCCTTTGTTGATTTTAACTTCTACGCTTCCTGTGAAGTCAGCACCGGAATGCGTAAATGGCCTTGAGGGGTTAGTTCTCTGTGATGGTAAATCCGCCATGAGTTGATGATGGTCGGAAGGCTTGAATCGATGGCAGCGTACGCAGTGTTGCAGTTGATTTTTGACAGCTCTGTTGCCACCGATGATCCAATAACGCTGCCTTATGTAGTTAAGGGCTTCGCGCGCTCCGCCATGCAATGTTGATATATGCCCATGATGTATCACAAGATGAGTCATTCGTCCCTTCCTAGGAAGTATCATTGGATTTTTCATGCCTGGAGGTAAGTTAGAGTTGTTTAGTCGTCCGCCGACACGAATTATTCCCTTTTCATCTAAGTAGGGATGTAGCTTGTACATACAGCTATGTTTCGTTACTGGTTTGTTTTTTGATAATAAGTTATACTCGTTTGGAAATGCCGCTTCCTGAGCGCATCGCGTTACAACGTCGGTAGCCGCCTTTAGTTCGTGCGTAGTTAGGTAGTGGGTGTCAGATTGCTGTTTGCGACGAAGTTTTGCAGTGAATCGCAATATCCACGCGGTGACCCTGATTACTCGTGTTAATGAGCTGTTATTGTGTAACAGTTCGTCAATGAAGTTATTATTTTGTTTTGTTGTTAGGGTTGCCTCTTCAGTTTTTATAGTTCCTATGTTAGTTGTGAAATGGCAATTTATGTTTACTGATTTTGTTTCTTTGTTAATTTCTGGAAGTGACGATGGTCCGTGCCACCAGGTGCCGAAATTAACCAGTTTGCTTGGTTGCATTCCTCTTGAAGCTGGATCAGCTGGATTGTGTTCAGATTTGATGTATTGCCATTTTTTTGCTGGTATAATCTGTTTGATTTTTGTTACTCGGTTGGCCACGTATTTTTCCCACCGTGAGATGTCTCCGTGCAGCCACGCTAGGACAACTTGAGAGTCACTCCATGCTTGAATGTTTATTTCGTATTCGTGATAGACCTCCAGGACCTTGTTCATGAGTTGGGACAGTAGAAGTGCGCCGCATAGTTCCATTTTCGGCAAACTTATTTTTTGGGATAAGGGGGCAACCCTAGTCCTGGATGTTTTTTTTTTTTTTTTTTTATATAGAGAAGAGGGCGGACGAGCAAGCGGTCTCACGTGATGGTAAGTGTTACCGCCGCCCATGGACACCTGCAACACCAGGGGGTATGCGGGCGCGCCGTTGTTATCGGCTTTCCGTTTTCATCTTTGATGCGGGTGTAAATAACGCAAGCAAATGCTTTCTCACTTGCATCGCAGTATCCCAAAAGTTCAATTTGTTTTGTTGTCCCGCCAATCTATCGCTTTAGTTTGATGTTGTTTATCAGCGGTAGTTCGCTCTTGAGTTTTAGCCATTCTTCTTGTATGTCGCTCGGTAGTTCTTGGTCCCAGCTGAGTTTACTGGTCCAAACCTTTTGAAATATTAGTTTAGCTGCGACGGTTACAGGACTATAAAAGCCCAACGGGTCATATAGGCGTGATATCTCAGATAGTAAAACCCGTTTCGTTAGTGGTAATTTTGTTTTGCCATCCAGGTTCCAATTAAACATGAATGTATCTGAGTAGGGGTTCCAGCCGAGCCCCAAAGTTTTCATGGAGTCTTCATGTTTGAAGTCAAATGTTTTCTTTGTAGATATTTGGTCTTCAGTTAAGTTTTCAGTCAAGACCGGGTGGTTTGTTGACCATTTTCGCAAGTTCATCCCAGCGCCTTGAAGCAAGTTTATTAGTGATTGCTGTAGTTGTTTGGCTCCTTCAATCGAGTTGTGGCCGCTGACGAGATCGTCAACGTAAAATGAGCTCTTTAATGTTTCGGCAGCTGCAGGATATTTGTGCCCATCATCAATTGCCAGTTGTTTAAGTGTTCTTATGGCGAGCCATGGGGCACCTTTCATCCCGTAAGTAAGGGTACATAGTTGATATTCTTTCAGCATCTCAGATGGCGAGTTTCGCCATATTATCTTTTGTAGTGTTGTTGGTCGGCAGAGATCCAAATGCACCGATACATTTTTTCCACATCAGCTGTGAAGGCATATTTGTAAGATCTCCACTTCAGTAGTAGTGCTTGTATGTCCTGCTGTAGGTTAGGACCTTTTCTTTGTAAGTTGTTCAAACTATAGCCGCTGGATGTTTTTTGAGATGCATTGAAAACAACTCTTAGTTTGGTTGTAGTAGCGTTGTCCCTCAGGACGCCGTGATGCGGTAGAAAACAGTCACGAGTTGAAGTTGAATTCGAAGGTTTCATATGTTCAAAATCAGAGTATTCTTTTATAAATTCTTTGTACATCTTTGCGAGTTCAGTCTGCTTCTGCAATTTCTTTTCAAGCTGGAGGAATTGCGAGATGGTAATCTGTTTCGAGTTTCCCAGTTTTTCTTCGAAATCTGAAGTTAGTGGCATTTTCACGATATATTTTCCATCGGCTCCACGCTTGACTGTTTTTTGATAGTAGTCTTCACACTCGTCGTTTTTCGGGTTGTTCTCGCAGTCTTGGGTGATGTCCTCGTTTTCTCAATACTTCGTAAGGTCATCCATGTTAATCAAAGTTACATGGCAATTGAAGGTTATCAGTTTTCCACATAAAATCCAACCTAAGCGAGTTTGTTGTGCGATGGGAGCCTGCTGATCACCTTTCAGTACACCGTCCATGATGATGTCAGCGTACACGTCTGCCCCGAGAATTAGATCCACGGAGCGCGACACGTTATAGTCAGGATCAGTTAGTTTCAAGTTTTCTAAATGCGGCCAGTTAAGTTTTTTGGATGTAGTATTGGGCAAGTTGTTCGTAACTTTGTTAAGGATTAACGCCTCAGCTTGAAATGTGTAATCGGAATATAAGGACTTGCATGTTAGTTGAGTTTTCCCTTTGCAACTGCAAAGGGAAAACTCAACTCAACCGGATAAGTCTCCTATTCCCGATACAGTTGCGTTTAGCTTCTTTCTGGGCAGTTTAAGTAGTTGTGCGGCGTTCTCAGTTATAAGATTTACTTGTGAGCCTTGGTCGAGTAACGCCCTCAGGGTTATAAAGTTTCCGTCGAAGGATTGAAGTTTAAGTTGAACCGTAGTTAGTAAGACTTCCATGTCATTTGCGGATAAGTGATTAGAAGTTTGTTGATTTGAAGTTGAAGGTCTTGGCTCTGAGTTATATTTTTTAAAAGTTGATATTTGTTTCTTCATAGAGTTGTGCAATAATGAATGATGTTTCAGGTTACATTCCTTGCACGTTTTGTTAGATTTGCATTCCTTGTCCCCGTGTCTGAACAAGCAATTTTTGCATACTTGTAGTTTCGCAACAGTAGTATTCCGATGCGGTATATCAAGGTCGATGAATTTCTGACATTGCATCAACACGTGTGCGCCATCGCAAAGTGGGCATTTTCCGTATGTTGTATGATAAGTTTTTGAGTTTGAGTTCATTTTGTTGAAGTTGTAGTTAAAGTTGGGTTTCTTGACAGGGTATTCCTTATTGAATGTTTTCACGAATGATGGTTTCTGCTGGCTGATGACGTCCTTCTTATTGCGTTTCATAGTTTCGTAAGCCATGAACTTGCTCTCAAGGAAGTATAGGAAGTCACCCAAGACCGGAATTTCCCTATGATCTTGAAGATCCCTCACGTAGTCGTTATGAGTGGCCGTATCAAGTTTCTGCGTCATTAAGTACACGATGATCGGATCCCAAGTGGTTGTTTCTAAGCCGATGTTAGTTAACCCGCTTAGGCATTCAGTTATGACGTCATGCATATTTTTTAAATTGTCAGCGTCTGGTTGCTGAATAGTGGGCAGCTGCAGCATAGTATTCATGAAAGAGATGAATTGAAGGCGTCGGTTATCATACCGTTGATTTAGTATATCCCAGCATGATTTATAGTTATCCGCGTTGACAGTTAGATGTTGAACCAATCTTTCGGCGTCACCTCGGAGTTTAGATTTGAGATGTTGCATCTTTTGCGCCTTGTTGATCGTTGGGTTATTGTGTACTGCTTCTATGAAAAGATCTTTGAATGAAATCCACTGATTGTAGTTTCCCGAAAATTCGGGAATTTCAATCCTAGGTGCTGATTGTTGGTAGTGCACTGTTGACCAAATTTTGCTGCTGAGTTCTTTTCGCATGCAGTCGTACTTGCTCTCAATGTCAACAAAAGTAGTGTAATATGTTTGATGAGACCCTTTTAGCACGCCGTCAATCTCCCAGTGCAATTTGTCGATGCTTGACCATTTTGACTTCAGAATGTTAAGATTGTCTTCCATCTCCCATTTTTCGTTGTTAGTTGTAATGTCGATTTTCGACATAGCACGGTCAATGGCTCTAAAGTTGCACTCTTGTTTGTTAAGTAAAGAGACGATGTTGACGTCATCGCTCCGTTCTTCGCCCAGTAGCCCCGTCAAGTCGAATTTGACTGAAGTTTTGTCTTCCGTTCGTTGATGAAGACGATTCAGTATGCCGGACTTAGTTACCTCATACATTTCTTTTGTTTTTCCCTGAATATCTTCCAAGAAGTAGTTGATGTCCTTATCTTCAATTTCCACCTCAAGGGCAGAATGCAAGTTTTCGAAATCACCCCATAAGGCGTCAGGGGATATTAATCGATTGTTAAGGTAGTCGGCAGTTTTTCTAGTTGTGCTGTCCTTTTTGTAATTCACACACAAAGTTTTAATTTTTTCAAAACAGGATTGCTGTAGTTTTAGCTTGTCCATGTTGAGATAGTTAGTTAAAAGTTGGAGTTAAAGTTGAAGTTTACGTTTGTTGAAAGTTGAAGTTGTTGAGTTGTTAATTCACGACACAAAGACCTTGGGCCTTGTTCCCAGTCCTGGTTCACATCCGGCTCGAAGGACCATAAAATGTAGGAGCCAGTTAGCCCTTACACTTGCTTGTAGTGTTGGAGTGCGTTGAAAGAATATTGAAGTTAGGTTAAAGTTGAACTGATTTATTATAATTAAAGATACAAAATTATGTAGGTAAAATAATTGGCCGTTCCTTTGTTGACGTTTATCGTCCGCATGTTAGTTATGCACTGATCGGAAAAATGTTGGTTTTTATTATAAATTACACGGTCTCAAGTAGATCGCAACGTAAGCTAAAACATGTACAGTCGACACTGTACATATTGATTTGCTTACACCTCCATAGAGGGCGTTGTGCACTCTGTCTAGTTCACGGTGTTAAGATGCGCAGCCAAAACATGACCCGCGGTGAATGTTTAAAATTAAATGTCTATGTCCTGAGCAAGGTGTTTTCTTTGGAACTTCCATAAATACCTTGCAGACTCCTCGGGGCTTTTTGGAAATCTGTACAATAACCGATAATTAACTTGGAAAATCGATTAAGTTAAGTCGTATTTTTATACCCACTTTTTGCTAGATTGAAATTCTCTCAAAAGTACTCTAACTTTGGTGATTATCTTACTGTCAAACTCAACTGACAGCATCAGTTTTAACAATTTGTCACTTATAGAGTTGCTACCATTAAACGATCTCCCCGTTTTCGGGACTTAATCAAGATGAGTGTCTGTATAAACTGTAGCAAGCAAATAAAGGCCAGCGATATTAAAGCTTGTTCTAAATGCAACGCTGCTTTCCACTACCAGTGTTTAGGAGTATTGGCTGACAACTTCACCAAAGAATCTAAATCGTACAAGGCTACATGGAAGTGTATTGAGTGCAAGTCAGGAGACAAACGTGTCGACACTCCGTCCCAATCTCTCAAATCGCCCCTGCATAGTACTGACTCGCCAGCTGTAAACAACACTGAAGATTTTAAGCAGTATTTTGACCATAAACTCCAAGAATCTCTCACTCAGCTTCACAGGGATATTATGAGAGACTTCACACTGGACAGCTCCGATACTCGCACTAAGATACATGAGCTCACTGAAAGTGTTAACTATATGTCGGCAAGGTGCGATCAACTGAAGTAAGCACTTGAAATTAAAAACAAGGCCATAAGTGAACTGCAAGAGGACAACAGCGCGTTGCGCGGTCAGGTGGGTGACTTGCGCTCTCATGTGGTTGAACTTAGCTCTAGAGTGAACCAGTTTGAGCAACAATCGCGCGACTGTAACTTGGAGATACAGTGCGTGCCGGAACACACGTCAGAAAATATCAAGACAGTCGTTAAACAACTTGCCACTACTGTTGGCTACGACCTCAAGGAGCACGAACTGATAAATTACCACCGCGTGGCAAAATTAAACAAAGAGTCCAATAGGCCACGGTCAATAGTGCTCAAACTCTCGAGCCCATTCGTGAGAGACTCCTTGATTGCAGCAGTAAAAATTCATAACCGGATTCACCACAGCGACAAGTTGAACTCTTCTCACCTAGGCATTACAGACAGGGACAGGAAACCAATTTACGTTTGTGAACACCTTACTCCAGCTAACAAGAAATTGCACGCTGCCGTTAGAAAAGTGGCCAAGGATAAGAAGTTCGATTTTGTGTGGGTGCGCAACGGCAGAATATTGATGCGCAAAGACGTTAACTGGAAGAGCTTCTTTATTAAAGACTTGGAGTTTCTAAGTTCTCTTTGAGTTACGGTACTCCCTATGAATATTCGTTCTACCTCCAACTTCAAAATAGTGTATCAAAATGTTAGAGGCCTTAGAACAAAATCCGACGAGTTGTTGACCAATGCATTGAAACTAGAGGTTGACGTCATTTTACTTACGGAAACTTGGTTTTAGACTCCGTGTATGACCACGAAATTCTTGACAGTAGATACGCAATATTTAGGCGTGACCGCGCTTCTGCTGTTAGTGTTAAACAAGACGGTGGTGGAGTTCTGATAGCTGTCTTGAAAAAACATGAACCAATTCGCAAGCTTAAATGGGAATCAGTGGACGAGGATCTTTGGGTCGTTGTTAAAATTAGACAGGGTAATATTTTAAAACATCTGTGCATTTGCACACTTTATAATCTACCACCTACTACCTCCGATCGCCTTGACCGCATCACGTCTAATGTTGCTCTAGTTGTCCAGCATAAACTGCCTCAAAATTCATTATTACTGCTGGCCGGGGATTTTAATCTGCCACACCTTCAATGGCAGAAAAATATTTATACTAATTCGTTTCTCCCGCTTTCTGCGAATGCCGAAGTAGAAATCGTTTTCGTCGATATGCTCTCTTTCAACAACCTTCATCAAATCAACTCGGTTTCTAATATAAATGGACGTATGCTAGACTTAATAATAACTAACCATACGAACTTCTTCTCTGTGGATTTATTTGCTCCGCCGTTTGTAAAGCAAGATAGCACCCTGCACTTGTGATCAAAATAAAGATTGATCCGCTCAGGAGAATTAAATATCGGAGATCTCCCTTTTTTAATTACTCTGGGGCTGACTATATTGGGATTAACACGATGAGTGCGAAACGAAAGGAAAGGAAAAACTTAAACTTCTCTGTCGTGCGAGAGGCGTAACTTCCGTCTGGTTCAGTCTAGGAAAGAGATAACTATATATCTGAGATGTGCTATTGATGCCGAGTTTTTTGGTATACCTACCTTAATACCCGCTTAATACACACCTCGTACCGCACCCCACGCTAGCTTCACGCGGTTAGTGTTGAGCAAAACGTTGAACGCTGCGCCCGCGACGATATAATAAGATGTCGAAACGTTGCCGAAGAAAGTTAATTAATAATATTATTGATGATGAAGAGGAATTGGGTGGTAAATCTAATTCAAAATTACCGATATTTGAAAAACAGGTAAGTTTCCAATCAATATTTACAAATTATACTCAGTCTAAGTGAAATAATTATGTAGGAATATAATAAATAAATTCCAGCTATGTATATTTAAAATGTGGTGTATAAATACAATATATAATATTATAAATTATACACTGTAATGTATTGTATGTATGTATAGTTAGGGATTACAATATAATAACGCTTTCTATCCTTGTTCCTTGTGTTAAGTATTTTGATATGCCTCGGTGGCGCAGTGGAAGTGTATGCAACCGCTGTGCCTGAGGTCCCGGGTTCGATTCCCGGGTCGGGCAAAGTGTTATTGGGTTTTTCTGTAAGGAAATTCCTAGTAGCAGCACGGAGACTGGTAAATTCGTGCCCAATAAACGGCAATAGGCTCGCCACCTATTACGTGGGACTTAAACATAGTTGGCGAAATGAGGGTGTATCTATAATACACCTCTGCCTACCCCTTCGGGGATACAGGCGTGAGACTATTTTATGTTATGTAACATAATTGATATGTTTATAAGGTAATTGTCACTAGGCTAGCCGAGTACGTGTTTGTCAATCTTTATGTTACGTCAGGCTTGCTAGTGGAAATAAGTAGCTAGGTACTTAGTGACAGTCGTTACTATACAATAATATTAATACTGCGATTACGAACGATTAAGGATCGATACCTACTATTTATTAATACCTACAGTTGTCCATAGTTTTACTGGTCAACCTCGTTGTTTAAGTGTTTTAAGTGAATTTTATCATTTATTGAGTTTTGAAATCCTTACAGCTAATAAAACTATATTTGTATTTTGTTTTTAGCGATTTAGCATAAAGGATTACAATATTTATCGGATCTGTAAGTACGTATTGTATAGTTGGAGTGGTACTTCCGATTTAACTATGCTATATTTTTTGGCGTTTGTGTGAAAAGCTTAAGATTAACACCAATGCACCTACACAATAATTTATTTCAATTTTTTATGAAATAAACCACAAAATAATGTCATAAAAACCAGTTGCATGTAAAAACCTGGATGATAAATAAATAAATACATAATTAATGATTAGGTCTGCCATCAGTCCGGGGTTCCCTGTACCTATCCTGGTTTGGAAAGCGTTCCATCCTGGCGGAAATTACAAAAGGTGTCCGAAAGAATTCCGATTTTCTATCCCGCGTTGGCAATTTAGATGGCAATCCTAATAATTATGTATGTGAATACCATGCTTGATTCGGTTTTGTTAAAACTGCAAATATTCATTAATAATCATTTTGAGCCTCGAAAATAGCATGTTCTATTATAAGCTTAATATTTACTACTAACAAAACAACTTTTTCAGAAGCCTTTCGCTAGCAGCTAAAAATTGTACCGAACTAAATGATAGTTTTCATATAATAATTGATATCTGGGATTTCTTTTAAAAATAGTAATATTAGGGTTATTGTCTACATTTTTTAAACAAATCTTCACTTTATAAACAAAACTTATCATAGTAAATACCTTTATTACATATAAGTTATATACTAGTTACTGTAATACAAGTAAGCTTTCACCATTTTGTGCTTATTTATTGATAATTTTAATTCATTTGAATGCCAGATTGCGTTCTTTAGATTCTTGCCTATTTTATTTGCTTTGAAATATATTTAAATTATCTGTTGATATTTTCTGTAACTAGGGCGCAAGTCATTGAATCCCTGAATAATATTACGTTGCGTTTTGATCGGTACACTCAATAAACAGCGAGCTACGGCCTGTACCATATGAGGAGCATGCGAACAAAAGGTCATAAATCCACTTTTTACTTTTTCGTTTTTTTTTTCATTTTTGCATTTGCAACACTGAAACCTACCATTTACGCTCACTAATTGCTCTTAAATCGTGTTATTTCCCCTTCAAATCAGCTATTGAAAGTACCGAGTGCTGCCAAAAAGTAACATTTCCATCGGTTCTGTTAAAGTTTTTTAGGCATTGACAAAGCTGAATCCTGTGCAAAACGTTACATTTCCCATACTAAATGCATTGATTGATAGGTATTCTAACAAAATGCAACAATTCCAAAATTATCTAGCAACACTGGTTAAATGTTGTGTCAATCTCACTAGAAGTGATCGTTATTTTAAAAGAGGGTACCTACCTTTTTTGTGGTGTGTAAAGTTAACTTGTGTTTTGTTTGTACTCCTTATTGTTAATAATTTTAATAATGGCAGAAGTATCTGTGGAGGAAATTAATCAAGGCAAACGAAAGAAAGATGTTCACCCGAGGAAAAGTGTTGAACAACGAAATAATAAGTAAGTTAAATAAACTATTTTCACCAGTTCCTGTAGATATGTAGTTAGTTTTTATGTGCAATAGTACATAATACAAATAGGTAAGCAAGTATTTAATATAACTTATTCTACTTTTACAGATATGTTGATAAGGATCCGCTAGGGACTAATTTCATCCAAAAGTGTAAGCATTCACCAAAAAGTACTTATAAATGCTCGCAGTTAACCATCGCAGATGTATTACGCAACAAGAAACTTTTTTATAAAAACATTGGAAAACAAAACCAGGATATTTATTTATGTCTATTAATATCGCCTTTTTCACCTCAGCGTCATCGCGAGAGCCAAACTCAAGGAAAACCTAAACCCCGGAAATTTTGTACAACTTACTTCTTGTTGATGAGAAAAAATATGGTTCAAGTGTGTAAGACATACTTTATGAATGTTTTTGATCTTGGCATAAGACGTTTACACACTATAGCCAAGACTATTGCAGAAGGACAAATTCCAAAGGAAAAACGGGGTGGAAACAGGAAAGCACAAAGTTATGCAGCTAAAAAAGAGAGTGTAATAGCTTTTATCAAAAAGTTAAAGGCTGTTGAAAGTCACTACAATAGAGAGAAGTCAAAACGTGTGTATTTAGGTTGTAATTTAAATATGGCTAAGTTATGTAAGATGTATAACAACAACGTTAGCGTTGAATTGCAAGTAAGACCTAATTTTTTCCGAAACGTATTTAGAAACAATTTCAATATTGGTTTCAAGTCTCCTGCTTCCGATGTATGCGGAATATGTACTTTATTAAAAAACAAGTTGGAATCTGAGAACGATCCACAGAAAAAACTTGAAATCATGACACAAAAAAGGATTCATATTTTGAAAGCAAATGCTTTCTACGAATTAACAAGAAAAGAGGATGATAATTCTATTTCTTTATGTTTTGATCTTCAGCAAATACACCCTCTCCCTAAACATCCAATACAAGACGCCTATTATTCAAGACAAATTTCATATTACACTTTCTGTATAGTGGGTATGAAGTCACGATCCCCTCACTTCTACATCTGGACGGAGAATGAGGCTGGCAAAGGCTGTGTAGAAATAGGGTCAGCTTTAATTTCATATTTGACAAAAACTTTGGTTATTTCTCCCAATATCAAGGTTTTGAGACTATTTTGTGATGGTTGTGGGGGGCAGAACAAAAACTCCCATATTGTTCATACATTGATGTATTGGCTAACGAAAATGTCCCCTCCAAATATAGAGGAAATCCATTTGACCTTTCCAGTACGCGGACATTCGTTTCTCCCGGCAGACAGGGTATTCGGACGGGTCGCAAAAGAATTGAAGGTACACCCAACTATAATATCAAAAGAAGAATATAATGAGATTTATTCAAAATTTGGACAAGTTCATAAATTAGGCGAACACTGGGAGTTGTACGATGTTAAAGGGTTGGAGAAATTCTTTAAAAAAATTGAGAAAATACAAGACTTGAAAAGAATACACTTTAATAAAGTAATTGTCAATTCTAAAGTTCAAGGCAGAATCCAAACTTTTGAAAACTTCAAATTCAGCTCAGGAGAAGAGCCATCGATTAATTTAATTAAAAAGAGACAGTCCTATGACTTGGTAACTATGGGTAAATTACGTATAGGGCGTTTAATAAGCAGGGCAAAGATAAACGATGTCATTAACTTATTAGAAAAAATATATGGAAAGGAATGGGTTGATGATGAAAAGCTGGAGTGGTATAAAAGTATATTACTTACTGATGATGACTATGGAGAAATTGGCGATGATGAAGAAGAAATGCAAAATTTATGTGACTGTGTAGAGCTAGAACCAGTATGTCTTCACATTTAATCTTATACTTATTTCTCTGATTAAATTTTGTCTTGTAAAAACTATCAATTATTTTTCTTGTCTTCATGTAACATTTCCATTAATACCCTAACAAAAGGTCACAATTCCAAAAACAATTCCAACAAAACGTAACATTTCCAGTAGTGTCTATCAATATGTCACATTTCCAATTTTATAACTTAAATAACTTACTAACCGATGTACGAAAAAACAATGTAGTATATGTAATCAGTAAATTTACCTCTTTACCAGAATTTACATAAAAAAACAATTTGAAAAACACCATAATTCGATACCTTTATTGGTTTTTGTTGATTTCCCAACATTTTTAAAAGATGGATTTATGACTTTTTGTTCGCATACTCCTCATATGTAAAATACTATTAATACTATTAACACTAGATTTACCAGACCAGTCATTTAGACTGGTCGTGCAATTTCAATTCAAAATTCCTACTATATTACACATTTTTTTTTCAGAAATGATGTTATGACTTTTGTAGCTATAATTAGAGAGTACGTTTTATAAACTTAATGTTATTTTATATACATTAGTAACAAATATAATTTTTGTTGTTGACATTTATACCAGTACCAGTCAAAATGACAGGTTGTGTTTGTATGAAAAAATGTATGATTTTGGGAATCATGAGACCGATGCAGTACATATAGCACTGAAGCGTATTTTGTTATCGTCTTTTGTTTTCTTTCACTATCGTCATTGAGTTGATGACGTCATTTTGATGAGCATTTGTTTTGTAAATGCACTAGACATGTTCAGTTTTGTTTCTAGCTTTGTGCAACGCGCAGCATTTTTCTTATAAACAAGATTTTTATAGTGATTGTGAGCCCCTAAAAATGTCAAAAAAAAGCAAAACTTTCTACATATTTAGAAAATGCAACCAACATACCTCTGGAATGTTCAGATGTAGAAAGTGAATTATATGATAGTGATGGTGATAATAAAAAGGCTATTATCGAAAGTAGTGATGAGGAAATTCCTGATGAAGACAATATAGATCAGTCAAGTGACAGTGATTGCGAAAAGATTCTAAACAAACGCACAAGACGATGTATGCGATTCCCTTCCAGTTCTGAAGATGAATGTGGAAGTAACATACCAAATACGCAAACTGAAATTGCTTCAGACGGAACTATTTGGACGAGAATTGAAGAAGGAGGTATTGCTGGTAGATCACCACATCATAGTGCTTTCAAAGATGTACACGGGCCAACAGCACATGCTAAAAGAAACATTATGAACGGGAATCTAAGTAGTGCGTTCCTATTACTGATTGACAACCATATCTTGGAACATATTCGAATTTGTACTGAGTTAGAAACCTCTCGAGTTTTGGGGAAAAACTGGACAATTACGCAAGAAAAATTGAAGGCATTTCTAGCAATATTATATACACGTGGAGCTTACGAAGCAAATAATTTGAGGCTTCCATATTTGTGGAATAACAAGTGGGGACCATCATTTTTCTCCAACACTATGAGTAGACGTGATTTTACTGAGATTATACAATACATTCGTTTTGACAAAAAAAATCAGAGGAGTCAACGTTTGCAGACAGACAAGTTCGCTTTAGTCTCAGCAGTTTGGGATAAATTTATTGAAAACAGTAAAAATTGCTTCAAACCGGGAGCTTATATTACCGTGGATGAGCAACTTTTTCCAACAAAGGCCAGATGCAGATTTACTCAATATATGCCAAAACAAACCCCAAAAATTTGGCATAAAATTTTGGTTGGCGTCCGATGTAGAGACGAAATATGTGGTAAATGGCTTTCCGTATTTAGGAAAAGACGAGACACGAAATGCATCAACCCCCCTAAGCGAATTTGTCGTGATGAAACTTCTTGAACCATATACCATGAAGGGTAGAACTGTAACAACTGATAATTTTTTTACAAGTATTCCCTTGGCGTTGAAATTACGATCTAAAAACACTTCGTTACTTGGAACAATACGCGCAAACAAGAGGGAACTGCCGAAAATTTGCAAACTGAAAAAAGACAGCATGGCACGTTTCTCAACGTTGTTGTACCAATCTA
Organism: Sesia apiformis; assembly: GCA_914767545.1. Taxonomy (NCBI): domain Eukaryota; kingdom Metazoa; phylum Arthropoda; class Insecta; order Lepidoptera; family Sesiidae; genus Sesia; species Sesia apiformis. The sequence goes on along the minus strand of OU611965.1, from coordinate 14,074,708 downwards.
ATGGATGCACACTTACTGTTTATAAGAGCAAACCTAATAAAAAAGTACTTCTACTAAGTACAAAACATAAACACATCAAAATTGATAAAGCTGCAAAGAAATTACCTGAAACCGTATCGTTTTATAATAATACCAAATTTGGCGTCGATGTTACTGATCAAATGGCACGAAAATATACGGTGAAATCAGGTTCCAGAAGGTGGCCTCTTCAAGTATTTTTCAATATTTTAGATTTAGCCGCAATAAATAGCTGGGTATTGTACAAAAACACAACAGGAGAAAATATTTCACGAAAAGACTTTCTGTTTCAATTAGCAGAAGAACTTGCTTCAGAATATCAGACTTCAAGGCAAAAACCACACGAAACCAATATACCAACCACAAATGCCACAGTTCCTGTACGAAAATGGTGTCAAATAGGATATTGCAATAACAATAAAACTACAAATATTTGCAATAAAAGTCTATGTGGAAAGTGTACACGCAGCAAAATCTACACATGTAGAAATTGTGAGCAACAAACTGTAAATAATTAAATGTTTTGTTATTTGGAAATGTATATAAATCCATTTATCTATTATAATTAATATTATTCAACTTTATTTTTGTCATTTTTAAGAGTAAATATAGACTAGAAACCACAAGAAGCCTGTTTTTTATGCACCAGTCATTTTGACTGGGTTGGTAGAAATAGGTATATTCAAATCGCTGGTATATCTAGTGTTAAATAACATCTATTGATTTTCAGAGTCCACCAAATAGTAATACCAAGCCAACTTGGGCAAGTAAACCTTCTATCGAAGATTCTAGTGATGAAGAGATTTTTCCAATAAAACGTCTTAAAAATTCTGACTCTCTTCAAATAGAAGAAAACAAAACTTCTTATCATCCAAAGGAATCTGGATCGCCACAAAAAGTAAATATTATTAAAGAAATTAAACAAACTGATATTCGAAAACAAAAACCGATCACGAATAAACATGCAAACTCTTTCATTATTACAAGTACAGGCAAATTATATAACAAAGCAAAAACAGGAGTTGAATATGCCAAAAATAACGATGAAAGGAACCCTGTTGAAACCATAGAACTAGAAGAAACAATTTATTTGAGTCCTAGTACCGGAAAATCCTGTCAAGTATTACAAAATGTTACCTTTCCCTGTTCTAGCGTCCCAACCACCCCAAGACAACAGATAAGAAAAAACAAAAATCTGTCCTCTTTTTGTTCACTTTCATTGGACTTTCCTCATTTTATTTCTGAGAGCAGAACTAGTTCTTTATCAGAAATTTCATGCTCCAATTTACTAGATTGCGATTTATCTCTTAATGAGGAAAATATTAAGAAATTACTACATGAACAAACACCGAAACAAAAGAGATCAAGTCAAAATTTTATATCCGAATGTGCAGTTTAATGACTCGAATTTGTCCAATTGTAAAGAAAAAAAAGAAATAGAGGTTACTGTGATTGTTGAGGATGTTTCGAAGGATATTGATCGAAAAAAACAAAACAGGGGTAATAAATTGTCAACTGTACTGAAATTGCCTGATTCAATTGACTATGATAGAATTGAACATTTGAATAGCGACCACGAGACAATAATTGAAAACAGAACTCGTGATAATTTACCGGATATTCTAAAATCACCTGATGCAAATAATTGTAATAATTTCCAAAATTTTAGTGACAGCGGGGATGATGATGATAATTCAAGCGATTTGGAAGAATCTGATATTAATTCATTAGAGGGTTGCATAGGAACAGAACAGGAATTATCTTCAGATGAAAATGCAAATACAGAAAACGAAACTTTAGACGAAGAAGAGGCATTACTCAGCCGCCAAATTAACGAGAACGATGATGACGAGTGGAAAGACATATCAGAAAGTCCCGTAAATTTTGATGAATTTGTTGGTGAAAATACCTACAATATACCGCCGTTTGTAAAATCACCTGAAGATGTATATAAATTATTTGTAACAGAAGAGATGATCAATAAAATGGTGTCTGAGACAAACAATTATGCACGAAACTATTTACGAACAAACCAACTAAATATGAAACGTAAATCACGTATGAAACAGTGGACTGATACTAATTTTCAGGAAATGAAAACATTTCTGGCAGTTGTGATGGCAATGGGTTTGTGTAAAGTTCCTCTTATAAATTTGTATTGGAGCAAAAACAATTTATTCAGAAACGAATTTATAAGTTCAGCAATGACAAGAGACAGATTTTTACTCTTATTAAAATGCTGGCATGTCAGTGATGTCTCAAATGATGATAAAACTGACAAACTATATAAAATCAGAGATATGCTTTCTATGATAACTGACAATTTTCAGAACATATTAAACCCCGGCAAATACGTAGTAATTGATGAGACAATGATACCCTGGAGAGGACGATTAGGCTTCCGTCAATATATAAAAAACAAATCTCACCGATATGGTGTTAAGCTGTACAAGCTTTGCACCCCTGAAGGTTATACCTACCAGATAGAGATTTACACGGGTAAAAAAGATCAGAAGAAAGAAGTTGATCACAGTCAAAAAGTAGTATTAAGATTGATGAACAATTTAATTGAACAGGGAAGAATCGTGATCGAATCGTTGGACGCAAATAATATGGATACAACTGCAGTAGACAATACTAGTCATGATGAAATTACAGTGGGAACATATTGTATTAGTAAAATTCCCTATTGGCAAAAATTACGTGTATTATGTAGGAATGATAACAAATTATAATGAAGATAATACATATACTGCGAAATTTTTAAGAAAGAACTCTAAAGGAAGATTTTCATGGTCCTTGGTAGATGACATATTGTAACGTTGCAGTTTTGTAGAAACTATTTTATTTTATGAAGTTTAAAAACATCTAGGACATCTATTAAATCGTTTTGGCATTAGTGGTTCTTAGTACCACTAACGCCATCTATTGGTTACTTAGGTTGAACTGATTGGTGTTGTATCGATGCGAGTTTCAGTTCAGAAACTAAAATGGATCGATTTAGGGAAAAGTTAGGATTTCGTTTATATTTAAATAACAAATAATATCCTTCAGGGATTATTCCTCTTGTGTAAACAAGTGTTTAACAAAATATTTGAAAGGTGTCCTTTTGGTTAAATCGTCGCAGACTCGATTTCGGGTTTCAGAACGGAACAGAGAAATGTATAGGTTGGCCGGAAGGACGGGACTTTCGTTTTGGCAGTCACCAAGATGGGTGGAAGATAAATATATTTAATTGGAATAGTTAAATCCAGCGATGCCGGAGGAATCCTAACAAGATTCCACATGATAGACGTGAGCAAACACCCTAAGTTGAGGCAGGGTCGGGATGCAGGTGACGAGGGCCCAGAATAAATGAGCTACACGTCACTATGCGGGAACATTTATAGACAATTTAAAATGTTCAACATTTATGAACATTTATAAGCACTTTGGCACTTTGACATTTACACATTTTATAAACTTCACTTTGATGGAAGACATTTATAGATTTCTTCACATTGATAGATTTCTTTAGAAACTTTTATGGAGATTTGATTTACATGAAAATTTCAAGATTTATGCTGGGATTTAAATAATTGGATTTAAAGGAGATCAGAGATTTCCCTCTGATTGAGCGAGACTCCTCAGCACAGTGTCAGGAGGCGGGTAACGACGGGTTGGACCCGGGAAGGAAACGTTGGTGGACCACCCTCGGTAACGTCGGATCACAGGTACCCTTTCACCTTACTAATGCTGTAGGCGTTTCCTCGTATTGAAGATTTGACCACGAGAACCGTGATAGAAATTCTTGAAGTCATTTTTATGTTTGAGTTTACCGTTTTAAATGAGAGTTATATTTTCACTACCGAACCGAACAGACACCCCTGATCTTAACCGTTGAGATTGATATTTCTTTAAGGATGCCTAAGGGTGGGCAAATGTTGTAAAAAAAGTAAAGATTTCTTTTAGTTTTAGTACTACCCTATAGGTACCTATTATAAATTTACTGTAAGAGGTTTATCTTAGTTCTAGAATTACCCTTAAGAAAACTATTGTAAATTTAATTAACATAATGGAACAGTACAACTAATAACAACCAAGATAATAAATATTTCAATCTTAACAGGGTCTCTCTTTTCTTTTATTCATAAGAAATCAAATAACTATAGGTTCTTTTTTATATAAATTTCTGTAACCATAGTGAAGTTATGTACTGTAAGAACTTAAGTTACAGTATATTAACCTAGATAAATAACTAATATAAAGTTGCAAAAGAACCCGTTACAATATCTCTGATTACTCCCTTGGATGTAGAAAAAGTTCTACCTCAGTCCAAAGTAGGCCGTCGCGCGTCGTGGTGAATTAATATTCAGTATTGATTCTAAGATTCCCTTATCAAGGATTAAATAAAGTAATTTTATCAGGTACATACTATTTTTGAGTGCCAACCCTATCGAAAATTATGCCAATGTATGGAAATGAACTAAAATCCTTTCCCAACATTGCTTACCCTGTTTTCACCATGCGTACACAGATCTGCTAATATTTATAATTAAAAAAAAATTAAGGTCATATTAATAAAGATCAACAAACAGATGCAAACTGTTGGTGGAATCGAGCGTGCAATCGAGTCATATACCGCTGCGGTGACAAAGGCTTGCGACGCAGCAATCCCAAAACTCAAGCCGCCCAGAGCTCCAAGGGATCCTCCATGGTGGTTCCATGGTCCTCCAGCCGCACTCCAGGAGAGTAAGAAAAAAGTTCTTACACTTAAAAGACGAATACGATGTGCTGCACCGCGCAGAAGGGACTTCGTAGTAGGCGAGTATCTACGCGAAAGAGAGGTATACTTGGCCTCCGCTCGCGCGGCGCAAACCGCCAGCTGGAAGGTCTTCTGCACCACCTCTTCCCGGGAAAGTCTATGGGACGGGATTTACAGAGTCCTTCGTCATACCGAACGCCGAAGGCCGGAAATGATGCTGCGAGGGCAGGACGGAGTTGTGTGCTCCCCCCGTGACTCTGTGCGACTTTTGGCCGACGTCTTGTTTCCGGAAGATGATGCCACAACTGATACCCTATTGCACGCAGAAATGCGCCACTTAGCTGCCGCACGGGACTTGGAGCTTGGGGATCCGGATCCGCTGTTCACTGTTACTGAGTTGGAGCAGACGGCAAGCAGTTTTACTCCTTGCAAGGCGCCGGGAGAGGATCACCTGACAGCAGATATTGTAGAACGAGCCATATCTAGAGATCGGAATATTTGACAGAGATCTGAGACTGGCGAATGCATGTCTGCTGTTGGGCTATTTCCCGGACGCATGGAAAAGGGCGCACGTGTGCGTATTACCCAAGCCGCGCAAAAACGACCACACTGATCCGCGCTCGTATCGCGGATAGGATTGTTAGGCAAGGTACTGGAAAAATGCTAGTGGGCAGATTGCGTTGGCATCTCCTCCGAACTTTAAATCCGCGTCAGTATGGTTTTGTGCCGCAGCGCCGGACCGAGGACTCTCTCTATGATGCAATCGCTCTTATAAGAAAAGAAGTAAAAAGGAAGAACATTGTATTATTAATTGCACTGGACATAGAAGGGGCTTTCGACAACGCGTGGTGGCCGGCCATTGGCCAGCTGGCGGAGAGGAGATGTCCGAGGAACCTGTTCCGGATGGTGGGCTCATACTTGAGCGACCGCAGTATTCGAATTGGTTACGCGGGAGAAACTTATGAGAAACCAAGCACCAGGGGATGTGTGCAGGGATCGATAGCTGGACCCACTTTTTGGAACCTTATAATGGATCCACTACTGAACGAACTAGAACATAAAGGTGTGCATTGCTAAGCATTTGCAGATGATTTATTTATAATATTGTCGGGCGATACGGGAGCGGAGATAGAAAAAAGGGCGTCCGACGCGATGGACTCTGTCTACAAGTAGAGCACCAGGAACAAATTAAAACTCTCAACCCAAAAAAACAAACGGAATGTTAATAACGAACAAGATGAAATACGATGCTCCGGTTGTAATCCTCGAGGAGGGTAGTCTGGAACTTGTTGATGAGATTAAACTCTTGGGCATCCACATAGACAAACGACTGAGCTTTGGCCCCCATGTTACTAAGGTTTGCCACAAAATAGTCTCTAGCTACAAACAAATTGTACGGGCAGCCAAGGTCACGTGGGGACTTAATTCAGAAATTCTGTATACAATCTATGTTTCTGTCATAGAGCCCATTGCGTTGTACGCCTCCGGAGTGTGGGAGGAGGCATTGTCGCTGCAGTACGTGCGGGGCCTGCTTCGAAGGACACAGCATGGGTTCGCTAGGAAGTTATGTAAACCTTACAGAACTGTGGCTGGCACTGGCCATTTCGGGTATATTGCCTTTGGAATTGAGAATAAGAGAGGCTTCAAGATTCTACCGACTAAAAAGGGGCGAGCACTTACAAGAGATGAGGGACAGGGAAATGGAGATGAGGGTTTCCTACTCTGAAATGCCGCACCCTGCTGTTTGGAACCCTATTGGCCATATCTGTTTAGAAATGAAGGACGGACATGCTACGGCAGGCAGTCAGGCTGGTGAGCCGGTCGACGGGCCTTGCATCTACACTGACGGTAGTAAAATGGGAAACCACGTTGGGGCTGGTTTGTCTGTCTCGGAGAGCGCTATGGAAACCGGCTTTCGGACATATAAGCTGGAATCCTATTGTAGCGTTTTCCAGGCCAAGCTGCTGGCTCTCTTAAAGGCGACAGAAGTTATAAAAGAAATGGAATTCAAACTAGTCAATGTACTATCGGACAGGAGGTCGGCCTTGCAGGCAATTGAAGACTTAAAGTCGCTCCAACCCCTTGTGTTCAAAATGAAAAAGAAAATTAATAACCTCCGTGCCGTCGGTGTGGATGTACGGCTATTCTGGCTGCGAGCTTACGTAGGAACGATGGGAAACGAGAGGGCAGATGAGCTGGCGGAAATGCTGCCCTCAAGAAGAAGACAGCACCGGACTATGACAGATTTCCGAATTCGTATGCCAAGAAGGTAATCAGGGAATCCACTTTATACACATGGAACAAGCAATATATGGAAGCTACTAACAACAAACCAATTCAAATATTTTTCCCTGACGCCTTTTTGGCGTACGTTTTCGCAAGTAAAACGGGGCCTAACAATATACTGACGCAGGTTCTGACTGGCCATGGAGGTCTAAAACAGTATCTATACAGATTCAAGTTAAGAAATTACCCATGGTGCAGTTGTGAACCTGGAGTCACCGAAGACATTGTCCACGTACTGACTGACTGCCCTAGATTCGGTCTTAATAGACAACAGGCGGAGGCCAGGATGGGGGTCCAAATACTGGGGGCAAACCTTAGTAAAGTCATTTCAGATAAGGAAACAAAATCCGACTTCATCATATATTGCATGAAAATTATGCGTGCGGTTTGCCGAGGTAACGGCAGTACAGCCGTATGGCTTAAATACTAAATACCCACCTAAATAGTACCCAAATTGTAATTGCGTGTAACTGCAATTGTGTAATTGTATTGTAACTGTAATTGTAATTGTAATGTAATTGTACTGTAACTGTAATTGTGAAATTGTATTGTAACTTGTAATTTTACAATTGTAGTGAAATTGTATTGTATTGTATTGTAACCTCTTCCTCCTGGACCCCCGCAAGGTGTAGACGTGTTTATCAGACCGCGCTAATTATTTTTTCAAAATTATTTTAAAAATAAGTTTAATTTATTCGACCGAAGTACTAGGAGTGCATAAGCGCAACTGTGGTGTCGTACGACTTCATACTACGCGCCCGCTTTGCCGTATCTGCTACGAAAAATTGCTTGTGTGAGTGCTTCATACGTCACCTGCTACGCCGCGTTGTGTCTTCGATCTGCTACGAGCTTCTGCGATCCTGGTACCGTACGGTGCTAATATACGCGACCTCGAGGTACAGCTCACAGGTATCTCTTACCTTACTCTGGTCCCCTGGTACAAATGGATGGTCAACTGGATAGTACAAAAATGTCAATCTGCGATAATGAGCAAGCAAGTGATTCATCCCCCGACTACGTCACTCTGCGACAGAATAGAGGTAGGGAAGAGCCGCCAGCGTCACATGATAGAAACGACGCGCCTTCTGTCGACATCAGCACGCAGCTAAATGAGTTCAGGCAAGAAATGAGGCAACTCATTACTTATTTCACAAACAACCAGACAGCCGAGCTTCGCGAAATAAGCGCCACAATGAAAGAAATTAAACATACAAATGAGTGCATTGAAACCTCGATCATAGAATTAACCAAACAAAATGAGGAATTTTCGAATAAATTTAGACAAATAGAAAAACAATTAAAAGAAGACAACGAATACATATTGTTTTTAGAAAACAAACTGGAAGAAACTCAAATATGGAACCGTAAAACAAATATTGAAATAAAAAATGTGCCATCACAGACAAACGAAACTAAAGCAGACCTCTTGGCAATGATTACTAATCTGTCCACAAATTTAGAGTGCAGTATAAACAAATCTGATATAAAAGATATATACCGAGTTCGAGGGAAGAATGACAATAAGAGCATGCATACTGGAGACAAATTCTGCCTTATTGAAGCTCGATATAATCAAAGCAGCGAAGTCATTCAACAGAAATAATCCTTCGAAACTATGTGCCAAGCAACTGGGCTTCACTTCTAATGAGAATCAGCAAGTATTCATATCTGAGCACCTGACTGCCAACACTTCTTGGCAAGAGATCTCAAAAAATCAAAGAACTATAAGCACTGCTGGCCGTCATACGGTAAGATCTATATACGCAAAACCGACGACTCTCAAATCATCCAGATAAACTCCGAGGAACAAGTGCAACACTTATTTCAACAGGACTGACTAGATAGTTATGTGTTGTCTTACCTCTGTGACGATTACAATCCGCATGCCAAATGTATAACGCTCTCTCCCACTTGTAACTTACTGGCAACCCTCGTACAAATCTCTTGCTTATATAATACAAACACACTCGGCAATTATACACTCACTCATCCTCACTTAACAAAAAAGACTGTCACACAAACAAAGTAACTCCAAATTTACATAAATATATATTAACTGTCTGTATATCATACTCGTACTATCGTCTGCTCGTCAAATATCTACCAGACTTGTCACGGCCTAAGTCATGCATTCTGCGCCGCCATACTGTAAACATCTCAATATACTACATACAGGGTGTCCCAGAAAGAATGGATAAGCCTGAAACACCTTATAGTAGAGCTATTGGGCGCTCAAAATAAAATACAAAAAAAAATCTATCCCAAGTAGTATCTAAGATATGTCATTTAGAAAAAAAAATCATTTTTTTCACATTATTTTACGTATCTCTACACCACGGCTACAATTAAATGAAATCCGACGGTTTTTTGGTATTATAATATTCTTCATGGACTATACCAATAGATATGCAGTAAATAGTATGAATAGCTATTACACTTTTTTTTTTAAAAAAAACTGAACTTCAATTTTCAGCATGAAATGCGGTAAATATTTTTTTTTGTAAAAGTTCAAGCGTCTTGGGTGTAAAAAAAATGTATGAGGACCTAAGTGGCCAACTATTTCAAAAAAATGCGTGTTTAATACAGATTTCAAAATGGTATCATACATCCTTTTACCTAATGTAAATACGAGGTTATTGCTATTAATGTGCAGAAGGAGTAACGTCTTAAACTGTACCTGACCATAAGGGTTTAATAAAAAATAATTGTTTACGATGCGCACACTAGGCGCGCACCTGCCTCGCGTTTACGCGAAAGCAGCCCGAGGAATGTGCACTCGGGCCCAAATGTAGTAAACTTACTCAATAACCACCACAATGGTGGGTAAGCACAATAATAGGATATACAGGCCTCACTTACCCCAGGTGGTTTTGCCCACGCACAAATCTGGAAAGTGTTCCTACGCTAGTCCCTACTAGACGTGACCTATCTTAGTGTGATTGAATAAATAAATACATAAATTCCCAATAAATACTTGTGTAGTAATCCAAGTCTCGTCCTGTGGTGAGCCGGTGGCCGCTATCGTTCGGCAACTCACACCCGGCAGCAAATCACCTCGAGAAATGACTCCAAACCACAAGCACAATCACACCCAAACAATTCCAACCAAAACACTCGCGTGGCACAAGGATATCGCGAACAAGACCTATTAATAGGCGCGAATATCAATAATCAACTGTCCGAGACCGCGGTGTGAATTTATCTCAATTTAACTCTGCTCGCCGCCGAGCGCGTGTTACTACTCCAAAATATCAAATTCTCAAACCGCCTTCAATAGGGCGGGGACAAAAAAATGTTGCTTCAAATAATCAAGGTATGCGGGTATGCAAAGATGCTCGCGCCAATTCCAAACAATAATGTTAAACATTAATAAAACTTTATTTGACGTGTACATTTACAGTAAATGCTCAAACTGTCTGCCACCGACTCTGATACACGCCCGACATCTCCGAATAAAAGCTCTTTTAAGCAGTCGCGCATAACGCCGGTGAGTAATTTTTGAAGCGGCTTCTCGGACACGGCTGCGTAACTCTTCTAAATTTCTAATCGGCTTGGAGTAAACCTCTTCTTTTAGGCAGCCCCAGTAAAAAAAATCCAGCGGATTTAAGTCCGGGGAACGTGGAGGCCACAAAATGGGCCCCAGACGGCCAATCCATCTATCTGGGTATGTGGAATTCAAATACGCACGAACGTTTACTGCATAGTGCGCAGGACATCCATCATTTTGGAACCAATGGGATTCTCTCACCTCCTCGGGCACCTCTTCCTGCCTCGAAATGATCTGCCAAATTTAATGAAATTTGGCAGATCATTTCGAAGAAAGTCCAAATAGCTTTGGCCAGATAAGTTCCCGGGCAGTTCAAATGGGCCAATTATCTTTCCGTTCAATATGCCGGTCCAATAATTTATTTTGAACTGGTACTGGGATCTGTCTTCTCTCATTAGATGCGGATTCGATAGTTGCCAGCTGTGGAGATTGTTCATGTTGAAGTATCCATTTCTCTTCAGTGTTGATTCATCGCTCCACAGAATATTATTAAAAAATTGCGGATCTTGTTCTATTTTCGCAAGCATCTGACGGCAAAAACGCAATCTTGCGTGGTAATCTCTCGGTTGCAGAGTTTGCAAGCGTCTAATATGGTAGGGGTGGAACTTATTTTTTTTCAATGCACGGTGCACGATCGATTTTGCGATTCCAGTGCGTCGTGCTATTGCTCTTGTAGAGGTAGACGGATCTCGTTCAATTTTCTCAAGCACCGTCTCTTCAATGTCAACATTAGCGACTCTTCCAGTGCTAGTACCACCAACACCGCTGCCAGGTATTCTTCCTTCCGAGTAGTAACCGTGGACTCTGATGAATACGCGGTAATCCGGGTGACGTGCGTTAGCGAAATGGAAATGAAATAAACACATGCGATGTCGAACAAGTCGAGTGACGCACTAAAAGCTTACCTTACCAGTTATTTATTAACGGCGCTGTTTATTAAATTTTACTCTTTCTCGCTCGCTCACACTCAACTAACTCAAACTCTCATTGTCTCACATGAAGAGGGGTAGTGCAGAGCACGCTCAGGTAGCAAATATCAAGGGTACACGACCTTCACGAAACTGTTTTAAACATTATCAAAACATAATTTCATTTGGTTGAACTTGAACTCGCTGTGAAAGTAGGTTAAATAAAGTATTTTCAATGTGCAACGTTGTTTTTTATGAAGCCCTTAGGATCAGGTATAGTTTAAGACAAGAAATGATCTAGTTTTTTAAATTTTGTAATTTAGTCGAATTTACTCCTTCTGCACATTAATAGTAATAACCTCGTATTTACATTAGGTAAAAGGATGTATGATACCATTTTGAAATCTGCATTAAACACGCATTTTTTTGAAATAGTTGGCCACTTAGGTCCTCATACATTTTTTTTACACCCAAGACGCTTGAACTTTTACAAAAAAAAATATTTACCGCATTTCATGTTGAAAATTGAAGTTCAGTTTTTTTTTTAAAAAAAGTGTAATAGCTATTCATACTATTTACTGCATATCTATTGGTATAGTCCATGAAGAATATTATAACACCAAAAAACCGTCGGATTTCATTTAATTGTAGCCGTGGTGTAGAGATACGTAAATTAATGTGAAAAAAAAATGATTTTTTTTTCTAAATGACATATCTTAGATACTACTTGGGATAGATTTTTTTTTGTATTTTATTTTGAGCGCCCAATAGCTCTACTATAAGGTGTTTCAGGCTTATCCATTCTTTCTGGGACACCCTGTATATAACTACGTACAAACAATTACTTGCTTACTCTTAGAGTACAAAAGTGTGTGACGCATTACAATCGATAAATGAAATTGATGACATTGAAATATCGCGAGTTATTGAATGTGATAGTACGGACGACTTACAGAAACAATTACAAATAAACAAATCTGATTTTACGATTACGTCACAAAACATAAGGAGTATATACTGTAATTTCGATAACTTTTTGCTTACACTGTCTAGCTTCACTTTCAAAACTGACGTTATTATCCTTACAGAATGTAGACTTAATTCTAATAAGCCCTTACCTCAGCTCGAAAGTTATGATTCTTACTCAACAACATGCCAACAAAACCAAAATGATGGCGTAGTTGTTTATGTTAAAAATACTTTGAAGCATAAAGTAACGGAAATAAAGCTCAGCCAAGCTTCTTGCCTTCAGCTAGACATCTTAAATAATACTGTTTTTTGTATTTATCGGTCCCCGTCGCAAACAAATGCAGAAGACTTTATAGAATCCTTAAAAAATGAATTGGAATCTTTGAATTTACATAAGAACATCATTATTGCAGGAGACATTAACATCAATATAAAATAAAGCCCTCTGAGCCATTACACGAATACAAAAACCGAACAAACTATATTAATATGTTGTCTAATTTCGGACTTCTCGCTGGTCAGAGTAGACCAACAAGAGAAAAAAACTGTCTAGACCACTTTATCTTAAAAATAAATAAAGTCAGATATTCCTCCACTATAGCTATTATAAAAACCACTACAACGGATCACTTCACCACTTTTCTATCACTTTCCAAATCAAAAAATGTACCAATAATAAATAAAACTAAAACCACAATTCACTTTGAAGCCGCGTTAAAATACCTACAGACTAAAAACTTACCTGAACTGATGTTTAGTCAAGACCCAAGCATTGTAACTGAGCGCCTCATCTATTTACTAAGCGAATCCGTAAAACAAAATACGGAAACTACTGTGATACCTAGTAGTAGACGTATATTAAAACCATGGATCTCTCCTGGGCTATTACGATGTATACGTAACCGTGACAAATTACAGAGAGAACTGCGTAAAAACCCATATAATGATGTATTAAAAGTAACCTACACACGATACAGAAATTACTGTAATAATCTTATTAAAAAACTAAAAAGAAAATACGAGAGGGAGCTTATTGCAAAATCAATTAAAAACAGTAAAATACTTTGGAAAAATATAAAAACCCTAACTTATACTAGTAAACCTAATAAACTGAACCCAGAATTACTAAATATGAAAGCTACTCCCCCTGAGTCAGCAGATTACATAAATAAATATTTTGCAAATGTCGGAAAAGGGCTTGCACTGAAAATTACACCGAACTCTCATTCGTGTCCGCCACTGGGTGCCCCCCCTACTCAACCTCAATCTTTTGTCTTATTACCTGTTAGCAATGAAGAAGTTTATACTGCAATAAATAACCTGAAATCCAATAGTGCGCCGGGTTATGATGGCATACCTACAACATTCTTGAAGCACATATCTAAAGAAGTAGTGCCTATTATAACTCATATAGTAAACCTCTGCTTTGACCGCGGTGTCTTTCCTAACTCATTAAAACAGTCAATAATCACCCCGGTGTACAAGGGGGGGGACAGAGATGACGTCAGTAATTATAGGCCAATTTCAGTTCTACCTGCATTATCGAAAATCATCGAAAAGCTAATCAACGCCAGGCTCTTAAGCTTTTTTAACAAATTTAACATTATCTCTGATGCCCAATTTGGTTTTCGATAACAAAAATCTACTGAAGATGCCATAATTGCACTTACTTCACTAGTGACTAAAAATATGGACTGCAGCAACAAGTGCCTGGGTGTTTATCTAGACTTGAAAAAAGCCTTCGACACCGTCTCTGTCCCCACTCTTGTGCATAAACTCGACAGAGCGGGGGTTAGGGGGGCACCGCTGTCACTACTCGAGAGCTACCTTTCAGGCAGGAGACAGAGGGTGAAGCTCGGGGACGTCATAAGTGGGCTTGAAGAAGTCACTTATGGTGTCCCACAGGGAAGTGTGCTGGGCCCGACTTTATTTCTGGTATACATAAACGATCTAGTTAACATGACCATCCCAAATGCGAAACTCTTTTCATATGCAGATGATACTGCAATAATATTTACTGGCAAATCTTGGAGTGAGGTTAAGATCTTTGCTGAAAAGGGTTTGGCACAAATAGACAACTGGCTTAAACTGAACTTACTAACTCTGAACACGAAAAAGACAAACTACATATGTTTCAGCATTTCGGATAGTACACAGCCCAAAGATGATATGTCGCTCAGGATCCACTCATGTTTGTCTCCAACCTCGTCAGTCTGTGGGTGTCCAGCAATAGATAAGGTTGCTCAAACTAAATACTTAGGAGTTATTCTCGATGAACATCTTAACTGGTATCCGCAACTTGAACAAGTCATAGGTAGAGTCAGGAAACTAACGTGGATCTTCAGGGCGCTGAGGCACATTGTACCAGGGAAGAACAACCAGTCAAACTCCCGTAATATCTTAAATGAAATATATATATCCTTGGTCCAATCTGTCCTAGTGTACTGCGTTTCCGTTTGGGGTGGGTCAGCAAAGAGCCGTTTTATTGAACTGGAACGTGCTCAACGTGCTCTAATTAAGGTTATGTATTTCAAAAAAACCAGATTCCCCACTGAGCAACTCCATCTGTTCAGTGATCTACTATCGGTCAGAAAATTATACATCCTGCATATCACACTAAAAAACCATAAAATATTACCTTATAAGACAAATAAAACAAATAGAAGGAAAAAAGCTGCTGTAGCAGAATACGTAATAACAAGAACTTCATTTGCGCGCAGACAGTTTTACTCCAAATCTTCGCATATTTACAATAAATTGAATAAACAACTAGACATTTACCCGAAACTTTACCACGACTGCAAGAGAGTAATCACAAATTGGCTTAAGACCTTAACTTATAATGAGACAGAGTTTTTGTTACAATAATCTTATAAATACAAACACAAACACAATACGCACACACACACACAGATACACACACACACACGCACACACACACACACACACACAAATACGTACATATATATATACACACAAAGAGAGAGAGAGAGAGAGAGAGCGATGAGATTTACATCCTGGTTTTGATTTCTTTCATGAATGTATTAACATACACCTGGTTTCATGAACACCAAGTTTCCTCTTATCTTATCTTATTTTATTTTATTTAAACATAGCACACCTTTTAACTTTGCAATCATTACCATGTACACCATAATTTTGGTTAACAAGACTTATTTGATTAACTAAATATTGTAGTAGTTTAAGCATAACACATACTCATGTAACCTAAAGGAAGAGCGGTGCCACCCAACACAGGCATTTTTGCTTACCGGGTGGCTCCATCACTTAGATCATAGACAATGTGTGTTTTATGAAATAAAGAATTTGAAATTTGAAATTTGAAACTGTAATTGTATTGTAATTGTACTGTAACTGTAATTGTGTAATTGTATTGTAACTGTAATTGCATTGTAATTGTAACCTAAAAAAAAAGAAGAAACGGCAACTCAAGGTTTTAGGCGGTAAAAGTCCGCCACTACCTGGGCTCTTCATTCCCAGGTGTCCTATGAGGATTTCCTTGTTTTGCCTTTGCATTTAAAACAGATACTTGGACAAACATCACAAAAAAATGAAAAAAAAAAAAGAGAAGTCAGTACGCAAAAAAGGTCGCTGACATATGTCAGAGGAGCTATAGTGAGGGAAAAATATAATAATAATAAAGATCAATGTGACTCGTACAAAACATGGGACTTATAACAATTTCGATATTCAAAAAATTAAAGGTAAAGTTGTGGTTTAGGACGTCTACTTTGCCTTGTCTAAAATTTATTACGGGACTGAGTCTATGGTATTTATGGAATGACACAATACGCTATCGTATTGTGAAGACAACTAAAACATGCCATATGTTACTAACAAAGAAACAACGAAAAACAATATTCAACAACTTTTACAATCTACTCGTAGGGCACTATGATTTACAGACTGCTTTTTTGTTTGGAAATATTAAATTAATACCGAAAAAACGTATATATGTAACAAATGAAGGCTACGAAACAAAACAGCTGAAGACACCTTTGAGGCTACTGCTCCGTTAGACAAAAGGAGTAAACAATCATCGGTCAACAGGACAGGGATTTGGCTATTCAGAAAATGGAATATTTTATTTAAAAAATTCCAACATATACATATATCACGTTATAGTAGGGGAGAAGGAGGCACCTTAGCACAGGGGCAGATTTGAATTTGTTGATTCTTGAAGGCAGCTTTGTATTAGTCTATGCCACAACTCTATTTTAATGTTGGCAACACCGGGTATGTCAAACGTCAAGTCACAGAGCGCGTGTGTTTATACGTGAAATCGAGTTATAACCTCTCTTCATTTTTGTGCCGTCGAAGTTTAAAATCAAAATAAATGTTGTAAGAAATTATCAATCACGTGAGTAAATGTTTACCACTTAATTGTTTTACAAGTTTATCCAATACTTATTAGTTTTTCATTTACATGGTATTTTTTGCTTGACGGTTGTTTTATATATTTTTTTTTGTAAATGTTTATCTTTCAAGTGACTATGGGGCAGATTTGATCAAAAGAAAAGGGGCAGATTTGAACAAATGTGCCCCAGCCCCGTTTTAAATGATATCTTCAAATATACGACTCTTTATATATTCTAAATGTAATACTAATTCTAATTAAATGAATCACTAATTATAACTATTTATTTATAGGATGGTTAGAACATATAAAAAAAGCGGGAAGGTACTGTTAATGAAGACGATGTATTAAAAACCGTTTTAAACATCATAAACGGAACTACGAAACTTAGGAGAGCTGCTGATATATATGGGTTGACGCTGAGCACACTCTTTTATCGAGTTAAAAAGTATAAAGAAAACATAGCTCCTCGGAGTGAAGTATATTCAAGTAAATACACTGTTGCTCAGATATTTACCAATGACGAGGAAAAAATGCTGGAAAAATACCTCTTGAAAAGTTCAAAAATGAACTATGGCCTCACCTACAAAAGTGCAAGATCGTTAGCTTTTGAATATGCAACAGCTTTACATAAATGTCCAGCAAAATGGACGGAAAATAAACAGGCAGGCATAGAGTGGATGAAAGGATTTATGCAAAGGCACAAAAACTTATCTTTGCGAAAGCCTGAGAACACAAGTCTTTCACGTTCGACAAGTTTTAATAAGCATAACGTGTCCATGTTTTACGATAATTACGAAAAGGCTCTGCAAAAGACCCACTTTACTCCAGACCGAATTTTCAATATGGATGAGACCAATATTATGACAGTGGTGCAAGCACCTAATGTAATTGCGCAGACTGGTTCAAAACAGGTAGGTCAGTGTGTGTCAGCAGAGAGAGGCCAGCTGATAACAATGTGCGCCATAGTCAGTGCAACAGGTAATACCATTCCACCAGTTTTCATATTTCCGCGAGCACGATTTCATGAGGCTATGATTAATGGAGCGCCACCAGGAAGCGTTGGTTATGCAAATAGTCCAAAAAGCGGATGGATGACCGGCCCTTTGTTTGTTAAGGTGCTGCAACATGTAAAAAAATTCACAAGATGTAGCAAAGATGACAAAATATTGTTATTATTTGACAACCATGAAAGTCATTGTTTTTTAGATGCAATCAATTACTGTCGAGATAATGGTATTGTTGTACTCACATTCCCCCCCCCCCATTGCACACATCAGATGCAACCCCTAGATGTTGCCGTCAATGGGCCATTTAAACAAAAAAATTCAGTGGCACAAAATGATTGGCTGCTCGAACATCTTGGGAGAACCATCACAATCCATGATCTACCAGGTATTGTGACTCCAGCATATAATGCTTCTCATACGCCTAATAACATAATTTCGGGGTTTTCAAAACCAGGAATCTGCCCATTTAACCGTAATGCATTTACAGACGATGATTTTCAGTGTGCAGAAGTCACGAATCGTCCTCAACCTAATGTATCTGCTGAGAATGAGGGCCCCATGGCAGCTAATGCTTTACTTGATATCCCTGATATTATGCAGCCAACTGAAGCTTCACAAAGGGGGCCACAAACGCCACAAATATCGCCTAGGGTAGCAGACACAGATCAGAGATTCTTTAGTCCGAGTATTTATGATCACAGTAAAGGCAATATTAATGAAATGTCTCGTGAAGTACCAGGTCCCATAACTCCGGAAATGATCAAACCTTATCCTAAAGCCCCGCCACGTAAAAATTGCGCAACAGGACGAAAAAAAGGAAGTTCGCGAATCTTGACTGACACCCCAGAGAAGAATGCAATCGAAGCAGCACATTTAAATCGGATGAAAAAATTAGAAAAGTCTGCTATTCGTCCACGTACAAAAGAAGGCAAGCCAAATACCAAAGTAAAACAACCTAGAAAAGGCAAGCAACTTCCTAAAGGTAAACAGCTTCCTAAAGGCAAACAGCTTCCTAAAGGCAAATCTAAATCAATAAAGAGTTCTATATTCACATCAAGCTCTGAATCTGATGATCACGACAGTCACTTCTCCATGAATGACGACACAGACTTGGATGCGACTGATGCCAGTAGCAGTCAACATGAGGATGAAGAACTGCAGGATCCAGTTCACAATACTAATTTTACTAGTGGAAATCTGAAAGTAGGGGACTTTGTATTAGTTCAGTGTCCGTCAGAGAAACGAACAGCATCTGTGGCTTTCGTTGCTAGAATTGAAGAAAGGGACTTAAATACTTTCACTGTCAATTTTTTGAAGAGAAAAGGAGATCTGTTTTACTTTCCTGAAAAAGTTGGTAGATGGCCAATTACTATTTTGGATATAGTAACAAAACTGCCAGCACCTAACGACGCACCTGGCACGTCCAGAACTGCATCAAAATTTTCTTTTAATTTCAATTTTTCTTTCTTTTGTATGGGATAGGTACTTTACATGTTTATTTTAAAAATATTCTGCAATATGATTATTTTTGTTACCAAAGTCGAAGTCTGACTAAATTAAGAACATACAAGATTTAACTTTGGAAGTTTGATATATTTTTTTTTTTTTGTTTGATTTTGAGTCTGTGACAATATATATGATTATATTAACAACAAACTAATACTTTATTCACTCTATTTCCTGCATTTAAACCAGTTTTTCAAAACTGCCCCATGTCGATTCAAATGTGCCCCCATGGAGAGGCAGATTTGAACAAATTCGGCTTTTAAAAAAAACAAAGATATCATCATACAACTTTTATCAAATTGAAACGTCTCGTCATTATTATACTAATCAAAGACTAAGAAATCTAAGAAAAATATGTTGTTTAAATTTTTCTTTACAGTTGATTTGTTACAAGCCAAAATATGAAAAATGTGCTAAGGTGCCTCCTTCTCCCCTAGAGCTAACAACCCCAACAGGCTATCTAGCTCCTAACATGTCCATTTTGAAAATATATAGAATATATTCAGAAGAAATAACTGAAGACAAAGTGGCAAACTTTATATTTAGTAAGGTATTAAATGAACGGTTTCACCTACAATTTCGTCAACCTTATAAAGATACATGTAAAAAGTGTTTTAAACATGAAGTTAAGAACCTGCACAGACACAGGAAAACGTAATTTTGAAATTTAAAGAGAGCTACATCTCAGAAAAGCCGAGTTCGCTCAAGCTTAAAAAAGGATACAGAATTTTGGTCAGCAATGCGAAAATGACACTAGCATCATTGCCTTCGATTTAATGAAAACCTTGCCGACTCCAGACCAAAAACAAATTAAGTTTATTATAAGAGGCAATTATGGACTTATTTATTCAATATTTACGATCTCGTTTCGAACATTGCATACATGTAAGGTAAATGTGGGATAGATGCCGTTAGGATTTTTCGTGTATTAATGATGTTAAATATGTTTCATGATATCGTGTTGATTCGTGATATCTAAAACGTGTTTTAGGGCAGGTTGTCTCAGGTTGACGGAGGCTGGTGGTCACATGTGACAACCAACACCATGTGTGCTGACTTTTTTTAATGGCTTTTTGTGGTTTTGCTACATAAACGTTTGTTTGTTTCATAGCCTAAATGACTAAAAGAGCCTAAATAATTTATAAAAATGCCACGACATCACAGTAGAAAGTCTGCTCCAGGGTTTGTTTCACCAGCATTGATGCTGCGTGCTGCAAGAGAAGTGAAAAACCATGGCAAATCTATAAGGTCTGCCGCGAAGGATTTTCGAATTAATTATCGCACTTTAACAAAGTATTGTAAAAAAATTACTACCGAAGAAATAAGCAACGCGACCGTATCAACACTATCTACAAAAATAGGCTACCAAAGGAATCGACAGGTTTTTACCGATGAACAGGAAGAAGAATTGGAAAAATAATAGGGGGACCGGAAAGTATATCGTTTCTGCGCATGTCGATATTCGTTTGTCATTTATCAGCTCACTGTGTACTTCAAAGTCGTGCCAAAGACATTTTAAGGTTAGAGTGACTAGTTTACTGGTAAATAATATTTTTTTTTGCAATTTATGGTGAAATGTCAGGCCAAATACCAGAAGAGGTACATATTCGGCATTGTATGCTTTTTGAGTTTCACAAGGATAGTAACGCAACAGTTGCTACCAAAAACATTTGCGACGTTTATCCAAATGCATTAGAAGTTCGTAAATACCAAAGGTGGTTTCCCAAGTTCAAATCCGGTAATTTTGATCTTTCCGACTCGTATCGATCAGGAAGACTAACAACTTTAGACAATGACATGTTAAGGGCGGAAGTGGAAGCAAATCCGTGTCAGACAATTGAGGAGCTGTCAAACACTCTTAACCAGCCTTGGTCAACCATGCAAGAACATTTGCAGCAGATTGGGGAAGTAAGCAGAGCAGGTGTTTGGGTCCCACATAATTTGTCCGAATAAAACAGCTAACCGATCCATCACATGCAACTTTTTGCTTCAGCGGCACAATACAGAAGCATTTTTTGATCGTTTGATCACTGGAAATGAAAAACGGCTCCTCTATGATAATCCAAAACGCAAAAGGCAGTAGCTCTCTCCGAATGAATCGCCACGAAGTACAGCTAAGCCAGGTTTACATCCAAAAAGACGCTTTTGTGTTTGGTGGAGTATTCGCGGGGTCGATCATTTTGAAGTGCTGAAACCTGGACAAACTGTGAATGCAGACCTTTACTGTGAACAAATGGATGGAATGAATCAATCTTTAATTGACAAGTGGCCAGCACTTGTCAACAGAAAAGGCGTTATTCTGCAACACGATAATGCAAGACCGCACTGCGCAAGTCGAACCCTGGAAAAAATTAATGAATTGGGGTGGGAGGTATTGCCTCACCCACCATACTCGCCCGATATTGCGCCATCGGATTTCCATTTATTCCGATCGCTACAACATTTTCTAAGTGACAATTTGAAAATTTGGATGATGTCCAAAATGCCATCTCCAGATATCAGTGCACATTTTGCACTGATAGTATCGCCGTAAGTTTTGAAACCTCTACCAAAAGCTTCTCCGCGCAAGTCCCAGCGAGCTGATAGAAGAAAATGTAAATCAGCAATTCTAACAGATACACCGGAGAAGACCTATTTAGAAGAGAAAAAAAAAGGAACAAGAAGGGAAGAAGAAAGTATCGAAATGTGTTTTGAGTGAGAATAAGGAAAAGAAAAAGGTTGACAACGACGAAGACGAGAAAGAGGATAAAGAGTTTTGTTTGATCTGCTTGTTTCCATACTCTTCTAGCAAGTCTAGAGAAGTCTGGATTCAGTGCCAGGATTGCAAGTTATGGGCTCACGAAGCATGCACACCTGGGCTACCAAATTACATTTGCCAAAATTGTGATTCTGAATATTCAGACTGATTTTTTAGACTGATTAAATATAATTTCGTTAGGTTAGGTAATTTAATTAAAAAATGTTGCGTCCAAAGAGATTAGTGACTGGACTAAGATTATATTTTTGTTATTTTCGTTACCAGAATTCTGAGTTCGAGAAGTTATTCGCTTAAAGCGAATTTTGGTTATTTTTTTTTTATTATGAATAAGACATCGTTCGTTCGTTCTTTTCTTGGGTACAATTAGTTACGTACAACATAATAAAAATACTCATTTGATTTAAATAAGTGTTTCTTTTCATATTCCCCCCCTTAATTTACTATGTGACTACCTACCCCAGTCACTGTGACAACCATCCCTGACACGGGGTTAAAAGTCACACTTCTCCTTTTTCACAAAAATTGTATTACCTCATATACAGGGTGTCCCAGAAAGAATGGATAAGCCTGAAACACCTTATAGTAGAGCTATTGGGCGCTCAAAATAAAATACAAAAAAAAATCTATCCCAAGTAGTATCTAAGATATGTCATTTAGAAAAAAAATCATTTTTTTCTCACATTATTTTACCTATCTCTACACCACGGCTACAATTAAATGAAATCCGACGGTTTTTTGGTGTTATAATATTCTTCATGGACTATACCAATAGATATGCAGTAAATAGTATGAATAACTATTACACTTTTTTAAAAAAAAAAAACTGAACTTCAATTTTCAGCATGAAATGCGGTAAATATTTTTTTTTGTAAAAGTTCAAGCGTCTTGGGTGTAAAAAAAATGTATGAGGACCTAAGTGGCCAACTATTTTAAAAAAATGCGTGTTTAATACAGATTTCAAAATGGTATCATACATCCTTTTACCTAATGTAAATACGAGGTTATTGCTATTAATGTGCAGAAGGAGTAAATTCGACTAAATTACAAAATTTAAAAAACTAGATCATTTCTTGTCTTAAACTGTACCTGACCATAAGGGTTTAATAAAAAATAATGTTAAACATTAATAAAACTTTATTTGACGTGTAAATTTACAGTAAATGCTCAAACTGTCTGCCACCGACTCTGATACACGCCCGACATCTCCGAATAAAAGCTCTTTTAAGCAGTCGCGCATAACGCCGGTGAGTAATTTTTGAAGCGGCTTCTCGGACACGGCTGCGTAACTCTTCTAAATTTCTAATCGGCTTGGAGTAAACCTCTTCTTTTAGGCAGCCCCAGTAAAAAAAATCCAGCGGATTTAAGTCCGGGGAACGTGGAGGCCACGAAATGGGCCCCAGACGGCCAATCCATCTATCTGCGTATGTGGAATTCAAATACGCACGAACGTTTACTGCATAGTGCGCAGGACATCCATCATTTTGGAACCAATGGGATTCTCTCACCTCCTCGGGCACTTCTTCCAATAAATTTGGCAGATCATTTCGTAGAAAGTCCAAATAGCTTTGGCCAGATAAGTTCCCGGGCAGTTCAAATGGGCCAATTATCTTTCCGTTCAATATGCCGGTTCAATAATTTATTTTAAACTGGTACTGGGATCTGTCTTCTCTCATTAGATGCGGATTCGATAGTTGCCAGCTGTGGAGATTGTGCATGTTGAAGTATCCATTTCTCTTCAGTGTTGATTCATCGCTCCACAGAATATTATTAAAAAATTGCGGATCTTGTTCTATTTTCGCAAGCATCTGACGGCAAAAACGCAATCTTGCGTGGTAATCTCTCGGTTGCAGAGTTTGCAAGCGTCTAATATGGTAGGGGTGGAACTTATTTTTTTTCAATGCACGGTGCACGATCGATTTTGCGATTCCAGTGCGTCGTGCTATTGCTCTTGTAGAGGTAGACGGATCTCGTTCAATTTCCTCAAGCACCGTCTCTTCAATGTCAACATTAGCGACTCTTCCAGTGCTAGTACCACCGACACCGCTGCCAGGTATTCTTCCTTCCGAGTAACAACCGTGGACTCTGATGAATACGCGGTAATCCGGGTGACGTGCGTTAGCGAAATGGAAACGAAACAAACACATGGGATGTCGAACAATTCGAGTGACGCACTAAAAGCTTACCTTACCAGTTATTTATTAACGGCGCTGTTTATTACATTTTACTCTTTCTCGCTCGCTAACACTCAACTAACTCAAACTCTCATTGTATCACATGAAGAGGGGTAGTGCAGAGCACGCTCAGGTAGCAAATATCAAGGGTACACGACCTTCACGAAACTATTTTAAACATTATCAAAAAATAATTTCATTTGGTTGAACTTGAACTCGCTGTGAAAGTAGGTTAAATAAAGTATTTTCAATGTGTAACGTTGTTTTTTATGAAGCCCTTAGGATCAGGTACAGTTTAAGACAAGAAATGATCTAGTTTTTTAAATTTTGTAATTTAGTCGAATTTACTCCTTCTGCACATTAATAGCAATAACCTCGTATTTACATTAGGTAAAAGGATGTATGATACCATTTTGAAATCTGTATTAAACACGCATTTTTTTAAAATAGTTGGCCACTTAGGTCTTCATACATTTTTTTTACACCCAAGACGCTTGAACTTTTACAAAAAAAAATATTTACCGCATTTCATGCTGAAAATTGAAGTTCAGTTTTTTTTTAAAAAAAAGTGTAATAGCTATTCATACTATTTACTGCATATCTATTGGTATAGTCCATGAAGAATATTATAACACCAAAAAACCGACGGATTTCATTTATTTGCAGCCGTGGTGCAGAGATACGGAAAAAAATATGAAAAAAAAAATTATTTTTTTTTCTAAATGACATATCTTAGATACTACTTGGGATAGATTTTTTTTTGTATTTTATTTTGAGCGCCCAATAGCTCTACTATAAGGTGTTGCAGGCTTATCCATTCTTTCCGGGACACCCTGTATAATGTTAGAGAAAAAGTCTTTATTACTTTTTAAATTAGAATAAATACACTATCCATTGATTTATAAATGTCATTGCTAAACTAAAAACATGGGTACTAAACATGCAAAATAATAACAATGTGACTTCCAACTCCGGTCTCCCCTGCGCTTCTTGTGTCTTCTTAAAAGGAAACCTTGACCCCACCCTCCCGCCAGTCGGTTCAGTGCACTACGCTAGATATGACGTGTTATGAAGTAGGTGTCAAAAAAGTACTTAGGGAGAGGTCGGATAGATAGCCCAGGATGGCGGGTAGCCTCCGCCACTATCAGTTCTAAGCATTCACGCACACATAGATAAACAATGCATACTTTAAAACGTCCGCAGTGCCGCATAATTGGATATTCGAATTAGTAGTGATGCAATCGCCAAGTGGACAGCTGTTACGTTGTAACAAGATTATAAAATAAAAATATAAAATAAAAATTTTACACACAAACAGACAAAATAACTAATTTTCACAGTAGAACGGAAGCCGCGCGCTTTGACTAGTATTAGCGTCAACATGACCATATAAGGTATTCGTTTGGTGCAGGAAGGAAAATTCCGTCTAGAACATTTAATAACAAACGCCCACAAAAAGAAACATCGAGAAAGAATACAATAGCGAATGTTTACATCTCGCTCTGTTCGAGTAGCAATCTCAGTTCCACAAGAATTTAAACAATAGAATAGGGCGTGACTTGCTTCGGTCAAAATATCTCTAATTCGCCTGATACAGAAAGTCTAGAAGCCGGAAGTGCGCATGACCGCCTCAGGGAGGAAGTAGCCGTCCCGAAAATATAATAATCAACTGGCGACTAGAAAAAAGAATAATACCAGGCGGCCATAAAACGTGAGTTCGCGGCAGGGCGAAGAGACAGAGAAATTTTGACGCCGGACGGTTCGCACAACGATTGAAGGCAATTAATATAGTGTTGCTGCCAGTTTATCTTCGACCAGTTTATTTTCTATAACTATAAACTATAAATTAAAATCAGTGCGTTAGTTAAATAAGCAAGAAAGTTAAAAGTGCATCATTTTTTCAACCCCCTTGGTAAGTTGAAAATAATTAATATTGTTAGGTTTGGTTGCCGTTGACTAGTTTTCGTGTCTGTTTTAATTCTATTACTATTCAACAAGTGATTTCTTCAACCTTTAGTAATGTTAAAAATTGCTATGGCTTTATATTTCTTAGTAGTGGTTTAACAACGTGACGACGTGTGACAGTGGGTACCTAAATATTAATGAAGTATAACCCTATCTATTTAATCGTTCCGATAAGTTTTAAATATGTCGCACCGCGGTATTTTTCTTCATTAACATTCTATTTATCATATTAAAAACAGTCTGGCTTCCATAAGAAACCAGGGCAGTAATGGCCGCGATATTAATTCTCACTGTGTATTCCACGCGTGTGTCATTAACATCGGTGGCTTGTAGGTATCTGGAAAAAACCTGTTTATTTTAAAATATTTAAATTGTTGAGATTCTGTAATGATAAATTTGATGCTTGTAAATAATAAGCTTTTGGTTTAGTAACTGTAGTCTGTCGAAAGATGCCACCGAGAGATTATCTACGGGATTGTTCTTATGTAAAATCAACTCGTAGAAATATAACTGAAGTTTTGTGTTGACACATATCTTGTTTTCGTTTGGGCTTTAAAGCAAGCCAATCGTGTTATGGTTAAAGTGTAATCTTTTCTTTTGTGTGTCATGGCGTGGTGGAATGGTGATCGTCCGGCATATGAATAGTTGGGGTAATTCTGGGGTGAGTAAATGTATTTAAATATTTTATTTTATTGTATTTCAACCGGACCTAAATGTCGCCATTCCATCCCGTGTAGTTTTTAATTGTTTCGCGAAAGATGCCGACACCCACTCCGGGTCTCACCTAGTGCCTGGGTATCGGATCTTTCGCGCTTCAAGTGTCATCCCAACGCGTTCCAGAAACTGGGGGTTCTCCGTACGGAGTGAGAAGCAGGGCTGCACGTTCGCCGTACGGTTTCGCACCATGGACCGGCAGGCGGCTCTTCTGCCCGTCGACTCCGGCCGGCCTCTGCAGCCGAGCCCCTTCAGTGATGTCGCCGTGAGCGGCTGTGCGCCTCCGGGTTCCCCACTGGGCCGGTGGAGGTTTCCTCGCCGAGGCCCCCCACGCGTCACGGCATGGCGAAGCCGAAGCTAAGTTCCCAGTGCACTTAGGGTTTTTTTTATTGAGTACCGGAGGGCTTCCCTGTGCCGCGAATCCACACCCCGGGTGTAGTAGTCGAGAGATTAGCGCTCGTTCTTAAAATTTAATTTCGTGACTTATCTAATTCTCTAATTATAAATTATTCATATTCCATTTAGTTTTGTTTGATTATTTTTTATTGTTTTTTTATTGTTTTTATTATACATTTTTGACAATCGTAATTGTGTTTTTTTTATTTGCACCCGCCGTCAGGCGGGCGTAACAAAATGGCGCCCACGTTTTAAAGGCAAAGCACAGGGAAGTTTTTTTTTTCGGACTTTTTGTGGTGTCGGTATTTTTTCAATTCCAGGTGGGAGGCCTTTGCGGACGAGGCTGAACGGGGTAGTACCACCGACCCGTTTCTCCTTAAAGAGGAACGGGTAGCCGATTATTGTCATCTGGCTCCGCCGGGTAATCAAATAACATCTCCGATTACCCACATACGCGAATTATGTAGACCGCCGTCGGAGGAGCGAAAAAAAACCAATTTACTAATACTAAATTTAATTATAAGTACAATATTACTAACTACACTCTAACTACAATATTCTAACTACATGCTAACGTGCGACCCTAATCGAGGTTGGATTATGAGTGCCCGGAATTTTCCATGCTTCGGTGCGATGAAGTCTTTCTACAGTTACACGTGCCGCACCGTCAGAAATGTCCCCGTTTCCAAGTCCAGTTGGTAACACGCGGTAGGTATTGAGGCGTCAGCAGTTTTCCTAATGTGAGCGCGCGTAACACCTCCCCCGTGAGAACAGCAACTATTTGAGAACGTTGAGCGAAAATGTTGCTGGAGCCTGTTTCGCTCTCGGGATTTTTCCAATGTCCGCATAAGTATGATTTTCCGGTGTAGACTCTTCCTTATTTGCGTTGTTCGTTCTGCAGTGTTTTATTAGTAGCAGCGTCCCAAGTGCAAGTGCACCTAATATGAGTATGTAGAGAGGGATTGTGGTGTGGTACAATGCTTCGGGTATTGAGGCTCCCAAAGTCACGGGTGTTTGCAACATAATTTTTTCTTGGGTGTTCTGAAGTCCGTTTAGATTGATGGAGTTTAACCCGATGTTAGATGAAATGGTGTTGTGGGCGCTGGTGTCGAATGAAATCTTCGTTATTTTCATGGGATTGCCTTCTATTCGGTCGTTGGTATTGACGATCGTGAACTCAGATGTACGTATGATGCAACTGGTGGGTACGGTAGCCAAATAACTGCCTTGTAATGTCACGAAATCTTCCCGGCCGCATGAGAGTTTAACTTTTATTGGATGTGGGAAGGCGATCACGTAGTACCGGTCGTCGAGTTTTTCCATTGCTTCTCTGGAGAGAACTATTGTGGTTGGGGTGCATCTCTTGTCCAGTGCTTGGTTGATGATGAGGTTTTGAATGCAGTCTGCTTGAGTGTGTAGCTGGTGGCTGATCTTCTCCTCGCATAGGTAGTGTAGATTTACCTTCGGGCATTCAGCCTCCATGTACATGAATGTATACCTGTTAGTTGCTATGAAAGGATATGGAGGGACGAGGGTTTGATTATACTTATTCGGAAATATGGATAATTTATAAAGATCGTACATGTCTGGGGAAACTATGGGTATTTGGAAAACTATTACTAATTGCCTATCTATATAATAAGACCCACTTTTAATAACATTATAATATTCCCTAGGCTCTATGTCTAATAGTTGGGTCTCGTTATAAATTTTCTTAAGTTTGACTAACATACTATTAATTATATTCAAACTTAACATAGAATGATGAGTAATTGAAACTCGAATAAACGCTAGTATGTCCTCGATTCTAACTAATTCTAGAAATAAGTCGTCGACATTTTCGCTAATTATTGCCAATAGTTGAGCAAACTTAGCGTATTTTATTAAACTAGATTCTTCGTAAGCATTGCTATCTAATAACAAAAGTAATGTTGCATTAATTCTCTTTTGATTTTCAATTAACTGGGTTATGATATGATTTCCTTGCGTCATCCATTCCTTACTGAGACTAATATGATTATTTAATTCAGAAGAAATCACATTTTGACTATTTTCCAATACCTTAATGGCGTGATTATACTTGATGGCATCTTGGTAGTCCAGATTGCCTGTTATGCTTTTAATTACGGAGCCCAGCTCGTCTATAAGACCTCTTTTGGTTCGCTTGGGTTCTAAACTATCTAATTGAGTGGATACTTTTGCGAGTTTATGCGTGAGGTATTTAATTTGTAGTTCATAGAGGGAATAAGTGTCGTTACTGAGTTGTGTCTCGAAGTCGTTTAGTTGAGTTTGCAGTGTGTTGATGCTATTTTTAAAGTCGCTAAGTTGTATGTACTGTAGAAATATATGATAATGTGTGATAAGTCGAGTCGGTCCCAGTTTAAAAGGAAGTAGTCCAGGTCCGTCATCTAAACTCTCAAGTTTTATCTCTTGAGTTCGGATTAGGGGAGTTGTCATCATCAGCAGAATCCTGTAACAATTTAGAGGCTTTAGGTACTCGCTTTAAGCGAGACTTGGCTATAGGGCCGCGTTTTTTTGATGTGTAGATGTGTATCGGTAAGTCAGCTAATACCGTGTCCTGAGTGTATCGTGGGGCTAGCTTATTTCGTTGAGAAAAAGGATTCTTTATAAATATTTGCTGATGTGGTTGGTATTCTATTTCAGGTTCGCGATCTTTATTCCTGTTTTCTATAATTGAAGCACGGTTTACAGTTGTATACTCATTAATCATATTGTAAATGAGTTTCATTTGTTCTTTGTGCGTCTGAATATATTTCTGTAGGAGTTGCTCAGTGAGGTCTATGTTGAATGGGTCCCTTGGGTCAAAGTGTCCTGTTATTAAGTCGTAAGGTCTGCATTTTGTGAAAGTGTGAATCGAACTATTGTAAGCTAAAATGGCGTATGACATGAGGTTTACAATGGGTTCGTCTCTTTGTTCCAGTCGTAATATGCGCAAGTGTTCTAATAGTGTCGAATGAAATCGTTCTATGTTTCCGTTGTCGTTGGGCGTGTGAGGTAAAGTCCTATGATGATTTATCCTATGAAGTCGAGTGAACTCTGAGAATAACTGGTTCGTAAACTCGGTTCCATTGTCAGTAACTATTGTCAAAGGAAGTCCATGGTGGGTGCAAAATTTTAACAAACCTTGTATTATACTAACAGCTGTTCCATCTCGCAAGTGGTATGCTTGTCCGTATTTACTGAATACGTCTACGAAAGTTAGGTACTTTTCGTTCTGAGCCGTGAGTAAATCTAGATGTACTGTTTCAAAGGGTTTGGTGGCTGGAGGTACGATATTCAATTTCTGTTTTATTGGATTACGGTCATATTTGGCTTGGCCGCATATGGTGCATTCATTTATATATTTTGTAATCTGATCTTTCATCTTAGGCCAAAAATACTTCCTAGAGAGTGCCAGATAGCATTCATTGATACCACGATGATTGGTTTTGCCCTCGTGATAGTGCCTAATTATATCCTGTTGCCGTAGGTGCTCTTTTATATTTTCTACTTCGATTTTTGCCAATACGAGGTTCATTGCAGAATTTTTAAAATTATTTTGAATGATAGGGATGATGGAATACATAGCGAGGGGTGGATTTATTAATAAGGCGGTTTTGACTTTAGGGTTGACGTATTCTTTTATAGCGCTTATCACCTCCTGTTCTAGTGAGCTTTCTGAGAGTTGTATGGCTGTACGGGTGTGTGTGTCAAAGGGTTTTGTCCCTGTCGGTCGTCTTTTCATATCGCCTGCTACGGTAAAACATAACTGCCTATGAAATTTGTTGAGAGGTTCGTCAGTAATGCCGATTTCCAATATGGGGTGTTCGTTACTAGTTACTTACTAGCGCAGTGGCAGTGGATGAGTTTCCTAGTGTGAGTGGTTTCTCGGTTGGATTGGAAACCATGGAATCCGTCTCTTCATTATGGATTTCTACTCGCGATAGAGCATCGGCATTGGTGTTGCATTTGCCCTTCTTGTATATGACTGTGAAGTCGTATTCACTTAATCTCAGTCTCCACCGAGTTAAGCGGGAATTCTGTTCTTTCAAATTCAACAACCATTGGAGAGGTTTGTGGTCCGTTATTACTTTAAACTTGCGTCCGAAAAGGTAGGGCCTAAAATATCTAGTCGCCCAAACGATAGCAAGCAGTTCCTTTTCTATTGTACTATAGTTTAATTCGCTGCTATTTAAAGTACGTGAGGCGTAGGATATTGGTTTGTCGGAACCTACGGTTCCCTGAGATAAAACTGCTCCAATAGCGACATTGGATGCGTCCGTGGTAAGTATGAATTCTCTATTAAAATCTGGGTACTGTAGAATCGGGTCGTTGGTCAATAAAGTTTTACATTTCTCAAAACAGTTCACGTAGTTTGAATTCAAAATGACCTTACTACCTTTTTTCAAACATTGAGTCATCGGTTTAGTAATTCGTGAGAAGTCTGGTATAAATTTACGATAGTACCCTATTAGGCCTAAAAATTGTTTGATCTGTTTAGGGGTCTTTGGCAAGGGGTAGTTTTCTATGGCCGCTATTTTGTCGGGGTTTGGCTTAATACCATCCCTGGTAATAACGTGTCCTAAGTACGCGGTCTCTAGCTTCAAAAACTCGGATTTATCCATTTGAATTTTGAAATTAGATTCTCTAAGACGTTGGAAAACCTTTTCAAGGTTAACCATGTGTTCCTGGAGGGATGTACTGAAGACAATAATGTCATCTAAATAAACGAGGCAAATGACATTCTGCAATCCTCTTAGGACATTGTCCATAACGCGTTGGAAAGTGGACGGCGAGTTCTTGAGTCCCATAGGCATTCTTAGAAATTCGAAATGCCCATGCTCCACATTAAATGCGGTTTTAGGGATATCATCGGGGTTCATTTCAACTTGATAGAATCCACTGGCCAAGTCCAGGGTTGTAAAATATTGACATTTTCCCAGCTTATCCAGGACGTCGGTAATATTGGGAATTGGGTATTTGTCGTCGATGGTTTTTTCATTTAATTTTCGGAAGTCTACAACTAGACGCCATTTCTGTTTTCCAGAAGCATCTGCTTTCTTTGGGACCACCCAAATGGGTGAGCTCCAGGCGGAATCTGAAGGGCGAATGATATCTTGTTCTAACATTTTGCTAATTTGAGATCTAACTTCCTGGCGATGTACAAACGGATACCGGTAGCTTTTAGTGTGAATCGGTGCTTCGTCGGTTGTTCGAATATGGTGTTTTATCTTGTTGGTGAAAGATAACGGCTCGCCTTCTATGTAAAATACATCGGCATAGCGTGAACAAAGGGCTTTCAAGTTAACTGTTTCCTCTGGGTTTAAGTGATTAGTTCGTAAGCGAGACAAAACGTCGTTCACGCGGTCTGGATGCTGTGCTATGCTCATGGCATCTATATTGAATACAACGGCTTCCGCCGGCCTATCTAGTGAGAATATAATGTCATTGGGCGTTGGGTTTTCCACCTCTATGACTCCGCGGTTGTTAGATACCGTTGTAATGCACTCATGAATAGTACAGTTACATAGAACCTGCTGGTGGACAAATACTTCACCATTTGGAGTATTAATAGGGATGCGAACAAGTTTCGAGGTATTAGCCGGTATTATATTTTCATAAAGGTTCACGTTACGAGAATTATACATGTGAATAGGGTTTACAGAAACACGTGTGTTTAGGGTTCTGGATTTTAAATCGATTTTAGACTCCCATTCAGTTAATAAATCCAAGCCAATAAGACCATCAAAGTAATCGTGAAATCGGTACACGAACAATTTAATGTTTTCTGGTTCTTGAAATTCCGCGAAGCAAGGGATAGTAATTGAATAGTCGTTCCTAGTGGTCGCGTGTACGTTTGTTACCTCGAAAGGATCGTAATCCAGGTTGATATGTGGAAAGTAGCGTTGTACTGCTTCGGGGCTTATGAAGGACTGATTAGCACCTGTATCAATTAACAGTTTCAGAGGTGGATTTGAAATTTTAATATAAGGGAGTTGTCTCTGCGTTTGAAGGTTAAGTTCTATCTTGGCTTTTTTGATTTCAAAATAGGGGGAAAATCCTGCTCTTGACTGGTGGAAGGTTGGGGATTAGTATATATGTCATTGTCGTTGTCTGTGCATTGTTCCAGGGTGTCGGTATAGTATTGTGTTTCGTGGGTATTGTAATTCGTGTCGTAGTCATATTCATGGTCGTTAACGTCATAATTGTAAGATTCGTTGTAGTCAGGTGAGTAATAGTTAATATAGTCATCATAGTCGGAACACTGATTAAAATTCATCTCTCGGGCCTTAAAATAATTTGAGGGTGGCGGATTCCCATATCTACGCCAGTCATGACCCGAAGGTGGTAAGGGCGATGGTTTAAAATGACTAACTCCGCTCATTGGCTTCGGTGTAGTGTTATATGGTGTATACCTGGGTGGTGATCTAAAGGCGTTGCCCTGAGCATTGTAGTTGGGTGGTAATGCTCGGAAAATCTGTTGTGTTCGTGTGGGCATGTGTGGTGGACGGTATGGTGTCTGATTCATTTGAAAGGGTGGTCGGAATGGTGGCGGTTGAGGCATCGGTCGTTGCCAGTTTGGTGTGTGATATGTAAATGGTTTTTGTGTGAGTAAGGCCATAGGGGCCATGGGTAGTATCTTGTGTGTGATAGGTGTTGGCGTGTTGTGCTTGCGCTCAGACACCGGATCAGAGTTTCTCTGCTGAAGATATATTACATTTAGTTCTTCGTGCACATATTCAAGCGCTTTTTCTACTGTGTCTGGTCGCATGCATCGTATACGTGAGCCCAACGGTTCCTTTAGCCCTCGAACAAATGCTTGCATTGTCAATTTTTTATATAGAATGCGCTTGGCGTCGATAGTAGTACCCAAGGTTTCGTGTAGGCTTACGTACGTCATTATCGTACTGAATAGTGTTTGGCAGCGCTCATAGAACTCCTGAGGGGTTGAACTACCCTGTGTAGCGAGAGAGAGGTCGTTATACAAGGCCGTCTCATCTCGTTGATCGGAAAAGTTGTTGATCAGCACAGTTCGGATCCCTAGCCAATTTTCGGGGATACCATTCGAGTTTATAGTTCGAGCTGCTGAGCCAGTGATTTTATTCAATATTCCACTCAGTAGACATAAATTACTTAATTCGTTTCCAGGGGCGTCTGATAGGTATTGAATAGCGAGCTGATCGCAAATCCTAATAAATCTAGTTAAAATATGAAGGTTTCCGTCGAATTCTGGCACCAGGCGTAAAGCCTTAAAAATGGTGTCAGGATCAAAGGAAGCCATTTTTTTATTTCCTAATATTAATCTACTGCTATCGATATCTAAATCGGAAACTATATTCCTACCTATGTCTAAGACACTATGCCGACGAGACTGCCTAGGTGAAGTAGTCTCGCGGGAACCCGATTTTTTGGGGTGGAAAATTTTGATTATGGATAAGGACTAAAATTAGGGAAGCAACTACACAGAACAATTCAATGTACTTACACAAGCATGGTCTTCTTCCGCCCAATCGAAGTCTGGATTCCTCTCCGGCGACGTGGTCCTCTGTTCAGATATTCGGCTAAGGCAAGGATGCCACCGGGCGCGCTGCGGGACGATCGAATCTGGAACGTACGCGAACGCGAACCGACCGAATATCCTACCGACTGCGCCAATTATGTAGACCGCCGTCGGAGGAGCGAAAAAAAACCAATTTACTAATACTAAATTTAATTATAAGTACAATATTACTAACTACACTCTAACTACAATATTCTAACTACATGCTAACGTGCGACCCTAATCGAGGTTGGATTATGAGTGCCCGGAATTTTCCATGCTTCGGTGCGATGAAGTCTTTCTACAGTTACACGTGCCCGCACCGTCAGAAATGTCCCCGTTTCCAAGTCCAGTTGGTAACACGCGGTAGGTATTGAGGCGTCAGCAGTTTTCCTAATGTGAGCGCGCGTAACACGCGTGAACTGCACAGTGGATATAAACAACAAATTATTTTACAACATTTTTGTGTTGAATCTTTTTTATAACATTGCATTCTGATTTTTGTGTATTTACATTTCATGTTTTTAACATTTGTATTTTGCATTCGTGTTTGTGCGTAATT
The DNA here is from genome assembly GCA_914767545.1 of Sesia apiformis. NCBI lineage: Eukaryota > Metazoa > Arthropoda > Insecta > Lepidoptera > Sesiidae > Sesia > Sesia apiformis. The sequence continues at coordinate 14,039,236 of OU611965.1, read as the reverse complement.
GACATTTCCTTTCAGAGATTTTATTTTTATTGGTGCATTTATTATATTCATATTTTTTATTGTTGCAAATCATTTATTGCTTTGTAATTTTATTTGTTTTATGCTCTGAAAAGATAATAGCGGTTACGTACATTATTTTACATCGTTCTTAATATTTTTTAACATTACCCACAATCGTGTCACATTCCGTCGCGTATTGTTTCAGTACACTATTTTGATATTACGTACATTATTTTACATCGTTCTTAATATTTTTCTAACATTACCCACAATCGTGCCACATTCCGTCGCGTATTGTTTCAGTTCACTATTTTAATATCAATTAATTGTTCTCATAAAACATTAATTGATTTAACTTTAATATAGCTGTACCACAATATATTAAGCCATTTCAAATTCAATTTAGGTGTTTGATAGGAATATTTAATTGAATTAGCTTGAACTTAGTCAATTTCTTTAACACTCTCACTGCCATGGGATCCGCTGGCGGGCCCCAACATTTTTATTGCAGGAAGCCAGCCTTATTTTCGAGAATCTATATTAAGACGCCATGGGGGCCGCCGGCCGACCCCAAAAATATTTTATTAGTACGCCGACGCCGAAACCAATAGTTTCATCGATACGCCAGCCATACTAATCGACAGTTTGCCGCCGGCCGCCCCCGTGGCCTACTGTTTGCGTCATTTTCCCGCGCTTTTGCTGCCATCGCGAATTTTGATCTTGTAATACATGTCGGACGACTCGGATTGTGATCCAAATTACGTACCGTCGTCGGAAACAAGTGCTTCTGATAGTACTGACAGTGAGGAATCATCAGAAAATAATGGGAACTTCAATGAACATGTCACTGCGCAAGACTCACGTCAACCCTATAGTCAAGCGCCATCGGCGGCTTCATCGAGTGATAATAATCGTTCTGCGCGGCGGTCCGGAAACAATGGTGGCTGGCACCTACCGAATGGCACTAGTCAGCAACAATTCCCATTAGCTTTTACTCCTGGTTTTAAGAATATTCCCACAACCTGTGTGACCGAATTAGAATACTATTCGTTGTTTGTGGATGAAGAAATAATAAATCTGATGACGACTATGACTAACTGTTATGCGAATAAAACCAAATTACTTACAGTTTTGCTACGGTCCAGTAGACTGGGTAATTGGAAGGATTGTAATCAAGACGAGATGAAGAAATTCCTGGGATTGTTAATTTGGATGGGTTTAAAAAAACTGCCTAGGATATCAGATTACTGGAGTCATAATGTATTATACGAAAATCAATTTGCTGGATCAATGATGAGCCGTAACCGTTTTGAATTGATTACGTTGTTGGCATTTCGAGGATACCTTATATTTAGGACTTGCAGGCACTGACAGACTTATTAGGGTAAGACGGTTAATTGAGTGCATTAGGAGAAAATACCAAAACTATAAGACGCCTGGAGAATATCTAACGGTGGACGAAACCATGATTGCTTTCCGTGGTCGAATCATTTTTATGCAATATATCCCAGGAAAACGGCACAAGTATGGCATCAAACTCTTTAAAATATGCGATGACGAAGGCTTTACACATGATTTAATTGTGTATGAGGGAAAGACAACTTCGCCTCATCAGAATGTGTCAAAAGATGTGGTAATGAAACTAAGTGACAAATATTTAGATGCGGGACGATGCATTGTTACGGATAACTTCTATACAAGCGTGGAATTGGCTACGTCTCTGTTACAGCGATCTACGCATTTGATTGGTACGGTCAGAAGAAACCGAAAAGGGCTGCCGAAAGAAATTGTTAACCAAAAGTTGCAAAAAGGCGAGCTGGTTGCAATGGAAAATAGTGAGGGTGTTTTGGTCCTAAAATGGAAAGACAAGCGGGACGTCCTAGCATTGTCCACCAAACATCAAGTTGGTTTTGCCATAGTCACAAGCAGGAGAAACAGGAGAAAAACTTCTTTGAAACCAACAGTGATTGCCGAGTACAATAAACATAAATGTTCAATCGATCTTTCTGATCAATTGGGCAGTTATTGTAATCCTTCCAGACGCAGCCTCCGTTGGTTCCAAAAGTTGGCGATGGAATTGTTACTGACTACGTCTGTCATAAATGCTTACTTGACTTACAAGGCACATAAAAGAATATGGGATAAGAGTTACACTATTACGAAATTCCGAGAACGCCTTTGCATTCAGTTATTAGGTTTATGTAAAGAAAACACTGCTGATGCTGTCCGTCCTGCAGAAACTGTGCATAAGTTCGGGAGAAATCCCTTGACTGATCATCGAAATCGACTCGTGCGTCGTAAGTGCATACATTGCTATGAAAGTCTGCGTAAGGAAGGCAAGTCAAGCGTAGAGGCCAAAAAATATACTAAAAAGACAAGCACTGTTTGCCTTAACTGCCCGACGAATCCCAGCGTTTGTGCCTCGTGTTTTGCCAATATTCATAGTAAAAAGTAGCTTTTAAAATTTATTTTTATTTTTCTTTGATTTATGCGTTAAGAAAATAAACTATTATTAATTTTAAAATGTTTTTATTTAATTTTTATTCAGTCTCATAGAAATGTAACTATTTGTCCGATTGTTTTACTTTTTTTTTTAATTTGTAGCTGAAGTTTATGACAACGCCAAGGTATAAATCAATTTTCCTTATCGTGACGCCAGTAGATATAAAAAATGTTTGAATTTAGGAGGTCACTGCGGATCCCACGGCGCACTAAAAGCATTTCCGATCGTCCCGCCGGCGGACCCCGTGGCCTGCTGTAATAGTTTTGTAGTTAGAGTCGTGGCGTGCTATAGTTTTAAAAATGGGGGTCGCCGGCGGATCCCATGGCCTGCTGAACTTCAATAGTCTTATATATTGTTGGCAGTGAGAGTGTTAAAAATAATTCCGATTAAAAATGGACCGTACCATTAAATATTTACATTTAACTAAACCGGAGCTCAAGTATGAAGTAGCCATACGCGGTTTAGATATCAAGTTACTTATTATGTAGTTATATTCACGTGGTTTATACACGTTGGATTTACCTTATCATTTTCGTTCCGTTTCGTGGGTTCGACTCATAAAATTTTTTTCTTGTTTGTTGTTAAACAATATTATTGATATATATATTAGCATTCGTTTTATTTTATCATGTATCGGCTTTAGCGTTCTTTGTTTGTATGTATTTGTCTTTGGCGGATTAAAACAAGCCTACACGAATTTTGATGTTTTGATTGGGAGTTTTGTGTTGTATGACTTCTTTATAGGTCTACACACGTTTGTTATAATTGCGTTTGCAATTTTTTTAGCGGAGTATGACAGTTTCTTGGTATAGGTCTACTCGTCTGCTGTTTTTCGTTACAGCGGGTCGTGACTGTAACAAATTCGCTAAAGACTAAACATACTCGCAATGCCGCTTAGTTTATTTAATTTTGTTTTAATCAATTGTTCGTATATTTATCATAGTCGTCACGTTAACGGTTCGATTCTTGTTTTCCTTGATACGTAGTGTTTAGGAATATTAGTTTAAAATTTTTTTTTTACTTTCTCTCATCTACAATAATTTTAAATTAAAAAGTAGTTGCGTTTCGGTCTCTGTCTACGTTGTCTTTGATGAATTAAAACAAGCCTACACGAATTTTGATGTTTTGATTGGGAGTTTTGTTAGTGTGGTATGACTTCTTTATAGGTCTACACACGTTTTGTTTTAATTGCGTTTTGCAATTTTTTAGCGGAGTATGACAGTTTCTTGGTATAGGTCTACTCGTCTGCTGCTTCGTCGTGTTGTTTTGCGTTCTGCGCATATAGAGCGGGTAGTGACTCTTTAAGTAAGCCTACACTAAATCTTCTAGTTACAGCGGGTCGTGACTGTAACAAATTCATCAAAGACCAAATGTATTACACAGTGCCGATTCGTCCGAATGTTTCACGTTGCAGTATTCTTCCTCTTAGACGCTCTTTGTCATGCAGTGCTGTTCTCGAGTCCAATCTTTTTAATAGATTCGTACTCTAGTTGTATGGTAGTCTGTTGATTTTAAATTTCCTCAGACAAACTATGAAAGGTCGTATGCTAGGTCGTATGGTAGGTATTTGTTAGTGGATGTATGAAAGTGAGACAGTTACTGGGCGGTTCTATCCTTCTTAGGCGCTTACCGCAGCGGATTTTACTACGTAAAATCCTTTCTCTGGGAGAGGGGGTATTGTTACGTTGTAACAAGATTCTAAAATAAAAATATAAAATAAAAATTTTACACACAAACAGACAAAATAACTAATTTTCACAGTAGAACGGAAGCTGCGCGCTTTGACTAGTATTAGCGTCAACATGACCATATAAGGTATTCGTTTGGTGCAGGAAGGAAAATTCCGTCTAGAACATTTAATAACAAACGCCCACAAAAAGAAACATCGAGAAAGAATACAATAGCGAATGTTTACATCTCGCTCTGTTCGAGTAGCAATCTCAGTTCCACAAGAATTTAAACAATAGAATAGGGCGTGACTTGCTTCGGTCAAAATATCTCTAATTCGCCTGATACAGAAAGTCTAGAAGCCGGAAGTGCGCATGACCGCCTCAGGGAGGAAGTAGCCGTCCCGAAAATATAATAATCAACTGGCGACTAGAAAAAAGAATAATACCAGGCGGCCATAAAACGTGAGTTCGCGGCAGGGCGAAGAGACAGAGAAATTTTGACGCCGGACGGTTCGCACAACGATTGAAGGCAATTAATATAGTGTTGCTGCCAGTTTATCTCCTACCAGTTTATTTTCTATAACTATAAACTATAAATTAAAATCAGTGCGTTAGTTAAATAAGCAAGAAAGTTAAAAGTGCATCATTTTTTCAACCCCCTTGGTAAGTTGAAAATAATTAATATTGTTAGGTTTGGTTGCCGTTGACTAGTTTTCGTGTCTGTTTTAATTCTATTACTATTCAACAAGTGATTTCTTCAACCTTTAGTAATGTTAAAAATTGCTATGGCTTTATATTTCTTAGTAGTGGTTTAACAACGTGACGACGTGTGACAGTGGGTACCTAAATATTAATGAAGTATAACCCTATCTATTTAATCGTTCCGATAAGTTTTAAATATGTCGCACCGCGGTATTTTTCTTCATTAACATTCTATTTATCATATTAAAAACAGTCTGGCTTCCATAAGAAACCAGGGCAGTAATGGCCGCGATATTAATTCTCACTGTGTATTCCACGCGTGTGTCATTAACATCGGTGGCTTGTAGGTATCTGGAAAAAACCTGTTTATTTTAAAATATTTAAATTGTTGAGATTCTGTAATGATAAATTTGATGCTTGTAAATAATAAGCTTTTGGTTTAGTAACTGTAGTCTGTCGAAAGATGCCACCGAGAGATTATCTACGGGATTGTTCTTATGTAAAATCAACTCGTAGAAATATAACTGAAGTTTTGTGTTGACACATATCTTGTTTTCGTTTGGGCTTTAAAGCAAGCCAATCGTGTTATGGTTAAAGTGTAATCTTTTCTTTTGTGTGTCATGGCGTGGTGGAATGGTGATCGTCCGGCATATGAATAGTTGGGGTAATTCTGGGGTGAGTAAATGTATTTAAATATTTTATTTTATTGTATTTCAACCGGACCTAAATGTCGCCATTCCATCCCGTGTAGTTTTTAATTGTTTCGCGAAAGATGCCGACACCCACTCCGGGTCTCACCTAGTGCCTGGGTATCGGATCTTTCGCGCTTCAAGTGTCATCCCAACGCGTTCCAGAAACTGGGGGTTCTCCGTACGGAGTGAGAAGCAGGGCTGCACGTTCGCCGTACGGTTTCGCACCATGGACCGGCAGGCGGCTCTTCTGCCCGTCGACTCCGGCCGGCCTCTGCAGCCGAGCCCCTTCAGTGATGTCGCCGTGAGCGGCTGTGCGCCTCCGGGTTCCCCACTGGGCCGGTGGAGGTTTCCTCGCCGAGGCCCCCCACGCGTCACGGCATGGCGAAGCCGAAGCTAAGTTCCCAGTGCACTTAGGGTTTTTTTTATTGAGTACCGGAGGGCTTCCCTGTGCCGCGAATCCACACCCCGGGTGTAGTAGTCGAGAGATTAGCGCTCGTTCTTAAAATTTAATTTCGTGACTTATCTAATTCTCTAATTATAAATTATTCATATTCCATTTAGTTTTGTTTGATTATTTTTTATTGTTTTTTTATTGTTTTTATTATACATTTTTGACAATCGTAATTGTGTTTTTTTTATTTGCACCCGCCGTCAGGCGGGCGTAGCACAGCAAGTGACAATAGTTTGTTTACCAATTCAAGATGTTTGGGTGCGCTGTTCAGTGTTGCCAACTTACTGGATTTTCCACTAAAACTGGTGGTTTCGACCCCCTTTTAGTGGAGAAATATTGCTTTTAGTGGCTGGTGTTTTTTTTCTAGTGGTTCAGTAGAATTCAGTGTCAATTAGTGGAAAGACGATCACTCAACCACTAAGCCACTTACACGTTTCGAAATATATTTCTACTTCATTTCAGGAGTATTTACTTTTACTGCGTAGGCAACACTGATCCGTCAGACATGACGTGACGTCAGATGATTCATCCCATCCCGCTCGCTACACTATTCGCGGGGATTCCCCGTAGAATATTTTTTTGTAGTAGTTTACTAAACTCAGTCAACACGGACTCGGTGTATCGTATTCTTTTCGCAAGTTCATGCGTCACTATACCGAAACCACAATATACGCAAAAGTTTCGGAATTCTTGGCTTCAAGACCCGCATTTAAAGTGTGGTGGTCGAGTTGTACTCGTGCGCCCGAGCGCCGATACCAGCGAACGATCGGCTTGTTCCGTCGCGCCTCGGACGCGGCTCGGTTTTCCCGAGCTGCCAGTCAGAAAACCACCTTCACGCCGATAGGCCGCGCACGCTAGACTCCGCTCCGACACACGCGTTCCGCCATCTTGTAGTCACGTAGTAATTTATCCATAATACAAGTTGTAAGATATCGGAAGAATAAACGCATTCCTAGAATATATGTGGACTCATTTATGCAACCTCCGCACCCACATATAAATGGTGACACCGACGTGATTAACTACATTAATAGTGGCCGAAACGAATATCAAATTTAAAGTGCCGGACAAACAGTGACGCCATCTTAGCTACCGCCATCACTAATAGCTATCAACATCAAGACATCAAGTTTAAAAGACAATGGCAACTCCCATGCCACTGCAGGTACACCACTTGTCAGCGCCGTCTACATCGACCAACGAGATCAACGAGATCCATGAGCTAAGGCAAAACATCGCTGAATTGACACGGCAGGTCGCCGTGCTTTCGGCGTCCGCTCGCTCACGCTCCAGTTCGCGAGGGCGTTCGTTTGGTTGGCGCCGCCGGAGCCGCAGTCGATCCAGCAACAACACTCAAGGATATTGTTGGTACCATCAAAAGTTCCAGGCAAGAGCGACAAAGTGCCGTGCACCGTGCAAATTCACGGAAAACGCCAAAGGCAGTCATTGATGGCGGCTGAAGATGACTGTCACATTACCGCACGCCGCTTGTTCGTTAGTGATCGTAAAACCAAAGTGAACTATTTAATAGATACCGGTTCCGATCTATGTGTTTACCCTTATAAATATTGTAAAAACATGTGTCTTAGAAAAAATGAATACCAACTTTATGCGGCTAACGACTCAGTAATAAACACTTATGGTTGGTTAAACCTTACTTTAGACTTTGGACTGCGCCGCGCGTTTCACTGGCGATTTGTAGTAGCCGAAGTTACTAAACCTATAATTGGTATTGATTTTTTAACCCATTATAATTTACTTGTGGACGTTAAAAACCAACGTTTAGTAGACAATTGCACGTCATTGCAGACAAATGGTAAATTCACTAACTCTCCGATTTCGGAAATTAAAACTATACCCACCACAGGTACGTCTCGTTATCACAGACTCCTCTCGCAATTCCCTGATGTCACAAGGCCTCCGGGTCAACCCACTCTTCGGCAGGTCAAACACCAAACGCTTCATTACATCAGGACAATCCCAGGTCCTCCCGTGTACAGTCGGCCACGCAGGCTGGCACCTGAACGATTGAGTACTGCCACGCGATATAATATAGCCACGGGTTCGCGATATAAAATAATTTTTGGACCGAACAGTGCGCGACATCTCCGTATCGAGGAAATGCGGATGGACCGCACTTCTGTGACGGGAGGTGCGGTTGTAGAAACCCGAGGTGGGAATTATATTGAACAATTCTTCAGAGCATTCCCCATTGTACAGATGTGAGCAATACTCCATATGGGGCCTCACATGAGCTTTGTAAAGCATTAGGAGTATTGTCATTAGGAGTCACAAAGCATGTATTGTCTGTGGTTTTGTCAAACGAGTGCTTACCACCCTATGGCCATAGACTACACGCCCTCTTGTCAGGTGACCTCGGTAAGACGCAGATTCACGTCTAATATTAATAAATTACTTAGTCAATGTTATTAGTCTTTTAATGTACATAACATACTAACTAATACATGGCGCAGTCGAATTAAGAACTACGTGGCTGAAAGTATAGTTTGGATAGTAATAAACAAAGTTATTTCATAGAAAAAAGTGATTTTCATAAGTACCCGTCGGCGTGGTCGAAGAGCCGTCACAGAAAAAAGAAAAAACTGCGTTGAACATGGCTTTGGCAGTTGAATATCGTTTGTCAGCTCCAATAAGATTGGATACGTTAGAAGATTTGTTGCCCCAATGGCAAAGATTTAAGCAATCTTTTAAAATTTTTATCACGGCCGCAGGTTATGAACAGTTAACAAGTACAAGAAAGGCGGCAATTTTGCTAAATAGTGTTGGTAAGTGTTGGTAATAAATAGATCAGGCTCTTGAATTATATTTAAACATTTTAAAAAAGAGCGATTCTCCAAAATATGAAGATGTTATCGAAGTGTTTGATGATTATTTCACGCCCAAACAAAATGAGGTAATTAATAGTTACAATTTTAACAAAAAAGTACAAGAGGACGGAGAGTCTTTTGATTCGTTTTATATTGAATTAAGAAAATTAATAAAAAGTTGCAATTATGACACATCGGAAGACAGAATATTGCGTGACAGAATAGTCATCGGTGTACGCAGCAAGACATTGCAAGAGAAATTGCTTTCAATGAGAAACCTTACACTAGATCAAGCTGTGGATGGCTGTAGATCAATGGAGTTATCAAAGGAGCATTCCAAACACATTGCAAAGGAGTCAATGGAAGTAAACGCTTTACAAAGTCAATTTCAACAAACATTGCGAAGACATCAGGGGTCAAGTCAAAATAGTAGCAAGATATCACAACATAATAGCAATAAAGCTAAGTATAATAACAATAACAATGTTAAGAGAAATATTAATAGTAATTACTATCAGTGTAAGAAGTGTAATACATATCACGGTCCAAAGAGTTGTCCTGCCTATGGCAAAATTTGTAAGAAGTGTAACAAACCAAATCATTTTACTGTGGGTTGTAAATATAAAGAACATAAGAATAAAGTCTTTTACATAAATAAAGAACAGACTGATGGGTCTGATTCTGAATATGTTCAGAACTTATGACTTAAAATGTGTCACTCTATTAATAAGAAACATATGGTGGACTGGTCTCACAGTAGGAAAGTAGGAAATAAAATTGTTAAATTTAAATGTGATACTGGGGCTCAGGTCAATGTGTTATCGTTAGACGATCTAAAGAAAATTGTCGATGATGATAATCCTTGTTGGTCTGAGACAAAAGCAATCCTAGAAGTTTTTGGGGGTACACGTATCAGACCAATTGGTCAAATAATATTAAAAATTAATAAAGATAATAAAAGATATGATACGGAATTCATAATAATAAAAGAAAAAGTACGTCCTATTCTGGGATTAACTTCATTAATACAGTTGAAATTAATGAATAATATTAATATTAAAAATAAACCATACTCTAATAACTTTCTAAAAAATAATAAAGTTAATAGTGTAAACTCAAAAGATAGTAAAGATCTAATTATTAATAAAAACTTTGAACTTTTTAAGGGTGTTGGGCAATTTAAGAAGCCGCTGGAGCTACACATACAGTCTGGAGCTGAACCAGTGGTTAGACCTCCGAGGAGAGTCCCTTATGCTATTAAGGAGAGATTAGCAGAAAAACTTAAAGAATTAGAGCATCACCAAATCATTGAAAAGGTAGAACATCCTAAAAGTTATGTAAGTAATTTGGTTATTGTCGAAAAGAAAGATGGTTCATTAAGAATCTGTCTTGATCCTAAAGATCTTAATAAAGTTTTAATAAGACAACATCATCTGATTCCAACTTTGGACGAAATAGTACCTAAGTTATGTAATAAAAAGTTGTTCACTGTGGTGGATCTTTCTGATGGCTTTTATAATATATGTCTAACAGAAACTGCTAGTGACCTGTGTACGTTCAATACACCATTTGGATGTTACAAATTTAAAAGATTACCCTTCGGTCTATCTGTAGCACCAGAAATTTTTCAAAATTATAATGAAAATGCCTTCGGAGATATCCCAGGTAGTGATTTACTGCGACGATTTATTGATATGTGCAGAAACGGAAACAGAACATGATTTAATATTAAAAAAGGTTTTTGAAAGAGCAAAATTATGTAATGTACGTTTTAATAAACAAAAATTTCAGTACAAATTGCGTGAGGTAAGATATTTTGGACATGTCTTTTCAGAAGAGGGCATGAAAATTGACCCTGACAGAGTAAAAGCAGTAATTAATATTAAAAGTCCTACTAATAAAAAAGAGTTACAAATATTTCTTGGTATGGTTAATTATTTAAGGAGATTTGTACCTAATTTAGCTAATATTGCAAATAATTTACAACTTTTATTAAAGAAAGATGTGGATTGGTTGTGGACTGAGGTTCATGAAAAGGCTTTTAATAATATTAAAAATTGTATCAGTTCAGCACCAATTTTACAGAATTTTGACCCAAAACTTCCAATAACTATACAATGTGATGCCTCTAAAGATGGTTTAGGCTGTTGTTTATTACAAAACGACAGGCCGGTATGTTTTGCTTCGCGTTGTTTAACGCCAGCGGAGAAAAATTTCTCTCAAATCGAAAAGGAATTATTAAGTGTAGTGTGGTCTACCAGAAAATTTCATTTTTACATATATGGTCAAAAATGTTTAATATTGAATGATCATAAACCTTTAGAGAGCTTACTGAAGAAGAATATAAATGAAATTTCCTCTCCCAGACTCCAACGTCTGAAATTAAAATTATTAAAATATAATGTTGAATTTAAATATCTCAGAGGAAAATTTATGTATATTGCAGATTTACTGTCGCGCTCTTATTTAAGTGAGAGTCATATTGATGACTCATATATGCATGAAGTTATCCATTGTATTGGTCTTGCACACTACTTGCAATGTACTGATCAACAAAAACAAGAATTAATAACAGAAACTTTGAAAGATGAGGAGTTATGTCAATTAATTGATTACACAAAAAATGGTTGGCCGGAACATATAAAGCACGTTCCTGACTATTTGCAATATTATTATAAATTCAGATCAGATATCACAGTTGATGAGAATTTAATATTTCTAAATGATCGTTTGATAATTCCTAAGACATTGAGATTGTCAATAATAACAAAATTACATGAAGGCCATATTGGAATGACCAAAATGAAACAATTGGCCAGAAAACTTTATTATTGGCCAAAAATAGACTTTCATTTGGAAGAATATGTAAGAAAATGTATGACTTGTCAAACTTTTCAAAATAATAATATAAAAGAACCATTGTTGAATCACGAGATACCAAAGCTACCATTTTTGAAATTAGCAATAGATATTATGGATTTTAAAAAGAAAAGTTATCTTGTTATATATGATTATTACTCTAAGTGGTTAGATGTAAAGTATTTAAGTAGTAAAAGTGCAGGTTGTGTTATAAATGTATTGACTGAAGTTTATAGCTATTTTGGTGTACCAAATGAAATAGTGTCTGATCACGTACCATTTGACTCAAAGGAATGTAGAAATTTTGCTTCTAAATGGGGATTTAAGTTTACCTATACTAGTCCAAGGTACAGTCAATCAAATGGTATGGCAGAACGAGGAGTACAGATAGCTAAGAAAATAATGTTTAAATGTGATAGTGATAAAACAGATTATAGGGTTGCATTGTTACAATATAGATCTTCACCGGTTTCTAATACACAATTTACACCGGCTCAACTATTAATGAACAGGAACTTGAAAACAAAATATCCTGTGCATTCTCAATATTTAAAACCGAATTTTTAAATTATAATGTTGATAAAGAATTTAATAAAACTTTTAGAAGAAATGAAAAAAGCTATAACTTTAGAACAAGAGCAAAGGAACATTTTGCATTGGGTCAACTGGTATGGTTTAAGAAAAATGTGGAGAAAAACGTTTGGTTGCCTGGTACTATTACAAAAATTAATAATTTTAGGTCATATAACATACTTGACAGTAGGAATTGTGTATATACTAGGAGTTCTTATCATATAAGACCTCAATGATTTGGTGATAGCTGTAGGTTCTGTATGTGGCTCTAGCTGTTTTCTTGAACCCTTTTCAGTTTGTTATATATATTGTGGATAAACATATGGGTTTGTCATATACATACATTGCAATAATGTTGTAAGTAAACTAGTGTCACTGTTGTTTTTGTAATGTTATGTTACACAAAATTCGAAATGTTTTTAAAAAAAGGGAAAGATGTATTGTCTGTGGTTTTGTCAAACGAGTGCTTACCACCCTATGGCCATAGACTACACGCCCTCTTGTCAGGTGACCTCGGTAAGACGCAGATTCACGTCTAATATTAATAAATTACTTAGTCAATGTTATTAGTCTTTTAATGTACATAACATACTAACTAATACAGTTACCCAGGGGTGAAGTACCGCTTCGCTCTGTTCAGCACGCCGAGCTTTTTGGAGGCCATTTTGGCCTTACTTTCCAGATGACCCCTAAATTCGACTTTGCTGGAAATGTCGACACCAAGGATCCCAATACTCTTCGAGATCTTAAGAGGTATGCTCTGAAAGCGAGGTGCTACGACAAAAGGGTTTTTTTTAGCGGTGAATGCACAGACTTGCGTCTTACTGGGGTTGAAATCCACTAGGTTCAGGGAACCCCAAATCGAGACTAGATCTAAAGAGTCTTCGATTTCAGACACAAGCCTGGCGCGACTCTCTTCCACTCCGACTCGAGGGATGTTGGCACGGCCCCTGTACAAGGCGTCTCCAGTGCTGTCATCCGCATAGCAACGTATGTCACCAATATGCAACAGGTCGTTGATATGCAGAAGGAACAGAGTTGGAGACAACACGGAGCCTTGCGGGACGCCAGCGTTAATAAACATGGTGTCGGAGCAGCTACCATCGATAACGACTCTGATGCTCCGTCCAGTCAGGAAACTGGCAACCCATTCGCATAATCCCTCGGGTATCCCGAAATATGGTAACTGGGAAAGCAGCGATTTGTGCCATACCCGGTCAAAAGCTTTCGCAATGTCTAGGCTTATAGCCAGAGCCTCGCCTCTACTCTCAATGGCGTCAGCCCAGCGGTGTGTTAAATCAACACCTACTACTAAAGAAGGCCGAAGTGCTGACGTCAGAGGAGAGGCCTACGTCATCAAAATGAGGCCATACATATATCGCATAGAAGCCAGTGCCGCGGGGCTCGCGGCCACTAACATAAACTTGATGTCCATGAACATTTATTAAGTTCGTTGTTGTATAATGTATTATAAATTAGATGTCATTTTTAATATTGCTTCTAAATCGGTTTGATTATAAATGTTTTTGAATAAATATAAATAAGTAAATTAGATTAGACAAAAATTTGTATTTTAATGGACGAACCTATATTCACTCATAGTAAAATCATGTATTTGATCATAGACAATAGACGATTACCCAACTCTATAAACACATTATAATGTCATCTGCAAACGTCTTTGTCAAAAGCGAGTGAAACTGTTTGTATTTTTCGTTTTTTTTCTTTGTCAACATAAAAATGGTGTGTTACGCATGCCTAACATAGGAAGATCGCTGCGTATGCACCGACCTCATTTGGTCACACAATTGTAACACGAGGCACGAGGCGCTGACACTGCACCAACGTGCCGTTTGACGTCATAGCCGAGGCGATGTCGCCGCCACCATTTCAACTGGAATTCCTTTTTATGCCTAACATCGGCGGAAGCAATACGTTCCTTAGATATAGTTATTAGATTATAATTCATTGTAATAATTAGTAAATTAAAGTAAATTTTATATTAAATAAATTTATATTTTTTTGCATCCTACGTTGTGACCACGCTTAACTGGCGCAGTCGGTAGGATAGCCAAGGAGACTAGCATTATTCCGCGGCTATACGTAGAATCTACAACGTGGTTCCAGCGAGGAGAATCCGAACATCGATTCAAGCAAGAAAGATACCAGATGTATTGGTAAGTACTTGACACATCTCTCAAGTGCTTCCTAACCCTAGCCGTACCGTACCTAATTATCTTAACCTTTTACATTACTGTTATATGTGTATTTTTTTTTCTCTCCCCCTATTAATTTGTGCATTTAGTTAAATATAATTCTTCAAAATTTTCCATGCGAGGAATTTTAAGAAGAGTAGATTAGATAGTACTAGGTTAGATAATAGATTCAGTAATATAGACGAAAATAGGCAGTTAATAGAACCGGTAGCACCCCAAGTCATGGCTCACGATGAGGTTGATACCATCTACAAATCACTCAGGTTCCTACCTGAATTCGACGGCAACCCTCACGTACTTACTCGATTTATTAGTCTGTGCGATCAGTTAGTGTTAGCTCACCTTAATGCAAACCCCGGACACGAATTAGCGAATTTGTCGCTAATCAACGGGATCCTCAACAAAATCACGGGCCCCGCAGCTAGGTTAATAAATTCAAATGGAATAGCCGATAACTGGAGTGGCATACGGAGTGCACTTATAAATAATTTTGCAGATCATAGGGATGAGACAGCTCTATATAACGATTTGTCTCTACAGACACAGGGATGAAGCACCCCCCAGGAATTTTTCGAGAGATGTCAAACTATTTTTATCACTATAATGACATATATAAGTTTACATGAGACAGTACCTACCACCATTGAGGCCAAACGCGCCTTGTACAAAAAGCTTACCCTCCAATCCTATTTGCGTGGACTCAAAGACCCTCTTGGTTCACGAATCAGGTGTATGAGGCCTGAATCCATGGAGCAGGCATTACGGTTTGTACAAGAGGAGCTCAATACCCTTTATCTTCAGCAAAGAAACGAAGGCGGGCCAAGTAGGCAGCCACAGTCCCAACACCCCTTAAACTTCAACCTACCCCTTAATACCTTCCAAAGGTCTCTTCCGAATCATGTACTGAATAACCCAGGGCCCTCTAGACAACAATCTCTCCACATGCTTCCACACATGCGTCAGCCGCTCATGCAGCCACATCCTTCACAAGGCTGGAAGCCTAACATACACCCACAACAGTTCCGTGGACCCACACGGACACAACAGATGTTCCGTACTCCGCCTCCTAACTACAACCCCCAGAGTAACGTTTTCAGATTACCCCATAGGCCCCAACAGCAACAAAGCTTCAATTTCAACACCCCACGCCCTATGACCGGTGTGAGTCATTTCGTGTCCAAACCTCTGCCACCTTCTGGTCATGATTGGCGTAAATTCGGCAATCCGAGCCCAAGTAACTACTTTAAATCTCGGGAGGTAAACCTTAACGAAGTTGATTACGACTATAACAACTGTTATGACTATGACTACAATGACTATTACCAGGATTACTATAACTACGAACAGTACCCGAACTATGAATACGACTTTTATTCATACGATTATGGGGGTATGTCGTAGGTGCTTTGGATTGGATCACTTAGTACAGTTCGTTTTATTTATTTCACAATCCATGATACACAATACAAGTTGAATATACATATATCTAACTCTTAGGAATTGCGTCTCACATTTTTATTATCTGACATTTTATCTCTTGACATTTTCTTACCATAAATATTATCTAGTCCTATTAAATTATTTTAGTGAGCAGTGCGTGTCACTGTCAGGTGGTAGGAAACTCTGTATGATTTATATTTTTTATCTCACACACCACATTACTCCCTTCCAGAGACCGTGCCTACGGGCGAAAATAATCTGGGAATCTTATTGTACGTCCAGATTTTGTTTTTCTTTGTACGTTCTCAGGTGGTGGAGGTGTGTCGTCAGGCGATCCGCTCGGAGCTTTGCTGCCGCTGTCATCTAATATGTTATAAAAAATATAACACACGACAACACTCTCCGTCGTTTGCTCACCTGCACACTCGTCGACTGCGATTTCTTCGATTAAGATACCAATCGGCGAGTCTCGTTACGACCAAATCCTGAAAGAATTTCCTGAAATCACAAACCCATCCGGAAGGCAAGCTGAAGTAAAGCACCGTACCGTTCACTTCATCAGGACCTCACCAGGACCACCAATATCCTGCAATCCACACCGCTTAGCGCCAGACAAACTTAAAATAGCGAAAGCTGAAATTGAGTCTATGCTGAAATCAGGTATCGCACGACCATCGGAGAGCCCCTGGGCATCACCTTTACATCTCGCACCGAAGAAAGACAACGGATGGCGGCCTTGTGGAGATTACCGAAGGCTAAATGCTCGCACCATACCTGATAGATATCCAATTAGATATGTGCATGACTTCACACAGCATATCAGGCTGTAAAATATTTTCAACAATTGACCTCGTAAAAGCTTTCCATCAGATTCCTGTAAATCCTGAAGACATCCACAAGACCGCCATCACAACACCATTTGGATTATACGAATTTCCATTCATGACATTCGGATTGCGAAATGCTGGGCAGACATTCCAGCGTTTTGTCGACGAGATGACCCGCGGACTGGATTTTGTCTATCCCTACATCGACGATTTCTTGGTCTTCTCGAAAAATGAGGATCTCCACGAAGAACACCTTCGTATACTCTTAAATAAACTGAAGGAACATGGTATCGTCATCAACACTTCAAAGTGCAGCTTTGGCCGGTCTGAAGTCAAATTCCTGGGCTACCATATATCAGCCAACGGAATAAAGCCTCTGGTTGAGAAAGTGGAAGCTATTAAGTCGTTCCCTCCCCCCAAAACAGTTCGAGAGCTACGCAGATTTTTGGGGATGCTGAATTTCTACAGACGATTCATTCCCAACGCTGCTGAAGTCCAGGCACCACTACACGCTCTCATGACTGGCTCTGTAAAAGGTTCCCACCCTATCAACATGTGTGATCATACCCTGAAAGCTTTCGAGGATTGCAAGGAAAGCCTCTGCCGTGCAGCACTTCTTGCGCATCCGGAGTGCCAATGCAAGCTAGGCCTCATCACAGATACATCAGATACTGCAATTGGCGCTGCCTTACAGCAATACAAAGATGGTGACTGGCAACCGCTTGCCTTCTTCTCGCGAAAGTTGAGTACAGCACAGAGAAAATACTCTCCTTACGATAGAGAGCTCCTCGCGATTTACAAAGCACTGAAATACTTCAGATACATGGTCGAAGCCAGAGAATTCACAATCTACACCGACCATAATCCATTGTGTTTCGCCTTTCACCAGCGCAAAGACAAGTGTTCGCCGAGACAGTTTCGTCATCTGGATTTCATATCCCAGTTTACAACTGACTTGAGGCACATCTCGGGGAAGGATAACCTGGTAGCGGACACACTGAGTAGAGTGGAAGAGCTGGAACTGTCGATCGATTTCTCACAGCTCGCCAAATCACAGGCATCCGATTCAGAGTTAAAAGAGATGCTGGTGCGTGGAACCTCATTACGACTAGAGAAGGTGAAGTTACCTGGAACACGTGCTGAATTATATTGCGATGTCAGCACACTTATTTCAAGACCTTACGTCACGAAGCCTATGCGCAAGCAAGTTTTCGATAGCTTGCACGCATTAAGCCATCTCGGTGCCAACGCAATAATCAAGTTAGTAGCAGAACGCTACGTATGGCCCGGTATAAAGAAAGACTGCAGAGAGTGGACACGTACAAGCTTGTCAACGTTCCAAGATAACTAGGCATGTATCCTCCCCGTTGGGCACCTACCAGCTGCCACGAGCACGATTTATTCACGTGCATATTGACCTCATCGGACCACTTCCAATATGTAATGGAAATCGCTATTGCCTCACCGCTATAGATCGTTTCACTCGATGGCCTGAGATGATACCAATACTCGATGCAACAGCTGAAACGGTAGCAAAAACCTTACTTAGTGGATGGATATCGAGGTTCGGATCCCCCGTGGACATAGTAACAGACCGCGGCAGACAGTTCGAATCTTCCTTATTTCAACATCTATCCAAAATATCAGGATTTCAACATAAAAAGACCACCGCATATCACCCTGCATGCAATGGAGTTATAGAGAGATTCCACAGACAACTAAAAACTGCTATTACCTGTCATGCAACTGAAAACTGGATGGAAGCCATACCTTTGGTGTTACTTGGCATCCGAAGCGCGTATAAGGAAGACATCCGAGCGAGCACTGCAGAACTTGTGTACGGAGAACCGCTACGCTTACCGGGAGAATTCTTCGACCCAAACACAGCTGGAACAACAGACGTCACAGACTACACTGCCCGATTACGCTCGTTCGTCAACAATTTAAAACCCACACCTGCTTCGAGACACACCAAGCCATCCATATTTATTTTCAAGGATTTATCGACTACCAGCCATGTTTTCTTGAGAGAAGACGCAATACGAGCTTCCTTGCAACCTGCATACTCGGGTCCACACGCTGTCCTGGAGAGATCTGAAAAAGTATACAAGTTGTTAATTAAAGGCAAACCTGTCACAGTGTCAGTAGACCGCTTGAAACCAGCCTACACGATAATGACTGTGCACGAGTGGCGGAGCTCACTACTCCACCAAGCGACACAGAGACTAGCGACCGTACTGACCGACCTTTAAATTTACAGGATTTTTCGACGCGCTCGAAGTCAGGAAAACCAAAATAGAGCTTAACATACAGACACAACGACAGCTACCGTACGTACAGATAGACAGACCGCCTTTGAAATTACTTATAGACACAGGAGCAAATCAATCTTTCCTCAGCGCCGAAGCAGTTGATAGATATTTTCCGAATTTTCCCCTTGACTATGAGCCTTTCGAAGTAACTAACGTACACGCGACGACTCGTAACGACTACTCTATAACCAGAGATGTAACTTATCTTAGATACAAGTATTTGAAATACAGATACAAGATACAAAATACGTATTTTCATCTTGTATCTGAAATACTTTGAATTAACCCTACTCGACTTCAGTAATGCTTTTAATACCGTTGATTTCGATATCATGTTAGGTATATTACGGTCCCTTAACATATCTCCATCGGCGATAGACTGGTTTCGTAGTTACTTGTGTGGGCGACGGCAACGTGTGCGCCTAGATGATACCATCTCTTCCTGGAGCACTACATCTGCCGGCGTACCCCAAGGTGGCGTTTTGTCCCCTCTCCTATTTGCAATTTTTACAAACTCTATTACCCATCAGCTTACTTCCTCCTACCATCTCTATGCAGACGACTTACAAATTTATACACAAGCCACGTTGGATAACCTCAACAATGCAGTAGACGTAATTAACACTGACTTGATTCACATCTTTGAATGGAGCAAATCACATGGATTGCGTGTCAATCCTGCAAAGAGTCAGGTAATTATTGTTGGTAGTTCTAAGTTCATTAGTAAAATTTATTGGCAACACCTCCCTGCCGTATATTTTGATGGTCTATGTATTCCGTATAGCGAAAAAGTAAAAAATCTGGGTATACTTATAGATCGAACCCTATCTTGGGGACCTCAAATCGATGCAGTGAGCAGGAGGGTGTTTGCTACGACATGCTCTTTGAAGCGTTTACGGGAATTCCTTCCGACAGACACTAAAATTGCGCTAGTTCAATCTCTACTTTTCCCTTTACTTGACTATGCTGATACCTGTTATCTCGACTTAACGGAAGACCAACTCAACAAACTTGAGCGCCTCCAAAATCTTTGCATCCGGTTCATATTTGGACTGCGTAAATATGACCATGTTTCCGAGTTTCGTAATAAGCTCAAGTGGCTTCCAATCCGACTTCGCAGAAATACGCATATACTTTCACTTCTCTACTCTGTACTTTTTAATCCCTTGACCCCTCAATATTTGAAGGACCATTTTGAATTCTTTGCTTCACAATCCACGTACTTACGTTCTTCTGAAAATTTACTTCTTAAATTTCCTACCCATTCTTCAAATTTCTTTACCAACTCTTTCACAGTGCAGGCTGCTAGGCTTTGGAACTCCTTACCAGTTGACATTAGACGTGCTCAGTCGCTGCCTAGTTTTAAAAGGCAAATTAGAAATCATTATTCCATTAGTTAGTTCCTTTGGATTTCTACTTTCTTTCTTTACCTAATGATTTCCTCTCGCTACGTTTTTGTTTCTAACCTGGTTCTATTTCGTCCCTTGGAGACTTTCAATTCCCTCCTATTTTTCTTTAATCTTATTTACGAACTGATATTGTGTGCAGTGTCCATGTAGATATGTATGTATGTATTTATATATTATTAAGTTATTTATTATTATATGTATTTATTATACTATATATATTGTCGATGAGTATATATTCAACATGATCCATCTCTGGATTTCGGTTCTTTTGCACTACCTATATCCCTTTTATTTTTCACTATCCTAAGGTTGCCTGGAAGAGATCGCCTTAGCGATAAGGTCGCCTATTGTATTCTGTCATTTATTATTGTATTTGTGCACATGTAATAACTATTGTATGCAATAAAGAGTATTTATTATTATTATTACTTTTTTAAATATTCATTTTGTATCCTGTATTTAGATACATTCTTTTGGTATCTTAGTATTTTGTAAATACTAAGTTTGCTAAAATACTTTTATTAGTTACCTAAGCATTTTTTACGGCATCATAAAGACAGAACTGAACGCATCCTTAAAAATTTAATTTATCAACCTATCAATCAAAAGACTGTATGGTCTATAAGTAGAAGTACCTACCTACTATAAGTACTTGTAGTTACTTTTGCCTGCCGCCACGCCATCGCCGCGCCATATTTTATTGTGTTGTCACTGTCAAAGTTATTTATTGGATCATAATTGACAATTGAGGACGACAACATGGAAATGTCAGTAATTTTTAATAATTTTTAATAAATTTAATATTTTTAATAAATACTAATGAGAATACAATATATCATTAAATGTCTTAAAATGGAAAACCCAAAATATTGCGGCACTTTGCTAGATGTCATCGAAGAAAATCTAAATAGACGTTTTAAAAAGTTTTTGCAGTTAGAGCAGTTAGCAAATGATGCAATATTAGCCTCAGTGTCACATCCGTTCTTTAAAATGAAATGGGTACCAAAAGCACTTAAAGAACATGTAAAAGAACTTATCCTGTCTGAAACACGTAAAATTAATCGATCTGAAAAACAAAAATCGGAGGCTTTAAACAGCAATGGAGAGGACATAAAAAAAAAGACAAAAGACGAATCTTATTACATGTTTTTAGAGGACTCTGATTCCTCTATTGCAAGTGGCGACAACACAGGATCTACTGGCAGCACCGCTGACTTAGAAACACTTCAATACCTAAATAATAAAGACATCAGCCTAAAGAGTTTAAATGTTTATATCCTACAATAAAAAAAATATTTTTAAAATATAACACCTGTTTGCCAAGTTCCGCCCCTGTGGAGCGATTCTTCTCTTTTGGGGGGATGATAATGAGACCTCATCGAAGAAAGATGAGTGATAAAATGTTTGAGGAACTGGTTTTACTTAAGTCTCAATTGAAACCTTAAAAGTATAATATTTTCTCACATTTACGCGTTCACTGTTCATAATACAATGGCTTATGTTTAATTTATCACCAGATATAATAAAATATAACATAGAAAAAAACACTGTTTATTCCCAAAAATAGTAAATGATCAAAATTATAACCCTATTTTGATTTAATTAATTTGAAATGATAACCAAAAATTTAACGTTTCGCTACCCTACAAGAGCAAATGGCTCCAAACTAATCATTGTTAACCCAAAAATAGTAAAAAACCACCAAAATTTATACTACATTTTAATTTAAAATGTTAACCAAATCCAAATATATAACATCTAGTTATCCTATAAAAGTAAATTAGATAAATCATTGTTTACCCAAACATAATAAATTAACTTCAAAAGGTTGATAATATTATATTATATTGCAAAACGTTTACCAAATTTTGAGCTTTTGTGACTAAATTTATTAACCACTAAGATTTGGTGATCATTTACTACATTTCACATTTGGTGTTTGAATACAATTTCAAGTGCAGTCGTCACTAAAATAGCTAAGACTGTTGTAAAATTAGACTTTTTCTTTGTTTGGTACATGTTTAATTTTTTTTAGTGCTTAGTACAATTATATTTTTGTTTAAGAGAGCTTAAGATCTCGAAGTGTTTTTGATGTTCATTACATTTAATCCCAAAATTACTTTTACGGCTATTTGTCGCGGTTTATTTAAAAAATTTCATTCTTGAAAACGGTCGCCGAAATGAGGCCGAAACGTTGAATTAAAAATGTATGTAATTAGCTAAATAAACCTTAAGTTTTACCTAAGAATAATAAAAATATGTTTTCAAAAAGTATTTTATTTGAAAAAAGCATTTAGAAAATACGTATTTTGTATCTAGTATTTCAAATACCATTTCCAAAAGTATCTTCTATATGATATCTCAAATACTTTACTTTAAAGTATCTTGTAACTTGTATTCAGATACTTTTTATGAGGTATCTTTTACATCTCTGTCTATAACTATCCTGTGCTTCCCAGAATTTGAAGACGGTGAACCTATAAAATTTTTCATTTACAAATTCCACAATTACTTTAACGGTTTAATTGGCTCTGATTTATTAGAGAAATGGGGATGTAGCATTGACTTTAAAAACAAAATACCCGTTACCCGAACCACTAGTAATCCAATTATTATGTACGATTCACGAAACGTTAACTTATATGAGGAAATTCTTCCCGCGCATTCATCAAAATTAGTACGGTTACCTATTAACGTGATAGACGGAGATGCGTTAGTTGCGAGCCAAACCATATGTTATTGCCATATTTCAGATTGCTTAACCAAAGTGGAGAATAACCGCGGATGGGTAGAAATTACTAACACCTCACCTTACGACATCATATTCTCTATGGATCGTGCAGTAACAGCCGAAGTGATCAATGTCGAGTGCGAGCGTACCGAATATCTATCAGACCGTGCTAAAGAAGTTTTATCGCGACTCCGCCCTGAACATTTAAATCCAGAAGAGCTTGCTAATTTGGAGTCTTTGTGTGCACGATATGCAGATGTGTTCTTTTTACAGTATCCTGATTTTTCAAAAGAATTCTTGTTAACGACTGATGCATCTAATGTTGCCGTAGGCGCCGTGTTATCTCAAGGCCTAGTTGCTTCAGATAAGCCTATTGCATATGCCTCTAGGACTCTGAATTCTAGTGAATTAAATTACAGCACGACAGACAAAGAACTCTTAGCCATCGTTTGGGCAACTCAGTATTTCAGATCGTATCTATTTGGCCGTAAAGGACAATGCCAGAATTTCATAGACCAATGCCCTGACGAGTGCATAGATAAGTTATATGTCAAATTAAACGTCGTATTTAATACAGTATAATAGTACATATTTTATTACATAGGAAGCTGGGGTTTTCTTTTTATTACTGAAAAGAAGAAAATATGCGCCTGATACATTTATATAGCAATAAGACTATCGTAATAATCGAAATGTTTATTTTAAGTACTAATATTGAAATATTGACTTTAAGATTGTTATTTACTTAAATGTCTACGTAGGTTGGTAGAGTTCAGACTCGTTCTTACGTTTTCAAACCATACTTATTCGCCGAATCGCAGCTTGCCTGTACTGAAAGCGTGTTTGAAATAGGATATCAATCCCATGGCGGATGCGGCTGTGTGAATGCCATTGGACACCATCAATATCAATTTCTGTACTGATTTATTCATCATACATTATTATATTTATTAGGAGTGTCAAGGACTTAAAAACCATGACCATGTAATAAGATGTAGGGGTGAAATAATAAAAAATCGTAGGGGTACTTAATAGTTTATTTAGTTTAGATTTTTTTTTACAATACAACTGTGTTAATAAAACGCAGTATTTTAGTAAAACTTTTTTATTAAGTAGGGACGCTGATGGCCTTGTGACCTCTCCAGCTACACCGGGTGGAGGGGAGGACGTTGTAGGTAATCGGCTTCGGCTTAGATTGGAAGATTTAATAAAATGTGTACAACATCTCGAACAAGTAATATGATATTAGTTTCCAATAACAAAAACAACAATACATCACAACAACAAATACAAAATATACCTCGTTTGCCATCACCCATCGAGTCAAAATATTATTTATTATTGGCTGCAGTAGAAGTACACGATGTCTTTGTAAGCGATCAACGCACAAATGACAATTTAAGCATCTCAACATTTTGTATAAAAAAACTATCACTTAAAGTCCATTATCAAGCCGAGGGTCGTTATTACTTATTTGTCGTTATTTGTTTTTAGAAAAATTATAAAAGTGAATACATTTATAATTTTTCTGTAGAATCTGTGAACAGAAAAAACGACACATGAATTTTGACAATTATTCAATTCGCGTGTTGTGAACGATATTTGTTTCGAGTCTGAAATCGATCAATGGATCCTACGATAACAATTATTTCGAATCGATTATTTTTGTGAAGCCGATTTCGTTACACTTATTGCAGCACGTTTATTAACCAACTCCATAAATGTCGCTAAGTATCAATCGGCCGATAACGCCACGCACTATCTTCCTTTTTTATATAATCTAAGATTCATGCAGTTTTTATGAATCGATTATTTTCAATTCGAAATCGAATGGTTGAAATCTATTTTCATAGAGATGCGTCCCTAGTTGTCAACTGATATATAACTGCGCAGTATATTTTAGGGGAAATCGTTCAACTTTTTATTTCTTTTGGGTTCTGAATCGTCACCTTCTTTCAATAATTATTATATGCCACATTTCCTCTTAAATTAAGATATAATTTTCTATATATATCTTTTTTTCGCAGTCCCCAGGGCAAATTTGGGCGTGAGTTTAGTACAGGGGGGGCAAATAGGTAAGTATATATTCTGACTATACACGACCTGGGGAACACGAATATGAAGTCAAAAATATTAAATTCAATGCGCTTCTCATAGTAAAAAAATATTTTATTTAAATTTTATTTTTGACCGATAGGTGGCGCGCGTTCACTCAAATGCGCATGCGCTCGCTCATGCGCAGTGATTCTCAGACAGAAGTCAAACTCTTTCCGTTTCCTCTGTCAGAGGCCTTGAGTGGCTGGTCAGAGACGGTCGTATGCCTTACTTTTGTGAGGTGACCGTACTACAACACAAACAACACACGCACTCACACTCCACACTCTTATAAATATCATTGATATTCATATAGAGGGGAGGTGCTGTCAAAATTTTAATTTTGACATATTTAGATTGAATCTACAATGGAGCTAGATCTGCCTGATAATCTCAATAGCCCGGCTATGAGATGGCACCTTGAGCGGCTTTATAATAAAGCCAAGAGTCGTGGTACTGAAGCTGAAGATAAGTTTAGACGAGCTCTTTCACTATTCGAAGATATAGATAAAGTTTATCAAGATTTGAATTTAAGCTCTTTTGGTTATTATTTCCCAACTTCTGCAGTCGATCCAGAAGAAATTCATGCCAAAGTGTTCTGCATTGTCAGTAAATTGGTTTACTTTGATGACAACGATCCTGAAAATTATACAGCACCTGGATGTCCTTTATTCAGTGATAAAATAGCCATGAAACAAGAATCTGACGTGACTCTCCAATTTGGATGGAGATGGCGATGCAGCGACCGCAAGAAATTATCTGCTCGTGAACAGCAGAAAAAAGGAAAAGCTCATTCTTGCAACGGATCACCCCGACCAAGCGTTGGAACTTGGTTTGACGACGCCAAAATAATTCGTGATGTTTTGTTTCTGACATTTGCTTGGGTTGCTAAACTCAAAGTGACAATAAGCCGACAAAATTGCTCATTCTCACAGCCGACCGCTGTAAATTATTTTTATGCATGCAGAGATGTCGCCGAAACAATTGTTTCAAATTCCTTAGAACATGAAAGATTTGGTGGTCCAAACTCAGTCGTGGAAGTAGATGAAACTTATATCACTCGTCGCAAAGGTGGAATAGGAAAAATAATGGAATCTCAAAGTCTCTGTCTCTTGGGCATGATTGATAGGCAAACAGAGCGCGGAGTATATTTTCAAGTAAGATAAGTCTCGCATGATTCTATTAGAAGAGATGAGTAGATACATTGCTGAAGGTACAACAATTGTTACTGATGCTATGGCTTCCTATAAAACATTATCAAAAACATATAATTATAAGCATTTCTATGTCATTCATAAAAAAGAGTTTGTTAATCAGGAAAAGTCATTGAAAGCTGGATTGCCTGTGCACATGCAGACAATTGAAGCAAGCAATAGATGGGTTAATTGCAAGCAATAAAAGCAAAGCATTTCTAAGCTCATACTTAGCTACATATTGGTATCGGAAAAGATATTTTAGAGCACCGAATAAACGCTGGATGAAATCAGGGCAATGCTTCAAAATATTCATAAACCATATTCTACTAGTATGGCCAGGAGGATACCGAAACAGACTTGAGCTTATTCAAATTGGTGTAACAGGCGTACCTGACAAGTCAACACCTGTAATTATTGATTTGCCATGCGAGATAGAAGAGAGAGATTCTGATGATGAAGACTTTAATTATGAAGAATTTGAAGACTCTGTGGATATTTATGATAAATCAGCGAACAGTGAAAATTCTAAAGAAAAAGAGCTTATGCAACTTATGCAGTGCTTGAACTACGTAATGAATTTACAGTTGATATCACAAAAGATACAGCTTATTCAAAAGTGATACAAATTTGGCTCAAATGGCAGGAATCAAACGAAAATGATTCTACTGCTCAGATAATCAGAAGTGCTAATCTTAATGAGTCATATAACTCTATTATTACTGATCGCACCATAGCAATGTTCACGATATTGAATGTGTCATATCATGATAAATATTTAAATGAAACTGCAATTGACGGATGGCTCAAGCTTATTGAGGCTAAAGGCAAGCAGCAACGAAGTCCGCTTCGAGTCTTCTCATTTGACTGCTGTTATGAAATTCTTAAACTTTACACAACCAGAGGAACAGTCGAACAATACAGTAAAGAAAGCTTCAAAAACTTTTGCAAAGAAATAACACGCAATGAACCTAACCTTAAAGATTACAAATTACTGTTCTTCCCAATTATTACTGGCGATCATATTTCTTTAATAACCTTAGACACTAAAACCATGATTGTGAAACATTATGATTCAATGCATCTATACAAACCTATGGAAAAGAAAAAACTACTCAACTATGCAATTAATGAAAGTGAGGGTCGCTTCCGTGGGTGCCTCAAACAGTTCAAATTGTTTTTGGATTTTCTCCATCGGGATGTGTGGCAAGTGGAAATTCCTAGAATTTATTATGATAATCCTCCATTGGATCTACCTCAGCAAAAAGATGGTTTCAATTGTGGAATATTCACTATGACTTTTGCAGAATTATTATCTCGTGGACGTCCTCCATATTTCGAAACCGATACTAAGGCTATGAATACTCTCAGGTTGGAATACGCTAAGCAATTGATGAACGGAAGATTGGATCGTAATTTCGATGATTAAAATCTATTTGACTTCCATTATTATTATTACTTTTTTCTTAATAAATATTTGGTATAAAAATAAGCATTTTTATTTCTAAAAGTTCCCTTATTTTTCAAATTTGTAGATTAAGAAATGGTCCCTCAACTAGTTGTTTACAACATGGCCACCACGATGGATGCGAAGAAAATTGAAGAGTTAATTACTTTACTTAAACAGTGCGGCGATTCACCTACTCCAAAAAAAAAATTCATAAATTCTACTTCAAGTTTAGTGCCTTAGCTAAAAGTAAATTTAAATACAATTGTTTCCCGAACCAAAACGCCTACAATTACAGGAACAAAAATGAAGATTTGAAAGCGCAAAAAATTTTTTGCACCATCTCTCTCGAAATACGCAAAATTGGATTTAACCACGAAGCGGACATTGGTGCAGAAAATAAAAAAGAATGCGAATTGATTTTCTATCAACAGGTCAAAGCTAAATTGGAAAGGAAAATAATTAAGAAGAAAGTTGGAAATTTAAATGAAGAAAATGCATTCTTTGCTAAATTGAAGAAAAGACTCGACGATTTGCCTAAAAATTAATTTTTGTATTTTTATTATAAAATTTTCAAAATAAATTTTTTTTAGCCGGAAGCGCATCGAATTAAATTTTTTTAATAACATATTCGTGTTGCCCAGGTCGAATATAGTCAGAATATATACTTACCTATTTGCCCCCCCTGTACTAAACTCATGCCCAAATTTGGGCATCGTCCTTTAAAATTATGACAGATCACAAGCCTTTGCAATGGTTAATGAACCTAAAAGAGCCCAGTGCGCGATTTACAAGATGGAAGTTAAAATTAAGCGAATACGACTTCACTGTAATTTGTAAAGAAGGCAAGTCCAACACGAACGCGGACGCATTATCGCGAATAGAAATTAACATCGATGAATTAAGTTCTATTGTGGTAAATCCTTCAGAAATGGCACCATCTCTAGATGATTCTAGAAACATAACAGCTTCATAATTCTTAATTCATAATTCCGATAATTCTAGAATTACAATCCATACATATGCCGAAAAGCCCATCTTGGAAGTCCCGATTACTTACGAACCCTTAAACAAATTCACTAAGCAAATAATTTTAACCGTAGTTGGCGATATCAAAAGAAAACCAGTAGTAACAAAACCTTTTGATACTCATACAAGAACGGTTATTCAGTTGTCCGAATCCAACCTCGAAGATGTCATTAACGCGATCAGAGAATATGTCCATCCCAAAATTAAATCAGGCTTACTTATCAATCCACCTTTAGCAATGTATTCCATTGTTCCTATCATACAAAGTACATTTAAAAATTCATCCATGAATCTTATGCTATCTAAAGTAGAACTAGAAAATGTTAGAGAATATCTGCGTCAGCAAGATATCATAAAGAAATACCACGATGGTAAAACTAACCATCGCGGAATTAACGAATGCTACCTAGCTTTGTCTCACAAATATTACTGGCCTAAAATGAGGGAGCATATTACTAAATTTATAAATGAGTGCACAATTTGTGGTCAAGTGAAGTTTGATCGCAGACCTGTAAAGCAACAGTTTCGTATAGTTCCACCAGCCAGCAAACCCTTCGAGTTAGTTCACTTAGATTTACTCACAGTTCAAAGCGAAAAGTTTTTAACCTTAGTCGATGCTTTTTCTAAATACGCACAGGCGTATTATCTAAGGGACGGAACTGAAGTTAGTGTGGTTCAAGCTTTGCTCAAGTTTTGTACTCATTATGGTATACCTATCACTATACTCGTAGTCACTGATAACGGCCCTGAATTCACTAATCAACTTTTGGCGGAATTTGTGAGATTGCATAAGATTCAGCACCATAGAGTCGCACCCCACACTCCTAATGAGAACGGAATCGTCGAAAGGTTTCACTCAACTATATTAGAACATCTACGCAATTTAAAGCTTGATCAGAAAAACGAATCAGTTATAAACTTAATGCCTTATGCCCTTCTGGCCTATAACACAGGGCTGCATTTGAAAAAAAAAAATCTGTTCCTGGGGTTTTCTTAAGTGATTCCTAACGAAATTGTCCTCCTAAATTGAAATATGACATTCATTTTGCTCAATCAGGTCTGGTTTTTGAGATACAGCGCACTACTTCTTTTAGAAATGGGTAATTTTAAAAAAGAATCCGTGATTTATATCAAAGTTATTTAATAAATTACAATTACTTGTAAACTAGGAAAAAAATAAATACCGACTCAATTCGACTTTCCTTTAATTAAATTTAAACTTACACACTACTTATGAGCCTACCCAAGACTGCAAAGAAACTATTTTCCAAGAAACGAAGTCCTTGAGGATTTCCGTTTGTGAACCGATTTTGGTTCGTCGCGTTTAAGACACCAGCAATAGTCAGCTAACATGTTGATGTCCCAGCGTCCTTGATATCTTGTTTCCATTGTCTTTATGTCTTGGTGAAATCTTTCACCTTATTCCTCGCTATAATCTCCACAGTTTGCCGGAAAATGGTCAAAATGTGAATGGAGAAAATGCATTTTTATCGACATGCGAGCTCCCATTTTCTCGAAGCTTTTCATAAGCTCATTTACATGTGAGATATATTCTGAGCTTCT
Organism: Sesia apiformis; assembly: GCA_914767545.1. Classification (NCBI taxonomy): domain Eukaryota; kingdom Metazoa; phylum Arthropoda; class Insecta; order Lepidoptera; family Sesiidae; genus Sesia; species Sesia apiformis. The sequence continues at coordinate 14,008,697 of OU611965.1, read as the reverse complement.
TTTATTTCCCAGAAAACCATCGATAACTTTACTAAACGATCGCCATGCATCTTGTTCACTGGCTTCCATATTGGTGTAAAAATGCTTGTCCTTTAACAGAGTTCTAATTTGGGGACCGTCAAATATGCCTGCATGGAGCTTTGCATCACTGATCTGTGGGAATTTTTGCAGTAGATACTTAAAAGCTTGGCCTTCTTTATTGAGTGCTTTGACAAAGTTCTTCATCAGGCCAAGCTTTATATGAAGAGGAGGCAGTAAAACATTTTTGGGTGGGACTAGAGGTGGAGCTACCACGTTGTGGCAGCCTATTTGGAATGTCTCTCGAGCTGGCCAGTTTTTTTGCTTATACTGAAGACTATCAGCCCGGCTATCCCATAGGCACATGAAGCAAGGATATTTTGTGTAGCTTCCTTGCATCCCAAGATCTTGCATCCCATCTTGATCTTGCATCCTTGCATGCAGCGCCTTAAGGCTATGACACAGGCTTTGCAGCACATATGTGGAGCAAAGCCTTTGTCTTGATCACCTAGCTTTATTCCAAAATATGCATTGTAAAGGAACTTTACTAACGGCGTTATAGTGCATTGCTGGTCACTAAAAGTTACTTTGCCACACACATAACAAAATCTATCAGGACTGTTTTTACACTTTCTATTCATTTTTATGAAATATAAGGAGTTTTGCTAATGTATTTGCCTGCAAAATAATAAATAGAGCCTTAGAAATACACTTTAAACACTGTTCATATGAGAAAAGTCATGGATTAAAGTAAGAACACTTAGTTGGAGAGTGAGCAAGCAACACACAACCACTCGCGCTCGCGGTCAGCTGGAGACTGAGCTCTCTAACGCCATCCAGGGAGCTCGGTCTGTATCTTAAAAACTAGACCTGATTGAGCAATATGAATGCCTGATTTGGATTTAGGAGACAAATTTCATTAACAACCACATATAAAACCCCCAGGAACATTTTTGACGCAGACCAGTGTAATAGTTCTATACATAGTTTTACAAGATGCAAACCGATAGAATTAATAACGGGCCATTTCGACCCACGCGACCCCTTTGACGTAGACCTATCCGTCCATTTATTACAGCAGTACATAACAGATCATAAAAATAGAATGAGTAGAGCTTATCACCTAGTCCACGAGACGTCCACTGATCACCGTAAACACTTAACCGAGACCCGAAACAAAACCCGAGAACCCGAGGTTGAATATTCTCCTGAGCAACAAGTATTTGTAAGGAATCCGATCGCCTCTCGACAAAAGTTAGCCCCTCGTTACACTTATGATACCGTAATGGCAGACCTCCCTATCCACATTTACACCAAGAAAAAGCACGGACCCATCGCAAAGTCTCGTTTAAAACGAATCCCTAAAAGCGCCCAATTGTTGCAGGACATTGCTGGTACTTCATCTCCTCCTGCAACCTGTTCTAATGCAGGAGATAAAACTTGAAAGTCTCGACGATGGACCCGGTATATTACCATTCAAGCTGGGCCCTACGAGAATCATTTCTCATTATCACTCCTTCCTACAATATATAAATCTTCAGGACCTACAAAATAAAATAAACTCAGTTAAAGATTAATTAAATAACATCAGTCCCGAACTGTAAACTAAAACTTCATCTTTATATGAGCCTCATATCGAATATTTGAGAAATAAACTTAGTAGCGTATCCGAGCAATTGCAAACTTTCAAGGTAAATCGTATAAAGAGAAGTCTCGTAGATGGTCTTGGTTCCATAGTAAAAAGCGTAACCGGTAACTTCGATTATACCGATGCACTACGTTATAACTATGCCATAAAGATTATTCAGGAAAATGAAAATAAAGTAGCATCAGAAATAAACAATCAAATCAGTCTAACTAAGGAATGGTCTACACGCTATACTAAAATTATAGATAGCATTGTAGATAATCAGAATAAGATGGAAGTCTTATTAAATAAAATACGAGAAAGTGAAGCCATTAGAGACTATTATTTAGTTACGTATGCCCATTTGGCACAGGTTTTTCTTGTTTTAGGTGATAATGTAGATTGCATATCGCAAGAACTAGTTAAGTTACAAAATGTGTTGGCATTTATTCGAGCCTCTAGCACTCACCATTCTGTTCTAAGCCTAAATTCACTTCATAATATAGTTAACAAAGTATATGAATTGTATGGTAAGAATAGTGTTGTTGACTTAGAATTAGAGAATATTACGATATAATAAAGTTAGGTTTTTATTATGTAGGAAACGAGATAGTTATGGTATATAAGTTCCCCATGACATTGCCCCAAGAATATGATATGTACAAACTATCTATCATACCCAATAAAAACCACGAAATCCTCATACCTCCATCCCCATTCCTGGCCATTCACGAGAGAGAGTTCAAGTACATAGCGGCTGAATGCCCGAAGACGAGCAAGTGGTATCTATGCGAGGAGAAGCGAAATTTACAAAGTCGAACGCCGCGAGATTGCATCCAGCAGCTCATCACGCAACAAAGAACCACCATATGCGATCCCGTCACAATCTCACTGGAAAAGTCAGCCCTTGAGGAACTCGACGACAAACATTACACCATCAACTTCCCGACCCCCACGAAAATACATCTATCCTGTGGACAAGATCTACACCGCGAACTTCAAGGCAGCTATCTCGCCATCGTCCCCCCACAAATGCTACATAGATATGCCGGACTTCACAATTGCGAACACTAACGATCGTCTGAAGGGTCAAGCGCTGAAAATAATGGACTTACCCAAGGAAATCCTCGCCAACGCGTCTTCAGTCCCAATCTTCAAACTGAACTCCATCAATTTGGACCACCTACACGCAACTAATGCCAAGATATCTCTACAATCTCCCGCACAGCTCAAGACGAACGTAGATTACACCATCTATCATACTACAATCCCGATGTATGTCGTGATATGCAGTACATGTGCACTCGTCATGACACTTGTATACCGCAAACATCGCTCAAGTCAAGCGAAGAAAAAGATAGAGAACGCAAACGAAGGCCAACATGAACCCCGAGTTGTCTATGCGGTCCCACACAGAGGAAGGGTTGATCCCAACCAACCCCCAGCGCAATTTACGACCAAGGTCTCCAATAGTCGCTGTTCTACGGGGGGAGGTGTTACGCATGCCTAACATAGGAAGATCGCTGCGTATGCACCGACCTCATTTGGTCACACAATTGTAACACATCCTACGTTGTGACCACGCTTAACTGGTGAATAAATGTTGTATCCCGAATTGTAAAACGAATTATTTAAGTGGTAAAAGGGGAGTAGTATTTTCTTTTCCGCGAGATGAAGATCTCAAGAAGAAATGGACGCGTGCTGTTAGACGAATTTTCAACCAAGCAACTTTCAACCAAGCAAACACTCAAGAGTGTTGGCAACACAACATTAAATTTGTATGTTGGTAACATGTAATAAACTCTCTTCTGGCATGGCCGCCATACAGTACGTACTAGCTCTGTCTTTTATTTATTCTTCCAGCGCCTAACCTACAGTTTTGCTATCCATTTACAAACCTTTTCATGGTCCTTCGACCTCCACTATCCATATATATATATTTTTCCAATACAGAGCTCGTACATTTTTGCAACGGCCCATTTTATTTTTCTACACTACAAGTTTCACGAGTCCACAAGCAGGACTTCATTTTTGCTTCGAGCTTCACATCCTGTTCTTAGCGCCGTGTGGCAAGCTCCGATTGGCTACTGCATCGAGCTACGGTGTGCAGCGCTTGTGATTGGCCGATTGACGGTCACTTGCGAACCCCGTGGCCGTGCAAAGGAAGCACGCGCATCCCTTCACATCACAAACCCAAGAAAAACTTCGTTCGTCGTACGCTTCGTCACCATATTGCGTCTGTTAGTTAGTGCAAGTGCGGTGTTTTTTAAGTGCATAGTATTAATTAGCGTAAAGATTTGGTTTTCGTGATACATTTTATCCGTAAAGCAGCATGATGGACACTGAGCAGATGATGCGGAAAAGAGCCGCGCTTAAAGCATCTATAACAAAGATGGCCAACGCCCTATCTGGTGGTAATGAAAGTTATACCAAAGCCATGCTTTTAATAAAAGAAGAACGACTTCGGGAAGTATTTAGCAAATATGAAGAGATTGCATTGCAGCTTGTAGCAATGAATATTGACGACGATGATCTTACAAATACTGAAGAGAAATATTTGACCACGCTATCGATCATTAAAGACTTAAGCTTAGATTATAAGAATAATTGTACTTACGAAAAAACATACCCAACTAAATTACCACAGATAAGTGTTCCGACTTTTACAGGTAAATATTCCGAATTCATATCTTTTATCAATTTGTTTGATTCACTAATTCACAATAATAACAATCTCGAGGAGGTACAAAAGCTATTCTATTTACAAAGCTTTTTACAAGGTGAACCCCTAGACTTAATTAAAAATTTAAGTATGTGCTCTGCTAGTTACCTAGAAGCTAGAAATATTTTAATCTCTAGGTATAGCAATAAATATAAAATTACTAACGAGCATATTTGTACATTATTAGACTTAGTACCCATGACTCGACCCACCGCTGGTAATATTCGCAACTTCGTGTCAGTTGTAAAGCAACAATTAGCTGCATTAAGGAATTTAGATCATTCGGTTGACCAATGGGACACACTTATTCTTTGCATTCTAACTAGAAAGCTCGACATACTGTGCAGTAGGGAATTTCAACTGTCTAGACATAAGGAACGTACTGTTACACATCTAATTGATTTTTTAGAAAACCGAGCCCTTGCGCTTGAAAATGCTGAGCGTCATACAGAAAAGTCGCCGTTACATAATATGCCTAAGTGCACACATGTTGCTACAGTCAAGACGGTCAGCAGTCCAGTGAACCCGCAAAAGATACCGAAGACCTGTGAGCTGTGTAAGTCTATTCATAAACTTTTCTCATGTTCACAATTTAAGTTAATGCCTGTGGTGGATAGAATTAAATTTGTTAAAGACCACAATCTATGCAAAATTTGCCTTAACAACCACAATCAAAAATGCAGGTATTCTTTCAAGTGTCAGGTTTGCAAACAAAATCATAACACTCTGCTCCATGAAGATAAACTCACATCACCAGTAACCTTAATATCACAGGCTGCTGAACAACAAATCCTTTTACCAACAGTACAAATTAAGTTAATATCAAGTAATGGCACTATATACCATGTCAAGGCTCTACTTGATACTGGCTCACAAGCTTCCTTTGTGACCAAGGAACTGGCTGATTTATTAAACTTGCAAGTACAAAATGCTGACATGCCTGTCTCTGGTATAGGTAATAGTTATAGTCAGTTAAAGGAAAAGGTTGATTTACAGTTACACTCCCTTACTCAAACTTATTCTGTGGCTGTTACATGCTATATATTAAACAAAATTACATCAAAGCTTCCCCAGAAAAGATTTAATTTACAAAATTTAATTTTTCCCCCCAATGTTGAATTGGCCGACAACAGGTACAATGAACCTAGTACCATACATATACTTTTAGGTGCTGATGTTGTGTTTCAAGTGCTGCTACCAACCAAGCCGCTTGCTGTAGTGCAGTCCAGGGATGAACGAGATGGCTGTATGGGCAGCAGCGTTACAAGTCCAGCAGTGACACTACTTAATACAAAATTTGGTTATGTAGTTGCCGGCAACATCAACACACATAACACTAATCCACTTGTTACACTTTTTTGCAATACATGTGATTCAGATTTAAATCAAACATTAACACACTTTTGGAAGGCAGAAAGCATACCTGAAGCCTATCCAGAAGCACATTCAGAAAATGAATTGTGTGAAGAATTATTTCTGGATAATGTAAAAATTTACACCCACAACAAACAAATACAGGTAGCCTTGCCCACCAAGCTTCCATTAGAGTCAATTAATCAGAGTTTAGGCAATTCATTTGACTTAGCTTTAAAAAGATTTTATAATCTAGAGGCTAGATTTGCAAAGAACAATACATTACATATTCTTTACAAAGAATTTATTCACGAATATTTGAAACAAGGTCATGGCACAGTCATTGATATCAGTCAATACAATTTACAAACTGATCCAGTGTACTTTCTGCCACACCATCCAGTACTCAGATTAGACAAAAAGACAACTAAATGCCGGGTGGTATTTGATGGGTCAATGAAAACCAATACAAAAACTTCTTTAAATAATATACTTTACAATGGACCTGTAGTGCAAAATGATTTATTTGATGTTCTGTTACTATTCAGAGTAGATCAATACATCTTCATAACAGACATTAAAAATATGTTCCGCAATATATTAGTGCAGCCAGAGTACAGGGCCTTACAAAACATTCTTTGGCGTGATAACGCCAATGAAACTGTTAAATGCATTCAATTAAACACTGTTACATATGGGCTAAAATGCTCCTCTTATTTAGCTACAAGATGTTTAAAATTGTTAGCAGATCTATACAGAGATAAGTTTCCAATTGCAAGTTTTATAATTAATAATTGTACCTATGTTGATGATATTCTCTATTCTGATACATCTGCTGATAATTTAGTAGAAGCTAGCAAACAACTGAATAGTTTACTCAGTCTAGGTAGTTTTCAACTACACAAATGGGTATCAAATTCTACAGAGCTGTTAAAACTAATTCCACAAGAACAACAACACTTTGATGAGATTGATCTTGAGAAAAATAACTTATCTATGAAGACGTTAGGTGTAAACTTCAATACAGAATTAGATTCATTCATTATATCTAGCCCAAAAGCTGTTCTCACCATGCCTCAATCCAAGCGGGAAATACTAAGCTTTATCAGCAAATTTTATGACCCTTTAGGTTTTGCTGGTCCTATTGTGGTCAGTGCAAAGGTTATTATGCAAAAACTATGGCTTGCTAAATTACACTGGGATGCAACACCAGATAAAGACTTATTTTGCTTGTGGAATGAGTTTTATATTGGCTTGCTTGCGATGGAACCTATGTCTGTACCGAGATATCTGGCATTAAATAAGTTAAGTCTTACACAAATAATAGGATTTGCAGATGCATCAAGCACCACTGCTTATGGTTGTTGTATCTATCTAAGAACAGTTAATGCAAATGCTGAGATTAAAGTTGCTTTTCTTTGTTCTAAGTCTCGCATAAATCCAATTGCACAAAGCTTATCTGTTCCTAGACTTGAACTTAATGCTGCCTTGTTGCTTGCTAAACTTGCAAATAGAGTTCACAAAACACTTAGTGCTAAACAAAATATACACGATGTCATTCTTCATTCAGATTCACAAATTGTTCTTGCTTGGCTCAAAACTAATGTGAACACTCTTAAAGCATATGTTGCTAATCGTGTTAAGGTCATCACACAACTTACAAATACATATACCTGGTCATACGTCAACTCTACTCAGAACTCCCTTTTTAGGTATATCCTTTAAAGCGGTAAGTCGTGATGACTTCTCAACAGAGTATGAATATGAATAACGCGCCAATACCAACGAACTCAGCCGCAGTTCCTTCTCAGGAACGAAGAAAGCCAAATTTCAAACGGCCATTCAATAAGACGACAAGAACTATCCCACAACCACAAAAGAAATCTACTACCGAAACACCACTCTACTCAGAACCCTGCTGATTGTCTCAGCAGAGCTATGATGCCCCAGGAGTTAGCGGACTATCAACTGTGGTGGCATGGGCCACCATTTCTAAATTCTTGTGAGTATAAACCTAATTTAAAATTCACTCTTCCAGAAGGTATACCAGAGGTAAAAGATAGCTCAGCATGTTTAAACGCATTGGTTTGCACGGCAGTTGAGACACAAAACTTATGTCTTGACTTTCTTGAGAAGTTTTCCAATATTAACAAGATACTAAGAGTTTTAGCTTATGTATTACGCTTTTGTCAGAATGCAAGGAATAAGACTAATAAAAATAAGCTTGCCTATGTAACAAGTCATGAGCTTGACAATGCTATGTCATTAATTATAAGATATGAACAACATAAATATTTGTTAGAAGAAATTCATGTTTTAAAATGTGGTAAAACTGTATCTAAAGGTAATTTAAAGCCCTTATGCCCTTTCATTGATAAAGTTGGTTTGGTTCGTGTCGGTGGTCGTTTACAGAATGCTTCTATTCCATATTCACAAATGCACCCTGTCATCCTCCCACGAGAATCAAAAATAACTAATTTAATAATATTAAGTGAGCATCTGAAAAACTTCCATGCAGGACCCAAACTTGTTATGTCAACCATTAGACAAAGGTTCTGGATTGTTAATGCTTTAAGACAAATAAAAAAGGTATTGCATAAATGTACAGTTTGTTTTAAGTTAAAAGCTGTAGCATCAAAACAGCTGATGGGTTCTTTGCCACACAGTAGGGTAAATGCTTGTCGTCCTTTTCAGAAGGTTGGTTTGGACTATGCTGGCCCAATCCCACTTAAAGTTGCTCGTATTAGAAGGCCATTAGTTACAAAGGGATATATCTGTTTATTTGTATGTTTTGTAACAAAGGCTATACATTTAGAGTTAGCGTCTGATCTTAAAACAGAAACCTTTATTGCATGTTTAAATAGATTTATATCACGAAGAGGTTTGCCTTCAGATATTTATAGTGATAATGCGTCAACTTTTAAATGTGCTAGAAGTCAAATAGATGAAATATATAAACTACATAATTCAATTGCACATCAAAATCTGGTTTGTCAGTTTGCTTCTCATAAGAAAATTAATTTTCATTTTTTGCCATGTTATTCGCCTGACTTTGCTGGCTTAGCTGAAGCCGGAGTTAAAAGTGTAAAATATCACCTTAAAAGAGTACTGTTAAAATCAATTCTTACTTATGAGGAATTATGTACTGTTCTATGTCAAATAGAAGGTATCTTGAATAGTAGACCGCTTATGCCACAGACAGATGATATAAATGACTACTCTTGTATCACACCAGGTCATTTCTTAATAGGAACTGCTCTTAATACATATCCAGATTGTAATGTAAATATGACACACTATGGAAAATCTTTAATGACATGAAAGTAGCATTCCGGAAAATTTGGAGTAAACATTATTTAAGTTTATTGCAGTCAAGACCTAAATGGCAAGAGGCTCAACCAAATGTTAAAATAGGCTCACTAGTAATCCTGAAAGATGATAATTTGTCACCCTTGTATTGGCCTTTAGCTAGAATAACTAACATCTATCCTGGTAGAGATGGTAAGGTCCGTGTTGTTAAAGTTAAAACTGCAAATGGCCATACACATAGGAGAGCTGTAATGAAAATATGTGTATTACCATTGGAAGGTCACAATGATGCCTAATAGAAATTATATGTATAATAACTTGCTACAATTTACTTTTTTTGTTATTGTTCACTTGATTTATAAGATTGTCAGTTGTTTATATTTGTAATTACATGCTAAAGTTAGCAATTTTAGGTTTTGTTTGTTTGGTTTCAAGTGTTTGTTTATATAGATAATATTAACCGTTTTGAGTTGGTTCCAAGCTTGTATCCCGGATTATATGGGAAATTGATAAATAAAATTGTAGTAATTTAATTAATAAAAAATGTGTGTAATAAAAACCTTAGTTAAACTGTAGTCAGACTTATATATTGTATGTTTCTTGATTTAAGCTCTGTTGTACTTATAATAAGACTAAATTCAAATAATATTGTTGTGAAGGGGCCTTAATATTAAAGTTGTCTTCCCCGGCAATATGTTGGCAACACAACATTAAATTTGTATGTTGGTAACATGTAATAAACTCTCTTCTGGCATGGCCGCCATACAGTACGTACTAGCTCTGTAGTTTATTTATTCTTCCAGCGTCTAACCTACAGTTTTGCTATCCATTTACAAACCTTTTCAAAGAGTATGTTTTTATTTTATTTATAATATTGTCCATTTATCTTTATATCACACAACATCTAACTATTTTCGTACAGGTTGGTGAACTCCATTTCACAGAAAAGGACATTCGCCGTACTGCTGAGATGTATGACGAGAAATCTGGCAAGAAAATAATTGTTAACTTAGAAAAACCGCGTTTGTATCCTAGTGCAATACCGTCATTGTTCCATAATTGCCCCAGTTATTTAAGTGCTCCCAGACATTCAAGAGAAAGTGTGGAAGAAAAACGTTTACGCATTGAAAATAAACATTTAGAATCTGTTATTAGTGAAAGTATTCAGACGCAAAGTGAATATGAAAATAGATACATGTTCAGTGATTTTAGTGAATTTTTGATTTGTTTATCTAAATGTGAGGTAAGTGGAGAATGGATAATTGTTAAAAAAGACGATGTAGTTATATTTGTTGTCATTGCATTTTCAAGCACTCCTAAAATATCAGTGCCTGCAACTTTTGATCACAATTTAGAATTTAAATTGTTTAAGAATCACAATGAAGTAAAGAAGTTTGGTGGGGAAACTTATCCAAAAAAAATTAATAATATTAAAGATATATTTGCAATTTTATATGACTTTGAAAGCCATAGTGAAACTGCAATGTCGTTTGAAGATGTTTGTCAGAACGCTCTTAAAATGTTACAAAATTCAGATAAAGGTCATGATGAAATAACAAAGAAAAAAGTAAATTTTTTGTGTGAACAGTTAACTTTATTAGGCATGAAAAAGGAAACATTTAGATATTCCACAGAATTTTTAATCTATTTTAGTCTCTTATATTCCATTCCTAGTGGATTTCAACCCCAGTAAGACGCAAGTCTGTGCATTCACCGCTAAGAAAACCCCTTTTATTGTAGCACCTCGCTTTCAGAGCATACCTCTTAAGATCTTGGAGAGTATCGGGATCCTTGGTATCGACATCTCCAGCAAAGTCGAATTTAGGGGTCATCTGGACAATAAGGCCAAAATGGCCTCCAAAAAGCTCGGTGTGCTGAACAGAGCGAAGCGGTACTTCAAACCTGGGCAACTCCTTATGCTTTACAAAGCTCAGGTGAGGCCCCATATGGAGTACTGCTCTCATCTCTGGGCCGGCGCACCGAAATACCAATTGGACCCATTTGACTCTATCCAACGACGTGCTGTTCGTATTGTCGACGATCCCACTCTCACGGGCGGTTTAGAATCCCTCAGCGTTCGGAGAGACGTTGCGTCTCTCTGTGTGTTCTACCGCCTGTACAATGGGGAATGCTCTGAAGAATTGTTTAATATAATTCCCACCTCGGGTTTCTACAACCGCACCTCCCGTCACAGAAGTGCGGTCCATCCGCATTTCCTCGATACGGAGGTGTCGCGCACTATGCGGTCCAAAAACTATTTTATACCGCGAACCCGTAGGCTGTGGAACGAACTGCCTCAAGAGGTCTTTCCATTGAACTACGATATGGGGTTCTTCAAGAGAGCTGTGAATAGGATTTTGCAAGGTCGGCGGCGCGCCCGCATACCCCCTGGTGTTGCAGGTGCCCATGGGCGGCGGTAACACTTACCATCACGTGGGACCGCTTGCTCGTCCGCCCCCTAGTCTATAAAAAAAAAAAAAATATAACTTCACGCTTATCGCTACATACGTAGTACCGGTTTCTTAAACATTCCACATCCTAAAACTGTTGAAAAGATTTGCTTAAAATATAATTGTAATCCAAAGGATGAGATTAACAATTATAATTTCCTCAGATATAGTAAACAAAAGTGTAATTTATTAAGAAATTCAGACATTACTGTTTCTCTTATGATAGATGAAATTCATATTAAACATATTTTGATTACAAAGCTGGGAATATTGTAGGGATTTCTTGTAATAGTCAAGAAGCTGCGACTACCGCTTATGTTTTTATGATCCAAAGTTTACGGAGTTCATATAAAGATTTGGTTCATATTTTGCCTGTAAATAATATTAAAGGTAAAGATTTAAACGCATATATTAAGAAAGTTATAATTGGTTTACATTCAATTGGCTTTCACATTATATGCGTAGTTAGTGACAATAATGCTATCAATAAAAAAGCTATGTCATATTTTAATTCACCGCCTAAATTTGATATAGTATATAAACATCCAGCGGATCAAAACAAACCATTATTTTTTGTTTTTGATACAGTGCATATATTAAAATGCATTAGAAATAATTGGCTTAATCAGAAAAACCAAACATTAATTTATCCAAATTTTGACCAATTAACAAATAATACATGTACTGACATTGCTAACTTCAACCTTCTTAAGACAATTTATGATTTAGAAAAAAGTAATCTGTGTATCTGAACAAGATTTCATAAATACTAAAAATCAGTTACCTATTCTCACTTACACTGCTAATTGTGCGAATGCTGAACGCATCCTTCCATTTTTCTTTAACGATTGGCAGCATTGAACACCACTGTCATCGTGTGATCAGTCACAGTGAATGGATCGGTGCCGATTAGTGAAAAAATATTAAAAATATGTAAGTACTAGTTTTGTGTAATTTCAAAAGCTCGAATAACTTCTAAACTACAATTTTGAGTATCGCAAATACAACAAATGTATATATTTTACCGGATCAGCAGTTTATTCACCTATAACATGGACGTTTATTGTAAATCATAACCTTAAAGTTCACTGTTTTTTTTGCGGCGGTTTACTTTGATCATTGGTCAATGTTACCCCACGAAGTTATTTCTTTTGAGTTACTTAGGTTGATTAATGATTTTTATTCTTCTTATTAACCATGTTTTTTTTATTGTTTTAGCATCATGCCAAGAACATATAAAAAGCGTTTAGGCTCCCGAGATTACCGGAACTACACCGAAGAGATTTTGAATAGGGCTACTACAGAAGTAGTTGAAAATCGATTGACGTTACGTGGAGTGTCTGAAAAGTATAATATTCCCTATGGAACAATATATAACAAGTACCATGGTAAATTTGGCAGAAGACCTGGTGCACAACCAGTTTTCTCCGAAAATGAAGAGTCTGTGATATTGAAATCGGCAGCGAAAAGTGCAGAGTGGGGATTTCCACTATCTCTTCTAGATTTGCGGATGTTCGCGAAAATGCTCTTGGACAAGCAAGGAAGATCTGTGACTAAGTTCACAAACAATATTCCTGGAGTTGATTGGGCTTACTCATTGCTAAAGAGACACAAGACTGAATACTCTCAACGAGTAGCTACAAATATAAAAAAAGCAAGAGCCGCCGTGTTTCGCGAATCGCTTGGTGAATATTTCGAGAACCTTGAAGAAGTTGTTAAGGATGTTCCCCCTGCTAATATCTTTAATTATGACGAATCCAATATGAGCGACGAAGAAGGGAGTTAAGTATCCGGAGAAGGCTATGAACTTTTCCAAAAGTGCAACAACAGTTATGGTCTGTGGATCAGCAGATGGCGTTCTTCTACCCCCATATATTATTTACAAAAGTGCTCATTTATATGATACATGGAAGGAAAGAGCGCCAGCTGGCTCGCCTTGTTGTGATCAGCCTTATTGTTCACAGGGTTCTCGGTTTAACCGAACAGTTACTGGCTGGATTGACGGTCCTACGTTCAGGGACTGGTTCAAAACAACATTTTTACCTCACGCAAGAAGATTACCCGGCCGGAAAGTCTTGTTAGGTGACAACCTTTCATCCCACTTAGACGATGAGGTGTTCAGATTATGCAGCGAACACAATATAGATTTCGTTTGCCTAGTCCCAAACTCTACTCACCTCACGCAACCGCTCGATGTGGCTTTCTTTCGACCGATGAAGTCAGCTTGGCGACTAACATTAACAACTTGGAAAATCCAAAATCCCCGACTGGCGACAGTCCCAAAAGATGCCTTTCCACATTTTCTGTCGAAAGCGTTGATTAAAATGGATCAGGTAACACCGAAACCTAATTCCCCTTATTTGAACATCAGTTGCGGACTAAAACGCAATTTAATGAGTGGATTTTGTGCCACTGGCATTTATCCTTTTAATAAGAACAAAGTTTTGGATCGACTGCCCAGAGAAGATGAAGCCAGTGAACGAGAAGTTGAAAGCATCTGCTGGTTTACAAGCAGGTTTGATTATAGCCAATGCATTATTTCTGTTTGTTTCGATAGGCTTCAGTAGTAGGGTGGAGCGCGGTTGTATGAAAAATTTTTTTTTTTCATATTTCCTTTCGGGCCAGTGCGGAATGGATGCTCTAAGGCCTACTGATTAATAATACCAAATATGGACTAGGGTTATAGTTTTAGAAATACTGTCCCCGAGCCATTGAACATTTCAGAAACTACGAAAAAAGAGGATTTTTACTTGTCACTTTAAATCATACAACATATAAATTATCAACTTCAATTGATTTAAAACAATAGTCAAGGACAAATTCAACATGATAATATCCTAAAATTATAAGATATACTAAATAACGCGCCAAAATATTATACTTGAGCGAGCCCATTTTCGTAGATTTCCCCGGCCAAAAGGAGCACCCCCGCGCGAGTGAGAGACTACCATTTTTGTCTCACATGAATCGTCGTGACCTAGCATTAGTGACAAACTGATTGCATTCGGGACTGCACGTATTGTTTTAGTCAATAATCGCTTTCTTGTGCGCGATCAAAGCTCACTATGAGTTTACGTAGCAAGGTTAAAACTTGTCCCATATTTGGTGTGGGAAAACCGCTACCAAATAGCATGTTACCAACAAAAGAAGACGTGATGAAGCATTTTATTATAGTCTCTGAAACATTGGGTAGTCGTTTAAAAAACTCTGTGAATGACACCAGTGAAATCATCGTTACCGACGTGGAGTGGAAGAAGGCTTCATTACCCACGATAGGTCATAGAGCGATTGTTAAGTTATTTAAGAATTATCACGAGATATACAGGGCTATACTGAAGCCGTACAGAGGTATGAAAACTACATGAATAAATTGGACGAGTTCAGACGGGAGAGCCAGTCGCTATTTGATATTGCTACTTGCAAGTGTAGTTCATTTGAATGTTGTGCTTGTGAACCAAAACGCAAAGTACCACTTCAAGAAAGGGGTTTTCTAAATGATCAAAGGGGTGACAGGAAAATGATGATTGGTTCGGTAGATATAAAGACTACAAATAAAACGATGAGCAACAATTTAAGAACTTTAAAACGGAAACTGTATGAAGAAAAAGCAAAATCCTCCACCAACCAATCGCAGACATCAGTTTCTGAAATTGAAACTCAAAGTTTGACTCGCAAAAAATCAAACACTGTTTCCAGCCGTGAGGCTGAGGGCTTACCCTTGCCGTGTACCATTACAAACCCACAAAAGGACTACTCAACTGTAGCCAGAACCTTAGATCGCTTTGGAATATCAGATAGAGCAGGAGCTGCCATCGTCTCAGCTACGTTACAAGATATTGGACTAGTGACGCAAAAAAACATTTCAAATGTTGTCGATCGCAGCAAAATTCGTCGAGCGCGTACTAAGGCAAGAACCGCTACGCTTGCTGCTAGTAATGAACTTACAAACTGTTCGTCAAAAACTATTTGCATCTCATTTGACGGACGCAAGGACAAGACCCTTTTTTATGAAGACATGCGCTGGATAATCACGACAGAAGAACACATCTGTGTTCTCATAGAACCTGGATCGAAATACTTGGGCCACATTCCAACCCAGTCAGGTGATGCTAAAACAATCGCACATAAGATATTTGCCTATTTCATAGCAAAAGATCTTGTTTTAAAGAAAATCATGGCAATCAGCTGTGATGGAACTGCTGTGAATACCGGCTATAAATCAGGTATTATCCGGTTACTTGAAGGCAAGCTACAACATCCATCATCCATCCGAAGTTTCATCCATTTTATTAATGGATTGACCAAAGTTAAAAACTTACTAGTTGTTAACGACTGTGCTGAAAGATGTGTAAAGATGTTTAAAGACTTCAACAAAATACTGTTAACAAAAGAAGAAGACAAACAGTTTTTGCTACAGGTTATTGAAGCTAATAGGAAAGCAATTCCAACACAAACAACAAAACAAGCCGCTCTGAAAAGCCTGGACTCTTTCTAATATAGAAGTAAACAATGGACTGGGCAATGATGTTCTATTATGTTTTATGTACTTCTATCTACCATAATCTTATAACAAGTGTCTTATAACTGACAAATTACATTAGTATTTCAATTTATAAAATATCTAGCTTCATTTTAAAAAAACACTAACTAAATCCCGTTTTTCGGTAAAATTACAAATGTTTAAAGCTGTTGAGCACTATGTTCCAGTTGGAAAAAATAAATGAAAATTTGGCAAAATAATTATTTAGCAATGTCTAAACTTTTGAGGGGATGCTCAGAGCTCTAGTAAAACTTTAATTTTTTTGCATATAAAAGTGGGCCACCCTAATAAGGAGTTATACAAAACCATCAACGATGGACAGAAACCGCTAAAAATAGTTCAAGCATGCCAGACAAGATGGTTGTCAATAGAGTCCGCTGTATCGAGAATATACACGCAATGAGCTATAACACATTTTTCCATAGCTAAGATGCATGAAAGGTGTCACACGGCAGAGTTATTGCACTCTATGTATGCGAACGAGTTAATAAAATGAGTTAAGTTAATAGAGTTGAGTCAAAAGATACAGACTAAATTGTGCGGTGAGTTGACCAACCTGATAAATATGCTTGTCAGCAAAGTTACGTTACCTACAAATAAAGTTAATATTTTTAATCAAAATATTCGTGATTTCTTGGATCAAAGATGTTAACTGGGATTCCGATTTGAAAAACAAATACCCGAAATGAGAGATAAAGGATTACCACAGGAAGACGACGAAATAATGCGGGATCGGTGCATAAAATTTATAGTAAGTCTGATTGAAGAAATAAAAAACAGGTTGCTGGAAAATTTGACATTGATGAAAAAAAATTCCTGAATAAGTATTGAACAAGCACTTAATCACAACAAAGAAAATCTAATTGACATAATGGCTCAGTTCAATAAAAGTGCAGAATTCATAACAAGAGTCGATGATCAGTGGCGACAAATTCATTTATTGAAATGGAATGAAAGCAAAGATACAAAAAAAATTTGGAATGAAGTATTGCATTTCAAAGATGCTCAAGGGGAATCTAAATTTCAGGAATTAGCGACTTCTGCGGTTACTCTCTTAATACTGCCGATGTTGAGAGACTATTTATCAGTATGAATGTAATAAAAAACAAGCCGAGGAATGAAATGAAGTTACATAAATCTTTTAATTGGCATATTAAGAGTACGCTGCGGTTTGAGTTTGGTAGGAAAATGCTGCAACGAATTTGAAATTCCGATAAACGTTATAAAACAAATTGGTACCAAAGAATCGTATCTGCCACACTTCATTCACGATCTGAGTGATGGTTGCTATTCCAATTCTAAATGAATAATGCAGATCTGTATATGTCTGACCCGTAGCCAGGAATCTGAAAAAATGTTTTTATTATTACAGGAAAAGTTGTCCAACAGAGATGGAAAACAGCCAGAGATGCTTTCTTTAGAACGAAGTCATGAGATGGCCAATTAGAGAGATATTTAGCCATTATTTAAAATTCAAAATAAGAAGGTTTTTTGTTGCCAAAACAAATCCTATTTTTTTCTCTCATCGCCGAAAACATCTGCATAAAATAAATGTTAAGATGTCTAGACAACCTATCGAGTTGTTGTTAACGACGATAAATTAACTTGTACTCGAAGTTAATATCTTAAAATGTACAAGTGTTACACTATTGAGAGCCATTAGTGACACAAATTCTATGGAATTCGCCTATGTTTGATACTTGACAAAAGTCATAAATTTATAAAGGGGAGACATTTTGTAAAAATGATTGCATGCACGTGTAAAAGGCCCATGGGTCAACACGCACAAAAAAATTATTATCGTGAGAATTCTGCCGCCAATTTTTTTTAGCGCCAAGACGCGGCACGGTGACGCTAAGATACGGACCAATCAGGAGCAAATGACTGGCTTTGATTTTTCCCATTGGCAAGGAGCAGCATCAGGGCGTGGCTGGAGAGGTGGCTGCGCTTGAGACGAACATGAGGAGAGAAGACACAACGGTTTCATCCTTGGTCGAGCTCGCGCGCTTTTGCTCCCTGAAGGAACCAGATAGAAGTCTTGACTAGCTCACGCTAGCCCGATCTAGATAATAGTTCTTTATAGTGTGTGTAGTAGTAATAAAAGTTTTCCAATTTAATTTGTATAAGATAGGCGGGAATAATAAAATAAGTTGGACCAGAAAAGTTGTCTGGTAAAGTACAAACTATCATAATTATTTTAGTGCCTCATAACTTTGTACACAGTGTTATATAACTAACTGTCATTTGTAGCTAAACATAAACAAACAAGCTATTTGACAATGGATATAATATCTGATAAGGAATATGAATTATTGACTAACACAGATCGTATTGGGAGATGGCAATTTCTTATATTTGTATTATAATAATTACCATAATTATGCCTATTTACCAGATGCAGTCGAATAATAAAGACGAGAATGGTAAGAAATACCATTAGAGCCCATACAATCACCTAATTAAATATAATGAATTGATCAGCACTTACGATTCATGAAAGATACATTAAATTATGGACATGTGAACAAAGTTATGAGCAGATGTGTATATAAATGTGTATAAACTGTTATAAATCATGTCTGTGTGAGATGAGGTGTATAAATATCCAAAGGTCATACTAAAATCCAGCTCAATAAAGAGTCTTCTCGAAATAATGTGCTTGGTAACAAATGATGATTAATTGAGTACATAATCATGTTATTCTAGTTCTAAACAAAACCACTCTCATGTATGTCGAGTCACTATTAAAATGATATTAATGAAAACCAACACACATATATATATATATATACATATATATATCATTATGTACTGAGCCAATTGACAGACATAAATTCAGGCAGGTTATCCTGGATTAAACTAGAGTTCAATCTTCAATTAAATAACACCTCACCGCATACACAATAAACGTGTAATTTACTATGTATGTTTCTTTTATTACGAATAGATCTAAGTCTTGTGTAAATAATTGTGTTAGAATTAAGTAATACGGCATATAGGTTTTTTTGTTTGGGTCTTCTTTTTCCCTATATACAAAGCCTAGGAATAGAAAGACTCGGTTAGATGTGACTTTAATCGGTCACATCTAATCTAAATAATCAACTCAGATTCGATTATAATTTGGTTATGAAATAAATAATTCTTAATTTCATATTTCTGCTATTTCAATGGTCTAGAGTTAATTCCCTTCCCCATTTGGCTAAGGTAAAATGGAGTTTTAAAGGATGATAATTATTCAGTTCATAAAATCACGTAGAACACGAATTACATTATAAATAAAGTACATAAGTACAAGTTTCATCCACAAAACCCCATAGTACACGCCTAGGCTATTTTTACGAATTACACACGAAGCTAGAAATTCTATAATTGAGCTTGAAAGATGGATAAACCAAACTTCTATCCGATCTTAAGTGAACAAAGCCAGTTCTGTCTAGGACTCAAGTAATAGCTCAAGCTATACTCGGACACTATGTAGCTTTTGGTAATCATAGAGTCTTGAAATTAATATCAAGCATACATTGCATATATAATTGGACTTTGAGCCGATGGTCTCAATTGAACACAAGACACGAGACAGATGGAGAGGCCGAGCTGTCGTAAGTATTAGTTTACTCTATAACAGATTTGGAGATCATAACCTATCTCAAAATCTGGATACTGAATTCATTTAGTATATTTAATAAATTGCAAGACAGTGGTTATTTCAATGCTTATAGTCAAGGATAGCACATTTTATATGAACTAAGTTTGCATTAGTGTGGGAACTTAACATCACTAAAGGCGCAGACCGAGAGACGCTCCCTCGCGTGGATCCCGATGGACATCTACACGATAAAAGGATCTTCATTGTGTATCTATCGCCATAGCTGATCTTGAGATCGGCCTGAATTTAAGACGCAATTCTGGGTCAGAATTGAACTGTGCAAAGGTTGTCGGCGGCTAGCTAGCAAATCTGGGCATCAGAACACACGCATTCCTCTCTTATCGAATCAACTCCGACCTCTATTCGGCCGAATAGAACCCTAACTGATATATACATATAATATAAAACTTTACCATGGTATCGGGGCAAGGCAGCTTTGTGCGCCTATAATTATCCATGTCCTAGGACGTGTTGATTTAACCGCTTCTCAGCGATGAAAAGGAGTTGAATTCGAGCCCCATAATTCCATGCGTGGAAGCCTTGAGCCAGGCCGTAGGAAATCCCCGTAAATGCCAGAGTGATTTGGGCAGCAAGATGGCTTTGCCATTGACTCAATTAACAGTCATATACGCGCGTCGGGGCACTTACTAGACCTAATTTGCCTCTGTACATTACTAATTCGAGACAAGCTACTCTAGAGGTCTTAACGACCCCTTTCCGTAAATACCTAAAGGCCCATTTAAAGTAAGCCGAAGTGAATATATGACTTGTTATTTTGGGAATACCATCACTACATTGCACACTTGCATAATCAGACGCGATTGAATTAATTACATTTGCCACAAAGACTATCCTCATACTCGTAAGCACTGAAGTTATCTTGTAATGAAGTAACTAAGCTCTTATACATAGATTCAAATATATAGACGATCACATATCTGGGCCTGAACCACCACAGTCAGCTATGAAAAATACACTTTCTGGAAGTTCTGCAAAACAGTATATTTTTTATGATAAACTAAGCTTCCTAAATCTTTCAGATGTAAAAATGAAGTTGATGAATCACTGAACGAAATCAATTGAATATCATCACCCTCAGAAAATACGGCATCTCCAGAAAATACGGCAAATACGGTGGATCCTGATATATCATTCTCAATGAATACACAGCCAGCTTCTTCAAACACTCTACAAGAAGAGCAAGAAGCCCGTGCTACTACTTCCGCATCATCACAAAGACCATGGACCCAAAAAAGAAGAAACAGGCCGCGCCAAACAAATCAGGAAAATTCACAATTTGAAAGAGAATTATTAACTTTACTGAGTAATCAAACGCCAGATATTGCCAGTGACGCGACCTGGCTTTTTTTTCTTCCTTAGGTCCAATTTTAAAAAGCTTTGATTTAGAACAGTTAGAAAGCTACAGTTTCGCTCAAGATTGTTGCATATTAAAAATATGCATTACAGACCAAGTAGCTCCGCATCCACTGTAACCTCCCAAGACATGAGGTCTTCACCACAATATGAGCAACATACACGGTCAACATACGATTTTATGTATGAGACACCAACAGGTCACCCAGGGTGTCAATCAGCCAGCAATTCGACTTATACTATGAATAATAATGAGTAATGTGTGCATATTAGTGATGTAACGAATGTTAATGTGGGTACTGACCGGCGTTACAGGGCGTAATGTAACGTGTTACACAGCGAGCGTTCATGCAGTCAGTACAGGAAAACAAGGCGCTCGCAGCGAGCAACGAGCGGCTCGTTGCTCGCTGCGAGTGCTCCACTCCGCTGTCGGTTTTTTAGCGAATCCTTTGAGTGTTACGCACTTCAGTCAGTACGTCGCAGCGAATCGTCACGAGCGCACGTGGCACGAGCGTCGATTCTAGGTACTTCGAGACTTTAGTTTTGATTATTGTGATCATTTGCTGTTGAAAAGATGGAATGGGACAAAGAGAAAACTCTGTATTTCATAGACAAATATCGAGAAGAAACTGTTTTATGGGACCCGGGTCATCCAGAACATTACAACAAAATAAAGAAAGAAGACGCTTGGGTTAGATTGGCTTCATGACTCGGCACTCAAACAGAAATTTGTAAGAAGAAAATGACTAGCTTATTGGCTTCATTGAGGACGGAGAAACAAAAAATAAAACAATCGACTGGTACAGGCAAAGGTTAGTAGGTATTCATTTATTTTTATTTCACTGGCGGAATAAATGATGCGGATTGTGTACTAGAAGAAACTATTCAAATATCATATTTTAATTTCAGATGCAGAAGAAGTTTACCATAGTACTTGGTTTGCGTACAAA
The DNA here is from genome assembly GCA_914767545.1 of Sesia apiformis. Lineage (NCBI taxonomy): Eukaryota > Metazoa > Arthropoda > Insecta > Lepidoptera > Sesiidae > Sesia > Sesia apiformis. The sequence continues at coordinate 13,986,708 of OU611965.1, read as the reverse complement.
ACTATGATGTTTCTACTCGATAGAAACAAACCTGGCGCCACAACAGATACTGTAAGTTTCATTTTAAGCATAATTTTCTTGCCAGATTACTGACCCTTCTTGCATGCAGTATTCAGCAATTTCATTACGAATAATGTGCGCAGTTCTTGTAGCCCTTCGCGGTCTTATTTCCAAGGGTAACATATTTGTCATATTATCGTTACTTTCTCTCCAGTTTCCCAATCTGACAAGCCCGTTTGATTCCTCATCGAAGCTATCTGCAGGTGTATATATATATGAGAATTATTACCTTTTCTTAAAAAGTTGTGAAGGTATGCTATTGCTGTTACCACGGTTGTAGCGGCTTTTGGTTCTGTGGTGGCAACACTTTGCTTCGCCGCTGCACCATAACTGAACACCCATTGGTTCTCTCTCGGCCAATCGCGAGAGAGACCAATGTGCTGTCAGGGTGTCAGGTGGTTATACTGTATTTTACTTTTCTTGCTAATAAATAAGTGTAAATACACTAAAGTGGTGGCCCCGACGTGATCCGGTATGTATACAAACTAGCAGTATACCGATCCACCATACCGATCACCAGTATACCTACCGCGCAGCCATTTTGTCGCGAAAAAGCGCGACCGCGCCTACCTGTGCTCCCAACAGCACCCGCCGCCGTCGACGAAAAACAAGATCTACAGCAAGCACTTCTTCGCTCGGCTAGGATTTGAAACACTGCGACCTGCGACCGCTCCACCGCAAACGCCGTACCGTGTCGGTCGTCTCATCGGTCAACAACGGCGCACTGCTGCCCATGCCGCAGGACCCGCATCTCCGCTTCCCCACATACCCTCGGAGCTGCCTCTCGACGGAAGCCCAATTCGTAAATCAAATAGTACATACTTACTATTTTACTGCATAAACATATGTGTGAGTGATAGTGAAATCAAAAGTAGGTAATAATAGATTTACTCAGTACCGACAACAGTGAACAATAGTATCATAAGATATTCTCTTATTTATTTTACAATAGGCTTATTTCGTCCTTGTTGTATCGTATTATGTACATAGGCATAACAAGCCAAAAGATAAACGACTTATTTATTGCACCACATTAACTTATGGAACAACAAATTATGGTTCATCGAACCTTCTAAGTAGGTACTTGTTGAATCTTTAAATCTTTAAATAAGATCTTTCACACTTATAATATAAAAATATTGGCTTAACATAAACTGGCTATTTTCAGTGTTAAACACATATATATATATACGAATACTGTAATTGCCATATTATCGGTATCTCCGACATTCTAATATAATTAGTCGAATTAGTCTAATATAATTAGTAAATTCTAATATAATCGACATCTCCGATATAAATTAGTTTTGTGTAGAGAAAATCTGTTTTCCTTTACCCTTTAGAAATACTGTATAATAACTGTATTTAATATTAAACAATACTTATTGTCTTTTACTGTGATATATAGCTGTGTGCATACTATCTAGTCTGGCCATAAATACTGTTACAATTAAAAATAAACTAAATATTACATTTGAATTTGGAATCTGTCATTTTTATATGATTGTTCATTGAGTTTTCTCATTTTGGCGCCAATACATTGTACAATATTTTGCGATATTAAAATGGAGTGGAGTGATAAAGAGAACCGAATCGCTGTGATTGCATTACACTAAGTAGGTATGGAGCCAAATGCAATTTTTAAAACTCTCCATACGCTTGGTATTAGTAAAATGTTGTTTTGTTTGTGACAGAAAAAGATCTGGCCGTCCACGTAGTGTTCGTACGAAAAAGGTGGTCAAAGCAGTAAGGGAAAGAATTCGAAGAAATCCTGTCCGAAAGCAAAAGATTTTATCTCGGGAGATGAAGATAGCACCTAGAACCATGTCGCGTATTTTAAAAGAAGACTTAGGACTTGCAGCCTATAAGAGACGTACTGGTCATTTCTTAACTGATAATTTAAAAAAGAATAGGGTGGTAAAATCGAAACAACTACTGAAGCGGTACGCAAAGGGAGGTCACAGAAAAATTTTGTTTGCGGATGAGAAAATTTTTACAATTGAGCAACATTTTAACAAACAAAATGACCGTATTTATGCTCAAAGCTCTAAGGAAGCTTCCCAATTAGTCGACAGAGTGCAACGTGGGCACTACCCGACTTCAGTGATGGTTTGGTAGGGTATTAGCTATGAAGGAGTGACTGAGCCATACTTTTGTGAAAAAGGTATCAAAACATCGGCACAAGTGTATCAAGATACCATTCTTGAGAAGGTAGTGAAGCCCCTTAACAACACCATGTTCAATAACCAAGAATGGTCCTTCCAGCAAGACTCGGCGCCGGGTCATAAAGCTCGGTCTACGCAGTCTTGGTTGGAAACGAACGTTTCGGACTTCATCAGAGCTGAAGACTGGCCGTCGTCTAGTCCCGATCTTAATCCGCTGGATTATGATTTATGGTCAGTTTTAGAGAGTACGGCTTGCTCTAAACGCCATGATAATTTGGAGTCCCTAAAACAATCCGTACGATTGGCAGTGAAGAATTTTCCCATGGAAAGAGTGCGTGCTTCTATTGATAACTGGCCTCAACGTTTAAAGGACTGTATTGAAGCCAATGGAGACTACTTCGAATAAGCTTTTTATATTTTAAATTGTTTTATATTTATGTATTAAACTAACACACTATAAAAGTAATAAATGTTATTTGCAATAGAAAATGTTTTTTTTCTTTGTTTCAGTATTTATGGCAAGACTAGGTATTCGTAATTGTTTATCCGTAAACCAGCATAACTTGAACATTATTCTTTGTCCCTGTACAATAATTATATTAATAATTTAAAAGTCGTACAATACTACTGTATGGTGTTCGGTTGTGGTGCAAGGTGAAAGTATAAGTGGCCATCTAATATTTACTATTCTTTGTTGTCGCTAAATTTCCACTCCTTTCTGTATTTCCTGTTAACATGGCCACTCCTGAAGAACAGATACGACTTCTACAAGAACAACTTAGGGTTCTAGAAATTAACCAAGATAAAAGAGCAATGGGAGTAACCGTCAAACTACCTGTGTTTTGGGCCGACAAGCCCACCGTGTGGTTCGGTCAAGTAGAAGCACAGTTCGAGATCGTAGGCATTAAACAGGACAGGACTAAATACAGCCATGTGATAGCCATGCTAGATTCCAAAATAGCAGGCGAAGTAGCGGATATAATTGAAAATCCACCCGAGTCAGATAGCTATCCATTTCTAAAAAGTGAGCTAATCAAACGTCTCTCGGCATCGAAAGAGGACAGGATGCGACGCCTCTTAGGCGAAGAAGATATCGGAGACCGAAAACCATCACAGTTCCTCAGACACCTTAGAAGCTTAGCTGGTTCTTCACTCAATAATGAAGACGTCATTAGACAACTGTGGATTCGCCGTTTACCTAATAACGTGCGCAGACCCAGCGCCGGGAAAAGCTGCCTCCTGTTCAACAAAACCAGCTTTCCTTTATTTCTCAATTCACAACCGACATTTTACACATTAAGGGTCAGGACAACATCGTTGCAGACACCATGTCCAGAATTGAAGCCATTTCATTAGATGACAGCTACACTGCACTAGCTAATGAACAGGCTGTCGATAAAGAGCTCCAAGATGCCAAGACAAACTCATCTCTCAAATTTAAAAAAATCCGTATCCCAGGCACAGACTCACACATTGTGTGCGACACATCCACCGGAAAACCACGACCGTACGTCACGCCTTCTCTTCGCCGTAGTTTTTTCAATAAATTACATAACCTGAGCCACCCTGGCGTGCAGGCATCTGCACGCTTGGTGACCGAGCGCTTTGTATGGCCATCAATAAACAAAGACTGTCGACAATGGGCTCGGGAATGTCTAGCATGTCAACGGAGTAAAGTAACAAGACACATCTCTACGCCCCTCGGGAACTTTACTGCTCCATCTCATCGGTTTCGCCACGTCCACATAGATATCATTGGACCCATGCCACACAGCAAAGGATATAAATACTGCTTGACAGCGGTCGACCGCTATACTCGATGGCCTGAAGTCTGGCCCATGATTGGAATTACAGCCGACGAAGTAGCCGAAACGTTCGCTACCGGTTGGATCGCTCGATTTGGTGTTCCTTCAATTGTGACCACAGACCAGGGCCGGCAATTCGAGTCGTCTCTATTCAATGCCATACTGAAGAACCTTTCGATCCAGCGTACACGAACCACTAGCTATCACCCATGTGCCAACGGCATGGTGGAAAGACTTCACCGGCAATTAAAGGCTGCTCTTATGTGCCATGGCGGTTCATGGCATGCGGCTCTCCCTCTTGTGCTGCTGGGCATGCGCTCAGCAGTAAAAGAAGATCTCCAGGTGTCGTGCGCAGACCTAGTGTACGGGGAGCCTCTGCGGCTGCCTGGAGAGTTTGTGACCCCTTTAACCACAACAGACATCTTCGACGTTACAAACTTCGCTTCGGTTTTGCAATACCAGATGGCCAGGTTAAAACCGGTGACGGCCTCGCGACATGGCGAGCATCGCGCCTTCGTATATAAAAAGATGCCCAATGCCAGTCATGTCTTCCTTAGAGATGACACGTGCAGGGCTTCCTTAAAGCCACCCTACACTGGGCCTCATAAGGTTATCTCCAGAACAGATAAAACCATCACAATTACAGTAGGGAATCGGAACGTCCAACTTAGTCTCGACCGGGTCAAACCCGCATTCACGGAGACGTCGCCATTCAACACTACTCCGTTAACGACACCCGCGGAAAATACAACGAAGACATCTACAAAACCGACGCGACACCAACCTACCGAGGCGAAGTGTCGATCGCCGCTTCGTGATTCCGCTCAGCCCAAGGAGTACGTTACTCGATCGGGACGTCGAGTTCGATTTAGAATTCCAACAGACGCCTGACCTTCCTCTGTCTCCATTTACGAAAAATAGAAATCTCCACCACCTTATTTCCCTTCGCTTCTTCCCTAAACATTTTATGGGTTCAATTTACTCCGTGGGGGGGTGGTGTGGTGGCAACACTTTGCTTCGCCGCTGCACCATAACTGAACACCCATTGGTTCTCTCTCGGCCAATCGCGAGAGAGAGCAATGTGCTGTCAGGGTGTCAGGTGGTTATATTGTATTTTACTTTTCTTGCTAATAAATAAGTGTAAATACACTAAAGTTCCAACAGCATTGGTTTGCGCAAAACTCTAAAAACCGCAGATAATATGCCGAACATATTTTCCACCACTCTACGAGCTCTGCAAAGTCGGTAGTTATATATTCTTTCTTTAGATCCACGTTCATGATAGCCTGAATATACTTTCATCACATTTTCTGAAAGAGCAAAAGCTTCATCGCCAACAAAGTGAAATGGAACTTCCTCCGTTCTTGATGGCAAGGCACTAGGTTCAGGAATGTTTAATGCTTTATTTTTTAGTTTTTGGTATAATTCACAGTTGTTGAATACCCCCCCATTAGATATTCTTCTTTGACATCCAATGTTTACATACAAAAAGTTATATTTTGCATCAACAAGAGCCTTTTTTTTTTTTTTTTTTTATAGATTAGTGGGCGGACGAGCAAGCGGTCCCACGTGGTGATAAGTGTTACCGCCGCCCGTGGGCACCTGCAACACCAGGGGGTATGCGGGTGCGCCGCCGACCTTGCAAAATCCTATTCACAGCTCTCTTGAAGAACCCCATATCGTAGCTCAATGGAAAGACCTCTTGAGGCAGTTCGTTCCACAACCTACGGGTTCGCGGTATAAAATAATTTTTGGACCGAACAGTGCGCGACACCTCCGTATCGAGGAAATGCGGATGGACCGCACTTCTGTGACGGGAGGTGCGGTTGTAGAAACCCGAGGTGGGAATTATATTAAACAATTCTTCAGAGCATTCCCCATTGTACAGGCGGTAGAACACACAGAGAGACGCAACGTCTCTCCGAATGCTGAGGGATTCTAAACCGCCCGTGAAAGTGGGATCGTCGACAATACGAACAGCACGTCGTTGGATGGAGTCAAATGGGTCCAATTGGTATTTCGGTGCGCCGCACAGTGGGACAGAACCGTGCGTACCGTCTCAAAAATCTGTAACTTTTTTGTTGATTGAAGTAAATCGCTGAAATTTGGTATGTAGTGTCTCCAGAGTACATACAATCCAATAATGAATGTATCATTGTCAAATGTTTAATAAATAATATAAAATAAAATAAAACAAAATAAAAATGTATTATTTTAATATTAAACCATGGTTTGGTTAACTTATTGAATTATAATTTTACAGTTTTATGATATTAATAAACCTATTTTATGTTATTTTATATTACATATGAATCTTACATTTAAATAAATGACAAATATATAATAACCCACTCCAAAAATATGTTTTACAAATAATGTACGAAATTATTTCGATTTAAATAGCTAAGAGGTTCTTAGCTTCCTCTAACAATTTCTTGGATATAGTGACTGATGGTTTTCTGATACTTGATATATAAGGATCTGACGTAAATAGAAGACCATGAAATACGTCTTCGTTTGTTGCGGACCTAGAGCATTTTCTAGCATGATGCAATCTGAATTTTTTGTAATCTTTATTACGCGATTCTTGGGCATCCTCAGATAAATGACCAATGGGCAGAACAGCAAAATGTCTTATTATACTTTCCCCATGTATTAAGATTTTATGTACTGAAGAAGGCATATTATACCACATATATTTTGTTACGTACAGTTGTGCGGTTGCACGAGTATATTCACCAAATTTTTCTGGATTTACAGCAATACCGGATGCCATGGTTTGCAGAATAACATAGAACCTTTTAATAAGTTCCTCGTCAACCCCTGTAATTTCTGAAGCGCAGTAGTAGTTCTCAAAAAAACGCCGAGCTGTATTGCCGTCATTACTGTTTCCACTTCCTTGTCGGGGCTTATCAACGTGCAATCCCATCCGGCTTCGAAACAAACTTTGTACAAGCTTTTTCTTGTCTTCTTTACTTTTTTTATCTTCCGAAGTTCTCGCAGCCCATTTTTGAAATGAAAGGTTATATGAAATATGTAAAATTAGCTCCATGCACCTGATCCACGCGTGTAACGTAGACAAACCGTATTCGTAAGCATTTATATTATCTGGCTTTGATGCAATCTTCTCCAAATTATTCATTTCACTTGGCTTAGCCCCACACACTGTACATACAGCTCCAGAACTTGTGTCAGTAAGAACTTGTGTAACTTTTCCATCCACCATAGTTAGAAATAGATCGTGACTTATTTCAATTACCTGCGTCTCCTTGTGTATCTTTGATGTTTGCAAATTATTAATTTGACCCCGAATATCACCAACCACTGATCGGGTTTTCTCGGGCGTTTCTTTTGCAAGTTCCATCAGGATTGGTCGGCAATAACGAATAGAAGAACAAGCCGGATTTTGCCAAATTATCTCATGTGTTTCTGTGTCAGTCAGCTTTATTGGTACCAAAGACGCTATAAATAAGTTTGTATCTGAGACTAAGTCACTCTCATCTGTTAAAACTTGTTTATATTCGCTTTGCCCCGATGAACCATCACATCCCCACTTGGTAAACAATTTAAGAGATTTTCTTCTTGGGTTGTAAACATTTTCAATCTTTAAGATGCGAGCACAAGTGTGATCCAGCAAATCTTGTAGATTTACTTTAGCACTTATATCGGTTATTTGAATGCTGGATAGTGGAGGATAACACAGTTTTTTGGCGTTCGTCAGTATATTATATGATGGCAATATGTCGAAGTTTTTGTTAATCAAACTTGCTCGAAGAAATCCGTATTGTGATTTCGAAAGATCTAAATCTGCAAACATACTTAAAGCTTCATCCACCGTAAAATCTGTTCCATTGCGACTTTCATGCAATAATTTTTCCTTCATGATCCTTTTTTCATTTCTTTCACAATTCCGCATCATCGAAACAACAGTAGCTTCTTCGATTTCTCCTTCAGCCCGCAATCCTTGAACGTATGCATTATGTATATACTCGAGTCCATATTCTTGTACCAATTCCATATTCTTTCTTTTTTTCGATTTCTCTGATAGATCTTCATAAGACTTTGGTGGACGTCCACGTTTTTCAGATGTTGTAGGTGTAATATCCATCGGTGCTTCTTCGAATTGTACCTTAAATTCACCGTCTAACCACGATATATTATTACTAAAGAAACGTTCTTTAGTTCGGTTAGATTTGGTCCACCGATCGTTAAACGCTGTTATAAGCGTTTTTTGAATACGTTTCACAATTAATTCACTTTTTTCAGACGACAAATGGTGGTGTTGTTCTAAGTATTTTTGAATATCTTCTGATTTTGTTCCATGGCCAATAAAAAATTCGCATAATACTCGTCGAGGCACAACAAATTCACTCATTTTGTTTTTATTTTTAACTACTTTTTTTTTACCGAGGTTGGTGAAGACTATATTATGTTAAAGCACACTAAAGTACTGGTAAATGACAACGTAAATCAATAACTTTTATACTGAAATTTCGTGTGAAAAAATATTACTATCTAGTGTCATTATCAAGTTCCTAACCACTATCTATGAAGGTGGTTAGTAGTAGGTAGGTACTGATAATGTACACTAACAACTATAACTAGATACCACTTGCTCCCTTTTCCTTCACCGCGATAGAGAAATACATAAACTATATGAGAAACATGTAATTCACACAGTGATAACAAAACATTAACCACATCTGACCGCACGATAAAAAAAATATACTACATACTAATACATTACCCAAAACTCCCACTTTACCTAAAGATTGAGTAAATAGATAATATTGTTTAAGAAAAAAAGGTCAAAAGTGATCTAAATATCCAAAAATCTCATTAATCAGAACTAAAATAATTTTTGGAATATTTTGTATTTTCTCCCCATTAGCCATTTTTAGTTTCATTTCAAGGGGGGCAGATTCGGGCACTCAATTTTTTTTGCCCTACCTTTAACATTAGCTGCTCTATACGATGCTATCAAAATTACGACATGGGCAGACACCGCTAACTGTCAAAAGTCTATGCAAAGTTTCTAATAAGGATAGAATATTAGGTCCTGAAATAAAAATTCTTTACCTCCCCAGGTTTCACATAATGGTTCACTTAAATTATTTTTAAATAGAGTACTTCATCACCATTCTAACCATATATCACACTTACAAATTTGCTGGTAAAGTAATGCAAATATGACCATGTAAACTGGTGGAATTGTGTTCTACATAATTGACATAATTTTGAGCGTCAACTTGCAAGCCTTATTCTAATACAAAAAATGAGAAATAGTGTATTTCAACTGCTATATAATATGCATTGAACATTCAGTTAGACATATGCATTAACAAAATATTCAATATAGAACATTACGAAAAGCTATTTTTGAGACGGTACGCACGGTTCTGTCCCACTGTGCGCCGGCCCAGAGATGAGAGCAGTACTCCATATGGGGCCTCACCTGAGCTTTGTAAAGCATAAGGAGTTGCGCAGGTTTGAAGTACCGCTTCGCTCTGTTCAGCACACCGAGCTTTTTGGAGGCCATTTTGGCCTTATTTTCCAGATGACCCCTGAATTCGACTTTGCTGGAGATGTCGATACCAAGGATCCCGATACTCTCCAAGATTTTAAGAGGTATGCTCTGAAAGCGAGGTGCTACAACAAAAGGGGCTTTTTTAGCGGTGAATGCACAGACTTGCGTCTTACTGGGGTTGAAATCCACTAGGTTTAGAGAACCCCAAATCGAGACTAGATCTAAAGAGTCTTCGATTTCAGACACAAGCCTGGCGCGACTCTCTTCCACTTCGAGCCGAGGGATGTTGGCGCGGCCCTTGTACAAGGCGTCTCCAGTACTGTCATCTGCATAGCAACGTATGTCACCAATTTGCAACAGGTCGTTGATATGCAGAAGGAACAGAGTTGGAGACAGCACGGAGCCTTGCGGGACGCCAGCGTTAATAGACATGGTGTCGGAGCAGCTACCATCGATAACGACTCTGATGCTCCGTCCAGTCAGGAAACTGGCAACCCATTCGCATAATCCCTCGGGTATCCCGAAAGATGGTAACTTGGAAAGCAGCGATTTGTGCCATACCCGGTCAAAAGCTTTCGCAATGTCTAGGCCTACAGCCAGAGCCTCGCCTCTACTCTCAATGGCGTCAGCCCAGCGGTGTGTTAAATACGCTAAAAGATCACCAGCGGAGCGATTATGGCGAAATCCATATTGACGGTCGCTAATCAGCTGGTGATCCTCTAGGTACCCAAGGAGCTGTGTGTTTATGACACGCTCCATCACCTTGGAGAGGAGGGAGGTGATCGCTATTGGCCTGTAGTTGGCCGGGTCTGTGCGGTCACCCTTTTTAGGTAAAGGGTGAACATGAGCTACCTTCCATGTTGACGGGAAGCTTTTTGTAGAGTATGAGAGCCTAAAGAGTCGCGTAAGCACCGGGGACAACTCGGGAGCGCAAAATTTAAGCACCACTGCAGGAATACCATCAGGCCCATGTAATACAATGTAATACAATGCTGAAAAAACCCTTGTAATTATAAAATTCACTTCCGCTGTTGATCGGTGCCTGCAGTATTATATGTTTTCCGTCGATTGCGCCTAGGCAATGGGGAAAATTCCACAAAGTTTCATACTCATTCGCTACAACCATCCATTGTTCCTTTGTTTCTGGCATCTGAAATAATGTTTTAAATTTTATTTTCAGCTACAAAAACAAAACAATCCGCCTGACAACAAAAGCGACAATGATTGCCCTCCCCCTGACAACAAAAGAAAGAAAACAGTAGTCCCAATCCATGAAGAGATAATGGCATCTACTTTGAACATTTTAAAGAAAACCGAAGTAGCGAAATCGACTCCGCAAAAGCTGGACGAATGTGATGCCTATGGGGCTTTTTGATCTAATAAATTAAGGTCATATTCAAAGACAACAAGAATTTATGTGCAGCATTACGTATCAAATATATTATTTAATGCTGATCGCGGAGAGTATGACTATGTTGACAATTATGGCCACAGTTCTTCACAAGGATATTCTACACGACCAACAACTTCACAAGCCTCATCGAATCTACAGCAATTAAGCTCTGGAGCACCTGCATCACATACGTCAGAACAAACTGACTGTCAGTCGCCAGCTTTAAGCGAAGTCCTTTCAGAATTTAGTGATTTAATTTGATTAATATTTTTTTATTTTTCTCCCTTTAATATCTTTCGATTGTTACTGATTAATAAAAAATACATACCTTTATATATTCTTTTAATACTTCAATAAGGGCTTCGCTGACTTCTTTTATTATAAATCCTATTCGTTGCTTCGAAATCTTGAAAAGGTTTTGCATATTAGTATAGGAATCTCCTGTAGCGTAATAACGAAGCGTTAGTGCTAATCTTTCCGTGACACTGATTGCTTTTCTGTAATTTGTATCTTTTTTATGTACTTTTGGTCCAATCAAATTCACAAGTTCTTCAAACTCGATCGGAGACATGCGCACAAAGTATTTATATTGTCCAGTTTTATATTGTTGCGAACTTATTTAGCTATATATTTAACAAAACTTAGAACGGGAGATGGTAATAACAGATTGGCATCTCTGTTTGATATGCCAAGGTTAACCATAGAAAATCATATGAAAGAAATTAGAAATTGTTTATCTGAATATTTTGTGCCACAATTAGGTTTGCAGCATATTTCTAGACAGGAAGTGGTGCAAAGAAACTTAAGTATACCTAATAATCTTTTAGGGAGACCTAATGTGAGCATTCATGAAAGGCCTGCTATTGTTATATGTGATGGGACATACATATATGTCCAAAAAAGTAGTAATTATTTATACCAAAAAAAGACTTACAGCCTTCATAAATATGATAATTTAGTAAAACCGTTTTTATATGTTTGTTGTGATGGACATATACTAGATGTTTTAGGGCCTTATGCAGCTACACAAACTGATGCTAAAATAATGATAAGTTTATTTTGCCATGAGTATAGTCCAATGAGGTTATTCTTCCGAGAAAATGATGTTTTTATTTTGGACAGAGGATTCCGGGAAAAAGCATCTTTGCTTTCAAGTTTCATGAAAAAGTTTCAAGCTTAACGTTCAATACAAAAAAAACTATTAAAATAGGAAAAAGCTAGTAGAAATACAGCTTCCCTTCAATAAAAATCTCAAAATTCAGAGTGGCATGTTCACGACTATTCGACATTTGTTCGTGTAAATGTAAAGACAAGGCTAAGAAAAATAAAGGCAAAATTACCCCAAACATACCATGCAAGAATAGAAAACCATCTAAAAACGTGACAAAGAAAAGGACTAGAGTAACTTCAGAAGAGACAGAAGGAAGTTTGACCCGTGCTTCTGAAGAGGAAGAAAATGAACCTGTTGCGGCCAAGAAGAAGAAAGTAAAGAGAGCTAAGAAAGGGAAAGAAAGAAATGAAACCAGAAGTACCCAAAATACAATTCGCCCTGGTCGTAAAGTTCAGACAACAAAGCCGAAGGCCAAAACATCTTATGAAAGTGATGAAACTCTTTCAAATGAGTCGGATTCTTTATCATTGAACGCTACAAATGACTATGAATGTGTGGAATGTTTCGAAGAATACGGACAAACAAGGTAGACTGGATTTAGTGCATTATGTGCAAGAAATGGCTCTACGTGAACTGTACTATGTACGGGGATTATTGAAATCAATGTTAATGAACAAAACTTCTTCACCAAAAAGGAAATAAGGAATAACTATTAACAAATTAACTATTTTGAATATTATGTTGTTGAGATGAATTAAGTAAAGTACCAAAGATGACATACATATTTTTTAATAACAATATAGATAATGATAAATAATACTCGTATGAGAAATTAAAAAAAAACTAAATCTATAGACTATTTTTAATTTCATTTTAATTGAGGATTAAAATTTGATTTAAGTGGTTCGGTGCCAAAGATGTCTTACGTTATATGACTTATATACGTTAATTAAAGAAGTAAAAATATAAATATTCTTTCATTAATTCCTTACAGCTGCCCTTAAGCTTCCTTAAGCTCCCACACACGAGATTTGTGAATTTCGTTTATAACTAAAAAATACAACAAATAGTGTACTACTTTTTTAAGCATTTCCTTTATCGATAGTGTCATAAAGCATCACAAAAGTATCTGGTCATTAAATGCTTATCATTTCTTTGTAAAACGCCCATTTCAAAAAGTGGGGCAACTATCCCACATTTACCTTATATATAGCACGAAGGCCAATGTCACGCCAGCTGAAATTAGTTCTTGCCTTTTACATTTTGTTAAAATTAGAAAGATTATTATGTACAGTGACCAATGTGGGGGACAAAACAGGAACATAAAACTTACTATATATTTGCAACTACATAACCGGTTCCCATCGGTTTACCTTGGAGCAAATAGACCACAAATTTTTAGTTTCCGGTCATAGTTTCTTACCCTGTGATCTTGATCGAAAAACAAAGAAAATATCATGCAGAAATATGGGTCCCAGACGACTGGGCCACATTAATTCCCTCAGCAAAGAAGACTGAATCAAGATTTCGAGTCACTAAAATGCGAATCACTGATTTAAAAAGTACGGGAAAGCTAGAGAAACTAATAACTAATAGAAAAGAAGACATTTCCCCCCCAAAGGAGGATAACACTAAAGTTCAGTGGCTCGAAATTCAGTGGCTTCGTTACATCTCCTCGAACTCATACAATATATTTTAAATGCATCTATAATGATGACGATTTTGCTAGATTCGACTCGGTGGATCTAGAAATAAAGAAAACTCGAATTCTGCCACTCTTTCGAACAATGTACTAGACTTACTTTATCATAGAAAAAAAGAAGCATAATGATCTTCTCTCGCTGAATACATACCGCCAATACACCATGATATTTTTAAGGACTTTTAGTCTAACGAGACTTCTATTGACGACGAAGTCGGCTTTCAGACCAAGTATAAGGCGACCCAACTGACAATTAATGTAAGATATTATAAACCATAGTGGCCTAAGCCACACTTATTTTTTTATTTCAACTAATTTAAGTACATGGACAGAAAGAGGCTCTTTACCTTTATAATTACTTATTATTAACAAACATATAAAACTTTACTTGCTTCAAAATTTAATAAAAAATAAAAAGTTATTGTGGTTTTTTTTTGTCCTTATTTCCATTTAAGTGATCGGTCTTGGGTCCACTTCTGTGGAGCGTCGGGTACGATTGGGTACTACGAGGTGCTAACGTCCGTGGCGTCAGCACTATTTGTTACGCTGACAACACGCTGGTTACCGCCAGAGGTCGGGGCTATCGCGAGGCAGCGATACTAGCCACAGCCGGAGTTGCAGTGATTGTGGCCAGAACCCAACGGCTGGGACTCAAGGTTGCCCTGCATAAGTCGGAGGCCATCTGTTTCCATGGCCCAAAGGCGGGACCTCCAGCAGGCTCAAAGATTATTGTGGGGGGGAACTCCATAGATGTTAAATCCACGCTCAAGTATCTTGGCGTGGTTCTTGACAGTAATTGGACCCATTTTGGGCAGCTATCTCCCAAGGTTGTGGGAGCTCCTTCGGCGTTGAGCCGCCTCTTGCCTAACATAGGCGGAGGCAACGGGATATGTCGTCGCCTGTACATGGCGGTAGTTCGATCGATGGCCCTGTATTAGGGTGTCCCAGCTGCCCCCAAAAAATCCAAATTTGGTCGTGGACAGCTGTTCAAGTTTTTGGTACCGGGTTTTGGCCTAAAAACAATCGCTGTGAATTTATTCTGCAATCCGATTACAAATGAGTTAGCACAAGCGACATGAAATTTTAATACTGTGAAAAATAGACATTTTTCGGGATAAAATCTTACGAATGTTTATTTTACCTTTTTTTAGTAATGTTATTTAACTAAATTTATTTTTTTCAGATTACTATTGATTAATATGTAATGTAAATGTACCATAATGGAAACTAGACATAATTATCGATATATACAAATGATATTAGGGACCACTCCTGGTATCGACGACAAGGAAATCAAGGGACGCAAACTGCCAACAAAGAGGCAAGTAATTCTTTGTCTGCTTGCAAACCTTAAGGATAACCGTTAATGCTGCATTATCTCTTACAATTGATAATGTTCTGAAGCATTATACGAAGGCAAATATCCCTACAATAAGTGGAAGAAACAACATTGGCAAAATAATCAAGGAAGCACATGATGAATATATGAAGTTAATGAAATACAACGAGGATCGAAGACATTTGGATAACCCAGGAATCAAGAAATTTATGTCAACATTAGATGCTACCATAAAATTTTATAAGAAATCTGTTCTCCAAGATATGGAAGCTCAGAAACGACATAAAACAACAAAGGAAAAAGAATCCATCGATGCAGACATTGCTTTCATGCAAAGCATGATAACTGACAGGAAAGCATCTTATTCAGGAATTGACAAAGTCAATGCAAAAGTCGAGAAAAGGCAGAAAAGAACCTATGACGAAGCTTTTCCCAAAAGAGACCATTCGGTAATGTTCAAAGAAACTATTGAGTTTGAGCCAACCAGCAGTTCTAGTGATGAATCGGTTGGGGGGACTGCTGGACCCAGCTCAGTCTGCTCGAAATTGAAAGGCGACACAGAAGGCAAATTAAATCTGGTGAACACATATTTGTTCCTCATGATATTCTCAAGAATCCAAATGTTGTTGCCTGGAGCGTGAGGAATAACGTTAGTAATACTAAGATGAACTCATTCGTACATATGATGATTTCTGTCTGCGGAGGAGACATTTCAAAGATAAATCTAAGTGCCACTTCAGCCCATCGATATCGAGCATCAGTACTACCTCATATCAGCAAACAAATAAAGGACAAATGGAATCCGTCTCCAAAAATGGTGGTACATTGGGACGGAAAACTGATGGCTACCCTGGACTCCAAAGACACTGATGATCGTCTACCTGTTTTAGTATCCGGAGTCAATGGAACTAAACTTCTTGGTGTACCACCCTGTTTGGAATTGGCGCGAGCATCTTTGCATACCCGCATACATTGATTATTTGAAGCAAAATTTTTTTGTCCCCGCCATATTGAAGGCGGTTTGAGAATTTGATATTTTTGAGTAGTAACACGCGCTCGGCGGCGAGCAGAGTTAAAATTGAGATAAATTCACACCGCGGCTTCGGACAGTTGTT
Organism: Sesia apiformis; assembly: GCA_914767545.1. Classification (NCBI taxonomy): domain Eukaryota; kingdom Metazoa; phylum Arthropoda; class Insecta; order Lepidoptera; family Sesiidae; genus Sesia; species Sesia apiformis. The sequence goes on along the minus strand of OU611965.1, from coordinate 13,970,491 downwards.
ATTTGCTATTCGCGCCTAGTAATAGGTCTTGTTCGCGATATCCTTGTGCCACGCGAGTGTTTTGGTTGGATTTGCTGTGATTGTGCTTGTATTGGAAGTGATATCTCGAGGTGATTTTGCTGCCGTGTGTGAGTTGCCGAACTGTAGCGGCCACCGGCTCACCACAGGACGAGACTTGCATTACTACACAAGTATTTATTGGGAATTTATGTATTTATTCAATCACACTAAGATAGGTCACGTCTAGTAGGGACTAGCGTAGGTACACTTTCCAGATTTGTGTGTGGGCAAAACCACCTGGGGTAAGTGAGGCCTTTTGTTGTTCATTGTGCTTACCCACCATTTTGGTGGATATATTGAGTAAGTTTACATTTGGGCCCGAGTGCACATTCCTCGGGCTGCTTTCGCGTAACGCGAGGCAGGTGCGCGCCTAGTGTGCGCATCGTAAACAACTGGTAGCAGAGCGTGGTTGATACCGTTATCAACCATTCTTTTTTTTTTTGTGTTTTGTCATTATTCATCAACTTGATAATTGTAACTTCCCGTATTAAGGGCCTTGCGTATATTGGGTCCACGCTCCTGCTACATCGTAAACATCTGGTAGCAGAGCGTGGTTTGATACCGTTACGTGATATTGATAATACCGTTAGGTAGTTAATATTGATGACCTTTTGTCTTGTTTGTATATCGGTAATTTGGTTTAAATAGTTGGTTTTGATTTTTATTTTACGTTCACGGTTTGAAGGCTAGGCCCTACGTATATTTTGTATTCGGAAGATATTTTGAATCCACGCGTGCGACGTTTAGTAGCTGGCTAGTTACCCACACGCGTTAATAATTTTTTGGATATAACGCTTCACGTTTTTTTTGATAGCTGGACATTGTGGTTTTATTGAGTCCACGCTCGTGTACATTTTTGGTTGCGTTTATTTTAATTTGATAATTTAATTTGTTTTTTTTTTGTTGTTGTTGTCAGGTAGTCTTAATTAATATTTTGGACGGTTATACCTTCTTGAAGACACATACGCACCCCTTTTGTTTTTTATTGTGCCTCCACTGCATTTTTTGTTTTTTTTATATTGTTATTTTTTTTGTTATTGTTGTTTTTTTTTACTTTTATTTTTGTTTTTTATTTTTGGTTTTTGTTTTGTATTGCATGCGTCCTGAAGTGTAGACATGTCTGTCAAGGTGACCTTTTCCACACATCAGTCCGCAATGACTGCTCAGTTGAGATGGTTTGCATCTGCGGTTGCAATGGTCAACCGGCCGGACCGGAAGCAAGCCTTACTCGCCCGGGCGAGTGAAATGCCGGCCCGTTTGGTGGCGTTGGATAGGAGTTTTGCTGAGGGCTTGACGTTTATGGCGAATTTGGAAACGCCTGTACCGGACGAGCAGAAGCAGCGTTATGAAGCGGACTTTGGCCAGATTTACGAGTTTGTGGACACCATTAACGAGGCGGTCTCCCACATCTCAGCTCCCTCTGGTGGGGATTCACTTGTTGCACCCCACGCCTTGTTGGGTCGTCTCCCCACGCTCAACCTTCCCACCTTTGACGGTGATTTGGACCAGTGGTTGAGCTACTATGGGATGTTCAACAGTTTGGTGGACTCCCATTCCGACCTGTCAGCTGCTCAAAAAATGGCATACCTGTTGGCCTCCTTACAGGGAGAGGCTCTAGGCCTGGTACAGCACCTGAAGGTCGATGACGGCACCTACTCGACAGCCATGGACTTGTTAAAGCGCCGTTACCACAACGTGCGCCTTTTGGCTGACACTCATGTGGGGCAAATTTTGAATCTGCCTAAGGTTGCCCGTGCGTCAGCCTTACGGACTGACATTGTAAACCCGATTTTGGTGGCGGTTAACGCCTTAAGGCGATTGGATTTACCTGTGGACCAGTGGTCTTTTTTGCTGCTCCATATTGTGTTGGCGAAATTGCCTTTGGAGATGCGGCTGCGTTTTGAGCGACAGTATGGTGGGGACAGCTCCACTCACCTGCCTTCCTATGAGGACCTGGAACGGTTTCTGGAAGACGAATGTCACAGGGTGGATACCGTGGAGGGTTCCACTCCCTTGATGCCGCAGCCTAGCGTTCGCCGAGAGCGATCACTGGCCCGACCGCAGGGTCCGCCGGTGACTAAGCAGTCACGGCCGAGATATGGGGTCTCCCAAGAGGAGGCCGTGGCTTGCAGATACTGCAAGCGCTCCGGCCGCCGGATGACTGCTTGCCACAAATTTGTGGCCTTGCGCGTAGCAGCGCGTCGACACATCGCCAAGGAGAGGCGATTGTGTTATCATTGTCTGGAGGGTCCAGAGGGTCTGGAGGGTCTGTTATCACTTCCAGCGAGAGTGTCCTCAGCCTCGTCCATGTGGACAATGTGGTGGTGCTCACCACGTAATTTTGTGTGCGAACCGCAACCAGGAGGGTGCTGGTGTTCGCAATGCTGAGCGACATTTGGCTGCTCGCGCTGGTGGTGACAGTCCTGCCAGGTCCAGCGCCCAGGATCGAGCCCTTACGGGCGGGGGTAGGCGTTCGCCACCCCCTAGAGGCGCTGTTGGGTTTGCGGAGTACTCCACAGTCTACCGCAACCGGAGATTCTCCCCCCCGTTGTTGGAGCGACCGAGGTTGGAACGGCGTCCACCCCGCCTAGGAAGGCAGGCTACAGCCCCCCTCTCATCCGCACATGTTGTGCAGGGTCGTCGCGGTGAGGGCAGGGTAGACAGTTATCGTCCCCTGCCGCACTCGTGGAGGGAGCCCTCACTCCGTAACTTCTCCCGTTAGGGACTTGCAGCTCACCACGCTGAGAACCCAGAGACCATCCTTTTGCCTACGGTCTCTGTGCGGGTATGGGACCCGAAGGGCAACTCGATTGTTGTTCGTGCCCTTTTGGACTCGGGTGCCCAGGGTTGTATAGTCTCAGCTCGGTTGGTGAGTCAATTGGATCAGTCCGGTTATTATTTTTTGGGCGAAATGTTTCTTGCAGAAATTATGGGCTGCTGAATTGTCGTGGGATGAGCCTCTTCATGGAGAGTTATTGTTGGAATGGCTAGAGTTTGTGTCATCCCTCCCAGCTCATAATCGGGTTTCCTTGCCCAGACGTTTCCTTCCGTCTGGAAAATATCGAGCTAGCCTTCATGGCTTTTGTGATGCTTCCGAGCGAGGATATGCAGCGGTTGTTTATCTACGCACAGTGGATGCTGCTGGACATGTTTTGGTCTCGAAGGTTCTAGCAAAGAGCAAGGTTGCGCCTATTCGCTCGCGTATGACAATACCGAAGCTAGAATTGTCAGGCGCCACTCTCTTGACTCGTCTCTTGAATCATGTCGTCGCTACTCTAGGGCGTTCCGTAGAGTTAGTAGACGTCTTTGCATGGACAGACAGTCAAATTGTGCTTTGTTGGTTGCGAGCTTCTGTTCACACCTTGGAGGTGTTTGTGGCGAACCGTGTTTCCCAGATCCAGGCGTCGCAAGCTAGATTGATTTGGCGACATGTCCCCGGCGATATAAACCCAGCTGATTGTGCATCACGTGGATGCTCAGTCCTAGAGATTATTGGACATCCGTTGTGGTGGGGTCCGGACTGGCTGAAGGGACCAGTGTCAATTTGGCCGGCCTCACGGATCACTCTAGTTCAGCCTGCGATAGGCTTTGTAAGTTTACCAGTGGCCGATGGTGCCGGGAGCAGCCAAGCAGCGGAATCATCATGTGATCCCGATGTTTTGTTGGCCAGGTACAGCTCACTGGATAAACTTTTGAATGTGACATCTTGGGTTAGACGTTGGCGTCACAATGTTAAAAACCCACAGAATAAATTGTTGTCAGCCTTCATCTCGTCTGAGGAACGACATGAAGCGCTATTGACTTGGATTCGCGTAGTACAGTCTGTTAGCTTCGCTTCAGAGTTAAAATCTATGAAGGAAGGTCCCGCTAAATTGAAAGGTGCTATTGTGCGATTGAATCCCTTTGTGGATCCTTCGGGTCTACTGCGCGTGGGAGGTCGGCTTAGACATGCCAATTTTCCTCATGGTGTCCGCCATCCTCTTCTCTTGCCGAAAGATGGACATTTGGTGCGGTTGCTGGCGATGGATCGACACCTTAAGAACTCCCATGCGGGCTGTAACGCACTGTTAGCGATTTTGCAACGCGAATTTTGGATTTTGTCGGCTAGACGACTCGTCCGGGGGGTCATTTTTCGTTGCATGTCTTGTTATAGGACTAAAGCTTCTACCATGCAACCCCAGATGGGCGATTTGCCCGCGGACCGAGTCTCTGAGTCTAGACCCTTTGCCACAATTGGTACGGATTTTGCTGGTCCTTTTTTGGTGAAGTCATCTCAGCTTCGTAACGCTAAATCCGTAAAGGCATATTTGTGTGTTTTTGTGTGCCTGTCTACTAAGGCCACACACTTGGAAGTTGTCTCTGCTCTCTCCACAGAAGCCTTCGTAGCGGCCCTCAGCCGATTTGTATCTCGTAGGGGACTTCCTACTTTGATTAGGTCCGACAACGGAACTAATTTTCAGGGGGCCAATAACTACTTAACCCTTAATAACCTAGAGTTTCAATTTTGATACTAATATTTTAAACCGAATATTCACATTACTATTAGTTTTTTTTTATATGTTGGCTGTATGTATTTTACTGTTGTATAGTATTCTATCCAACGAAATTAAAAAAAAACAAATGTCATTATTGTTTTATTTTATCTGTGACATATTACTTGCGCGGCAAAGTGAACAAGTAAACACATTTTACTAAAAGTTTTGTTGAATATAAATTTGATATATTTTCTTTTTCTGAAGAATATAAATACTTTTGAGGTAAGTGAATACATTATATTCGCTATGATATAATTATTTTTAGCAAATGCATGTTTTACTTGAAGAAATTAGTGCTTTTTTTTTGGTATCAATATTGATACTTCAGGCATTCCGCCCTACATAAAACCTACCTACTAACTCTTTAGCTATAAAACTTTTTGAACTTTCGTTTCATATTTTTTCTGCATAGCTTGGTGTGGGGATTACTTTTGTTTTTATTTATTATAGAAATTTATTAAAATGCGGCCAGAAGAGATTGAGAACATATTGAAGCGGTTAGAAAATGGTGAAATTTCGGAAGACGATTCCACCGACAATGAAGATGACATAGACTATTATTCGAGCCAAAGAGATCGTCTGATGGAGCTAGATGATGAAGAGGATGTAGGTAATTTTCCCACTGACCCAAACTTGGATGCAGATCCGCCTGCAGCAAACGTAGATACCGACATGCAACATAATTTAGAGACTGTTGAACGAAACCCAACTCCTACAACCAGCAGCCAGAACAACCTGCAAACTGCACCTTTCAACTCTAGAAACTTAGTGTGGAGAGTAAAAAATATGGATTTAGTCCAAAATGCTTTCCAGTTTGCTGGAAATACTGAGTATTCACAAGAAATTATGAACTTAGACACTCCATTTCAGTTTTTTTCTTATTTTTTCGGTGAAGACATTTTGAGATTTCTAGTGGACGAGTCAAATAAATATGCCTTCCAAAAGAATCCCAACTTTACAGAACCTGTAACTGTCTTAGAATTACGTAAATTTATTGGAATTCTTATTTTTACTAGTGTATATCATTATCCTAGTGTCCGGTCATACTGGTCAAACATTACAAAGTTTGAACCCATAGTACAAACAATGAATCGCAACAGATTTGATAAAATTAGAGAAATTTTTCACATGAATGACGACTCTAAACATTTGCCCATTGATCACCCCCAGCACGACCGACTGCATAAAGTAAGACCAGTGATAGACTATTTGAACAAGAAATTTATTACTTTACCATTTGAGCATCGTCTATCACTAGACGAGCAGATGTGTTCCACAAAAATGAAACATTTTATGAAACAATATTTACCCAACAAGCCCCATAAGTGGGGATTCAAATTATACGTGTTATGCTCTCTGTCTGGTTATGCCTACAGTTTTGAAATTTACTCGGGAGCTAAGGACATGGACCGTTTACCTGGCGAACCAGACCTCGGAGCTGTGTCGAATACAGTTATTCGATTGCTACGACCAGTACCAAGGCATGTCAATCATATAATTTATTTTGACAATTTTTATACGAATATTCCTCTGGTACATTACTTGACCAACGAAGGTATTTATTGTCTTGGAACAGTACAGAGAAACAGGCTTGGAAAGTCGTGCAAGTTGCCGGAGAAACGGGAGATTATGAAATCCAACGTACCCAGAGGAACATATCACGAAAATGTGGCCTCTCACGAAGGCCTAGAATTGTCGGCCACAAGTTGGAAAGACAACAAACAGGTATTATTACTATCCACGTATGTTGGCGCTGAACCAGCGGATACTATAACCCGCTACGAAAAAAAACTAAAGGCCAATATTCAAATATCATGTCCTCGGGTTGTAAAAGAATATAATGCACACATGGGCGGCGTTGATTTGATGGATAGCTTCATTGGTCGATATCGCATCCGCATAAAGTCGAGAAAGTGGACAACGAGGCTCTTCTACCACTTGTTAGACATGACTGTCATCAATGCTTGGGTACTGTACAAAAAGGTAAACACAAGGAAAGGAAAACTTCAGAAGAATATTATGAAGTTAGCAGATTTTAGAACTGAGCTTGCCGATACTTTATGTAGATATCAAAGTCACTCAAAAAATAAAAGGGGCAGACCCAGTACCAACAGTCAACAAGACAATACAGTACCCTCTAAAAAACCCCGGACAGGTGCACAAGTACTACCCCCAACTGACGTGCGTTCCGATTGTATTGGCCATGAAAAAATATTTATGGAGTCTAGGAATAAATGTAAATTTAGTAATTGTAGGAAACTTACCTCCTGGTTCTGTAAAAAATGCAAAGTATCGTTATGCGATAATAAAAACAATCGATGTTTCGCATTATTTCATGCATAGGTCATTTAAGATTTCTTTATGGCCATAATGCCTGAAGTATCAAAATTGATACCTGTTTTTTTTTTAAATAAATATGTAAAATAAATATTGTGATTTATTTAGCTATTTTTCCCTTCATCTAGACCCTCAAGCAAATACAGTAATATTTAAAAAAGAAGACTCGCGTAAATCAGGCTACTAAGGGTTAAGGGATGTGTATGAGTTTCTTGAAGAGCAGAAATTGAAGCGGGCCGTCGCGACATTATCCCGCTTACCCATTGATTAGCGACCCGAATACTTCGGCTCGGGACGGGGGATTGTTTGGAATTGGCGCGAGCATCTTTGCATACCCGCATACATTGATTATTTGAAGCAACATTTTTTTGTCCCCGCCATATTGAAGGCGGTTTGAGAATTTGATATTTTTGAGTAGTAACACGCGCTCGGCGGCGAGTAGAGTTAAAATTGAGATAAATTCACACCGCGGCTTCGGACAGTTGTTATTTGCTATTCGCGCCTAGTAATAGGTCTTGTTCGCGATATCCTTGTGCCACGCGAGTGTTTTGGTTGGATTTGCTGTGATTGTGCTTGTATTGGAAGTGATATCTCGAGGTGATTTTGCTGCCGTGTGTGAGTTGCCGAACTGTAGCGGCCACCGGCTCACCACAGGACGAGACTTGCATTACTATACAAGTATTTATTGGGAATTTATGTATTTATTCAATCACACTAAGATAGGTCACGTCTAGTAGGGACTAGCGTAGGTACACTTTCCAGATTTGTGTGTGGGCAAAACCACCTGGGGTAAGTGAGGCCTTTTGTTGTTCATTGTGCTTACCCACCATTTTGGTGGATATATTGAATAAGTTTACATTTGGGCCCGAGTGCACATTCCTCGGGCTGCTTTCGCGTAACGCGAGGCAGGTGCGCGCCTAGTGTGCGCATCGTAAACACACCCCTTCCGAGTTCAACCACAAAAGCTGGTCTGAAACATGGTAACGTTGTCTCTGTTGCAATAAAAAATCTACTCATAGATTGGAAATGCGACAAAAACATCATAGGCATGGTCTTTGACACGACATCCTCGAATACAAGTCAGACTTTAACAAAGCAATTGTTTATTACATTTTGTGATATATTAATAGTTTATTAAATTTCAAATCAACACATCATTTTTGCGCAAACTCTAGGATTACAAATAATGGGGAGGTTTTAAGTAATGGACTAATCGTAAGGCTATATAAAGTATAGGTTTAATAAACAATTAATTCATTAACTCTTTACATCACAGGACAGCATACTGCAGCATGTGTCTGCCTGCAGAGGGAGCTAGACCGTCCCTTGTTGTGGTTTGCGTGCCGCAGGCATGTAGAATTCATGCTTAGCGACTGTTGGTTGGGATTCATTAAATATAGAGGCTTCATCCGGCCCAAATATTTCAATTTCTACTAGGTAAGCCTAATGCTGTTACAACATCATTGAACAAGAAGTGTTTTTATTTGATTGAATAGACTCAAGTGACTTGCTTTAACTAATAATTTGGTTATAAATTGTTGCAGATTCAAGAACCACTATTTGCAACTTCTACCAGTTAATAAAGCAGCCTATTACTATCCTGAACTTCCTAGAGCAACTGAGAAGGAACAAGAAAGCTTAGCACATTGCTTCCGTGAATTCCTAGCGTTAGGTTCCACTCGAGGGGATTACCAAGAACTTATTGAACTCAGCCTGTTGTTAGTTACAAAAGGGTCTGAACCTCAGCAGTTTAGCATGAAGCATCCTGGAGCTTTGCACAAAGCAAGACGGATGGCAAAACTTCTGTACACTATGAAAATAGTCCTATTGTCTGGAAAGATAATTGAACAGTTTCCCAAGTCAGAAGTTGAAACCAAAGATCAATTCAAGAAATTTACAGAAACACTGTGTGTTTGCTGTAAGTGTCTACGTGCAATGGTGGATTGTATGCCCGGTTGCAGCCGATGCCCCAATCAACGATTTGATTTTAGTTCAGGAACTGAAACAGTTTGCATACCATGATTCTATACTTGGTGACAAGGGGAAAAAAGCTCTTAGCAGACATAGTTGGTATATGAATGAAGAGCTTGTTCCATTGACTCTTTTCTCACAAATGGAATCTGACGAAGACAAAGAGTTTATGAGGCTACGGCGCCTCCAATTTGAAAGTGCTGGAAGTACTACGGATCGTGTAGGAACATCCTTTGGAAAGCCTAACCTTAAGCCAATTTCAGAGGAGATGGAGTCACTGAGTGATTTGATTGGCCCTGGATCAATGAGGTTTTTCCATATTGTGAATGCTCCCCCCTATGAGTTTCTTCAAACACCAGCCGATGAATGGACAAAAATGGATGACTTTCTTGAAATGAAGACAATTGTTCAAAATCTTCAAGTAGTCAACGAAGCTGCTGAAAGAGGAGTAAAGCTATGCCATGATTTCCTGGGTGTAACAAAGGACGAAGAAATGTTTCAAGATGTATTCCAAGTAGTTGAAAGTTCACGAAAAAAAAATTCCCGATCAGCGCAAACTTTCATCACGTTCTCAAGAGAAGTCGTGGTTCCTTGCGCTGGATGATGATTGATGATTAATTCACAAATGAGGCCACAATATTTATAGTAATTAAAGAACATTGGAGAAATGACTATTTAGAACAGGCATGGGCAACCTTTGGGAAATCGCGAGCTAAACTGTCAGACGTTCATGATATCGCGGGCCGTAGGTAATAGTTGTGTATACAAAAAAAAAACGTTTATCTTATTTTATGCGTTTATTTAGTAAGCCAAAGTTACAATGTGATCTTAATAGTGTATTTATTTATTTATTATTATTAACATTAATGGGAAGCTTGTACTTGAACTTGAGCAACAAGATTATTAATGTCGGGATCAATCCCACTAATACACAGGCGCAAAGTATTTTGCAAATTTTCATCAGTAAGCCTAGTTCAACACTTCAATTTATTGGTTTTCATCACTGAAAAAAATTGTTCACATTTATATGTGCTTCCAAATGCGCAAATCAGTTTTCTTGCAAATGCTCTCAGATGTGGATACCTTTCCTCAACAAGGTATGCCCTGTAAAAGTCACTCAGCGCGACATCTTCAAATTTCGACTTCAATAGTATGTTTTCTTGTAGCTCAATCAGCTCCATTTGCAGGTGTGCTGGGGCCTTTCCTACGTCACATTTTGTCGGAGTAGCAAATAGGTTAAAGCTGCTATCCATGTTCTTAAAGTCGGCAAATCTATTTGAAAATTGCTCCGACAGTAATATCAGTTCTTCAGCACATTGAGCATGAGCAATATTTTCATGACGGGATAGAGTTGAAAAATGGTAAGTTTCCAGATCGCATTCGTGTTTCCCACAAACAAATTTTGTTCTGGAACGCTTTTAAATGGCTGTACAATTCGTTCACCACCTGACCTTGTTTTTGTAGTTTCAAATTTAAATCGTTTAAATGTCCCGTGACGTCCACCAGAAATGCCAAGTCACACATCCATTTTGGATCACTGACTTCAGGCAGTGGTTTTTCTTTGATTTCCATAAAATCGGCTATTTCTTGTCTGAGGTCGTAAAATCTTTTTAACATTTTGCCTTTTCTTAGGCACCTTACTTAATAGTAAGTCACATCATCGTGTTCTGAAAAGAGGTCATCCAAAAATGCTTAGAACTGGCGATGGTTAAGCGCACGGGATCGTATAAAATTGATGCTCTTTACAACCACATTCATAACATTTTGCAATCTGGTGGACTTGGAACATAAGTTTTGTTGGTGGATAATGCAATGGAGGATTATGAAATCTTCTTTTTCCACGTTCAGCTCAGTTGCTTTTTGTTTCGAAATGCCGCAAACAGTGCAAACCCCAACCAATCGACACCACTGCAAACCATACTGATCGATAGCAGCTCGAACCTCATCAAAAATGTCCAGTAGTAGTCCTTTTTAGCGGTTGTAGCGCCAGCAATTCTTCAGTTACATTAAAATCTTTATCTACACCTCGTAGGAAAATAGCTAATTGGCCCGTATCAGACAAGTCAATGCTCTCGTCCAAAGCAATCTAAAACGCTTGAAATTCTGTCACACGATCAATCAACCTTTTCTTGATATCTTCAGCCATCATATCAATACGTCGAACAACAGTAGGTACGTCTTGACAAACTTATTTTTTCGAACTCTTTTTTCTTCTCCGGATATAGAATATCTGCAATTTCTAAGAGGCACTCTTTGACAAATTCTCCTTCAGCAAATGGCTTCGATGACTTTACTATTTTTGAACTGGCTATGAAGCTAGCTTTCACAACACTGTCCAGTTGTGTCCTTTGTTTATGAAACATTTGTTGCTGTTTGTTCAAATCAGTGACTAACTTTTGAATTTTTTCTTTTCGGGACTAACCCGCGCGTTTATGCTGAGCAATATGTTTACTGGAATAATGCCGTTTCATATTGTATTCTTTTAAAACTGATATAGATTCATTGCACAACAAGCAGACTGGCTTACCACTGTACATTATGAAAAAATATTCATCAGTCCATTTTTCTTGAAATTGGCGACATTCTGAGTCGACTTTTCGTTTTTTAACACCAAATATTCTTCCAGGAGCCTTCTGAACTAAGAGTCACAAAACTAAAAACTATCGCAATGCAATGTGACAAGCAGTGCAATCACTTGAAAAACAATAATGACCTAACGTTCATTCATGTCCGGCCGGCCGGCACAACCCCACGCGCACAGCCACCCTCAGTTTCTTTTTCATCCTGCGCGCCTGGCATCTATACCTACACGTCTTTATCGCTACGATGAAATTCCAAGAAATCCATTCAAGTGCTTTGGTTGCGTACTTGCCTATTATTTTGCACTTGATGTAATCGCTTTGGGCGGAGTAAGTAAAAGGATCTAATTCTCAGTGAATTTTGACTCAAATGGTTCGAATGTTCGGCGGGCCGGATAAAAAGCTGTAACGGGCCGTATCCGGCCCGCGGGCCGGACGTTGCCCATATATGATTTAGAACATGATATTACATAAATGGAGATGTTATTAGTAAAATAAAATATGCATTTTATTTTACTTATAGAGTTTATTTAGGTTTACTTCTTTTAGAGCACACACTTCCGACAGTTCGCTGTCCGCCATGACACCAGAGAGACAGTGTTGCCAGACATAGCCTTACATATACCATTCTTATCTTTACTTATCACATTGTACTTATACATACTAACACCCCCTGTCAATGTAATAAGTGACAATTACAAACTTAGAAACCTAATTAATTATTTAATTTTTAATTTAATTTGCCAATATAAACATCCTTTAACTTATAGCTAGTAATTTTTAACTTCTTATGCAACACTGAATCAGACCAAGCTGTAAATTTAGTTATCAAGCCCTTATTATTCCACACATGTTAACAAATTTTACCAATAGATCATTTTTCAAGGATTTTGTTAACATATCTGCAACTTGGTCACAAGTATTAACATGTTTTACATATATTTTTCCTTTTTCAATTTGTTCTCTAATGAAATGATATTTTATATTTATATGTTTCAATCTTTTTACACTGTTAGTATTGGCAATCATTATGGTAGACTGATTATCACAAAATATAGTTATGGGAAGAACATTTTTTATATTAAAGTCACATAACAAATTATACAACCAACATGCTTCAGTTGCTGCCATAGTTAGTGAAACATACTCTGCCTCAGTTGATGAGATGCTGACTGTACTTTGTTTCTTTGAACACCACGATACAAGACAATTTGAGTAGGTAAAACAGTACCCACTTGTCGATTTGCGATCCCTTACATCCCCTGCGAAGTCAGAATCACAAAAACCTACTAATTTACTATCATCACATTTATAAACTAGTTTGTACTCCAAAGTATGTTTGATGTAACGCAGGACTCGTTTCAGATAGGTCTACATAGGTTTTCTACACCAGCATTACATTTATTATTTTCCAGTTCCTTAGTATTAAAATTCTGATCCATGGGAGTACTAATGGGTTTACAGTTATACATACTGAATCTTTTCAGCACATTTTCTAGATAATTTTTCTGACAAATTTCTGTAATGTTTTTATTCAAATCTTGTTTTACATTTACACCAAGAAAATCAGAGATTAACCCTAAATCTTTCATTTTAAATTCTTTGTTTAACATAGTCTTTAGTTCAGAAATTTGTTTTTCATTTGTACCAAACATCAACATATCATCGACATATATGAGTACATACATTTGATCATTTCCTTCATATTTTGAGTAAAGGCATGAATCACATTTAGATCTCTTCCTCTAAAGCCTTCCCTCAACATAATTGAATTAAATTTATCGTTCCAGTATTTTGGAGATTTTTTGAGCCCATACAAAGCTTTATTTAATTTTACAATGTTTTGGTTATTTTCATAAGCACCATCGGGTAAACTTATATACACATTTTCTCCAATTTCCCCATATAAAATGCTCCTGTCACATCCATCTGAAAAACAGGTAGGTTTAGTTTGGTGGCTATGGCTAAGAACAACCTGAAGGTTGCTAGTTTTGCCACAGGTGCATAAATTTCATTAAGACTCAAATTATCACTTTGTTCGAAGCCTCTAGCTACCAACCTTGCTTTGTATTGCATAACACCATTTATCTGTTTCACTTTATACACCCATTTACTACTAATTACTTTTTCGTTGACTGGTAAATCACAAATGCTCCATGTGTTGCTGTCTCTTAAGGTCTGTAATTCCTTATCCATAGCATCTTTCCATTTGGAAGCATTCGGGCTTCTGATAGCTTCAGTATATGTTTTGGGCTCTTCGTTTTCTGTCAAAACGGTATTACATTTGAAGAACACTTTTTGCTTTCTGACGCGTTTGGTCTCAGGCCTTATGTTTTTTGCTTCACCTGCATGAAAATATCGAAATTCCAAATAGTACATGCTCCCACTTCGCTCAGCCATGGCCATCACTTTATTTCTTTTGTAGAATTTGCAAATATTTTTGTTAATTACAATGACATAACCTCTATTTGTTGCACGTTCACAGAGAATAAGTTTGTTTTTAATTCTGGCACATGAAGTACATTGTCTATGGTCGTTTCAATCCATTCACTGCCATTCCAAACTTCTAGCGCCATTTGTCCGCAGCTTTTGACACTAATCTGCGTTCCGTTTCCCACAATTACCGACTTATTTTGTACCTCAGTGTATGATGTGAATAGTTTGTAATCACAACACATATGCTCACTAGCTCCAGAGTCCACCAGCCATTTTGTTTTATGAAAATGTTCATCCGACGCACTGTTAACCACAAAAGCATTATTTTCTTTGTTCTTTTTATATCGACACTGACTTTTTAAGTGTCCCGGTTTATTACAATAAAAGCACATTAGGTTTGGTCGGTTGCCCCTATAGTTACGAAACTCCGTGTTATTGTTATTATATTTGCACTCGCTTTGAAAATGTCCCAGTTTATTACACTTAAAACACTTCACAGTTTTCCTGTCCATCTTTTTAGCTACGAATGCCGCCGACGATTGTGAACTCGCACCTTTTTCTTTAATTCTTTGTTCTTTCAACAATCTAGCCACTAGATTTTCATAGGTCTGCTTGTCATCTGGTGCCGACTCCCATGCCGAGATGAAATGTCTATATTCTTCCGGCAATGACATCAGAATTTTAGTTATAACAAACTTTTCAGATATATTTTCTCCCAGCTGTTTCAATTGACTTTGCATTTCTTGTATCTTTGAGAGAAAAACAGACATGTCGTAACCTTCATCAAATTTAAACTGAAAAAATCTTTGCTGCACAATATGAATGCTTGTTTCTGGTTTCTGATTTCTGTTCATAAACACTTTGTAATTTTGTCCACATTGCAGCCGACGTTTCACATGTAATGACATGTAACATTACTTCCTCAGACATTCTTGTCACCAACAAGGTCTGCGCTTTCGCATCTAGCGTTTCCCAACGAGTACGTTGTGTTTCATCCTCTGGTTTTACTGTTGTTCCATCTACTATTTTGTAAAGACCTTGACCTCGTAGCAGCACGGATGTTTGGAATTTCCAAATATTCCAGTTCTGAAGGCCCTCCAGTTTCATAACAGCCTGCCCATTCTGGCTATCCATTGTTTCTTCCTTCCTGTAGGCTTTTCCTGCCTTGTACGATACCTCGAACAAGTATTTCCTCCCCGGCGCAAATTAACCTCAAACTTCCACGCGTGCGCACGGTATTGTATTTTCGCACTACAGTTTATTTTCACTCAACTTGAGTTTGTATTTATTTATTCACTAGTATGTGTCTGGGCCCATAACCAGATGTTATTAGTAAAATAAAATATGCATTTTATTTTACTTATGGAGTTTATTTAGGTTTACTTCTTTTAGAGCACACACTTCCGACAGTTCGCTGTCCGCCATGACACCAGAGAGGCAGTGTTGCCAGACATAGCCTTACATATACCATTCTTATCTTTACTTATCACACTGTACTTATACATACTAACAAATGGAATGGATATTATTTTCTTATCTTTAGGTCTGAGTTTTTTTCACCGTTTATAAATTTAAAACCCAATTATCTCAAAACAAAAATAAAGGACATTCATCATTATTGCAGTGGACCCTTCATTTGTGAACTCGAAACATGATATTTCGTAATGATCTATACATGAAAATGTTCGTAAATAATTACTTTACTCACTTTTCTACATTCACAGGCACACAGCACTCGGAATAAATTAAAAATTCAACATCTTTTTACTACGTGTTAGTATCAAAGTTAAAGTATGTCGTATTTTATTACAAAAATATTAAAATCTACGTAACTGATTCTTTTCGTACTTGTTTATACACTTTTTAAAATAAGTATTTTCACTTGTAGTTATCTTTTTGTTGTCCAAGATATGGACAAAAACTAAAAATATCAGCACTAAAATAAACACTGTGACATCGAAAACAATAACTGTCATTAATTTATATAATTGGCACGATTATTATCAAACAGCTGGTGCTTCAACATAGACTTGTGCCATAACTATCGAAAATTTCATACACAACTTTTCAGCGTTTTTTAAAAAGAGATCGACGTGTATTTCAACACCGACAAAATAAAACAAACATAAAAATAAAACATCGGGGGGATTTTTCGCCAGCTGTCATTGGTTAGCTGTCACTTGGGACGATTTTGTCCCAGCCCGCAAATGAGCAGACAGTCAGTCCATTTGTTTTATTTTCTATTACTAATTTATTCTGAATAGGTAGGAGAATAAATGTAATAACTAATAATAGGTAATAATTATCACTGTTTTTTACAAACAAACCTTCAGTCTATTAGATATAGCCCCGGAACGATTATACAGAGGCAAATACGTAGTAAGGTCACTGTCTAACATATTAATTAAGTCCTCAGATAATCTATAGTGACTAATGGACTCTACATCGCGTGAAATAGTTCGTATGTTTCTTAGTTGTTGTGCCTGTCGACGCTTCTTCAAGTTGTCACTTTTTTACCCTCTTCCAATAAATACAGCATTGTAAACAAACGAGCAGGCATTATTTTTTATCAAATAGACACGAAACACTCCAAATTTAAATAAAACTAGAAATTAATGTATTTTTTTTATTCAAAGCAGTCACAATTATTGTAGCTTTTGGATTTGACAGTTAAAATTATGGCTGTGGGCGAGGCTGTACACGAGCTCGACGCTATTTTTTGTTGCTGAATACCAAACTCTATGAAGAAATGTCAAACTGTTCGACTTTGAGTAGTTCTAATTCACGCCGTCCTCGTCGTAGAGCGCTAGTGTCGCTTTAAATGATTTTATGAATACCGTGAGACCTCTTGTTAACGGCAACGGGCACCGGTCCGTTTCTTACAACGGGCCGTTGCCCGTTGCGCAGTGTTCTTTAGTTAAGTTCTATATTTGTTCATGCACCGGACATGTACCAGTCGGGAGAATACGCACCGGGTGCCGGCGCGACGTTCGTCGGCCCGTTGCAGTGTTCACGATGACGGACGTTACTCGATTTTGAAATTTTTTAGTACCTACCTAGCGCGATTTGCAGTAAATTATGGAGCACAACGTAGATATGGATTTATTAATCAGTCTAGTTCAAAATAGACCTGTTCTATGGGATAAGACTATAGAGTTACAAAAATAAGGAAGCAAATTTCACGGCACGGAAAGAAATCTGTATAATGTTATATGAAGAATTCGAGACATTATCTAATAAAGACAATATGTTTAAGAAATAATTCTTAAACATATTGATTCTGCCACGGCAATCTTCCATCTGGTGTCATAAAATAATTCGCAAATTTATTCCGAATCATATTTGCTGTTAAACTACCTCTCACTGAATTTGAACGAGGTACTTGGCGTAAATTGGAGTCGATGGTAAAAGAATCACCAGCTAGGTTATTAATAATCCCTTCTTCTTGGTGGATGAAATTTTGCAACAAACAACAAGTTTCTACTATATCAACTGCCAAGTCCGTTAAAATATTCATTGGCAGATGCAAAATTCGCCATTTATTCGCTAATATACCAAATAAACATTCAACATACCGTCTTGCTCTTATCAGACGGTAGTTGAATATCCTTTTTACTTCATCAAGTTGATGGCCACCAAACGGGCGAAGTAAATGATCATGCAATGCGAATGTTTCGTCACCTATAAATACATAAGGTAGTTCACAGTCTGTTCCTAATTTCTTTGTAGATGATGGTATGTTTAATCTATTATCTAAGAGGCTTCTCCAAAATTCTGTTTCTTTAAATACAGCCGAATCGCATTCTTTTCCGTATGCACCAACATCAATGAAAATAAAATTATATTTTGTCTACCACGGCCATCAACACGATTGAAAAGTAGTGTTTGTAATTAAGGAACATTGATCCACTTTCTTCTGGTTTTATAACTCGTATATGCTTGCCGTCTATGGCTCCTAAGCAAAGAGGAAAATTCGCAGCACTTTCAAAATTAACCATTATCACTATCATTACCCACTCTCCCTCAGATGGAATTCCCATATAATTCTCACGTAATTCAGACCATATCGTTGTACATACTTCTCGAACTATGTAGCTTATAGTTTTTATTCCGATTCTGAATGTGTATTGAAGATCTGTGAATTAATTTCCTGATGCTAAGTATCCGTAAAAATATTTTTTTATGAATGTTAGTTCTTTTTCAGGTAAACTTGTTATGAAAAAATGGAGTAATGCAAGAGACAATTGGATGAGATGTGCTAAAACACTTAAAGAGTACAAATCAGATTCAGGTGCAAAATCAGTTCAAAAATATAAATTTTATGAACAAATGCTATTTATAAACAAAATTGTGAGTCATCGACCGACAGCATCAAATATGCCACTTGCCGAAGATGCAGAGGGAAGTCCAACCGCAGTTAAAGAAAATATTGCAGTCCCGAAAAAAAAAGAAGGAAGACTTAACAAAAAAAATTAACTTGGAAAAAAAAAGACAAAAGAAAGACAATAGCAGAATTATGTCGTTTTTTAGAGGCATCGTACCGACTATTGAAAAATTTAATGATGCTGACATTGTAGAATTTCAATATGAGGTCATAAAAACTATGAGAAACATAAGCCAAAGAACTCTATCCCCATATTATTCACAGTCATCTCATGCCTCGCGGAATTTTATTGAAAATCCAACTTCTACGCCATATTATTTGTCACAGCCATCTGAAAATCAATATAGAGGATATCGTACTGCTACAACATCAACTTCATCTACAAATTATAATGAAAATGAATCGAACCGAGCTCGTGAATATGAAACATTTTGTATGAAATTCTATCAGTGTGCGTGCACTTGTCGCGGCAGTCGCACGTTTTTTGTGTATATAGGAGGATATCGTTCGATACGGAGCGTTTTATTTTAGAAATACAAAATAGAAAGGCCATATGGGATCAAACATCAGATGATCATTCTAATAAAAACTTAGAGGTTGTTATGGTTGGAGGTGACTGATATCTTTGGTGGAGAAAATTTGCCAGAAAAAGAAAAAGGAGAACTTGGTAAGTAATTTTTATTAAGAGTAGGTACCTAATTTACTTTCGTAACATATTATTATTTTTATTCATAACGTATTATCATTTATCTTCATAAATATAAAATATTATTTATGATGTGAAAGCCAGCCTGTCTTGCCATGAAAGCTTTCCTGCATTCATAAAGTAATCGGTGAATTCATCCCTGTATTGAGTTGATATTCTGTTAGCTCTTAAATTTTGAGCAGAAGGTATTTCATTAATAACACTTGGTATACTTAATGTATCTTCAAATTTGTATCCATCGTTCGATAGCACGATATTATGTAGAACGCAACATGCTTGAACTATAGCAATCGCAAACTCTTTTTCCACATCGATGGGACGATGGAAAATTCTCCATTTGTTTGACAGTATCCCAAAACTGCATTCTACATATCGACGTGCACGAGAAAGCCTGTAGTTAAAAATTTTCTTCTCGTTGGTTAAATTCCTGCCAGAATATGGTCTCATTATATGTTCTGTCAAAGGGAACGCCTCATCGCCTACAAGAACAAATAGCATGGTTAGGCCATTTTCTTCTATGGATTTTTCACGTGGTAAATTAAGGAGGCCATCCATAAGTTTTTTGTACAATGTAGACTCCCTAGATTGTAGAATTGTAGAATCACTGCATTTACCATGAACCTCTATATCCACATAAAGAAATTTATAATCCGCATCACATATCCCAAGCGATACGAGTGAGAAATAGTTTTTGTAATTAAAATATAGTGAGCCTAAATGCGCAGGTTTTATTATTTCGATATGCTTTCCATCAATGGCCCCAATGCCTAGATATTGCGTATTTCTTTCAAAAGCTTCAGCCACTTCCATCCATTTTGACTCATTTAGTTCAGGAAACTCGATGTGCTTCATAAGTTGCCATATTTTAATACAAACATCATACACAATTTCCCGTGCTGTAGTGTGGCCAATCCGAAAATTATGACTTATGTCTGCAAATGAAAACCCACTCGCTATATATATGTAACAAAATATATATTATTTGTTGTAGGATTGGCTCTTCAAAAGAAATGGAAAAATATAAAGGACTCGTTTGTGAGAGAGTTAAGAAGACGCAAAAGTGTCAAAAGCGGTTCGGCTGCTAAGCGTAAATCTTCTTATATTTTCTTTGATCAATTGAATTTTTAATGCCTACTGTGGAAATTAATGAAACTAGTACAAATCTAGAAGAAACGACACCTAATGAACAAGATAATGAAGGAAATGAGTCATTTGATACGCCTTATGAAAAAAATAATCGCAAAAGAAAAAAAACACAGAACGAGGACAATTTTTCACAAGAACTGGTTAACCTACTACAGAAAAGTATTGAAGCTCGAGGAGCATTGGAAAAAGAAAATACCCAAGATTATGATAAAATATTTATATTATCTTTATTACAGGGCTATAAACAAATACCAGATCCCTTAAAATCAAAAGCACAAATTGAATTGATTCAAGTAATAGAAAAATATAAATGCAATTCCTACAGATATGAATCATCCTTCTTTTATTGGACATGTAATAGGGGTTAAAGTATGAAATTGCCGTTTTATAGTAATAGAATACTTTGAATTGACATAAAACCTTCATGGTGTGAGATTCTTGAGTGAAACTTTTTTCACATGATACCTATGAGGTTCTTGTTTTAAAAAATGTGCAACATTCGATTTTCGACTTTCAATTGTTTTTTTTTATTCAGCTTAGACGGAAAAGATGGATACTTCGAAAATCCGAGTAATCCGAGGGGCCCGCTGTCCCCGTTATAGCCGAGGAAATCGGAACATCGTGGTGGTTTTAGTCGGTAGTGGTGCTTCGGTGCTGAGCCCGACATAACCCGTTCGCTTCCCCCGGAGCGGCGGGTATGCATAAAGGCATTTCCCCAAGTAAAAAAAAAAAAAAGGCGTACGTCATCTGCAGTTAATTTAACTGTGCTCACGAAACGATTTAAGTACTTACTTGTGTCGATTGTGTAAACTGTGTAATAGACGTTCGAACGCATATAAAGTGAATTTCATTTGTGTATCTCCTAATCAATCGTACCACACTATTACCACACAGTAGTACCACATGATCACGATAATTATTTAAGCGGACTTATAACCGTATCTAATATACAGCGTCGTCGTCCACGAGTAGGTGAAGAAAATGCGAAATTACACAATAAATCATACTCTTACAAGATTCGTATGATTGGCGATGATACTTACGAGCAACCGGTCTGTAGAAAAGCTTTTATATCCTTACATGGTATCACAGGAAGAAGACTTCATTTCTTCAGAAATCACTGACTGAGCATGGCGTTGTTCAAAAAGATAAACGGGGTAAACATGTTAAAACACAGCTTTCTAAACAAACTACTGATTTGATGTACAAGCAAATTGATACTCTGAAATCAGTTAATGGTAAAAAAGGCCACTACAATTTACCTACCTACCGCGTTATTTGTTACCGCGTTTGAAATGCTTTGTTGCGATCGATATTCTGAAAGATGTCTAGAGAGAACATGTGATGAGTGTTGCTCAAAAACTTTGACTTATGCAGAATTCGACAACTCAAAACCGATCTTAATGACACAGTGGGTGAGTAAGAAAGAGTCCATAAATGATCTGAAAACGAAGAAAGAACGATTTGTGATGAAGTGTAAAAAAAAAACAGGAAATCTTACCTAGAAATCTCATTATAAAACTTGAAAACGACATGGCTAAATTTTTCCGGCATTATTTTAACATAGTACACCAGTATAATGTTATTAAACAATTGAAAGAGTCTTTATCTGAAAATTATGCCGTAGTACATATAGATTTCTCAGAGAACTTTTGTACTAAATACAACCAGGAAATCCAATTCTTTCATTTTGGTGGTTCGCGCACCCAAATTTCATTACAAACTGTTGTCGTTTACCTTAAAAACTCTGTTGTTTCACACTGCACTATGTCATCTAATTTGTCTCATAACGCCGGAGCAATTTGGGCCCATCTAAAACCTGTGCTGGCATCACTGCCATCAAATATTCAAAAAAATCACTTTCTCAGAGATGGTCCTGTAACTCAATACAGGAACAAATCTCTGTTTTATGTATTGGGCTGTAAACTGCAAGACATGCACCCTAATATTATGCAATATACCTGGAACTTTCATGAAGCTGGGCATGGAAAAGGGGCACCCAATGGTGTAGGGGCCACTTGTAAACGAACAGCAGATCAAGTGATTGCTACAGGAGGTGATATAACTAACTTGAAGGAGTTTACTACTGTCATCCGCGAGAGATGTCCAGGTATAAAAGTGGATGTGATCGAAGGCTGTGAAATCGAGCAGATGAATACCTTGATTAATGATAAGTCGTCTCAAATGGTCGCCTTTAAGGAGACACTATTGGTGCATCAGGTGACTGGCTCAGCTTACATTCCCAACAATCTTACAACGAAGTCACTAAGTTGTTTCTGCGACCCTGACGGATGTGATCATTACAAGCTAGGATCTATTCATTATCAGTCAGAAATGTCGGCTAAACGTCTAAATACTTCTACCGTATTCACAGACTCTGAAGATGATGATATACCTCTATCCACTTACGTGAGAGACATTAATGACCGTTCTAAATTGGTTAGCAATCTATTAACACCAGGAGTTAGCGACTATTCACAGCAACAAAGTCGTTATAGCAGTGGTGATTATGTTTTGGTCAAATATGTCACAAGGAATACAGAATATTATTATGCAGCGATCTGATCTTCTGTTGATGATGAAGACGGTGAATTGAGAGTAACTTTCCTCAAAATTTGTAACCAGAATGGCACTCTGTTTAAATTGAATGAAAGAGATGTATCAGATGTTCCGATGGATCGAATAATAAAAAACTACCCGTACCAAACCTCATTACAAAAGGGAATAGAGTGTTTTACGAATTTAAGGAAAAAAATGATGTTTTTGAAAAGTAATTATTGTAGTGTTAAACTACTTTGAAACATTAATTTTATTTTTTGTTGAGAAAAAGATCTCATTTTTATTACTTTCAGTTATTATAATTTTATGTTGATGCCTTTACGGCGTGGATTGTTATATTTTAGTTTCTATTATTTGTTGATTTCTTAGAAAATGTACACTACAAAGTAAAACTAAATCAAAGTAAGATAAGTTAAGCAATAAAACGTTATTAAAAATGTCAGAAGGCTGTTTTGAAGGCGGAGATAGTTCTTTCTCACAGTATTACATATTAATATTGTTTTTAATAGTTACTTAAGTGATTTAATACTTAAAATATATGTGCCATTATTAGATTCTAAGAGATTTGTTCCAAGTTTATATAAATTTCATACATTTCTTATGAAGTTGTGTATTTTATCAGTACTATGTTACCCTCTGGCAATCAAATTCAGAAAAATCAAGATATCTCAGAATCTACTTTAAAAAGTGACTGGCCCGATCACGAGCAATATATTCATTGCATTAGCTATCTCAAATACCCGAATTTGTAGAAATTTGATTTCAAAACTATAGTAAACAAAATATCCCTAAAAGTTACCCAACTTTTGTATATTCACCCATACACAAAGAGCGTTTTTTTTGTTTTACTGCAACATTATGTTAATCTTGATACATCCTGTGCCGCAATACGACAAGGGGCCGCGGCACACACAAAGTTCAATCCTGCAAAACATTTTATCCGGTAAACAAATTGCGTTTATAAATAAAAATATTTACAGTTAATATTTCTGTAAATGTTGTATATTATACGCTAAAAAAATATTGTTTGTGAACCTATTGAAGGGTTTGTCAGCGTGTGCTAGTAACGAAAATAGTTTTGGTGGTTGTTTGTTAAACTATTTTTGTGTGTGTGTTCTAAGTCAAAAACACAACAAAAAGTATAATAAAAATGTTAGTAAGTATAATTAAAAAAATCAAGTTTTATGTAGAATTACTACCATATTAACAGTGGAATTGACTTTATTGAGTTTATTTAATGCTTTTCAGGTCCGATTCAGAATTTGATGTTGGAGCATCGTCAATAGGCGCAGGGTCCACCAAGAAGAAACCAACAAAGCGTCCAAAACCAACAGAATCTGATTCGCAGTTTGATGTTGGAGCGTCGTCAATGAGCGCAGCGTCAACCAAGTACTTAAGTTCTGTTTTTTTTTACTGTTTTGAAATGTTCTGGTATGTAATAAAATATTTCTATTAGTTTGTAGTTTTTGTTTCACTTACAAACGTATAACTCATCTCACCACTATCTTAGTAATACAATTCTATTCAAGTAACACTCATAGAAAATCACAATTATTACACTACAAGTATAGCTATGTTACTCTAGTCTCTGATTCTACATTCACACATACGAAATCAAGCACAGCAAACTTTCTTTGTTTGACTGGAAAAAGGTAATATTAAACTTTTGTGGATAGTATTCGATATTGAAAAAATGTTTTCAAGCGATATATCGAAAAACATCGATACTGGGATCCGATGTTTTATATCGAATATAAATATCGATATATTTTTTAAGTGGACACCACCCTTACTTAGTGTACAGTGTGAGTGACCCTATATACTATAGGCAATTGATTCTTTACTCTATCAAATGTCCAGAGATGTTGGAGAACGATCAGAGACAGCATTAAAAGATTCGAAATGTATACTAAAATGTCCCTGGACATTTCTGAAATAATGTGATATTATATTTGAACAAACTTAGGGCTCCGTTAGGCGAGAAATAATAACACTTCAGTACAACTCACTAGCACTCGGCGTTTATTCTTTGAAACGGTTGTCCTTAAAAATATTCCTTACACTACTTATACTAACAGAGGTAACGAAACCATAGCGAGTTCTAACCTCGACGTCACAACGCCATCTATCGAGCGCATAGGTAAACTCTAATATTTAATGAATAAATATTAGAACCCGCCGTGGTTTCGCTACATACTTAAACATATACTTAAACATACCGCCCACCAAGGACATAATGCAGAATGTCCTTTAAACCGCCCACCATGCCACAGTCAAGGTAAGCAATGCTAAACAGAAATCTTATTTTGCTATGGGCAATATCGATAATTTTGATGTAGGTCTTTTAATTATTGCATTTTTGGTACGGATGGTAACTACCCGTGTAATTTTATCCGGACCAGGGTGTTTTTGCTCCACTTTGCCCAACAACCACCTTCCAGGAGGTAGATCGTCCTCCTTAACTAAAACTACATCGCCTAGTGATGGTTCCGGGTTCTGGTATTCCCATTTATTCCTTTGCAGAAATTGATGAAGATAATCCTGCGACCATCTGCGCCAAAAGTCCTGCATCATTCGCTGATGGAGTTGCCATCGACGCAAAGTATGGATGTTCGAAGTTTCATAATTTGAATCTGGTACTACGACGAGTGGTTCCCCCACCAGGAAATGACCAGGAGTCAATACAAAAAGCTCATTTGGATCCTCTACATGTGACATTGGCCTCGAATTTAGACATGCCTCAATTTGCGTTAACACTGTGGCCATCTCCTCATAAGTCAACGTAGAGTTCCCTATGACTCGCTTAAGATGGAACTTCATGGACTTTATGCCTGCCTCCCAAAGTCCCCCCAAAATTGGGTGCGCGAGGAGGAATAAAGTTCCAATGAGTCCCGTTGCTCGCGAGATATTCTGCCAGTTCCGGTTTGAAGTTTGATTTTTCTTCATTAAACAAGCACAATAACTCGCGAGCAGCTCCTACAAAATTTGTGCCGTTGTCGCTGTACAACTCAGCACATCTGCCTCGTCTTGCGACAAACCTTCTAAAGGCAGCCAAGAAACCTGGAGTGCTTAATTCGCTGACAGCTTCGAGGTGCACCGCTCTTGTCGACATGCATACAAACAATGCAACGTAACCCTTATAAGACTTATTGCCCCTACCCTTGGACACTCTTATATTGATAGGCCCTGCGTAATCTACGCCACTAATGAAAAAGGGCTTGTTTGGGGTCACACGGGATAAAGGTACTTGTCCCATGAGCTGAGACGTGGCCTTTGTTGAGTACCTAATACAAGTGACACAGCCTCTGTAACACTTTTTAACTAAAGCCATGACCCCTACAATCCAATACCTTGATCGCAAATACGTGATCATGAGTTGTGGACCACCGTGCATAGTTTTTTGATGCGCTTCTGCAATCAAAAGCCCTGTTAAAAAGGATTCCTTTGGTATAAGAATCGGATGTTTCTCATTAAATGTTAAAGAAGACATTTCCAATCTGCCACCAACTCTTATTATACCGTTTGAATCTAAAAATACGTTTAAGGATCTTAGCTTCTTCTTTTTCTTATCTAAACTTCCCTTTCTTTTCAGTTCTTCCAACTCTTCCGAAAATCCTTCTTCCTGACATCTTATAACACAAACTTCTACGGCTTCCTCGATTTCTCGTCTGGACAAGTATTTAGTGTCGTGCCTGATATTTACCTTTCCTCTTACATTCAACCATCTTCGACAGTAGGCAATCACTCGAACAAGCCTGGAGAACGAGGAAAACCTTTGCCAAAAAGCAACGTCAAAGACAGCCGTTTGTACTCTAACTTCTTCGAGATTAGTTATGAGGTGCTTAGGCCTTTTAAAAATAATCAAGTCCTGTCTTAAAAAATCCGGACCTTCAAACCATATGGAAGTTGTTGAAAGCTCTGCAGGAGATATACCTCGTGATGCACAGTCCGCTGGGTTTTTCTTGGTCGGTACATGAGACCAGTGCTGGGTGTCTAGAGTTAATAAAATTTCTGAGACCCGATTCGCCACAAAAGTCTTCCAGCGGCTCGGATGATTATTTAACCAGGCCAGAACTACCTCACTGTCGGTGAAAGCATGCAACTGATCTTTGGCTATTCCCATAACTTCAGCTACTTCCACAATGAGCTTAGCCAACAGTACAGCCCCACAAAGTTCGAGCCTGGGTATCGATACTTGCTTTATAGGCGCGACCTTCGTTTTAGATGTCAATAAAGAGACGTGGATTTTTCCCTGGTCATCCACTACTCTGAGGTATACGACAGCAGCATATGCCACCTTTGAGGCATCCGAAAACCCGTATAATTCGCGTTTATTCTTACTACACGTGTGTAACCAACGCGGAATTTTTATCTCAACTAAAGCAGCCAAGTTTCGACGGTAAGTAAGCCATTCACTTAATAAATTGTTTGGAACTTCTTGATCCCACCCAATTCCAGCTAGCCACAGCTTTTGTATTAATATTTTAGCTAAAATAATACTGGGCGCTAACCATCCGAGTGGGTCGAATAAACGTGAAATGTCAGAAATAATTTTTCTTTTTGTTGCAGGTTCAACTAGCGGCGTGAGATCGACGGAGTACTGAAAGAAGTCACCACTTGGATTCCAGGTAAGTCCCAAAATCTTTGTTATGTCATCAACCTTAATACTTAAACCCTCATCCTTGCCACCTTTTTCATTCCTTATCTTATCTAACAATTCTCGGCAATTGCTTCTCCATTTCTGCAATGGAAACCCTCCTTTGCCTAGCACCGTACTTAACTCTGAGTAAATATTAAAAGCACCTTCCATATCGTCAGCTCCTGTCATCACATCATCCATATAAAAATCGTCCAAGATTATTTTTGCAATACCTGGCCTATCCAAGCACTCATCATAGGCCAGCTGTTGTAACGACCTTACCGCCAAATATGGTGCTGATGCAGTACCGAAAGTAACGGTAATCAGCTCATATTCCTGGAGCTCCATTTCAGGACTATCTCTCCAAAGTATTCTTTGGAATGGAGTATCTTCCCTATTTACCAACACTTGCCTATACATTTTGATGATATCCGCTACCAGACCTATCTTATGTGATCTCCAGCGCATAATGGTATGACGGAGTTCAGGTTGCAACGCCGGGCCAACCATCAATTCATCGTTAAATGCCTTTCCATTGGTTCCCTTACAGGACGCATCAAATACGACCCGGACCTTCGTCGTGTCCTTATCCTCCCTGACAACTGCATGGTGAGGTAAATATATTGCTGCTTTATTATCCTTTTCTTTATCGATAACCTTGACCATGTGATTTAATTCTAAATATTCTTGCATGACCTTTGTGTAATCTGCCTTTAATTTTGGGTTTTTTCCTAACCTTATCTCTAAACCTTTTAATCTTTTTTCAGCAATACTCCTGGACTCACCAAGCCTGCTGACCGGGTCAGCGTCACGTAGCGGTAATTTCACAATATACCTGCCCTCCTTATTTCTAATCGTGGACGCTGTAAATAGTTTTTCGCATTTAATTTCATCCTCTGTGAGCATTCTTTTTGTTCCTGATGTTTCAGCCTCCAGTTCCCAGAACTTTTTCA
Organism: Sesia apiformis; assembly: GCA_914767545.1. NCBI lineage: Eukaryota > Metazoa > Arthropoda > Insecta > Lepidoptera > Sesiidae > Sesia > Sesia apiformis. The sequence goes on along the minus strand of OU611965.1, from coordinate 13,942,186 downwards.
GCATGCTGTCAGCATCAAAACTTGAGTGCATCACATGGATGTGAGAATGTATATTGGATGAATTATCTACCTCACAGACCCCTGATATTATCCACCCAAACGCAGTATCCTGCGCCAAGAGAGAACCACCCAGATTTCTTTGAATGCCTTCTTGAATGATTTGGCTGTATACCTCAGCACCTAATAAGATATCGATCTTATTAGGTCTGTGATATTCAGGATCAGCCAAATCATCAACTGACAGATTTACCCATTCTACCCTGGTTACTTTGGTAACTGGGAGAAGGGACGTAACTGATTTCAAGATATAAGCATCAACCTTAACCTGAAACTGGGGATCTACTCTCGACCTTATATTAATTTTGACCGTGGACTTCGAAGTCACACTTTTGTCACCCCCTACACCTACTACAGTGTGTTTGGCCGCAATCTTTTTTAATCCTAAGTACTGAGCCATAGCTTCTGTAATAAAAGATCCTTGCGACCCTTGGTCTAATAATGCCCTAACCTGAAGATAAGTCCCGTCTTTCGACTCAGCTTGCACCACAGCTGTAGTTAATAAAACCGTTTTACAACAGTTCCCTGTCGAAAGACAAGATACAAGTGGCTTACTAGACCCCTCCGCTTGCGCGGTAAACTTATTGCTGTCTGATGCAGCGTTTTCCTCAATCGACTTTTTACTCGTCGATGAAGCTCCCTCGTGAACCGTCTCAATTTCTGCACTAACAGAACCAGAATCACCACTAGGGTGCAATAATGAATGGTGGCGGCGTTTGCACACCCGGCATCGGACCATGTTTTTACAATATTTAGCAGAGTGGTTGCTGTTCAAACACACAAAACATAACCTTTTCTCCATTGCAATATCACGTCGTTTGTCGTTAGGTTCTTTAGCGAATTTTTTGCATGTAGTTATTTTATGATCTGCAGTACAATACGCACACGACGCAATTTTATTCTCTTTCACAATGTGAAAAGATTTTGTATTTTTGCTCTCTACTTTGTTAGACTTTGAATCTAAATTTTCTAAACCTCTAAAACGCCCTATCAAAAAATCAGAAAATTGCACAAACGTTGAAAATTCATCAGTTGGATCTGAGGCCACTTTTAATTCCCATGCTTTTCGGGTATCTTTATCTAATTTAGCGCTTATTAGATGGATAATCAAAATATCCCAAGAGGAAATATTTACACCTAGATTTCTTATAGACTCTAAACAATCTGATGTTGTACTAATTAACTTCTTAATTTCAGAGGCAGATTCAGACCACAAACTTTTTTGATTTAGCAGCCGATTCAAAATGCCATTAGCCAAAAACCGCTTATTGTTGTACATACTATCCAATTTCTCCCAAGCAACTTGATAGCTATCAGATGTCACTTTAATGTTTCGTAACAACTGTTCCGCTTCACCTGTTAAATGTCCCCTGAGATAGTAGAACCTTTGAGCATCATCCAGAGACTTGTTTTCATGCACAAGCCCTAAAAACAGATCTCTGAACGTCTGCCACTCAGTATATTTCCCGGAAAACGTTGGTATTTTAATTTCTGGCAACTTGAAACGTCTAGCTAAACTTTCACATTGATTATTTGAACTTGAATTTAACTCTGCCTCTGGTGTTTTTAACTTATATAACATTTCTTTTAAATCAGTCTTAAATTGTACATACAATTCTTCTACATCATCATAGACATTGTTTTTATGATAATCCGAACTATACAAATCACTTCGCTTAACTTGACTAATAATCTCAGTATGAGTGCTTGTAAATAAACTCCACTGTTTCTCTAAGTTATCTAGTCTAGTTTCAATATATGGAACAGTCAAACGCTCTTTAGGAGACTTTTTAAAATTAGTCTTAACTTTCAGCATTTTTGCTCTAATATCCTCCTGTAAATCGTTAAACGCTTCCATTTTAAATTGTTTATCAAACTCTGTAATTGACTTAAAAACACTCAAACACAATAGTCTCACAATACCACAACAAATAAAAACAAAGCTAAACAGAAAAATGAGCAGAAGTCTTTTTGTCCGTACTTCCAATAAATGTATACCAAGTTAAAACACAAATTGGGCAAAATTTTACAAGTCTTTTTGCAAGTAATTCTGGTAAAAATTGGGCATGGATTCCCCGTCTCAACCAACTATTACTTAAAACTATTACAAGTCCAAACTAACTAAATTATTCTAAGTTAAATCTGACTATCTTGCAGGATTCTTGAATTTTTCTAAGTTCCACCTAGTCTTGACTTTAAAGTTCAAATTTGCATGTACTTCTCAAAATTTCAACTTTATTTCTTCTAGTAAATAAGAGCGAAAATGTACTCACGATTGAACACTGCACTCACTGTCACTGATTTTCTTCGACGACACGCGCCTGCTACCAGTGGCGCCCTCTGGCGCTCCGCAACCTGCTTTTCACCTCCCGAATTCACCACTCCTCCAGATGTTGCCACCCGGCTCCACCACTGCCTTGACGCCTTTCCAGCCGCCTTGCTGTGGGGATGATCTGGACAGCGATCCACTGCCCAGTAGCGACGAAACGGGTAGTAACCACTACCACCACCGATGATTACCAAAAAACACGTCCAGCCATATCCGGTTCGAAGGACCATGAACAAACTTAGGGCTCCGTTAGGCGAGAAATAATAACACTTCAGTACAACTCACTAGCACTCGGCGTTTATTCTTTGAAACGGTTGTCCTTAAAAATATTCCTTACACTACTTATACTAACAGAGGTAACGAAACCATAGCGAGTTCTAACCTCGACGTCACAACGCCATCTATCGAGCGCATAGGTAAACTCTAATATTTAATGAATAAATATTAGAACCCGCCGTGGTTTCGCTACATACTTAAACATATACTTAAACAATATTGTTCTTGGTACTTTCGACAAGTGAAAGAGATCTTTTGGCCAGGCGACCTGTACAGTTTTTGTAATTTTAATAATTTTATTAATATACTATGAATGTTCATAAATAATTTAATTTAAATTCTTTCAAATATGTAACAGTTCTTAAATTATGTACATTTTCCATGTTGTGTCTTTATGTTCATTTTAGCTGTATTATTTGAAAACTATCAAATTAGAATTAGAATCCACTGGATATTTAATTGTAATTTTTACTAAATATACAGCATATTTTGTATTTTATATCCACTACGATCATTATCACAAAGGGTGTAATTTTATTTAAAGTTTATTTAGCATACTTTCGTTAGATAATATCTCTGATGTTAACCCATTACCTCCGAACGTCCTGATTTTATGAGACTATATTTATATATTTTTTTTCTAATACAAACAGTTTTTAATGTAGTTTTCAGTTAAATGTATGTAAAGAAAATATATTTCTTTCATCTGAGTTTTGCAGCGCTCCGCGCTGTCGGTAAAACTACTCGTATTATGGTGTCGGTAAAACATTGTCGGCGTCTAGTGAAGAGAATCGTTCTGTAGGTAGACAAAATTGGAAAATTGTAGGTAGACATAGATAATAGATTTTAAAAAAAGGATTGAAGATTAAACATTATATGTCGTTTCTTTGAATATCAAAGCTACACCAAATAAGTTTGTTTCACTCCACAATCCTTTATAAAAACCATTTTTTTATTTTTCCTGAGTAAATTATGCAATGGATCCAGTATTATTGCACTCTTTGGTATGTACTCATGGTAAAAATTAATTTTCCCTAGAAATTGTCTTACATTCTTCTGCGTTTTTGGAACAGGAAAATTCCTTATTGAAATCAAGTTATCTTTTATATGGTACGGATGTCACGATTTTACCGAAAGAATTAAAACAAGAAAAATCACGTAGTGACTGGATCAGAGACAGAAGAACAGCACTTGAGAATACAATAAAACCACACAATTACAACAAAACACTATACGACAAAAAACTAAAATATTGGGAATTTAATGTAGGAGACATGGTGTACGTGGAAAATGGAAACAAGTTAAACAGGAGGAAACTAGATGAACTGAGAATTGGACCGTATGAGATTATTGAAAAAATATCTAACACAATATATAGGATAGATACTGGACACAAAAAAACGGAATCAAATCTTTTTCATATTACAAAAATTATTCCAGTCCCTATAAAATTATATGAAGATAGAGAAAGAAAAGAAACAGAAGAAGATGGGTGAATATGGCGAAAGTTTCTTTCCTAGGGGGGGAGATGTAAAGAAAATATATTTCTTTCATCTGAGTTTTGCAGCGCTCCGCGCTGTCGGTAAAAATACTCGTATTATGGTGTCGGTAAAACAGTGTGGGCGTCAAGTGAAGAGAATCGTTCTGTAGGTAGACAAAATTGTAAAATCGTAGGTAGACATAGATAATAGATTTTAAAAAAGGGATTGAAGATTAAACATTATATGTCGTTTCTTTGAATATCAAAGCAACACCAAATAAGTTTGTTTCACTCCACAATCCTTTATATATATATTTGTATACTATTTTTTTATAGAAAATATTTTTTTTTATATTAATATGTAATTGTGACATCTTAATAAATTAATTTAAAGTTGGCATCTTTCGTTACAGTTAAGAAAGGATTATTTTTTATTTTATTTATCATATTACAAGACAAGCTATTGCTTTCAAGGTACATTAAAATCATTTTTAGACATGTGACAAATAAATAAAAAATATTAAAACATCAAAAAAAAATTTTGCAAATAAGTCACATACTTCCAAAAAGAGATGTACTATAAATATGACAGTGGGAGTACATCTATACTGTTTGGACGTACATGTTCAATCCTGTACGCATCAGCAGGTTTGTACTTGCTCTTTTGTTTCAAATGTTAGTTAAATGATTTTGTCATTTGTTTATGTCAGTCTGTAACTTTATATTGAACAGTGTATACGTTCGCTACGCATTTTTCAATTTATAACGAAATAAATAAAAATAAGTGAATAAGTAGATTGACAACGGTAAGTGTAATTAGTTTTATGTTATTTTTATCAGAATGGTAAAATATGCTATGTTATTATTAGGTAAGTATATATTGTTAAAAATATTTTTTGTTTTGTAGATAATGGAACCAGTGAAAATAAAACATAGAAAAGCCTTGAAGGTGTCCGAAATAGTACAGTATCTTCACGATCTCGAAGATTCCTGCGATGAGGATTTGGATGATCTTCAAATAGCCGTCTTGCTTCCGGACGAAGTAGATGAAACGACCGACGTAGAAGAGAGCCCTGACGATGATATGGGAGTTTTACCGGTGTCAGATGTGGCTGGTCATGTCGAATTTTCATGTACGGTTGATAACGTCGAGAAACGTCAGGACGATCAAGTGGTATCCCGTGCAGACAAAACGGTTACGTGGCGTAAGTGTAACCCAATTTATTCTCAAACTCCAAATGAGTCTAATGCTGCTAAACAGCACTTGAAAAATATGACTGTAGAATTAGAAGGAAAGTCAGCAACCGAGATATTTGAAAAAATATTATGTGACGAGATTTTACAGTACATTGTGAACGAGACCGTAACTTACGCAGCAAATTCTAAAAACGATTTAAACTTCAGTCTAACCGTAGATGAGCTAAAAGTCTTTATAGGAATTTTAATTTTCTCTTCGTATTTGATTGCGGCACATTCTTTCCTATCTTGTTCTTCTATACACTCTTTTATAATATAAGTTTTATTTATAAGTTTTAGTTATTTACAACATAATTGACACGTCCTCTGACACAAATATGTTCGGCCACCGCACTCCTCCAACAAAGACCATTGATCAAAATCGGACTCCCGAACAGCTGGTACGAGCGGGCCCCTCCCAAGAAAGGCCCAAGGCGACAACGTCTAACACACTTAATGTGAGACGTAGCATAGGGGAATTTGAGTCAAGGAGAAAAAACCCCAAACCTGACTCCGTAAAAAGGACTGTTCCCTCCGCCCCCTCACCAGCAACTGAAGTCAATAAGACACTTGTAGCCGGGAAAGAGAAGAAAAGGACCCTGGTTGAAGAAGCCAGATACCTGATGACGACAGCTATCGGCCAAATGGAGAATTCGGGAAATATAAAGACGACTATAAAGACGAAGGTCATAGAGTGCCTTAAAGATCTCTACGAGGTAGTGAAGAAATCCGAAGGAAGATATTTAGATGCAAAAAAAACCGATAAAGCAAACAAAAGAAAGCGAGGACCTAAGTAGGAAGGAAGCATTAAAGGAGGATAATTGCGAAACCATCGTAAAAATCGAAGAAAATAGCAGACTGTTGAAAGAGAGCATAAATGAAATGGGAATGTTAAGAAGGGAATTACAGGGACACACAGAGACTCTCAGCGAGGGAATAAAGAGCTATGCGAGTATGGTAGCCGGACCTCCAAAGGAGAAAGTTCGAGGGCCCACAACTATGCACTCAGTTATCGTCACCTCTAGCGACGAAACTGAAACGGGAGACCAAGTCCTCGAAAAGGTTAGAACAGCTGTAAATGCCAAGGAGGGTGGGGTAATCATTGATAAAGTGAGGAAAGCGAGAGATAGAAAGGTGATATTGGGTTGCCATACACAAAAAGAGATGAAAAAGGGAAAGAGAAAAACAGAAAACTCATTCGTAAGTGAATAAGGCTTCGAACTCAGTCTCACAGTTATATTTACTCAATTTAACTTAATTTAAATAGTGTTTGATTTTTATACAAATTGTATTGTATTGTAATTGTGTTTTTTTTATCTTTTTATTTTGTGTTTTATCGCATTTACAAAAAAAATGGCTCTGCAATCAAGTAACGAAGTAAATATCTCTGCTGAAACTTTGAAATTAATCCCTCAATATTCAGGGGAAACGCGATTGCTAAGTCTATTTTTGAGAAAATGCGAGTATGTAATCTTAAAGTACCAAGGCAGTCAGGAGCGCAACGCATATTAATTAGTTGGCGAGGCAGCCGCCTTGATAAGCGAAAGAATCGATATTGAAACTTGGGACGAATTAAGACAATTATTAATCCAACACTTCGGTGACCCACGTAGTGAGGAATGCGTAGCAATAGAACTAGAAACATTAAAAATAAAACACAATGAGACCTTCGCCAATTTTTGTAATCGGATTCAAAGCGTAAGGTCTATTCTATTAGCCAAAGTGAACCAATTGACGGATATTAACTTAAGAGACGCTAAACATATTATTTACAATAATACCGCCTTAAATATTTTCCTATATAACCTCCCGGAAAACATAATTAGATTAGTCAGACTCAAAAATCTAACCACTCTCGAAGACGCGCTTTCACACGTCTTAGAGGAAGTTAACTTCCAGGAGCAATACAATTTAAGGAACAAAATGCTGAATACTAAACCAGTGTTGGGACGTGAAGCCAAATTTGCGGGAACCCAGAGCGATCGGCCAAAGAAAAAAGTAGAAAATGACGTTTCAATATTGTCGGTGTAAAAGTAGGTACTTGCTGTATTAGAAAGGCACTGTGTACATAATGAAATTGTAATGAAAGGAAGTGAACTAATGTCAAAAGTGTTGTTTGAATAATAAGTTCACTACTATCACTGAGTGTATTTTATTAAAAACCCAACAAAACCCAGCTGCTACGACGACCTCAAGGGACCTGGGACACCGCCCACGACGACCACTGCAGGCCTCAGGAACCCGCCAAATTCTACAACCAGCCACTCCTTCACAGCCGACTTTACCGTGGAAGTTCAACGCAAACGGTCCAACGCAATATTTTTCAGCGGCTAAACCATTAAGCTCGATGCAGCTCACAGGTTTCCGTCCTCCGGGACCACAACACAGTCCACAGTTTAAATTTGGAATCCCACAACAGACTGCCCTGATGCCACAGGCACCCAGTCGCCCCTTGCAATTTGGATATCGCCCTTCTCAGCAATTTGGAAACGCGCCTCAACAATTCTGCTACCGTCCTCCGCAACAATTTGGCTACCGTCCGCCGCAGCAATTTGGCTACCGTCCCCCGCAACAATTTGGCTATCGCCCTCCTTAGCCCTTTGGCTATCGTCCCTCAGCGCAGTTTGGGTGTCGACCTTCACAATTTAGAAATAATACGAAACCACTGCAAACTAACGACGTACGAGTATCAATGAGAACGGCGGCCCCACCATCGAGACCGCAACAAGGGTTTCCATTAAACGAACTATATACAGACAATAACGACATATACGACGATTACAATTACTACATGACCCAAATAAACGACATGAACCATTAAGAACAGGAATATTACGACGACCAAGCGATAACGGACTACACTGACTTGACTGACGTTAACACTGATGTAACAGAGGACACTGACAAACAGGATTTTGTGACAGATGCCTCCACCAAACCAGAGAAGTGATAGAACTAAATGTAGACCGCATCCTTAAACTACCTTACATTTATATACCGGAAATAGATGCTAAATTCATGTTGGACACTGGAAGCACAAGATCGTTTATTAGCCCAAGAAAGGCCGACGAATATTTTGCCTCGGCGAAACATTACGAGCCTTTCCAGGTTATTAGCACGCATGGGACTAGCGTCCACAACCATGTTGTTACTATTCCCCTCTTCCCTACTTTCCAAACAAACGACTACCACAAATTTTACATATATGACGTGGACAATAGGTATGACGGACTTATTGGATTAGATTTATTAATGCAATTGGAAACAGACATAAGTCTTAAAAACAAGACCGATAAGACAAAAACGACACTCATCCCTATAGAATACGACCCTCACCATATAATAAAATTAGCCCCGCGATCCGAACAACGTGTGAAGTTACCGACAAATTTATACAATGGTGATGCTGTATTGAACTTCAAACAATTTTGCGAAGGGGTAAGAATGCCAACCGCTATCGTAAAATGTAACAATGGGTTTGCAACTACTATTATACAGAACCTTTTAGATGACGAGATGACATTGACAGTAATTAATCCCTTTGATGTTACCAAATTTGAAAAAAGTTCATGCCGACTAAATTACACTACAAACCAAACTGACATAGATACAAAACCCAGACAGATATTGGTTTTCACGTGGCTAATAGTAAAAACTATAAAACTAAATGGTATTGGCAACGATTTCCAGCTTAATATTCAAAAATATACGGAACTTAGCCGTGTCTTATGTAATAATACGCAATACATTTACGAATTTTTAGGACTAGAATCTCAACAGACTATCTTAAAGATGTAGCTATAGAAAAGTTTCAGCAATTAGTTCCACTTAAAAGGTTCAAACGAGGTCTCATCAACCTACTTGGTTCACTTATAAAAGTTATAACAGGCAACTTAGACCATACAGATGCCATAAAATATGATAGTTTGATATCCAGTCTGAAAAATCGCGAACAAGCAACATCTAGAAAGATTACACTTATCATCGAAATATTGGACCACTTCTTAAATGCAACTGAAACCTTAAAGGGGAATTCTATTTTGTTCGAAGCACGTTTGAAACAATTGGAAGGTTTGACTATCGACTTAGAGAATAAGGAAAATAGTTATAAGTTTTCTATAAATGTTTTAAATTTGTTTAATCAATTTGTTATTAACTTTCGTAGTATATATCTTAAACTAAGTGAAATTGAAACAGCATTGGCTTTTGCCAAACTCTCGGTATTACATAAATCTATTATTAATTCGACCGAGTTTCTGCATATATTACAAACCATAGAGAAGTACGACAACCTTATGTATCCTGTTACAGAACAAAATCTTATAAATCTAGAAGAGACTAACTGTAAAAGCCTATTTAAAGTTAAACCGGATTACGTTTCTAATCGGGGTACCCGTTACCGATAATAATACATATAGTTATTACAAACTGTATCCCCTTCCTATGTTCAGCATCCTACATAACCAAACCTATATAGTGGTTCCGGAATATCCTTTCCTTTTAGTGAATGAAGTGACATACCAACCGATCATTCGAACGCCCTCGTCACACTCATGAAGCACATACGTGCAAAACTTAGTGACAAGAAAATAGTCACACTAGTCTCTTTAGACATTGAGGGCGCTTTCGATAGTGCATGGTGGCCAGCGATAAAGGCCAGGTTGGCAGAGGAGGAGTGCCCGGTAAACCTGAGGCGGCTCATCGACAGCTATCTCAGCGAGTGATCAGTGGAGGTCAGATACGCGGGTAAAAAATACACCAGGCAGACGGAGAAGGGATGTGTACAGGGTTCCATAGGAGGGCCAATCCTATGGAATCTGCTGCTGGACCCGCTCCTGAAAATGATGGAAGGCATGGGGTACTACTGCCAAGCCTTTGCGGACGACGTAGTAATGGTTTTCGACGGAGAGATAGCAAGGGAGATTGAGGGACAAGCCAATGTCGCCCTCGAACGTGTTCAAGCGTGGGGTGTCAGCAACAAACTAAAATTTGCTCCGCATAAGACCAGCGCGATGACAATCACGAAGAAACTTAAATATGACACTCCACGCTTGAGCATGGGAGGGGTCGACGTTGGAATGTCCTCTGAAATAAAAATACTCGGCCTGACCGTCGACAATAAGCTCACGTTTGACGCGCACGTCTCCAACGTCTGCAAAAAAGCGGCAGACATCTATAAGCGGCTAGCTAGAGCAGCACGCGTAAACTGGGGTCTGAGCCCGGAGGTCATCCGGACCATATACACGGCAGCAGTAGAGCCCGTAATACTTTACGCAGCCGCCGCATGGGCACCGGCAGCTAAAAAATTGGGAGTGCGCAAACAGCTGAGCGTGGTCCAAAGAGGGTTTGCTCAAAAAATGTGCAGTGCGTACCGCACGGTGTCACTCAACTCGGCTCTCCTACTTACAGGCACGCTTCCGCTCGATCTGCGTGTCCTCGAGGTAGCGGCACTTTACGAGGCCAAAAAAGGAACACCAAGGCAGGAGATGCGAGATAGAGAAGTCGAGAGGATGACGTCAAAATTGAGGGCCCCACATCCCGCGGATCAAGCAAGACTGGAGTTCAGCAGCCTGGTAGACGAGGAACAATATGTTCGCCACAGCGACTACGATGTGCGCATCTTCACCGACGGGAGTAAAATTGAGGGCAAAGTCGGAGCCGCGGTATCTGTCTGGAACAGAAACGCGGAGGTCAGGGCCCTCAAGTTTACTCTCTCGGAATACTGCACCGTCTATCAGGCAGAACTACTAGCAATAAGCAGAGCGGTGGAAATTGCGCGAAACCGCAGAGAGACCACATTCGCCATATACAGCGACTCACGATCCGCATTAGAAACGGTGACAAATCCCGGTTCCCCCCATCCACTCGCAGTCGAAGCCAGGAACGTCATCGCCAGCTGCAAACTCCAAAACAAGGAAGTATCCTTGTTTTGGATCAAAGCACACGCGGGATTGGAGGGAAATGATAGGGCCGATCACCTCGCCAAGGAAGCCGCAATGAGGTCTAAAAAGAAACCCGAATACGACCGGTGCCCTGTCTCATTCATAAGGCGTTGCATTCGTGACGAAACGCTATGTGAATGGGACAAGAGGTACAGAACGGAAGGTACGGCAGCGGTTACAAAACTTTTCTTCCCTGACGCGGTAGCGGCGTACGGTGTAATTCGAAAAATAGAAATAGATGGCAAAACAACACAAATACTGACAGGACATGGTGGATTCTCCTCATACTTAAATCGTTTTAGGTGTAAGGAGAGCCCAGCATGTACTTGCGAACCCGACGTGGAGGAATCAGTGGTACACATCATTATGGACTGCCCCGTTTTCGCCAGGGATAGATTTGATCTCGAGCAAAAAATCGATACTAGCATAGAATTAAAAAATTTGCCCCATATAATGAAGAGCAGAAATAGAGATATATTCTTAGAGTATTGCAAAAAAGTAGTAATAAGAGTAAACAATAGGAATAAGATAGCTTAAGAAAATGTATGATTAAATATATAATAAGTATATGTGACAAATCATACGAAAAATTGTAAAAGTAGTAATAAGGAATATTGTCTAGAATTAAGAATAATGTATATAACAATTGTAAAAACCATTAGTTAATAAAAATATGTAAGAGCTCCACTCATTTACCCCAAAAAGACTAGTATAAGCACAAACAGTAGATAGTTTAGAGTAGAGAGATAATTAGAAGGTCTGTCCCGACCTGCAAAGAAAACAAGATGATGAATGAAAGAGAAAATAGTATGAAGAATGAAAGTGCGAGAAGAATAAAAGCGAGAACTAGAATGAAAGAGTAGAAACCATATTGTAAACATAGGCTCCGACCACGTTGGAGGAAAAAGTAATTAATTTAAAAAAGAAAAAAAAAACGATCATTCGACCCTGTAAGAACGTCGCTTCGGATCAGTATCTGTGTGTGCTTGACGACCTAGCGGTCTACTCTGAAGAAACATGTATCGAGCAACTGATGCAGTACCATAATCCCTCACAATGTACTCGACATCCAGTAGAGGTAGAAGACCTAAAGTTGCAGCGAATTGCCCCCAACAGCTGGATTCTGCACTGCGGACACCCAACAGTAATATCTCAAAATTGTACCACCGAGATAACTCGTCGAGCAATTTCTGGCACATATATACTTACCATAGACGACACTTGCCACGCAAATGTCAATGACCTTCATATTCATGGTCGACGGATGATCTCCGAAAATAGTCACTACACCCCGTACCTATCTACACCTATCACCTAATTCACCTATCTACACCGCAGTTCAGTAACGCTACCCTTAAGGAACCGCTGGACTTGAAAGGAGTCAACTTGGACGACATAAAACGTCTACATCATGTGTTAAAATACAGTGAAAGTAGGAATGCAGATTCCAAAATTGTGCAAATACACAGTGTTAGTTTAGCTACAATAATCCTATATGTCATATTGGCCTTTTTTATAATTTTAGTACTTATAATGTTTAAAAAAATTTGGGGAATCATCGGATTCAAAAGAAAGACGTTCTAACCGATGAGTTCGCACTTGAGGGGGGAGGAGTTACGTCACACAAGCCCTTCCTGTTGATAGCTGGATCAGCAGAACCGGGTGGTAGGCCGAACCCATAGTTCTAGGAACCTAGCGCTTAGTTAGCATTTAGGATGTAGCCATAAGAGATTACTTTGTAAGTTAGATTTAATTAAATAAGTAGTTGAATACTGGCATCAAGCTCTGCCACTTGTCTTCAATCTCATTAGTTTAATATATAAATTTTTAGTTTTTAAAATTCGAGAGCATTTTTCTTGCTCTCGATACTTGACTACGTTGTCTATCTTAGCAACTCAGTTGTTTCCCATATAAAATATTGCTGTCCTTGAGCATGAGTCTCATGTTATAAACAGCAAATTCTCATAATATCTACTAGATGGCGTTGTAGAAGTACAACAATATCGTTATCAAAACTATAAATTTGAACTTTATTACAATTCTAATGGATACGAGGTCTGTCCCAAAAGTATCCGACCTTTGTCCGTTATTCCGCGCTCGTCTTATTTATCTTCATCTGGCTCGTGGAATCCTTCGAAGTAGTCTCCATTCGACTGGAGAACACGCTCCCACCTGTGCTTCCATACCCCGAAGCAGTTCTGGAAGTCCCCCTTTGCAATAGCCTTTAGTGAACTCGTCGCATTTGTCCGTATCGTCTCCGTGTCATCAAACCGACGTCCTTTAAGTGGAATTTCTAACTTTGGGAACAGCCAAAAGTCGCAGGGGGCTATGTCGGGACTGTACGGAGGTTGGCGAAGTTGTGTTATTTTATGTTTTGCCATATACTGTTGCACCAGGTTTGATGAATGCGCTGGTGCATTATCGTGGTGAAGAAGCCAGTCGCCACTTGCCCAAAAATGCAGCCGCTTTCTTCGCACTGCGTCACGCAATCTTTTTAAAACTTCAACATAACATTCCTTGTTGATCGTTTGACCTCTTGGACCATATTCATGGTGTACAACACCTTCATAATCAAAAAAAACAATCAACATCGTCTTAGAGCCCCCGCAAACTGCAGACTTTCTATCGGCCGATAGTTTGGTCGGCGTCTTAATCAGTATGGAGCAGTATGCAAGTGCGCAAATTGTAACGATTAGTAATCGGCCGATGAATCAGTTTGATGGGATTCCCGATTGCCTTCAAACTAAACTGTCGGCCAACTATCGGCCGACCGCTTGATCAGTACGGCGCTCTTCCCCGCCCGCACACTTGCCGATTGTTTAGTCGGCCGACTCGGCCAACAGTTCAGTTCGCTCCGAGCTTTAGCGTCGGACGGTTGTGCGTATATTTTACGATGGCGTCGGCACATGCAGAATCGTTGATTGTAGAAACGTTCATAGTAAAATTGATTGAAGAAATCGAGCAAAGACCTGCGCTTTATAAAAAAAAATTAAAAGAGTACTCCGATGTGAATTTCAAGAAAAAACTGTGGGAGGAAGTTTGTGAAGCAGTTGTTCTTGATTGGAATCAGCTTAGTGCGGAGGAGAAAAGAAACAAAGGTACGTAAGGATTCATGTGCATTTTTATTTATTTAACTGAATATTTATTACACTTTGTTATATTGACACGGAATTGCGCCTCCAGGAGAAATAAAGTATGACGACATGTACTGTCGCACGTTATTCATATTATTTCTTCCTCGGTTTTGTTCATTTATAGTTAAGTTATTCATGGGACAACTGTAGAGAGTTTCTGCGAAATTTATTCCATCTTTGATTCTTACATAATTATGTAGGACACAGCAAGCTTTAATAATTCGGACAGAAAAATTGATATTGACATCAATTGGTCGGTGAAAAATACGCCATTTGTTAGCGAGAATTCCAAAAGTACATTCAACCATTCGTCGAGCTCTTGTATGTCTATAGTTGAAAATTCGTTTGGTGTAGTTTAAATTTCTTTTTGCATAAGGGCGTAATATATGATTCCCAAGTCCAAACGCTTCGTCCCCTACGACAGAGAATGGAATAACATCTCCTCCATCATCATTGGGTAAATGCCTTCCGGAGGGAATATTTAATCGATTTTCGGCTAGCCGTTTACCCATTTCTGACGTTTTAAATATTTCCGAATCACTAGCTGTTCCATAAGAACCAACGTCAATGTATACAAATTTATAATCTGCATCTGTCCAAGCCATTAACACACAAGAAAAAAACTTTTTGTAGTTAAAATATGATGAACCAGAATGTTCTGACTGTATCATCCGGTATATGTTTGCCATCAATTGCTCCAATAATGTTTGGAAAATTTGTGCGACTATAGAATTCGTCTGCGATTTTAATCCAGTCGCTTTCTTGTTTGGTTGACATATACAATGGTTGAAGTATATTCCATATTTGCTCACATGTAGTTTTAGTAATATCTCGTATTGTGGCAGCTCCCATCAGATAATCAAAAGATAATGCATTGAAACTAGCTCCGGTAGCCAGATATCTGTAAATAATTAATTAAGTATATTTTAATCTTTTTCAGGTCGCGATGTGCAAAAAAATGGGCTAATTTACGTACTTGCTTTCGCCGAGAATTAAACGCACAAAAAAACACTAAGTCAGGGCAAGTTGCGATCAAGAGGCGTAAATATGTCTACTTTGAACAGTTGTTATTTTTACTTCTAATAATTAGTTTTAATAATTTATTAATATACGAGGGCGGAGTGATAAGTCTGGTAAAAATGAAACAAGGAGTCAACTTTATTTAAAAATTATGATTTATTTTTCAACGTAGTTTCCTTCTAACTCAATGCACTTCATCCAGCGTTTCTCTAGCTTTTTGATCCCTTCCATAAAATACGACTTAGGCAACCCTTCGAAATAGGCATTGGATTCGTGCATGATCTCCTCGTTGGAGCTAAATCTTCTCCCACCGAGCCATTTTTTTAAATTCGGAAACAGAAAATAGTCGCAAGGGGCTAAATCTGCCGAATATGGTGGGTTAGATAGCAACTCATATCGCAACTCATGGATTTTGGCCATAGCAATCGCGCAGGTGTGCACTCGTGCGTTGTCTTGGTGGAAGAGAATTTTCTTCTTAGCCAAATGCGGTCGTTTGTCAGGTAAAATTTTGTTAAATTGGTCCCATAAATTGGCATAATATTCGCCATTAATCGTTTTACCCTTCTCTAGGTAGTCAATATGGATTACCCCACGTGCATCCCAAAATACTGTAGCCATCACTTTATTGGCGGATAAAACTGCTTTGGCCTTCTTCGGAGCTGGTTCGCCCGTAGCAATCCACTGTTTCGATTGTTGCTTGGTTTCTGGTGTATGGTGGTGGATCCATGTTTCGTCTACCGTTATAAAACGATGCAAAAATTCAGTTTTATCCCGTTGAAACAACGCCAAACCTGCCTCCGAAGTGGTAACTCGCATGCGTTTTTGATCAACAGTCAGTAAACGCGGCACCCATCGCGCGGAGAGCTTCTTCATATCTAAATGTTGGTGTAAGATATTGCGCACACGTTCGTCTGAGATGCCTACTATCTCGACTATCTCGCTCACTTTTACTCTTCGGTCGTTCAACACTATGTCATGGATTTTAGCGATCATCTCTGAAGTAGTGACCTCAACTGGGCGTCCTGGGAGTTCAGCATCAATTGTGCTTGTACGACCACACCGAAAATCCGTAAACCATTTATGAATCATTTTAATCGACGGAGCAGAGTCCCCATAATATTTATCAAGTCTTTGTTTCGTTTCCGTAATAGTTTTTTTGCGCAAAAAATAATGTTTAATCAACACACGAAATTCACTTTTCTGCATCTTTGCGAAAATGCGTTTAATTGTTTTTATTTAATGGCTGTCAAAAAAAAACTAACGGGCGGTACTGGCTGAATATTTTAATTTAGTCCTTCAAAAGAGTTGTGAACAAGGAGGTTTCATGCAATTTGCGATAATTTCATTCCAAAATAGATTTTTACCAGACTTATCACTCCGCCCTCGTATTATTAAAACTAAAAGACCCATATATTACTCCTTTTTCCAGAAAGAAGATTTTACAATAAATGGCTTTAACACCCGCAGAAAAGCAACGTCGCTATAGAATTAAGTTAAAGCGGGACCCATTAAAAATGCTGAAGCCAAAAGGAAACACCTTGAAAGATACCACGCTAAAAAAAACTTGTGAAAGATATGACAGAGCGAGAACATAGAGGCGCTATGCGTAAATGGAAGACTGCGAATAAGAAACGACGAGAACGTCAAAAAGACGCACAGCAAATTATGGTTAATATACCGGCTTCTACACCACGTTCAGGAACTCCAGTTTCAGCTAAGTCTAGAGGCCGGAAACAAGTAAGACGAGACAGATCTGCATTAAATAGAAAAATTTGAAATTAAAGGAAGAACTGAAAAATCTGATAAAGAAGTGTAATAAGTACAAAAAAGATACCAAAGAGCTAAAAAGTCCACCAAAGATTTCCAACAAAATAAATATCCAAGGTCATCCAATGCCATCAAATATCATTACAACACACAGTGTATTTTTGAGCCTCATTTTCGGACATGCCCCTGATATTTGAAAGGTGGCTAGATATAAGCATTTCAAGTGTCAGAGTAAAACTCCCAGGTTGTTGTGATGTTTAGTTCTTCCAAAAATGACTTCCGAAAAATCGGTGAAAAAATTCATGGAAAACGAAGAAAACGAAATTGTACATCGAGTTAAAAAGTAAAACGAATTCAGCGTATGCTGGTGTAAAGCCTAGGTAAAAGGGCATCGTTTAGAGGTACTGCGATATTCCTACCTCTATTAGAAATGTAGATAATCAATTTTCTTTTTTTTTGGTTTTTATTTTTTTTATTGGAAACTAGTTGAAAGTTGGTTGAGATTTTTACAAAACAGGTAGATGTTATTGTTTTCTATACATCTGAATTTTTTTATCACAATATCTCGTGGAGTAATCAAGTCATTACATTTTCCATAATTTTAGAGTTTTTCGCTGTTAGGGTTGTCACTAAGATTTCCGATTTGGAAATTATAAATAATTTAGTCCTGAATTCCAAAAAATAGTCTCATTTGCCACTTTATATGACATCGCAATATGTTTTTACTAGAAGATGCCCGTACCTTTGTCTACACTTTAGATTTTGTACTATGATAAAAGTTGTGCTTGAACTATTAACTTCAGTTAACAATTTTGTTTTTCGATCAAATCTAATTTATCTCGTTATGATGCATACATACTTACCAATATTATGAAAGTACTGAGATATAGCTAATATATACATAAATTAAATACCTACATTTCCTTACTTAGGTAGGATTACTGACGTTGTGACGTCATACTGGTATGGATCGTTTTTGGGTCACGTGATCAAATGCTATTTTCATTACTCCGACCGACGATATCTATTATCAATTTTTTTTCCTATGATGTGGTATATGTGGTATGGGAAGGAGTCCACCCTCGACAGGCTATGCTAAAACCCCATACCGATACATCTACCATAGAGGAGCATAATGAAGCCGCTCCAGACTCGTGATGCCACTTTGCCTCAGCAGGACCTGACCCGCCCTGCTGGGGGACGTCCATTCGGGCCCCGACCGGTGGACTTAGGAAAGGGGGGTATGAGGGCGCCAACCCTCATACTGGTCGGCGAGTGGCAGACAACGAAGTTGTGGATAGCGTCACAACCGTTACTTCTCATCCTCCGGAAGTATACGAAAATACGTTAGGAGATGGTAACATTGACGAAGCTGGACCGTCTGGTACCAAAATAATGACACGTTTGGAACTACACTCGCGAGTAATAAACTGGAATCACTTCATCGCGCGTTGCTCAAAAAAAATTTTTACAATTTCTATGCAATGAACTATGGATTGTGATATATCATTTGAAAGGTAATCTTGTTAGCTTTCAACCTCTTTCAATATCATAACCAAAGATTATTCACCTTATGTCATGGAACGTAAAAACAAAAGACATCAATTATTAAAACAAAACACCATATTGTTTGGTAGTCCTGAAACCCTATAAAAAGTGGGCGTTTATGAAAATTGGTCATCAGTCCAATGTTTCACGTCACTGGGAACACTGAAGCTAAAAGAAAATGGAAACCACACCTACAGAAGCCGCTCAAGTCGTAATCCTAATCCAGCAAGGGTTGTCTCAGCGTACTATCGCTCGACAGCTTCATCTGAGCCAGTCTTGTGTCTCGAAGGTATGCAAGAGGTTCAGGGAGACTGGAAACTTAGTCCGGAGATCAGGATCTGGCCGACAGCGATGCACTTTGGTGAGAGATGACCGATTTATTGTCACCTCTTCCCTCCGAAATCGACACCTAACCGGCCTGGACGTCCAGCAGCAGCTCAGAGAAGTTCGAGGGAGGGCTGTCAGCAAGTGGACAGTGAGGCTAAGACTCAAAGAAGCGAACTTGACCCCAAAAAGGCCAGCCACGGGACCCAAATTGTCTCCAGCCCACCGGCAAGCCCGACTTCAGTTTGCTCGCGATCACTTAGATTGGGATATGGAGCAATGGAGCCGAGTTCTGTTCTCGGACGAAACCAGGATGTGCCTGCATGGTAGCGACCGTCGACGGAGAGTCTATAGGAGACCGGGGGAGCGATTCGCACAATGCTGTTTTGCGGAAACAGTGGCATACGGGGGTGGGTCCTGTATGATGTGGGCGGGGATTTCTATTGAAGCAAAAACGGAGCTGATATTCGTACCTGGTGGAGGTCGGGGAGGGGGGCTAACCGCAGAAAGATACATCAACGAAATTCTGCTAGGCCATGTGCTCACCTACGCCGGGTTTATTGGCGAAGATTTCCTGCTGATGCACGATAATGCCCGCTGCCACACCGCTGCAGTGACTAGACAGTACCTGGAAGAAGTCGGGATTCCCACACTAGACTGGCCAGCCCTCAGTCCTGACTTGAATCCGATTGAATATATGTGGGACGAGCTGAAAAGGCGGGTACGAGGAAGGTGTCCAGCTCTGGCGTCGATAGAAGACCTGAAAACTGCTTTAGTCGAAGAGTGGCAGGAAATCCCACAGGATTCCATCAGGAAACTCATTCGGTCAATGAAAAACCGTTTACAGGCAGTCATTAGGGCCAGGGAGGGTAACACAAAATATTGAGAAGTAAATAACATAAATTGTAAATAAAATTTTTATCTTTTCATATTACTTCCTATTCATTTACACGTCCACAACTTCGACCTATAGTATTGCAATAATTCCCTAAATTTAGGTAGAAAATTAAATTAATTTTAAATCTTTTTGATATCATTTGAAAGCTAACAAAATTACCTTTTAAATGATATGCCACAATCCATAGTTCATTGCATAGAAATTGTAAAAAATTGTTTTGTGCAACGCGCGATGAAGTGATTCCAGTTTATTGCTCGCGAGTGTATTTCATCTTCTCAGAGGAAAAAAAGGGCAGGCATCAATATCTGAGCGTATTGACGCTATATATGAAAAGTTTGGACAACAATATGAACTCTCTATTACAAAGGAAGAGCTAACAAAATCACTTGCTTCCATCCAATGCAAAATAGACGGGAGATTTAAGGATTGCAAATACAATGAAGCTTATTTCTTAAAAAAAAAAATCGAGATTGGCTGAGTAAAAGTTTCGTAAGCGCTCATCGAGTCAATCTTGGTATAATTCTGACTCCCAAATCAAAAGCTTTTTTAAAATTGAGCAGTCGACAGCAGCTTCGCAGCAAGCGAAAGCTTGAAACTGTGTTGGAGGATGAACCTCAAATTAATAAAATACAGGCTTTGGCAAACACATTATCACAAACTAGTAACAGATTGGAAACCAAGACAGCAAAAGACCTACAATTTATAATTGAGTCATCCCTGGAGTCACCAACTGCTGCAACGACTATGAAGAACAAAATTATAAGTAAAACAAAGCCTTTTACTGCAGATGCACTAGCAGAGATAATAGACAAAAAATTAACAATAGAAGCGTATAACGATCTGCGCTTGAATCTTCAAGAAAGGGGATTTCCAGCTTTCCCTACTTATAAAAGTGTGATCGAAGCCAAACAACGGTGCTATCCTGTACAAATACTAGTTTCCGAAAGAGAGGCGTCTGTTTCTATCCAGAATTTGTTAGAGCATACAACTCGGCGCATATTAATGCTGTGTGCTGATTCAGTTGATCAATATTGTCGGCAAAGTAACGTCCAGGAAGTACAATGTACTTTACGAGGAAACTGGGGATATGATGGCACAACTGGTCAGTCACTGTATAAACAGTCATATTCTGATAACGAAGACTGTGATGATAGTTCTTTGTTTGTAACGACACTTGTGCCTTTGCAACTTGTAGCAAACCAGAAAGATGTTATCTGGATGAATCCGGCACCACAATCTTTTCGATTCTGTCGACCATTACACATACAATATCGAAAGGAATCCAAAGATATTATATTACAAGAAAAGAAAAGATTTGAAGAAGAACTTCAAAATTCAACTCACACAGCTACAGGTGAACTAGTGAAAGTCAGCTGGGAATTATATCTCGCAGCAGTAGATGGTAAGGTATTAAATATAATACTAGACACTCCATCACAACTACGTTGCCCGTATTGTGGTTTGACAGCTACGAAATTTAATGATCTACCAACAGCATTTACAAAAGAAATAAATACGAATGCTCTGCAGCATGGTATTTCTCCACTGCATGCATGGATCAGAATATTAGAATTCTGTCTAAAGCTAGGGTACAAAAACGAAGTAAAAAAGTGGAGAATCTCACAAAACTCTGACGACGGCCGCCTCGTGGATGAAAGAAAGAAAAGAATCCAAAATGAAATCCGAGAGAAAATAGGACTTTTAGTAGATGTCGTACGTCCTAACTCGGGCACAACCAACGACGGGAATACGGCGCGTACTACGTTATCCGACAAGCATAGGCCGAAATTTGCTGAAATACTGGACATCGATCAGTGACTCTTGGACGGCTTTCATACAGTTTTAATAGTTTTATCCAGCAATCTGCCAGTAGATTCAGACAAATTTCGAGCTTACTGCCATGAATTAGCGCAAAAATATGTAGCGTCGTACGATTGGTACCCGATGACTGTGACGGTACATAAAATACTTATTCACGGGGCTGATATAATAAAATCAGTTCCATTCCCGATCGGATTGCCAGAACAAGGAGCCGAAACACGCAATAAATATTGGCGATACGACAGGGAACATCATACCCGAAAGAGCAGTCGGGTTAAAAGTCTAACTGATCTTTTTCACAGAGCTCAGTAGGGCTAGCATGCGTACAACGAGATATCTCTTGACGAGAGAGATAGATAATGTCTACATCGAGTATTTTCTCGATTACCCTAACATGCGCACTACGAGAGACATAATTCTCTTCCGAAGACTTCACCTTGTCGAGTAGAGAAACTCGTGCTGCCCTTACAAAAAAATAAACAATATTTTTATAATGCAACACTGATATAATTCTAAATTATCACTACGTTTAATCTACATTGAGAATAGATTGACATTTAGTTCCGATTTGAAAATCTAAGAACGCTATAGAGGCTATTTTTTCTATTTTTGTTTTAAATTAACGCGTGTGAAAAATGGAAAATAAAAAGACGTAAGTAAATAAATTTAATTATATATGTAACACTATGCTTGTGTTGTGCTTAATATCTTGTCGTACATTAAATAATTGTAATTCTATCACGTATTGTTGTAGAATAAGAAGCAACAGGGCGCAAATAAGATATTTGTGCCATTATATGGCACAAAATCCCAGCTTTGCCGCCGGTGAGTTCCGGGCCCCTCTTGGGGCGCAGAACATTAACGAGCAGTGGCTTGTATTAAAGCAAGCCCTTGACGAACTTGGTCCAAACAGATCTGTGGACCAGTGGAAAATAGTAAGTTATTAAAGTACATGAGCTACATTGTTCTTAGTGTAAGTTACATTAATGAATTGAATGATTAAAATTATATTAATTTTGGGTTACAACTCTCACAAAAATATATTTAAAGTACTATTAGATATCATAATTAATGTTTTAATATACATTTTTCCTTTAAGTGTTGGCGCGATCAAAAAAAAAAGCCAGAGAGGAGGCGGGAGCCTTGAACAAGGCCAAAAACACGACGGGGAATTTTGTTGTTCTCCCAAAATTGTCAGAGAATTCTTCGTTGGTGCTCAGTGCAATTGGGAAGGAGATGGCAGTAGGTTGTGGCCCAGAGGAGTCACCAGTAGGTTGTGGCCCAGAGGAGTCACCAGTAGGTGTAAGTTAAATATTTAGTTCATAGTTTTAGGGTTAGCCTTTTTATTTTTAAAGTTAGGTTATTATCATATTAAACAATTTTCAATCATTAATATCTTCTGTAAATCTACGTAACAGAATAAATAAATGCTTACGATTATGCATTAAATATGTACAAAGGTGGATTTGTTTCACCCTTGAATCTCTAATAGTTGACCTTTATTTTGATGATATTTAATTCTGATATTGTATATAAAACCTTGTATTCTCAGTTTTAATCATTCTCTGTATTTACACTATTATAAATTCTAAAAGATCTCTTAACTGATCTTTCTATTTTCAAACATCAATGTATATATGTAATGTCCCTTTCTTTTAGTTCAATCAAGAGCCTACAGAAGCCACAACTTCAGGCCAGCGTGTAGTAGTACCTACAAGTACAAGGAGAGCACCACGAAGAGTTCGCCAGGCCCTACCGTATGACAGGTTTTTGAATGCGCAGTTGGAGTTAAATGATTTAATGAAAGTAAGTTAATCTTGTTCATTGATTTAATGAAAGTAAGTTAATCTTGTTCATTAAAATTAAAAATATTTTTCAACAAAACAGCAGTATCTACATCTGCCCCTATATTCCTAGCTTGCTAACCGTGTGTAAGTACCTACTGTAAATTTGTTTGGTTGTAGGAATTAATCAGAGAAGTGCGACGCAGCAACGACCTCAGCGAAAAACGACTCAATTTCATGTGAGTATTCGAAGATATAGCAATCATTTAAATTTCCTAGTATTGTTTAAAAATAACAGCAAAATTCAACTTAATATTTTCAATACAAAAGAGGTAATGGTTGTTAATTAATACCATTGGGCTAATCTCTGAAACTAGTCATCCTATTGTAGAAATTATATCATTAATGGGTATCTGCACTATCAAGGAGTGTCCTAGGGTTGGTTAAAATGAGCAAAGTGGGGACAGGTGGCAGGTAATGATAACTACAAGTACAATCATTTAAAAATCTTGATTTAATTAAAATAAATATTAATTATCTCGGCCCGTCTAATTTCGCCAAGTCTAATGATCTGCCTAGGTTCTTCCATCCCTCTAGGCTCATTAATCTGCTGCTCATTTTCCGTCTCTTCCTCTTCCTCCAGTGGTACACTATAATAAACAATACATCATTAAAAATTGCCCACAAGTTATAATAAAGAACAATGCATACTGAAAACTATTTTAATACCCAAAATGCTTCATTAAATTGAAAATAATGCAGCAAGCATAAATTATTTCTGCTGCTTTTGGTGGAGCATAATGGAGGACCCGGTCACCACCTAAACATCTTAGGCTACCTTTGAGGTAGGCATTTGCCCTTTCAACTGTATTGCGGGCTCGACAGTGCCAGTCTGTGTACTTCTTCTCTGGAGTGTTGAGCTCCGCATGTAGTATTGGCGTCATTAACCATGGCTCTAATGGGTAACCTGAGTCACCTGCAATAATAAAAGAAAATAAATATTTTTTACAGGTGTGGTGCTAATAAAGAAAATGAGAAAGAAAAATAAAAGACTCTTAACCCTGTTGCTGTGATGATTCTAAGCTGTGATGATTCCAATATATATAATAAAGTTAATTTAGTATGTTAAATTTAAGTTCCTATTTTATACCAAAATTCATCATTTTTTTTAAATATTATATAACAACTAGTTATAAGACAAGAGATATATATTTAGCAAGTTAGATATTATAATACAGGCTGTGATAAAGGTAACTTTTGGTTTCTATTTATATTTGAAATGTGATTACAATATAAAAATATTAGCAATATTATGGTTGTTTTCTTTATTTAATTTTTTTAATATTATATAACAACTAGTTATAATACAAGAGATTTTTATTTAATTACAAGATTTTTATTTTTATTACAAGAGGTTTTTTTCTGTTCTTTGAAATAAATGTGATGACAATATTCAAAAATTTTCATTCTTTATAAGTCTACATAAATATAAATATAATTTTACATTGCTTTTATTTTACCCTTAGTTAATTTATTATTAGTTGACATACCCAACAGGAAGTAATTTCCAATTCTTCTTTCATGCAGCCTTTTTAATTCATTCCTGACACTCGAGTGGTGCCAAATAAAAGCATCATGTACCCTGCCAGGGTATCGGGCATTAACATTTAGAATTTTGCAATTTGCATCTACAACCTGTAAAATTATTCAATTCCCATTTTTTAATTTTCCCCAGGGCCCTTGGTTACCTAGCTACGCCACTGCTGACAAGGTATTAAAAAGGTTTGATACCATTGGTTAATTTTGTCGTGTGAATACTGGTCGAGTTCCAATGTGCCCCATACCGTTTCATTGTACCCCAGACCTGGGGCACAGTGGAACAAAGGAAGGGGTTCACAAAATCAAAGACAAATAGGTTTAAGTTTGTTTATTGATCTCTGTTTTGCTGTGCAATTATTAGGTTAAGGTATATTGTTGATTTTTGTAAGCAGAAATTATAAAAAGAATAAACACTTTTTTTTTACAAATAAAAATAACTTTTTTGTACCATTGTACCCCAACTGTCCCTATTTTACATATGTAAAGAAACTATATTTCTTTAATTTGTACAGCGCTCTTCTATCTGTAAACAGTGACCATGTACTGTACTCCATAGATGGCGCTGTGAGTAATGGCGGCCCTCACGGTTGGAAGAGCAGCTGATGTTTAGTTTTGACAGAAGTCACGATGATTCATTATATTGTTAGATTTAAGTATAAAAAGTGTATAAAAAGGAATTGGCAATTTAATTTTTATTGTATGTACCTATGTAAATACTAAAATAAATAAACTTTGTTTTCAGAGCAACACAATTGTTTATTAGTTTACAATTCCTAATAAGTTTAGAGGTATTGCACTATAAAACGACATTTCTAGCTAAAATCAAGAAAAATGGAAAAACTACGATTTAAATTTGTAGTATTGGGGTCAACGGACGGAAAAACAAATGTAATATGCATAACCTCTATTGAGACACCGGACGGATGTGTTTTTGGGATCCCAGATGAGTTAAAGCCCGTAAGTAAGCACACTGCCATATTTTCTTCGGACGTATTTACGAAAATCAAAAATTCGCTTAAAAAAGGCACCAAACACGCGCAGTGTGGATCCCTCTAAATACGGATTTAAGGAAAATATATCTGGATGAAGGTGACAATTTACAGTTTGGTGACCAGTATTTAGATGAGATTACAGGAGGGACAATGCCTTCACACAATAACACTAATAGCAATGCCCCAGAGAAAAAAAATATAGGAAAAACTGCTGAACGGTGTTTGATAGAAAAATTTTCAAATAAAACATCAAATGCTAACCATCAAAAGCAGAAACAGAAGATATAATTTATTAAAGATAAATATTCAAATAAAATAAAATGTTTTTCTTAATCCTCATGACGTTAATAAATCCCGGCACAGGAGAAGCTGCTCATTCCTCAACTTCAAGACCTTCCACCCAGGATTACACAAGAATGGAAAATGGTGGATCAACAGAATCAATGCAGCCAGTAAATCAATCTAAGGATAAATATAGCAGCATCAAGAAAATAGGATATGGAGTGGCAAGTAGTGCTGCTACAGGTGCTGTTTATTGGTTGGCGAAGAAGATGTAAAATGTAGCTGTATATTTTCACTAATATTTATATTGTTTAACCTTTATATTTTAAAAATAATAAAAAAAAAAAAATTAACTATAAATATAAAAAAACATTGCAAAAGTTGCGAGATATGTATAAAAAATAAAACGAGAGGACAGGATAAGTATGGTCTAATGTCACATTTAGGTCCTGCCACTAAACCTTTTGAAATAGTCTCAATAGACACGATTGGAGGTTTTGGAGGCTCACGATCAACGAAAAGATATTTACACCTTCTAGTGGACCACTTTACACGACATGCTTATATTGTTACCTCAAAAACACAAAGTGCTATTGATTTTTTTTAAACTAATCAATAACGTAACAGATTCTGATACAATTGGAATGCTTCTTACCGATCAATACCCGGGAATCAATTCAAAAGAATTCAAAACATTTTTGAATGAAAAATCAATACCAATGATCTTCACTGCAGTAAATGCCCCGTTTTCTATCGGCTTAAATGAAAGACTTAATCAAACGCTTGTAAACAAAATCAGATGTAAAATAAACGAAAAATGTAATAAAATAGCATGGACAACCATTGCTCATAACTGCGTAGATAAATATAATAATACAGAACATACAGTTACCGGCTTTGCACCAAAATACCTGTTGGATGGTACAGATGTTTCTTTTTTGCCAAAGGAACTAAAAAGAGATAAAACAGAAGTTGAATGGATTAGAGATAGGAAAATAGCATTTGAAAATTCAATCAAATCACATAACTACAATAAACAAATATTTGATAAAAATAGAACTCAAATTAATTTCAATACAGGGGATATGGTATATGTAGAAAATGGGAACAAACTAAATAGAAATAAATTAGATGAGCTGAAGATTGGTCCATTTAAAATTATTGAAAAGATATCAAATTCAATATATAGAATTGATACAGGTCATAAAAAGTCGGAGTCAAATCTCTTTCAGATCACAAAACTTGTACCAATACCAACCTACAAAAAAAATCAGGAATAAGACAGGCAAATTTTGTTCATTTTAATATAATATTGTAAAGTTTAGATTTAGTTTTAATTACTTTAGATAAAAATTTTGGTGATTTTTTTTTTTAAGGAGGGAGATGTAAAGAAACTATATTTCTTTAATTTGTACAGCGCTCTTCTATCTGTAAACAGTGACCATGTACTGTACTCCATAGATGGCGCTGTGAGTAATGGCGGCCCTCACGGTTGGAAGAGCAGCTGATGTTTAGTTTTGACAGAAGTCACCATGATTCATTATATTGTTAGATTTAAGTATAAAAAGTGTATAAAAAGGAATTGGCAATTTAAATAATAAACTTTAAATGTCGTTTCTTTGTTTTCAGGTAGGATATAAGTTAATTAGTGTAATTTTTATTGTATGTACCTATGTAAATACTAAAATAAATAAACTTTGTTTTCAGAGCAACACAATTGTTTATTAGTTTACAATAGGCTATTTGACAACATTGAAAATATACTACAAATTGTGGTCATCCTATCAGATAATAGCGTAAAAAAACATATTTCACTTTATTTTAAACTAAATTATGTATATTTTTTGCAGATTACACGAAATAAAATCTAATATTTTTTGAAATTTTATCTGTGACGGGAACGGCCTGTGATTGGTGTGCAACTCTGATGACGTCACACGCAAGTAAACATACCTTGCTCGACAGATTGTAGTTCGCGTTTTATGTTTTCTGGGTGCTATATTCGATCTTTGAGCTATTTCTGAAGCACTTTTCTGATAATTTTTGATAAATCTTATAACTAGTGGCATAAATATTCGTTTCGAATCTCAAAATGGAGTCAAATTTTGTAAGAGCCGATAACAGCAATACCTAAAATAGACGCATTTATGGTTGCACTATTCTTTAAGAATGACGCTGATTACTATGCTGTGGAACTTAAAAATGTAAAAACAGCAGTGTAAGTAACACGTAGGAATTATTTATTTACGAACCTTTATGTATAATCATTCAGAAGTTTTGTAAAATCTCATTTTAGGTTATGTTGATAAATACTCAGAAATTTCATGTAAATTCTCTCTGTCATGGTCTTTGCTTTTCTTTCACAGGTCTGCAAGGAATCCTATGGAGACGATGCGATTGCCTATGTCCAACTACACCGTGGGGTTTGCACAATTAAGTGTAAAATGTGCCCAGAGCATAAAGTAAGAACCAAAGCATATAATGTAACGATGATTATAAACGAAAATGACAGCGAAATTATTAGCTGTCAGTGCCATAACTGTGCTGCTTCAGCTGGAGGATGCAAGCATGCAGTTGCTTTTTTAATGTGGGTCCTTCGTCACACTGAGGAATGTGCATGTACTTCAATAGAGTGCTATTGGAAAAAGCCTACTTTGTCCAGAGTAGGGACTACTCTGAAGTACATCACTGTGCAGCAGATGTCTAAAAAAGAAGTATCTCACAGACCGAGTACATCAGCACTATATACTGAAGTTATTTCAGAAGTCAAAAGGAGTAAAATTGACAACTGTGAATTGCTAAAATATCAGCATGATTTTAAACATAGTGATGTGATGCAGTATTCATTGCACTGTTTTATAATGGACCAATCCCCAGAAATTAAAGCAGATGTAGACAAGCCTGTAGACGTGATGAAGCAACATTCACTGAAGCTGTGATAAGTACCATCGAAGAAGCAACAAGGAGACAGAACAAGAGGAGCTTGTGGTATGAGATGCGATATGGCCATATCACAGCTTCAAAGGCACATGAAGTAAGTGTTTGTCATACACCAGATGGTTCGTTGGTGGCTACTGTAATAGGCGCAAAAATACCTGATACAGCTGCAATGAAAAGAGGTAGAAATTTGGAACTATCCATCCGAAAGAAAAAAATCACTTCATGTTATAATGAAAGATGCCATTATTGAAATAAAATGCCCTACCAAGGCAAAAGCTAAGGAGTTATTTTAAAAATGGTGTTATCACAGAGAAATGTAAGGCACAGGTGCAACTGCAATGTATGCAGCTGGTGTATGTATGCAAGTGCTATTTTTGTGTTGCTGATAGCAACTTTGAAAAAACAAAGAATTATTCTAGTGTCATACAATAGTGATTATGTTAATAACTTAATACAAAAGTTAGCTATTTTCTGGAAAACAAATATATATCCTATTTTGTATTGTAACACCAGTCTGTGATAATGATTAAATAAAAAACCATTTTGTATTTCTTGTTTTATTATTTTTGATTTTACATTATTTAGATACACTATTTAATAAGAGAATCCTGCAAATTTATAAGAGCGCATGCAATAATAATGACATGATCAAGTACACGAAGTATGTTAGTATTTATCACCAAATGTTGCTTCAGCATATGGAATTATCTTAATCGCCTTATTGCCCTTTCAATATGAATTTGCAAGCTAGCGATTATTTTAGTTTGTCACTTCAGTTTTTGATAACTTTGCACCAGCATTTACACTAGGTGGCCTTAATAGTTTCATGAACTTTTCATGAAGTATCTGTTCAAGGTGTTTGAAGCCTCTATCAGCTAAGATGCAAGTTCCCTGTTGTAATCCATCTAGAAAGTTACAGTTTTCTACTATGGTAACATCACTTGTTCTACCCCCGAACCCTTGAGAAACATAATTAACCAAAACATTAGGCGTGCAGGATATTAAATACTTCACAGTATTTCCCTTTTTGTACTCCGACCATGTCAGTGCGTGGCCTTTGATGGTTTTTGTATATCAATTTCTAGACAATCGATGATGCAGCTGACATTGTGATAGTTAGGTCTAAATAAAATAGGAAGATTCTTTTTTGTTTTTGTCTAAGTTTACAAATAATGGTTTTAAAAAACTACTTATTATTGGAATGTTTCCTACAAATAATTACTGGCATAAGATAATGATATTCCAAAATTATCCTCTGGTTCAGAAAATGTGCTGTTCAATCTATTTTTTTTCAAGCATAGCAAAATTTGTTCTATTTTTATATATGTGTCTTTACGCAACAACTGAATTAAAAAATAACATTCTTTGGAAATAGCAACATACATCAAAGGTTTCTTGTCAATTAAACGCATAGTATTTTTGAGGCACTGCCTCTCATTGGTATCTGTAACATTACTATCAGAGTCAGTAACCCTTGATGATGATGTAGCTACAAAAGATGATAAATAACCACTTTCAAAACAAGAAATATCACTATCTGATTTTTCATCTTCGAGGACAATATTTCTCTTAATTGCTTTAACAACTCCTGACTATGACGGTTTAAGACAGCATGGTTCAATCTTAAACAGTGAAGTGGAACGAGATGTTGTAGAAACTTTCAATGATGAGGTAGAAATACTTTCATTTTGGCATCTTGTTTGCACAGCCTTGCTCCTATAATGCATATTCACTTTTGTTGTTACTTGAACAGATTTTTCTACAGTTATGATAGGGTCGGTGATAGTTTCTTTGTCTCGAGTTTTTGGTAATTCTGAAAAGACAAACATACAAAATTATTTACTTCATTTAAATGTGAATAACATAAACTTAATTATATTATGATATTTGTAATAAATAGATAACATACCTTCAGGCTCAATGATTTCTTCTCATCTTTTTGTAAGCTTTCAGCATAGGTTTCAGTAGCACTTTGACTTTGCAGACATTCTGTGACAAGATCAATTCTTTGCCTTTTAAAGAACATTCCCGAGAAGATCCAGCATCTGTTTTTGTGATCCTCGTTTCAATGAAATTTAGTTGGCACAGCCTCATCTGCCAAAAGTATTTTCTGACTGAAGACCATTTTATACTTCATGTAGATAATTGTGTCTTTTTCCATCTGCAATTCAACATTATTGCCGATAAAACAAGTGAAGTACCTAATATTATGTTTGACAAGACAATAGACATTACAAGACAGCACAGAAAACTATAAAGAAGATAGCTAAACAACATAACAGAAAACATTTGAAATCCTACAGAGTGGGGGGTGTTGTGATGCAATGTAGGGTTGAAAAGGATCCTTCCAACTTATGCTGCAAGATTAAGCCATATTAAGAGGTTAGGTATTAAAGATGTTATTTCGTTTTATAAAAGCCGATATTTTTAGCTTCTATTTAGTATATATAAAGTTAAATATTACTTACATCAAAGTGATCTTCACACATAAAAACATTTGAATGCGATAAAATGCTCTTTGGGTCTCTTCGAGCTAATTGTAACCTTATTTCTCGTCTTTTGGGATTCGTTGGAACAGAAACAAACAGTTTGTGTGGACTATTTATAGACGTGTTTGTACATTGTGGCACTACACACTATTTATACACCATTCTATCCAATAAATTTGAAGAAAAATGATGAAATTCACTTCAGGTGCACTGTTTTATTAAGGTTATTAACTTGTTTACTTGCATGTGACGTCACACGTATCATATGACCAGCGCCATTACAGAAACAGCGTTTTTCGCGCGGTTTTGGAAATTTAAACTTTAACATTGATTTTTATTGATAATACAGTAGATCTTCCTGAAATATCAATGTAGTGTGCCTATTATGTAATAAAGAATAATTTAAAACGATTTTCTAAAATTAGTCAAATAGCCTAATAAGTTTAGAGGTATTGCACTATAAAACGACATTTCTAGCTAAAATCAAGAAAAATGGAAAAACTACGATTTAAATTTGTAGTATTGGGGTCAACGGAAGGAAAAACAAATGTAATATGCATAACCTCTATTGAGACACCGGACGGATGTGTTTTTGGGATCCCAGATAAGTTAAAGCCCGTAAGTAAGCACACTGCCATATTTTCTTCGGACGTATTTACGAAAATCAAAAATTCGCTTAAAAAAAGGCACCAAACACGCGCAGTGTGGATCCCTCTAAATACGGATTTAAGGAAAATATATCTGGATGAAGGTGACAATTTACAGTTTGGTGACCAGTATTTAGATGAGATTACAGGAGGGACAATGCCTTCACACAATAACACTAATAGCAATGCCCCAGAGAAAAAAAATATAGGAAAAACTGCTGAACGGTGTTTGATAGAAAAATTTTCAAATAAAACATCAAATGCTAACCATCAAAAGCAGAAACAGAAGATATAATTTATTAAAGATAAATATTCAAACAAAATAAAATGTTTTTCTTAATCCTCATGATGTTAATAAATCCCGGCACAGGAGAAGCTGCTCATTCCTCAACTTCAAGACCTTCCACCAAGGATTACACAAGAATGGAAAATGGTGGATCAACAGAATCAATGCAGCCAGTAAATCAATCTAAGGATAAATACAGCAGCATCAAGAAAATAGGATATGGAGTGGCAAGTAGTGCTGCTACAGGTGCTGTTTATTGGTTGGCGAAGAAGATGTAAAATGTAGCTGTATATTTTCACTAATATTTATATTGTTAAACCTTTATATTTTAAAAATAATAATAAAAAAAAAAAAAATTAACTATAAATATAAAAAACCGAGCGAGATATGTATAAAAAATAAAACGAGAGGACAGGATAAGTATGGTCTAATGTCACATTTAGGTCCTGCCACTAAATCTTTAAGGGTGTATGTAAGGGGTCCCAACCTACATCTCTGGGACCCAAGCCAACCTCACCGGCTCGTGGTGCACCCTGCCGACCAACGAACGAGGCTCTGGCGACCCGCCACCACGCACTGGACCAGCGCGGCGGGTTACGGTCCCCCCCCCCCCCCCCCCTATGGCAGAAAAAGTAAAACGGCCCCAAGTTCCCGGCGGCTCCAGTCGCAACACCGGCGTGGACGGGCGCTGTCGAACGCTAGAGCCAGGGGCTAAGAATCTCCGGGCGGGATTCCACCGTCGAACGACCAGGGCTTTTAACACGGATTACCGACGTAGGTTGTCACTGGTGACTTACAACACGCGCACTTTGAGGACAGACGAGAAGATCGCTGAGCTGGAAGAGAAGATAGGCAAGTTGCACTGGGATATCTTGGGGTTATCAGAAATCCGAAGAGAGGGGGAGGACACGATAACCCTGAAATCCGGCAACTTGTTCTATTACCGGGAGGGCGACCAGCAGTCCCAAGGTGGTGTCGGGTTTATCGTCCACAAGTTCCTCGTAAACAATGTTGTAGCCATCACGCGTGTGTCGAGCAGGGTCGCGTACCTTATACTCAGAATATCCAAGAGATATTCGTTGAAGGTCATACAGGTCTACGCACCGACCTCGGCACACCCGGATAACGAAGTGGAAGCAATGTATGAGGACATTAGTAGAGCCATACATGCTTCGAAAACACACTACAATATTGTTATGGGGGATTTCAACGCGAAACTGGGCAAAAGAGGCGACGATGAGTTGAGAGTGGGGCAATTTGGATGTGGGCACCGGAACCAGAGGGGCCAGAGGCTGGCCGACTTTCTTGAGAAAGAGGGACTCTATATGATGAACTCTTTTTTCAAGAAGCCGCCTCATAGGAAGTGGACCTGGATGAGCCCCGACGGTTCCGTTAAAAATGAGATAGACTTCATTATGGCCACAAAGAGACAAATATTCAATGATGTCTCCGTGACCCACAGGGTGAAAACCGGTAGTGATCACCGAATGTTTAGAGGCACATTGAATATAAACGTCAAGTTGGAAAGGTCCCGCCTGATGAAGTCTACGCTCCGACCTACTGCTGCCCACATACAAAACCCCGAAAGCTTTCTGCTTGAATTGTCAAATCGCTTCGATTGCCTAGAGGATTGCGTTGCAGTGGACGATATCAACAGCAGGTTGGTAGAAACTGTCCATACGGTGGGGTCTAAATTCTTCAGAAATCGTCGAAGAGATGGACCCCAAAAGCTCACCGACCACACCCTCGACCTCTTGGCGGAACGACGTTCGATGACACTGCAGACTCCTGATGACGCGGAAGCATATCGGCAGCTCAATAGACGGATTCACCAGTCCTTGCGACACGACATCCGTCTCTTTAATACTAATCGTATTAAGGAGACGATAGAGCGGAATAAAGGCTCCAAAGTGTTCTCAAGAGACTTATCTATTGGGCAGAGCCAGTTGACGAAGCTGAAGAGGGAGGACGGCAGTGTCACTTCCGACAAACAAGAGGTACTGAGGGAGATCGAGAAGTTCTATGTACAGTTGTATACCTCGGTCGCTAAATCTGTTGGCAACTTGGCCAAAGACCCAAGAGCCAAGTTGACCCGACACTATACCGAAGACATCCCGGACATCAGCCTGTACGAGATTAGGATGGCCCTCAAACAGCTTAGAAACAACAAGGCGCCGGGTGAAGACGGAATCACTTCAGAGCTTCTGAAAGCGGGTGGAACACCGGTACTGAAAGTCCTTCAGAAGCTCTTTAATTCCGTCTTGCTCGAAGGTATTACGCCGGAGGCATGGAACAGAAGCGTGGTGGTGCTCTTCTTCAAGAAAGGTGACAAGACCCTGTTGAAGAACTATAGGCCCATCTCGCTTCTGAGCCATGTTTATAAGCTGTTTTCGAGGGTTATCACGAATCGTCTCGAGCGCAGGTTTGATGACTTCCAGCCTCCCAAACAAGCCGGTTTCCGAAAAGGCTATAGTACCATAGACCACATCCATACGCTGCGGCAAGCTATACAGAAGACCGAGGAGTATAACTTGCCATTATGCTTAGCGTTTGTGGACTATGAGAAAACCTTTGATTCGATCGAGACTTGGGCAGTGCTACAGTCCCTCCAGCGGTGCCATATTGACTATCGGTATATCGAAGTGTTGAAGTGTTTGTATAACAACGCCACCATGTCAGTCCGAGTGCAGGAAGGAAGCACGGAGCCGATTCCATTGCAGAGGGGTGTGAGACAAGGAGATGTCATCTCTCCGAAGCTCTTCACCAATGCGATGGAAGACGCTTTCAAGCTCCTGGTGGAATGGAAAGGACTCGGCATCAACGTTGATGGCGAATGCATCACTCACCTTCGATTTGCCGACGATATCGTGGTCATGGCAGAATCGCTGGAGGATCTTAGCACAATGCTCGGAGACCTCAATCGAGTCTCCCAACAGGTGGGCCTTAAAATGAACATGGACAAGACGAAAATCATGTCGAAAGTCCATGTCGTGCCCACCCCAGTTTCAGTTGGGAGCTCGATTCTCGAAGTTGTTGACGAGTACGTCTACCTAAGCCAAACGGTCCAACTAGGTAGGTCCAACTTCGAGAAAGAGGTCAATCGACGAATCCAACTCGGCTGGGCAGCGTTCGGGAAGCTACGCAGCGTTCGGGAAGCTACGCAGCGTCTTCTCGTCCAAAATACCTGTGCTTGAAGACAAAGGTCTTCTACCAGTGTGTGTTGCCAGTGATGACCTACGGCACCGAGACGTGGTCTCTGACTATGGGCCTCATAAATAAGCTCACTGTCGCACAGCGAGCTATGGAGAGGGCTTTGCTCGGGGTTTCCCTACGTGATCGAATCAGGAATGAGGAGATCCGTAGACGAACTAAAGTCACCGACATAGCCTCTCGGGTTAGCAAGCTGAAGTGGCAGTGGGCAGGGCACATAGCTCGAAGAACCGATGGCCGATGGGGCAGAAGGGTTCTCGAGTGGAGACCACGTACCGGCGGACGAAGCCGAGGACGTCCATCTGCTAGATGGACAGACGACCTCATAAAGGTTGCGGGCACCCGCTGGATGCAGGTCGCTGCCGATAGGTCTAATTGGCGGACAATGGGGGAGGCCTATGTCCAGCAGTGGACGTCCAAGGGCTGAAATGATGATGATGATGACTAAACCTTTTGAAATAGTCTCAATAGACACGATTGGAGGTTTTGGAGGCTCACGATCAACGAAAAGATATTTACACCTTCTAGTGGACCACTTTACACGACATGCTTATATTGTTACCTCAAAAACACAAAGTGCTAATGATTTTTTTTAAACTAATCAATAACGTAACAGATTCTGATACAATTGGAATGCTTCTTACCGATCAATACCCGGGAATCAATTCAAAAGAATTTAAAACATTTTTAAATGAAAAATCAATACCAATGATCTTCACTGCAGTAAATGCCCCGTTTTCTATCGGCTTAAATGAAAGACTTAATCAAACGCTTGTAAACAAAATCAGATGTAAAATAAACGAAAAAAGTAATAAAATAGCATGGACAACCATTGCTCATAACTGCGTAGATAAATATAATAATACAGAACATACAGTTACTGGCTTTGCACCAAAATACCTGTTGGATAGTACAGATGTTTCTTTTTTGCCAAAGGAACTAAAAAGAGATAAAACAGAAGTTGAATGGATTAGAGATAGGAAAATAGCATTTGAAAATTCAATCAAATCACATAACTACAATAAACAAATATTTGATAAAAATAGAACTCAAATTAATTTCAATACAGGGGATATGGTATATGTAGAAAATGGGAACAAACTAAATAGAAATAAATTAGATGAGCTGAAGATTGGTCCATTTAAAATTATTGTAAAGATATCAAATTCAATATATAGAATTGATACAGGTCATAAAAAGTCGGAGTCAAATCTCTTTCATATCACAAAACTTATACCAATACCAACCTACAAAAAAAATCAGAAATAAGACAGGCAAATTTTGTTCAGTTTAATATAATATTGTAAAATTTAGATTTAGTTTTAATTACTTTAGTATAGATAAATAGAAATTTTGGTGAAATTTTTTTTTTAAGGAGAGAGATGTAAAGAAACTATATTTCTTTAATTTGTACAGCGCTCTTCTATCTGTAAACAGTGACCATGTACTGTACTCCATAGATGGCGCTGTGAGTAATGGCGGCCCTCACGGTTGGAAGAGCAGCTGATGTTTAGTTTTGACAGAAGTCACCATGATTCATTATATTGTTAGATTTAAGTATAAAAAGTGTATAAAAAGGAATTGGCAATTTAAATAATAAACTTTAAATGTCGTTTCTTTGTTTTCAGGTAGGATATAACTTAATTAGTATAATTTTTATTGTATGTATCTATGTAAATACTAAAATAAATAAACTTTGTTTTCAGAGCAACACAATTGTTTATTAGTTTACAATTCCTAATAAGTTTAGAGGTATTTAGGGTTTCCGATTTCTCGAGGTTTTTTAGTTCTCGGGTGTCGAGAGTTCTCGAGCCTGATTTCTCGGGTCTTCTCGGGTTGTCGAGAAAAAAGTAAATTTTTGTCTAGATTTTTTATTTAAATAATAAAAAGAGTCTTTAATTTAGTTGTGTTTATTTTAAATGATAAAATCAACATAATTTGAAACAAAAAACTAATTCTTAATAAAAAATCAGCTCAAAACAAATATACTAACTAAAAACAATCATATTTTTTCTTCTCACCATAACTAATCTCACTAATTTTTAATAAAAAACAAAATCTCTGTTAACAATCAGCTTAAAACAAACATTTTTAACTAAAAACAATCATAAATTTTCTCATCATAACTAAAAGTCACTCACTAATCTCACTATGTGGGTGATATGGTATGCATCACAATTTTTGGCAGTTTTAATGTAATTAAATAATAGGTATCTGCTATTAATACGAAAAAAATAACTGTCTTTAAGCCTACTTATTAATTCTTATAAAATATGCCTTAAGATAAACTAAAGCATTAATAGATTTATCAGACAGGCGGCTTCTAATCTTACTGACCACATTTCCCGATATGGAAAATACCCTTTCATTTTCTGTTGAAGTCGGCTTGACTGAAATTAATGCCTTGTATAGTGTTTCCAGATTAGGAGTCCTCTTGCCTGTTTTTTCAAATAGCAAAAACTCTTTTTTTATTATTGATTTTGAAAGCACCACAGCATTAGTTGATTCATCATTTTTCGAAACACCTTTTATTGCTCTCTCTAATTGAGCTGCAAAGCTGTCTTGTTCAGGTTCTGATTCGCTTACGCCTGCTTCAACAACTTCTGAATTATTTTCTGTCAAAGGTTCTGTAGTAGTGGGAACAGTGGGGTATAGGCGATTGAATAAGTCTTCAGCATATCCAATTAAAAATGTCTTGCTATTATCGATAAAATAATCACTCTTTTTGTGCATAAAATTATCGGGGCTGTTTAGGTAGCGTAGCAGCGATATTAGAGGTGTATTCCGACGATCTGATATTTTCATTTTAAGAGATTCTACTAATTGAAGAGCCAAAGGGTGGTCGATATTTTGTAATTGTTTTAGCAACACGTCTATTATAGCCTCTGCAGTTAGTAAATTGGCACCTTGTCTGCTCAATGCTTCTACTGCAAGTTTCGTTGGCGTCAATATCAACAGCAATTTTTGTAGTACACAAATATTTTCCTCCTTCCATTTAAATGAGCTATCTAAATCAATCAAGGCTTTTTTAATGGAATTTTTTAACTTCAAGAAACGCTCAATCATTGTTAGCTTTGAATTCCACCTAGTTCTGACATCCTGTAATAAGGCTAGTTCTGCCCCGAATTCAGTCTTCACATGTTTTTGTAGTGTGATATTTCTGAGAGGACTCTTTCTGAAAAATCTTATGATCGAACGGGTCTCATTCAGGACTTTATTTATGTCGTCATCAGGTTGCAATATAGATTCTTCATCAGATTCGTCGTCGATATCAGTGCTGGCTTCATCAGAGCTGCTGTGTTCATCGTCGCTAACAGGTGTGTTTCTTCTAGCAACTGTAGTTTCTGGTTTTTTTTTACAAAAGGTATCAAGAATAGCCAAATGGATGGCATGGTTTACACAGAGGACCATCTCACAGGGGCTCTCTCTGCCAAATTTTTTCATAACATTTGGCCCGTCGCTGGTTACGGCCAAGACGTAATGCTCGAAGTTTACCCCAAAGTATTTCAAACGCTCCTCTACTATTTCTCTAACCTCTGCGGCACCGCATTTTCCGGGTATGTAAACTAGCCCCAAATTGTAAACTTTTGCCTCTGCTGTATGGACACAGACGCTAAAATATCGTCTGTTTCGTATGCTTGTCCACTCGTCAATTGTCACACTTAGCCGGTTTCCTGATGTGCAAATCTGAGAAAGCTCTTTTATCATCTCTTTCTCCTTTTCATCATAAAACTTCAATATTAGGTTCATTACTTCGGTTTGGGTCTTTGGGAGTTTATACCCCTTGGCAACAAGTGATTCACGGATAAATTCACTTTTAGTAATGCCTCTTATAGTAAAACCGTCTTGGGCAGAAAGTTTAGCTAAAATTTCACCTAACGATTTTCTGGGTTGAACGTCAAATTTCAGTGTCTGCTGTACGTGCATAGTTTCAAAAGCACTTCTAGATTTTTTTGGTGCCGTCACCCCGGAACTGGACGAGCTGGTAGATCCGTCTTCTGTGTTCATTTGAGCCTCGGTGGATCTTACATCAATTTTGTGTACATGAGCTAAATGCCTCACTAGTCCGCTTGTGTTTGATCCTTTACAGGATATGGTTTTAGGACATTTTAGACATTGCGAATTTGAGGCGTCCTTATTTTTTTTGAAATATTTCCAAACTTTGGAAGTTTCCATTTTGGTCCATCAGTTGTAAAATCTATAACAAACAGTTCAAGGATTAGTAAGTATTTTAGTACCTACAAAATAACTGACGCAACAGTGGGGAGGCCTATGCCCAGCAGTGGGTTGATGTGGTTAGGTTAGGCTGATGACGGGCGAAGCCGTGGACGGAAAGCTAGTTTTAAATAAATAATAACAAAACTTACCTGTTTGTTCTGCAATTCTATTACTCGTACGTTACTAAATAAGTACACTATGCTGGCTTTATGATCCGATTTTCAATCCGAAGTAATCCGAACACGGCGGGAGTTGAAACACGAATGAACGAAACACAACTGGGGCCGCGCGGGCGCTTGCGTTTGTCGGCGAAAACAAAGGATACCGACAGACACGAGCCGCGCTGTCAAAGGATGCCGCCGATTGCCGCCGCCACCTCGCATTTACAAAGAAAGCTAAGCGTAAAAATGTTTATTTAAATTTCTCGATGTCTCGACTTTTCTCGAGCTGAATTTCCCGGGAACGAGACCAACCGATTTCCCGGGAATTCCCGGGACGAGAATTCCCGGGAACAAACCCTAGAGGTATTGCACTATACATAAATAAAGAACAGACTGATGGTTCTGATTCCGAATATGCTCAGAACTTATGACTAAAAATTTGTCATTCTATTAATAATAAACATATGGTGGAAGAGTTCGAGCGGCCGCCGTTCGGTTCACGCGCGTTATCGCACTCTGTAAATGCGCCGCGAGTCAACTAATAAAAATTATTGTGACGGAAGTTTTACCTTACCAAACAGTCAACAAAAAGGGTGCTCCTGGTCACAGGAGCACCTCACACCACCATGGAAAACCTTACCCCCAATGTAAGTTACGCCAAAGTGACCTCTAAAACCACGCACCCAGGGAAGGATCAAGCTATAGTTATAGATTCTATAGATGGACTCGTAATACGAGACTACTTATTATCCCTCTCCACAGTTACCAAACCATCATCAATTCGTTTTATTTCACGCATAGCCAATTCAAGAATATGTGTTTACATGGATACGAAACAAACAGCCGATGAACTTACTGATATAGTCAAAAAGATCAAAGTCAAAGACCACCTACTGGAAATCCGACCATTAATCACAAAAAACAAACGAATAGTTTTATCCAACGTATGTCCCATTATTCCAAACGAAGTGATTGAAGAAAAATTTAATCAGAATAATGTGAAGATTCTATCGCCAATTACGTTCATGAAAGTAGGAATTCCTGACCCTGGTTTTTCACATATTATGAGTTTTCGACGCCAACTATACGTGTCCCCAGAGAATGAAAAAATACTACCAGAATCGATGCAAATTAATTACGATGACACCAACTACTGGATTTACATCACAAACGAATCAATGAAATGTTTTGTATGCAATGGAACGGGTCATTCTGCAAAATATTGCCCACAAAATAAACTCATACATTCTACACCGTCACCAAATAATACACAAGTAAGTAAAGATATTTCAAACTACCCTACAATCGAATTCGAAAAACCACAAGCTCAAAACGTCAACCCTTCCCGCAATAAATTAGAACACAATAAAGGCATTAAACGACTTCTCTCAAGCTCCACATCCGCCCAATCAAAACTCGACCAAAATCACACTGATCTTATTATGGATGAAAGCCCGCCAGTAAGTGATTACACAGAAGATACCGACAGTAACTACTCCGTTGAAGAAGAGCCGTCTAAGGTTAAGTCCGTCAAAAAGAAATCGAAAACCATGGATAATAGATCAGAAGAACAAGTTTGGAATGATATCAAGGTGGAAGTAAAAGAATCCCAGCACCTCCTTCCCTTGACATTGGATCAATTCATCAGCCTCTTAGATAAAGCCCGTAATAAACAAAATATCCAAGAAGTGATTAACGACAACACAGATAATATTGATGAATTAATTGACATGTACACCTGCATCCCAAGATGAATAAAAACCTTAAAAATAGATGTGCCAGATTTGCTAGAAAACTCCAGGACATAAAAACAGGGAATACTATTTAAATTAAATATATATATTTTCTTTATTCTATCTTTAGTTATATAAGTTAGATATATTATAATCTATTATTATGAAAATTATTCAGTGGAATGTTAACGATTTTCACGCTAGATTTGAACATATACAACTTTTACTAAACGA
Source organism: Sesia apiformis (assembly GCA_914767545.1). Taxonomy (NCBI): domain Eukaryota; kingdom Metazoa; phylum Arthropoda; class Insecta; order Lepidoptera; family Sesiidae; genus Sesia; species Sesia apiformis. The sequence goes on along the minus strand of OU611965.1, from coordinate 13,899,779 downwards.
GATTAACCCTTTATGTTTTTGTATACAAGAAACTAACTTTAAAAATAATTACTGTTGCAAGTTAAAAAATTATGACAACTTTTATAAAAACCGCACACATGGCAGTATAGCTAGTGGTGGCGTAGCCACTTATATTAAGTCCCATACATTTCCTGAAATGATTAATATTAATAGTCCCTTAGAAGTAATAGCGATAAGAATAAAATTCCCTCTGTCTATCACATTGTGTAACATATACTTACCTAACAGTTGTTCTTTTAGAGAAAATGATTTAAATTGTTTACTGAGTCAGCTCCCAACACCCTTTATTATAATGGGAGATCTAAACGGTCATCACTTTTATTGGGGGACTTAATTGGACTTTATTGGGGATATTATCCTCCTTAATTCTCAACAACCTACACATTTTAATAGTAGTAACGGTCGCACCAGCAATATCGATTTATCTTTTGCTTCACGAAGTACGAGGGGTGATCCAAAAGTAATGATAATCGGTTACTTCAGGTCCGCATAAAAATCCAAAAAAAATATGTTTTGCTTGCTTATATACTCACTACGTCAGCCTAAAAAAATCATATAAATAGATCACGATTTCCGGGAGATACATTCATTTGAATACGAACTGTCAAAGAGATAACATCAACATGGAGAAACCGAAATTAGAGCTGTCATCAAGTACCTCTGTTTGAAAAAAATGTCTTCAAAAGACATACACAGTGACTTAGTGGAAACATTGGGGGACTCTGCTCCTCCATATTCTACAGTTGCACGCTGGGCCAAGGAGTTTAAACTGGGCAGAACATCCACTGAAGATGAACATCGCGAAGGACGCCCATCCACGTCCCTCACTGAAGACAACGTGAAAAAAGTCGAAGATGTTGTGTTGGCAGATCGAAGAGTGACCATCAGGCATGTAGCTGAGGTCACAGGGATCTCATATGGCAGCGTTCAAAGAATCCTTGCGAACGAGTTGCATATGAAAAAGGTCTCTGCGCGTTGGGTACCCAGAATGTTAACCGACGAGCAAAAGAAAAATCGAGTTGACATTTCGAGGGTCAATCTCGAAAAGTTCCAAGCAGATCAAGAAAATTTTTTGTTCCGTTTTGTGACTATGGACGAGACCTGGATCCACCATTTTGATCCTGAAACGAAACAACAATCGATGACTTGGAAGCGAGCCTCCTCACCGACGCCAAAGAAATTCAAAGTTTCAAGTTCGGCGGGAAAGGTTATGGCATCTGTTTTTTGGGACGCTCAAGGCATAATTATGGTGGAATATTTGGAAAAGGGAGCCACTATTACGGGCTCTTACTACGCAGACCAAATAAGAAGATTACGGGAGGCCATTAAGGAAAAAAGACGCGGCAAACTGCGAGCTGGAGTGCTGTTTCACCAAGACAACGCACCGGCTCACAAAGCCGCAGTTGCGATGGCTGCCATTCAAGAAACGGGATTCGAACTGCTCGAACACCCTCCCTATTCGCCAGATCTAGCTCCTAGTGATTTCTACCTCTTTCCTCGGCTCAAGGAACGCCTCTGAGGCAAGAAATTCGAAGACAATAGCAAAGTAATGGCCGCTGTTGAAGCGTTTTGGGAGGGTCAAGAAAAAGAATTTTTTTCAAAGGGAATCCTGGGTTTAGAAAAAAGATGGACTAAATGTATTGATTTGTTAGGAGACTATGTAGAAAAATAAATTATTATTTTAACTTTAATTACCGTGTTTTATTTTCATTATCATTACTTTTGGATCACCCCTCGTATATCCACTTATTTCGACTGGAATGCACTAGAAGATCTTTATGATAGCGATCACTTTCCTATTATTATTACGACACAAATAGACTTGAGTTCAATTGTGCACAATACCGCACAATATTGGAAATATCAAAATGCTAATTGGTCCAACTTCCAACATGATATAGAATGTAAGATTAAACAATTAGATAAACTTAACATATCCGAGAGAATAATTGTTAACGATATAGTAGACGAATTTAATGAAATAATAATCAATTCAGCTAAAAAAAGTATACCAAAAACCACTGGAAAATTAAAAAAGAAACAAGTCCCATGGTGGAACGAAGAATGTGCTACATCGCTAAAAGAAACTAAAAAAGCATATAGAAAGGTTATGAAGGAAAAAAAAAAAAAAAAAAACAACCCGATGAACATCCAAATCAAGAACAAGAATTACTGAAAATAGAATATCGAAAAAAAAAGAGCCAAAACTAGAAGATTACTCAAAGAAAACAGAAAGAAAAGTTGGGAAAATTTCATTACATCAATAAATAGCTACACACCTTTAGGGACTATATGGCAAAAAATTAATTCCATAAAGCGACATAGAAGAAAAAAACAAACAATAATCTTAAAAAATAATGAAGGAGTTTTAAGCTGTAATCCTAAAATCAACGCCGATTTATTAGCGAAAGCTTTTGTAGCAAACTCTAGTTTGTGTCTAAGTTTGTAGCTCTTTGTGTCTAATTACAATCAAGACTTTTTAGGATACAAAAACCAAATAGAAAGGACTAACGACGTAACTAATCATCTACAAGACAATAGTAACTCAATTAACTAAAATATCACCCTACATGAACTTGAACAAGTAATACACCAACTAGGTTCATCAAGCCCGGGTCCTGACAATAGGTATATCGAATACCATGATCAAAAAATTACCTCCCTGGGCTCTTGAACGTCTTATAGACATCTATAACTACATCTGGTCAAATCAAGTATTCCCTGATCAGTGGAGAGAGGCTATTGTTATACCTACATATCTTAAAACTGCTACTTCGCCATCAAACTATAGGCCTATATCCCTTACTTGTAACCTATGCAAATTGTTAGAAAAAATTATAAGCAATAGATTGAGATGGTATCTAGAACATAACCAATTAATATCAACATTCCAGTTCGCATTATTGCTGCATTATTATACTATATAAAGTTGTATTATATCATTGCATTGCAATGCATTATATCAGCATTATTGCTGCATTAAAACGACAAAGCACCACTGAAGCAAAATCTGCTATTTCACCAAAAAAATCGAAGCTCAGGTCATCTATCCCAAGTTTTCAATTTAAAAATACGTGTTTTTACTGTGCAAAAACAATCGACTCACAGTTTTATGAGAGAAAAAAAAAGCATGCCGATAAACGTACGAAAGTGCACAGTGTTCGTAGTTTATTCGTGAAAGAAAGTGTACTACAAGCCGGTAGGAAAAGAAATGACAAATGGGGTCGAGAAGTAATTCAGCGGCTACAGAGTGCTTTGGACTTGGTCGCCGTTGAAGCGATTTACCATGACAGATTTCTTTAAGAATCCAGCAACAGGCAAAAAAAGTGGATGTAAAATCAGCAATGGAGGTAATATATAATTTTATTGAAAATAGCGATGAGTGCCAATTTTCACTGCCTGAATTGTTGGACTTACTCGAAGGCTACGTTCCTGACGAACGTACAATAAAAAACAAATTGGAAGAGAAGTACGGGGAGTATATTATCATCACGAGGAATAAAAAAAAAGTTGCTATTGTTTGTTTCCGAAATACCGGGTATAAAATTTTGTCGGATCACTGGTACAAACAGAAAAAAGCCGACAAAAGGGAGGAACGGCTTCGAATAATAGAATCAGCTGCAGCGATAATTCGGGAGGACATAAGATCACAGATTTTTTAAAAGACGTGAATAACTGCATTCCAGAGTCTCTTGATGTTCTCCTGAAAAATGTTATTACAAAAGGTAGAAAATGTGAGATTCAACCACTGGAACGGAAATGCTCTGCTATAGGCCATGCCATCATATCGGCGACCAGACCACGGTCCTTCTTGTCGCCACTTACAATTAGCCTCGGAATATTCTTGTACCGGAAATTCGGGTCCAAAAATTTGTTGACTCTACTGTCAAATTTGGGGTTCAGTGCATCGTACCACGAAGTACAACTTTTAGAAGCATCAGCGACTCTCCAACCTCAGTTAGAAATCACACCAGGAGCATTTTGCCAATTTATATTCGATAATGCGGATTTTAATATTAGTACGCTGGATGTCCTGAATACATTCCATAGTATGGGCAGCATTGAGTGCTTGACGACAGCTACTGCACTTGTTCCAGCCCAGCCAATTGCAAAAATCATGACAGCACCAAAAGACCAAAGTATCGAAAAAAGAGGTATTCTTTCATTGAAAACATTTGAAAACCTCAATGGAAGAGGATTGAAAAATATTGTGATTGAAGCCCTACCGTGCTTGGAATCGTTGGGAAAAAATATGCCAACGCTGTCAACGTCCGATGTACTTTGGATGTGTGGAAAGTTCTTCGAAATTGCAAACATCCCTGGCTGGAGAGGGTTTATGGAGGTTTTAACTGCCAGACAAAAATTTGAGCGAACTAAAGTATTTTGTTTGCCTTTCGTGAATTCACCACCGACTCATTCCGACACCATTTACACCGTGTTATGCAAGGCTGTTGAGGAAACTCGGAAGTTAGGTTTGAAGACTACTTTTGTCACATTTGATCACATTTATCTGGAATGGGTCGAGATTCAGATTTGTCTAATATCGTCGTAAGACTCGGAGGCTTTCATCTTCTCATGTCGTTTCTTGGTTGCATCGGGTTTATCACGGCGGGAAGTGGCTTGAAGGAGTTGTTGAGTGTTATGAATCTTTGGAGCAATATTCTGGGACAGCCTTTGTCAGCGGAGAACAGCACGTCGATTCGAGGGAATCGCGAATAGAAAGAGATGACCGAGACGTGAAGCGACTGGAAAACTGGCTTGCCTGGCATGATCCATTTAAGATTTGCGAAAGAATCATGTCGATTAGCACAGGGGTAATTGGGGATGATAAAATAAATTGCCAGAATGCAGTATAAATCGGAACGAATGCAATCGAGGCTATTGTTGGAGAAAATTTCAAGGACGTAAAAATGAAACGCGACACTCGAGTTCGTTCTCTGGCCACAATTCATTCCGCAATCAAGGTGAACGATGTGGAGGTGCCTGTTGACCCGTTAATGTTATTCCAAAGAATTGCTATTGCAAAAAAAGATGACGCTGAACTCATTCAATACCTGGAGTACGAGCTGGCTCCATTCCCTCTTGCTCTTTTTAATGAGGCGGGTATGCGAAAAACCAAAAAATCTGCTTTGTATGACATTTTCGAAGAATCACGCGAAAATATAAATCACATGGATTGCACACATGTCATTGACGGTGGATATCTTCTACATCGCGTGATATGGCACCAAAATTAGACATACGACTCTATCTGCGCAGCATATGTAGATTACATAAACAACAATTTCGGAGCGAGATCCGTAATCGGTTTTGATGGCTACACTAGCTCCAGCAGCAAAAAAAAAAATGAACAGCGTAGTCGTATAAAGTATAAAGCATTCTAGCGCTGACATAATGTTCGATGCTACTATGATCGCTACAGTAACTCAAGAAAAGCTTTTGGGTAACGATAAAAACAAATCTCGATTGATTTCAATGGTATCGGAGAGATTTCGAAATGAAGGGTTTGAGGTCAGACAAGCTCAAGATGATGCTGATACCCTTATCGTCGAGACCGCAATAGAATTATCTCCGTCTGCAAATGTTGTCATTGTTGGCGAAGATATTGATCTCCTCGTTCTACTAACTGCATTGGCCCCGCGGGAAAAAAATATTTTCTTCATGAAACCAGGAAAGGGAAGAACTGAGCGAAAAATGTACTCTTCGCGTCTCTTGCAATCACATGAAGGGATTCAGGATTACATTTTGTTTGCACATGCCTTCACTGGGTGTGACACGACATCATGTCTTTGCCAAAAAGGTAAACGAAAATGTTTAAAATTGTTGGAGCAACGAAATGATTTGCAAGATATCGTAAGAATTTTCAATGACGCTAATGCCACTCACGATGAAATTGCTGAAGCTGGAGAACGCTTTTTTCTTATCTGCATATAATGCGCCTGCTAGTGAGAGATCTTTAAACAGACATCGTTATCAGACCTTCAGAAAATTCGCGTACAAGAGTCAGCTAAATCTAGCACTGTTAGCACGCCGTAGGGGGTACGGCTGCAGCGGCGCAGCAACACTCGTTTCGTGTCTATCAGCAAGTCCAGAAATGGTGTGGATATGAAAAATCTCCCGAACTATGGGGTTGGAGGAAAGTCCACGATTTCCTTGACCCTGTTCGGACACTGAAGGCTCCCGCTCCAGATTCAGTGCTCTCATTATTATCATGCAATTGTAAAAAGGGATGTACCTCATCTTGTGGATGCCGGAAAGCCGGGCTAAAATGCGCAGCGATTTGTGAACATTGCCAAGGTATCGCGTGCTTGAACTCGAACAGAAATCTCGACATTGAAGACGAAAGTTCTATTGAGAGGGAGTTTTATGAGGAACCTTTCAACGCGCCTCACAGCCAACTTGAGTACGACGACTTCGACGATGCCAACCCTGATGAACCACTTCAACCAGACGATTGGGTTTCAGACAATGCTACATCTAGTACGAGTGGCATGCAACGATTTTAATTGGTAAGAATTGACGAACTTTTACATATATAAGAAATACTAGCACAATTTTCAATAAATTTAATAATTTGTCATTTATTCATAATCTTTACAGGTCATGAAGCTGCAAAAAACTATTTGCGCAACAGTTTCGAGAGCTCAGGAGACTTCATTCTCTATTCGATGTCGGATTACAGCTGAAGTATTGGAGATACAAAAAAAATTTTAATATACTTTTTTATAGGCAATTTAATAAACTATATTATTTATCTAAACTATTTTTTCGTATCAGTAATAGTAGCCGAGATATAGGCAAAAAACTGAAAAAGTGTACCTTTTTTCCAAGATGGCGGCTCGAGCGCAACAGATTTTGACGGGGACTTTTAGTATGTCCAATGGGAAGCCCCAATAAACATGCATACCAAAATTTAGATTTTTACCAATTAACCCTCCGTCGGGCGCAGCCGGCCTGAGAGGCCAGCAAAACATGTGTTTGGACGCTTCCCCTCCCCCTAGTGGCCCAGCCGGGCGCCCCTCTCAATAGTTTCCTGACTCGGGGCGGTGCGTACGACGCCCTACCTTAGTCTGCCGGAATCCTTCACCGCACTCGCCTGGACTCTCCCTGGCTCGTCAGGCCGACTGCGCCCGATTGCGTCATAATTTCGAAGGTGATTTTTTTCAATATATTTTTATTGCATTCCTTCATTTTACTCAAAATAGGCCTGTTCTGTGTGGAAGTTCGTCGATATCGTGAGAAATAAGTGCTATTCTGACTCTGGCCTCTCAGGCCGAGTGCGCCTGATCACGTCATATATCGATAACAAATTTCTTTTTTTACGTTTTTTACTTCTTTTTTTACCTTTTTTTAATCAATTTTTTTTCTCTTTTTCTCAAGATTTCCTTTTAAAATGGCCAGAAAAGTGTACAATTTATCCAACCCCAATGATGTTGAGGAAATAAGAAACTTCCTCGAGGATGATACTGTTGATGATCCGGCTTTGGTTGAGGATTTAGGCGAAGAAAGCGACATTGCTTCTGAGGACGAGCTAGAAGAGCGTGAAGAGGACTCAGCAACTGAACAGGAAGGAGGGACATCTGAGGAAGAGGAAGAAGAAGAGGACATAGGTAATGATTTTTTTCTTGGAAAAGATAAACAGACAAAGTGGACCAAGAAGCCATCTCCGACTGCTGCTCGTCGGGCACAACGTCATAACATCGTTACACACCTTCCAGGTGTAAAAGGAGATGCTAAAAATGCTAAAACCATATTGCAATGTTGGGAATGTTTGTTCAATACGGAAATTTTGGTATTGATTGTCAAATACACCAACCAATACATTGACTCAGTCAAAGGCAGATTTGCCAGAGAGAGGGATGCCAAACAAACAGACATCATTGAAGTCAATGCATTCATTGGTTTATTGTACTTGGCTGGAGCATACAGAGGGAATCGTCAGAGTCTGGAGGAGCTATGGGGGACAGAAGGAGATGGGGTTGAGAAATTTGGTCTGGTGATGAGCATAAAGCGGTTCAAGTTCCTCATACGTTGTATTCGCTTTGACGACCGTACGAGCCGAGCACAACGGAAACAATATGATCGACTTTGCCCAATTCGTGACATGTTTGAACTTTTTGTTCAAAACTGTCAAAAGAACTACATCCCTGGAGAAAATGTTACAATTGATGAGATGCTGCCAGGATTTCGTGGGAGGTGTCCATTCAGGCAATATATACCCTCCAAACCTACCAAATATGGTATAAAGGTATTTTCCCTTGCTGATGCCAGAATGGTGTACACCTACAACATGGAGATTTATGCAGGGAAACAGCCTGAGGGGCCATTTGCTGTGAGCAACAAGCCAAGTGAAGTGGTGAAACGAATGGCTGGGCCTCTTTTTGAGACAGGACGCAACATAACCGCTGATAATTGGTTTACGGATATTGATCTCGTGAATGCTTTGAAAAAAAAGAAGCTATCATATGTTGGCACTATCAGAAAAAATAAAAGGCAGTTACCAGCCAGTTTTGTCAATATCAGAGGGAGGGCTCAACACAGCAGCTTGTTCGGCTTCAATAAAGGCAACACTTTGGTTTCATACGTACCAAAGAAGGGGAAAAATGTGATTCTCGTTTCATCCCTCCGCGAAACTGATGCCATTGATCAATCTACACGAGAGCAGCAGAAGCCGGAAGTGGTTACTTTTTACAATACCACCAAAGGTGGGATTGACACTGCTGATCAAATGTGTGCTACTTTCAGTGTGAGCCGGAACACAAGACGCTGGCCGATGGTAATTTTTTTTGCCTGTCTGAACGTGGCCGGCATAAATTCCCAAGTGATTTCGATGGGGAATAACCTGGAACCATTGAAAAGGAGAATCTTCCTCAAAACTTTGTCTCATCAACTTGTGATTGGACACCTAGCCCGGCGAAGTCTGAATACAAGTGGAATCCCGGCTCAGCTACAAATCCGCTTGAAAAGGTTTTTACCCCAAGAAGAACGTGAAACATCCCCCTCCCTACCTCCTAAAAGACGGAAGTGTGGGATGTGCATGGCTGAAACAGGACTTAGAAGGATGACAAATTACGAATGTAAACATTGTCATCAACCGATCTGCCTAAGCCACGTAAATCCGCTGTGCCAAACCTGTTATTCAGCTGCTGATTTGGAAGACTCTAGGTCGGTCTCTGCCCATGACTGTGGCGAAGAATGATGGTCCCACATCTGAAGAGACTGTATACTACCTTTTTTTAATTTTATGACACTTGGTTCGTCCAATTTTGAAAACACTTTTGTGCCAAATTCGCAATTTTGATTGTATTAGTTTAAGCTTCATTCCGTTCATTAAATTCGTTATTTTCCGTTAAATTTGGTATATTTCCTTTCCGTGGATCCTAGCGAAGGCTACCCTACCGGTGTTTTGAATTAAAAATGAGTATGGGGGAGGGGTAGGGCTAAAATATGTGGGTGGCCTCTCAGGCCAAGTGCGCCTGATTTTGTTTCGAGCAGAGGTGCGCCCGACGGAGGGTTAATGTTTTTATTTTTTCTAATTTGACTGGACTATATGCATCGAGCGTAGCGTACAAATTATTTTAATAGCTTGCTAGTATTAACAGCTATCCAATGAGGTAAAAATGTTTGCAATATTTTTGCATGTTCCAAAAAAGGGTGGATAACAGCACATGTAGAGCGCTTCCTAGAAGCACCGCGCCCCGGGGCCGTGAACAAACCCTTTTTTATCTCGAGTGAGCTTGTTTCATTTAACTTCAATGATGTCCGTCGTGACTTCGAGAGTACTCGTGAATGCAGGGAGCAAGGAAGGGCTTTGTTTGTTTACGAGCATCGAGCATTATTTGCGTTGAGTTACTGTCGCCGCATACGCAGGTTTTGCTCTTAAAGTCTCTGTGCTTTTTTAGTGATTTTTTGCAATAACATCATTCGAAAGTGAGGAGTATGCTGACATTCTTTATTGTTATGGACTTTGTGACGGTCACGCTGCTGCTGCTCAAAGGGAATACGTACGTCGATTTTCAAATCGCCGGCCACGACATGTGAGTGTTTTTGCTGCTTTGTACTGGCGCATTTGGGAAACTGGTAGAGTTCAATGACGTCGAAGTGATGCTGGTAGACCGCGTGTTTACGCTCTTGAAGACGAAGAGGTAATAATGGCGTTTTTCGAACAAGACCCGACGACTTCTACAAACATCGTGGCCAGACGCCTTGGTATATCCCAATGGAAAGTTTGGCACACAGTCCATACTGCACGCCTGTACCCGTTTCATTACACACCAGTACATGCTCTAGAAGAAGGATATCCCGTTAGAAGGTTAGCATAACTTCTAACTAACCTAGAAGGTTAGGTTACTTAGAAGTTGTCCCTTTATGATAAACGCTGACATAGAGGACCCAGAGTTCTTAACCAAAATTTCATGGACGGACGAATCAAAATTAGATCGTGACGGCATAACAAACTATTATAACGTTCACTTTTGGGCGCTGAAAAGCGAGAATCCAAGAAAAAAAAGGAAAGAGGCTCACAAAGAAGGTTTTCGCTGAACGTGTGGATGGGCATTATCAACAACCATTTAATCGGGCCATTTTTTATGCTACAAAATTTAAATGGTATAACATATGAATGTTTTTTAAGGAACGAGTTATGCAATTTACTCGGGGATGTGCCTTTAGTCACAGTCGGTGCCTTTAGAAATTACTGCCTTTATTACATGCTGCCACACTTTTGCGGTTTTTTGACACGAATATGTTATGTTTACCATCGATATTGCCACAACAATGTGGAAATTTGTCTTTTATTAAAAAAGACAACTATATCTTTGAAATCTTCTGTGCTTGGAAATTTCATGTGTTTTTTGTTTAAATTTTTCCAAATAGCAGTGCAAACTTCCAGCACAATATTTGCGATCGCTGTTTTTGAAATACGGAAAGGCAACGCTAGTTTCCGGAACGGAGTTCCTGCAGCCCTACTCTTGAAACAAATAACAATTTGAAGCCAAGCTAATTTTAATCGAATCCGATCGTAAAAACGGTACCCTTGAAACAAATGTCGTTAATATTGGTTTCGTATTGTAACATTGCAATGATTGGAATCTGATAATGTCGTTACGTATGAAGTTAGGCACGAAGCGCGTCGTTTTAGGGATGTCTACCATTTTAGTAAAACCGGTAACATGTATTTCAACACAAGAAATTAGTCATTTCTACATTTATTACAAAAGCTATTTAATTACTTTATATGATAAAAAACGACCTAAATTTAGTTTAAACATAATATTATTTGTAAAAACCCAGTCACTAACGTCAGCTGTCATCAACTTTTGATCATTCGACGTGAAGCTGACAAGTGACATATATCATTTTTTTTAAATTTGACGGTTTTGTCTTTACAAAATATAAAACTTTCAACTTTTTATTTAACTTTTAGTCTTAAGACTATCGAGCCGACCTGCGAGTTTCCCGTGAGTCGAGCGACCTGTGACTCCTTCCACGGTAAGTAGATTTCAAATACTAACTGAAATTCATTCAAGTTGACCATAAAACTACGAGGGTATTAACAAAAGTTCGCTTAGTTGCTGTCATATTATAAGTTTTTAATATATCAAAAATTACATACTGTTTGTTATAATCTTACGATATATCACTCTAATTTTCAGAAAGATCGGTCAAAATGGAGACAAGAAAACGTAAAATTAGTGAAGCAGTGTCAGTGGATATCCCTGTGCCAACGCAGCAAGAAATTCGGTTTGCTATTCTTTTTGGATTTCGGCGTAAGCTCAAGCCTGTGGAAATATTTAGTGAATGCCAAACAGCGTTTGGAGTGTATGCGCCATCCCTTGTGAATATTTCAAAGTGGTTCCGGAGATTCCACACCGGTCATTTTTCTGTGGAGGACGAACCTCGAGAAGGCCGTCCAAAATCTGCGACTGACGATGTAAGTGTAGCGCTGGTGAAGTCTAAAATTGACGAAGATCCAAGATTGACCCAGGAAATGATTGCTGAAGAACTGGGCTTGAATGCCATGGCTGTATCGCGAATATTAAAAAATAATCTTGGATACACGAAAAAATCTGCACGATGGGTTCCTAGAATTTTAACTGAAGCTCAAAAAGAGGCACGTGTGCGTTTTGCTCAATATTTTCTTGACAAATTCAAAAACGGAAAGTCTTCCACTTTTCAGAAAATTGTAACAGGTGATGAAGCATGGTTTTACAAGTACGATCCTGAAACCAAACAACAAAGCATGGTATGGAGCCCAGAATGTGCAAATCCACCCGTTAAAGCAAAGCAACAAAAGTCAGCAACAAAAGTAATGATGTCAGTTTACTTCACCAGAGAGAAACTTTTTATAAAGGAATAGCATCCTTTGTAAAAAGGTCAGACGGTAACTGCCAAGTGGTATACTGAAACTTGCTTACCAGAAGTATTCCAAAGTTTATTGGGAAAACGCCAAAAAAAGGAACTTCGCCGATACTTTTTGCATCATGACAATGCGCCAGCGCACACTGCTGGAAAAACAAGCGACTTTATTGCGCTGTCAGGCATCGAAGAAATTCGACCAGCACCTTATTCCCCAGATCTAGCACCTTGCGACTTCTGGTTATTTCCAAAAATAAAAAAAAAATTGCGAGGAAGAGTCTTCAACAGCAATGAGGAGATAATAAATGCGGTCAATGATGAAATTGCAAAACTCCAAAAAGCCGATTTTGAAGACTGTTTTTCAAGGTGGATTTATCGACTTCAAAAATGTATCGAAATAAATGGCGAATACGTTGAAAAAATACAAAGAGATGAAGAAAAAAGATATAAAATTAAAACATTTTTTGTTTAGTTTTTTCTACTCTATTAAGCGATCTTTTGTTAGTCCCCTCGTATATCTTTATTCTTTGCTTATATATTTGTATTTCTGGCATTTCAGATAATGCCTAGGCCGAGTTATGCGCAGGTGGAAGCGTTAGTGGAGTTTTTGGAAAGAAATCCCGGCATCGCCAAGGGACGCATTCAAACTCCGCAAAAATGGAGTCAAAAAAAAAGTGGTCAGCCGTGGCAACATATGTAAATTCTTTGGGCCTAATAATGAAAGATAATATTCGATAGAACTAAATTTTCATCAATTTGTTTCAGTATTGGGCTGAAAAAAATGCGCATTAAAAAAACTATGCGCCGCCCGAAATGCGTCTATTAGACGCACAGGGGGAGGTCCAGGAGAAAGCCTGCCACCATTGTCTGACTTAGATCAAAGGATGGTCAATGTTGTGGGTGGGCATAGTTTTGCTCTAGGGGATGCCGGACTAAGTGTGAATCCTTTCCCTGATTCTGTAAGATATATATTGATATGAGAGTAACAATACTTATGTCTGTGATCGATCACACACTTTCATTTACTATTAATTGTTGATCTTACAGAACATGAATTTCAAGAATGTGGACCAACCTTCCCAGGTTGAAAGCCCAAGCACAGCACTGCTACATTTAGACAGTGAAATATGTGAGTATTGCATTTAGATTTGTAATATACCTATATCAACTAAGGGCATACTACAATTCTTGAGATATTCAGTAGTCTCATTGTGTATAGTATATTATGTATAATTTTTCTAAATTATTACTGAAATTGGCCTTAGACAATTCTTAGCCCAATTTATTGACTTTTTCAACAAAATCTTGAGCCAGTAAGTTTCCTTGAAAGTAGCTACAGATATAGATATTTCAAATTCTATGTGTATGTGAAAACTTATCAGTATAATTTTGAATGGGTTTATTTTAAGGTATACGTATTGTTTGATGCATATGTACTTTCTTTAAGATATAAATGTTTTCTATGTCTATGACAAAGTTAGAAATAAATGTTTACCATTAAAATACACATTTATGAAATTTATATTTTTCTTTTATAGGTGACGAGAACAGGGAAACTCTCCCAACTTCTCCTGCATCTCCTAATACTCTTCAATTTCTGCCTCTTCTTCCTTCACCTCTGCCCTATCCTTCTACATCTCAGCCTCATTCTTCTACATCTCATCCATCTACATCTCAGCCTCATCCTTCTACATCTCAGCCTCATCCTTCTACTTCTCAGCCTCATCCTTCTACATCTCAGCCTCATCCATCTACATCTCAGCCTCATCCATCTACATCTCAGCCTCATCCATCTACATCTCAGCCTCATCCTTCTACATCTCAGCCTCCACGCCGTTCAAGAGTTCGACGCAGAAGTGTAGATACTGAGATGGATAGACTGGCTGAAATAGAAGCGCGGCGGGTAGAAGCAGAGTTGGTGACAGCAAGAACATTTGCAAGTCTATCAACAATGGTGGAGAGGATAGCGGCTGCACAAGAAGCAACAGCAAGAGCACATGAAAACATGAGCAATGCTCTAACTTTATTGGCCACTGCGTTTCTTGATGTAGCAAAAAATTACCATAGTCATTTTTATTTTATTATTGATAAGCTTGCAAATGCCTATCATACATTTATACTTTTTTGTTTTTAATATTATAATGATTAACCGATGGTTGTAACTAGGGATATTGTAGGAAGATTGGACAGAGTAATTTGTGATTGTTTTAAACTTGAATGAAACTGATTTAAACTTAACGAATTTATATCATGATAGTGATTTTAGTCTTCTTTGTCGTTCCCTCACTAATGAGGATTGTGACCATATGTGATTTTAGTAATAAGCACATAGTTATTTCCTGTACGGCAGATAGGAAAAATGTTTAAATTGTAGATCTAAGTATGAAAGTTTTGAATTATAAAGTAATGTTAACTACTTCTCAATATTTATTTTGTTTAATTATTATTAAGTACATAGATAGCTATTTCTTGTTATTTCATTTCCTATTTCATATTATAATAATAATAATGTTTGCTTTAAATTTACTAAAGAGTAAAATTTCGTTGATTACTGTGTTGAAGTATATGTTTAAGTATGTAGCGAAACCACGGCGGGTTCTAATATTTATTCATAGATGGCGTTTGGACGTCGAGAGTAGATCTCGCTATGGTTTCGTTACCTCTGCTAGTATAAGTAGTGTAAGGCATATTTTTAATGTGTGAATCGTTTCAAAGAATAAAGGCTGAGGAGTGCTAGTGAGTTGTACTGAAGCGTTATTATTTCTCGCCTAACGGAGCCCGAAGTGTGTTCATGTTCCTTCGAGCCGGATATGGCTGGGCGTGTTTTTTGGTAATCATCGGTGGTGGTAGTGGTTACTACCCGTTTCGTCGCTACTGGCAGTGGATCGCTGTCCAGATCATCCCTACAGCAAGGCGGCTGGAAAGGCGTCAAGGCAGTAGTGGAGCCGGGTGGCAACATCTGGAGGAGTGGTGAACTCGGGAGGTGAAAAGCAGGTTGCGGAGCGCCAGAGGGCGCCACTGGTAGCAGGCGTGTGTCGTCGAAGAAAATCAGTGAGTGCGGTGTTCAATCGTGAGTACATTTTCGCTCTTATTTACTAGAAGAAATAAAGTTGAAATTTTGAGAAGTACATGCAAATTTGAACTTTAAAGTCAAGACTAGTGGAACTTAGAAAAATTCAAGAATCCTTCAAGATAGTCAGATTTAACTTAGAAGAATTTAGTTAGTTTGGACTTGTAATAGTTGGTTGAGACGGGGAATCCATGCCCAATTTTTACCAGAATTACTTGCAAAAAGACTTGTAAAAATTTGCCCAATTTGTGTTTTAACTTAGTACAAGTCAATTACAGAGTTTGATAAACAATTTAAAATGGAAGCGTTTAACGATTTACAGGAGGATATTAGAGCAAAAATGCTGAAAGTTAAGACTAATTTTAAAGTCTCCTAAAGAGCGTTTGACTGTTCCATATATTGAAACTAGACTAGATAACTTAGAGCAACAGTGGAGTTTATTTACAAGCACTCATACTAAGATTATTAGTCAAGTTAAGCGAAGTGATTTGTATAGTTCGGATTATCATAAAAACAATGTCTATGATGATGTAGAAGAATTGTATGTACAATTTAAGACTGATTTAAAAGAAATGTTATATAATGTAAAAACACCAGAGGCAGAGTTAAATTCAAGTTCAAATAATCAATGTGAAAGTTTAGCTAGACGTTTCAAGTTGCCAGAAATTAAAATACCAACGTTTTCCGGGAAATATACTGAGTGGCAGACGTTCAGAGATCTGTTTTTAGGGCTTGTGCATGAAAACAAGTCTCTGGATGATGCTCAAAGGTTCTACTATCTCAGGGGACATTTAACAGGTGAAGCGGAACAGTTGTTGCGAAACATTAAAGTGACATCTGATAGCTATCAAGTTGCTTGGGAGAAATTGGATAGCATGTACAACAATAAGCGGTTTTTGGCTAATGGCATTTTGAATCGGCTGCTAAATCAAAAAAGTTTGGGGTCTGAATCTGCCTCTGAAATTAAGAAGTTAATTAGTACAACATCAGATTGTTTAGAGTCTATAAGAAATCTAGGTGTAAATATTTCCTCTTGGGATATTTTGATTATCCATCTAATAAGCGCTAAATTAGATAAAGATACCCGAAAAGCATGGGAATTAAAAGTGGCCTCAGATCCAACTGATGAATTTTCAACGTTTGTGCAATTTTCTGATTTTTTGATAGGGCGTTTTAGAGGTTTAGAAAATTTAGATTCAAAGTCTAACAAAGTAGAGAGCAAAAATACAAATTCTTTTCACATTGTGAAAGAGAATAAAATTGCGTCGTGTGCGTATTGTACGGCAGATCATAAAATAACTGCTTGCAAAAAATTCGCCAAAGAATCTAACGACAAACGACGTGGTATTGCAATGGAGAAAAATTTATGTTTTGTGTGTTTGAACAGCAACCACTCTGCTAAATTTTGTAAAAACATGGTCCGATGCCGGGTGTGCAAACGCCGCCACCATTCATTATTGCACCCTAGTGGTGATTCTAGTTCTGTTAGTGCAGAAATTGAGACGGTTCACGAGGGAGCTTCGTCGACGAGTAAAAAGTCGATTGAGGAAAACGCTGCATCAGACAGCAATAAGTTTTCCGCGCAAGCGGAGGGGTCTAGTAAGCCACTTGTATCTTGTCTTTCGACAGGGAACTGTTGTAAAACGGTTTTATTAACTACAGCTGTGGTGCAAGCTGAGTCGAAAGACGGGACTTATCTTCAGGTTAGGGCATTAGTAGACCAAGGGTCGCAAGGATCTTTTATTACAGAAGCTATGGCTCAGTACTTAGGATTAAAAAAGATTGCGGCCAAACACACCGTAGTAGGTGTAGGGGGTGACAAAAGTGTGACTTCGAAGTCCACGGTCAAAATTAATATAAGGTCGAGAGTAGATCCCCAGTTTCAGGTTAAGGTTGATGCTTATATCTTGAAATCAGTTACGTCCCTTCTCCCAGTTACCAAAGTAACCAGGGTAGAATGGGTAAATCTGTCAGTTGATGATTTGGCTGATCCTGAATATCACAGACCTAATAAGATCGATATCTTATTAGGTGCTGAGGTATACAGCCAAATCATTCAAGAAGGCATTCAAAGAAATTTGGGTGGCTCTCTCTTGGCGCAGGATACTGCGTTTGGGTGGATAATATCAGGGGTATGTGAGGTAGATAATTCATCCAATATACATTCTCACATCCATGTGATGCACTCAAGTTTTGATGCTGACAACATGCTGAAAAGGCAAAGGTTTTCCTCGTTCTCCAGGCTTGTTCGAGTGATTGCCTACTGTCGAAGATGGTTGAATGTGAGAGGAAAGGTAAATATCAGACACGACACTAAATACTTGTCCAGACAAGAAATTGAGGATGCCGTAGAAGTTTGTGTTATAAGATGTCAGGAAGAAGGATTTTCGGATGAGTTGGAAGAACTGAAAAGAATGGGAAGTTTAGATAAGAAAAAGAAGAACCTAAGATCCTTAAACGTATTTTTAGATTCAAACGGTATAATAAGAGTTGGCGGCAGATTGGAAATGTCTTCTTTAAGATTTAATGAGAAACATCCGATTCTTATACCAAAGGAATCCTTTTTAACAGGTCTTTTGATTGCAGAAGCGCATCAAAAAACTATGCACGGTGGTCCGCAACTTATGATCACGTACTTGCGGTCAAGGTATTGGATTGTACGGGTCAAGGGTTTAGTTAAAAAGTGTTACAGAGGCTGTGTCACTTGTATTAGGTACTCAACCAAGGCCACGTCTCAGCTCATGGGACAAGTACCTTTATCCCGTGTGACCCCAAACAAGCCCTTTTTCATTAGTGGCGTAGATTACGCAGGGCCTATCAATATAAGAGTGTCCAAGGGTAGGGGCAATAAGTCTTATAAGGGTTACGTTGCATTGTTTGTATGCATGTCGACAAGAGCGGTGCACCTCGAAGCTGTCAGCGAATTAAGCACCCAAGGTTTCTTGGCTGCCTTTAGAAGGTTTGTCGCAAGACGAGGCAGATGTGCTGAGTTGTACAGCGACAACGGCACAAATTTTGTAGGAGCTGCTCGCGAGTTATTGTGCTTGTTTAATGAAGAAAAATCAAACTTCAAACCGGAACTGGCAGAATATCTCGCGAGCAACGGGACTCATTAGAACTTATGAAGTTCCATCTTAAGCGAGTCATAGGGAACTCTACGTTGACTTATGAGGAGATGGCCACAGTGTTAACTCAAATTGAGGCGTGTCTAAATTCGAGGCCAATGTCACATGTAGAGGATCAAAATGAGCTTTTTGTATTGACTCCTGGTCATTTCCTGGTGGGGGAACCACTCGTCGTAGTACCAGATTCAAATTATGAAACTTCGAACATCCATACTCTGCGTCGATGGCAACTCCACCAGCGAATGATGCAGGACTTTTGGCGCAGATGGTCGCAGGATTATCTTCATCAATTTCTGCAAAGGAATAAATGGGAATACCAGAACCCGGAACCATCACTAGGCGATGTGGTTTTAGTTAAGGAGGACGATTTACCTCCTGGAAGGTTGGGCAAAGTGGAGCAAAAACACCCTGGTCCGGATAAAATTACACGGGTAGTTACCATCCGTACCAAAAATGCAATA
Organism: Sesia apiformis; assembly: GCA_914767545.1. Classification (NCBI taxonomy): domain Eukaryota; kingdom Metazoa; phylum Arthropoda; class Insecta; order Lepidoptera; family Sesiidae; genus Sesia; species Sesia apiformis. The sequence continues at coordinate 13,880,745 of OU611965.1, read as the reverse complement.
ATTAAAAGACGTACATCAAAATTATCGATATTGCCCATAGCAAAATAAGATTTCTGTTTAGCACTACTTACCTTAGACTGGCATGGTGGGCGGTTTAAAGGACATTCTGTATTATGTCCTTGGTGGGCGGTATGTTGAAGTATATGTTTAAGTATGTAGCAAAACCACGGCGGGTTCTAATATTTATTCATAGATGGCGTTTGGACGTCGAGAGTAGATCTCGCTATGGTTTCGTTCCCTCTGCTAGTATAAGTAGTGTAAGGCATATTTTTAATGTGTGAATCGTTTCAAAGAATAAAGGCTGAGGAGTGCTGGTGAGTTGTACTGAAGCGTTATTATTTCTCGCCTAACGGAGCCCGAAGTGTGTTCAACTGTGATCATTTAAACCAAAAGAGGAAATAATTATTATTTTTCCTTAGTAAATTTGTGATAATAAAAAAAAATTATAGTAATTGTTTTATTCTTCTATAAAATCCTATAAAATGCCCACAACTGTTCAACTAATCGGGATCTCATTATGATGCGTCTTCTTAATTCAGCTGCTGCTCTTACATTTATCTGCTCAATTGTATCCCCTTGTTGAAGCGGTGTCTGTTCATCTTGTTCAACACTAAGTGTATAATTTTGTTCTGCAAATTGTTTCCTATTACTCATATTGTGCAAAACACAGCATGATATAATAATTTTGGATGCCATGTTTGGGTGGTAATGGAGCACTCTGTGATCCAACAAGCATCGCCACCTATTCTTCAGAAGACCTATGGTTCTCTCCACTGTATTGCGTGTTCTACAGTGGAGTTTATTGTAATACTCTGCAGGAGAGCCTGTAGAGGCATCTACAATGGCAGTCATCATGTACTCCCTCTGTGCATACCCCGAATCACCTAAAAATTAAAATATTAAATAAATACATACTGTCTTCATTTGAAGTTAATCTACTGTTTTAAAATATCTAGTTACCTAGCATGTACAGATATTCTAAATTGCTAATTAGTTCCTCCATATGTCCCTTTACAGGATGATTATTCCATATAAAATTATCATGTGATTCTCCTCCGAAAGAAGCATCCACTGACATAATGTTCATATCTGCATCACATATCTGCAAATACATTCAGAATATTTAATCAAGCATGTGTATTGTTTATCAATTATTTATATCATAATACAGCTGATATGATTATTATAAGACACAAGTTAAACAATAATTCTCCAATAAAAACAATTCCTATTCTCTTGTGTTGAGGGAATTTTATCCACTTTTTGTGGATGGCAGCGCTGTTGAGGGCGTCATAAACGTCCTTTATGGCACGAGAAACACGACTGTTGGGACATTAACGTTCCATATGTTCCTCCCACTAATTTTTGGTAACTCCCCGTTGCGAAAAAGGATAAAGCAATCAATGCCTACAACAAACAAGATAATTTATGTAAAGATATTGCACTAATTCTCTAACAAATAAGTATGTGTTTTATTTCAGTGATTATCATACAGAACTCACCTAATATCTTGGAAATATTTCACTTTTTCTTCGATATGGGGTCATAAAAGATTTTATTTCATTGAATAATTCATTAAATATGTTTTTAGATAGGCGATAGTTGGCCACGAATTCATCGTCGGACATTGAAAATGCCATGTCGGCATACCGCATCATCCCACGCTGATTTCTTCTCTTCCTGGGGTCCTGCGCGTGAGCCCGGCGTATCAATGATATTATATAAAAAAGAGGTAGATATGTTACAAGTGCGCGCTTCGTGAAGACTCGAAAACGACCCAATTGGAACATCTTGTGTTTAGTCTGCATCCCGCGTCAAGCTGATCAGGCGTGGCGGCGACGAGTGTCAGACGTATTAAAAAAATATAAAAACAGCAAAAATGCCATCGTGTGTGTTTAGAAACTGTACCAATTATTATTCTAAAGTCAATAAATCTCAAGGAATCTCATATCACATGTAAGTATGCACTATAATTCCATATTTCATTAATATTCTAATTTAAAATGCCGGTACGAAAATAAAAAGAGATAGTAAAACATCTTGCTATTTGAGCGATAAGGACGCGTGCGCTACGAACATAGATTAAAGTACAGATGCGAACATCGTAGGCATTAAAGTCATCATTAGGTACTCCACTGTTCTGATTTTTTTTCATACTTTCTTTTAGTTATATTTCTATCAATCAGCCCGTCATAATCCATTCGTGTACTTAGTATTATAAATGTTTGAAAGTAAAATCTCCCCGTCAAGTCTAGACAACGTCAGCATACCGGACATTTTCAAGAAGAATTCAAAGAAATCATATCGCGTAAAGTATACTCCCGCTCTCAGAAAATTTGCGCTTACACTAAATTTTTATTCTTCTGCTGCCTACAAATATGTAAGAAGGGTTTTTCACACGGCATTGCCACATCCACGTGTCTTAGCTAAGTGGTATGAAAATACTTCTTGTTCGCCAGGGTTCACTCAACAAGCCTTTCATATTTTAAAGACCAAAAGCTCTTTATCAGGTAGACGTCTATTATGCACACTTGTAGCAGATGAAATGGCACTTCACCATCAAACCGTATGGACCGGCAAAAAAAACTGACGGTCTTGTCGATTTTGGTATAGATTTTAGCTCTAGTAATGAAATTGCAACTCAGGTGTATGTTTTTATTTTAGTTGGTCTAAATGAAAGCTGGAAGATGCCAGTTGGTTATTTTTTTTATTAAAACTATTTCAGCGGAGACACGGGCAAATTTGATTAATACTTGCATAAGTAAATGCTACGACTCAGGTGCCGAAATCGTGGCGGTTACATTTGATGGGTGTCCAAGCAATTTAGCTGCAGCTAATCTGTTAGGTTGTGATTTAAAGAACCCAAATAATTTCAAAACTACTTTTTTGCATCCAGATAATGGCATTAAAGTTGCTGTTATGTTAGATCCGTGTCACATGATAAAAGTAGTCCGCAACACCTTTGAGGCAAAAAAAGTTATATTCGGCGATAATAATAACGAAATCAGATGGAACCTAATCGTTGCTTTGAATCAGCTTCAAACTAATGAAGGCTTGAAATTCGCTAATAAACTTTCGCAAAGACATAAACTTTCGAAATCAGATAATGAAAGTCAAATTAGCCACACAGCTCTTAAGCGGAAGTATAGCTCATGCTTTAGAACTCTGTGATCAATTAGTAGTATCGTCCAAAATTAAGAATACAGAACCAACCGTAGAATTTATAACTATTTTTAATAATTTATTCGATATCTTCAATTCCAGGTCAACAGGACAGTATTATTTTAAAAAACCTATTAGTACAAGTAATGCTACAATTATTTTTGATTTTTTAGAGAAAGCCAAACAGTATATTTTGTCATTACGAATTTATAATAAAACTAAGCGCATAATAGGACGAAGAATTATAATTAATATAACAAAAAAAACAATTATTGAGTGCAAGTCCAAAACAGGCTTTTTAGGATTTTTAGTTTGTATCCAGAGTTTGAAACATCTTTTTTCTACTTACGTTACAGTAACACAACCATTGAACACCACACCAGCGTTAGGGTATATTGCTACATACCGACTGAGTCAGGACCATATTGAAAATTTTTTTGGTGTTATCCGACGACAAGGTGGTTATAATAATAACCCGAACACCGTACAATTCAAAGGATTGTACAAAAAAATTTTTCATCACCTAGAATTACGCAGTGGCTTCAGCGGTAATAGTATTCCCTTGGAACATATTCCCATACTTATGTGCTCGTCATCGGGGATAGCAAACATTAATTCTTCGTCAGGACTTCGTGCTTTAGACCAAGATGATAATATATTGGATAATCCTACTTGTAGTGATAAAAATGCGGCACAAAATGTTAATATTCTGGCTGAAATGCTCAATAATAGAAATTATTCAGAATCAATTAAACAAATAATAATAGGCTATATTTCTGGTTGGATTGCACGAAAATTAACAAAAACTATAAAATGTGAAACTTATGTTAATGCCTTAATCACAAATGAAAAATTATGGTTCCACAAATTAGTTACAATCAGAGATATGGGCGGTTTGTGCTATGCATCAGAAAATACGTTTTCAGTTTGCTTAAAATGTGAAACTGTTATAAAATCTCATTTAACGGAAAAGGGGGTTCATTTTGTTAACAATGAAGATGTTGAGATATTAAAATGTCGTATTTTAAAAACTTTTTTAAATACAACTATATTTGATTCTCTCATTGAACATTCGAAGGAGCAAGCGCCCGCTTTTAATCACCGTGTACATCTAATAAAAGCCATAATTGATAGATATATAACAGTTTGTTTCCATTCTGCTCATAGAAATAATCCCGAAATAAAAAATCTTTCAAAGAGACAGAAAAGAAATAAATTGAATCTTTTCGAAGGTATTTAACCGAGCCTGGAACAAGCTAGTAAATGTTATTACAGACTGTAATCCACGAAACCCGCTACGATCTATACAATATTAACAGTGCAATTGAGAAAAAGTCTAATGCAATTAAAATAATTTTGACGGCAGCCGACTTCAAATATTGCGTTGAAAATCTAAATAAACGGGAAACAATTAAATACACGGTGTGTAAAAATAATCAACTTGCAAAATTTGAGAAACTGTAATAGAAAATCTCGCTTTTTTCCTTTGTCTATTTAGTAAGCCAAAGTAACCCGCTATAATAATAGTTATCAATTTTATCATGCCCCTGAGTTTTCTTGCCGGATCTTTCTCAGTGTGGCCACGTTCCGATCCGGTGTAGTATACTAGTTTTTAATTGTTAGTTCTTTAAAATTAATAAGTTAACATAATATAAATTAATACTAAATAGTAAGTGACCAAAAACAATATAGAATTTTTTATATAAAATCTTTTTCTTTTTGTACTGGCAATTAATTTTGTATCAAAAATGTGGGTCAACATCTAATAATTAATACTGTAGTGGGTACATAAAAAAATGTCTGTAATAACGATGACTTGTTGGACGTCAAACACCTTAGTCAACCCGTGACCATGAATGCTGAAAAGTATTCGAAACGTCGGGACAATAAAACACAAATACAAACGCGATAAAATCCATAAAGTAGTTTTATTTAATGTGTAATACTCGCGTAAACATCAGAAATCATTATATTTAACCGTGTTTTTGGTAAACAATAAATACATTTTACATAACCATCGTATTTTATTTCTTACCTTTTAATACTATTTAATAGTGGAACTCAACAATACCGGCCCATTTCAGTTGATTAAACTACACGACAAGATCTTCAACGTCACTTATTATTAATTTATACATGATAAAATAAAAAACAGCAATTAAAGTATACGTATATTATACGCATTCTTTAATTGCTGTTTTTTATTTTATTTTTGTTGGAATCCAGTTACATAAATAAGATTGAAACATTAGTTGCCATCAAAATAATAATAGGCACTAAACTCATTTTAGTGAGCTTTGTCCCTTCTTTCTCATAATTTTGTTACTCTATAGTGATTTTGACTTGACCAATGACGATTGGCAGATTCATTAACGTTTAGTTACATTTCGCGCGAAGGTACAATACTAGCTGTCTCCTTTTTTTGTTTAAGTTTTAATTATGCTATCTTTTTCAAATCACTTGACGATGTATTGGAGTGTAAGATAAATAAAAAATGCGTGTGTGTGTTGCCGCTGTGCACGGAACACTTCTTTCGGTTGATTTGTGAGGCTATAACATATCTATCTTTCTAATATCATTGCCGGCGTATATTTTGATAGGCATGTATTAAACGTGCCATTTTTCCTCAAACTTTATAAACTCCAAAAAAAAAACAATCTTATTATTTCGAAAAAGTACCTCCAAAGCTATCGCGATAACCCGATACGAAACCCAAAGTGTATTCAATTTCAAACCCTACATTGACTGTCAAAATAGCGTCCAGAGTACCGTTTACGTCAAATCTAACGATTTTTGGCAATAATGAATTAGTTCCTATAAATTCCGTAGCGGTAGTGTAGAAAATATCAAACCAATAAAATACCAATAATGTCAAGAGTGCGCAAGACGTCAAAATTGTATTATTATTCAATTTAAATTAAAATTGATTTTCCAGAGTAAGCCTGCTGTTGATAAGTACCTGCAAGTGAAGAAATGACATATTCTTCATTGTTACAGAAGCTGACGTTAAAAACATGTTGAAGATAATGGACCTCCATACTGTTAGTGTCTATGACACAGTAGAATAAATAGATGACGTGACATGTATGACATGTGTTACTAGGCAACTTGCTGTTGTCGTTTACGTTTTGTTTTGTTTTGATGTAAATACCCTTTTCCTCAAGAATATATTTTATTAACTTTAAATGCGTCTTATACTCTCCCTTTAGCTTTACTTCCACCATCTCCAAGAGGTTATGGGCCCATGGAGACGCCCTAAAAGCTAAATTATAGAGAGTAAGTATTGAAATATTTTTTTTGTCTCAAAATGCAGAAAGAATCCATATCAATTTCAAAATTAGTTGGTCAAGTGAACTATGGAACTTGGGCATTTGCAATTAAAATGTTCCTCATTGATCATGAGCTATGGGATTGCATAGAGGATGGATTCACACCAACATCAGAAATTGAAATTCGTCGTGATGCGAAAGCGAGGGCGAAAATTTGCTTAATGGTGGCTGAGAATGTGTACCCCCTCGTAGCCAGCGCCAAAACAGCACGCGAAACATGGATGGCTCTACAAAAAGCTTATGCGGATGCTGGTTTAATGAGAAGATTGTCTCTACTACGAAAAATATTTGGTATGAAGTTATCGAATTTCCAAACCATGGAAGCTTACGTTACGGAGATCCAGTCGACTCAAATAGCGTTGCAAAGCATTGGAGCAGCCCTTGACGATGAATTTGTTGGGATCATTATGTTAGCGGGCTTAACAGATTCGTATAATCCGTTGGTGATGGCCCTAGAAAACTCTGGCACGAAGATAACAACTGAATGTGTTGTGTCTGCACTACTCAAGGAAGGTCAGCGCCAGCAGTCCAGTGATGTTCCCAAAGAAGATGATTCAGTGTTGGTGACAGGTGCTGTAGCCTCTGGCAGCAGCAGCAAAGGAAGAGAGAGGAAACGCAAAGAAGTGATTTGCCATTCTAGTTTAGTAAGGCCAAGCAGCAAGACGTTAATATGATGGCCAGTGATATAAACTCTGACTTTCTGACATTGCTATCTGTTGTAGGTAGTAGTAGTAGCTGGGTAATGGACTCAGGAGCTACATCTCACATGACGCCTAACCAGACACTCTTGAATTCCGCGAAATCTTGTTCTAAGACGATAACTTGCGCGAATAACGAAAAGATTGTCTACCTCTCAAGGTGTGGTTAATTTGAGCGTGCGGCATGAGGGACGTGCTACTGGAGTTACTATGAATGATGTTTTGGTGATTCCAGATTTAATTACAAATTTGATGTCAGTAGGTAAGTTTGCAGATGAGGGTAAAACAATAACTTTTGATAAAAACTCATGTAAAGTTTTTGATAATGGTGTACTTTTGTTCTGCGCACCACGAAAACAAGGACTTTATGTTTTAGGTCCTGATAATAATAGTAAGGCGGCAGCTCTTCTAGGAGATATGGCCTTAAGCAAGCGGCACGTTGTTGGAATGTGAAGATGCATGATCACATTATTAAGAGTGGATTCACTAGATCAAAATATGATCCATGTGTATATATTAAATAAATAAAAGAGGAAAGGCAGATAGATTCCTAGCAATTGCCCTGTATGTAGACGACTTCTACATTTTTGGAAGCGTGGATGAGGATATCGAGAATGTCAAACGAGATATCGCAAAATCCTTCAAAACGAAGGATTTAGGAGTGGCAAAGGAGTGCTTGGGAATTCGTATCACCAGGACTAAGGGTGAGATTATCCTATCTCAAGATACGTTCGTCAAGAAGATCCTCGAGAAATACCAGATGCAAGATTGCAAGCCTGTAGCTACTCCAATCGAGAGCAATCTACGTCTTGCAAAAGGGGAGAAGAATAATGATATTTCTTATCAAGAGATAATGGGATCACTCATGTATTTGTCCTGTGGTACGAGACCAGATATAACTTTCGCAGTTAGTTATCTGTGCCAGTTTAATTCATGCTGGACGAATGACCATATGGCGGCACTGAAGCGAGTACTGAGGTACTTGAAAGGTACAATTGGACATAAATTGGTTTTTAAGAAGACCGGTAAGCCTTTAGTTGCTTTCGCTGATGCAGATTGGGGAAGTAACGAGGATGGGCATTCATTTACTAGCTATGTCCTTGTTTTCGGTGGAACTGCAGTGTCGTGGCAAGCGCGCAAACAGCGATGTGTTGCCCTTAGCACCGCTGAGGCAGAATACATAGCTATTTGCGAAGCTGCCAAGGAAGTAGTTTGTGTGAAGGGACTCTACCAAGAGTTTACGGGAAATTCGCATGCCATTGACTTATTCAGTGATAGTCAAAGCGTCAAAACCTATCAAAGGTCACCAAAGTTTGGTTATGAGCCCATTTCTTCAACAATGCCACTGAACAAGTTTGAGAAAATAAAGTTATCATTACATTTTAATAACAATGAACTTCACAAACCTATAGGTCATCCAGAACATGACAGGCTTTATAAAATCCGCCCTGTTATCAAGCATCTCAATGAGAAGTTTGCCACAGTACTAATGAATACTGTGCAACAAAACAGGATACCAAATAATAAACTACCAGAAAAGAAAGATTTCATGAAAAAATCTGTGCCCAGAGGTAGTTTTGAGGAAAGAGTTTCTATGCATGATGGTATAGATTTGAGTTGCGTAGCTTGGAAAGATAATAAGATAGTAACCCTGTTATCTTCTTATGCTGGAGCATTGCCTGTAACTAAAGTCAATAGATTTGACAAGGTAAAAAAAGGAAAAATTGATATTACTTGCCCGTTTATTGTCCAAGAATACAATAAACACATGGGAGGAGTAGATCTTATGGATAGCTTTTTGGGCAGAAATCATATAAAAATTAGGTCTAAAAAGTGGTATTTGCGTATTTTTTTTCATCTATTTGATCTTGCTATAATAAACTCTTGGATTGTTTATAAAAAAAAAAAAAAAATGCTCAAGAAAGGGGTGAACCTAAAAAGAGTCTGCTTACAATGGGCCAATTCAGAAATGAATTGGCCTTTGTGCTATGCAACAAAGGAACCACCAAAGAAGCTAAAAGAGGGCGTCCTAGTACCAGTATCCTAGAAGAAAAATTACAATAAAAAAAAAGAAAAGGTTCTCCAGCTCCACCACCTCCAAAAGACATAAGAAAAGATGGTTCTGAACATTGGCCAAAAGTAGGTGGGTCACTCCGGTGCAAATTTCCCAAATGTAAAGGCTATTCCACAATTTCGTGTACTAAATGTGGAGTTAATTTGTGCTTGAATAAGAATAATAATTGTTTTTTAAATTATCATAAAGAATAAAGAAGAATAAATAAAGAATATTTTTTTATTTATTTAGTACTGAGCTAAATATGTGACAATGCATGATGATGTAAATTTCCATCATATTGTTTTTTACATAATTCATATTTTTATTTATACTAGGATTTTTTTAAATATGTAAAGAAAAATATAATTTTCTTTATTTTTGATTTGCCGCGCTGCGGAGCGCCTTTATGGTGGACCGCGATCAGATTTATATTTTTGTGAACTATGATTGACGTTTATACTTTGACGTTTGGCGTGAACGGATTATTAAAACTAATATTAGAGTCCTTTTCATGAAAGAAGTCCCGCGGTGATTTTTGGAACTAAATTTGACAGGTCGGCCATGTTGTCGTTCGTCGATGTTATCAAGTTCGTTTGTTGTGGTAGATTTTTGTGAGTTTGTAACTAGCTTAGTGCATTTTAAAGATTGTTTACAATGCCAAAAGTTGTAAAAAGTTCGGCTCGAGAAATGATATTGAAGGTGAAAGAGTTCTGTGAAGCGGAACAAAAGAATCAAGGTGTTTTAATACCACTAAACAATGTTCGGAAGAGAGTCGCCGCCATAACAGGTACTTTTTAGAGTTGCCATATAATAATTTTTTGCTGTATTGATGGGACTTTTAGGATATAAATTCATTTTTGCGATAAAATTGAACAAATACCAAACGTGATGAAACTAGGTAACTGAAATTAAAACATATATTACATAGTACATAAGCATTATAAACTTAAAGTTACTATTATTTTTAATTGTTCATTATTTAATTGCAGGTGTGTCAGAGAAAACTGTAACAAGAATTACAAAAGAAGGTATAACAGCGGCGAGTACTTCGAAAAAAATTGTCACCCCGGGGAAGAGTCGCCCGCATCCGAAAAAGGTCGACTTAGACGGGTTCGATTTGTGCGCTATCCGGCAAAAAATTCACAGTTTTTACGTTGTGCATAAAGAATTACCAACATTGGCTAAATTACGGGCAGCTCTGAGAGAAGACATCAATTTTCAGGGAAGCATCACAACATTGCACAGGATATTAAATAGGATTGGTTTCAAGTACAAGCGATGTCAATCCAGACGCAAACTACTTATGGAACGTCACGACATTACCGCATGGCGTGCAAAATATTTGGATAAAATACGAATAAATCGCACTGTGGAAAAACGACCCGTTGTATACTTAGATGAGACCTATATACACAATACTTATCATACAAAAAGTTGTTGGCAGAGTGAGGAGGAACCAGGAATGTTCGTCTCAGAGTCATCGGGGAGTCGCTGGATAATCGCTCATGCGGGAACAAAAGATGGATTCATAAATGGTGCATTATTAATGTTCAAATCCCAATCAAAGTCCTCAGATTACCACGATGACATGAACTCTGCAAATTTCTTAAAATGGGTGACGGAAAAACTAATACCTAATCTATCTGAAAGGTCGCTTGTGGTAATGGACAACGCTCCTTACCATTGCACTCAATTAAACAAAGCCCCTACAATGTCAAATATAAAAAGTAGTATGCAGGAATGGCTCCGGCAAAAGGGTATATATTTTGAAGACACCTGGAGAAAAGCTGTGCTGTTTGAGCTAATCAAACAAAATAAAGGTCCACCGACATTTGCATTGAATGAATTATTAACAGCTCACGGACACGAAGTATTAAGGTTGCCGCCTTACCATTGCGACCTCAACCCGATTGAGAAAATCTGGAGCCTTGTAAAAAGAAAGGTGGCGGATAAGAACGTGGCACAAGATCCAAAAGAAATTGTAAAATTAACTGAAGAGGCCTTTGAGTCTATTACGGCGGAAGATTGGACAGCTCAGTGCACGCATGTCGAACATTTAGAGGAGGAATATTTAAAAAATGACGGCCTTATGGATGAAGAGATGGACCGAATAATTATATCTACGGCTAGTGATACTGAAACAGAATTTGATTCTGATTCCATCCACTCTTCAGACAGTGATGTTCCTATGGCCGCTGATCACAATTATTCAATAAAACTCTGAATAAAAAATTGTAATGCTTTTCTTTACCCTATTTTCTCATCTTTTACATGTAAGTAGGTAGAACACCGCTTATATAAGTAAATAAAAATATACTTTTTACATAACAGAAATATAGGTAAATGGGCATTTTTATCAAAATGTCTACCAACCCACTCATGGGATGACCCATGCAATAAGTCCAAATAACTAACGTTATTATGACTTATTATTGTTTTAAGTTTCGCACCTAACAACATAGTAAAAAACGAAACTTTAGTCATTTGAAACTATTTAATAATAACACGACACTTACAGTCATAATAACGTTAGTTATTTGGACTTATTACATGGGTCATCCCATGAGTGGGTTGGTAGACATTTTGATAAAAATGCCCAAATATACTTTTGACTTATCAGAAATATACATGATTCACTAATCTGAACTATTGTTATAGTATGGGCTTGAGTAATGAAATTACAGCCCATCTAAAATGTATTTATTTCTTAATACAATTTAAGAGCTTATATTGTTTCATCGAAGTATGCAGGAAATAGTATTATTTGATAAATTACATATGCTAAATGTAAAATAGGTAAATTTTTTACTCATAAATGGCAACATTATGTCACGCGAGTACAGCGCTGCGTCTGGGGGACTTCTTTCATGAAAAGGACTCTAGAGTCCTTTTCATGAAAGAAGTCCCGCGGTGATTTTTGGAACTAAATTTGACAGGTCGGCCATGTTGTCGTTCGTCGATGTTATCAAGTTCGTTTGTTGTGGTAGATTTTTGTGAGTTTGTAACTAGCTTAGTGCATTTTAAAGATTGTTTACAATGCCAAAAGTTGTAAAAAGTTCGGCTCGAGAAATGATATTGAAGGTGAAAGAGTTCTGTGAAGCGGAACAAAAGAATCAAGGTGTTTTAATACCACTAAACAATGTTCGGAAGAGAGTCGCCGCCATAACAGGTACTTTTTAGAGTTGCCATATAATAATTTTTTGCTGTATTGATGGGACTTTTAGGATATAAATTCATTTTTGCGATAAAATTGAACAAATACCAAACGTGATGAAACTAGGTAACTGAAATTAAAACATATATTACATAGTACATAAGCATTATAAACTTAAAGTTACTATTATTTTTAATTGTTCATTATTTAATTGCAGGTGTGTCAGAGAAAACTGTAACAAGAATTACAAAAGAAGGTATAACAGCGGCGAGTACTTCGAAAAAAATTGTCACCCCGGGGAAGAGTCGCCCGCATCCGAAAAAGGTCGACTTAGACGGGTTCGATTTGTGCGCTATCCGGCAAAAAATTCACAGTTTTTACGTTGTGCATAAAGAATTACCAACATTGGCTAAATTACGGGCAGCTCTGAGAGAAGACATCAATTTTCAGGGAAGCATCACAACATTGCACAGGATATTAAATAGGATTGGTTTCAAGTACAAGCGATGTCAATCCAGACGCAAACTACTTATGGAACGTCACGACATTACCGCATGGCGTGCAAAATATTTGGATAAAATACGAATAAATCGCACTGTGGAAAAACGACCCGTTGTATACTTAGATGAGACCTATATACACAATACTTATCATACAAAAAGTTGTTGGCAGAGTGAGGAGGAACCAGGAATGTTCGTCTCAGAGTCATCGGGGAGTCGCTGGATAATCGCTCATGCGGGAACAAAAGATGGATTCATAAATGGTGCATTATTAATGTTCAAATCCCAATCAAAGTCCTCAGATTACCACGATGACATGAACTCTGCAAATTTCTTAAAATGGGTGACGGAAAAACTAATACCTAATCTATCTGAAAGGTCGCTTGTGGTAATGGACAACGCTCCTTACCATTGCACTCAATTAAACAAAGCCCCTACAATGTCAAATATAAAAAGTAGTATGCAGGAATGGCTCCGGCAAAAGGGTATATATTTTGAAGACACCTGGAGAAAAGCTGTGCTGTTTGAGCTAATCAAACAAAATAAAGGTCCACCGACATTTGCATTGAATGAATTATTAACAGCTCACGGACACGAAGTATTAAGGTTGCCGCCTTACCATTGCGACCTCAACCCGATTGAGAAAATCTGGAGCCTTGTAAAAAGAAAGGTGGCGGATAAGAACGTGGCACAAGATCCAAAAGAAATTGTAAAATTAACTGAAGAGGCCTTTGAGTCTATTACGGCGGAAGATTGGACAGCTCAGTGCACGCATGTCGAACATTTAGAGGAGGAATATTTAAAAAATGACGGCCTTATGGATGAAGAGATGGACCGAATAATTATATCTACGGCTAGTGATACTGAAACAGAATTTGATTCTGATTCCATCCACTCTTCAGACAGTGATGTTCCTATGGCCGCTGATCACAATTATTCAATAAAACTCTGAATAAAAAATTGTAATGCTTTTCTTTACCCTATTTTCTCATCTTTTACATGTAAGTAGGTAGAACACCGCTTATATAAGTAAATAAAAATATACTTTTTACATAACAGAAATATAGGTAAATGGGCATTTTTATCAAAATGTCTACCAACCCACTCATGGGATGACCCATGCAATAAGTCCAAATAACTAACGTTATTATGACTTATTATTGTTTTAAGTTTCGCACCTAACAACATAGTAAAAAACGAAACTTTAGTCATTTGAAACTATTTAATAATAACACGACACTTACAGTCATAATAACGTTAGTTATTTGGACTTATTACATGGGTCATCCCATGAGTGGGTTGGTAGACATTTTGATAAAAATGCCCAAATATACTTTTGACTTATCAGAAATATACATGATTCACTAATCTGAACTATTGTTATAGTATGGGCTTGAGTAATGAAATTACAGCCCATCTAAAATGTATTTATTTCTTAATACAATTTAAGAGCTTATATTGTTTCATCGAAGTATGCAGGAAATAGTATTATTTGATAAATTACATATGCTAAATGTAAAATAGGTAAATTTTTTACTCATAAATGGCAACATTATGTCACGCGAGTACAGCGCTGCGTCTGGGGGACTTCTTTCATGAAAAGGACTCTAATTTTGTAATATTAGAAATAAGAATCGACATTGCGATTAAGAACATTAAATGTCGTTTCTTTTATTCACAGGTAGGGTTTGGTTGTAAGGTGTGTTAGCATGTTGTAATTATGAAAAATATGTAGTAACGTAATAAATTCTTTTATTCACAGAGAAACTCAATTGTGTTTTGATTAGCAGTGTCGATCCAAGCAATTAGAAAATATCATTACAAAACGACATTTAATGTTCTTAATCGCAATGTTAAGCTCCATTGATACTATTGGGGGCTTCGGGGGTTCGAGATCAACAAAGAGATACTTACACCTGCTATCAGATCATTTCACAAGATACGCTTATATCTTCACATCAAAAACTCAAAATGCAAATGATTTCATCAAACTAGTGAAAAATGCTGCTGAAGCTGGCAACATTGGCATGATCCTCTCAGACCAATACCCAGGTATCAATTCTGGAGAATTCAAAACATTTTTGGATAATAAAAATATTCCAATAATTTTCACTGCAGTGAACTCACCATTCTCAAACGGTTTGAATGAAAGGTTGAATCAAACGTTGGTAAATAAAATCAGGTGTGAGATAAACGAAAAAGGCACCAAAGCAGCGTGGACCACCATAGCACATAATTGTGTAAAGAAGTATAATGAAACGGAGCACACTATAACTGGATATGCTCCAATATATCTACTAAATGGTACAGATGCTACAATTTTGCCAGAGGAGCTAAAACCCAAAAAGACATTGTATGACTTGATTCAAGCAAGACAGGAAAAAAGCTCTGGAAAATACAATCAAATCACATGAATACAACAAAACGGTTTATGATAAAAATCGAAGACACTTTGATTTCAAAGTTGATGATACTGTTTTTGTAGAGAATGGTAACAAACTGAATAGGAAAAAACTCGATGAACTGAGAGTCGGGCCTTACAAAATTATAGAAAAAATATCAAACTCAATTTACAAGATAAACACTGGCCAAAAGAATACAGAATCGAACTTTTTCCACATCTCGAAGTTGACTCCAGCCCCTTCGACTACAAACCGAGAAGAGGATAAGTGAGAAGTCATGTGTCTTTACTTTCCTTAAGGGGGGAGATGTAAAGAAAAATATAATTTTCTTTATTTTTGATTTGCCGCGCTGCGGAGCGCCTTCATGGTGGACCGCGATCAGATTTATATTTTTGTGAACTATGATTGACGTTTATACTTTGACGTTTGGCGTGAACGGATTATTAAAACTAATATTAATTTTGTAATATATTAGAAATAAGAATCGACATTGCGATTAGGAAAATTAAATGTCGTTTCTTTTATTCACAGGTAGGGTTTGGTTGTAAGGTGTGTTAGCATGTTGTAATTATGAAAAATATGTAGTAACGTAATAAATTCTTTTATTCACAGAGAAACTCAATTGTGTTTTGATTAGCAGTGTCGATCCAAGCAATTAGAAAATATCATTACAAATATTTTTCCTTTAATCTAGAGCATTAATTAAATCGCCGTTTTATTTAAAAAAAAAATAGAAAAAATCATGCAGAGGGGTTAAAGCATTTAATGATAAAAATGACAAACCAGATGACGAGGATATGTTATTTTTGAAATCTTTAGCACCCTATTTCAAATATTTAACTCCAGTCAAACTGAGACTAAAAAGAAAAATGCAAAATATTGTCGCCGATGAAATTTCTATGACCACCTCTTCGGCTTCAACCACCCCGAGATCAGTTTCTATATTACCCTCTCCAGTACACGCATCATACACGAATAATGTAACTATGCCATGCCAATGTAGTCTGAAAATTCTGAAATACGGCGCTACTACGAAAATAATCCCCTGGGAATAGATGTGTATGAAACGATTACGAATGACTAATTTTTCAAATTGAAACAAATATACGGTACTTCCTATAAATGAACATAAATAAATGGTATTGCTATAAATGGTATTTACTAATTTTGATTCGTTTAAAATAAACCTTCAATATAAGTGTACCTACTTTGTTTTCTTTCAACGAAAACTAATCCAAACTTATAATCCTGCTCCATATAATGTTATAAGTTTGACGCCTATGTCTGTGGCATCGTAGCTCCCAAACCGATGGACCGATTTGGATGCGTTTTTTTTTGTATTAGAAAGCTAGTTTAACCGGGATGGTTCTTAGCTATGTTTGATGAAAATTGCTCAGCGGTTTAAAGATCATCAGCTCTTTTCTTAGCAGATGTATCGTGTTTGGGCTCATTGGATTGGTCTCGACGAGTTAGTTGGTAGAGTGCACAGTGATAAAGTGACTCCTCAGTGAAGTGCAACAGTGCCAGACTTGGATAGTCAGGGAACATCAGGTACACTCCCCCTCCTGCTTCTGGCAGGAAGGGTTTACATATTCTATATTCTAGGGCTCAGAATATAGATACGGTACACCCCTGCCTGTCGTAAGAGGCGACTAAATGGGGAAAACGGGGCCGCGGCCGCTCGGAGTGGGGGCTCAGTGCGTCCATTGATGCGGCCCCAGGGACAAGGACGGCAGCGCTTTGTGGACCAGCGCTGCCGTGAACACTGCGAGGGTGTTGGGGGAGACACGTACAGTCTCCCCAGAGGACAGAGACAAAGTCGCAGCACTGGAGGGGCACCGGTGCGTTCAGCTGGAGATCCCGGAGCCCCTCTATGTGTGTGTGAGAAGGACCACCGAGGGGGTTTTAGTGGGTAGAAATCCCACATAACCCGACCTTCCCCCCAGAGGGTCGGGTAGCTTGTTAGAAGATTTCCCCCCCGTGAACAAAAAAAAAAAAGGTATGGTTGGGGTGGAGTGGCCGGGGAACCTCCTCGTGTGCCCGGGCTGTCGTTGGTTTGTTTGTCTCTCTGGATACGTCCGCAGGGAACGACAGATCCGGGACGGTGCACCCCGGGCAACAGTCAGCGACTTTTCCTTTGTTGGGAGATCTTGGTGGCTGTTGGCTAATATCCTGGCAAAAGGTGAGGAGGCGGAGGCCAATCTGGTCTGTCGCCTCCGAGGCGTTGGCGTGTCTCCGCGTGTCCCTCTGAATGAGCAGAGGGCACAGTGGAGAACAACGGGATGGCTTTGGGATCGGGATTGTTATCCTGATCCTAATTAGTGATAGGGGCGGATTAGGAATTGTATCCTAATCCGCAACAATGGGAGGCTGGGGCCACAGTCGAATGGCTGTGGGGCGGGTGCTGTACAACCCCGCGATCATACCGTAGCCCTTCGGGGGCGGGGGTCTTGCCTTCACCGGCAGGACCGCGAGGAGTCCACCTCTATAAAAAAAACCCAATTCCTGGCGTTGAGGCGCCCCCTTTTGGGGCCTTGCGCGGCGCCGGGATGCTCGATATCGAGCGGCTGAGGGGCATATCAGTCGTGAGTGGCCAACCCTGGGATACCGCCCGACCTCCCAGCGGTATTAGGGTTACCCAGGCACAAGGGGCACTGTCTGGGTGGACTATTATTTCCCCTATACTCGTGGGAACAATATGGACCAAAAAACACCAAACCAAAGTGGACCGGAGGATGCCTCCGGCAGTGGAAGCGAGGCTGGGGACTCCCCAGACGACGCAGCCAGTTTTGGCAGCGTCGCAAGCGGCCTGGCTCGATGCTGAGTTCGGGCTCTGACTCCAGCCAGGAGTCCGCCCCGAACTCGGTAGGGGGAAAATTGGAGGCGAAAAGAGGAAGGGGCCGGCCTCCCTCTACGGGACATTACGTGGGCCTGGCCAAGGCCAAAAGAGAATACTTGGCCGCGAAGAGAGACGAGCTGAGGCTCGCGGACGAGGAGGAAGTGACCGCCATGGCCAGACTGATCCGGCCCAAGAAGGCGGCGGTGGGCGTGACCGGGCCGAGCTCGAGCCCGGACTCGACCGAGAAGGCGCTGGACAGTCTGGCCATCATAACGAAGGTAGCCACAACGTCTAGGAACCTCAGAGGCACTTACGTGCGTGCCCTAAAGGACGCTGCGGAGGTGCTGGAAGAGTCCATCCAGGAGCTCGGTGCACGCACAGCATCCGAGGAGTCGGCTCGACAGCAGGCGAACATTGTCCGCCTCGAAGCCGAGATCTCGGATCTGCGTGCGCAACTGAAAGAGGTGACGGAACGGCAGAGGGCCGTTCTCCCCTCGGTCGAGGCTGTGGACGTCCTCCCTCCACCGCAGACGCAGCGGCGGACTCCTTCTCCGCCTAAAGCGGAGGAGCTCCTCCGAACCTTCATGGTCCAAGCGGGGACCATGATGAACGAGAGGTTGGAGGCGCTGGAGGATAGGCTCCTCCCAGCCAAGCGCCTCCGCCCACCGCTAGTTGGCGACAGTGCTAGCGGCGGGCCCAGGCCGGCGTCGACGGCCGGCACTCGCCCCGACGGCGACACGCAGCCTACGGCTGCCCCCGAACCCCGAAAGGGAAAGAAGGGGCAGCGTACTGCGACGAAGGCGACGGTTGCCGCTAAAAAGGCGGCACAGACCCCGCGACAGCCCCGCGCGCTGCCGCCCGCACCGGAGTCCATGGACCAGGCCTGGACTACGGTGGTAAAGAGGGGCCGAAAGGGCAAGGCGTCCGGGGTGGAACCTGAAAGGACTGCCCCACAAAAGACGCCACAAAAGAGGCAGGCGAGGCAGGTTCGCACACCTCGGTCGACGGCCGTGGTCATCACTCTGCAGCCGGGAGCCGAAGACCGCGGCCTCACCTACGGGAAGGCCCTCGCCGCGGTCAAGGGCAGCATTGACATCGCTGCCCTGGGGATACCGTCCCTGCGGTACAGGCAGGCGGCCACGGGGGCGCGCATGCTCCAAGTGGCGGGCTCTGCGAGCGGCGACAAGGCGGACGCCCTCGCGCAGAAGCTGCGTGAGTTCTTCAAGGCCGAGGATGTCCGGGTCTCCAGGCCTACAAAGTGCGCAGAGCTTCGCATCTTAGACCTGGGCGACTCCGAGTCCGCCGAAGAGGTGAGGGCGGCCGTCGCACGTGTCGGCGGTTGTTCAGAGGACAGCGTTCGGTCGGGCGAACTCCGCCGCGATCGGTCCGGCCTCGCCAGTGTGGTGGTGCGTTGCCCGGTTGCGGCGGCGAAGAAGGTCGCCGACGGCGGACGCCTCCTGGTGGGATGGGTCTCGGCCCAGGTTAGGCTGCTCGAGCCGAGACCCTTGCACTGCTATCGGTGCCTCGAGATCGGGCACGTGTAGTGCACCGCCGACGTGGACCGCAGCGAACAGTGCTACCGCTGCGGCCAAGCGGGCCACAAGGCGAGCTGTTGCTCGGCCCTGCCGCACTGTGCTCTGTGCTCCTGAGATTATGACCATAGGCGTCTACTTCTCCCCCAATAGAAGCCTCTCCGATTTCGACCCCTCGGAAGCCTGCTGCCAAATCTCGGGGGACCGAACGTGTCGTGTCGCCGTCTGTACGTCGGGGTCGTCCGGTCGATGGCCCTGTACGGGGCGCCCGTATGGGCGAGCGCTCTCAACAGACGCACAGTCGCCCACCTGCGCGCTCCGCAGAGGGCGATCGCGATCAGGGCGTGCCGAGGATACCGCACGGTGTCCTTCGCGGCGGCATGCGCGCTGGCGGCGTCCCCCCCCCTGGGTCCTGGACGCGGAGGTCCTCGCGTCATTACACTACTGGCGCGAGGAGCAGTCGGAACGAGGTCGAGTTCCGACGCCGAGAGAGGTGGAGGCGACGCGCACCGAGCTCCGTCGGGTCATGATGGAAGAGTGGCGGCAGAGGCTGGGCAGCCCCAGCGCCGGAGCCAGGACAGTGGAGGCGGTCCGTCCGGTCCTAAATCAGTGGCTGGACAGACGACACGGCGCACAGTGGGACAGAACCGTGCGTACCGTCTCAAAAATAGCTTTTCGTAATGTTCTATATTGAATATTTTGTTAATGCATATGTCTAACTGAATGTTCAATGCATATTATATAGCAGTTGAAATACACTATTTCTCATTTTTTGTATTAGAATAAGGCTTGCAAGTTGACGCTCAAAATTATGTCAATTATGTAGAACACAATTCCACCAGTTTACATGGTCATATTTGCATTACTTTACCAGCAAATTTGTAAGTGTGATATATGGTTAGAATGGTGATGAAGTACTCTATTTAAAAATAATTTAAGTGAACCATTATGTGAAACCTGGGGAGGTAAAGAATTTTTATTTCAGGACCTAATATTCTATCCTTATTAGAAACTTTGCATAGACTTTTGACAGTTAGCGGTGTCTGCCCATGTCGTAATTTTGATAGCATCGTATAGAGCAGCTAATGTTAAAGGTAGGGCAAAAAAAATTGAGTGCCCGAATCTGCCCCCCTTGAAATGAAACTAAAAATGGCTAATGGGGAGAAAATACAAAATATTCCAAAAATTATTTTAGTTCTGATTAATGAGATTTTTGGATATTTAGATCACTTTTGACCTTTTTTTCTTAAACAATATTATCTATTTACTCAATCTTTAGGTAAAGTGGGAGTTTTGGGTAATGTATTAGTATGTAGTATATTTTTTTTATCGTGCGGTCAGATGTGGTTAATGTTTTGTTATCACTGTGTGAATTACATGTTTCTCATATAGTTTATGTATTTCTCTATCGCGGTGAAGGAAAAGGGAGCAAGTGGTATCTAGTTATAGTTGTTAGTGTACATTATCAGTACCTACCTACTACTAACCACCTTCATAGATAGTGGTTAGGAACTTGATAATGACACTAGATAGTAATATTTTTTCACACGAAATTTCAGTATAAAAGTTATTGATTTACGTTGTCATTTACCAGTACTTTAGTGTGCTTTAACATAATATAGTCTTCACCAACCTCGGTAAAAAAAAAGTAGTTATAAATAAAAACAAAATGAGTGAATTTGTTGTGCCTCGACGAGTATTATGCGAATTTTTTATTGGCCATGGAACAAAATCAGAAGATATTCAAAAATACTTAGAACAACACCACCATTTGTCGTCTGAAAAAAGTGAATTAATTGTGAAACGTATTCAAAAAACGCTTATAACAGCGTTTAACGATCGGTGGACCAAATCTAACCGAACTAAAGAACGTTTCTTTAGTAATAATATATCGTGGTTAGACGGTGAATTTAAGGTACAATTCGAAGAAGCACCGATGGATATTACACCTACAACATCTGAAAAACGTGGACGTCCACCAAAGTCTTATGAAGATCTATCAGAGAAATCGAAAAAAAGAAAGAATATGGAATTGGTACAAGAATATGGACTCGAGTATATACATAATGCATACGTTCAAGGATTGCGGGCTGAAGGAGAAATCGAAGAAGCTACTGTTGTTTCAATGATGCGGAATTGTGAAAGAAATGAAAAAAGGATCATGAAGGAAAAATTATTGCATGAAAGTCGCAATGGAACAGATTTTACGGTGGATGAAGCTTTAAGTATGTTTGCAGATTTAGATCTTTCGAAATCACAATACGGATTTCTTCGAGCAAGTTTGATTAACAAAAACTTCGACATATTGCCATCATATAATATACTGACGAACGCCAAAAAACTGTGTTATCCTCCACTATCCAGCATTCAAATAACCGATATAAGTGCTAAAGTAAATCTACAAGATTTGCTGGATCACACTTGTGCTCGCATCTTAAACATTGAAAATGTTTACAACCCAAGAAGAAAATATCTTAAATTGTTTACCAAGTGGGGATGTGATGGTTCATCGGGGCAAAGCGAATATAAACAAGTTTTAACAGATGAGAGTGACTTAGTCTCAGATACAAACTTATTTATAGCGTCTTTGGTACCAATAAAGCTGACTGACACAGAAACACATGAGATAATTTGGCAAAATCCGGCTTGTTCTTCTATTCGTTATTGCCGACCAATCCTGATGGAACTTGCAAAAGAAACGCCCGAGAAAACCCGATCAGTGGTTGGTGATATTCGGGGTCAAATTAATAATTTGCAAACATCAAAGATACACAAGGAGACGCAGGTAATTGAAATAAGTCACGATCTATTTCTAACTATGGTGGATGGAAAGTTACACAAGTTCTTACTGACACAAGTTCTGGAGCTGTATGTACAGTGTGTGGGGCTAAGCCAAGTGAAATGAATAATTTGGAGAAGATTGCATCAAAGCCAGATAATATAAATGCTTACGAATACGGTTTGTCTACGTTACACGCGTGGATCAGGTGCATGGAGCTAATTTTACATATTTCATATAACCTTTCATTTCAAAAATGGGCTGCGAGAACTTCGGAAGATAAAAAAGTAAAGAAGACAAGAAAAAGCTTGTACAAAGTTTGTTTCGAAGCCGGATGGGATTGCACGTTGATAAGCCCCGACAAGGAAGTGGAAACAGTAATGACGGCAATACAGCTCGGCGTTTTTTTGAGAACTACTACTGCGCTTCAGAAATTACAGGGGTTGACGAGGAACTTATTAAAAGGTTCTATGTTATTCTGCAAACCATGGCATCCGGTATTGCTGTAAATCCAGAAAAATTTGGTGAATATACTCGTGCAACCGCACAACTGTACGTAACAAAATATATGTGGTATAATATGCCTTCTTCAGTACATAAAATCTTAATACATGGGGAAAGTATAATAAGACATTTTGCTGTTCTGCCCATTGGTCATTTATCTGAGGATGCCCAAGATTCGCGTAATAAAGATTACAAAAAATTCAGATTGCATCATGCTAGAAAATGCTCTAGGTCCGCAACAAACGAAGACGTATTTCATGGTCTTCTATTTACGTCAGATCCTTATATATCAAGTATCAGAAAACCATCAGTCACTATATCCAAGAAATTGTTAGAGGAAGCTAAAAACCTCTTAGCTATTTAAATCGAAATAATTTCGTACATTATTTGTAAAACATATTTTTGGAGTGGGTTATTATATATTTGTCATTTATTTAAATGTAAGATTCATATGTAATATAAAATAACATAAAATAGGTTTATTAATATCATAAAACTGTAAAATTATAATTCAATAAGTTAACCAAACCATGGTTTAATATTAAAATAATACATTTTTATTTTGTTTTATTTTATTTTATATTATTTATTAAACATTTGACAATGATACATTCATTATTGGATTGTATGTACTCTGGAGACACTACATACCAAATTTCAGCGATTTACTTCAATCAACAAAAAAGTTACAGATTTTTGAGACGGTACGCACGGTTCTGTCCCACTGTGCGGCGGAGCGGGCCAGAGAGCGCGAAGCTACTAACCCGCTGCGCCGCAGGCGAACCGGGCGCAGAAGGCGGGATTACGCCAGCCATCTGCCCCCACCCTAAAATGAGCCGGTCGGCGAACGCGGGGAAGTTCGTCGACCAAACCGACAAGGCTCATCATAAAAGAAATGGGCGTCCGCACGCGTGTTCCCGAGCGACGCCCACCCTCCAGGACCGGCAAATACACCAGAGGCCGGGGCCCGCATTAGCGGGTCGTCACAGTCGGGGTCGCGGACGAATGCTAAAGCGCACCCGTGACCCTGGCGTTAAGTGAGCAGACGGAACACCGTGGGGTTTTAGCCGGTAAGAGTCCGGCATAACCCTCCGCCTATCCCCAGCGGAAGGGTATCTCATGCAGGATTTCCCCACGTAAAAAAAAAAAAAAAAAGGTTAGGTATGGTTCGGTTGGGGTGGCGTGGCCGGGGAACCTCCTCGTGTGCCCGGGCTGTCGCTAGTCTGTTTGTCCCTCTGGATACGTCCGCAGGGAACGATGGCTCAACGACAAATCCGGGACGGTGCACCCTGGGCAACAGTCAGCAACTTTTCTTCGGGGATCTTGCTGGCTGTTGGCTAATATCCTGGCAAAGGGAATGTAGGGAGGCGGAGTCCAATTTGGACTTTCGCCTTCGAGACGGAGGCGTTCTCTGCATGTCCCTCTGAATGAGCAGAGAGCATAGCGGAGAACAAAGTAGTCGGCCCTGGTAACCCGTTTAGTAGTAACTGGGCAGGGTCAGGACAGGTTAGGGCCACAGCCGAAAGGTTGTGGCATAATACCGTAGCCCTTCAGGGGCGGGGTCTTGCCTTCATTGGCCGGACCGCGAGGAGCCCACCTCTATAAAAAAAAACCCTAATTCCTGCCGTTGAGGCGCCCCCTTTTGGGGCCTTGCACGGCGTCAGGATGCTCAATATCGAGCGGCTGAGGGGCATGTCAGTCGTGAGTGGCCAACCCTGAGATACCGCCCGACCTCCCAGCGGTATTAGGGTTACCCAGGCACAGGGGGCACTGCCTGGGTGGACTATTTATTTCCCCCACACTCGTGGGAATAACATGGAAATTGATAAAATAAAAAAAACCATGAAGCAGAAGGATGACGTGGCAGGACCTACCGTGGTCCCGCCACGAGGTAGGCGCGACATTCGCGGAAGATTCGCGCGCCCATACACGCCTGCTGGCGTGCGGGCAGGGAGTGACGTGGACGGGGCGGAGTCGGACTCATCATTTATGTCCGTCGCGTCCCGGACCTCAACAGGGTCTGAGCTTGACCGTTTACGGTCACGAAAGAGGGTTCGGCCAGAGGAGATGGCCGGCATTTCGGATCTGCCGAATCCGAAAAGAAGCCTGGTCGGGAGTGGGCAGTCGGGTGAGGACGAGAAAGTAGCGCCACTGGACACCAGGTCGAAGCGCAGTCTCCCGCGCTCGGAGGAACTCGCGAGGGAGATGCAGGCTCAGCCAACGGCTCAACTTGGCGTCTGCATTGCCAAAGACCTGGCAACCATAGAGGGGATCGCGGACAAGTCCCGAAACCTGAAAGGCGGGTTCGTCCGCGATCTGCGCATGGCAGCACGGTCGGTCCAGGCCGCGACGGAGGTGCTGGCGCAGCAGTTGCCCGCCGATGCCAATGTGGAAAGGCTCGAGAGGGAGAACGCGGAGCTGCGCTCTCAAATCTCCGGCCTTACCACCAAGGTGGGCAAGCTGGCGGATGAGCTCGGTGCCCTCCGCCGAAAAGAGGAAGTGCCCAGGGCTCCGTCTACTCCTCTAATGGAGCAGATAGGAGCTCTGATCGAAAGCAAACTGGCGGCTTTCAAGGCACAGATATTCGATAAACTTTCCAATATGGACCATCGATTTAAATGCCCATAATTTTTTGTAGATAGTAGTCACTAAAAGAAAGCGTTTTGCAAAGTTTTAGGTTGCGGTAACTTACGGTTCATGAGATACATTTTTTTTTACTTTTCATACAAATTGGCAAATAACACGCAATTACAAAATAAATTTGACAAATAATTGATGTCAAACGTATAAAGTATCGATACCTACTCGATACCAAGTATCGCATCAAAAGTATCAATACTACTTGGTATCGAGTACATTTCGTTAATTTTAAAATGCGTTCGTGAACACAAATTTACCTCAAAGAAAGATGTGCAAAAGTGTTATGGGACGCCTTCCTACTAGCAACATCGACTTGATTAATTAGAAAACTGTTTTATAGGACATGACAATTATAGTTATGTAATTTGTTACGATGGCGGTCAGTGGCTAATAGGGCCCACTGACGGCACTGCATGCAGCCACCTGCTCGCAGTGCCATTGCCAATCGTTCCAAAAGTGTGCATGAAGACCCGATTTTTTATCTGTGTTCCTTGCCGCAACGCTGCAGTGCTCGGAGCAATCAACAAGCATGGAGGCCGAGCATTGAATTGAACGTTTTTTGTGTAGTGACACTCTATCATCAAATATATTCAATAGTGCGATAGAAAGAGACAACACGCTGTAATCGATCAAATTGGCAGTCAAATCCGTGCGTGGCCTCTTTTGCTTCTAGGAAGGTAGTGATGGGCACTATACAGAAGTATCAATATTGATGACATACGGTATTGATAGGAGGGAAAAAAGTCTTCATTTGTGTCATTTGTGTAACTTTAAATAAAAAAAAGGTAAATTTACTTTTTAATAACAAAGGTAGGTACATTTACACTTATTTACACACTACAGATTTATATGTTAGTCCGGTCAAATAAAACATTCAGTTGACAATGGTAGAACTCAGTGAAAGCCTATTTCTTGGCAAGGTAGACAGTGTAATTACACTACAGGCTAGAAGCATAACAGTTAAGCCTCACAGTGACAACGCACTTCCATACAGTGGTCCCGCGTTTTAAGAAAGGCGTTCATGGAGTTTAGACTCTGCTAAAAGCTATCAAAAGATATACTCATGCCTGTAAATATATTATTATATTGTCAATTAAAGCGGGCCAACAACAAAACAAAGTTAAGGCTAAGCCTACTTTTTGTTTTTTGCTCAATGCAAGTGGCATTTTGCAGACATCTGTTTAGCGCAGAAAACAAAATCGAATGAAAATTGGGGATTTGGTTGTGTACGTGTGGACGCAGAAGCCAATTCAATCGCCGATCTGATTGGTCAATCTAATTGTCTCGTGTGGATAGGCCATAATATAGAGCTGTATAATTTGCGTCCACATAATACAATTTGATTGCCAGTTTGACTAGAATCTAGTTGGCCAATCTAATTTTATCGTGTGGATGGTCCTTAACAGCGATTGGGTTTTGACCTAAAGGCCTATCCACACGAGACGATTAGATTGGCCAATTTGATACTTATGGCCTCTTTACACTTGTTTTTCTGGAGACACTGACGACAGGGACGCAGAAATACGTTGGAGTGAGACGGAGATATTTACATACGTGTCTAAAGTATTGCCTTTAATATAAGAAATTGGCACAATCTGCGTGCACACGACAGAATTTGATTGACAATCTAGTCAAACTGGACGTAAAATTTTCTCGTGTGAATAGTCCATAATAAACAGAACTATATGTAGGGTAAGTGGTCCAACAATTAGCCACTCGTATACAGTTATCCGCGCCCATATTTCTCAAATGCGTCGTTGCCGCTCCGTGCATACTAGAAATTTCGATGCCGCAACAGTTACTCTCCCCGCTCCCCAGTTGGCGGCGAGCTCACGCGCTCAACGGTTGTGTTACGAGTAAATTATTGAAAATCAGTGCCAAAATATTAAAAAAAAAGTAAGTATTTTTTCAGTTTCACATCTTTCAGTTTATTATTACAAAAAACCGTATATGTTGACCGTGTAAATATACTTTTCGTGCATCTATTAACATACGCTTGGTTTCAATTGTATGAATAATTTTAAAGTGATAGTGTTCAAACGCTTTACGGGGAGGGGTAGTCTACAATTAACCAAACCCATATGTTCAACAGTTAGCCATGGCTAATTGTGTACCAACTGGTGGTTAAATGTTGCCCTGCTTATTTTAATTACAGATGGGCCGGAATAAAACAACAGTTAGAAAACGAGGAGGACATACTGAAGATGCTATGAGGAAAGCAATGCAGCTGGTGAAATCTGGGATGAGTATAAGAAAAGCAAGCGAGGAATGCCAGCTTAAATATCCGACGGTCAGATTGTATGTGAATAAAATCAAAATAAATCCAGAGGTACGTTTAACACCAAATTATGAAGTTAACAAGATTTTTACAACAGAGCAAGAAAAAGAATTATCAGATTATATTGAATATTGTGCTCAATTATTTTACGGACTAACAACTAAAGATTGCCGACGCGTTGCTTATCAAATGGCGAAAGCCAACAATTTAAAAATACCACAATCATGGATAGATTCAGAAATGGCTGGATTTGAATGGCTGCGTTCCTTCAGGAAAAGACATCCTGAAATTTCACTGAAGAAGCCAGAAGCCTGTAGCTTAGCCCGGGCAACTGCTTTCAACAAGCACAACATTGAGTCATTTTTTAGAAATTTAAAATCAGTTATGGAAAGGCATCCGAGCTTTGCAGATGGTACTAGAGTGTACAATTTGGATGAAACTTCAACGACAACTGTCCAACGACCAGGAAAAATACTAGCACGAAGAGGCACGAATACAGCAAAGGTTACAAGTGGCGAAAGAGGTACCTTAGTCACAACATGTTGCATTGTCAGTGCGACTGGCCAAGCTTTGCCACCGGCTATGGTTTTTCCGAGAAAAAAGTTTCAACCACACATGATACATGGAGCGCCACCGGGCACATTAGGCTTAGCTGCAGCTTCTGGGTGGATGAATGCTGAAATATTCGTGGATGTAATAAAACATTTTATAAAGCATGTTTCAGCCTCAAAAGAAAATCCTGTGCTATTAATAATGGATAACCACGAAAGCCATCTTTCAATTGAAGCGCTAGATCTGGCTAAGTCTTCGGGTGTCACTGTTTTAACTCTCCATCCGCATACTACTGCCAAACTTCAACCACTTGATGTTGGATTAAACGGCCCATTCAAGTCGTATTATAATGCAGCTGTAGATTCATGGCTATTGAGACATCCAGGACAACCTCTAACTATATACAATGTTGCTGAGTGTGTTGGTTCTGCATACATGAAATCTATGACTCCGATAAACATAGTAAATGCGTTCAAGAAAACTGGAATATTCCCATTCGATGACTGCATTTTTACGGAAGTCGATTTCATGCCTAGTACCGTAACAGATAGGCCACAGGTCGTACAAGAAATTGATGATCAACGAGAAAAGTCTTCCACATCTTCTATTCTTGAGAACGTTGGTTCCACAAGTCGAGATAACGATATCACGCCACCAATGATTGAAGTTCCCGATTTTCCAGCTTCATTATTAGTTCATGAAGATGTTGATCTGCAAGTTAACTTGCCAAGAAACCATGATGACGACACCACACTACAAATAATTAAAGCTCCCCATTTTCCAGCTTCATTATTAGTTCATGAAGATGTTGATCTGCAAGTTAACTTGCCAAGAAACCATGATGACGACACCACACTACCAATAATTAAAGCTCCCGAATTACAAGATCCATTACCCGTGCGTGAGAATGTTACTCTGCAACAAAATTTGTCCAGAAACCCTGATAGCGATATCACACCTCCAGTAATAGAAGTTTTCCATTCGCCAGCTCTATCACGAGTGCTTAAAGAAGTTGGCAACCAAGATATCACGCCTCGTATAATAGAAGCTGCCGGTCCGTCAAAGTTTATTTCGCCCAAGGAATTTATGCCACCAATAAAAGCGAAACCACGTGATCCAAAAAAGCGTAGAACTCCTGGGAAAAGCATGATCGCTACGGATACGCCTGAAAAGGATGCTATTGCTGCAAAGAAAATAAAAGTAATCAAAAAACAAATTAAAAAAGCAAAGCAAGACCTGTTCACAGGTGTTAAAACCCAAAATAAGTCAAGTAAAAAGAATAAAAGAGCCATTAAGGAAAGAAAAAAAGATATTATAGAAAGTGATGACAGTTCAGATGAAAATGATTTTGTAGCAAGTGGATCGTCGTCTGGTGGAGAAGAATATATAAGTGAAAATGAACATGAGGATGAGGAAAGTAGAATTATACTGGACGGTAATTTTTTACCTTTACTACGAGATCCAAAAGAGCAAGAATATGTCATCGTATTATTTCCATTTAAGAAAACCTCTGTCTATTACGTTGCGAAAGTTTTAGAAACAATAGATGATGAAGACGATTCTGACTTTTTTGTGAGTTTCTTAAGACTAAAAAGTAGAGCATGTCAAACATTTTGTGAGCCTCTGGAACCTGATACAGCAGGAGTACAGGCAAAAGATATTAAATATATATTACCAAATCCTAAAATTACTGGCAGCAGCCGAAGGCAAGCGTCTTATTTGTTTGACGTATATTTTGATTTGACTCACTTGAACCTGCGTTAAATGTTAAGGTTTTTATTTGTAACAAAGCTTTATATATATATATAGCTCATTACCTACTTACCTACTATAGTTCTCGATTAAATATTGTGAGACCGAGAAAAACTAATGCTGTGACAACGTAGGTTACGTTAAAGGTTCAGATATTTGTTTATTTCTTGTTATTATACTTAAGTTTTTGATAAAAATACGAATAATTTGATAATTATTTTAAGTATTTACCAAAACCTACTAAGACTTTACTAATTTTAGAATAAGTTTGTTGAGACTGAGATCATTTAATATTAAATAACTTGCGAATAACTAATCCTGTGAAACTTGCGTTAAAGGTTTAGACCTTTATTTATTTCTTGTTACTACACTTCTTAAGTTAGTGATTAAAATACGATTGATAATTATTTTAAGAATTTACCTGAAACTAATAAAACTTTGATAGTTTTCGATTGAGAATGCTAGTTAGTATCTTAAGTGCCTACATAATTTAAAAAGATTCACCACTTTAAGATTAACAATGTTGAGACTGAACTGTGCCATTATAAAGTTACCTAATAATTAGTTGTAAGTCAACTGTTAAAAGTACTAAATAATAAAAGACTCATTTTCATACCACTCATATTGTTTTTTATTTAAGAAATTAATAAATCATATATAGCGGTTAAATGTGTACACTTTGGTTAACTGTGGAACACCCTGTGGTTAATAGTGTACTATAGTGTGGACACAGTTAGCCAATCCCCATTTTTTTTAAAAACTCATATCTGCAAAAAATCTGAAGTAAATTCAGCATTTATTAAATGCAAATATGTAGCCAATAAACCACTACTTCGTACCTTGCAGATAATTATATATTTTGAATTACCAATTACGCGCTATGATGATCAGAAAATTAGGTGGTTAACTGTTGGACCACTCACCCTATATAAACTTTGTTAATTTTTCATAGCTCCCAAGTTTTAAATGTGAGTAAATTGAGCTATGGATGATGGGTATTACAATTTACGTCACAAAGTTATGAAATTACTGTACACAACGATACTCGTCATATCGATAACGCAATTATGACTGTACAAGACTATTAAAACTATTTTGGCATATTTATATAAAACGTGGCCTTAATAAGATTAAATTTATTTAGTCACGGATGGCATAAACATAGGCGTTTCACAAAATTAACTGTAAATTCAGCAGTTTATAACACTTAAGGAAAACGAAGCTCAAAACTCTAACCTGTGAAATGACACGTCCAGGCCTGCTAGCACACTATTTTATGTCGCATTTTATGGTCATGAGGCCCAGTAAAACTGCCAAATTGGCAGGAATCTGCTACAAATAAGCAGACTGCTTTCAATGTTTAGTAATTGGCAGAAATTTCTAGATCTAGTGTTAGCGTTGTGTTTGAGTTTTACGTTTCAATTCAAAACCAGCATTTGTAAATCGTAGTTCATACAAGTTTTTTTTAGTTTAAATAGAATCTTGTTCTAAAGTATCGAGTACTTCAGAAAGTATCGATATCTACTCAAGTATCGTAAAAAGTGTATCGAGTACAAAAATACTTGGTATTGAAATGAAAGTATCGATACTACTCCGGTATCGATACTTTTTGCGGATCACTAAATTTGTTTTTACACTGCTTACTGCTTAGAACGAAACGCGAAACGACACCAACGGCCATTCATTTTGTTTAATAGCGTCCAGTCATCGTTTGTCGCCCGTTGCCCTTGCAGTTGAGATCGTTTTACGTACTCCTGTAAGCTTACAACGTTTGACTACCATGGCGTCTCCGAAGCCCCATGCTTCTGTGTCTGAAGAGTTGAGTGAAGTGCAAGTGTTGGACTCAAATGAGCCGGTTGTCACGGCCTCCTCTTCTGCGCCGTCTTCAAGTAGTGCGCGAGTGTTGGACTCAATAGAGTCGCTTGTGCCTACTACTACGCAAGTGCAAGTGTTGGACTCAAATAAGCCACTTGTGCTCCCGTGTGTGCGATCCCCGGTCCTTGACGAACCGGTTGCTGGTCCTAGTGGGATGACTGGTCCCAGTGGAGCAGCTGGTTCTTGTGGTAGCCTATCAGCTATAGCTAGTTCTTCGGAGGACGAGGGCGAGGAATTTGCTGCTGCGATGCCCAGACCTACTGGGTCATCTGGCAGAAGGCTTAATCCTTACTCGGATGAGTTAAGGTAAGTTTTGATTTATGTTATGATTACTGTACAATATCATTGTTATTTCAGGTCAGGTCAGGTTATAAAAGGGCGTATAATTAGTCAAATTTTTAATTTGCTTACTGGAATTTTAATAAAGTTTGATTGCATAAGGGCTGCAGTGGATTTTAAAATGAAATTTATAGCTGAATAATGGAGAAAAATTTGTCCTGTTTTGACTTCACAATGCAATTTGTATATATTTTTATTTGTGGAGAACCAGCCCCCAATAAGCAGCAATTATAATCTCTTTATAATACCATTTTTTTTTTATTCAGATCCATGTGGAACTGGAGAAAAATCTTCTCCAAATTGGGTACACACGAACAGTGTGTTCAGTTTGCGGAGGAGAGAGGACTCATCCCAGTAGACAAAATCTGCACATACCACCGGAAGTCAATGATTTTGACAAAAGAATCAGGGCAAGTTGGAAAATTTAGATGCCGGAAAAGCAACTGCCGCACCAAAACAGTCTCTCGTGCTATTGGGACCTGGTTTGAAAACGCACACTTGTCCCTCACTTTAATATTTCAAATTATGTATGCATTTAGTGAGGGACTGTCTTACCACCAAACGAGGAAGGAGCTAGCCTGTGATGACGGCCTAGTAGTTTCTGACAGAACTGTGGCTGACTGGTTCAGTTATTGCCGGGAAACAATTGCCATTTATGAACTAGAAAATCAAAGGGCCCAAGGGAAGATCAAAGGGCCCTAATAAAGTGGTTCAAATAGATGAATCTAAATTTAGAAAAAGGAAGTTGTATAATTGAAAATCATTATATTTGGGTACAACTGTTAGAATAGTTTTATAAAGTAAAACTAGATGGCGCTGCCCCATTTTTAAACATGCTAACGTTTGATTTTGTAAAATATATATAGTTTAAGAATATTTTAATAAAGTGCTTCGCGTTTCCGGGTAAATAGTAGTTTCATTACCCTGGCTCTATCGACTGAGAAAACAAGGTCCTTCGAGCCGGATCGCTTTTTGAGAAAGTATATTGGTACACCTAACTTCTAAATTAGTAAATTGAGTAAAAAGTAGTTCAGTGTTAGTTAACGAATAAAAAGGTAGCCGACATTGTGCTAAGCAAACAAATTAAGAAGACTGTGAAGTGTGAGGCAGTGGAACCAACTGGAGGAGGCAAATTTACAATCTGGTGAATTGGTAAAGTGCAACAAACTGTGAGTACGCTATAATTTGAACCTTAATAACAGTGATAAAATAACTTTGAAAATATATTATTGAAAGTGGACTTGTAAAATTTTAAAGTCCAGGACTTAGAATAATTCGTGAAAAAACGACAAGACGAGGAATCTATGCCCGATTTTATTTTGACCGTGCTAAGTCCAAAACACTTAGAATATTTCGGCTTAATTCAGACTTAGGAAATTTTTACTTAAAGTTATTGAAGTTGGACTTGTAAAATTTTAAGACATATAAAGTCAAACGAAAATGGAAGCCGACTTTAGACTAATGGACGATTTTATCAACCAAATGGAAAGAGGAAGAAACAATTTTAAAAAATCACCTAAAGATAGAATAACTGAAACATACATCACTGCGAGATTGGAAGGCTTGGAAGAAACAATGCTTAAATTCAATCAGAAGCATGAAGAGATTATATGTGCATACAAAAAGGAGAAATTGGACGAAAGTTATTATGTCAAGAATGATATATTTAATACAGGTTACGAAATTTACTTAACTTACAAGAGCGAGCTTAAGACAGTGTTAAATTCTATAGAGAAATCGTCGTCTATAAGTCGGGAACCGTCTACATCTCACGGAAATAAAGACTCGATCGTCCGATTACCGAAAATATCTATTCCAGTGTTTGGGGGTAGCTATGCAGAATGGACTTCATTTAAGGATCTCTTTACGTCGTTAGTACATAACAATGCTGCTTTAGATGACGTTCAGAGGTTACACTACTTAAAAACTCAAGTAAAAGGAGAAGCAGAACAATTAATAAAGCACATTCCAGTTACACGTGACAATTAACAGAAATGTTGGGAACTATTAAAAAATAGATATAGTAATAAGCGGTTTATGTCAAATTGTATTTTAAAGCGTTTGTTTGCTCAACGTACTATGTCTTTTGAATCGCCTAATGCTCTCAAGGATTTACTTGATACCACAACGGATTGTATGCATGAATTGTCTAATTTAGGTATTCAGGTAGAGGCTTGGGACGTTATTATCATTTATATTGTTAGTATGAAATTGGACGATGAAACGAGAAAGCAATGGGAATTGTACGTTAACAGCTTATCAGTAGAGTTACCTAAATTTAATAATTTTAAGCAATTTTTAGAAGAACGTTTCCGTGCTTTAGAATTCGTAGTCTTCAAAAAATAAATTTAAGCCAGTAAAACAAACTACTTGTCAGCCTAAATCGTTGCACATCACTTCCAAACCAATTTGTCCTCATTGCGCTGAAAATCATAAACTGTTTTCCTGTAGTAAGTTTGCCAAGCAGGATCTTGGTAGCCGTCAGTCTATAGTTAAGACATTAGGTCTTTGCTATAATTGTTTGGGAACCAATCATACAGGTAAGATGTGTCGTGTACCAATAACGTGTCGTATATGCAAAAGGAAGCATCACACGCTTCTTCACGGTAGAGCCAGTTCGCTTACAGTCGCAACTTCGAAGACTGATGACTCAGAAGAGCCAAACCCGGAATCGTCTTTAAAGACGAATGAAGCCACTAACAATAATATTGTTAGTAATTTTGTGACCGAGCGAATACAGAGCCAAACCTTATTAGCAACAGCTTTGATAAAGGTTGAGTCCAGCAACGGGTCGTCTCAGATATTGAGAGCGTTGTTAGACCAGGGATCGCAAGCGTCTTTTATTTCGGAAGCAGCTGTTCAATACTTATGTTTAAATAAAACAGCATCAAAGACTTGCATTTCAGGTTTAGGTGGCGGTCAGAGTGACTTAACCTCAAAATATGTGGTTATGGTAAACATTCAGTCCCTTCATGACCCCACATTAAGATTAGAGGTAAAGGCTCATGTATTACGGAAGGTAACTTCAGTGTTGCCGGAGAGAAAATTTCACTTACCTAACTGGGAAGACATAGGTCGGATTAGGTTGGCAGATCCTCAATACAATTCACCCAATAGGATCGATATTTTATTAGGGGCCGAGGTATATTGTAAGATCCTGAAAAGGGGAGTACTGAAACACCCTACTGGTTCTATGATTGCGCAGGATACTTACCTCGGATGGGTATTGTCAGGATTAGTAAATGATGGCAACATTATTGAACCCAAATGTCATAATGTTATTGTAAATATGCATATTCAACTCGACGATCACGATCTCTTTAAACGTTTTTGGGAGATAGAATCCGAACCTAACTTGGAACGCGGAAAAGTCTTGACTCCTGAGGAGCAAGAATGCGAAAACCATTTTGCCGCTACTAAAAGTAGAGACGAAGATGGTCGCTATGTAGTCGAATTGCCTTTCCGACCCAAGATGGATTCAAAAAATAGTTATGGAGATACAAGAACAATCGCAGTAAAGAGATTGTTGTCTGGAAAGGAGATTGTCAAAAAATTTAGAAGGAAAAAAGGATTATGCAGAAGTATTAAAGGAATACTTTACTCTAGGTCATATGGAAGAAATAAAAGAAAATGTAGAAGAAACAGGGGAAAAGGTATGGTTACCGCATCATGCAGTTTTGAGACCGGATAAAAGTACGACTAAAACAAGAGTTGTGTTTAACGCTTCAGATCGAAGCGCTAATGGTGTGTCTTTAAATGACACTTTGATGATCGGGCCAACTTTGCAGCCGGAACTGCGACATATCATAATGCGATGGCGAATGCATCCTATCTGTCTTACTGCTGATATCATAAAAATGTACAGACAAGTAAGGATAGCTGGAAAGCATGTTGACTATCAGAGAATAGTTTGGCGTGAAGAGACTGACTCAGATATCAAGGATTACAGATTATTGAGGGTAACCTTTGGTACATCTTGCGCACCATACTTAGCTGTAAAGGCTATGCATCAACTTAGCATTGATGAAGGTCATAATTTTCCCTTAGCTTCGGATAGAGTCAGAACGGACTTCTACATGGATGACCTCATAACAGGTTGTCAAACTGAAATAGAAGCGATTAAAGTATATAAAGAAATGAATGAATTAATGAAGAAGGGAGGATTTCATTTACAGAAATGGACTAGTAATAGAAAGTTGTGGCAAGAAGATAACGGAAAGGATATGGAGATCAGAGAAGATAATACTGTAAAAATTTTGGGTCTGACTTGGAATCGTTTTACAGATGAATTTGAATACACAGTTACGTTATCTTCTGAAATTGCACCTGAAACTAAACGAGAAATTATATCGAAAATCAGTCGTTTATATGATCCTCTTGGGTGGCTTGCTCCATGTATTGTTACCGCGAAGATATTTATCCAAAAAATGTGGTTAACGGGATTTGATTGGGACGATCGATTACCAATTGCCCTCTTGAATGAATGGGAACTCTATCGAGATGAATTAAATAAGTTGGTAAATTTTCATTTACCTAGATGGGTTCAGACGTCGGAGAATGACACTATTGTGGAGCTGCATGGCTTTAGCGACGCTTCTAGTGTAGCTTACGCCGCAGTAGTGTATATCAGATGTATTAAGTTAGACGCCCGAGTTGAATCCCGTCTCGTCACAGCAAAAACTAAGGTCGCTCCTATTAAACAAATCTCGATACCAAGACTTGAATTGTGTGGAGCTGTTCTAGTCACAAAGCTGCTGGTTGAAGTGGCAAAGGCCTTAAACATTCATAAATCTAGATTACATGCTTGGACGGATTCGACAATTGTTTTGGCTTGGCTAAGCGATCATCCCAGTCGATGGAAGACCTTTGTGGCTAATCGGACTTCGGAAATTCTTATGCATCTAGATTCGTCACAATGGTCGTATGTAAGTACCAAAGATAATCCCGCTGACTATGCATCGAGGGGTATCAAACCAGCTGCATTGTTGGATAATCAGTTGTGGAAGTGCGGTCCAAGCTGGTTGATTAAAAATGTCATTAAATATGAAAAACCTGCTTCCATATACACTAGAACTGAACTAGAAGTAAGGGCTACTAAAGTACATGCAGCTGCGATGACGGACTCAAGTACGGACTTGTCGACTCGATTTTCATCCTTAACAAAATATATACGCGTAATCGCGTTCTGTCGAAGATTTCTGCGGCTCAAATCTCCCAAAATGAGAGTAAAGAATTCGCCTTACCTGACAGCGAAAGAGATCCAGGATGCTCTTGACTGTTGCATTCGACATCACCAATCTGATGTATTCGCAGTAGAAATGGCAAGTCTTACTAGAACTAAAAATATAAGTAAAAAGAGCAGACTGTCGATGCTCAATCCATGCCTGGACAATTTTGGAATAATGAGAGTCGGGGGTCGTATGGAGAAGTCGAACTTATCAGATTCAAGTAAGCATCCCATTATAATAGATGGCGCATCTCATTTGGCAAAGCTTATAGTAGCTGATGCCCATAATAAAACAATGCATGGTGGTCAACAATTAACTTGTACTTATGTAAGAAGTAGCTATTGGGTGACCAAATTAAAAAATATAATCAAAGGTCACATTCACCATTGTGTCCCATGCATTCGACATGCTGCTACTTTTCAGACTCCTTTGATGGGTCAATTGCCTTCATGTCGTGTCACTCCTAGCAAACCGTTTTCAAATGCAGGCGTTGATTATGCAGGCCCTATAAACATACGTGTTTCCAAAGGTAGAGGCCAAAGGTCTTACAAAGGCTATATTTGCCTTTTCATTTGTATGGCCACCCGAGCCGTTCATATCGAGGCTGTTTCAAATCTAACTACGGAAGGCTTCTTAGCTGCATTTAAACGTTTTGTAGCACGCAGGGGTCGATGTAATCATTTATGGAGTGACAACGGAACAAATTTTGTAGGGGCTTCGCGAGAACTGAAAAAACTATTTGCAAATGAAAAATCTACTCTTGCCTCTGATATTGCGTCGGCGCTAGCTACTAACAACACCGAATGGCATTTTATTCCTCCACATGCTCCAAACTTTGGTGGATTATGGGAGGCAGGAATAAAAAGGATAAAGCATCATATGCGTAGAGTAACAGGTGACTCTACTCTTACATATGAAGAACTGTCCACGGTACTGGCTCAAATTGAGGCATGTCTCAATTCGAGGCCACTGTCAAATGGTAGTTCTGACCCTGACGATTGTGTCCCTTTAACGCCAGGCCACTTCTTAGTGAGCGAACCCTTGGTATTAGCACCTGATCATAATTTAGAACATAATTTAGTAAGTAATTTCTGACGTTGGCAACTAACACAGCGCATGGTTCAGATTTTTTGGAAGCGATGGTCGCAAGAGTATTTAACTCAGTTTTTTCAAAGATATAAATGGAAGACTAAAACACCAGAATTAAAAAAGGGTGACATGGTTTTAGTCAAGGATGAGAATTTACCTCCAGCTAAGTGGCTTTACGGTATAGTGGTAGATGTTCATCCGGGTAGCGATAACGTCACTCGTGTAGTTACACTTCGCTATAAAAATTCAACGATTCAACGTCCAACTTCTAAGCTATGTCTCTTGCCTATTGATGTGAATGAAACCTAAATTGTTATTTTAAATAGGTTTAAGGTTATTGGGGGTTATATTAACGTAAATCTAAGAGTTGTTGTTCAGTATTAAAGTTAATTATTAAGCTGGTTGATGTTATTAATAAGGATTTTCTTTGTTTCTTATGTTATTTAAACTTGTAAAACTAGTGGTAAAGAATGTTAATTCATTAATTGCTTAGAAAAATATTTAACAATGTTTTTTTTCATCTGAATAATTTTTATCTTAGGAGGTGTATTGCATGATTTTCTT
The DNA here is from genome assembly GCA_914767545.1 of Sesia apiformis. Classification (NCBI taxonomy): domain Eukaryota; kingdom Metazoa; phylum Arthropoda; class Insecta; order Lepidoptera; family Sesiidae; genus Sesia; species Sesia apiformis. The sequence goes on along the minus strand of OU611965.1, from coordinate 13,841,473 downwards.
TAATTTTACCTACAGTCCACATATGCAATACATTGTAGCAATAAGTATTAACGACTAGTGTTTCATATAAAACTATTGTTACTTTAAGTTTTTTTTCATTCTTCATGATAGTATGTCTAAAATAATTTAAATAAATGTGTGGTTTGAAGGACTAGTTAGTCCTTGGCGGGCGGTATGTATAATTGAAAATCATTATATTTGGGTACAACTGTTAGAATAGTTTTATAAAGTAAAACTAGATGGCGCTGCCCCATTTTTAAACATGCTAACGTTTGGTTTTGTAAAATATATATAGTTTAAGAATATTTTAATAAAGTGCTGCGCGTTTCCGGGTAAATAGTAGTTTCATTACCCTGGCTCTATCGACTGAGAAAACAGAAGTATAACCGTGGGAGACACATTGAAGGACATTGGGTGATTGGCATGATTGAAGATGGCAATGACGATCTGCGGCTTGAGGTGTGTCCTGATAATGAAAGGTCTGCGGACATATTGGTGCCACTCATAAAAAAACATGTCCAGGAAGGCTCCATCATTCACACAGATTATTGGAGAGCATATCTGAGCCTTCCTGAGCATGGATATATTCATAAAAGAGTAAATCATAGCGACCCAACTGAGAAATTTGTGGCACCAGACGGGACACACACGCAGCGCATTGAGAGCCAGTGGAGAGGATTAAAAAAACAAAATTTAGACAACACCAAAACAAGCATAATTTTACGGATTGGTTGTGCGAGTACTCATGGAGACGAAAAATTATGACAAACCATTTAGATGCATATGAAGAGCTGATAAGTGCAATTAAATATGTATATAAAATAGAATAAAGTTTACTCTATTTTAGTTCCACCTTAGTACTTGTATTTCATTGTTTGCAACTTATTTGTATTTCCTAATTAGTACAGCTTTTGTACTTTTATTTCATTGTTTGCAACTTTCTGTATTATCTAATTCTTACTACAATAAAGTGTTTACTTACTTATTTAATATCCAAAAAGTACCCAAAACCGAATCAGAGCACCCCACTATCCACGTGGTCTTGTCTGCCCTACCCCTAGAGTGTATATAAAAGAGCTCGGAGGCGCTGCGGGCTACTCATCCCGCAGCGCCGGAGCTGCCACGGAGCGCCGGAGCACGACTTCCCCGCTTCTACCCCCCCCCCCCACCCCACTTCCCCGCTACTAACCACCCCTCCTCCCATAAGCCCCACCCTTTTCTTCATTTAATCTAGTTCATTTTACCCCTCCTCCCCCATATCCTCCCCCCCCTCCATTTCATCAGACATACGGAAACGAGAATAATAATAAATAATATAATAAAGTAAAACGAGATAATGGTAAGGAAAGAAAATATCAGATTAAAATCATTCTATTAACTAAATAGCGCTATTCTAACCTTAAAACTTTAACCATGAATATCTCCATAACCATGGGGTTCCGCAGGGTGGGGATGGCACAGGGGGTAGCCCTCCCCCCCTCCGCCCCCTCCCACCCCTAAAACCTCATATATCGATGGTCCATATTGGAAAGTTTAACCCAGATATTCCCAGACAGGGCCTTAAGACCCCCTCTGGCGAAGGCGGCGATCCAAGGGGCCGCCCCTGGCAAGCAGATGCCACCAAGGCAAAAGGGCAGGAAGGCCAATCAAGCGCAGGCACCGCCTCCGCCCGTGGCACAGCCGCCGGCGGTACCACCTCAGGTCCCAGAGCCCACGACACCGGCTGCGGAGACCTGGGCGACGGTGGTGAGGAAGAAGGCGAAGAACACGGCTTCTTCCAAGCCAAAACAGCCGGCACTGGCCAAGGAGGGAAAGATCGCGGATAGAAGTCCATATCGAAGAGTCCAGTTCCATGATGGTCAACCCATCAGAAAGACCACCATCGAGTGAAGGTTCGACGACACTGACATCCCATACGAGTGACGAAAACCCTATACTAGAGGTCTCTATAACCGACGAACCCCTTAATAAATTTAATCGCCAACTCTGTCTGACGATAGTATTGAGAACCATTGAGAAACCATTTGAGACACATACTCGCACATTTGTTCGGTTATCTGAATCCAACTTGGAAAATGACGTTATACAAACTATTAAAGAATACGTCAATCCGAAAGTGAAAACAGCCCCTTTAATACCGCCTCGCGAGGCCATGTACTCTGTAATTCCTATCATACAAAATAAATTCAAGAGTTCTGCAATGAACCTTGTCCTAGCTACCATAGAATTGGAAAACATCAAAGAATATCTTAGCCAACAAGACATCATCAAGCATTATCATGAAGGCAAGACAAATCATCGTGGAATTAACGACTGTTATCTGACGCTTAGTAAGAAATATTACTGGCCAAAAATGAAAGAGGAAATAACTAAATACATTAACGAGTGCATGATTTGCGGTCAGGCAAAATACGACAGAATCAGTCAACCAAATCCAATCAAACGATGTTTTAATGTAGTGTCCCAAGCAACCAAGCCCTTTGAAATAGTACATATGGATCTATTCACGACTGATAGTGAGAAATTTCTGATTATTGTTGACGTGTTTTCTAAATACGGACAGACCTATCATTTGGGAGATGGTACGGCAGTCAGTATCTTACAGGGACTTTTACATTACTGTACCCATCATGGACTACCACTGACAATTGTGACAGACAACGGCACTGAGTTTACAAACCGGCTATTTTCCGAATTCATAAGACCCCACAAGATAAACCACCATAGGACCTTAGCACATGCCCCAAGTGACAATGGAAATATTGAACGTTTCCACTTGACTATCATTGAGCATCTCCGAATACTAAAATTACAACGTAAGGGCGAACCAGTAGTAAATTTGATACCATATGCACTAATCGCCTATAATAGTTCTGTCCACAGTTTCACCAAATGTAGACCCCACGACCTTATTAACGGACATTTAGACCCTGGAGATCCGCTCGACATTGACCTGACGCAACACTTATTACAACAGTACATTCAGACACATAGAAACCAAATGCAGACAGTTTACGAATTAATCAACGAGACCGCTTTATCCCGACGCACAGACATCATAGAAAATAGAAACAAAGACCAAGAGCCTGAGATTGAATACATCCTGGAACAAGTTTTCATAAAAAACCCCGTTGCAAACAGATAAAAACTCTCATCCCGCTACAGACACCGTCGTAGCGGACCAGCCGATGCACATCTATACCAAAAATAAACGCGGTCCTATAGTCAAATTTCGTCTAAAAAGGGTACCTAAAAGCGCTACATTGTTACAGGATTTACCTGGTACTTCATCTTTGCACAGTAGAGAATTAGAACAAAATCGAAATTTAATTAAACAAAATTAAGAAAAGCGATCGATTATAGAAGATAACGTAGATTACGTAATTGAAGAATGATAGAAGTTAAGAAAACGTACTCGCATTTATAAAAACTTCGAGCACGTATCATTCGAGTTTAAGTTTAGAATCAATAAGAGATATAAGAGATTTATTCGCGGTAAGGATTCAGAACTGATTCGGGACTAGTACTGAACCAATTTGGAATCGTAGTAGAGCGCATTGCTCGATTATAAACCGATTCGTGATTTTTATTAACCGCAAAAGATTTCGGAACCAAACTACTGATCTACTGTCATGGGTCATACGTCAATTTCTAAATTTTCTAACCTATATGTTTTTTGGTTATTGTTGCTGTATTTGTTTATGTATTTATATATTTTTAAAAATGAGTGAAAGTAAGTACTTACCACCTTATTTGGTTATGAAGACTATTTGTACAAATAATATTTTTAAATAAAGTTGCTGAAAGTATGTATTATTTAGCATCTTTGGGTAAATTTTTGGTATTTACTGAAAAGGGCAATCTACCTGAAGATGTATTTAAGTGGACCCACCAAAACACATTACTCTTATTAGAGTTAAAAAAAATAAAAAAAAAATACAAAGGGGAGGTGAGTTCACTTAAAATAAAAAACATGAAAATAACATCAGGAAACTGTGAAAACAGATGGAAAGTCCTGGAAGGAAATTATAAAAAGTACATAGAAAACAACAAAACAGGAAGCGGCAGAAAAAATTTCGAGTATTACGAAATAATGAACGAAATACTGGGAAAAAAAAGAAACATTAACCCAGTGTTAGTTTTATCAGCGGAAACTGTTAATATAATGGACGGTAATGACAATCCAAAGGATGCAGAGGCAGAGGTAGAAAATGAAATCTCTGACAAGGAAGATATGGTCGCTACTACCTCTAAGGTTGCTACACCAGTGAAACGAAAACCTTTGAAAAGTTCTTTAAATACTTATGAAAAAAAAAGATTAAAGTTTAATAAGAAATAAGAAGTGAAAGAAAAGATTATTATGCCAAAAGATTAGAACTGGAAAAAGCAAAAGTCGAAGCCAAATTAAAAAAAAATGACATTTTGGAAAAAAGAAACCAATTATTAGAAAGAATTATAGAGAAAAATAGTGCTGCTATTCCTTTTTTAACCGACTTGTAATTATAAATTAGATAACATAACATTCATTAGCATCCCGTACCGGGTGACTTCGTATAAAGTACCACACCCCTTAACTTTTTTATTTTATATCGTACGAGCAAAATAAAAAAAACTGATATAAAGGGGATTTTTTTTTCTTTCTAAATCTGCATTGTAATTTCCGGTAGCCATGCTTATATACGGGGGGCGACAAAAAATATATATTTTTTTTAATGGAATGTATATTGTACTCACCCTGTACATATTAGAAAAAGCTTTTAGTTCCTTTTTCATAAATATAGAAAAAAGTTTTAGTTTTTATGTTATTATATTGTTGTAAACTGTTGTTCCTGTTTTGTTACGTTTAAATAATATATTTAAATTTTGTTTTAACATAACATATTCGTATTAAATATTTGTTAAAACGGTAATAAAATATACCTACCTGCAATTTTACTTTTATTTTTTAGCCCACTATTAAATCTAGCCAGGTTTGCCACCAAATTGTTTATTTAAAATTAGCCAACATTTACTGACCATAAAAAGTTTCCTAACTTTATACTGAGTAAAATAGGTAACCGGCAGAGATGCGATTTATTTGAAATACTTCTATTTAAAAAGCAAATACAAAATGCAAAATACCTATTTTGTATTTTGCATTTAAATGCCTTTTAGTAAAAAACATTTTGTATTTTATTTGAAATACCTTTCGAGATGTATTTTGCATTTTTAATATTCATTTCAAAATGCAAAATACTTTGTGATTAAGTTTAGCCAACATTACCAGTCAAACAAAATTAAATGAACGAATGACGCTTGTATTGCCGAATTTGACCGATAGAGGCGCCTGCTAGCCATGCGCGCCCTTTTTTTCTTCTTTGGTCAGAGTGCGCGCCTTATGTCTGACTAGTGTCAATGTCAAACGAAAACGACGAACATTATCTATGGCTATGAAACGTAACGCCGCTGACGCCGACGATTCGATTTCACGGATTTATTGTTTGCTGGTGCTGGTGAAGTGGTTACTGATTTGATTTGATTACCTACTTTTATGATATTGAAGTGTTGTTGTTATCCCTACAATACTGGAACGGCTATGTACTGTACTACAACAAGATAATTTAGATAATGTAAACAGACGTGACGTGGTGGATTTGGTGTGTGGGGCTGGTGTCTAACAATTCTAGCAAAAAAAATTTAAGTACTTACTGAGATACAAATAAAATAGGTAAATAGTATAAACAAATAAAATACATACTAAAAAGAAAAGACGTCGATTAACTTAAATTGATTTTAAGCTTTATAAATTATAATAATAATAGTTCAGTTAGTGTTAATATCTACTGTACAAGTAGCAACATACAAAGCCTACTTTCATTTTTAGTTGGACGGTAAAGTATTGTATTTTCAGTTGTGTTTTGTGTCAACGTGTCACCATTCACCAACAAAATAATGAATGTCAAACCAGTAAAGCTAATGAATAGTGGCTATAGTATTAGATTCAATAAATAATTCGTGTTTGATTTTATTTCAGGGATAACCCTAATCTACCATTTATATTAAGGCAATGTTTTAAAAACGCGAAGAAGGAGGCTGATCATGAAAGCAATATAAGTGCTGTTTGCAAGATATGTTCAAAAACATTGAAGGGAAGTCTGCACGCAACAACAAACTTCTTAAACCATATTAAAGTAAGTATAACCTATGAAAATTTGCTTTTGTATGATATGATATAATAACATAGCTATAGGATACCTATTAGTTACTATTAATTAACTATTAATTAATTAAGAATAGGTAACTATGTAATTTTTTCTGCGTTAACAAATAATTAACCTGGTTGTTGTTTTTTCTTTAGAGAAAAGGCCATGACGATCTTCTGAAAGAGTATGAAGAATTGAAACCCCAGCATACAAAGAAAAGAAAGTGTAGTGTTGCAGAATCTGATAACAATAGTACGGCAAGTACGGCAAAAAAATGAAACAAAGTATTCTTACAAATGCTCTACAGAAGTCAATAAATCTGGATAAATTAATAGTAAACTTTGTTGTTGACACAATGTCACCTATGTCTATAGTAGAAAATAAGTCATTTAGAGCTTTAATTGAGGGAGCTCAACAACTTACACGTCCACCAAAATTGATATGCCGCCGTACATGCAATAATAAAATTGCTGATGCATACACAGAATATAAAGGTAATCTAAAAAATAAATTGAAGGCTGCTCAATACGTCTGTACCACAGCAGATATTTGGTCATCTTCGAGACGCAGTTACTTAGGTATGACTGTTCATTGGATAGATTCGGACACATTTGCAAGGAACAGTTCTTCTCTTGCCTGCAGAAGATTCAAGGGATCCCACACATTCGATAAGATAGCAGAACTCATAATTGAAATACATGAAGAATATGACTTAAGATTGTCCAAAATAACTAAAACAGTAACGGATAATGGCTCCAACGTGGTATAAGCTTTTAAAATATTTGGGAAACCTGATCTAGAAACTGATACAAGTGGTGGACCCCTGTTGAATGTTGATTTAGAAAATTTTGAAGTGAACATAAATGAAAACCTTGACAATAACAATCAGCAAGATGATGATGATAATGATGATATATTAGCCCTGCATGAGTTTCCTGAACCTCAAGAAAATGATTTATACCAACTGCCTAACCATGAGAGATGTGCAACCCATACCTTACATCTGATTCCGGCACGGGACATTGATAAAGCCAGACATAAAAATAATTCATACCGGAAGTTACATGATGCAGCTATGGCTAAATGTCAGGCTGTTTGGAATCTATGCTCTAGGTCACCGAAAGCATCTGAAATTTACTTGGAAGTTACTGGTAAGTCTCCAACTAGCCCCTGCCCAACTCGGTGGAATTCATATTACAATTGTATAACAGATATATATTACAAGTCCAAGAAACCATAAATGAAGCTCTAAGAAAACTGGGATTATCAGTCCTGAAAGAAATTGAAATACAGTTCTTGGTTGAATATGTTAGAACTTCCAAACCCATAGCTGAGGCCATCAGAAGCTTGGAAGGTGACAAAGAGATATATTATGGATGTCTACAACCTGAATTGATAAGAATGCAAAAAATATTAGCTTCATTAGAAATGGACAACCCAGTATATTGTGGATCGTTGATTGAAATAATAAAGGAAAGTATTGAAAAGCGTTTCGAAAAATTTGATTTAGAAGATCCAAGGACAGCATTCTGGCAGCAGTATCGTATCCATTCTTCAAATTAAAGTGGGTGCCTAAAAATAAGAAGGAGCACGTTAAGGAGCTGTTTGTCACAGAAGTCAGGAAATTTAAAAATGAAAATTTAAAAAGTGGCCTCCAATCACAGACTTCAGATAAGAAAAAAGAAAAAAGCGAGTCTTACTACATGTTCCAGGATTCAGACTCCTCTGCAACCAGTGAGGGTGGTAGTGCCAATACCAATACTACAATAGACCTGAAAACCCTACAATATTTAAAGGATGAGTGCACAAGTCTGGAGATGCTAAACGCTTATCCTACAATAAAAAAAGTATTTTTAAAATACAACACATCCTTACCAAGTTCAGCACCAGTAGAAAGACTTTTTTCGTACGGTGGGATGATTATGAGACCTCACAGAAGAAAAATGAGTGATGATGTATTCGAACAACTGGTATTGTTAAAAAGCGTAATAAATAAAAATTGATGTTTATTTTTTTCACTTTTTAACAATACCAGTCCAGTTGTTATTAATAAAAGAAAAGTGTAATAATAATAAAATAAGAACTAGATGCACAATCAACCAAAATAAATGGCCACACAATTCACAAAATGGAGCCATGGCTCTCTTTTCGTTAGTCTAGTTTTTTACATTATTTTAAGTGAGTATTATTATTATTAACACGTTGGCTGCCACGGCAATTTTCAGAATTCCGGTCTAAAAAGCCAATTTCATTTAATCATTTTATATTATTAAAAACTCTAATTATATTACATAGTAATCATCAAAAAGCATAGAAAATGTATTTTTTTTAAAAAAAAAAGGTCTTACGAATTATCTCTTAGTTGGCTTATGTAACAGAAATCTCTTCGCGGAAGCCAACTACGAGTTAATTCGTACTCAGACACGTTTAGACCTGTCGCTTCGCTAAAGCTGAATCAGATATATGCGTCCATATTCGTCAGTAGTATATCAGATATTGTCGAGTGCTTCACATTTACGTCTTTCTTGAGTGTGTTGTTTTATAATTATTGTTATAAATTATCAAGAAACCAATATGGATAAGAAAAGACCAATGACTGAAAATGAACTTGAGTACTACGCTAATCTAAGTGATTCAGAATTTGACGTGATTTTCGGCGAGGATGGTAACGACAGTAGCGATTATGAACCTTCTGAGAATTCAAGTGATAGTGACGATGAAGTCGTCTCCGAACCTGAAGATGAAGTTGTTCCCGATCCCGATGATAATGATGATGAACCCCAAGCAACAACATCAAATCCGAATGATAATTTGTGGACAGACATTCAACAAAATCCTGAACTATTTATTTTCCAAGAAAATGTTGGTTTGAAATTGGATACGTCAAATTTTACAGTGCAAACGCTGGTGGACTTATTTTTTTCGGAAGAGTTTCTTGCATTACTGGTCGAACAAACTAATTTATATGCTGCGCAAGAAATTGCAAAACGCACAGCAATAAAAAAATCTAACAGGGTATCAAAGTGGATAGACGTCAGTGCTGCAGAGATGAAAGTGTTTATTGGACTTTTGTTACAAATGGGGCCTTGTTCTTTCCCATCAATTGAACATTACTGGAGCACAAGCAAGCTATATAATGTAATAATGTTTTGGCGCTCAAATATGAGTCGAAATCGATTCCAGTTGTTACTTCGTTATTTTCATTTGGTTGATAACACAATACCATCTGCCGACAGGTTATACAAGGTGAGACCAATTCTAACTCATTTCAACAATATTATGCGTGAAAACTATGTACCAGATAAAAATATTTGTATTGACGAATCCATGATGCTGTGGCGTGGAAGATTGCATTTCCGCCAGTACATAAAAAATAAAAAACACAAATACGGTGTCAAACTGTACGAACTATGTGAGTCCGACGGTCTTGTAATGAAAATCAAAATTTACAGCGGAAAATCAGAGGAAACTGACCATAATTTAGGTCACACTACTGATGTTGTGTTACATTTACTCGAGGACTATCTCGATAAGGGATACACGCTTTATATGGACATTTTTTATAATTCTGTTACTCTAACTAAATTACTAAACACAAGAAAAACTTACGTGTGTGGAACTCTACGAAATAACAGAAAGGGAAACCCCAGAGATGTGGTACATCGTAAACTCAAAAAAGGAGAGTGTATTTGGCAGCAAAATGGACCTGTTACTGTGTGCAAATGGAAGGACAAACGAGATGTCCTTACCATTTCAAACATGCATGTTGTTGAAATGGTAGAGGTGTCCAATCGCAATGGAAAACTTTCTATGAAACCGAATATAATTCGAGATTACAATAAAGGAATGTCTGGAATTGACCGATCAGATCAAATGCTGTCGTACTACACATCTCTAAGAAAGACTATTAGATGGCCCAAAAAGGTTTCACTACATATTATAGAGATATATATACACAATGCGCACAAAATTTTTCAAAAAGTAACTTCTTCTAAAATAAAACTGATAAAGTTTAGAGAAGAATTCGTCGTCGCGTTGATTGGAGAAGAGATTCAACCAGTTTCGAAAAAGATGAGATTGCAAGAGCTTCATTATTTAGAGAGTCTGCCACCTACCGAAAAAAAACAACGTCCGACAAAGCCATGTCGTATATGTACCCAAGCAAAAAAACGCCGAGAAACGCGTTATTTTTGTCCGACCTGTGAAGAGAAGCCAGCCCTTTGTGTGGAAGATTGTTTTAAAAAGTTTCACAAACAATAAAAATATTCTTTTACTTCTTGATTTTGAATAAATTTTCTATAATTATATTTTCTGTTTATTTATTAATAAAATTTCTGTTCATGTAGCCAGCATTGATTTTTTGTTCTCTTCCCAGAAGCCATCTATCCATATTAGCACTGATATGCTACGAGTTTAATCGTAGCTGCGCGAAAATGGTAAGTAAACATAGTACGAGATAACTCGTAGTCGGCGTCCTAGCAAAGAACGCAATCTACGAGTTATCTCGTAGTTGGCAGTCAACGTGTTAATAACATAACAGAATTTATTGATACGCGTACTGATAAATATGACCAAAATGTTCGGCTCGGCATTGTCTCTATTTCTCATGATAAATACCTAAAATAAATAAAAATATCTGAGATTTGGCCAAAAGGTATTTTATTTTGAAAAAGTATTTTCAAAACACTTATTTTGCATTTAGCATTTGAAATACAAAACGCAAAACTACACTTATCATCACAAAAATCGGCCCACCCCCGTTTTTTATGATTTTATTTTATTGTTTCAAAATTAAGTGGCTTTGAACAGTTTTGTTCATTTCTGGGGACAGATAAGATGTTTGACATCTTGTTTACACTACATTTTAGTGCACTTGAGGGTACTTATTAAAGTTTTTAACATAAACTCTGCTGAGTGTTGATTTGATTGTTTACGCCGGAACCCGTTCGAATCGTGTTACCATTATCAAAGGAACTTTTAAAGGGCCGCTTGTTAATCACTTAAAATTTGTGTTAACTGAGACTGTATTTTTCGTTGATTGTGTTTAAAATAACGGATGCTACTGAAAGTGAGGCGGTGCAAGTTGTGGCTCTGCTGCAACAAAGCTTGAGTCGACGTGTCGTGACCCAAACATTAAATCTCAGTCGTTCTGTGGTTCGGCGAGTTTACCAAAGGTTTCTAGAGACTGGCGAGTGTCGAAGAAGACCACGATCTGGAAAACACAGGGTCACATCTGATAGAGACGACCGCTTTATTGTGGTAACATCTCTAAGAAATCGACACCTTTCTGGTGTTGACCTCCAGCGACGCTTACGTAAAGATCGGGGTGTGGCTATAAGTGACAGTACTATGAGAAGGAGACTCCGTGAGCAGAACATAAGACCACGCAAGCCAGCAACGGGGCCGAAAATGACCACAGCTCATCGACAAGCCAGACTTCAATTTGCGAGAAATCACGTCGACTGGACTAAAGACCAATGGAAGTCAGTTCTTTTCTGTGATGAGAGCCGAATGACATTATACGGTTCAGATGGCCGGCGTAATGTCATGCGATAACCAGGTGAACGTTTTGCCTAGTGTTGTATGCAAGAAACCGTCAGTTATGGTGGATACTCTGTAATGTTTTGGGGTCGGATTTCTTCGACGAGACGCACGGACCTGATTTTCATAAGGAGGGGCGGCTTAACTGCTGCACTTTACATAACGGAGATCTTAGAAGACCATGTGGTGCCATATGTTGGCTACATCGGAGAAAACTTCGAATTAATGCATGATAATGCACGACCGCACGTAGCGCGCATAGTCACCCAGTATCTAGAAGAGGTCGGCATCCTGGTTATGCAGTGTCCAGCAAGAGACCCTGACCTTAACCCTATAGAACACATATGGGACACGCTAAAACAAAAGGTTAGAGCTCGGGATCCAGCCTCCACAACCTTAGAAGACCTGGAAACCGCCATCAAGGAAGAGTGGGACAGAATTCCTCAAAGAGTGGTAAAAGTTTTAATGAGATCTTTAAAACGACGAATGCAAGCTGTCATAAGGGCAAGAGGAGGGAATACAAAGTATTGAATTTCAAGAATTGTCGTCATAACACTTAAGAATAAAAAATTACAACGTGTACAAATTCAACTTACAAATGTGGTAAAATCATTGATTTCCAATTTTTAATCAAAATGGAAAAGTTTTACTCATTTTATTCTTTGTTTTGAGCTAAAATTGTTTAAAATAAACTAATTTAATTAAACGTTTCGATTCTAAAATAATTTGTTTTATTTCATTACAAAAAACTGCGATCTCCGTTAAAAATGCAGGTGGGCCGATTTTTGTGATGACTAGTGTATTTGGTATTTTGCATTTGAAATAGTAAATCTGAAAAGTATTTTGCATTTTGTATTTAAATGCTTTTTTAAAACCATTTTGTACATCTCTGGTAACCGGGCCCAGATTGTCAGTTTTTTTTTTTAATTTCTTTTTGCCTTTTACAAAAACAAACTATAAATTTTAAGATTGGTGGGTTGGTGGGTTGCTGGTAAACAATTCCAAAATTAAATTTTATTACAAACATCTTGTATACCTTGTTACGCGCGCTCACATTAGGAAAACCGCTGACGCCTCAATACCTACCGTGTGTTACCAACTGGACTTGGAAACGGGGACATTGCTGACGGTGCGGCACGTGTAGCTGTGGAAAGACTTCATCGCACCGAAGCATGGAAAATTACGGGCACTCATAATCCAACCTCGATTAGGGTCGCACGTTAGCATGTAGGTAAAATTAATATTAATTGTAATATCTTTGTATTACTTAATTAAAATTTAGTATTAGTAAATTGGTTTTTTTTCGCTCCTCCGACGGCGGTCTACATAATTACCTTAAAAACGGGTCAAAGGAAAAGTTTTATTAAGACTGGACAAAAACAAATGTTTGGGATTAAGCTTATTTTTTTTGTTGTTTTTTTTTATAAGGGTTTTCCAATAAGAGGTTTCATTTTGAATAGCCTGCTATTTGGGCAGCTGTCAATTTGGAAGCTGTCATCTTTTGACATTTGACAAGTAAAAACTACGCCATTACTAAAAATGGTACGATATACGCTTCATCAACGCATTGAAATTGTTAAAATACACTACAAAAATGGTGAAAATTTTGCAGTCACAGTTCGCAAAACTAAAGCACTTTTTGGTCGTCGTGAAGCACTTTGTCGGCCGGAAATAGTGAAACTGGTGGAAAAATTTGAGCTGTTGGGACAAGTTAGTGATGTGAAGAATCGAAACCGTGTGCGTCGCTCAAGAACAACTGAGAATATTGCTGCTGTAGTCCGTAGTGTTAAAGAAACCCCAGGTTTGTCGATTCCTCGTCGATCTTTGGAATTAGACATTCCACAAACGACATTACACCGTATTTTGCATAAAGACTTAAGTCTTAAGGCTTTTAAAGTTCAGTTAACACAAGAACTCAAGCCGGTCGATCACCATAAACGTCGTATCTTCGCTGATTGGGTCCTTCAAATGCATCAAAATGATCCGGATTGTCATCGAAAAATCATCTTCAGTGATGAGGCCCATTTTCACCTCGGAGGCTACGTTAATAAGCAGAATTGTCGCATTTGGGGCTCAGAAAATCCAAGAATGATTGTTGAAAAGCCTCTCCATCCTCAACGTGTCACTGTTTGGTGCGGTTTTTGGGCTGGCGGTGTGATTGGACCTTACTTTTTCGAAAATGAGGCTGGTGCAACTGTTACGGTGAATGGATTGCGCTACCGAGCTATGATTAATGATTTTTTATGGCCGGAAATGGAAGATATTGATGTGGACGACGTTTATTTTCAGCAAGACGGCGCTACGTGCCACACAAACAACGAAACAATCGCAATTTTGCAAGAAAAGTTTCCTGACCGTGTTATTTCTCGAAGATTATTACTAATAGCAAATTATTCATTACTTCATCTCTAACCTGCATGCCACCTCTATCATCTCTGTCTATTTCGATATTTTCATTTACAACTTCCGCTGCATGAGCCCTTTCTTTGTTCTTCTTCAAAATAAGCATTGTCTAAAGATAAATTGTGTAAGACAGCACATGCCCTGATAAAATGCACAATTACTCTAATATCTTTTAATTTTATATGGTACAGCTGCCGAAACTTTTGCTTCATAATCCCAAAACAGTGTTCAATGATGTACCTCGTATTCAATGATGTTCGTGGACAATACATAATTATAATTTCTTTGGCGCCGGGTTAGATGTCCATTATCCCTGAACGGCGTCAACAAATTTCGTAGGCATGGATAGCCACTATCACCAAGGATGTTGGATTGCATTTTGCTGCCAGTTTCATACAAAAGAGAACTTCTCAAAACTCTGCTATCGTGCACCGAACCAGGAAAACCAACAAAGATATCACGTATTTTCCTTCTGTGGTCACATACAACTTGTGCCTAAAATAACATAATTATTATAGCGATGAAAGGGGGTAGTAGGGTTTGTTCCCGGGAATTCTCGTCCCGGGAATTCCCGGGAAATCGGTTGGTCTCGTTCCCGGGAAATTCAGCTCGAGAAAAGTCGAGACATCGAGAAATTTAAATAAACATTTTTACGCTTAGCTTTCTTTGTAAATGCGAGGTGGCGGCGGCAATCGGCGGCATCCTTTGACAGCGCGGCTCGTGTCTGTCGGTATCCTTTGTTTTCGCCGACAAACGCAAGCGCCCGCGCGGCCCCAGTTGTGTTTCGTTCATTCGTGTTTCAACTCCCGCCGTGTTCGGATTACTTCGGATTGAAAATCGGATCATAAAGCCAGCATAGTGTACTTATTTAGTAACGTACGAGTAATAGAATTGCAGAACAAACAGGTAAGTTTTGTTATTATTTATTTAAAACTAGCTTTCCGTCCACGGCTTCGCCCGTCATCAGCCTAACCTAACCACATCAACCCACTGCTGGGCATAGGCCTCCCCACTGTTGCGTCAGTTATTTTGTAGGTACTAAAATACTTACTAATCCTTGAACTGTTTGTTATAGATTTTACAACTGATGGACCAAAATGGAAACTTCCAAAGTTTGGAAATATTTCAAAAAAAATAAGGACGCCTCAAATTCGCAATGTCTAAAATGTCCTAAAACCATATCCTGTAAAGGATCAAACACAAGCGGACTAGTGAGGCATTTAGCTCATGTACACAAAATTGATGTAAGATCCACCGAGGCTCAAATGAACACAGAAGACGGATCTACCAGCTCGTCCAGTTCCGGGGTGACGGCACCAAAAAAATCTAGAAGTGCTTTTGAAACTATGCACGTACAGCAGACACTGAAATTTGACGTTCAACCCAGAAAATCGTTAGGTGAAATTTTAGCTAAACTTTCTGCCCAAGACGGTTTTACTATAAGAGGCATTACTAAAAGTGAATTTATCCGTGAATCACTTGTTGCCAAGGGGTATAAACTCCCAAAGACCCAAACCGAAGTAATGAACCTAATATTGAAGTTTTATGATGAAAAGGAGAAAGAGATGATAAAAGAGCTTTCTCAGATTTGCACATCAGAAAACCGGCTAAGTGTGACAATTGACGAGTGGACAAGCATACGAAACAGACGATATTTTAGCGTCTGTGTCCATACAGCAGAGGCAAAAGTTTACAATTTGGGGCTAGTTTACATACCCGGAAAATGCGGTGCCGCAGAGGTTAGAGAAATAGTAGAGGAGCGTTTGAAATACTTTGGGGTAAACTTCGAGCATTACGTCTTGGCCGTAACCAGCGACGGGCCAAATGTTATGAAAAAATTTGGCAGAGAGAGCCCCTGTGAGATGGTCCTCTGTGTAAACCATGCCATCCATTTGGCTATTCTTGATACCTTTTGTAAAAAAAAACCAGAAACTACAGTTGCTAGAAGAAACACACCTGTTAGCGACGATGAACACAGCAGCTCTGATGAAGCCAGCACTGATATCGACGACGAATCTGATGAAGAATCTATATTGCAACCTGATGACGACATAAATAAAGTCCTGAATGAGACCCGTTCGATCATAAGATTTTTCAGAAAGAGTCCTCTCAGAAATATCACACTACAAAAACATGTGAAGACTGAATTCGGGGCAGAACTAGCCTTATTACAGGATGTCAGAACTAGGTGGAATTCAAAGCTAACAATGATTGAGCGTTTCTTGAAGTTAAAAAATTCCATTAAAAAAGCCTTGATTGATTTAGATAGCTCATTTAAATGGAAGGAGGAAAATATTTGTGTACTACAAAAATTGCTGTTGATATTGACGCCAACGAAACTTGCAGTAGAAGCATTGAGCAGACAAGGTGCCAATTTACTAACTGCAGAGGCTATAATAGACGTGTTGCTAAAACAATTACAAAATATCGACCACCCTTTGGCTCTTCAATTAGTAGAATCTCTTAAAATGAAAATATCAGATCGTCGGAATACACCTCTAATATCGCTGCTACGCTACCTAAACAGCCCCGATAATTTTATGCACAAAAAGAGTGATTATTTTATCGATAATAGCAAGACATTTTTAATTGGATATGCTGAAGACTTATTCAATCGCCTATACCCCACTGTTCCCACTACTACAGAACCTTTGACAGAAAATAATTCAGAAGTTGTTGAAGCAGGCGTAAGCGAATCAGAACCTGAACAAGACAGCTTTGCAGCTCAATTAGAGAGAGCAATAAAAGGTGTTTCGAAAAATGATGAATCAACTAATGCTGTGGTGCTTTCAAAATCAATAATAAAAAAAGAGTTTTTGCTATTTGAAAAAACAGGCAAGAGGACTCCTAATCTGGAAACACTATACAAGGCATTAATTTCAGTCAAGCCGACTTCAACAGAAAATGAAAGGGTATTTTCCATATCGGGAAATGTGGTCAGTAAGATTAGAAGCCGCCTGTCTGATAAATCTATTAATGCTTTAGTTTATCTTAAGGCATATTTTATAAGAATTAATAAGTAGGCTTAAAGACAGTTATTTTTTTCGTATTAATAGCAGATACCTATTATTTAATTACATTAAAACTGCCAAAAATTGTGATGCATACCATATCACCCACATAGTGAGATTAGTGAGTGACTTTTAGTTATGATGAGAAAATTTATGATTGTTTTTAGTTAAAAATGTTTGTTTTAAGCTGATTGTTAACAGAGATTTTGTTTTTTATTAAAAATTAGTGAGATTAGTTATGGTGAGAAGAAAAAATATGATTGTTTTTAGTTAGTATATTTGTTTTGAGCTGATTTTTTATTAAGAATTAGTTTTTTGTTTCAAATTATGTTGATTTTATCATTTAAAATAAACACAACTAAATTAAAGACTCTTTTTATTATTTAAATAAAAAATCTAGACAAAAATTTACTTTTTTCTCGACAACCCGAGAAGACCCGAGAAATCAGGCTCGAGAACTCTCGACACCCGAGAACTAAAAAACCTCGAGAAATCGGAAACCCTAGGGGGTAGGTACATTTTTTTTTAACATTACTTTTATTACCTGGATTGAAAAGAAGATATTAAATTCTATTTAAATAAGAATCTGCATCATCTGCAGGCCTGTCAATTTTGATATGGGTGCCATCAATCACACCGATCACCCCAGGTATTTTTTTTTCCCTAAAATAAGTTTCTATTTCCCTTTTTTCTTGATCGGTTGGCCATGTAATAATTTCTCCAGACATATTACTTAGAAAATTTGTTACTTTTCTTACGATCTTAAACAAAGTACTTTTAGTTATGTTGAAGCGATCAGATACATCCCTGTATGAAGCTGCTTCATTTGCCGCAAACCATAAAAAAACCATAATAGAATCCTCGCCACCACTGAAGTCTTGCGACAAAAATGGGAACTAAATTTGACAACTCCGCCATCTTGTAGTTTGTCAGGAGTGTGCGTGGAGAGTATCGTTCGTGGATTTTCTTGAAATTACATTGATCATGTCGCGTAAAGTTGTAAAAAGTGCAGCGCGGGAAATGATCCTTAAAGTGAAGGAATTTTGTGTATTGGAGCAGAAGAATAAAGGAGTATTGATTCCGTTGAATAATGTACAAATGCGAGTCGCTGCCATGACAGGCAAATAGGGATGCCAGAGTTTAAGTGTTTGCCTAATAAATGGGTAAAATATTATTAGTCGAATAAAAACTATTACTCAAAAAAAGGCCTAACTTTGTTTAATGGACGATATAGTTCATTGTATTTTATGCAAAATTATGATTGAACATAGAAATATCATAATGGATTAATTAACAGAAAATAAAATATTCGTTTATTTCAGGTGTTTCCGTGAAAACGGTTTCACGAATTACTAAAGAAGGAAAAGTAGCGGCAAGCACGTCAAAGAAAATTGTCACTCCTGGAAAAAAGCAGTCTGCAACCAAAAAGGATTGATTTGGATGATTTCGATTTATGTGCTATACGTCAAAAAATCAACTTTTTCTATGTGGTGAAGAAAGAAATACCAATGGTAAACAAACTGCGTTTGGAACTAAAACAAGATATCAATTTTCAAGGCAGTAATACAACGCTACGAAGAATATTAAAAAAGTTAGGCTTCCGATTCAAACGCTGTCAGTCTAAACGCAAAGTTTTGATGAAACGCTATGATATTACCGCTTGGCGTGCCAGATATATTGAAAGAATAAAGAGAAATAGATTAATTGACAGGAGACCTGTGGTGTATTTAGATGAAACTTACATTCATCCTACTTATCATGGGAAGAGTTGTTGGCAAAGCGCAGACGAAAATGGACTATTGGTCTCGGAATCAGCTGGAAAACGGTTCATTATTGCACATGCTGGATCAGAAAATGGATTTGTGCAGAATGCATTGTTGATTTTCAGATCACAATCTCAATCTGCAGATTATCACGATCATATGAATGCCACAAACTTTTGGAAATGGATGACGGAAAAGGTAGTACCAAATCTTCCTGAAAAATATTTGGTGGTGATGGATAATGCACCTTATCACTAAACGCAGATTAATAAACCTCCAACAATGTCCAACCTTAAATCGGAAATGCAAGAATGGTTGTGAGAAAAAAATATTTTCTTTGAAGAGAGCTGGACAAAACCAGTTTTATACGACATAATAATACAAAAAAACAAAGAGCCGCCAGTTTATGCACTTGATGAATTGTTAAGGCAACATAATCACGAAGCGGTAAGATTACCTCCATATCATTGCGATTTGAATGCAATTGAAAAAATTTGGGGTCTTGCCAAAAGACGCGTTGCCGAAAAAAATGTTGCTCAAGACCCAAAACAAATAATAAAGTTAACACAAGCAGCTTTTGCAAGCATCACAGCAGAACACTGGCGTATTCAATGCAAGCATGTGGAAAATATTGAAGCAGAATACTTCAAAAATGATGGACTCATAGATGTGGAAATGGAGAGATTCATAATATCAACAGGGAGTGATAGCGACACTGAATCTGATCATGATACAAGTGACAGCGATTGTCATATGTCTGGTATAAAAGAATTAAATCATGATGACCATAATTACCAATTACCTAATTTTTCAATTTAATCCAAATGTATCTAATAAAAATTAAATTATAGACAGCTTGTTTTATTTCATTTCTAAGTTCGAGCGCTCTTAAATTAAATTAGTGCAATATAATAATTATTTTATTTTTATGCCTATTAAAAACCCTATTATCTATCTTTGCTTGTTATCCTAAATTAACAATGTGACACGTGAAACTAGTTTTACAATGTGAATGAATTAGCAATTTATTGATTGCTTTAATTAATATCATATGCATTGATTTATTAATTAATTAGCCGCGTCCAGATCGGCTGAGCGCGGCTCGCGAGTCCCGCTCGCGAGCCAATAATTCGGCCGGTGTGGACGGCGCTCGGGCTACCTCGGGCACACGTTGGCTCGGCCGAGCGCCGCTCGGCCCCGAGCCATGCGTTGTCGGTTTTTGCCGATGCTCAAAGGCGGCTCAGTCTGAGCTGCTCGCCCGGTGTGGACGGACGTAACGACACTCGCGAGCCAGTGAATCGAAAATGGATAAAGAAGACAGTATTCGCTTAATACAACTTTACGGAAGCTTCAAAATGTTATGGGATTCGAAAGATCCAGATCATTTAAATAAAAGTAAACGAGAAGATTGCTGGAGGAAGATCTCTAACGAAATGAAGTTACCTATACCCGAGTTGAAAAAGAAACTTGACTCATTGACAGGTTCATACCGACGCGAAAAGTCAAAAAAGAGAAAAAGTAATATCACTGGTTCAGGTAAGGATTCTTTTATTTAATTATAGTGAATGTTAGATTAGTTAATCTCATTATCAAATATCAATATGTACAACATTTACTATAGGACACACCATTGGAAACGAAAAATAACCTATAACGTCTACATATTTGTTACAGGCGCTGACGAAATTTATGTATCGAAGTGGTTTGGTTTCAAATATTTTGACTTTATGTCAAATAAAGATGACACAGGAATTACAAAAGAAGGCGGAATAGATAACGTAAGTCCTTTATTTATGTTTATTTTCAAAATTAGTTGAACATTAATATTGATGCTGCCATGGAATTATTCCGTTTGTCACAAAATGTGTTGCTAAATGTAGACGAATATCTTTAGCACTAACAGTACCTCTGCGCGGAATGGCCGTTAGAGGTAATAGTGCTGTAGATAGAATATTGTTTCTCCATTGACCTGGAATAAATGAACCATCAACTTCTCTATCATAATATTCTGGTGGAATAGAATAGTTATTTCTTCGTAAGTAATTATATAAATACACTGTTGCTAAGACAACTTTTGTAGCTTTTTCTGGCTCTAGGAGGATAGGTTTCCTAAGGACTCTGTAGACTGAACTTAAAATACCAAAGGCATTTTCAACGACTCTGCGAGCTCTGCTAAGTCTGTAATTAAACACTCTTTCTTTGGAACCCGCCTCTGGATTACCTTCAAATGGTTTCATAGTATATTTGGTAAGCATAAAAGCTTTGTCGCCCAATATGAAATATGGTATTTTGATTATGTACGGTATTTGTAGTATCTGCGCTTCAGGAATATTCAGTTGACAGTTTTCTAATTTTCGATATAAAATCGTATTTTTAAAAACTCCGCCGTCGGAAATACGCCCTTTACTTCCGACATTAACAAACAAGAATTTGTAATTAGCATCCACGAGAGCGAAGAGCACTATACTAGGAAAATTCTTGTAGTTGTCGTAATCAGTACTTATATTGATGGGTCTTTGAAGAGTTACGTGTTTCCCGTCCATAGCCCCTATAACATGTGGGAAGTTCCATTTTATTTCAAATTCATTTGATACTGCTAGCCATTCTTCTTCTGTGGACGGTGTCTGCAAATAACAAAATAAACATTATTTTTACAGAGCAATCCTTCTCAACAACCAGGACCATCACAACAACCTACGCCATCGCCACAACAACCCGAGCCATCCCCACAAGAACCCACGCCATCCCCACAAGAACCCACGCCATCCCCACAAGAACCCACGCCATCTCCACAAGAACCCACGCCATCGCCACAACAACCATTGCCATCGCCACAACCATCGCGAAAGAAAAGACGGCTGAATACGAATGCACAAAATGATTCTCTTGACAATATATTGAAGGACACTTTTGCCATAATTGAGAAAAGTTCAACTTCCATAAATGATCCATGTGTAGCATTCGGTAATCATATTGCACATGAACTCAGAAAATACGATCCTTACACTCAATCATGTGTTAAAAATGCTATTAATACTATTATTCACGAAGCGGACATGGGAAAATATCAGATGCATAGACCAGGATATTACACACAACCACCCACTACCAACACGTCAAACATAACTTCCGGTGAAAATCTGCAGAACACACAATT
Organism: Sesia apiformis; assembly: GCA_914767545.1. NCBI lineage: Eukaryota > Metazoa > Arthropoda > Insecta > Lepidoptera > Sesiidae > Sesia > Sesia apiformis. Next base: position 13,819,416 of record OU611965.1, on the reverse strand, counting down.
TACTCCTGCTACTACTACAGAAATATCAGACTTTAATTTTGGTGACAGCTCCGTTATTTAAATATGAGGCAGATAAATAAATAATTTGATTGCTTAATTACCATGATTTTTATTTACCTTAATGTAATCACTGAGGGCGTCTATAATTGCATCACACGTTTCTGGAACTATAGTTGATATAGATTGTTTCGATACTCTAAAAAGATATTGAAGACTGCTATAGGAGTCTCCTGTTGACAAATATCTCAATGTTAGCAGCACTCTTTCGGATACAGTTATTGCTTCTCTGTAGTTAGTGTCACATTTTTGTATTTTCACAGCCACTAAGGAGCACAAATATTCAATGTCTCCCGCAGACATGCGTGTAAAATTTGAGACTGAATGGTCGATTGTTAGTTCCTTTAACAAACTGTTACCGTATTGGTTTCGGTTTTGGTACAATTTTTTAATCCAGAGTTTTCGTTTCTCTTTTCTTTTTTTTATGATATATCCAGACAACATAAGCGCCGTAGCAGCTAATAATACGTGGTTTTCCATCGTTATACGGAGAGAAACTGAATGCTCAAACCGGCTCACCTAAGCTTGCGAGCCCGGCTCGGAACTTTTCACAAATTAGCTCGGGTGCCACGGCTCGCGAGCAGGAAGTCTGAGCGCGGCTCGCGAGCCGCGCTCAGCCGGTCTGGACGCGGCTATTTATTAGAATAGGTTGCCTTTTAGAAGGGGTAAATTATTGCCCGTCTTGCTGGCAACATTTCATTACGCGATTTGAGCGCCGCGTCTATCGGACTTTAGTGGTGGCGACGACTTTACATTTCAATGCTGTCATTTTTTTAGAATCTCCTTCCTGCCGGTTATAATATTCTGAGTCAGCAAAGCGATGTGCCAATACTTCTGTCTTGTCTTTGCTTAGCTGAAAATGTTCTTAGTATTGTTCCGCACTAAATTGGGGCACTATTTCCTCAAAATAATTATCAGTTTTAGGAGTTTGAACTAACTCTAACATATACTCCAAATCTTCATCGCTGGATGATAAATGATCAGACATTTATTATTCCGTATATATATAAATTATACTATATAATTTAACTGGAGAGTAAATACACCTTTATATAGGGTCCGCCATCTAACGTTTTTTTTTTCAACTAGTGCTTATTTCGTGAATGGTAACACTTAGCTCATGCTTGATTTGACAGATAATTAGCTTTATCCTTCCGCTGAACGAATATGGTTGTGTATACGCTTGAACAACGCTGTTCAAGCGGAAATATTGCGACATTACTTTGAAAATCATGGTAATGTTGCAGAATGTGTGCGAAAATTGCGTACGGATTTTGGAAGAAGAGAAGCACCGTCAGCTCCGTATGTTCGTTATCTTGTGAAAAAAGTGAAAGAAACTGGCATCCTCATCGATAAACCAAAGCGTGAAAAGCCAAAAACAGTGCGTACACCCGAGAATTTGCTGCTGTGGCAGAAAGTGTGCGTGAAGCGCCATCAACATCAATTCACCGTCGTTCTCAACAATTGAACATTTCGGAGACATCATTTAGACGAATTTTGCATAAAGACCTTGGTATGACGCCATACAAAGTCCAATTGGTTCAGGAGTTGAAGCCAACTGACCATCCAATGCGTTTTCGCTTCGCCAAGTGGGCCTGCGATCGACTTACAGAAGATGCCGATTTTGCCAAAAAAATCATCTTTTCAGATGAAGCTCATTTTGATCTTAGCGGGTATGTAAACAAGCAAAATTGTCGCATTTGGGGCACAGAAAACCCGCACGCATACATTGAAAAGCCGACGCACCCAAAACGAGTCACTGTTTGGTGCGGCTTTTGGTCCAGAGGCATAATTGGGCCATTTTTCTTCGAAAATGAGCAAGGAGTGGCCGTTACAGTCAATGGCGATCGTTATCGGGCCATGTTGATCGAATTTTTGTTCACAAAAATTGAAGAGGAGGATATTGGCAATATTTGGTTTCAACAGGACGGCGCACAGTGGGACAGAACCGTGCGTACCGTCTCAAAAATAGCTTTTCGTAATGTTCTATATTGAATATTTTGTTAATGCATATGTCTAACTGAATGTTCAATGCATATTATATAGCAGTTGAAATACACTATTTCTCATTTTTTGTATTAGAATAAGGCTTGCAAGTTGACGCTCAAAATTATGTCAATTATGTAGAACACAATTCCACCAGTTTACATGGTCATATTTGCATTACTTTACCAGCAAATTTGTAAGTGTGATATATGGTTAGAATGGTGATGAAGTACTCTATTTAAAAATAATTTAAGTGAACCATTATGTGAAACCTGGGGAGGTAAAGAATTTTTATTTCAGGACCTAATATTCTATCCTTATTAGAAACTTTGCATAGACTTTTGACAGTTAGCGGTGTCTGCCCATGTCGTAATTTTGATAGCATCGTATAGAGCAGCTAATGTTAAAGGTAGGGCAAAAAAAATTGAGTGCCCGAATCTGCCCCCCTTGAAATGAAACTAAAAATGGCTAATGGGGAGAAAATACAAAATATTCCAAAAATTATTTTAGTTCTGATTAATGAGATTTTTGGATATTTAGATCACTTTTGACCTTTTTTCTTAAACAATATTATCTATTTACTCAATCTTTAGGTAAAGTGGGAGTTTTGGGTAATGTATTAGTATGTAGTATATTTTTTTTATCGTGCGGTCAGATGTGGTTAATGTTTTGTTATCACTGTGTGAATTACATGTTTCTCATATAGTTTATGTATTTCTCTATCGCGGTGAAGGAAAAGGGAGCAAGTGGTATCTAGTTATAGTTGTTAGTGTACATTATCAGTACCTACCTACTACTAACCACCTTCATAGATAGTGGTTAGGAACTTGATAATGACACTAGATAGTAATATTTTTTCACACGAAATTTCAGTATAAAAGTTATTGATTTACGTTGTCATTTACCAGTACTTTAGTGTGCTTTAACATAATATAGTCTTCACCAACCTCGGTAAAAAAAAAGTAGTTAAAAATAAAAACAAAATGAGTGAATTTGTTGTGCCTCGACGAGTATTATGCGAATTTTTTATTGGCCATGGAACAAAATCAGAAGATATTCAAAAATACTTAGAACAACACCACCATTTGTCGTCTGAAAAAAGTGAATTAATTGTGAAACGTATTCAAAAAACGCTTATAACAGCGTTTAACGATCGGTGGACCAAATCTAACCGAACTAAAGAACGTTTCTTTAGTAATAATATATCGTGGTTAGACGGTGAATTTAAGGTACAATTCGAAGAAGCACCGATGGATATTACACCTACAACATCTGAAAAACGTGGACGTCCACCAAAGTCTTATGAAGATCTATCAGAGAAATCGAAAAAAAGAAAGAATATGGAATTGGTACAAGAATATGGACTCGAGTATATACATAATGCATACGTTCAAGGATTGCGGGCTGAAGGAGAAATCGAAGAAGCTACTGTTGTTTCAATGATGCGGAATTGTGAAAGAAATGAAAAAAGGATCATGAAGGAAAAATTATTGCATGAAAGTCGCAATGGAACAGATTTTACGGTGGATGAAGCTTTAAGTATGTTTGCAGATTTAGATCTTTCGAAATCACAATACGGATTTCTTCGAGCAAGTTTGATTAACAAAAACTTCGACATATTGCCATCATATAATATACTGACGAACGCCAAAAAACTGTGTTATCCTCCACTATCCAGCATTCAAATAACCGATATAAGTGCTAAAGTAAATCTACAAGATTTGCTGGATCACACTTGTGCTCGCATCTTAAAGATTGAAAATGTTTACAACCCAAGAAGAAAATCTCTTAAATTGTTTACCAAGTGGGGATGTGATGGTTCATCGGGGCAAAGCGAATATAAACAAGTTTTAACAGATGAGAGTGACTTAGTCTCAGATACAAACTTATTTATAGCGTCTTTGGTACCAATAAAGCTGACTGACACAGAAACACATGAGATAATTTGGCAAAATCCGGCTTGTTCTTCTATTCGTTATTGCCGACCAATCCTGATGGAACTTGCAAAAGAAACGCCCGAGAAAACCCGATCAGTGGTTGGTGATATTCGGGGTCAAATTAATAATTTGCAAACATCAAAGATACACAAGGAGACGCAGGTAATTGAAATAAGTCACGATCTATTTCTAACTATGGTGGATGGAAAAGTTACACAAGTTCTTACTGACACAAGTTCTGGAGCTGTATGTACAGTGTGTGGGGCTAAGCCAAGTGAAATGAATAATTTGGAGAAGATTGCATCAAAGCCAGATAATATAAATGCTTACGAATGCGGTTTGTCTACGTTACACGCGTGGATCAGGTGCATGGAGCTAATTTTACATATTTCATATAACCTTTCATTTCAAAAATGGGCTGCGAGAACTTCGGAAGATAAAAAAAGTAAAGAAGACAAGAAAAAGCTTGTACAAAGTTTGTTTCGAAGCCGGATGGGATTGCACGTTGATAAGCCCCGACAAGGAAGTGGAAACAGTAATGACGGCAATACAGCTCGGCGTTTTTTTGAGAACTACTACTGCGCTTCAGAAATTACAGGGGTTGACGAGGAACTTATTAAAAGGTTCTATGTTATTCTGCAAACCATGGCATCCGGTATTGCTGTAAATCCAGAAAAATTTGGTGAATATACTCGTGCAACCGCACAACTGTACGTAACAAAATATATGTGGTATAATATGCCTTCTTCAGTACATAAAATCTTAATACATGGGGAAAGTATAATAAGACATTTTGCTGTTCTGCCCATTGGTCATTTATCTGAGGATGCCCAAGAATCGCGTAATAAAGATTACAAAAAATTCAGATTGCATCATGCTAGAAAATGCTCTAGGTCCGCAACAAACGAAGACGTATTTCATGGTCTTCTATTTACGTCAGATCCTTATATATCAAGTATCAGAAAACCATCAGTCACTATATCCAAGAAATTGTTAGAGGAAGCTAAGAACCTCTTAGCTATTTAAATCGAAATAATTTCGTACATTATTTGTAAAACATATTTTTGGAGTGGGTTATTATATATTTGTCATTTATTTAAATGTAAGATTCATATGTAATATAAAATAACATAAAATAGGTTTATTAATATCATAAAACTGTAAAATTATAATTCAATAAGTTAACCAAACCATGGTTTAATATTAAAATAATACATTTTTATTTTGTTTTATTTTATTTTATATTATTTATTAAACATTTGACAATGATACATTCATTATTGGATTGTATGTACTCTGGAGACACTACATAACAAATTTCAGCGATTTACTTCAATCAACAAAAAAGTTACAGATTTTTGAGACGGTACGCACGGTTCTGTCCCACTGTGCGGCGCTACGTGCCACACAGCCGAAGCTACACTCGATGTTTTGCGCCCTGTTTTTGAAGATCGCATTATCAGCCGCAGAGCTGATGTCGTTTGGCCACCTCGGAGCTGCGATTTGACACCGTTGGACTATTATTTGTGGGGTGCCGTCAAAGATAAGTGTTACGCCGACAAGCCAGAGACAATTGACGCTTTAAAGGACAATATTCGTGAAGCCATTGGTGAAATACAGCTGCACACAATCGATAATGTGCTTAAAAATTGGACCGATCGTGTAGGCTACTGCATGGCCAGCCGAGGCAGCCATTTGAATGAAATTATTTTCCATTATTAACCGGATGGATTGTACTTTCAAATAAAAAAAAAATTTGAGAAAATATTCAGTAGTTTTTTTTTTATAGCATTAAAAAAAAAGTTATTTGGCGGACCCGTTATTATTTATATATTATATAAACAACAAACAAAACTAACCATAACCAACAAAGAAAATATAGGTTAGTTTATTAGTTTCTAACCAACTGAATATAGCCCCGCAGCATGTGTCAAATGTCGTTACACGTTATTCCAATTACGAAGTCCCTTTTGACACTTTTAACATTCGCTGAGAACGTAACTCTCCACGTTTCATATAAATTGAATAAATAAACAGTCTCTGTTTATGGCAGTAAATCACCATTTGATGAAATCTCAATCAATCCAAAATAATAAACAATTCATTCTCAAACACAACCAACGTTTTTTTTTTTTCAAGATGTGCTCAAAATAATTAAAACTAAAATTAAATTACTATTTTACCGCAATCCCGCGTTTACGTACTATGGTATATTTTTTACTTTTAAACATAGTGATGTGACTCAAAGAATCTGAAAACGGAAGCGATTTTATAGTTTAATCGGTAACTCACTCGCGAATCGAAAGAAAAGACCTGGTTCCGGGTCTTTACGCGAGTGTGTCTATGTCCACATTCGTGACCACCTCGCGTTCACGATCCGCCATTTTAATTATCTGTTTAGTACGAGTGCAGAAGCCTTGTATACGTTACGTGTGTTCAGTTTGGTTGATTTTTTGTTTCATTTTTGTTAAGTAGTTGTTGTTAGTTGTTACTGTCTGTAATTTCTTTGTTGTTATTAAGTTGTGGCTGTTATTTCTTTGGTTTTGTTTATTTTTATAAACACTGCAATGGCCGAGACCACTAAAAGAACCGTCTTGCGCAGTCAAGCACGTGACTTTGTGGTACGCCTACAAGAATACTTTGAACGCGAGTTTCAGAATGGTAGTCCACTCTTGCCACTTTCACAGGTGACTAACCGAGTAGCTGAAGCTCTCGGTATCAGTAGAAAAGCTGTTTCCCGGATAAGCAAGGAAAAGCATGGGAAAGATAAGACGAAAGACAATAAATTAAAATCGCCACTTAAAAAAAGTAAGAAGGTCTATAATTAGTCACAAATCGACAATTTTGATACCGACGCCATAAGAAATCACATTTACGGCTACTATAGCAGGAACGAATTGCCAATGCTCGACAAATTGTTGAATATTTTAAGAGAATCCGGACTGTTTAGTGGCAGTAGAACTTCTTTGTGGAGAGTTATAAAGAAAATTAGATTTGCATACAAAAAATGTGACAAAAGGCGGATTATGATGGAACGCGGAGACATAACATTAGCTATACTATTTCCATTTCTTTATTTTCTCGATGACAGTTCTAATTTGATAGTTGTAGTGTTGTGACCAAATAAGTAATGATATCGATCGCATATATTTATTATATTTTGAACAAAGACAAATACAACAAAAACATTCAAATATATTTTTTCAAGGTGGGAACACTCAATGGCCCACCGCCATTTTGTGTTTGTTTTAATCTGTCACTCGCAACAAGACGGTCGTGCTAGTCATTACATTTCTGTTCGCTGAGTTTTTTCACATTATCCATACGTTACGTTGTGTATTTTGTGTTCCTCCGTGTTGATTGCTGCCCAGCTGTCAAATATCAAAATGCCGAAAGGATCTGTTCTGAAAAGGCAGGCGAGAGAACTGGTGATCAAGGTTCGTAATTACTTTGAAGCAGAGTATCAAAATGGTGGCCCGCTATTACCACTGTCGCAAGTGCGAGAGCGTGTTGCGGCCGCATTAGGAATTAGTGGACCTACTGTTTCAAAAATTACTAACGAAGCTTACGGTACAAGCGGCATGCAGGAAAATAAGCTTCGTACGCCGAAGAAAAAACGCCAACCACGTTGTGTGACATCGGTTGACAACTTCGACGCTGACGCTATTCGCCGTCATATATATGACTATTACTTGCGCAAAGAAATTCCAACACTTAAAAAACTTGTTGTTTCTTTACGTGAATGTGGTTTGTTCCATGGCCAAAAATCGTCATTAAGCTTGGTTTTGAAAGAAATTGGATTTTGTTATAAAAAATCGGACAAACGTAAAATATTGATGGAGCGTCACGACGTTGCTATGGCTCGCTGCGAATTTTTGAGCGAAGCCAAAAAGATATCAGATTGGTCAAATGTTATTTTCACTGACGAGACTTGGTTAAATGCAAACCACACAGTATCTAAGAACTGGACTGACGACACCGTCGCTTCCACTAGTTCAGTGCCAATGGGAAAAGGTGAACGCCTCATCATATGCCATGCAGGGTCTACGAAAGGATTCATGTCAGATGCTTTACTGGCCTTTAAATCCAAGAAAACAGTGGACTACCACGAAGAAATGAACGCGGAGATTTACGAAGGATGGTTTAAAGAAATGGTGCAATCTCTGGAAGAACCGTCGATAATTATTATGGACAACGCTACATATCACTCCAGACAAATTGATAAAATGCCGACGCAGGCCAATAAAAAACAAGAGATAATTGACTGGCTCCAACGTCATGGCGAAAATGTGGATAATACTTTATTAAAAGTACAATTAGTGAATATTTTAAAATCGAAAAAAAGCCTCCCTAAAAGATATGTTATCGACGAAATAGCTGCCGAATGTGGTCATTGGGTTCTTCGACTTCCGCCGTATCATTGCCAGTACAATGCTATAGAACTAATATGGGCACAAATCAAAGGACACGCCGCTCGAAACAATACCCATCCCCCTTTTACGGAAAACAAGATGTTAGATTTATTAAAAAATGCATGTGCGGAAGTAACTGCCGAAAACTGGGAAAAAATTGTGAGAAGAACCCTAAACATTATAGCGTCGGATTGGGAAATTCATGTGGCATTCGATAATATAGAAGTACAGGAACTTATAATAAATGTTGGGGAGAGCTCATCGAGTGACAGTGACGATTCATCAGATTTTGATTAAAATAAATAAATAAAGATTACCTGTCATTATAATTATTTTGTTTCATTGTCGAGTACCTACCTATACCTACTTATTTTACAACAGCTTCGAAAATTTTAAAGAAGTTGGCATTATCAATCAAGAATTAACACGTGTAACATCTTGTAATGAAATATAATATTAGTTAATAAATTTGTACAAAAGTATCCGGCAGTAGTTTAGTTTCTTACATTTTGTAAAAAAATATCGGATCTGTTATCGTGTTACGTTTATCGATAGGTCATGATATATATATATCATGATTTTATGTGGAATTATGAAACAAGACTGTATTTTCATTACAATAAATGAAAACTAATTTAATAGTAATAAAAACCGCCAGTAATGTAATGATTAAAAAAAATCGTATGTTCTAGTAGTCGATTTTGATTGTAACATTTCCAAGTTATTATAATAAAAACACAGTCGATCGACTAACTACATCCCTAAAATTGCTTTCTGGCTGACGTGACCTTGTTAATGAAATATGACGTCTTGGTGCCTAATTTTTGTTCGGAGTTTTAGGCGTTGACGCTAGAACAAAGTTATATCGACCACTGTGTGTGAGCTGTCATCGAGAAAATAAAGAAATGGAAATAGTATAATAATCACAATGGTAACATAATAAAATATTTAATTACCGGAATATATATATACAGGGTGGCCGGAACATTGACGTCCAAAAAAAAAATTTAGGTCCCTCGTGTCGTGGGGTATCCGAATCACCCCCATGTATGTTCCGCGATTTTTGATAGTTTTCGAGTTATGAATTTTTTTCTAATTTTTCGAGAATTTTCGACCTGGCCCACTTAAAAAAAAAATTAGAAGACTTTTCGAGACTTTTTTTTTTGCAACTAATTCTCTACGAGTTGTTCTTTTATGCATAAAATAATCAGCTTCGTAACTTTTTTGGAAGTTATAAAAATTTTGGTGTAAAGAGAAAAATTTACGGTCGGTGAATTAGACTTACATTTTCAACTTTAAATTAAAAATCTAAACAGGTGATTAAATAGTTTCTAAGGGCGGAGTTCACGGACTATCATTTAACCAATGTTTGAGTAATCAGCCGATGAATTCCTAAACATCGGTTATGCACCCGGTCAAGTATTCACTGTTCACCACGAATATTTTAACCGTGGTTACTAAATCGGGCAATCACCATACGCTCTGAGTGAATGAACCACTAATGAACGAATGCTATAAGTCTACTCATTAGGGAAGTCACATAGTTTTATTTAGTCGACACGAGTTTTGGTGACATCTATATTTAGTAGCATAAAATAAAACGCTTTCAACTTGAGAAGTTCGAGAACGCATTGAAAACTGTTACGTTAGCATGTAGTGTCCAATTTGGATGGGTAATAGCGTCACGGCGTTGTCATTGTCAAATAAAAATTGTTATTATTTCTTTGCACGTGCTAGTGACGCTAGTGTTGATTATTACCTATTTTGCTGTGTTAATAAAGTGTTTAATTTTTAAATTTAATTACGGTTTACTTGAAAAATGGCAGCTCTAAAAAAGAGAACAAACAATTTTTCAAGCGATGAGAAGCGTATTTTAACGGAGTTGGTGTTAAAATACAAAGATGTTGTAGAAAATAAGCGCACCGATGCCACCACGAATTCCGCTAAGTTGCAAGGGTGGTTCCGTCTAGCAGAGGAGTTTAATACTATCAGCACGTTTTGCCATCGAACCCATATAGTCCTAAAATGTTGCTGGGAAAATATTAAAAGGCAGACCAAAAAAGACCGAGCAGATAGGAAGAAAACGCTATTTATGACTGGTATGTACAATAACAATTCACGTATTATATTAGGTACCGACTTATCAGTAAGGATTTTATTTTATTTTATTTTGATTTATTTGGAAAACAGACAGTGTACAGAGACTTAGTTTAAAGCTAATTACATAAAAAAGAAAATACGCCCTTTAAAAGTTTTCATATACGATTGCTACATAAAAAGCTAAAGCTTGTATAGTAATTAATTGCTAATATAAAATGGTTGCATAACATTGAATTAACCATATTTACAACAGATCTAGGGAATTACATTAAACCAGTGCTTTGTCAACACAAAACCTAATTATAAGCTATTACACAAAAGATTTATAAGTTCATACAAACAGTTGCTAAATAAAGACTAAAGCTTGATCTGTAGGATAGGACTAAAATAATAATAATTGCATAATACACGCAACAGCTTTAATTAAGAGATCGCATCAAACCAGTGCCTTGTCATAATTCTTTTTAGAACATCTACTGACGTATTAAATAAATCAAATTAAAGTTCTGGAATGTCATTCAATGTGTTAATTTCTTTAGAGGTTTAAGGATATTGCATATCATGCTTTTTTTTGTATGTTTGTGTATTGCAGGTGGTGGAAAACCGCCAACACCTCCACCACCGTCTAATACCGAGTCTACAATAGTGGAGGCCATATTAGGACCAGCACTAAAGGGAATCCCAAGTGATTTTGACTCCGACAGTGCCACATTCAGTGTAAGTACTTAATTTTATCCAATATTGTGTGTTCAAGTCTGATAATTTCCCACTATTTGAGTTCACAAATGATTGTCAGATTTTGCATATAAAATTGTTGTATTTTGACTAATAATTTTATTAATGTATTAACAGGAAATTATAGAAGTAAATACAACGGGTCGGAATGAAAAAGTTTATGTAATAGAAGGCGACACTGATTATGCAGACATATTAAAAAAGGATAATGTGAGTTGAAAATATTTATAAGTTGTAGTATTTTATTATTGTATTGTAACTACCTACATGTTTTCAATTGTAACTTATTGTTTTTAAAATTTTCTTACAGGAAAACATTGAAACTGTTGTTACAAAAGATATGCTTCTAGAAAGGAATGCCGATACAAGTACAGCAAAGGGTTTATTGAAAGAAAAGAATGTAAGTTGACACTAAGTTTATTAGACATGAATCATCATACCATACCTTTTAGTATAGTGAACTTTCATGCAGTGCCACTGCTAAAATAATAATAGCAACCCGATGAAGTCTAATTTTTGTATATTTACTAATAATTAAAATACGTGACAGTGATTAATTATGGTATTTTTTGTGAGCAGGACAATGATAATGATACCTGGAAGTCATGAACTCCAAAGAATCTAAGAACACCGGTATCAAGTAAACTTAAAGTAACGAGACAAAATGAAGAAGACTACTTAAAAAGAAGAAGACCTAAAATTGATTGTTTGAGTGATGAATTAGTAAATGAAAAAATTAAATTAGTAAATATGTTACAAGAAAATGCTGAGAAGGAATCCCAAATTAGATTAGCCATTTTAAAAGAACAATTGAAGCAAGAAGAAATAAAGACCCAAAAACTTATGGATAGTTAGTTATTTTTTTAGGTGTTATATCTATATGTATATTGTATTGGTAATTTTGTAATATATATATATATATATTCATTGTGTAAATTATTGTGTATATTAATTGTTGTAATTGTGTATATATATTATTATTTTTACATTTAAAATTTGAAATGTAAATCTATTTCTTTTTTACATGTGGTTTTGACTGAACTAGCTGCACTGTTTAATATTTTTTTGTGCCTAATGTTTTTCTTACATTATTTTTATTTTCCTTATAAAAGTATAAATGCATTTTGTTGTGATTTTATATATTAAACTAGGTTTCGGCGGCGCCCCCCGGGCGCCGGCCTCCCCCTAATGGGGGGGACGCTCCGGGCTTCGCCCTGCGCGGAGCTCGGCCTTCGGCCTCGCTTAAATTACACACTGAGAGAGATCGCTGTAGTCGATGTTGTGCGGGACCTGCATAAGAATTCCAAATCCCTAATCAGCCTCCCCCGAACCCCCCGGATATCAATTTTCATCCGGATCGGATGAATTCGAAAAATGGCCGCCATCTTGGATTCGCGATCTTAAAAAAATTTTTACCTCAATAGAAAAAGATCGTCATGATAAACAATATTAGTTTGAGCACCGATCCGATATGTCTACCCGTTTCGGAGATGTCTTCCGAAGAATTTTTTGTGGCGGCCATCTTGGAAATAACCACAAATCCTTAATCAGTGTCCCCTGAACCCACCAGATATCAATTTTCATCCGGATCGGACAACTTGAAATTTTGGTGGTGCCGTAGTCCGGACGCTCCGGGCTTCGCCCTACGCGGATCTCGGCCTGCGGCCTCGTCAGACGCAGCTCGGCCTTCGGCCTCGCGTAAGTTACACAGAGTACGCGACTGGTGGTGCGGTAGTCCGGTCGCTCCGAGCTTCGCTCTACGCGGATCTCGGCCTGCGGCCTCGTCAGACGCAGCTCGGCCTACGGCCTCGCGTAAGTTACACAGAGTACGCGGCTGGTGGTGCGGTAGTCCGGTCGCTCCGAGCTTCGCTCTACGCGGATCTCGGCCTGCGGCCTCGTTAGACGCAGCTCGGCCTACGGCCTCGCGTAAGTTACACAGTGATCGAATTCGGACGCTCCGGGCTTCGCCCTACGCGGAGCTCGGCCTGCGGCCTCGCTGTATAGCCGCCGTCTTCAAAAAGGGTGGAAAATAAATAATAATTCCAAATCCTTAGTCAGGATCCCCTGAACCCCCCAGATATCGATTTTTATCCGAATCGGATGAATTTGGAAAAAGGCCGCCATCTTGGATTCGCCATCTTGAAAAAAATTTTCCCCTCAGTAGAAAGAAATCGTCATGATAAATGATATTAGTTTGAGCACCAATCCGATATCTCAAACCGTTTCGGAGCTGTCGCCCAAAGAGTTTCGTATGGCGGCCATCTTGGAAAATTTTGGCACCTACCCTAAATCCTCAAATTTCCTCCTCGATTTTCCACCTGGAAACACATTCGCTCAGAAATTTCTAAATTTCCCAAAGTTTTTTTTAAATTTCCGCCATTTTGTGTCCGCCATCTTGGATTTTTTTTTCCTCCTAATTTCCCCATAGACCAGAGTTTCCAACGAGGGGAAATTCCACTTCGCGTCCCTCGCCCGATTCGAGCTACCGCCTCGGAAATGCCCTCGGACCCCAAAATCGAAATTTCCACTTTGTATGGCAGCCATCTTGAAAAATGGCGGAATTAAAAAAATGTTCCAAAATCCCGAATCAGGGTCCCCTGAACTCCCCGGGTATGAAATTTCATCCCGATCGGAGGAATTTTAAAAATGGCCGCCATCTTGGATTCGCCATCTTGGAAAAAAAAATTGGTCCAGTGGAAGGACATCGACTCGCCCCACCACATTAGTTCGAGCCCCGATCCGATATCTCCGACCGTTCGGGAGCGACGGTCGAAATAAATTTGTATGGCGGCCATCTTGAATCGGCCATTTTGAATTTTCATCGCGCTCTCGTCAAAGTGCCGGCGGTTCTCTATGACATTCGGTCGAGCACCACGTGACTATCTCTCACCGTTCAGGCAGGCCGTCGACCGTCGAGCTGAAGGTCCACCGGACGAGGACGGGCCCGCTCCCGGTGCAAGTCCCGGGCGAGCTCGGCCTGCGGCCTCGCCCGCGCCGCTCGGCCTCCGGCCTCGCGGGAGTTACGGCCGATCGAAATTTGAAATTTCAATTGACGGCCGCCATCTTGGAAACGGCGGGATCGAAAAACCGACCCGAAATTCTCAATCGGGGCCCCCGCGACCCCCCGGGTGCCGATTTCCACCCCCCTCGGACCAACTTGAAAATCGGCCGCCATCTTGAATCGGCCATTTTGAAAAAATTTTTTGACCACGAGAAAGCTTACACCTTCCCGAATGACATTTGGTCGAGCACTCCTCACTTACCTCTTACCGTTTCCGAGCTACGAACTAAAACATTTTGTATGGAGGCGACGCTGGACGTTCGAAATTCAAATTTTAGCGACGCCCGCTGGCGTCTGCCTGCAGTTCTCTATGACATTCGGTCGAGCACCCCCCGCGTAGCTGTTACTGATTGGCTTGGCCGTTGGAATTTTTCATCAGGTATGGTCAACTCGAAGAAGTCGGATTTTTCTGGTGCTCACCGACCCCGAGGGTTCACTTTCTGATTCAAAGTTTCTCACTGTGATAGTGGCAACTGGGAGAACAATTATGTCAGTGAGTCAGTCAGTGAGTCAGTGAGTGGTAATTCAGCTTTATATAGTATAATAATAATAACTAGGTTTCGGCGGCGCCCCCCGGGCGCCGGCCTCCCCCTAATGGGGGGGGACGCTCCGGGCTTCGCCCTGCGCGGAGCTCGGCCTTCGGCCTCGCTTAAATTACACACTGAGAGAGATCGCTGTAGTCGATGTTGTGCGGGATCTGCATAAGAATTCCAAATCCCTAACCAGCCTCCCCCGAACCCCCCGGATATCAATTTTCATCCGGATCGGACGAATTCGAAAAAAGGCCGCCATCTTGGATTCGCCATCTTAAAAAATTTTTTACCTCAATAGAAAAAGATCGTCATGATAAACAATATTAGTTTGAGCACCGATCCGATATGTCTACCCGTTTCGGAGATGTCTTCCGAAGAATTTTGTGTGGCGGCCATCTTGGAAATAACCATAAATCCTTAATCAGGCTCCCCTGAACCCCCCAGATATCAATTTTCATCCAGATCGCACAACTTGAAATTTTGGTGGTGCGGTAGTCCGGTCGCTCCGGGCTTCGCCCTACGCGGATCTCGGCCTGCGGCCTCGTTAGACGCAGCTCGGCCTTCGGCCTCGCGTAAGTTACACAGAGTACGCGGCTGGTGGTGCGGTAGTCCGGTCGCTCCGAGCTTCGCTCTACGCGGATCTCGGCCTGCGGCCTCGTTAGACGCAGCTCGGCCTTCGGCCTCGCGTAAGTTACACAGAGTACGCGGCTGGTGGTGCGGTAGTCCGGTCGCTCCGAGCTTCGCTCTACGCGGATCTCGGCCTGCGGCCTCGTTAGACGCAGCTCGGCCTACGGCCTCGCGTAAGTTACACATCGTGCGCGGCGGCTGGTGGTGCCGTAGTCCGGTCGCTCCGGGCTTCGCCCTACGCGGATCTCGGCCTGCGGCCTCGTCAGACGCAGCTCGGCCTTCGGCCTCGCGTAAGTTACACAGTGATCGAATTCGGACGCTCCGGGCTTCGCCCTACGCGGAGCTCGGCCTGCGGCCTCGCTGTATAGCCGCCATCTTCAAAAAGGGTTGAATATAAATAATAATTCCAAATCCTTAATCAGGATCCCCTAAACCCCCCAGATATCAATTTTTATCCGAACCGGATGAATTTGGAAAAATGCCGCCATCTTGGATTCGCCATCTTGAAAAAAGTTTTCCCCTCAGTAGAAAGAAATCGTCATGATCAATGATATTAGTTTGAGCACCAATCCGATATCTCAAACCGTTTCGGAGCTGTCGCCCAAAGAATTTTCTATGGCGGCCATCTTGGAAAATTTCGGCACCTACCCTAAATCCTCAATCGGAACCCTCCGGAAGCCAATTTCCTTCTCGATTTTCAGAAATTTTTAAATTTCCCAAAGTTTTTTTTAAATTTCAGCCATTTCGTGTCCGCCATCTTGGATTTTTTTTTCCGCCTAATTTCCCCATAGACCAGAGTTTCCAACGAGGGGGAACTCCACCCCGCGCCCCTTGCCCAATCCGAGCTACCGCTTTTCAAATTCCCTCGGACCCCAAAATCGAAATTTCCACTTTGTATGGCAGCCATCTTGAAAAATGGCGGAATTAAAAAAATATTTTAAAATCCTGAATCGGGGTCCCCTGAACTCCCCGGGTATTAAATTTCATCCCGATCGGAGGAATTTTAAAAATGGCCGCCATCTTGGATTCGCCATCTTGGAAAAAAAAATTGGTCCAGTGGAAGGACATCGACTTGCCCCACCACATTAGTTCGAGCCCCGATCCGATATCTCCGACCGTTCGGGAGAGACGGTCGAAATAAATTTGTATGGCGGCCATCTTGAATCGGCCATTTTGAATTTTCATCGCGCTCTCGTCAAAGTGCCGGCGGTTCTCTATGACATTCGGTCGAGCACCACGTGACTATCTCTCACCGTTCGGGCGGGCCGTCGACCGTCGAGCTGAAGGTCCACCGGACGAGGACGGGCCCGCTCCCGGTGCAAGTCCCGGGCGAGCTCGGCCTGCGGCCTCGCCCGCGCCGCTCGGCCTCCGGCCTCGCGGGAGTTACGGGCGATCGAAATTTGAAATTTCAATTGACGGCCGCCATCTTGGAAAGGGCGGGATCGAAAAACCGACCCGAAATTCTCAATCGGGGCCCCCGCGACCCCCCGGGTGCCGATTTCCACCCCCCTCGGACCAACTTGAAAATCGGCCGCCATCTTGAATCGGCCATTTTAAAAAAGTTTTGCAACCACGAAAAAGTTTACACCTTCCCGAATGACATTTGGTCGAGCACATCCCACTTACCTCTTACCGTTCCCGAGCTACGAGCTAGAACATTTTGTATGGAGGCGACGCTGGACGTTCGAAATTCAAATTTTCGCGACGGCCGCTGGCATTTGCCTGCAGTTCTCTATGACATTTGGTCGAGCACCCCCCGCGTAGCTGTTACCGTTGGGTCTGGCCGTTTAAATTTTTCATCAGGTATGGTCAACTCGAAGAAGTCGGATTTTTCTCGAGGTCACTGGACCCATCGGCGTACTTTCTCATTCAAAGTTCCTCACCCACCAGGCGGGAACCGGGAGATCGAGATGTCAGTCAGTCAGTCAGTGGTAATCCAGCTTTATATAGTATAACTAGGTTTCGGCGGCGCCCCCCGGGCGCCGGCCTCCCCCTAATGGGGGGGACGCTCCGGGCTTCGCCCTGCGCGGAGCTCGGCCTGCGGCCTCGCTTAAATTACACACTGAGAGAGATCGCTGTAGTTGATGTTGTGCGGGATCTGCATAAGAATTCCAAATCCCTAACCAGCCTCCCCCGAACCCCCCGGATATCAATTTTCATCCGGATCGGACGAATTCGAAAAAATGGCCGCCATCTTGGATTCGCCATCTTAAAAAAATTTTTACCTCAATAGAAAAAGATCGTCATGATAAACAATATTAGTTTGAGCACCGATCCGATATGTCTACCCGTTTCGGAGATGTCTTCCGAAGAATTTTGTGTGGCGGCCATCTTGGAAATAACCATAAATCCTTAATCAGGCTCCCCTGAACCCCCCAGATACCAATTTTCATCCAGATCGGACAACTTGAAATTTTGGTGGTGCGGTAGTCCGGTCGCTCCGGGCTTCGCCCTACGCGGATCTCGGCCTGCGGCCTCGTTAGACGCAGCTCGGCCTTCGGCCTCGCGTAAGTTACACAGAGTACGCGGCTGGTGGTGCGGTAGTCCGGTCGCTCCGAGCTTCGCTCTACGCGGATCTCGGCCTGCGGCCTCGTTAGACGCAGCTCGGCCTACGGCCTCGCGTAAGTTACACAGAGTACGCGGCTGGTGGTGCGGTAGTCCGGTCGCTCCGAGCTTCGCTCTACGCGGATCTCGGCCTGCGGCCTCGTCAGACGCAGCTCGGCCTTCGGCCTCGCGTAAGTTACACAGTGATCGAATTCGGACGCTCCGGGCTTCGCCCTACGCGGAGCTCGGCCTGCGGCCTCGCTGTATAGCCGCCGTCTTCAAAAAGGGTGGAAAATAAATAATAATTCCAAATCCTTAGTCAGGATCCCCTGAACCCCCCAGATATCGATTTTTATCCGAATCGGATGAATTTGGAAAAAGGCCGCCATCTTGGATTCGCCATCTTGAAAAAAAATTTCCCCTCAGTAGAAAGAAATCGTCATGATAAATGATATTAGTTTGAGCACCAATCCGATATCTCTAACCGTTTCGGAGCTGTCGCTGAGAGAATTTCGTATGGCGGCCATCTTGGAAAATTTCGTCACCTACCCTAAATCCTCAAATTTCCTTCTCGATTTTCCACCTCGAAACACATTCGCTCAGAAATTTTTAAATTTCCCAAAGTTTTTTTTTAATTTCCGCCATTTAGTGTCCGCCATCTTGGATTTTTTTTTCCGCCTAATTTCCCCATAGACCAGAGTTTCCAACGAGGGAGAATTCCACCCCGCGCCCCTTCCCCAATTCGAGCTACGGCCTCGGAAATGCCCTCGGACCCCAAAATCGAAATTTCCACTTTGTATGGCAGCCATCTTGAAAAATGGCGGAATTAAAAAAATATTTCAAAATCCTGAATCGGGGTCCCCTGAACTCCCCGGGTATTAAATTTCATCCCGATCGGAGGAATTTTAAAAATGGCCGCCATCTTGGATTCGCCATCTTGGAAAAAAAAATTGGTCCAGTGGAAGGACATCGACTCGCCCCACCACATTAGTTCGAGCCCCGATCCGATATCTCCGACCGTTCGGGAGAGACGGTCGAAATAAATTTGTATGGCGGCCATCTTGAATAGGCCATTTTGAATTTTCATCGCGCTCTCGTCAAAGTGCCGGCGGTTCTCTATGACATTCGGTCGAGCACCACGTGACTATCTCTCACCGTTCGGGCGGGCCGTCGACCGTCGAGCTGAAGGTCCACCGGATGCGGACGGGCCCGCTCGGGATGCAGCTCCCGGGCGAGCTCGGCCTGCGGCCTCGCCCGCGCCGCTCGGCCTCCGGCCTCGCGGGAGTTACGGCCGATCGAAATTTGAAATTTCAATTGACGGCCGCCATCTTGGAAACGGCGGGATCGAAAAACCGACCCGAAATTCTCAATCGGGGCCCCCGCGACCCCCCGGATACCGATTTCCACCCCCCTCGGACCAACTTGAAAATCGGCCGCCATCTTGAATCGGCCATTTTGAAAAAATTTTTTGCCCACGAGAAGGCTCACCCCGGCCCGAATGACATTTGGTCGAGCACCCCCCACTTACCTCTTACCGTTTCCGAGCTACGAGCTAGAACATTTTGTATGGAGGCGACGCTCGACGTTCGAAATTCAAATTTTCGCGACGCCCGCTGGCGTCTGCCGGCGGTTCCCTATGACATTCGGTCGAGCACCCCCCGCGTAGCTGTTACTGATTGGCTTGGCCGTTGCAATTTTTCATCAGGTATGGTCAACTCGAAGAAGTCGGATTTTTCTCGAGGTCACAGGACCCATCGGCGTACTTTCCCATTCAAAGTTTCTCACCCCGGTGGTGGGAACCGGGAGAACGAGATGTCAGTGAGTGAGTGAGTGGTAATCCAGCTTTATATAGTATAATAACTAGGTTTCGGCGGCGCCCCCCGGGCGCCGGCCTCCCCCTAATGGGGGGGGACGCTCCGGGCTTCGCCCTGCGCGGAGCTCGGCCTTCGGCCTCGCGTAAATTACACACTGAGAGAGATCGCTGTAGTCGATGTTGTGCGGGACCTGCATAAGAATTCCAAATCCCTAATCAGCCTCCCCCGAACCCCCCAGATATCAATTTTTATCCGGATCGGACGAATTCGAAAAAAGGCCGCCATCTTGGATTCGCCATCTTAAAAAAATTTTTACCTCAATAGAAAAAGATCGTCATGATAAACAATATTAGTTTGAGCACCGATCCGATATGTCTACCCGTTTCGGAGATGTCTTCCGAAGAATTTTGTGTGGCGGCCATCTTGGAAATAACCATAAATCCTTAATCAGGCTCCCCTGAACCCCCCAGATATCAATTTTCATCCAGATCGGACAAATTTTGGTGGTCCGGTCGCTCCGGGCTTCGCCCTACGCGGATCTCGGCCTGCGGCCTCGTTAGACGCAGCTCGGCCTTCGGCCTCGCGTAAGTTACACAGAGTACGCGGCTGGTGGTGCGGTAGTCCGGTCGCTCCGAGCTTCGCTCTACGCGGATCTCGGCCTGCGGCCTCGTCAGACGCAGCTCGGCCTACGGCCTCGCGTAAGTTACACAGAGTACGCGGCTGGTGGTGCGGTAGTCCGGTCGCTCCGAGCTTCGCTCTACGCGGATCTCGGCCTGCGGCCTCGTCAGACGCAGCTCGGCCTATGGCCTCGCGTAAGTTACACATGGTGCGCGGCGGCTGGTGGTGCCGTAGTCCGGTCGCTCCGGGCTTCGCCCTACGCGGATCTCGGCCTGCGGCCTCGTCAGACGCAGCTCGGCCTTCGGCCTCGCGTAAGTTACACAGTGATCGAAAAAAAATTCGCCATCTTGAAAAAAAATTTTCCCCTCAGTGGAATGAAATCGTCATGATAAACAATATTAGTTTGAGCACCAACCCGATATCTCTAACCGTTTCGGAGCCGTCGCTGAGAGAATTTCGTATGGCGGCCATCTTGGAAAATTTCGGCACCTACCCTAAATCCTCAAATTTCCTCCTCGATTTTCCACCTCGAAACACATTCGCTCAGAAATTTCTAAATTTCCCAAGGTTTTTTTTAAATTTCCGCCATTTGGTGTCCGCCATCTTGGATTTTTTTTTCCGCCTAATTTCCCCATAGACCAGAGTTTCCAACGAGGGGAAATTCCACCTCGCGTCCCTCGCCCGATTCGAGCTACCGCCTCGGAAATGCCCTCGGACCCCAAAATCGAAATTTCCACTTTGTATGGCAGCCATCTTGAAAAATGGCGGAATTAAAAAAATGTTCCAAAATCCCGAATCGGGGTCCCCTGAACTCCCCGGGTATGAAATTTCATCCCGATCGGAGGAATTTTAAAAATGGCCGCCATCTTGGATTCGCCATCTTGGAAAAAAAAATTAGTCCAGTGGAAGGACATCGACTCGCCCCACCACATTAGTTCGAGCCCCGATCCGATATCTCCGACCGTTCGGGAGCGACGGTCGAAATAAATTTGTATGGCGGCCATCTTGAATCGGCCATTTTGAATTTTCATCGCGCTCTCGTCAAAGTGCCGGCGGTTCTCTATGACATTCGGTCGAGCACCATAGGGTTAGCTGTTACCGTTTAGGCAGGCCGTCGACCGTCGAGCTGAAGGTCCACCGGACGAGGACGGGCCCGCAAGTCCGGTGCAAGTCCCGGGCGAGCTCGGCCTGCGGCCTCGCCCGCGCCGCTCGGCCTCCGGCCTCGCGGGAGTTACGGCCGATCGAAATTTGAAATTTCAATTGACGGCCGCCATCTTGGAAACTGCGGAATCGAGAAACCGACCCGAAATTCTCAATCGGGGCCCCCGCGACCCCCCGGGTGCCGATTTCCACCCCCCTCG
The DNA here is from genome assembly GCA_914767545.1 of Sesia apiformis. Classification (NCBI taxonomy): domain Eukaryota; kingdom Metazoa; phylum Arthropoda; class Insecta; order Lepidoptera; family Sesiidae; genus Sesia; species Sesia apiformis. The sequence continues at coordinate 13,797,631 of OU611965.1, read as the reverse complement.
GACCAACTTGAAAATCGGCCGCCATCTTGAATCGGCCATTTTGAAAAAATTTTTTGACCATTAGAAGACCCACCCCGGCCCGAATGACATTTGGTCGAGCACATCCCACTTACCTCTTACCGTTTCAAAAATACGAGCGATTTAATTTTGTATGGAGGCGACGCTGGACGTTCGAAATTCAAATTTTCGCGACGCGCTCTGGCGTCTGCCGGCAGTTCCCTATGACATTCGGTCGAGCACCCCCCGCGTAGCTGTTACCGTTGGGTCTGGCCGTTCTAATTTTTCATCAGGTATGGTCAACTCGAAGAAGTCGGATTTTTCTGGTGCTCACCGACCCCGAGATTTTACTTTCTCATTCAAAGTTTCTCACTGTGATAGTGGCAACCGGGAGAACAATTATGTCAGTCAGTCAGTCAGTGAGTCAGTGGTAATTCAGCTTTATATAGTATAATAATAATAATAATAATAATATAATAATAATAATAATAACGAGCTTTATATAGTATAATAATTTAATTTACACTGAGCAGTATAGCATAGAGTGACTGCCTATAAAAAGAAGTGCAATAATCATTGTTTACCTACTTTGCATTAAAACATTTATATTGTATCTTCTGTTGGTTGTCCTTAATAAATAAATAAATAAAATGTTCAGGGATAAGGAAAAAATTGTTTTATTCTTTGGTATTATATTTTATTTATTTATTGTTACATTACTTACTTTTTAAATAAGACTTTGGTAATAATTTGATATTAATGATCTCCTGCTGGGATTTAAATCTCTAATATTATTATCTACAGAACGCTGTATTCTTCCCTGGTGTAATATTTCTTCCCATGGTGCTGGCAAGTCTAGACTCAGGTCGTCTAAAGGCATTTGATCTCCTCTCATTTGTAGGATGTTGTGTAATACACCAGTAGCTACTATAATAGGTGGCGCATTTTTCAAATTTACCCTAATTCCTAGGGCTAACACTGGGAAGCGCCTTTTCCAAACCCCAAATAACCTCTCAACTGGGTTGCGAGTCCTGATTTGGGATTCATTATATAAAGATTCTGCTGATGTAGAAACTCTATCTAATGGCATCATCAAATAATTTCGATTCATGTACCCACTGTCTGCAACAAGTACTGAATCACCATACATTCCCAATTCAAACATGGCATGTCTTCTAGATGCACTGAATATCCGTTCATCATGAGTACTTCCTGGCCACCTAACAACTAGATCTGTTAATAGCAATTGGGCATTACAAATAGCTTGCACATTAATTGACATATAGCCTTTTCTATTCCTGAAGGTTTCTGCATGGCTTCCTCCTGGTGATATTATCTTTATATGAGTGCAATCCAATGCACCTATAACTTTTGGAAATCTGGCTATATTGTAAAAGTCTAGTTGGGTTTTTCTAATATCTGCGTCAGTCTGTGGAAACTTGATGTAATCACGACTCAGGGAGGCTATTGCTGCAGTTACTCGGTGGATGACACGATTAGCTGTCGGTCGACTGACTCCAGAAAAATCACCCATGGTCAGTTGATGACATCCAGTTGCATAGTACCGTAAAGTCAATAGTAACTGATTTATAGGTGCCAGGGAATTATTCCTACAATAAAGTAAAAGATTAAATAAATATTTATAAATTTAAATTTCTAAAATTGGAAGTTCTTGAGGAAATATTAAAAAACCGCATTTGTTCAATTATTTCCAACAATTTGGTAAATTCACACGTCATTTTTTATTACTAGCTTATGCGATATTGAACTTACATAATAGGTAACTTTACCTCTTTTTAATGAAGATTGGTTTATAAATAATAGTAGTTACTTACTTATTGTTCGGGAATTCTAATTTATTTTCTATTAGTTGCAGTACGTTCAGTGCAGAAGGTTTTGACAAACGGAATCTAGTTTTAAATGATTCTTCATTATATTCTTCGTAATAATTACGACGCATTTGAAATACTCTAGGTCGCCTTGTTTTGGTCTCTATATCTTCTAGATTTTCAAGAAGGCCTAAGTAGTGATCTTGATAGTTATCAATTAATACATTGAACACTGACTGCATATTTATTTATCTTTTATAAAAACTCTTAACTAATAACGTAATGTTGCAACTGTTGTAAAGTCACAGCAGAATCTGCTGAGCAGATGTGAAAATATGGCATTAACGGACGGTTAAACGATGCTGTAGAGCTCGGTTATAGTAATCGACTGTTTAAGGGCTGTAAACACTGGTTAACGTGTGGTGAACATTGAAAATGATTTAATCAGTTGTTAAACAGCCAATTAAAGATAAACAGCCGTTTTAAAAGTCGGTGAACTCCGCCCTAAGTGACTTTAAAAAATGCGCTAGACTCTCAGCGTTCATAATCAATAAAAAAAAGTAGTGCTTAACGGGCTACTTTGGCTAAAATTGGCCTTCAAAGACAGCGAGGTGGAAAATTCTAAAAAAATTTTCGTCTGCCAAAAAAAATTTTTTTGGCAATTTTATCATTCTTAGTGCTTATTCAGAGTGAGGCGCGGGCGAGGGTGCGGGTGCGGGTGCGTCTAATTCAATGTCAGATCAAGATACATTAAATATACAAGCACCCGCACAATCCAACCGCTACTAGCGTTCACAGTGCGCGAGCGAAGTAGCGTCTGCGTCGAGGCGGGTGCGGGCGCGGGACGCGCGTGTTGTTCTATTGCTTCAAACCGCCAGTCACGTTCACAGTGCTCTAGCGCGTTCACGTGGTTTTTGCGACCTACTGGCGTGTGGTTCTAAACTTGTTTGATTTAGACGCAAGAATGGACCTGAACACGGAAGAATTTATATCAGCCGTACAAGACCGCACGGCTATTTGGCAAAGTAAACATCGCCATCATTTAAATAGAACTGTAATTAATAAACTATGGGGAGAAATAAAACAATTGTTCCCAGGAAGTGATGGTAAGTTTATATACCTATTTATTTCCTATCTAATTGTTTTGTTCACAAAAGTAATTCATAAACTTGTCACGTATTATTTTTGCTTGCCTTGAAGGATTTCTATCCCGATTTGGCATTAAGTTTTGTCTAATATTGTTGTTCCTTTCGGTAACTTCCCAAATCTGACAGTCAGGGTCTGCATTGCCATCTAAATCGCGTACTATGTTATGAAGTAAACACGTGGTTTTGATGATTAAACAAGCATTCGTTCTATTCGTTTCAATAGATTTTTGTAATATCCTCCATTTCGCAGTAAGTATGCCAAAAGCACATTCAATTGTTTGCCTTGCTGCCGATAGTTTTTTATTAAACATTCTTCGTTGATCGTTTAATGTATTACATAGTCCAGTCAAAATAGACAAAAATAAGTCATAACTTAGCCAAAATTCGCATAGAGCTGAAAATTTGCAGAGACGTTAAATACATCAATATAAATGAAATGTCAAAAATCCCCTTCGATCCTACTTCTGCAAAAAATGTTATTCAAGGTCAAAAGTACATAATTAAGGTTTTTTTCATTTTTCTCGAAAACGGTAAGTCTTATCGTGAAAATAGGTTAAACAAAAGTTGTAGATCATACAATTCTCTACCAAAATGATACAGTCACTTTTTCTCTTACGACTCATCATTCGTGAGATATCGCGGTTTTAATCATTAGAAAACTCATATTTTACATAATATGCACTAAAATGCAGCCTGTACACGTCAATATAAATGAAAATAAGAAACTATTGGTTTGTGTTACTTACACAATAAAACTTGTATAAATTGAATGAGTATTTTAAAATAAAAGACTATACTGTCAGTCCTTAATTCCCTTCGTCGGTAACCTTGAGTAACATCTGCTAGCTACGTCATTGTTCGAGTGTGGAGGGTCGCATACCTGCCTATTATAAACGAAATAACTCAGCATATACTGTTAGTTTTGAAAATTCCTTTGCAGTGAGTAGACGTGCTTATTGGTAATATTTTCAATTTTAATTTGTGCTGTTAAATAATTTTAACAAAATGTCAGAAGTTTGTTTCATTTGTGATAAACCTTTGAAAGAAAGTGAAGCTGTTGTTGTTGATCGTGGAATGAAGACTTTGATTGATGCGAGTGTTGAAAGGAATGATAAGTTTTTTGAATACTTGAAAGACAAGCAATCTGTGACAGTCCACGTGCAGTGTCGTAAAATGTACACTCGAAAGAGTAGTATTGTTGCAGCTAAAAGACAGCGCGAGACAGAACAAGGTAGTACATCCACGATAAGTCCACCTCATACTAGAGCACAAGTAAGTGAGCCAGATTTCAACTTTAAAAGATATTGTTTATTTTGTGGCGATGAAGCAAATGAAGAAGCTGAAAAGAAGAAAGCGCAGAATGTTCGTCGTAAAATATATAATGTATCTACCCTTGAATTTAAAGATTCCATTTTAAAGGTAGCTCGGACTCGTTCTGATGATGTAGCAAAAGCTGTTATTGCCCGCATTGAGTATGAATTTGATTTAGTTGCTGCTGAAGCTAAGTACCACAATAATTGTTATAATATCTTTCTGAGGCCTATTACGGGATATAAAGTCGGTCGTCCCGAAGATGATTCAGTGAACTTGGTGATGGAGGAAATATTTCAATACATTGAAAATAATGATGATTGTCAATTTTCATTGCAAGAATTAAAAGACATTGGCAAAAATCCAACTATAGATAATAAAACAATTAAAAGAAGATTAAAGTTAAAGTATGGTGATAAAATTATTATAACTGAGAAAAAAGGGAGTTTAACAATTATCTGTTTTATTGACAATCAGTACGATATTATACTATATAAAGCTTGGTATGAAAATAAAAAACAAAATACAAACGAAGAACGATTCAGAATACTGAAAGCTGCCGCAGCAATTATTCGAGAGGATATTCAATCTGTAGTGATTGATAATGATGATTATCCCCCGCCGAGTCGAATGTTTGAAAATATTATCAGCGATATTCCGGAGTCCTTGACTTATTTTTTGGAGCAAGTAATTATAAAAAAGCGACGATTTAAATTAGATCATTTGAAATTAATATGTACAACTATCAGCCACTGTATAATGACTGCTGTTCGGCCTAGGTCTTTCAAATCAAGATTGCAATTGGGTTTATCAGTTTTTTTTCATCGACGATTTGGATCAAAACGTCTTATACAGATTTTTTCGTCTTTCGGATTATGTGCATCATATAATGATACTATAATGTATGAGGCAGCAGCAGTTCTGCATCGTCCACCGCATATTTTGCCACCAGAAACTGGCACATTTATTCAGTATGTTGCAGACAATGCTGATATAAATGTACATACTTTGGACGGTCATAATACGCTTCACATCATGGGGATCATTAAAATTATTACTCCAAAAAGTTCAGTTACAGCAGAAGAGCCTATATCACGAACAAACATACTTCCTTCAGCGCAACATTTTGCAGAAAAAGCTCATGTGCCAATACAAGTCTATCAAACAGATGGTGTAGTAGGATATAGCAAAATAGCTGTGCAGGATTTTGATTATGAAAGTAATTTAACAACATCTTTACTTAAAAAAGTAGATATGTTATGGTTATATGGGAAATGGAAAAATTTATTATTGCCTGGTTGGAATGGTTATATTGAACATTTAACAAGTAATATTATAAATTTTTCGGAATCTCGAATTTTATTTTTACTATTTATTCATCAACCAGCGAGTAACTACAATACCATATACACAACTTTACTGTGTGCTTTAGAAGATGCAAAACGTTATGGCCACGATTATTGTATTATTACTTTTGATCAACCTCTGTATGCAAAAGCTCGAGAAATCGTATCCGCAGCGGCTGAAGGATCTGAATTATCGAAGATCATAGTAAGACTTGGAGGTTTTCATTTACTTATGTCTTTTTTTGGAGCGATTGGTTATATTATGCAAGGAAGTGGTATAAAAGAAGTACTTTCTTTAATTTATGCACCTAATTCATTAGAAAAAATGCTCAATGGTCATGCTTACGCGAGAGCTGTTCGAGCTCATACCTTGCTTCATCTTACTTTAGCAACAGTAATATCCAAAGAGCTTGTTCTCGATAGTGAGATGGATGAAAACCTCACAAATACAATTGAACTTGTAACAAACAAAACTATTTCCTATAATGATATTGAACAAGGCGATGAAATAGCTGAAGCATTACTTTATCAGTTTAATGAAAAACTACAGGAGCACGGAGAACGAGGACCTACAGCAAAACTATGGGTACAATATTTTCATATGGTGTCTATTGCAAAGGAATTTATAAGAGCTGAACGTATGGGAGATTGGCGAGCTCATTTGAATTGCGTTAAAGAAATGCTTCCTTATCTTCATGCGTCAGGACATTTTAATTATGCCAAGTCTGCGCATTTATATCTACAAGATATGATGCAATTAGAGAACTTGATGGATCCTAGTGTTTATCAAAGATTTATCGAAGGATTTTTCACTATTAGACGTTCTGATAAATTAAATTGTGGAACTTCGACGGATATGGTGATTGAACAATCAATGATGAAGTGTATGAAAACAGATGGAGGTGTTGCTCGAGGGAGAAGTACGCAAGAAAGTGTCATTAGTAAATGGGTTTATGGCATGCATACGATGAATACTGTGTGTGAAGGATTGGAAGATCTCGCTAATGTTAGAATGGACACAACAGACCAGCATGTGGATGCAAGCGATTCTCGTGTAAAGAGAGATATTGAAGATATTAATAAACTTGTGGAGTGGCTCTCATTACATGATCCGTTCCCTGTGATTCCAAAAATTATGTCCATTGCCAGCGGAGTCGTCGGTGATGATAAAATTAATTGTCATAATGCTCGTGCAGTTGGACTTGCTTCTATAAGCAAAATGACTGGCCAAACGTTTAATAATATTAAATTAAAACGCGCTGATAGAGTACTTCCTCTTTTAAGTGCAAGTAGCGTCATAAAAGTACATGATGAAAAGGTGCCTATAGACCCTGTATTATTATTTCAACGCATGAGCATTACTAAGACATTTGAAGATGAACTTGAAACATTCTTCGCATATGAATTAGCTCCTTACCCATTATCACTCTTTGATGAAGTGGGAATGCGTAAAACTATGAAGTCAGCTCTTTATAATTGCTTTGAATGTTTAAACTTCGAAATTGATAACACAAATGCTATCTACATCATCGATGGAGGGTATCTATTACACCGTGTTGTATGGGATCGAGATGAAACATTTCATATTATTTTTGAAAAATATGTTCAGTATGTACAAAGACATTTTGGTCATAACAGTACGATTGTATTTGATGGTTATATTAATCATACGAAAAATATTAAAGCTGCAGAACAACGTCGTCGGACTACAAAAACATCTTCATCTGTTGATATCGTTTTTGATCGATTTATGAAAGTTCCAACAAACCAACAACAATTTCTTGCAAATACTCACAATAAATCTCGTTTCATTTCAATGTTATGTGAAGAACTTACAGCTGCTGGTATTCCAATAAAACAAGCTGATAATGATGCTGATGTCCTTATAACTGAAACAGCAATAGAACAATGGAAAAGTTCAAATACAACTGTCGTTGTTGGGGAAGATGTTGATTTGTTGATATTATTGACTGCACGGACTCCAAACGATAAAATTATTTACTTTTTGAAACCTAAGAAAGCTCAAGTACAATCAACAATATATTCATCCCAAAGTCTGACTGCATATCCGAAATGTCAAGCTCATATTTTATTTTTACATGCAATAACTGGTTGCGATACTACATCAGCAATTTTTAAAAGAGGTAAAATATCAGTATTTAAATTGTTCGAAAAACGTAATGATTTAATTGATTGTGCAGAAGTATTTACAAAGATTGACTCTTCTCCACACGACATCGTTACAAATGGAATTCGTTTTCTTCTTGCAATGTATGGTGCTCCAAAAAAAATTGATTCCATAGACAAATATAGATATTTGAGGTTTGTAAAATCTGCATGGAACAATAAAACAGTACAGTTGTCTTGTCTGCCTCCAACATCTGCTTCTGCCTTTCAACACTTGTATCGTGTGTATTATCAAGTTCAAGTGTGGCTAGGCAATGAGCTGGACCCAGAAGGATGGGGTTGGAAATTAACAGATAATTATTTGGAGCCAATTCAAACTCTACTCCCGCCTGCTCCAGAAAAACTGCTTAATACTATTTTTTGTAAATGCAAGACGGATTGTAGTAAGAATTGTGGCTGTCAAAAAGTGGGATTATTTTGTTCGCCAGTATGCATAAATTGTCAGGGTCAGACTTGCTCCAATATTGAAACAAATACAACAGATGAAAATATTTATGATATTAATGAAGAGACAATTGATGCATCCCTTTTCTTAGAACAGCGAACAGAAATTCTGCAAGAAAATGAAAATGAAAACGAAGAAATAATTGTCGAAGTAGAATTAGACAATTATCTAATATAATAACATTTAGAAGAAAACAACCCATTCCACTTTGATCATTAGCAATATTACCATTCTTTCAATCAATAGGATACGATCTGATCAAACTTTCTTCATTACAATAGATCGTGGAGTATACCTACTGGGGAAACCACGTTAAAAAAAATGCGCCAAGTACATTACCTCATAGGTGGTGAGGAAATGTGTGCATATTATGTAAAATATTAATTTTCTAATGATTAAAACCGCGATATCTCACGAATGATGAGTCGTAAGAGAAAAAGTGACTGTATCATTTTGGTAGAGAATTGTATGATCAACAACTTTTGTTTAACCTATTTTCACGATAAGACTTACCGTTTTCGAGAAAAATGAAAAAAAAAACCTTAATTATGTACTTTTGACCTTGAATAACATTTTTTGCAGAAGTAGGATCGAAGGGGATTTTTGACATTTCATTTATATTGATGTATTTAACGTCTCTGCAAATTTTCAGCTCTATGCGAATTTTGGCTAAGTCAAATGTCTATTTTGACTGGACTATACAAGGAAATGGCCTCATCAAATATTCTTTCAAGGAATATGCTTCATCTGCCACAAGTACATAAGGAACAACTATATTAGATTGTGGTAATTTGGAGGGCTTGGGGATATTGAATTGCTTAGTTTCTATCAAATGTCGTAAAGTTGAAGCATGAAAAGTGCCCCCATCACTTTGCTTTCCTCGCCCGCCTACTTCAATTGAAATAAATCTTTTTCTTGCATCTGCAAGTCCTTGAAGTACAATAGAATAAAACTTTTTATAATTAAAATCTAATGATCCACTATTTGGGGGTCTTTTAATTCGACAGTGCTTTCCATCTAGACTTCCGATACAGTTAGGAAATTTCCAAATTCTGTAGAAATCGTCTGCTATATTCTGTAATTGTTGTTCTGATGGTGGCGGCATATGAATACCCACTAATTCCTTCCATATTGCAGTACATGTCTCGTAAATTAATGTTGATATAGTACTTTTTCCCATTCTAAAGCTGTGCGATAGTGCTGTAAATGACATTCCCGTAGATAAAAACCTAAAACCAAATAATAATTTTTATTTTAAATGTTCGCAGATAAACAACTACGTAAAAAATGGAAAAATTTAAGAGACCATTTCCGCAAGGAAGTGAAAAAATATCCGCCTTCGCGGTCAGGTGATTCAGCTGAAAATTTGCAATCTACTTGGCCTCATTTTCAACAAATGTTATTTTGTACCGATGATATAACGCCAGAGGAATCATTTGGAAATTTAAACTCTGTAAGTTCAGTGTCACAGGACAGTTCACAAGATAACAGTGAAGACCATACCGCTGAAGACGTAATAAGGGAATCGTCTGATGGCAATACGCCATCAACAAGTTCTGGAATCACTCAAAAGCGCATGGGTGCTTCCGATTTCAGAGAAAAAATTTTTGAAATTGAAAGTAAAAAAATCAAATTGTTGGAAATGAAACTTCTAGCAAACAATTCTTCAAACGATGACGAAAAATGTGAAGATTACCATTTTTTCAAAAGTATCATTCCCCAATTAAAAGAATTCCCACCTTTAGTAAAAATGCGTATTAAAAACAAAATTATGCAAATGATAATGGAGGAGACGGAAAAAATGGAATACGAGCGAAGATTTGGTTCATATGGCTACGGAACAAATAACATTAATAATGATTTCAATACCACTGATTTCTAATTAAATATTTACAATTATTTTTTTGTTTTACTCACCTTAATGTAATAAGAAGTTTTTCTTCAGGTGTTACACTTTTTCTGAAATTAGTCTCAACTTTAGTTATGCGTGTTGAGATCTTATTTAATATGTAATCAAAAGTAAGTATAGACATTCTAGTGCAGCTATACTCTAAGTGTGTTCCGCGGAACCCTAGGGTTCCGTGATACCTCTGTCGGGGTTCCGCAAGAATTTAGAAATAAAAAAATCAAAACACCTCTCTCTGGTCGCTCCGCGGCTGTGCGGACTCCGCGGCCGCGCGGAGACAAAACGCTATGAATGTTATTTATTTATTTATTTGTATTTGTATAAGCTTGTGTTACATTAGCTGGTACAATATCTCATAAGTTTGGTCTCAACAATTTTATACTTGTACAACGCGTTCGCTCTAAGTTTGCCGGTCTGTGGAATGCGCGTACCCTCCCCCACGTGACAACAAAACTTATAATGTGTCATAGTTTTACCCAAATATCTAACGTACACAATTTTTATTGTTACAATTAAATAAAAAATTTCGAACGTCATACACTCATACCTATCGCCAGCGGCAAACTTAAAACGAGCGGGTAGTATACTTGTAAGCGCTCAGTCTCTTTGATAAAAGCCGCCTCTGAATTAGACGCTATAGTTGTCAACTAGCGACTTTCGTCTCTAACTTCAAAGGATAAAGTCGATATTGTTTACAACGCTATTTTTAAATTTCTGTTTTTATTTTTGCTTTTTGTTTATCAAAGGTGCCGACTCGAGTATTTTCGAGAATATTTGAGATCGAGTCTAGGACTAAGTATAAAAGCGGCGATCGCGCGTTGGCGTCGTCAGTTGATGATTAGCGTTCGGAGCGATAAGTTACTACCTACTTACAAGCTCGCTAGCGAGAAACTAGTGTTCATTGTTTTACTGCCTGCTGTATTCTGTTGTCTCAGTTTTATACATTTCTTCCCTGTAGGTTCTAAATTTAGTCTCTTATACGCAGTAACGATTGTGCATTATTTAAACCCCACTATCCTGACTTGTAACATTATAAATAAAGAAGAATGGAACGTTGGCTTAAAGGTGTTAAACGTGTTCCAACAACATCTTCTAATGACGCTGAATGTTCAAAAGCAATGCGCGCGGAGAATTTAGCAATCACCGATCCAGAAGATGATGCCACGAGTGCCACGACGTCAAGCTCGACGGTTTCAAAGACGAAAAAAAGGAAGTATGATGAATCTTATATCAGTTTCGGATTTGTTGATTCCAACGGCTCACCTCTCTGCATGCTCTGTAGTAAACTGCTTCCTAATAGTTCCATGGCACCTGCCAAATTGCGTCGACATTTAGAAACCGTACACCCCGAGACTAAAGACAAGAATAAAGAATTTTTTGTTCGCAAAAAAGATCAGTTATTAGAAAGTCAAAAAAATATGATGCATGTAACACAAACTACCAACGAAAAGGCCACGGAGGCATCATACTTAGTTAGCTATCGCATTGCACAAGCAGGTGAAGCGCACACTATCGCTGAGAAATTAATAAAACCATGTGTATTAGACATAACAAAATGTATGCTTGATGAAAAATCTGCAAAGCATCTTTCTACTGTTCCGCTATCAAACGATACTGTTTCACGACGAATCCATGATCTGGCAAGCTACGTCAAACAAGAACTAGTTACACGTCTACAAAATACACGATTCGCTTTGCAAATGGACGAGTCGACTGATGTCGCTGGTTTGGCTATCCTGCTGGTTATTGTGAGATATCCATATAAAAGTTCTTTTGAAGAAGACATGCTTATGTGTTCATCGCTGCTTACAAACACTACCGGGGAAGAAATTTTTAATAAAATAAATATATTTTTTGAAGAACATAATCTCAGTTGGAACAATTGCATTGACATTTGTACAGATGGGGCCAAGGCGATGACAGGTAAAACAGCAGGAGCAGTGTCACGAATGAAAAATAAAGCGCCTAATTGTAGTTCCAGTCATTGTATTCTGCATAGACAAGCACTTGCGATGAAGCAAATGCCGTCTAATCTAAAATTAGTTATGGATGAAGCGGTAAAAATAATTAATTTTATCAAATCACGACCACTACAATCCCGATTGTTCTCATTATTGTGTGAAGATTATGGCAGCAAACATAAAACACTGCTGCTCCATACAGAAGTGCGATGGCTGTCTCGGGGAAAAACTTTAACAAGGCTATTTGAACTTAGAGCCGAGTTACAAATGTTTCTTTCAGCAGATACTTCTTTTAATTTGAAGGACCGTTTGTATGATAAAACTTGGTTGTTCCGATTGTCTTTTATGGCGGATATCTTTCAAAAACTTAACGAATTAAATTTATCGTTGCAAGGTAAACAGACAACAGTGTTTCAGGCCTATAATAAAATAACTGCTTTTAAAAGAAAATTAGATTTTTGGATCATTTGCATTGGTAAGAAAGAAATAGAAAGTTTTACGTTACTCAGTGAGTTTGTTAGCGAAAACGACTCAGAAATGTTTGAAGATAATGTGTTTGAAGAATTGGTCCAATATCTCAGTTCGATGCGCGCATCTTTTGAAAAGTATTTTCCCGAAGAACACAATACAAAAATTAAAGTGAACTCCTGGATTCATAATCCTTTTTTACCCAACTTGGAAAAGCCTGAAAACATGTCAAATGAGATATATGAATCTCTTTTAGAAATGTCATCAGACACAAGTATGGAGTCATTGTTCAAAACGACGCCTCTTAATGATTTTTGGTGCAGAATCCAAGATGAATATGCAATGCTTGGCCAAATGGCTCTGGATATTCTTCTCCCGTTCCCAACTACATATTTGTGCGAAACAGGATTCTCTACCTACGCAGCCACGAAAACAAAATATCGCAATAGACTGGACGCCGAAGCTGATATGAGACTCCAACTTTCTTCCATCAAACCTGATATCAAGCAATTGATGAAAAATAAAAAACAGTTTCATACCTCCCACTAGTTAGATTTTTTCTTTTTTAATGTTTTCTATTATTGTCCTTACCAAGTGGTGAAGTAAATAATAATTAGTAACTGATACATTGTACTTTTATTATGCTGATTAATATAGAATACACTTATAAAAATAATTGTTTTATTGTAGGGTTCCATCAAGTATTTTGCTTCCCAAAAGGGTTCCGTCATTTAAAAAGTTTGAGAACCACTGTTCTAGTGTATTCAAAGAATTTGTCTGAATTTTGCCTTAAATCTTCATATATTGTGTTAAATTCGCCCAAAGTTTCCCTTTGTTTATTTATTTCATGTGTTCCAACTTTCAAACAATTTAGTTCAAAACGCAAATATGAATTTTCCAATAATATAAGCAAATCTTCGTCGTCCATGTTTGAGAACCGTTGGTTACACGTCTACTTGCACTCGCTGCTAGTATCGCACTGTGAACAAAAAAGACGCCAAGACCAACGCACCCGCGCCCGCGCCCTCGACCGCGCCTCACTCTGAATAAGCGCTTAAGGTTAATTTGTTTGTTAACTAACCAAAATTAACTGCAGGAAAGCTAAGGTCTATAAGCCGACCGTTTAACTCGCGTATCGCCTGCGCGGTAAGAAGGGAGCGGGGGGAAATGTTAGCGGATGGGTGAAAGGGGTGCGCGGAGCAGAGAGCTTACGTCAAGTGCGGCAGTGCGCTGGCTGTGCTCGCAGCGCGCGGTTGGTATTTTTGTTACGGACGCTTGGAGATTAACGCACAAGGTATACGACTGCCAAGATAAATCTCAAGATGAATCGCTCTTCCAGTTTTGCGAACAAAATTAACAAGCAAGCTAAACAAATAGCATACAATGTATATTCCTTTTTTAAAGCCAGAAAACAAGATCATAATTCTACAGAGTATCTTGAAGACGTAAACCTAAACAAACTTGTTGCTAAAGCTACAGGACTTTCGGTGACTACCATATGTAAAATAATAAAAGAAGGAAATGAACTGAAAGATGAACAAAATAATGTAAATTTTAAATCACCAAAAAGAATTAAACAAATCCGAAAGAAAAAAATTGAAGTTGACAGTTTTACAGAGGGCGTTGTTAGAAGAAAAATAACTCAATTTTATACGGTTTTTAAGAAGGTTCCTACATTAAAAATTTTGAATGCGAAACTCAGAGAAGAAGGAATTTTAAATTGTGGCCGAGAATATTTGAGAACATTGATTCATAAACTTGGCTTTCGATTTAAGAAATGTCAATCAAAAAGAAAATTACTGATTGAACAACCAAACATCGTATCGTGGCGGTGGCGTTATCTTAATGCGATAAAGAAGCACAGAAGAGATCAAAGAAACATTGTTTACCTCGATGAAACATATGTCAATTCGTCATTAAATGTACCGGCGTGTTGGCAATCCAATGAAGAACGAGGGGTGCTGTCGCATATTGGCAAAGGGCCACGTTTAATTATTGTACATGCTGGTGGACAAGCCGGATTTATCGATGGAGCTCTTTTAATTTTTAAATCCAAAAGCAAAACCGGAGATTATCATAGCGATATGAATTTTGTAAACTTCAGCAAATGGACTAGAGAAAAGCTATTGCCAAATTTACCGCCAAGCTCAGTTATTATTATGGATAATGCCGCATACCACTCGGTACAAGAGGACAAAAAGCCTACAATGACATCCACAAAAGCCACCATGCAGACCTGGCTGCAAAGACACAATGTTGAATTTGATACGTCTTTAAGAAAATGTGATTTATTGAATTTAATTAAACAACACGCGACAGAAAATACTTACAAAATAGATGAAATTTTAAAGGCGGCAGGTCATGAAGTCTTACGACTGCCTCCATATCACCCAGACTTGAACCCAATCGAATTGGTTTGGGGGGATATCAAAGGACAGCTCGCAAAAATTGAAATTGATTCTAATTTAGACAAAAAGAAAAATACACTGGAACAGTTATTTGCCGAATTCTCTGTAGAAAAATGGGTTAACTGCGATAAACATGTACAAACTATTGAAGATGAATATTGTCTGCACGATCGCATCGTTGATGAAGAGATGGACCGATTTATTATTAATTTGCAAGATTCTGACTCCTCAAGCTACACAGACAGTGATGATGTTCAAGCGATATGGATATTAGTGACGAATAGTCCTATAAAATTTTTATCTGTGGTTAAATATTTCTTAAACGGAGTTAATTATTGTTTTATGATTTTGTACCTATGAAGCTATTATAAAATATTTGTAAAACTTAAAAATAAATACTTAAAAAAAAGATACTTATTATTTTATTCTTTACCAACAATGTCTATCTCGAGATAAATCTTTGGATTATTGACTCCGTGTGTAGCGTTACCCGCCCCCGCTCCCTTCTTACCGCGCAGGCGATACGCGAGTTAAACGGTCGGCTTATAAACATTTGGAGGTTATTTTTTTTAGTTTATGCGCGATCCGTTCTTGCGGATCATGAGATGTAAAAACGTGGGCGCAACTTTTTCCTGCAATAACAATGAGCCGAGATGAGCCGAGAGGATAAGAGACCGAATTATTGCTATCTTTCTCACTCTTGGTGGCGAGGGAGGGGAGCGCGCGACCAAAGCCAACGCAAAATAAGGTAAGGTACCTCAGTCGTACTCACTTTGTGTTTACTGCTACTCGTGTCGCCATTTTGTTTTCACCACACTCGCTTTGCCCCCGGACCCCGCTGCTGCCTACTTGTTTGACTACTTTGCTCGTTTCTCGGACTCTGTTTTGCATTTTGATTTGGCCTTTGTTTACTTGGAAGTGTAAGAGATGAGTTACACTTTAAGTGAATATGCAGAAATGCATTATTTTTATGGAGTGGCACGAGGAAACGCCCGTGAAGCAGCGCGACTGTATCGCGCACAGCTTCAACGTCGCGGTGGGCCGCAACCCGAGCGATATCCCGATCATCGTGTTTTTACTAACACGCATAACACCTTAATGGCAGGCCACATTCCTGGTAGACGCGGCAGTCATGAAGGAATCCTTAGAGCTGACCCTGATCGCAGAGAAACTGTGCTGGAAGAAGTTCAGCGAAATCCGTCCACGAGTACGAGAAGTATGGCTCGTGCTCTGAACATCCCAAGGACTTCTATCCAAGCCATACTTCACGATGAAGGATATCACGCGTTTCACATCCGACGAGTCCAAGCTTTACTGCCTACGGACTACCAACTGCGAGTTGATTTTTGCGAAACCATGTTACGAAAAGAGCAAGAGGATCATGGGTTTTTCGATAAAGTTTTATGGTCAGATGAGTCACGATTTGAGCGATCTGGAATATTCAATATCCATAATCACCACACGTGGGCTATTGAAAATCCACACTACGGGAGAGCCTCATCGTTTCAACATCGTTTCAGCGTTAACTTGTGGTCTGGTATTCTCAATGGCGAACTAATTGGTCCGTTTGAACTACCGTCCAGACTTAATGGAGAAACATACAGAAACTTCTTGGAAAATGAACTTCCATTGTTGCTGGAAGATGTGAGTATCGAACTCAGACTAACTATGGTATTTCAAAATGACGGTGCCCCGTGTCACTACGCAACGCAAGTCCGAAATTACCTAAATGAAACATACCCCAACAGATGGATCGGACGCAGTGGACCAATTAGGTGGCCTCCACGCTCACCTGACCTCAACCCCATAGATTTTTTCATTTGGGGCTATTACAAGGAAATAGCATACGCCCAAGAATGTTCGAGTGAAGAAGAGCTGAGGCAGAAGATTACAGAAGCCGAACGTGTTATAAAAGAGAACAGGGTAGCTTTTAGCCGATTAAAAGACAATTTCTTACGCAGGTGTAGAACGTGTATTGCTGCTGGAGGTGGTAACTTTGAAAACCTTTTGTAATTTTTAAAAATAAATTTTCACATTATCATCTGTATTTTAACCACTTCTTACTTGAAACTTTTTTTAAACAACCTCGATATGTTTTGGTTAATTTCTAGCATTCTCTATCGTTAATTAATAGTCCAAGCGCCGGAGCAAAAAAAGTAGGTTCGTAAAATAATGTTCGGGACCGGCTATTTTTTTTTGGAATATGTTCAGGGGTGTCCCCTGATTGTAAATCCAAGTTGGCGTCATCGGGGGGGGGGGGGGGGGGTTGTGAGCGTCAGCCGCCATCTTGAAAAACACGTTTTATTGAATATCTCGCGAACCGCGCATCGTACGACAAAAATAGTGGAGATCATTTTTGTAGATAATAATATTTGCCATCTTTTTTATTTAAAACTTTTTTCTGTAAAATGCATAGTTTTTTATTTGTAGCGCTTCAAACTTTTTACAATATGGTTTTTGCTAAATATATAGTTAACGGTTCATGAGAAATGAAAAATGGTAATAACTGAATTTGTAGAGCATGAAATTTCCTATAAATTTCATTTGAAACTTTTTCCCGTAGCATTTATAGTTTAGGAGCTAAAACGCTGTGAATGTCGAGTGAACGCAAAATATTCACGAGATTATAATGCTATATATTCAATCATGCGCCTATGAGTTGTAGTATATATTTTGGGTCGTTCGGACTTTCCCCCCTCAACATTCCTACAATATTCAGGTATAAATCGTAACGGTTTTTGTCCCCTCGTGACGCTAACCTCGCCTGTTTGTGTATTGAAATTTTCGTAGACGCGTCAGTTCTGTACTACAGCTTGTAGAGAATACTTGTGTGCTGCGTCAAGATTATAATTGTTTTAATGCTATTTTAACAGAAACCGTCAAAAATGAGTTCGTGTTTTATTTGTAACAACTCTTTGAGTGACGGAACTGTAGTGACAGTGCAAGAAAAAGGTGTGCAGACTCTGCTAAAAGCGAGCATTCAAAGAGGAGAAAAGCAGCATGAGCTCCTGCTCCGAAACTCGAAAACCATAAGGTAATAATATGCAAAAATATTAAAACTGTATTTTGCAAACACCCTGCACTGTGTAGTACTGATAGTTTAGGTAATCAAGTTTTTGTATTGTAGCGTGTCGTATTGCCACGTCCTTTGCATTTAACGGCAGCAGTATTAAATCGATAAGCAAGGGGCAAGCGCACGCGCCGCCGCGCAGCTCGCCGCCGCACCAGTCTGCGCCACGATACGACGGCGAGAGCACGCTCGATTTATAACTGTTAGCCATAACTGCATCGAGAATCGTAAACGATCTAAGTTGAGAAATTATTGGTGTGTGGATAAAGTGTTACAGCAGTTATAAACTACTCAAAACAAAATAGGGCCCATCTTGAGTTAAGCTCGAAGTTTGTTTATAAATAACTCGTGAGGTAATCATTAGCGATTTGAAGCATTGAAACTTATAGTAGACATGTTTATGAGTCCTTATCAATGTTTTGAGCGACAACTTTAATGTTATTCTCAAGTAGGTAGACAGAAAAACCGAGGTGCTTGAAATTACCCTATGCACTATTTCTTAATCACTTGAGTTCCCAGTCTTGTTGTAAACGCTTCTGTTGAAAGTTATTGTGTATAGCTATTCTGTTTAGTTTCGGTATTAGTCCTGATTACTATGCTTGGTTCTCGCCATCACATCGACACGGAAACCGCGACCAGAGCGGTTGTTTTGCTTCAGGGGGAGAATCTCAAGAGGTCTGTAGCAATACGTCTCAGTGTGTCGCGACGAGCTATCCGGAACGTATGGGACCGCTACCAGGAGACAGGTAGTGTAGCTAGAAGACGAGGATCAAGAAGAGTTCGTGCCACAACCGCCCAGGAAGACCGGTACATCAGGCTAACTGCACGTCGGCATCGTACTGTAACTACCCGGACCTTACAAAACCGACTACTGCAATCTACTGGTACACGCGTTAGTGATCAAACCATCCGAAACCGACTCCACGAGGACGGACAACGTTCCAGAATGCGTGTTGTTCGGCTCAAGCTGACAAGTGGTCATCGTGCAGCGCGTTTAAGGTTCGCACGTGAGCATTTGGACTGGACCATAGATAACTGGAGGACTGTACTTTTCACAGACGAGTGTAAGGTCAAGTTTTTTAGTGATGACAGACGAGTACGCGTGTGGAGAAGAAAAGGCGAACGTTTTTCACAACCATGCATCCACGGAACAGACCGTTTTGAGGGTCCAAGTGTGATGGGTATGGGGTGGAATAAGCTTAATAGGCAAAACAGAACTGGTAATTCTGGATGAAGGTACCGTAACCGCTGCCAGTTATGTCGAGCGAGGAATCCGACCTCATGTGATCCCATTTTCACAAAGAGTGGGCAATGACTTTGGTTTTATGCAAGATAATGCTCGCGCGCATACGGCCCGTACCACACAAAGAGCACTCTCTGACGCCAGTATTACAGTTTTGCCATGGCCAGCGATGAGTCCCGACCTCAATCCCATCGAACATTTATGGGATCAATTGAAAAGAAGCCTCAAAGAAAATTACAGCAGCGTCAACAGTCAACAAGAGCTTATAAACGCTCTAAAAGTCCTTTGGGAGCGAATACCTGATGAAAACGTTAGCCATCTGATGGAAAGTGTACCAGACAGGGTCAGAGAATGCCTACGGAGCCGAGGGGGCCCTACACGCTATTAAACAAGACACCTATCATCAGTTTTTTTTTAGAAAAATGGTCATAACCAAAATTTACTTTTACTGTTCATTTAGTGATAATTTCCCTAAATACTCTTTTTCGTGAGTAATTAAAAAAAAATAAACATCTTTTACCATTGGTTATGTTTACATGATTTCTAAATCCCTAATTTAAACATGTCTATTCATAAAAACTATATAAATTTGTATATTATTAAGTTACACTGTAAAAACTAAGTGGGCCCTATTTTGTTTTGAGTAGTATACATATATAACCATAGTGGTGACTACCGACGTGATTGAGAATACAATGGAAAGATCTCAGAACACGCGTGATGCCAACGCCGCTAGTGACGCGAACCTGTTCAGAGTGGGCGTGCGCATTCCGCCATTTTGGCCGGAAGAGCCTGAGTTGTGGTTTGCCCAAGTGGAAGGCCAATTTTTATTGTCAAATATAACAAGCGACATCACAAAGTTTTATTATGTCACGGCACAGTTGGATCACCAGTATGCAGCGGAGGTAAAAGATGTCATCACATCTCCACCGGAAAGCGACAGGTATGAAAAACTCAAAAGCGAATTAATTAAACGACTATCAGCATCACGAGAAAAAAAAGTGAAACAACTTCTGATGCACGAAGAACTGGGAGACAGGAAGCCATCCCAATTTCTTAGGCATTTGCAACACCTAGCTGGCCCCTCGGTACCCAAAGATTTTCTTAGAACTTTGTGGTCAAGCCGTTTGCCCCAGAATATTCAGACGGTTATAGCCTCTCAGGATGATATGCCTTTGGATAATTTGGCTGATTTAGCTGACAGAGTACACGAGATCGCACCAGCGACGCCTCAGGTAGCGAGCACCACAACAGACTCCAATCAGCTATCCAGCATGCAGCAGGAAATACGCGACCTGAGAATGTTAGTAGAAACACTATCCATAAAAATGAATGGACGTTCCCGATCACATTCGCGTTCTCGCAGACAAAACAAACAACGTAGCCGTTCACGTCCGAAACAACCGTCAACAAACCACCCATATTGTTGGTTCCACTTTACTTATGGTACGCGTTGCTAGGAAATGCAGCCAACCTTGCAGCTATAAATCGGAAAACGCTACAGGCAGCCGGAACTAGCGGCCTACGACTGCCCATCGCCAACAGGCCGCCTATTTGTCACTGACCGCACATCAAAAATGCTATTCCTTGTGGATACTGGTTCCGACTTATGTGTTTTTCCCCGGTCAGTAACTAAGACGCCCTGTACTAAAACCAAATACCAATTAATCGCAGCTAACGGTACTATTATAAATACCTATGGGCCTATACAACTACATTTAGATCTAGGACTCAGGCGTACCTACATATGGAAATTTACGATTGCAGACGTATCCAAGCCCATTACACTGGCCTGCACTGTTTTTGAGGTCTAGCTTTTTTTAAGTGTTTCTGAATCAGTTTGCTGTGCTGATTTCAGAAATGCAAACCGTTTTGCTCCATCACGTCTAGATTTTGATCTATCGCAATTTGAAAATTTTGACTGTCGCTGCATTCTATAGCATTATGTCATATAGAATTTAGACAGTTGTGCATAGGTTTCCGACGTTTGATAACTAAATTGTTAAACGAAGGATGGTATGTGACAAGGGTTAGTGGTGGTTAACATATACAAATGCTGTATGTACCTACTGGTGGATGTATTTACTCATTGCATTAACAGTTGATTGGTACTAAAATGCGGGTGGTATATAACCTATGCACACGGCTATGTAATGTCTGTTATAGTTTTGAATTATATTTATAATTAATTTTAATTGTGTTTGTTTCTTTCAGATAACAGCTATCAATTGAACTTTGTAAGAGAGCTGTGAACTGTTATTACATATCATATAAACTGAGAATTTCAGATGATACGGTAGCGATTTCGAGACGTAACAATGAACCGGAAGTGTAGAAATGATCCAGACCGATTCTGCTACATCTGCGGTAAAGTCACCTTGTCAGAGCGGCAGTCTCCCATCACAAACTTTGTAAAAAGAAGCTATCATGCCTACTTTGGGGTGAAGCTAGGCGACCAGGATAAATCCTTTGCACCCCATATATGCTGTAAAACATGCGTTGAGGGTCTGCGACGCTGGACCAACAAGAAGCAAGCGAGTCTACCGTTCGGCGTCCCAATGGTTTGGAGGGAAGGAAGGGATCATGTTACAGACTGTTATTTTTGTATGACCAATCTGGATGGCATAAATAGAAATAACAAACAACATGTCAAGTATCCTGACGTGCCATCTGCAATGAAGCCGGTGCTTCACGGACCAGGAATTCCGATTCCTGCACCGCCCGACAAACTTGAATCGTTATCCGATTCCGGTGAAGACGTTGATGAGATGGATGACGCATCTGCGACATATGAACCAATGGCTGATGCAGATAAACCTAAACCCCTCAAGCAAGCTGAACTAAATGATTTGACAAGGGATTTGTGCTTGTCCAAAGAATCTGCTCAGTTATTGGGGTCGCGTCTTCGAGAAAATCATCTACTAGATCCAGGGACAACATTTTACTGGTATCGAAGCCGCGAACAAGAGTTTCGTCAGTTCTTTACACGGGATGAAGAAGCATCCCTCATTTACTGCAACAACGTCAACGGTCTCATAGCTGCTATGGGTTTAAAATACAACCCTGCAGAATGGCGGCTATTCATTGACTCATCAAGCAGAAGCTTGAAAGCAGTGCTTCTACATAATGGTAACAAGTTTTCTTCTGTTCCGGTTGGACACTCGGTGCAGATGTCGGAAAGTTACACCAACATGAAACTTCTACTACGACATTTGCAGTATAAAGATCATAACTGGCTGATATGTGGTGACCTGAAGGTAATCGCGTTAATGCTTGGAATGCAGGGAGGGTATACAAAGTATCCATGTTTTCTCTGTCTTTGGGACAGCAGGGCAGACAAGCAGCACTACAAACAACGTGACTGGCCAGCAAGACCTCATCTCAATCCAGGGTCACATAACGTTCTTTCACATGCTCTCGTCAACCCGCAGAAGGTTCTACTTCCACCGCTTCACATCAAGCTCGGCCTAATGAAAAATTTTGTGAAATCACTCGACAAAAAAGGCCGAGCTTTCACGTTTCTGAAAGAAAAATTTCCACGCATCAGTGAGGCGAAATTGGAGGCAGGAATTTTTGATGGTCCTCAAATTAGGGAGCTACTAAAAGATGCTAAGTTTGTAGACAATCTAGAAATCAATGAGAAAAATGCGTGGTGTGCTTTCAAGTCCATTATCCAGAATTTTCTCGGTAATCATCGAAGTCCAGACTATGAGCGCGTTATCGAGGCGCTCCTGCAGAGCTTCGAGGCTGTTGGTGCACGCATTAGAGGGGATCGAAAAAAGCAAATTTTTTATGATGCTTTTGGGGTAGAGCGGAAAAGTTGCCTCTATATATAAGTAACTTCTGTTCACAATTTCACCACCCTAGGATAATGTCTTCTGTTCTGGCAAGGGACGTGAAATTTCAAAAATTTAGTAAAATCGCCAAATTTTTAATTTTTTTTAATTTTTTTTTCAAATGTCACAGCACTTTGCGGTAGTGTGCAAAAGTTGCACCTATGTATGGTTAATTACTGTGCAAAATTTGACGCCCCACGGACAATATGTTCTGTTCTGGCAAGGAGCCTGAAATTACCCAAAAATTGACAAAAACTGTTATTTCATTATACTTTTAGATATAAATATGATTTATTAACAATTATTTTTTTTTTAGCAGCAGATTTTCCAGATTATCATTATTATTAACCACTAATTATTGACCACTAATTAATGATTATTAATTAATGATTATTAATTATTAATCTTTTTTTGTTACAGGTCGTGAACTGAGCTAGCAGTGAGCAACAAAACATGGCAAAATCTTCAAAATTTTCAAAGCGAGGAGCATTAGACTGCCCAATTTTCGGAGCACCGACAGATTTTGCTAGGATGCTTCCAACAAAAGAGGATGTTATTAAATGCTGCATTTACGCAAGGTGGCGTCTTGGATCTGAAACAACTGGTAACAAGGAACCCGCATTTTCTTCCATCGCAGAGCAAGTTTGTGTAAAGCTGCAAATGCTGTATTCTGATGCTTCCATTCCGACAGTTTCCAAGAAACGTGTCCTTGATATGATTCATGCATATCATAAAAACTATATCGATATCAAGGCTGTTTATAAAAGAATCAGCTTTATATAGTATAATAAAGAAAAGCATGGCAACTAAAGCAAGGGTGGAGAAGTTTAAAGAAGAATCACGCTTTCTTTTTGATGTAGCAGCTTGTAAGTGCTCCACGTTTACAGACTGCAATTGCCCGAAGGAATCCAAGGTCCCCTTTAAGGAACAGACATTTCTTGCTGATCAGAGAACAAAGCGCCTAATGTGCATTGGATCGCTCGATTTGCAAGAAACCAAAAAGCTCCAAGCACGTGCTGAAAGGAAGACAAAAGACTTCCTTCGTAGTTCTAAATCTACTGCGTCTTGCTCATCGCAGCCTGATGGTGTTGAGCCCTCATCAACATCAACGTTCTTAGAAGATGATGAGGCAATGGATGAGGATAAGGAACCTGAACCTGATGACTACGACTATAACTACAATCCCGGACCGTCGACTTTATTCTCTTCGCAAATGCGAAGGAAACTTACAAATACCGCCTTAATAAGCCAAAGATTTGGGGTATCGCTTCAAGCCACGGCTGCCATAGCTTCTAGCGTTCTGCACGACGTAGGCCTAGTCTCTGAATCGGATACATCTTTAGTGATTGATAAGAACAAAATTGCTAGAGAAAGGTATCGAACCATGCAAGAGCTTAAAAGTGAGAGTTCGGACATTGACAATGATCATTTAACAGGTCTTTACTTCGACGGCCGACGTGACAAAACATTGTCAACAGAAAAGGAGGATGATAAATACTACCAAAGAACAATTTTAGAGGAACACTATTCCTTGGTGAAAGAACCAGGATCTAGCTACGTTGGTCATGTTACACCAGCTTCAGGATCAAGTCTGGCCATTGCTGAAAGTATTTACGACTATATCACAGCAGAAGTACCCGGAGGTTTCAACCATATTCTTGTTCTAGGGTGTGATGGAACGGTCATAAATACTGGAATACACAATGGGGTACTGCGTCGTCTTGAACTGAAGACCGGGAGAGCTGTGCAATGGGCTATTTGTCAACTACATTTCAACGAATTGCCTCTCCGCCACTTGTTCGAATCCCTCGATGGTCCCACCTCCGGACCCTCTTCCTACACTGGTTGCATTGGAAAATCGTTGAATGCGTGTGAGCTGCTTCCAGTGGTAACATTTGAGCCAGTTAACTGCACCTTGCCATCAGATGATATATCCACTTTGAGTAAGGACCAGAAGTATCTGAGGGATATTGCTCTCGCCGTTAGCTCAGGCATGTGTCCTCCAGGTCTTGCTAAGCGCGATCCAGGTCCCCTAAACATGTCCCGCTGGTTGACAACAGCCAACAGGATATTAAGACTGTATGTTTCCACCACGGAACCATCAGACAACTTACGTACTATAGTAGAGTTCGTAATCAGGGTGTATGTGCCATCTTGGTTCCGCATCAAAATCCATCCTTCAATTAAGGATGGAGCTCGGCATCTTTACCATTTCATTCAGTCATCCAGATACTTGGATCAAGTTAACCGCAACGTCATCGACCCAGTGATTTCTCGGAATGCTTACTTCGCATCTCCAGAAAACATTCTGCTCGCGATGCTGACTGATAAGAGAACACATATCAGAGCCCTTGGCATTCGAAGAGTCATAAAAGCACGAGAATCAGGTGAGACGGTTGGACACGTTGGGATTAGAAAGTTCGATATTCCAAAAATAAACTTCGAAGCAAACGACTACATCGAACTAATTGACTGGTCGTCCAGCGAAGTAACTCCACCACCAATACTGAATGATGTGACTACAGAAGATTTGAAAAGTATGCTGGAAGAACCAATACCAATTGACTGGACTTTTACAAAGTTCCCATGCCACACACAAGCTGTGGAAAGGACAGTAAAATTGGTTACGGAGGCCTCAAAGAAAGTGTGTGGTCATAACAAACGGGACGGATTTATTCGCTCCACTCTGAAATCGAGAAAGGCTATGCCTGAATTTAGGTCCAAAAGACAGTACAATGTACAAAACCTAAAGACCTAAGAAAACACACATTTTCGTACTTTTAATTTTGAATACTTATTTCTTAATTCTTATATCTAATAGTATGAGAGTGTATGACAATTCTGGTTTATGTTTAATAAATGTTAGTTGAATAATGAAAAAACAGTGTTTTTGTCAATTTTTGGGTAATTTCAGGCTCCTTGCCAGAACAGAACATATTGTTCGTGGGGCGTCAAATTTTGCACAGTAATTAACCATACATAGGTGCAACTTTTGCACACTACCGCAAAGTGCTGTGACATTTGAAAAAAAAATTTTAAAAAAATAAAAAATTTGGCGATTTTACTAAATTTTTGAAATTTCACGTCCCTTGCCAGAACAGAAGACATTATCCTAGGGTGGTGAAATTGTGAACAGAAGTTACTTATATATAGAGGCAACTTTTCCGCTCTACCCCAAAAGCATCATAAAAAATTTGCTTTTTTCACGCATGTCAATAAAGATGCATTTCCTCAGCTCCCATTTGGATTACTTTCCTGATAACTGCGATTGGTGGGAAAAGACAGCAGCACATTCCATGGCAGAAGCTGTCAAGGAAGAAGCGGAGTACGCAGTGTCTATAGGTAGTGTTGATAAAAATGGTACACCATTAATATCTGTTGCTGTTGACGGTTGTTGGAGCAAGAGATCTTATGGTAAGAATTTTTCCGCCTTGTCCGGCGCAGCTGCGATAATTGGCATTAAAACTAATAAAGTATTGTTTTTTGGAGTTAAAAATAAATACTGCGTAGTTTGTGCACGAGCCGCAAAGAACGACAGTCAGCCCTCGGAACACCGTTGTTTCAAGAATTATTCGGGATCATCTACCGGTATGGAATCGACCATAATAGTTGAGGGGTTTAAACGTTCCATTGTTGATCACGGTG
Organism: Sesia apiformis; assembly: GCA_914767545.1. NCBI lineage: Eukaryota > Metazoa > Arthropoda > Insecta > Lepidoptera > Sesiidae > Sesia > Sesia apiformis. Next base: position 13,770,831 of record OU611965.1, on the reverse strand, counting down.
TAATTTATAATAAATTTGTAGCAGACGGCGATTCCAGTACTTATAAAAAAATATTAGATTCGCGACCGTACGGTAATTTAACAGTAGAGAAAATTGAATGCAAAAATCATCTTTTACGAAACTACTGCAATAGCTTGGAGAAACTGTCGAAAGACACTAAGTATCCTTGCGAATTGCGGAAATTCCTAAAAGAAAGGTATTTGCGTTTAAGAACGGGTGTAAAATGCGCTATTAAATATTGGGGCGATCAAAATCAGTCACTCGAAGAAAAAATAAAAAATCTTAGTGAAGATATCCTAAATGGTCCACAACACGTATTTGGTAATCACCAATATTGCAAGGAGTATTTCTGTAGACCTGATACTCGTCGAATAGAACCTGTTGGGTTGCTTCCAGCAATTGTTGGATGCGGATTAATGGACGCGGTACACATTTTAAGTAAAAGACTGTCATATCATTCTAGATGTTTAATTAATAATTGTACAAGTAATATAGTTGAAAGTTTTAACGCAGTGATTGCCAAATTAGTAGGGGGTAAGCGTGTAAATTATTCTTCCCGTGGTTCTTATGCGGGCCGATGCGCAGCTGCTGTTGTGTCTTTTAATACAGGATCGATTCATAGTAAAACTCATGAAGTAATATTTAAATCTAGTCCTAATCCTTTGATCGCGAAAGTGGAAAATTGTAATCGTAGAATCCGTTTAATTGCTAAACCTAAATTAAGATTGAAAAAGAGCCACAGCGCTGTATCGAAAGACGCTCACTATGGACCAAACTGCGAAAAACCTGATCTGAGTCCAGAATTATATGAGAAAGCCAAGTCATCTTTTTTAGCCGATTTAAAGTTGTCTTGTGCTGAAAGAGAGGAGCTTGAAAGGTCGACCCATTTGCAAAGAAGTAGTTCTGAGTGGATGAGTACAAGGAGAAAATTACTAACCTCATCATCGTTCGGGGAAGTTTGTAAAAAACGAGAGAGCACAAGTTGTGCTGTTCTTGTTCGTAAAATCGTTTATGGTAGTAATATCTCCAGTTTGCCTGCTGTACGGTACGGTATCGAAAACGAAGAAACCGCAATTAAACAGTTAGAAATTCAAGAGAATATTAGTATACAAGGTTGCGGTTTGTTCGTCGACGATCAATATGAATTTCTTGGTACTACACCAGATGGCATTTATGCAAACGGTTTAATTGAAATTAAGTGCCCACATTCTTTAGCTGGCATGACTCTTGATGAAGCAATGGCCAAACATACCTTTTGGGTTAAGGACAAGGCTTCCAAGGGTTATGTCATAAATAAAAATCATAACTGGTATTTCCAAATTCAGGGACAGGTACATATTACTAAAAGAAACGTTTGCATGCTTGGCATCTGGTTTGGTGCTACTGTACCTATGAAAGTTTATATTATAGAAAAGGACGACAAATTTTGGGAGGAGAAAATGGAGATGAAATTAGTTAGGTTTTATTACGATTGCCTACTTCCAGAATTAGTTGATCCTCGGCAGTCACGAAGCATGCCCATTCGTGACGCGCCCAGTATCATAGAGGCTATGAAAGAGAGGAAAGAAAGAGCTTTACGTGTTATGAAAGAGAAGAACGCCTAATGATTTTGAAAGATACAGGTAACTTAACTACCCAGCCAGTCGATTCACGTAAACACGCCAGTCCAAAAGTCGTTTTAACTTAGGAACTTAGAAATCGCCTTTTGGTTTTCTGTTTTAAACGCACTTACTTATCTAGTCTTGGATTGTCATAAATCTTCCAATAGCTCAATTACTATACAATTTCTGAGTTACCTGGTGTAAAGAATCATAAAAATTGGTTCAAAAATACAGCGAATTGAGAATTCTCCTTTTTTTAAGTCGGTTAAAAGGGCTAAATTTGCAAAAAACGAAGTGACGTCACTGCGCTACGGTTTTTATTACTTACGTGAATCGGGCAGCTGGTAACGTTTTCATTCTGATAGGTTTTGTGATAGCCATTGATTTTATCATCAAATTAGCAGAAATCAGAACTTGATCCGTAATCGAATGAAAAACCATTAGAATTTTGAACTCATATTTCGTTATTGTTTAATTACATACTTTTAATTAGTATATTAATAATTTACAAACTTCTGTTAAAATTAGTAAATAAATGAATTATTTACTAATTTTTGTACAACCCTAGCACGCTTTTGAGATAGCGAGTAATGGCGACTCATATTTGTTATTGTGTAGTAAATAAATCATTTTTATACTTGTGTTTCATTTATTGACATTTTTTTTAAAACCCTAGGATTTTTTTTAGATATCGACGAGGTGATCGTAAACAAAAAGTAAGTATTTGAGTTTACGCAATAGGCACATTTCCTTGCGTAGAGATAAACACACTTCCTACTGAATTTGCAATTATTTTATTGAATGAATATTTTACGAATTAGAATAAATTTTGGTAGTGAAATTACAAATAAATAAATAGTTGGAATTTTAGGTAAGTAGAATACAAAAATGTCAGATGTCAAATGATAGAAAAACATAAAAATTGTGTCTCAACTACTCTTATTAATCTATTAAAAAGAATCAACAGCTAGTTTCCAAAAATTCAACGTTATTGTTATGCTGTAAATATTCAAGTTCAATAACAATTTCTCAACGTGGAACGTTTGTTGCAAAACATTTTGAAAATCGCGCTCTCTAGGTCATTCATCCGCCCCGTCGGATGTTACATTAAACTTTGGCGCTGCGGTCGCTCGAAATCGAGATCTCAGGCCAACAATCTACACCCTTAACAAAAACTTCGACATATTGCCATCATATAATATACTGACGAACGCCAAAAAACTGTGTTATCCTCCACTATCCAGCATTCAAATAACCGATATAAGTGCTAAAGTAAATCTACAAGATTTGCTGGATCACACTTGTGCTCGCATCTTAAAGATTGAAAATGTTTACAACCCAAGAAGAAAATCTCTTAAATTGTTTACCAAGTGGGGATGTGATGGTTCATCGGGGCAAAGCGAATATAAACAAGTTTTAACAGATGAGAGTGACTTAGTCTCAGATACAAACTTATTTATAGCGTCTTTGGTACCAATAAAGCTGACTGACACAGAAACACATGAGATAATTTGGCAAAATCCGGCTTGTTCTTCTATTCGTTATTGCCGACCAATCCTGATGGAACTTGCAAAAGAAACGCCCGAGAAAACCCGATCAGTGGTTGGTGATATTCGGGGTCAAATTAATAATTTGCAAACATCAAAGATACACAAGGAGACGCAGGTAATTGAAATAAGTCACGATCTATTTCTAACTATGGTGGATGGAAAGTTACACAAGTTCTTACTGACACAAGTTCTGGAGCTGTATGTACAGTGTGTGGGGCTAAGCCAAGTGAAATGAATAATTTGGAGAAGATTGCATCAAAGCCAGATAATATAAATGCTTACGAATGCGGTTTGTCTACGTTACACGCGTGGATCAGGTGCATGGAGCTAATTTTACATATTTCATATAACCTTTCATTTCAAAAATGGGCTGCGAGAACTTCGGAAGATAAAAAAAGTAAAGAAGACAAGAAAAAGCTTGTACAAAGTTTGTTTCGAAGCCGGATGGGATTGCACGTTGATAAGCCCCGACAAGGAAGTGGAAACAGTAATGACGGCAATACAGCTCGGCGTTTTTTTGAGAACTACTACTGCGCTTCAGAAATTACAGGGGTTGACGAGGAACTTATTAAAAGGTTCTATGTTATTCTGCAAACCATGGCATCCGGTATTGCTGTAAATCCAGAAAAATTTGGTGAATATACTCGTGCAACCGCACAACTGTACGTAACAAAATATATGTGGTATAATATGCCTTCTTCAGTACATAAAATCTTAATACATGGGGAAAGTATAATAAGACATTTTGCTGTTCTGCCCATTGGTCATTTATCTGAGGATGCCCAAGAATCGCGTAATAAAGATTACAAAAAATTCAGATTGCATCATGCTAGAAAATGCTCTAGGTCCGCAACAAACGAAGACGTATTTCATGGTCTTCTATTTACGTCAGATCCTTATATATCAAGTATCAGAAAACCATCAGTCACTATATCCAAGAAATTGTTAGAGGAAGCTAAGAACCTCTTAGCTATTTAAATCGAAATAATTTCGTACATTATTTGTAAAACATATTTTTGGAGTGGGTTATTATATATTTGTCATTTATTTAAATGTAAGATTCATATGTAATATAAAATAACATAAAATAGGTTTATTAATATCATAAAACTGTAAAATTATAATTCAATAAGTTAACCAAACCATGGTTTAATATTAAAATAATACATTTTTATTTTGTTTTATTTTATTTTATATTATTTATTAAACATTTGACAATGATACATTCATTATTGGATTGTATGTACTCTGGAGACACTACATACCAAATTTCAGCGATTTACTTCAATCAACAAAAAAGTTACAGATTTTTGAGACGGTACGCACGGTTCTGTCCCACTGTGCGCCGGACCGAACGGACGTCATATTTGGGATTATTACTTGTGACTTGGTCTGGTTCACGCCATCCTCGTAACACGCGAGTATTTTTTATTGAAATATTTATCTTTTGGGGCGTATTGTTCTTATTTGGATTAATTTCTCGGTGTGATTTACAGTTTTGTTTTGGAATAATAGCCGCCACCGGCTCATTAAAGTGAAATAGCTTCTTATTAACATTATAATATTTTGATTGGGGGTACATATCGCGGCCGGTACCTTATAGACTCCCGTGTTGATTCACAAGCCGCAGTGTATTGTATTTTGTGCCAACGTCCACCTTGAACGAGACCCGTGTTGCGGAGTTCCAGATATTACTGTACAAGTACCTATTGTAAATTTATTTATTTAATTCAATTCTCACAGTAAAGTAGGTCATTTCTATTAGGGACCAGTGTGGGTACACTTTTCATATATATGATCGGGGTTAAAACCACCATTGTTAAGTCATATTAAGATTTTGTTGTCATTTCTACCCACCATTTGTTTGTGTATATGTTACGGGTAAAGTTAGATAAGCGAGTAAACCTAGGTTTACCCGGGTAAACTGCGTAATACCCAAGACTCTTGGGTAAAGTCCAGAATATATTTGGAATTGTACACGGTTCGGGCTTTACCCGGGTAAACCGCGTTTTATCCGCTTTCGCTTGGTTAACGTTAGGTGTAGGATATTATTATTGCGTCATCTTTTACCACGCCACCGCCACGTGCAGTTCGAAAATGGCAACCGAAGAGAGTGGACGCGCTCGTTTAAAACAGCGTTTCTATGAAGTTTTCGATGAGTTGGTGTCTTCTAAAAGTGCAAACAGTTTTTATTTTAATAATGAACAATACCAAGAAATGTTGGAATCAGTTAAGTTAGCAAAAAATGCTAAAACCAAGTCCACTCTACAATATCGACGTTTGAAGAGGTTCGACATATGTTCTGTTCGAGGCATCGAAAAGCTTATTGCTCGTGTATCATCAGGTGAATCCAGCATAAAATATTACGTTACAAACGACGAAATGTTTGATATTTTGCATGATGCACATTTGGCCATTGGACATGGTGGTAAACATCGTATGGAAAGTGAATGTAAGAAAAAGTACAAGAATATAACTCAAGATGTTATTAAGCTATATCTGCGCTTGTGTGAAGGGTGTCAAAAAAAACTAAAATCTGTCAAAAAAGGACTTGTGGTTAAGCCAATAGTGTTTTCGGAGATGAACAGCCGTTGTCAAGTGGATCTTATAGACATGCAATCCCATCCAGATGGAGAATACAAATTTATCTTGGTATATCAGGACCACTTAACGAAGTATGTTCAGATACGTGCATTAAAATCGAAAAGGGCTGAGGAAGTTGCTAAGATCCTGATAGACATATTTTGTATTTTTGGCGCCCCATCTATACTACAATCGGACAACGGGCGGGAGTTCGCGAACCGTGTCATTGAAGAGTTATGTTCCATGTGGAATGGCCTTAAAATAGTACATGGCAAACCACGTCATAGTCAGTCACAAGGCAGCGTGGAAAGAGCAAATCAAGATATACAAAATATGCTCATGACGTGGATGGACGATGAAAACTGCAGGCGATGGTCAGAAGGTTTGCGATTTGTCCAATTAATGAAAAACAGGGCATACCACGATGGAATAAAACGAGCTCCTTACGCCGCCATGTTTGGGCATGATATTAAAGTCGGCCTATCCACATCAGCTTTTCCAAAAGAAACTATTGAGAATCTGCGAACCGAAGAAGAGCTTGAGGAAGTCGTCAGGGAATTTGGTGTAGAAGAACAGCGTCAACAAGAACAAAACGAAGACCAGTCTATGGATAGTGGCCCAGAAATAGACAATCCGCAAGAAGATATTGCTGAAGGTGACAATATGGAAGACGTCGACAATAATTATAACGAAAACGCCAATAATATAGAAACTTCAGAAAATCAGACCAAATGTGCAGAATGTGATGAGCCAAGTACATCAGGTAATATAAGGTGTGAACTTTGCTTGTGCCAAACAAATATTCAGTCAAACAGAAGAGACGCAAAAATAAAGGAGGGTGGGCAAAAATGTATGGAGCTTGGTCCAAAATTTTTTTTACTGCCCCCAGGGTTGACACTACCGCCGTTTGGCACATCACGTACGTTTATCTCTGCGAGTTGAACCTCATTGAATTCTAACCTGTAGTTGCTGAGTTATACTACAGTTAATAAAATTATAAAAATGCATACTAAATAAAAAAATAAAATAATTCTTATCATAGACTTGACTTTGACTTTAAATATTTTATACAACGGGGATATTCCTTTAGATTTAAATGATGGTGTGCGAGAAAATCGTTCTTAATTGGTGACTTTATTTAAACCAAAAAATCAAGCCCGCTCAGGTAGTGCTACCGAGTCAGGTAGTGTTGTGTGAGCGAGACAGGTAGTACGAGTGAAACGGGTTGTGTGAGCGAGAGGCGTTTCAGCTTAAACGCGAGTTTGCCAAACGAGAACGTGAGTCATCCTCGCCTCGCGTTGCGTCTACGCAGTCTTTCTTCAACGTTTACCGTTTGTAGTTGCGTACTGTGCGCTTTCCTTATTGATTTGTTCGAACGACTTCTGCTTTTGTTTACTGGACTGACGATTTTGCACTGTGATTGACCCTTGCCTTGTTCACTGGATATTTCGATTTTGCTCTTTGTTTTTGGAACACTCACAACATGTTTCGTGCACCTGCTGGACAAGTGTGTTTGCTGTGTGAAAGGTCGGTGCATTCACACAGAAGGAGAACATTGACTCAGCAATTGTTCGAGGAATATCCGCTTGCTGCAGAGAATATAACGGAACGTGTTTCTCCGTATGAGGTTAGTTTAATGAAAACTGAATAGTAGATATTATTAAATATGTTTATACGGTTATCATATGTTATAATATAAAGGGTGTCTCAGATTATTTTTCGTTTTTGAATTGACCAATACGCGCCAACCGCAGGTAGCAGGGGGAGGGGAGTGCTCTCAAATGCTTGGCCGGCTTGCTAAGTTTAGTAGCCATGAATCGTTTCACGGGACCGCAGCGCGCATTTTGCGTGCGAGCGTTTTATAAAAACAACGATTCCTACACTATTGTTCGTCGTCTCTACAGGACACATTTTAATTTAACAAGCTTAAGACATGTGCCAAGTGCCAATTTAATTAAACATTGGGTGTGCAAGTTTGAAGAGACTGGGAATACAATGCCGGACAAATCTTCTGGGCGCAAAAGGACATCAAGAACGAGCATGAACGTCGACCGCGTTCGCCAGTCTGTTATGGACGACCCACGACAGTCGTTGAGATTGCGCGCAGCTTCTCTTAATTTGAACAAATCTACGGTTCATCGCATTATTTCGAAAGACTTACATTTTCACCCCTATAAAATTGTTATTGTTCAAGAAATGAAGCCTGATGATCCTGAAAAACGAGTCGAATTCTGCAGGACAATGAAAAACCGTTTTAGGAGTTTCAATAACATCTGGTTCTCCGACGAATCGAATTTTCACGTCAACGGTCACGTGAATAAACAAAATTGCAGATACTGGGCTTCCGAGAATCCGCTAGAACTGCATCAGAAGCCCTTGCACTCGCCAAAAGTTGTTGTTTGGGCTGCCATATCAAGTCAAGGAATTATCGGTCCTTATTTTTTTGAGGATGACCGAGGTCGAACTCAGACCGTTAATTCTGATCGATATTGCCATATGATCCGGACTTTTTTGGCTACAGAAATGCAAAACCAGTATGGCTACAACCGCAACACCTTTTTCCAGCAAGATGGAGCCACTTCTCATGTTACAAATGACTCATTAGCTGCTCTTCACGATTTTTTTCCTGGAAGAGTGATAAGTCGCCGAGGAGACATCAACTGGCCACCGAGGAGCCCTGATTTAACGCCTGCTGATTTTTTCCTATGGGGCTACCTAAAAAGTAAAGTTTACAATCCATTGCCACCCAACCTGAATGTTTTGAAGCAAAGAATCACTGAAGAAATCAACTCTATTCCAAGAGCGATGCTCCAGCGAGTGATTGAAAATTTTAGCTCCAGGTTAAATGAGTGTGAACAACTGAATGGTGCGCATTTGCAAACGGTTGTTTTTCATAAATAAACTTCAAGAACTGCTCTTTAATTTAACAATAAATAAAACTAGTTTTGATTGATATTGTTGTTTTTTATTTAAAATCTAAAAACGAAAAACATTCTGAGACACCCTTTATAAGCATTAATTCCGTGTTGTTGCATTACGCGTCGTAGTGAAATAACCGTCTTACTTTATTTAGATATTTTTTTGCATCACGCCATTTTTTCTATGGAATATGATATTACGACTAACGAGAAAGTGACTCTCGATTTTATGAATTAGATCCGTGGCCGACGCTTAAGGACTGGCGGCTGCGATAATACTTGCACTGTGAAAAAAGTAGACTGTCGCCGTTTGTCACACCTTTGTGATTATACAAAAATAAAAATCGTAAACATCGATACTAACCCTTAAACTTTTTTATTTACAGATACAATTTAACGACCAGGAGTTTATTTGCCATCCTTGTTGGCGACGCGAAGCCTATCCACCGCGGAACCGTCGAATAACATCTTCTTCAGAAGGTAACCCTGAAGAGCTATCTGCAGTACAATCTGCTCAAGACTCTGCAGAACAACCTGCAGAACAACCTGCGGGAGAACAACACGCAAGACAACAATCTACGATACATCTATCGCATGTTTTAAGAGCACCAAATACATCCAATTCATGCATTGTCTTTGGTTGCCAAGATCAGTCGCGCTATCGAGTTCCTAAACACATGAAAATACGTCTGCTACATGAAAACTATTATGTACCGCCTGCAGCACGAATATGCCAAGAACATCTGCAATTGAACGACTTTGAAGTTTTATTGTCAGCAAATAACATCAGCCATGATTTCAACGAGGACCAAATCATGGACATGATGAATATTTTAAAATCTGCTCATCAGGTCATCGGAAGACTGGATTTTGAAAATATAGAAAATATGGATCCTAACGAACTATATATTTTAACTGGTCGTACAATAGACCAATTTAATGCAATTTTGGAGCAACTGCCGTCGTTGATACAAACATGCAAAAAACCTTAAGACTGCATTGGCTGCCTATTTAATTAAGCTACGTACCGGTGAACCAGACACAAGATTGGCAGACATGTTGCATATGAGTCGAAGAACGCTGGAAAGACTACTTAAAGCACCGAGAGAATGCTTAACCCGTGACTATGTGCCAATCCATTTAGGGTGGGATCATATCACAAGAGAGCAAGTTGTGGAAAAAAATCTTTTTATCGCCAATGCACTTTTTGGGGGCAATTCTGGAGATGCGATGAAAGCAATAATTGTTTGTGATGGTACTTATGTATATATTCAAAAAAGTGCTAACTTTTTATTCCAAAGAATGACATATAGTCACCATAAGTTTCAAAACCTATTGAAACCATTTTTGATAGTCTGTTGCAATGGTTATATTATTGATGTCACAGGGCCTTACGCAGCCACAACATCAGACGCGACTATATTAAGTGGCATGCTGAACGCTGAAAATAGTGCTTTTAACTGGTTTTTCAGACCAGGTGACGTTCTAATACTAGACCGAGGTTTTAGAGATGCTTTACCTGATGTTGAAGCTTGCGGCTATGAAATGCATATGCCCCTATCTGTAGCAAGAGGCCAAACGCAACTTTCGACAATAGATGCCAATAAGTCAAGAATGGTGACTATTTGTCGGTGGGTCGTGGAAGTGGTGAATGGCCGTTTCAAACGTGACTTCAAGTTATTCAGACAAGAATATTTTAACAAAGCGTTACTGCATATGCAAGATGACTTTCGGATTGCCGCAGCCATCACCAATGCCTTTCACGACCCAATAACCGATTGTTCCAATGCCCACGAAATTGTTGAGAGAATAAATAATAGACTAAATGTTGAAAACTTACTAGCAGAATATGTTATTGGCCAAAATCTTAATAGTAGAAGAGTGAATTTTCAAAGTATGTCTGCCGACTTACCAGAGCTTCAAGATTTTCCTCGTTTGTCCGAAAACGATTTAATTATGTTCTCACTGGGGACATATCAAATAAAACTAGCCAGAAGTTATTACGCAGAACACGATAGAAATGGTGTTTACACCATTGAAATATTCAGAAGTACCGACGATTTAAATAATGCTTTGATCAATTATAATATAATTGGTAATAACTTCTGGTTACTAAGAGGAAGAATACAATCAAGACACACAAGAAGTCGCGTATATTATACATATTAGGTGTACAAATAAGTTTCCGCGGTTTGTCAAAAGATGGCCCCACCAGAAGGTTATGGAGAAATTATCAGATGTAAAACGTAATATCCCAAGTTTCGTCATCTGGCAACACCATAACCTTAAAGTACAAGTGATTCCGTATCAGCATCACGTAATTTTTTTCGTGCAAAAATGTCAAGTTTTGTGCCGAATAAGCATCATTTGCGGGAACTTTTGATTTACTTCTTTAATTTGAAAAAATCTGCAGCTGAGGCGCATCGATTGCTTCTAGAAGCATATGGTGAAGCTGCTTTAAGTGAGAGAAGTTGTCAGGAATGGTTTCAAAAGTTTAAGAACGGTGAGTTTGACGTGAAGGACAAAGAACGCAGTGGAAGGCCGAAAGTGTACGAAGACATGGAATTAGAAGTACTATTGGAGGAAGATTCGTCCCAAACGCAAAAAGAACTTGCACTTACATTACAAGTGACTCAACAAGCAATTTCACATCGTTTAAAATCGTTAGGAATGATTCAAAAACAAGGAAATTGGGTTCCATATGAACTAAAGTCGAGAGACGTTGAACGCCGATTATGCATGAGTGAAATGCTGCTTGCCAGGAATAAAAAAAAGAGTTATTTGCATCGTATAGTCACTGGTGACGAAAAATGGATTCACTACGATAATCCAAAGAAGAGAAAGTCATGGGTTAAGCCCGGCGAACCATCAACATCGACAGCTAAGCCGAATATTCATGGAAAAAAACTCATGCTGTGTATTTGGTGGGATCAGCTTGGTGTCGTGTATTATGAATTGCTGAAACCAAGCGAAACCATTACTGGAGCTCTCTACCGAACACAATTGATGAGATTGAGTCGGGCACTTAAGGAAAAACGCGCCCATTACTACTCCAGACACGACAAAATTATTCTTTTACACGATAATGCTCGTCCACATGTTGCGGCGCCGGTAAAAACATACTTGGAAACACTCAACTGGGAAGTTTTACCCCACCCGCCGTATTCACCAGACTTAGCCCCTTCCGATTATCACCTGTTCCGGTCGATGGCACATGGTCTGTCTGAGCAGCGCTTCACATCATATGAAGACACCAAAAATTGGGTAGATTTGTGGATAGCGTCAAAAGATGAAGAGTTTTTTCGACGGGGTATCCGAATGTTGCCAGAAAGATGGGGAAAAGTAGTGGCAAATGATGGAAAATACTTTGAATAAAACGTAATGTACTGTTCCTTCACAATAAATTCCTAATTTTTTATAAAAAACCGCGGAAACTTATTTGTACACCTTAGGTGTACAAATAAGTTTCCGCGGTTTGTCAAAAGATGGCCCCACCAGAAGGTTATGGAGAAATTATCAGATGTAAAACGTAATATCCCAAGTTTCGTCATCTGGCAACACCATAACCTTAAAGTACAAGTGATTCCGTATCAGCATCACGTAATTTTTTTCGTGCAAAAATGTCAAGTTTTGTGCCGAATAAGCATCATTTGCGGGAACTTTTGATTTACTTCTTTAATTTGAAAAAATCTGCAGCTGAGGCGCATCGATTGCTTCTAGAAGCATATGGTGAAGCTGCTTTAAGTGAGAGAAGTTGTCAGGAATGGTTTCAAAAGTTTAAGAACGGTGAGTTTGACGTGAAGGACAAAGAACGCAGTGGAAGGCCGAAAGTGTACGAAGACATGGAATTAGAAGTACTATTGGAGGAAGATTCGTCCCAAACGCAAAAAGAACTTGCACTTACATTACAAGTGACTCAACAAGCAATTTCACATCGTTTAAAATCGTTAGGAATGATTCAAAAACAAGGAAATTGGGTTCCATATGAACTAAAGTCGAGAGACGTTAAACGCCGATTATGCATGAGTGAAATGCTGCTTGCCAGGAATAAAAAAAAGAGTTATTTGCATCGTATAGTCACTGGTGACGAAAAATGGATTCACTACGATAATCCAAAGAAGAGAAAGTCATGGGTTAAGCCCGGCGAACCATCAACATCGACAGCTAAGCCGAATATTCATGGAAAAAAACTCATGCTGTGTATTTGGTGGGATCAGCTTGGTGTCGTGTATTATGAATTGCTGAAACCAAGCGAAACCATTACTGGAGCTCTCTACCGAACACAATTGATGAGATTGAGTCGGGCACTTAAGGAAAAACGCGCCCATTACTACTCCAGACACGACAAAATTATTCTTTTACACGATAATGCTCGTCCACATGTTGCGGCGCCGGTAAAAACATACTTGGAAACACTCAACTGGGAAGTTTTACCCCACCCGCCGTATTCACCAGACTTAGCCCCTTCCGATTATCACCTGTTCCGGTCGATGGCACATGGTCTGTCTGAGCAGCGCTTCACATCATATGAAGACACCAAAAATTGGGTAGATTTGTGGATAGCGTCAAAAGATGAAGAGTTTTTTCGACGGGGTATCCGAATGTTGCCAGAAAGATGGGGAAAAGTAGTGGCAAATGATGGAAAATACTTTGAATAAAACGTAATGTACTGTTCCTTCACAATAAATTCCTAATTTTTTATAAAAAACCGCGGAAACTTTAATAAACTTGGACCAACGAGGACTGGAAGCTCTGGAACACTATTACTGTTCATGCAAAAGCGGCAGACGTACCTTGGGTTCATGCGCCCACATAATGTCTATTGTATGGTTTCTGGGATGGGCACGATATGACACCGTTAGTCACCCTGCAGCATTTTTAGACTCTGTTATTGTAGATGATGAAAATATATAATAACTGAAATAAAAATTAAATAAAAATGTCTGCGTTTTAATGTACTCATCTACCAAATTCGTACTTTCAGATTTTTTTTATTCATTATTTCTTTTTCTGTGGGTTGAATTTTTACGATTCCATATAAAGAAATGGTCCGTATATAAAACTCTTTTGAATGCACTACATGCCAACCCTGGGGACAGACTTTTGTATCTTTGGGCCAATTTGCCCATTCTCTTTTAGAAAATCAAGCAAAGAAGATGACAGCTTTATCTAATTCGAAGTTCCCTCCATGTTCCGTTGGAGATACAGTGAGAGTGAAAATTCTAGACGTTGATCGAGGGAGGGGCGATTTTAGAAACATATACTCATGATGGTTATCGAGAAAACCGATGACGATTTTTATAAGCTAGCAAACGAGAAAGGAACAATCGGGGAAATGTTTTCCAGGAACCAATTTTCTGTGTGCAGTGAGAAACTTGTAGATCTGGAAAGTGTATCACCAGAAAAGAAGAGCTTACGTCAGCTTGCAAACGAACAATCACTTTTAGGAGGTCAAGGTTATAAACGATGTAACTGTAAAACTAAATGCATGACCAATAAATGTAAATGTAAAGCTATTGGAAATCTTTGCAACTCGAAATGTCACAACAGCTTGTCTTGTTTGAACAAATAAGTACTCGTGACTAGATTACCTTTAAGAGAATACAGTTTTAGAATTCTAATTTTTATTTGTAAAATGTGTTTTTTGAATTAAATATGTTTTTCAAACATTAATGGCCTTGTCATTTATGGTACACCTAACGTTAACCAAGCGAAAGCGGATAAAACGCGGTTTACCCGGGTAAAGCCCGAACCGTGTACAATTCCAAATATATTCCAACATTTCTTGGTATTGTTCATTATTAAAATAAAAACTGTTTGCACTTTTAGAAGACACCAACTCATCGAAAACTTCATAGAAACGCTGTTTTAAACGAGCGCGTCCACTCTCTTCGGTTGCCATTTTCGAACTGCACGTGGCGGTGGCGTGGTAAAAGATGACGCAATAATAATATCCTACACCTAACGTTTAACCCCTTAACCCTTAATTGGACTAAAGGAGCATATTTCCCACCTTTTATTTTGTGTGCTGTAACTAATCACAAGTAGCCTAGTTCCCACAATATGTCAAATATAAAATTATACTAATATAGTCTACGTTTTGGAGTTAAACGTCAAACGGAACTTTTAGTTTTATTTATTCTGTGGGCTATCAAAGTGTCAAGCTCATTTCGTTCATTGAATTTGTAACGGTTTTCATTGTTGGTTTTAATTAAAAAATCATTATGTCGCAGAAAAATACGGTAAGTTAATTTTAAGTTGTATTATCCATAATTTAAGAGTTGTTTTAATGACTTTGTGTGTTATTTTCGAGTTTGCAGTAATATATATGAGTAATTTTATAGTTTAAAGTATGTGGGAAATATATTACTTCAGACTGCAAGGAGATCATAATATTATCTAATGTGGGAAATAGTTTTCATTACATATTTTAATGTATTGTTACTAATGATTAATTTTGTTAATGCTTGCAGAAAAAGCTGTTTAACTTGTCAAAACAAGAAGACGTAGAGATGGCATTAGCAATGCTGTTTTCTTCAGATGATGATGAATCAGATGACAGTACTGAGCATCCGAAATTTGATGACGAATCTAAGACAAATACAATCTTAGACCAAATACAAAATCCAAGTGTTACTAATGAAAACTTACTTGATATATTGAGCTGTAAGTAATAATGAATGGTTACATTGTTTTTTCAAAAATGAAAGACAGTTACAAATTTTATATTGACAATATTTTGCAGGTGAAGAAATGACCCCTTGTGCTACAGACGAACCGATAGCTAGCAGTAGTAACACCCATATGCTACAGCCCTCTTTGGATGTACTTGGTCCTGAAGATAGAAACCTTCCATCTACTTCTAATGCAGGCAGACCAAATTTGACGCCTAGACCAAGTTATTTGGATATGCAAAATAAACAGCGGTTATGGACAACAATGATACAAGATTCAAATTTTCCTACATTTGATAAGTGCTTACAAGTAAAAAAGATTTATAGCAATAGAAGCACTCCAAAGGACTACTTTGCAGACTTGTTCCCGAGTTCCATAATAGACATGATAGTATCAAACACAAACATTTATGCACATGAAAAAAAGTCTCACGGGTGGAAAGACATCACACAAGAGGAATTAAAAGCTTACTTGGGTTTAATGATACTGATGTCCATAAATCCCATTACTGATAGCCAGCTTTATTGGTCCACTGACATATTTTACAAAAATCCTGTCATAAGCGAAGTTATGACTCTAAAAAGGTTTAAAAAAATCACTGAAAACCTACATATATCTGATGTAAGGATGGAATTACCAAAATCATCGCCAAATTATGACAAATTATGTAAAATAAAACCACTTGTCCAAATATTGAATGAGACCTTTGGTCAAATCTGTACAGCATCACAAACCCAATCTATAGATGAGTCGATGATAAAATTCAAAGGCAAGAGTTCTATGAAGCAATATATGCCTAAAAAACCAATAAAGAGAGGATATAAATGCTGGGCTAGATGCGACTCGAAAACTGGTTTTTTATATCAATTTCAGTTTTATACTGGTAAAATTGGTCCCTCAGCAGAAGAAAATTTGGGATATAGAGTGGTGCTGGATTTATCAGAAGATGTCCCAGAAAATACTCTGTTAGTATTTGATAATTTTTTTACAAGTTTAGGGTTGATGACAGCTCTTTATGAGAAAAAAATATTTGCAGTTGGCACTCTCCGTTTCAACAGAAAAGGTTTGCCAGATATAATTACCAAAAAATCAAAGGACACTGCATTAATTACTGGTGAATTTATTTATCAATATTATAAGCCTCTCTCTGTCTTGAAATGGAAAGACACAAAGGACGTACTAATTTGTACTACTGCATTCAAACCAACTGAAGTCACAGTAATAAAAAGGACTCAAAGGGACGGCACAAAAAAAGAGATATTTTGTCCATTAGCTATAAAAAAATATACAGAGTACATGGGAGGAGTTGATCTCTTTGATCATTTTAGATCTTCATATCCCATAGGAAAGAAGTCTAGGAAAAATTGGCACAGGCTGTTCTGGTTTCTATTTGAAGCTGCAGTTATAAACTCATACATAATATATATGACTAGCCACTCCAGCCGTAGGAACACCCATCGCGAGTTTCGTTTACGTTTAGGGCGTGGGCTTGTTGATAATTATTGCAGCAGGGAAAGACGTGCACCCATTTTCAAAACAAAAAAGGGAGGTCTGTATGGAGTACCAGATGAAACTCGCCTATCAAATGTTGGAATTCATATGCCAAAATCTGGTAAATATAGGAGATGTAGGCTTTGTAGCACACGTGCAAAAGAGCAGCGCTCCAAATATTTTTGCTCAACGTGTCTAGTTCCTCTATGCGCTGCTCCATGTTTTGAAAATTATCATTTGCACTAGACTTTCCAAATAAATGAAAATTATTTCCCACACATTGGGAAATTAAAAATGCCCATCTGATCTGAAGGTGGATATTTCCCACATGTTTTTTTTTATATTTAATAAATATATATTTGAAAACTAAATACTGCGTTTTTATCTAATACTCTTTTAAGAATTTTCAGTAATCTTTATAAAACTCTAAACAACTCTAATAACCCAGGCCCAATTAAGGGTTAATGCCTAATGTCGCGAATTCGCATCATACCATTATAATTCGTTTCTATGGCAACATATAAAAGTTTTGGACTTGGATGACGGTTGGTGCATATTCTACACGAACTGATGAACATTCCTGACAGGGTGTGCCATCTGTTGGAGAGTTTGTTGTACTTCCACCCAACAGCTGATTTTCGTGTAAGCGTTGTGATTGTTTACGAAAGAAGTTGTCCATTACTTTATGAAATCAAAGTAATTCACAGGTAAGTTTGGGCATAAATATTATTTATTTAATATCATTGTATACTTTAGTTTATTGTAGAAGCAATTTTGATGCGATACCAGGTGTATAAGTTTAAATCCGCTGTTTGCTAAAAGGTGGCGCCATTTGGCGAATTTCGCTACTACGACCGCGCCGTGTGCATTTCCTTGCGGACTAGACTGTTGTCAACATAGTCAGTCCACTCCGTCAGCGCATTCGCACAGTAACGTTTGTTTTCCTTGAGTTCAACATGTCAAGATTTTCACCAGAAAAAATGCATTTGCGGGAAGCTTTGCTTTTCTGCTATAATTTAAAAAAATCAGCTGCTGAATCTCATCGATTGCTTGTGGAAGCGTATGGTGACCTTGCTCTATCAGAAACAACTTGCAGGGATTGGTTTCGGCGCTTCAAAAATGGTAATTTCGACCTGACCGACAAGGAGCGTGAAAATCGGCCCAAGAAGGTTCAGGATGAAGAATTGCAAGCTCTTCTGGATGAAGACGACACCCAATCGCAAAAAATGCTTGCTGAACGATTAAATGTAAGTCAGGCAGCCATTTCCATGCGTCTCCATGCCATGGGAAAGGTTCAGAAGATAGGAAAATGGGTACCGCATGAGTTGACCGACAGGCAGATGGAGCGACGTCAAAACACCAGCGAAATTTTGCTTGCCAGGCTGAAACGGAAGTCTTTCCTCCATCGCATTGTTACTGGCGATGAAAAATGGATATTTTTCAACAACCCTAAGCGTAAAAAATCATGGGTTGATCCCGGCCAACCATCAACATCATCCGCCAGACCAAATCGTTTCGGTCGGAAGACAATGCTGTGCGTTTGGTGGGATCAGAAGGGAATTATCTACTTCGAACTTTTGAAACCTGGCGAAACTGTCAATGCCCATCGCTACCAACAACAATTGGAGAAATTGCACCAAGCTTTGCAAGAAAAGAGGCCAGAATATCAGAAAAGACACGACAAGCTCATCTTCCTCCACGACAACGCACCAGCGCATTCGTCTTTACTGGTCCAGGAATACTTAAAAACACTCAACTGGGAGGTGTTACCCCATCCCGCTTATTCACCAGACCTTGCTCCTTCTGACTACCACCTGTTTTCGTCGATGGGCCACGCGCTCGCTGAGCAGACCTTCAATTCTTACGAAGAAGTACAACAATGGCTTGATGATTGGTTTGCCTCTAAAGAAGAAAAATTTTTTTGGAGTGGTATCCATAAACTGCCCGAGAGATGGCAAAAATGTGTAGCTAGTGAGGGAAACTACTTTGAATAAAATTGTTATTAGTTTTTTATGAAAAAAAGTATCTTTTTCTTTGACTGAAAACAGCGGATTTAAGCTTATAGACCTGGTAAAGTAATTACAGTCTATAGTAAATACCGAAATACGGTTTGGGTAGAAAACGCATCATCAGGCATTTTTATTCATGTTTACCATAAGGTTATTGTAGGTTATGAGGGCAGTGAAAACAAGCCTGATAGGCCTAAAATGTAGTTTTTAGTGTGTCCAGCTTTGCGTATCATATATCATCATGCATTTTTATTCATGTTCACCATAAGGTTATTGTAGGTTATGAGGGCAGTGAACACAAGCCTGGTAGGCCTAAATTTTTTTTAGTGTGTCCAGCTTTGTGTATCATATAATAGGCTTACATTAGGCTATAAGAGACTGTAAAATCGTATTATTAGTAGGTATAAATGCAATTTTTGCCGATTGCAGCATTTTTTTGTAATCCTCATAACACTTATTCTAGCCTAGGGTGGTCAGTGAACTCTTATAATTATTAGCCCTAAATATGATGATTTTAGTGAACATGTAGCCTATTGAATGTTTCATAGACTGATACAGTTTTAAACCTTCTATTTTTTAGATATGGATCCAAAGCTATTTTATGGCAAAAAACAAGCTGTTGCAAAAACACGTATCCCACCTGGTGACAAGAGTGACGACAGCTGTCTGAGTGACTCTGATGACAGCTATGAAGAGTACCTGCCTACTGGAGATGTGTCAAGCACAGATGAGGACACAACATCAGATGATGACTCGACCATTTCAGGTTAGTTAGTAGGCAATCGTGCAATAATTTTTTCCATAAATAGATTTTTATATCAGCCTATTCTAAATCTCTTTTCTTTTGCTTCAGATTGTAATACGGAACCTGAAACTTGTACTGGTACTCAAGCTCAAAGACCGATTGCCACAAATGCTTCAGGTAGCTCTACAGCAAAGAGACCCGTGCTTTGGAAGACAGTTCATGCTTCTCATAGTTCCAAAACAGTACCTACTTGGAATGGCTCTTTACCAGAAGCAGATGATGTAAAACCTCCAATAGAATATTTCCGTACATTTTTCGATATTGAACTCTTGGACCACATAGTTGCACAAAGCAATTTATTTGCTGTGCAGAGCAACATAAACAAGCCACTGCAACTAACAAAAGATGAACTTGAACAGTTTCTAGGCACTGTTTTGTACATGTCTATATATCATCTTCCTCGCACACGTATGTACTGGGCGGCAGCTAGTCGGTTGAGCCATGTTGCTGACATAATGTCTCGTGACAGGTGGAGTGACATCAAAAAGAGTATTCACTTCAACGACAACAGTAATATGCCAAGACCTGATGACCAGGATAGAGACAAGCTATTCAAAATACGTCCACTAATTGACTCGCTACTTCCCAAATTTCAGGCCATTCCGCAGTCACAAATGCTAAGTGTTGACGAACAGATGGTTCCATTCAAAGGGCAGTCATCACTAAAACAGTATTTGCCCAATAAACCCAATAAGTGGGGTTATAAAATATTCATTCTTTGTGACACAAGAGGGCTGGTTCACAATTTTGAAATTTACACTGGTAAGATCAACCCAGTCGCAGGTTGTCCGGATATAGGTGCCAGTGGAAATATTGTGTTGCAACTAGCACAAATTGTTGAAGCTGACCAGAATAATCTTTTATTTTTTGACAACTGGTTTTCCTCCCTGAACTTGCTAGCTGCACTGATGAAAAGAGGAATTCATTCATTGGGAACATTTCGCTCAAACCGCCTACAAGGTTGCATACTTTCAAGCGATGCCAACCTCAAGAAGAAAGGCAGAGGCTCTTTCGAAGAAAAGGAGAGCACATTTGAAGATGTTGAGATCAGGGTGGTGAAGTGGTTCGACAACAGAGGGGTGATTCTCGGAAGTACATTTGCTTCAGCTCTTCCTACTTCCAGTGTTCAGAGATGGGATAGAACAAAACGAGAACATGCCCAAATAGTCTGTCCAAGTATTGTAACAATCTACAACAAATTCATGGGAGGGGTGGATGCTCTGGATGCTTTGGTGTCGTACTACAGGATCTTCATCAAGTCCAGGAAGTACTACCACAGGTTATTTTTCCACTTAGTTGATCTTGTTGTAGTGACGTGTTGGCTACTGTATCGCAGAGATTGCGACAGTCTTGAAATTCCTGCTCGAAAACAAATTGACCTCCTTGAATTCAAGTCCAGAATTGCAGAAGGCCTTTGCAAGCAAGGGAAAGACATGACAAAAAAAAGAAGAGGCAGACCATCTGTAAGCATGGAGGCAGAGCTTCAGAGAAAAAAGCAAAGGGGTCCAACAAAGCCCGTTCCTGAGCAGTGCACGCGGACAGATGGGGTGGGTCACTGGCCGTCTGTGACTGAAACAAGGCAGAGGTGCAAAAGACCTAATTGTAAAGGTCAGACTGTGTTCCTGTGCACTAAGTGTAATGTGAATCTTTGCCTAAATAAAAGGTCAAATTGTTTCCGAGAGTTTCACATGTGAACGAAAGAAACTGATGGGTGCAAACACTGTACTGAATGTTATAGATATAAGTAAAAGGGTTATATATACTATTTTTTGTCATTGTCTTACTTACAGTTCTTAAAACAAAAAGGTTTGTTCAGAAAATAAATTCAACATGTGAAATGTTCATTCTAGATCTTTACTTCATTAAATGCCTGTTGTCGCGAATGTGATACATACCTATTTCCACCTATCAGATGTGACATATCTTAATTTTGGAATTGTGTAGGGCCTAACACCACAGTAATGAGTACATAATAAGGTATTTAATTTTTTTTCCCAGGTAGAACTTAATGCAGGCATTAAGGGGTTAACCAAGCGAAAGCGGATAAAACGCGGTTTACCCGGGTAAAGCCCGAACCGTGTACAATTCCAAATATATTCTGGACTTTACCCAAGAGTCTTGGGTATTACGCAGTTTACCCGGGTAAACCTAGGTTTACTCGCTTATCTAACTTTACCCGTAACATATATATCTCAAAATTGAGTTAAAGGTATAGCAACACTGCATCCCATTTTGGTTATTAAATCTCTATCCGTATTGATTCGGTTGGGTCACTTTGATTAATTGTATGCAGGGTGCGTTTTTTTTTTTTTTTTTTAAGGCTGTATCCACTGATTGGCCATTGGCCAATGGCCAATGTGTATAACATTTCAACAAAGAATGGATGATCATAGTCCCAATCATGTGCAATATTCAAGGCACATTGAGTCAGATCTTGAACTTGAAAAGCCAGTTTGATGCTATGCATCAAAAAAACACAGTAGTGACTGGCATTATACTAAAAGACTTCCGATTCAGATGCACAGTGCTGCAACTTCCTTCGGGATGTGACATACACTACTACGTACTGTTTAATCTAGTCGTTACGGAAAAACCAGGAACGGTGGTTCCTGGTTTCCTGGTTCCACTTCAATTGCTTCTGCTATATCAAATGAAGGTGCAGCCCATACCTGCAGAACGCATCTAATGTTCCAGAGATTGCTAAGTACGCATCAGCACTTTGGACTCTTAGCTGAAAATAGAGTGCGCATAGATAAAATATTCTATAGCCCGACAACGAACCCTTTATGTGTAGAGATATTCACCAGGCCAAGTGAAAGAAACGCAAGCCTAAAAGGCTCTCTTGAAACGTATGATCCTCTGCGGACATGACCCACCACCTTCCCGTTTTCACTATCACGTTCGTAAAATCTCTGCATAGTTCAGGAGCGGGCTTACTCAAAGCCAGACGACCCATTCGCGCATGAATACCAGACCGGAATCGATCCCAATGAATACCACGATCCCGAAACCCCATTGGCTCTTCGCATGGCTCTGCACACCGAGCAGGGCCGTGCGCGCCAATCTCAAATGTGATCAGCCTGTGATCACTAGAACTAGCCGTTTCGAGCACTCTCCAATTTGTCACCATCAACTTGAAAACTTGATTCTTTATACACTTTAACATTAGGTATCTGCGTTTTCATCGCAGAATCTTACGCATCTAACAAAATGTTCAACTCAACTCCTGAGATATTCGATTTAGTTAAATACATTTTCGCAAACGACTCACCGAATTGGGATCTTTATATGATCTGCGGTTTACGAGGGCGTACCCAAAAGAAACCGAACTGATGTTGTGCGGGACAGAGTATTAGTATTACCGCGTTTTTGCCGGTAGGGGCGTATAGACATACTTCTCAACATTCAGTATGCCAACGGCCGTCATCGTAGAACAGCTATACTCTAAGTGTGTTCCGCGGAACCCTAGGGTTCCGTGATACCTCTGTCGGGGTTCCGCAAGAATTTAGAAATAAAAAAATCAAAACACCTCTCTCTGGTCGCTCCGCGGCTGTGCGGACTCCGCGGCCGCGCGGAGACAAAACGCTATGAATGTTATTTATTTATTTATTTGTATTTGTATAAGCTTGTGTTACATTAGCTGGTACAATATCTCATAAGTTTGGTCTCAACAATTTTATACTTGTACAACGCGTTCGCTCTAAGTTTGCCGGTCTGTGGAATGCGCGTACCCTCCCCCACGTGACAACAAAACTTATAATGTGTCATAGTTTTACCCAAATATCTAACGTACACAATTTTTATTGTTACAATTAAATAAAAAAATTTCGAACGTCATACACTCATACCTATCGCCAGCGGCAAACTTAAAACGAGCGGGTAGTATACTTGTAAGCGCTCAGTCTCTTTGATAAAAGCCGCCTCTGAATTAGACGCTATAGTTGTCAACTAGCGACTTTCGTCTCTAACTTCAAAGGATAAAGTCGATATTGTTTACAACGCTATTTTTAAATTTCTGTTTTTATTTTTGCTTTTTGTTTATCAAAGGTGCCGACTCGAGTATTTTCGAGAATATTTGAGATCGAGTCTAGGACTAAGTATAAAAGCGGCGATCGCGCGTTGGCGTCGTCAGTTGATGATTAGCGTTCGGAGCGATAAGTTACTACCTACTTACAAGCTCGCTAGCGAGAAACTAGTGTTCATTGTTTTACTGCCTGCTGTATTCTGTTGTCTCAGTTTTATACATTTCTTCCCTGTAGGTTCTAAATTTAGTCTCTTATACGCAGTAACGATTGTGCATTATTTAAACCCCACTATCCTGACTTGTAACATTATAAATAAAGAAGAATGGAACGTTGGCTTAAAGGTGTTAAACGTGTTCCAACAACATCTTCTAATGACGCTGAATGTTCAAAAGCAATGCGCGCGGAGAATTTAGCAATCACCGATCCAGAAGATGATGCCACGAGTGCCACGACGTCAAGCTCGACGGTTTCAAAGACGAAAAAAAGGAAGTATGATGAATCTTATATCAGTTTCGGATTTGTTGATTCCAACGGCTCACCTCTCTGCATGCTCTGTAGTAAACTGCTTCCTAATAGTTCCATGGCACCTGCCAAATTGCGTCGACATTTAGAAACCGTACACCCCGAGACTAAAGACAAGAATAAAGAATTTTTTGTTCGCAAAAAAGATCAGTTATTAGAAAGTCAAAAAAATATGATGCATGTAACACAAACTACCAACGAAAAGGCCACGGAGGCATCATACTTAGTTAGCTATCGCATTGCACAAGCAGGTGAAGCGCACACTATCGCTGAGAAATTAATAAAACCATGTGTATTAGACATAACAAAATGTATGCTTGATGAAAAATCTGCAAAGCATCTTTCTACTGTTCCGCTATCAAACGATACTGTTTCACGACGAATCCATGATCTGGCAAGCTACGTCAAACAAGAACTAGTTACACGTCTACAAAATACACGATTCGCTTTACAAATGGACGAGTCGACTGATGTCGCTGGTTTGGCTATCCTGCTGGTTATTGTGAGATATCCATATAAAAGTTCTTTTGAAGAAGACATGCTTATGTGTTCATCGCTGCTTACAAACACTACCGGGGAAGAAATTTTTAATAAAATAAATATATTTTTTGAAGAACATAATCTCAGTTGGAACAATTGCATTGACATTTGTACAGATGGGGCCAAGGCGATGACAGGTAAAACAGCAGGAGCAGTGTCACGAATGAAAAATAAAGCGCCTAATTGTAGTTCCAGTCATTGTATTCTGCATAGACAAGCACTTGCGATGAAGCAAATGCCGTCTAATCTAAAATTAGTTATGGATGAAGCGGTAAAAATAATTAATTTTATCAAATCACGACCACTACAATCCCGATTGTTCTCATTATTGTGTGAAGATTATGGCAGCAAACATAAAACACTGCTGCTCCATACAGAAGTGCGATGGCTGTCTCGGGGAAAAACTTTAACAAGGCTATTTGAACTTAGAGCCGAGTTACAAATGTTTCTTTCAGCAGATACTTCTTTTAATTTGAAGGACCGTTTGTATGATAAAACTTGGTTGTTCCGATTGTCTTTTATGGCGGATATCTTTCAAAAACTTAACGAATTAAATTTATCGTTGCAAGGTAAACAGACAACAGTGTTTCAGGCCTATAATAAAATAACTGCTTTTAAAAGAAAATTAGATTTTTGGATCATTTGCATTGGTAAGAAAGAAATAGAAAGTTTTACGTTACTCAGTGAGTTTGTTAGCGAAAACGACTCAGAAATGTTTGAAGATAATGTGTTTGAAGAATTGGTCCAATATCTCAGTTCGATGCGCGCATCTTTTGAAAAGTATTTTCCCGAAGAACACAATACAAAAATTAAAGTGAACTCCTGGATTCATAATCCTTTTTTACCCAACTTGGAAAAGCCTGAAAACATGTCAAATGAGATATATGAATCTCTTTTAGAAATGTCATCAGACACAAGTATGGAGTCATTGTTCAAAACGACGCCTCTTAATGATTTTTGGTGCAGAATCCAAGATGAATATGCAATGCTTGGCCAAATGGCTCTGGATATTCTTCTCCCGTTCCCAACTACATATTTGTGCGAAACAGGATTCTCTACCTACGCAGCCACGAAAACAAAATATCGCAATAGACTGGACGCCGAAGCTGATATGAGACTCCAACTTTCTTCCATCAAACCTGATATCAAGCAATTGATGAAAAATAAAAAACAGTTTCATACCTCCCACTAGTTAGATTTTTTCTTTTTTAATGTTTTCTATTATTGTCCTTACCAAGTGGTGAAGTAAATAATAATTAGTAACTGATACATTGTACTTTTATTATGCTGATTAATATAGAATACACTTATAAAAATAATTGTTTTATTGTAGGGTTCCATCAAGTATTTTGCTTCCCAAAAGGGTTCCGTCATTTAAAAAGTTTGAGAACCACTGTCGTAGAAGGTTGCGTTACGTTGGTGTAATTTTTTTTTTTAAAGTTATTTTGCGTACTCGTCGTTTTTGTAATGGCTGATTTGCGTGAACAGCGCGCGGCCGTCAAGTTTTGCTTCCTGCTCGGGAAAACGGGCACAGAAACCCTTGAGATGTTGAAAACGGCTTACAAAGGTGATGCTTTAGGGAAAACTCAAGTATTTGAGTGGTTTTCTCGTTTCAAAAGTGGTGAAATGTCGATAGAAGATCAAGCTCGCTCTGGACGTCCTTCGACGTCGCGAACCGACAAAAATGTAAAAAATATTCACAAAATTATCCTGGAAGATCGACGGCAAACCATCGAAGAAGTAGCGGAGAGATCTGGTGTGACATGGAGTTCAGTACAGAGAATTTTAAGTGAAGATTTGGGGATGAGACGGGTGGCTGCAAAATTTGTTCCTCGACTGCTGACTGAGCAGCAAAAACAAGGCCGCGTGGAATCATGCTCTTCTTTGAAAGAAGAATTCCAAAATGACCCAAATTTCTTTTCCAAGGTCACTACAGGTGACGAATCATGGTGCTATGGATATGACCCTGAAACCAAGCAACAATCGAGCCAATGGAAGACTCCAGCATCGCCTCGCCCTAAAAAAGCTCGTCAAGTGAGATCAAACATTAAGACAATGCTCATTTGTTTTTTTGACGTGAGAGGAGTCGTTCATTCAGAGTTTGTTCCACCTGGTCAAACAGTTAACCAGGCATTTTACCTAGAGGTATTAAAAAGATTACGCAACAGTTTGAGGCGGAAAAGACCTGATTTGTGGCATTCGGGGGAATGGTTTTTTCATCACGACAATGCTCCTGCTCACACAGCCCTTTCTGTACGGCGGTTTTTGACCAAAAATGGTATGACCACTGTGTCCCATCCACCCTATTCACCCGACCTGGCTCCCTGCGACTTCTTTTTATTCCCAAGAATGAAAAGAGACATGAAAGGAAAGCGTTTCGCGGACATTGATGAAGTAAAAAAAAAAACGACGGAGGCGTTGGCAGGCATCACAAAAGATGAGTTTAAAAAATGCTTCGAAAATTGGAACAAAAGATTGGACAAGTGCATTAACTCCAACGGAGAGTACTTTGAAGGAGATTAAATGTTTTTTGTAAAAAAATTAAATAAATAACTTTGTACAAAAATAGTTCGGTTTCTTTTGGGTACGCCCTCGTACATACACATTTCAACAAAGAATTGATGATCATAGTCCCAATCATGTGCAATATTGAAGGCACATTGAGTCAGATCTTGAACTTGAAAAGCCAGTTTGATGCTATGCATCAAAACACAGTAGTGACTGGCATTATACTAAAAGACTTCCGTTTCAGATGCACAGTGCTGCAACTTCCTCCGGGATGTGACATACACTACTACGTACTGTTTAATCTGGTCGTTACGGAAAAACCAGGAACGGTGGTTCCTGGTTTCCTGGTTCCACTTTGTTACGTTGTAACAAGGTCCTAAAAAATAAAAAATCTTTACACACAAACAGACAGAATAACTAATTTTTACATTAGAACGGAAACCGCGCGCTTTGACTAGTGTTAGCGTCAACATGACCATATAAGGTATTCGTTGGTGCCGGGAAGGCAAATTCCTTCTAGAACATCTGATAACAAACGCCCACAAATAGAAATATCGAGACAGAATACAATAGCGAATGTTTCCATCTCGCTCGGTTCGAGTAGTAATCTCAGTTCCACAAAAATTTAAACAATAGTTTAGGGCGTGACTTGCTTCGGTCGAACCGTTCTTCCCATATCTCTATCTCGCCGGATACAGAAAATCTAGTTGCCGGCACACAGACGTTCCAAATCCCAAATAGCTGGCAAAATAGGAAAAAGAAGTTTCTATTTATAGATTTTTAACGGTTGGGCCAGGTAGAGGGGTCCTTCTGGCGTCCCCTTGAAGGGTCGGGGAGTGGGAATTCTTACATTTAGCCATTGTAATGTCAGTCGGCCCGACACGCTCGAGCAGGTGGCATCGATCGTGCGCTAGGTCCTCAAAATTACGTTGTGTTCAAAGTGAAATAATTTTCAGTAGAATTGAGTGATTTTGATTTTCCAAAATGGAATCTCTTGCTGGAAGTAAGTACATTTATTATATCATTGGTATTTTTCATATAAACCACTCAATAACGAAAAAAAAATGTTAACATCTACTGTAAATTCTTGGGCCCACGGCGAAAAAAATTTATGTTTACATTGAGTAAAAGTTAATTGTCGGACATAGTTGGGCCACCAATCAAGTTTTACGTTATTATTTATGCCCTTGAGTAAATACTCCATGAAAAATCAGCTGCCCCAAACTGCCCCTGTGGTTACGGTGAATTTTTTAATAAATTAACCCAAAAATTCAGCGCGGCGCGCGGCGCGTTCGGTTGTGCGAACATAAGATGATGAATAGGAAATAACAAATATAAAGCAGTTTTCATTTTGACTGAACATAGTTTGATTCTTTTACACATTTACACTTTGTAATATATTCTATAAAATATTATGAATATATTTAACAAATCAGATTGTTTTTCTATTACATAAGATTCTATTGCTTTACAATATTTTGGATATTTTTACTTTCGATTTTTTTTTTTCGTTGATTCATGTTTTCAATATGTCAACTTTCAATTTATATATTATATATTAGTCTCACTATTAAAATGATTTTTTTCAGGCTCTCGGATAACCCGTGAAACGATTGCGGTCAGTTTCACGCGGCAGGAGTTATTCGAGTTATTGGCAAATCATTTAAATCATAATGCAGATGAAGTGTACGAAGTCATAGAGGTCGCATTGTCCAAAAAAGTCAATGGCCCTTACACGTTATCCGCGGATGAAAAACAAAAAATTCGTTCTTTATTGTGGGACATGCGAGACAAATGGCAAAAAGCTAAAAGGACGAAGGCGCGGTTTCTTGATAAAAATGCGGATTGGCTAAGCACAGTCGTTGTCTTTGACAACAATGAGGAAATCTCGACAGAGGACAAGGATACAGATGCAGTTCATAGGCGTGGTCGCAATTCACAAAGCTTCGAGGACTCCAGTGAACGGTCGAAAAGAAGGAAGACCGCAGATATTCGTAAGCAGTCCAGTGTCGAAAAGCTTGCCTTTGCCACCCACATGAGTCTTCGTGCTGCAGGGAAATTTGACGCAGCAAATGTAGTGAAAGATGTTGCTCTGGGCAGTCCTACCAGAGCGTCTAAATACAAGCAAGCTTTACGCACTGCTACAGATGTTACTCTTGATTGTTATTCCGCTGATGCTGCTCTTTCTCTAATAATTGAATACGGTATGTCCAAACATGTGTATCAGGGAATACGGTCTGGAGCACTGGAACGTAATTCGAAAATGTATCCATCGTACAAATCTGTACTTGGGGCAAAAAAAAGATGTTATCCACGCAAAGATGACATAACTATAACCGAAAGTAAAGCTGCCGTAAAACTTCAAGCACTGTTAGATCATACAGCGGATCGCATATTGACAGTGCAAAGTGAAGTTTTAAATTCCCTTCCATCCAATGAAATTTATAAATTGGATTTGATTTGCAAATGGGGATGTGACGGAACTTCCGGGCAAAGTACTTTCAAACAAAAATTTGATAATGACAACGAACATAAAACAGACGCAACTATTTTCTTCACTTCACTTGTGCCACTACAGCTCGTGTTTGTTGATGAAGAAAATAACAAAGAAATAATCGTGTGGAAAAATCCACGACCCTCCTCTCCTCGATTTTGTAGGCCGATAAAAATCGAGTTTTTGAAAGAGACTGCAGAAGGAACGAGAAATGAAGTTAATGACATCAAAGAAGAAGAAAACCAGCTTCAATCATTTCATGCGATTGTTAACGGAAAAGAAATCACGGTATCCTACAAATTATCCTTAACAATGGTTGATGGTAAAGTCTGTAATTCGATAACATCTACTGCATCAAGTCAACGATGCTATCTTTGCAATGCGACATCCAAAGATTTCAACGACATCGACAAGATTTTGAAGAGACCGATAAATGAAGATCATTTACAATACGGGATGTCAACACTGCACGCGTGGATTCGTTTTTTCGAGTGCCTTATACATATTTCATACCGATTAGAAATCAAAAAATGGCAAACGGATAAAAAAAGCATCGAAACTCTTAAAACGACCATACAAAAAGGTTTCCGTGAGCAATTGGGACTTTTGATTGACCAACCAAAACAAGGATATGGAAGCACGAATGACGGTAATACTGCTCGTGGTTTCTTTCAAAATTCCAATGTTTCCGCATCTATAACGGGACTGGATGAAGATCTAATAAAAAGATTCCATGTGATCTTACAAGTAATATCGTGCGGTTTTGAAATAAATGTCGATGTATTCGAAAAATACGCTATAGATACAGCCCGTAGATACAAGCTACTATATCCTTGGTATTACATGCCCACTACTGTGCACAAACTTTTAATTCACGGTGCGAAAATAATAGGATTTTCGATACTTCCGATCGGACAGATGTCAGAGGAAGCCCAGGAATCTTGCAATAAATATATAAAATCATTCAGACTAGACTTTTCTCGAAAATTTAGTAGAAAACAAAATATGGAGGATATTTTCGCGCGACTTTTGATTGCTTCTGACCCCGTTATCACGAGGTTGCCTAAGCTGCCAGCAAAATCAAGCAAGTCATTATCGCGTGAAGCAATGGCGTTGTTGATACCTCCGGATGTGAACAACCAAAAAGTACACCAAATGACTGACTGCGACTCTAGTGACAATAACGACAGTGATTCAGACAGCAATTGGTCTCTGTAAGTGTAAGCGCATTTTCTGCTTTGTTTAAAGACAAAAATAATACTTCATGTGATTTTCAATAAATTGGTACTTTCAATATTCAAAGTGTATCTGTAATACATATTTTCCCAATCCACTATATCCAACATACATATACGTATTAATTCATTCTTTTGTTGATCCATGAGTGACAAATTTCGTAGCGATTGATTGAAATTTAGAGGAAATGGTCCGCCATTTTTAAGCCGCCATCTTGTTTTTGTAAAATTTGACTTCAGATTCGTGTTCAGTGATCTCAAAAACCCCCGGGTGACAAATTTCGTAGCGATTGATTGAAATTTAGAGGAAATGGTCCGCCATTTTTAAGCTGCCATCTTGTTTTTGTAAAATTTGACTTCAGATTCGTGTTCAGCGACGGCAAAAACCCATGAGTGACAAATTTCAAAGCGATTCAATAATACCTTCTATTTTTGGCCAGCTATTTGGGATTTGGAACCACTGTGGGGCGCCGGGTTTTCAGGGGCGCCAAAATAGCAATTGTTGTTTTCCAAAAAAATATAAGTGGAAGATAAAAATAATAAAATAAATAAATAATAATAATAAAATGTTAAACTGGCGCTCCAAAGATTTGAGTTATTGCGTCATAAGGATATCTCCAGAGTTCAGAAAAGTCTGGAAATGTGAAGAAAGATTTAGAGCGCGGTGCGCGCCGGCGCGCCGGAAGGTACTCGATTTTGATTGGTCTATAGTCTATAGAGATCGTGCAAGTTGGCGATAATTTAAATGTGATTTATTTCTTATATTAGCAAGTAAGTAATCTATGGATGCTTAGTTTAAACATTACACTGCGCAACAATAAAAATGTTTCGGTCTCAAAATTAGTCGATTCTTATGTCTTTTCGTCTACTGAATTCAAAAATCGCCATTAAAAGAACCGATTAGCTCTAGTTTTAGAGATACAAGCTACTTTTTATATTTTGTATATTCTACATTTTCAGTCTATGGAAAATTTTATTTTCGATATTGGCACGCTTGTTAACTGTCAAAATACAAATAATTTAACCGTCAGAAGGTTACAAACTGTGATACTATTGCTGTAACGGTGAAATACATAGAATTATTGTTGTAGTTGGTGCAGATCATCTTGTTTTGGAGTGTTTTAAAGAGAGAAATTTGTTACATCGACATGCCACGGAATGTGTAAATTCAGTTAATAATTTTTGTTACATTTGTGATGAAATAACGTTTACCTCACAGAAACGCAATTTTACGCCTCTTGTGAAGATTGCATATCAGCATTATTTTGGTATGAAGTTAGGAGACCAGGATAAGTCATGGGCTCCACATATCCACTCGTGTTCAGTTATATTACGAGAAGGGCTGAAAGATAAAAAACAATCCATGGCAAAAGCTGTGCCTATGGTTTGGCGAGAGCCCACAAACACAATATAGACGATTGTTATTTTTGCTCGACTCCGCCTATAAAATCAGGATTGTCAATGAAAAAAAGAAAAACTGTTAAATATCCGAATCTTCCATCTGCTATTCGACCTATTCCACATTCAGACAGTTTACCGGTTCCTACTCCACCCCAAATTTATGGGTTCGAAGTAAAAAATGAAGATAGTGTAGAAGAAGAACTCAACAAGCCTTCAACATCCTATGACCCTGATTTTGAAGAAAAAGATGATCAACCGCATAAATTGGGTCAATCGGAGTTGAGTGATCTCATTCGAGATCTTGATTTGTTACAGGAGAAGGCAGAACTTCTAGGATCAAGGTTACAGCAATGGAATCTTCTGCAGAATGATGTCAGGGTCACCAAGTACAGACAACGTCAACGAGATTTGATTCCTTTTTCTGAAAAGAAAAACAATCTTGTTTTTAGTTTGATTAATGTTTAACATTAATGGTTTGATGAAAAGTTTGAATATGAAGCATGATCCAACTGAATGGAGGCTTTTTATAGACTCCTCCAAGCTTAGTTTGAAAGCTGTGTTGCTTCACAATGGCAACCGTTTTCCTTCCATTCCTATTGGCCATGCGGTTCAGATGTAGGAGACTTATAGCAAACATGACAGCCTTCCTCGACTCAATCAACTACGTGGAACATAAGTGGAAAATCTGCGGCGATCTAAAAGTGATTGCTATACTCTTAGGGATGCAATTAGGTTACACCAAATACTGTTGCTTTTTATGTAGGTGGGATAGTAGGGATAGGAATTCACATTATTTTCAAGCAGATTGGCCTGCAAGAAATCTTAACCCTAGTGAGAAAAATGTAATTGCCGAGCCACTCGTACATCCAAAAGATGTTCTTCTTCCACTCCTACATATCAAGCTGGGCTTAATGAAGAATTTTGTCAAAGTCATGAACCGAGAAGGTCAGGCTTTTAAATACTTGAGAGAAAAATTTCCTACATTAAGTGACGCGAAAGTCAAGGAAGGCATCTTTGTTGGGCCACAAATACGTCAACTTGTAAAGGACACTGCATTCAATTTAGTTTTGGAAGGGAAAGAAAAGGAAGCTTGGGAAGTTTTCAAGGGAGTTATACATGGATTTTTAGGGAACAAAAGAGATGATAACTACCCTCAATTGGTCACAGAACTTCTGCAAAAATACCACCAACTCGGCTGCAACATGTCCCTAAAAATCCATTTTCTCCACTCCCATCTCGATTTTTTTCCACCTAGTTGCGGAGATGTCAGTGACGAGCATGGAGAAAGGTTCCACCAAGATATTTCTGTGATGGAACGGAGATATCAGGGCCGCTGGAATGAAGCAATGCTTGCAAATTACTGCTGATTTAAATGTAGAGATGCTCCAGAGGTCACTTACAAGAGGAAAGCTAAAAGACCGCGATCACAGAAATCAATTGATTCTTTGTAGATCCAAACATCTGGAAGGTGTTTTTTCAACAATTTTGAATGTGAATATCATTAATGAAAGAACAATCACACTTTAAATATTGTTAGCATATGTAATTAATATTTACCATTTTCTTTGAAACAAAAATTTTCATCATTTATATAGCACAAAAACTAGAGCTAATAAATTTTTTTCTTTATCATATTCGTTTTTCTGAACCCAAAATTAGTAAGAATTGACTCATGAAGTGAAGGAAACATTCAATTAATTTTTTTTTGTTGTGCTGTGTTATCTATTATATATTGCACTAGCTTCATCACACGATTTCATTATTTAAACACTACTAGCTAGTGTTTTAACTTATTTAAAGGAACAGTGTTATACTAGATAGTTCCTATGCACTAGGGTATTATTGTACCAACTGCTGAAACAAAGGTAGAAGCAAATTCTCTACTGAAAAATGTAAAAACATTTGAATTTATTATCCTCTCCTGTTTTTGGTACAAGCAGTTAAGCCGTATCGACATTGTGAATAAGCTTTTACAAAGAGAGGACATCACTATTGAAAGATCAGCAAAACATATTAGCCGACTGATTTCTGAATTTGAATCAGAAAGGTCAAATTGTTCAAGTAACGCAGGAAAAGAAGCCAAAGAAATAGCAACACAGCTTAACATAGATCCAAATTTTAAAGAAGTACGAAAGAGGAAGAAAAAGCGCATGTTTGATGAGAAGGGTGATGATGTAAGCCATGAATTCTCAGAGGAGAAGAAGTTCAAATTGTTAATGACGCAAATAGTTGATCGGATTCTAACTGAACTGCGGCAAAGGTTTCAATCTATTCAAAACATGAATGACTTATTTGGTTTCCTCAATGGAGCGGGATTTGAAACATTGAATGGAGAGGAATTGAAGAATCGGGCTATTGAGTTAGCAGCCACGTATAAAGATGATTTAGATAAAGACGAACTGGCTATAGAAGAGGAGAGTTTCAAGTACCTACTACGCATTGGATTTAGGCCCTAACATGAAAACGGCCACTTCGTCTGATCTTCTTACATTAATATACCAAAACGGGCTTGAAGATGCGTACCCAACATTACTACTGCACTAAGAATTTTCCTAACAATACCAGTTTCAGTTGCCTCAAACGAAAGAAGTTTCAGTAAATTAAAAATAATAAAAAAATATCTCAGAAACTTGACAGGACAGCAACGACTTACCAACCTTGGCATCATTTCCATAGAGCACCAAATAGCTTCTAAACTATCTTTTGACGAAATTGTAAGAACTTTTGCAGCTGCAAAAAGTCGTAAAGTAAAATTTTAGTTTATATTCAGGTTTTTCACTATTTTTAAGAATCTTTTAGA
This sequence comes from Sesia apiformis, assembly GCA_914767545.1. NCBI lineage: Eukaryota > Metazoa > Arthropoda > Insecta > Lepidoptera > Sesiidae > Sesia > Sesia apiformis. The sequence continues at coordinate 13,735,674 of OU611965.1, read as the reverse complement.
CATACATAAATATACGAGTAAACTGTATAGGTCTAATACACTATGTAACTATTGATTGCGTGATTTCAATAACTATTAAATTAACTTTTTACCTTTGGAATCGAGCATTTACTTACCACCTACCCAAGTTAATTATGAAAAGTAGGGTCAAGTGGGGCACAGTGTAACACGGGGTACAGTGTAACATTAAGAATATCTCTGTCTCTTTTTAATTTTTCTACGGCGTCCCTTTACATGTTTTGACAATCTCATACGCCGGCATGTTAAACAGCTATGATCGAACGTCATATTGCTAGGTAAACGGAACTATGTTCGAAATTATGTTTATTGTAAAAAAATTGTGAAGAATTTGGCTAGTGAAGTTTTGTTTTTGTTGGAAAATAAATGATTTCTGGTGGGTAAATATATTTTTCGTTTAATCTTCAATTATTTGCTGTTTAAAAAGTCCACAAAGTTTATCGACATTTCTAACCTATAAAATTCAAAAGAATATTTGTTTTGTACAGTAGGACGTGGGGCACAGTGTAACGTGTTATAGTGTGCCCTCTTGAGCATTTTTTTTTCTTCTAGGTGTATACATCGAAAATGGTTCGGAATCGGAGTAGGAAGACGGAAATTGGTCTACACAATGCAAATGATATGAAAGAAGCAATAGAATTGGTAGAAAAAGGAGTACCTTTGAGAAAAGCAGCCGAGAGAAAGAACGTGAATTACGGTACTTTACATCGCTATCTAAAGAAAAAAAAGACTTGTTCAGACGAGGAAGCTGCAAATCTGCGATTGACGCCGAATTATGCGGTTAACAAAGTATTTTCAAGTGCTCAAGAAGCAGCACTAAAAGAATATCTAATAACATGCTCAAAAATGTGCTACGGTCTTGATACGATTGAAACTAGAAAACTAGCATATGAAATGGCTAAACACCACAAGCTAAAGATGCCAGCAACTTGGGAAGAAAGAAAAACTGCAGGGAAAGATTGGTTGCATAGCTTCCGAAAAAGAAACCTTGATTTAACTTTGCGAAAACCAGAAGCCTGCAGCCTTTCAAGAGCTACGTCATTCAACCAGCACAATGTCAGGATGTTTTATAACAATTTAGAAGAGGTAATGAGAAGGTTTCCTAGTTTTGGCGATGGCACTAGACTATTCTGTCTTGATGAGACCGGTACGACCACGGTACAAAAGCCAAAAAGGGTATTGGCAGCAAAAGGATCAAAGCAACTTAATAAAGTCACAAGTGGTGAACGAGGTATTCTTGTAACAACATGCTGCGCGGTTTCTGCTACAGGTAACGCCTTACGACCCGCGATGGTGTTCCCAAGAAAAAATTTCAAATCACACATGTTGAAGGGAGCACCTACCGGCACATTGGGCTTAGCGCAACCGACGGGGTGGATGAACTCTCAGTTGTTCCCTGAGGTTGTGAAACATTTTGTAAAGGTGACTGGAAGCTCAAAAAACAATCCATCGCTTTTTATAATAGATTCAGCTTTATATAGTATAACCACGACAGCCACTTGGCTCCAGAGGCTTTGAACATAGCTAAAGAAAACGGTGTGACTCTGCTTACCATTCCGCCACATTGCAGCCACAAATTACAGCCTCTCGATGTATCGGTGTTTGGACCTTTACAGACTTATTACAACGCCGCAATAGATTCATGGCTTTTGCGTCATCCGGGAACGCCGTTGTCAATATATAATGTTGCAGAACTGCTGGGTCAAGCGTTCGAAAAAGCAATGACGCCCATCAATATAAAGTCAGGTTTTATGAAAACAGGTATATTTCCTTTCGACAAAGACATCTTCACGGATGACGATTTTATGCCAAGCGAGGTCACAAATCGTCCTAAAGAATCTGAAGCTTCCTTGTTGCAGCAGAACGAACAGGTCTCAAACCAGTCTACGGCACCTGAAGCTTCTACGTCGTCGCTGCAACATGTTTCTGAAGAAGCACAGGTGCTTAGCGATCAGGTGAGTCATAAGGATTTAAGCTTCAGAAAAAGTGATTCTGAACCTATAGACAACATTTTAGTGAGCCCAATTGAATGTAGAGAATATCCAAAGGCCGGCCCAGACTTTCTAAAAAAGGAAGAAAAAGGGGAAAAAGTTGTATCGCTACCGATACACCAATTAAGCGGGAATTTGAAGAAGCAGCTAAGAAAAGAGAAGACAAAAAACGTAAGAAGAAAACCCCAAAGCCCAAAAATATAAAAATGAAGAAGATAACACAGAAAGTCGAAAAGGTTACCAAGGTCCTATTTGCAAGTTCTAGAGAAGGTTCTGAAGATTCAGATGATACCAATGTATCAATTTTATTTATCAGTTCAGATGGCAATGACATCCCTTTATCTTTACTGAGATGTCCAAAAAAAGATGATTTTGTTATTGTAAAATTTTCAGGAAAATGGGTAAAACATTATGTTGGAAAATTATTGACAGACAATGAGGAAGATGAATATGACATCAACTATCTACGCAAAAGTAGTAAAGTTGATAATGTCTTTTATTTTCCTTTAGAACCAGATCTTGCTACTGTCGCATTGGATGATATTGAACTTTTATTGCCGTTACCTAAAATGGAAAAAAAGACAAAACGACAGGCTGATTGCTACTCATTCCCAGAAAATATATTGAGGAGATTTAATCTAAGTTGAAAAAAAAAGATTTTCATATTTTTTTTATTTTGTTTTCAGTTTATTTGGTTGATTCCCAAAAATATGTTATGGAGACATACATCATTGAGGATAAAGGATTTTAATTTTTCATATTTTATTTTGTTTAATAAAATAAGTTTAATAGTTTAGTTCACTGTTATAGTGTGCCCCATTTTGTTATACTGTACCCCTATGGCTGTTAAACTGTACCCCACCCTAGGGGCACACTATAACAAAATTGTGATCTCAGAAAACTGCCAAATTAAGTAATTTTTAAGTATAATTTCAATATATTTTTAAGGCTAATATGAAGGTTAAAGACTGCTGATTCTTTATACAATAATAAGAAGAAGATACAATAAACATTTTTTTTTCTATAAATAAAAATGACTTTATTGTTACACTGTACCCCAACTGACCCTATAGTAAATGTTTGGTAACAATCTCAGGAGTGTTGTTTAGGAGAGTTTTCGTTTCATTGGTCATGGTTGGACATTCTTCGTTTAAGTGGGTGAAGGGGGGGGGCGCCAAAGTGAGGTATTGCCCCGGGTGATATTTAGCCTAGTTACGTCCCTGCCTCCAACATATGGACGAGTGACTCTTCTTCACAATCTAATGATTCTCTTAGTGAATCTTAGCAATCTTAGCGGATGACTTCGTATTGGCTCTTAATGAAAAATTTGATGGTTTGGAAAATGAAGAAACATATTGCTTAGCCACAACGCTGGATCCACATTACAAAGCACAAATATTTCAATTAGTCTACTACTTCTATGGCAAAAAAGCTTCTCGTCGAGTTACTTGACCTTAATGTAGCTCTGCATTCCGAAACTATTTCAGACACGATCACACCTACATCTAGCACAAGTTCTGAGATGCCTACGAGTGGTGGGCTTTGGAGTGGAGGACTTTGGAACGTTTGTGAAAATATTATTAGAGTCCGAGGAAGATGAGACCCTGTCCACTCGGAGCTGTAATTCTGTCAAAGCAGTAGTCGAGAGATACCTAAGGTCTCCTAATATATCTCGAGACACAGATCCGTTTATTTTCTGGTGCAATGACATCTTATACCCAAACTAGAAAAAAATAGCACAGAAGTACTTTAGTTTCCAAATGAGTTCTGTCGCATCTGAGAGACTATTTTCCACCGCAGGTTTTGTTCAAACAGACTTGCGAAATCGCCTTTCTCTGCAAAACTTGTGAATACTTTGTTTTTTAAACAAAAATATTATTAATGTTAATTTTAATTACTAACACTATTAACCTTAATTATTAATTTTAATAACTAATAATGTCAATCTCTGTATTTTTTTATATTAATTAAAAAAAATACTTGTTTTATTTATTTTACCTACATTTTTAAATTCAATAAGCCTATTGGTATTATATCTATCGGTATCGCCGATATTTTTATAAGAGTATTTATGAGAGTATCAGTATTGTATCGGCAAAAAGGTATATATATATCCATGCATCCCTAATTAAAACCTCTGCTTGTAAACTCTTTGTTAAAGATTATAACTTAAGTGTTTATCACATGTATCACTTATCACTTATAGACTCCCAGTCTAGATATATTCAACAGTTTTATTTGGATTAAATATTGACATAAGTGTTTTCTTAGGTTTTCGCGATTACTATACATAGCAATTAAACAACTTTGAACGATTTAAATCGCGTATATTTAACATTATTTATATCCCGACGTTTCGAACACTTTGCAGTGGACGTGGTCACGGGGTGACTAATTGATTTTATTTGTCACTTGAGTTATTAAGAAATTATTTGAACTACCGTCTGAAATTTTTTTTAATCATAACATTCCCTATGCACGCAATATTCGCTCACGGTGTTGAGAGGTCTTGCAGTATTACGTTGGACTTGGGATTTAATTAATTTAATGACTGGATCCCAAGCCAGTGGTATATGTTCAATAGAGAAGATGGTTCGAAAAGTGTTCAAAGTTCCACTGCAAAGTGTTTGAAACGTCGGGATATAAATAATGTTAAATATACGCGATTTAAACCGTTCAAAGTTGTTTAATTGCTATTGACATAAGTGGTTTATGGTCAGTAATCAGTGTAAACATTCTCCCCTCTAATACAAATCAAACTTTTTCACTGACCAAATGATAGATAAGGCCTCCTTGTCAATCTGAGAATATTTACTCTCAGAATCATTTAATGCAGGACTGGCAAATGCTATGGGGCGCTCAACATTTATATTACCCTCTTTAACCTCATGAGCTAAACATGCTCCTAAGCCATGCTTGAATACGTCACAACTTATCAACAACTTGATATTAATGGTAATTTTGGGTTATAATGAATTAATATTTGTTCTGATGCAATAGTTTTCTTAGGCGGTCGAGGTCCCGTGTATTCCCAGTGCCACTCGAGAGTTCGCAGAAAGTGGTCGCGCGCCAACCTAACAATTATTATAGTTTACGAGATAAGTCACCCCGCGGAACCTAGGTCCCCCGCGAGTGTAGTTACGTATGTTTTTGTTCACACCGTTTCATTTCCATGTATACTTTTTTTAGATTTGTGGCGCAATATGAACAAAAATTTGAATCCCCAGCAGATAGAACGTCTGTTAAACGACCTAGAATTAGAAGAAAGTGAAAACGAAGATGTTTTTCCCGAAATATTGCCAGATTTGAGTGAAACGGAGTGTGAAGTAAGCGACCATGATACGGAAAGCGACGAAGAAACAGACAGTAATCCATAAAACGAAGAAATTGAAAATATTGAGCAGGACAATAACGCTAATGCCTTTTATGGGAGGAATAGGTATAAATGGGCCAAGACACCGCCATCGCGATCACGAGTTCGAGCACATAATATCATCGTGCATTTGTCTGGTCTTAGAGATCCCGCTCGAGCAGAGAACGAGATGACTCCTCTTGAAGGTTGGCAATGTCTTTTTTCCGAAGATATTATTGAATTGATTTTGGAACATACAAATGAAAAGATAACAACGTACTCGGAGAATCATACGTATGACGCTGCGTATACCCATCACGTTAACCCTTAGCCACCTAGCGTCGGTCATAGCGACTCCAGTTTTTTCGAATAAATCCGTTACTACGCAATCCGTGTACTTGTTACTCTATGTACCTTTCCCCCTACCCCGTCAGTACGCGCTCTGCGCTCGACTTGGACACACGTGCGCGCGTTCCGCAATTACAGGTAAATATATTTCGCGTGCGGTCATGACGACCGATGTTAGGTTGTTAGGTTAGGTTAGGTTATTTTTATTACAATCATTTTGATTTTGTTTTCGCAGGTTTATAATGAGTGAACGTGATAGAAATATTCTCAAGTGGTTACAGGAGACTGACTCAGAGTCGGAGGATCAGAGAAACTTGCCAGAAATAATAAATGAAGACTGCAGCGATGTAGAGGATGTTCCAGAGGACCATGTCATTGAAGCCGACTCCCAATCAGACTCAGAAATAGAAGGTAATGACTTAGAGCAACAGCAGGATATCGACGAAGAAAATGAAGATAGGTTGCCGTATCGGACCTCATCTTCTGATGACGATACTCCACTGGCAAGATATCGAAACTATTTCGGTAAGAATCGCTTTCGTTGGTCTGCTTTTCCCCCAGTATCAAGATCAAGGACCTTGCAGCATAATATTGTACAACAACCACCAGGACTCAAACGTAACTTTCGAGATGTTTTGCACAGAAATACGAGTCCTTTCGATTTGTGGAGGTTGTTTTTTGCAGATGGTATGTTGGAAGAAATAGTAAAGCATACAAATGAAAAGATTAGGAAAATCAAACCTAATTACCATATCAAAACATGTGTTCAAGACTTAGATGTTACCGAATTGAAAGCTTTCATTGGTATGCTGTACTACACGGCTATATTCAAAGAGAACCACACGCATTACACAAGTTGGTACAGCACTGACGGGACAGGTAGAGAAATTTATCGCTGTATAATGAGCAAAAACAGGTTTGAAGTATTGCTCAATTGCCTTAGATTTGATGATGCAAATACCCGAGAAGAACGCCGCAACAGCGACAAAGCAGCACCAATATCTCAGTTGTTCAAAATGCTGATACATAACTGCAAAGCAGTTTACACTATCGGTAGCTACGCCTGCATAGATGAAATGTTAGTAGCTTTTCGTGGCAGGTGCAGCTTTAAAATGTATATACCAAAGAAACCTCATAAATATGGTTTAAAAATAATGTGCATTACTGACGCCAAAAATGGATACCTTCTGGATGCCTACCTGTACTTGGGAAGGGATTCTGATAGCCAAGGTTTACCAGTTGAATACCAAAGACTGAGCAAACCTACACAAGCGGTTTTGAGACTGATAACTTCGATTGAAGGTACCCACAGAAATATAACCACAGATAATTGGTTCACTTCAGTAGAGCTTCTGAACATACTGAAGCGAAAACAGCTGACGCTTGTAGGTACCTTGAAGAAAAATAAGCGAGAAATCCCACCTCAATTTCTTCCAAACCGTCGTCGTGAAGTAGGGTCTACCATTTTTGGATTCACGTCAGATTCGACATTGGTATCTTTTGTTCCGAAGACAAACAAATCCGTGCTTGTTCTATCCAGCATGCATCATTCCCCAAATGTTGATCCAAACACACAAAAACCTGAAATGATCATGTTTTATAATACCACTAAAGGCGGCGTCGACATGTTGGATCAGAAATGTGCCATTTACTCAACTTCCCGACGAACACAACGATGGCCAATGGCGATATTCTATAGAATGCTGGATGTGTCTGCAGTAAACGCATACATCATAAGCAAGATGAATCAAGCTCAGACAGAGGTGCCTAGGTTCAACTTCATGAAGCAGTTAGCTGAAGATCTTGTCAAACCACACTTGGAACGCCGAGCGCACCAGTTTGGTTTGCAAAGAGAGCTTCAGAGTGCTATCCATCGAGTACTGAAACTGGATCAAGCACCCAGCGCACTATCGACTGACAATGCTGAAAAATTTGAAACACGCAAAACGTGCTTCACATGCGACCCTAAAAAGAAACGCAAAACATATCATAAGTGTTTTCAATGTAAAAAGCCGATTTGCGTTGAATGTTCGCAAAAAATGTGTGTCGATTGTCGCCAAAAATTGTGATTATTTGCGGGTTGTGATTTTATGCTAGTGGTAATAGAATCGTGCCTTAAATAACTTTATAATAAACGTAACATTTCTAATTTTATAAAAAATATTAAAATATATAAAAAAAACTTATTGTTCCTACTAAGATCTCATTATAATAAAAGTACTAAAAATTTGTTGTAATATGTATAACATAAGGATAAGTGTTGATTATTACTTTAAAATATGATTGTAAGTTCAATTTTTTAAACTTTATATAAATAAAAAATACTTAAAAACAAAATGGTGTTATTATTTATAACAATTTATATTATTTAAATGATTTGACCCAAATAATACGCAAGCGGTCGCTATGACCGACGTTAGGTGGTATTGTGACTGATATACACGTTAGGTGGCTAAGGGTTAATAAAGAAGAATTGTGTGCATTCATTGGAGTAATGTTCCTAACAGGTATATTCAAATCGGGAAGGGAAGATGCACGAGGTCTCTGGTCTTCTAAGTCAAAAGGTAGACCTATTTTTAGAACAGTTATGAGACTCAATAGATTTTTTTTTATTTTGTCATGTCTACGATTTGATAATGAAAATATCAGAGAAGAACGAAAAAAAAATCTGATCGCTTAGCCCTTATTTCGGAACTGTTTAACAAATTTATAAACAATTTCATGAAAAACTATGGCTGTTGTGAGTACGTGACTGTAGACAAAATGCTTTTTCCCTATGTATATGAAATCTAAGCCAGCAAAGTACCGACTGAAAATAATGTGTTTGTGTGATGCGAAGACGCATTATTTATACAATGCTTTTATTTATTCAGGAAAGGGTTCCATTTCAGAGCTAATACAACTTTGGTACCAACGAGGAACGTTATGGTGCTGGCTGAACCAATCTATGGAACCAATAGAAACATCACCGGCGATAACTGGTTTTCTTCTATTGAGTTAGTTGACGCACTGAAAGAGAAAAATCTTACTTACATTGGCACTATATGTAAAAATAAGAGAGATCACTCCTCAATTTCTGCCTCATAGAAGCCGACCTGTTCTCTCATCAGTTTATGGCTTTCAGAGCGATAAAACTTTAGTGTCTTTTGTACCTAAAAAGAGTGTCAGCATTGCCCTTGTATCCTCAATGCATCATGAACCTGCAACTAATTCTGAAACTAAGAAACCTGAAATAATCGATTTTTATATTTCCACCAAAGGCGGAGTAGACGCTCTAGACCAGAAGTGTGCTGCTTACTTCGTGAACAGGAGAAGTCAAAGATGGCCGACTACAATATTTTGTTCATTGTTGAATATATCAGGTGTAAATGGTCATGTTCTTTATTGCGCTTCAAATTCTCAAAAGAAGACGAGTCGTTACATGTTCTTAGAAGAACTCGGATATGCTTTAGTGACTCCTCACGTTCTGGAAAGAAGGCGCTTGTCTAATCTAACGAGGGAGCTGAAAGACATGATGGACAAGTTTCTACGTGAGGTTGGGGTTGAGTTGCCTGAGGATACACCAATACAAGAACTGAGCCAAAATAAAAAACCAAAGAAATCATGCTGTCATTTGTGCCCAAGAGTCAAAGATAGTAATACGCCCAGGGTTTGCTCCAAATGTATGAAAAATTTATGCCGTATTCATTCTATTGATGTGAAAATATGCAAGAAATGTCGTGAATAATATATAATTACCTTATAAGCATAATTTTGAGACTAATGTTTCAGACTGAAATAATGTGCCTATATTGTGATAAAACTTTGCATAGTAGGGTAGACTGGGTACGGTTGAAACAAAGGACGGTTGAAACAGAGTTAATATCTCTAGAACCGTGTGCGGTAAGGTGAAGGGTGCAAGGGGCGAACGAAGCGGCAACAAGGCCTAACACGAATTCCAGTGTTGTGTCGCTCACAGTGCGCTGCAGTTGTTTGTAGGAGGCCCTATTGTGTTTTGAGAAGCAAAAGTAAGTATTTTTTTTTTGGAGATTTTTGCAATTATTATGGTTTTTATTAAAGTAAGAGTATTGAGTGTTTTTTTATGTTTGAAATGAAGCTTGTAGAATATGGCAACGTGATTAGTTTTAATGTGTAATTATTGTCACCGTTACTATAAACTGTTTTGTATCTAATGGGGGGTTGGGGACGGTTGAAACATTTTTTGTGGGTACGGTTGAAACAATATTGCACGTGCTTTTTTATTATTTATCTTAAATTATTATTAAAATAAAATATATTTTTTGTTTATCTGAAATTATTATTATAAGAAATTATTGATCACTTTATTTCATATTGAGAATGAAACTTTGAAGCGTGCAGTTATTTTCCAAACATTATTTATTTCATTTTCTTGTTTTATAGATGCCGAGGATACGTGTAAGAAAGACTTCGAGGGGACAGGTTGATTTATCGAGGTACAAAGACGCCTATGAGGAGGTAAAAGCAGGAGATTCTTTGCGAAAAGCGGCGGAGAAGAATGGAGTGAACCACTGTTCGCTTCTAAGATATATGCGAAAGCAAGATGCATCTGGCGACGAAGAAAATCAAGGCATGGGATATAAAGCACATAACCGAGTTTTTAATGAAAAGCAAGAGCAAGAGCTTTCTAAATATTTGATTCGATGTGCAGATATATATTTCGGCCTATCTAAGAAGGACGTAAGAAAATTGGCATACGAACTAACCATCAAGTATAACTTATCACGACCTCGAACTTGGGATGACAGCGGGATGGCTGGTGAAGAATGATTTCGGATGTTTATGAGAAGAAACCATGAACTGTCTGTACGCGTAGCGCAAGCTACAAGCCTTTCAAGGGCGACTAGCTTTAACAAAAGCAACGTAGATGCTTTCTATGACAATTTGACCATTGTCATGGACCGTGATAAATTTGAGCCACAAGATATATATAATGCTGATGAAACAGGCATAACCACAGTCCAAAAGCCAGACAGAGTGGTAGCTAGGCGTGGTGCTCGTCAAGTGGGTTCAGTTACTTCAGCAGTTACTTTAGTCACAGTAGCCTTTGCGGCTAATGCCATCGGAAATGTAATTCCTCCATTCTTCGTCTTTCCGCGAGTGCGTTACCAAGACCATTTTATCAGGGATGGACCAGTAGGATCTGCTGGAACTGCAAACCCCTCTGGCTGGATGCAGGATGAAACATTTATTAATTTCCTGGAACACTTCAAAAAACATACAAATGTATCTCCTTCACATAAAATGTTTCTTGTGCTCGGTAACCACTCCTCACACATTCATATTAACGCACTGGACTTTTGCAAGAAAAATGGCATTGTCCTACTATGTTTCCCTCCCCACTGCTCTCACAGACTCCAACCGCTTGATAGATCTGTATACGGACCTTTGAAGAAAGCTGTAAATTCGTCCTGTGATGCATGGATGCGAAGCCACCCAGGAAAAACAATGTCAATTTATGACATACCAGGGATTGTAGCGTCTGCTATGCCGCTTGCTCTTACACAATTAAACATTCAAGCTGGCTTTCGCAAAACTGGAATTTACCCATATAATCGGGATTTGTTTACTGAGCTCGATTTTGCTCCTGCATTTGTGACAGATAGGCCAAACCCTGAAACTACAACAGAGGCAGAGGTTGTTCCTATTCGGAATATTAGCACACCCGAACATAAAGCGCTACCACTATCGTCTTCTATAATTAACGAACCACCAGTAGAGTCGGAGGAGCCCTCTAATGTACATGCAGATCTTGTTACTCAACAACAGGCTATGAATATTCGACAGAGTTCACCAGTCCCAGGAACTGAACAAGAAAACATTATTATAGGTCCGGAAACTACACCACCCAAACGTCACAGCAGTATTCAACAAATTTCGCCCAAACTCTGTATAAGTGCTCAACCAATTCCTCCGTTGACAAATCGACCTGAAAATGTAGCGTCTTCTAGTGCTTCACTAGAAGGAAAACAACCAGAGGGCGGAAAACCAGGAAGTCTACAATTTACACTGATACACCAGAGAAAGAAGAGATAAGAAAGGAGCATGAAAACAGATTAAAACGGACCAAAGCTAAGCAAGTTAAGAAAAGATTGGATGGAGGAAAGACTAAAAGAAATACCACAAAAGGGAAGAAAACTAATACACAACAAGAATCATCATCAGAAGAGGAGGGGTGCTTCTGCCTTGTTTGTTTGTCTCAGTATTCAGAGAGCAGACCCGGAGAAAAATGGATACAATGCACAAATTGTAAACGGTGGGCTCACGAAGAGTGCACAGAAGGTGGTTTTAGTTATGTTTGCCACAATTGTGACTCTGAATGATCAAAAAACTAGAATATTTTAAGTATTTAAGTATAGAATAACTAAGTATTTTTGTTTGATTTATTACTTACTAATGAAAATCTATAACATTGTTATTAGAAATATTTTCTTTTAGTTTGTTCTCAAATTATTTTTCTAGTCGAAGTTCTATAAATTTAGTTCGTTTTGTTTTTAAAAAATGTTGTTGATTTATATTTTTTTTTTTTTTGATAAGTACGTACATTGTGTATAATTATTAAGTAGTCATATTGTCAGAGACGACTGATTATATATATTTTAATTAAGATGTGCACCCTAAAAACATTGATGGCTGATTAGAAATATTATTAAGTTGTATCTTTAAATATTGATGACTGATTTATATTGTTAAATGGTGCCATAATTATTCTTAAAATTGAAATAAATCTATATTAATATAATAAAGAGATAAAGTTGTGTGTTTGTAGGTATGTTGGGGGTAATTTCTGGAACTACTGAACCGATTTCAAAAGTTCTTTCACAAATAGAAAGCTACATTATCCGTGTCTAATATAGGCTACATTTTATTTTGAAATTTTGAAAAAAAATCTCTTATAAACCGAAGCGAAGCGAGGGCGGGTCACTTGTAATAAATAAAACATGTTGTAATATTATATTTTGCATTATTTGCATGTGTTTCAACTGACCCCAATCACTGTTTCAACCGCCCCTGGTATGGGGACGGTTGAAACAAATCAGATTTTTTTTTAAATTTGATCTTATACTAAAAATAAAACACCGGGTACTCAAATGGTACTGCCTATTGATAGATAGAAACACGCACTTGTATTTAACATATCTCCATCATCGCTCGGTTTATTAATGGCAATGCTATGGACGATATAAGCTAAATTGTTTCAACCGTACCCAGTCTACCCTAAACTGATGTGTTCATTCCCCTTGTGATTTTGGATGTTGTTAGATTTATTAAGAAGTTGATGCCTGTTTTTATCTATAATCACATAGGTTATTAGAAATTCATAATTTCTTTTAATTCTAGGCCTCTGAAGTGAAGCCTATAAATTTGTTTTTTTTGTAACTTTTTAGTTTGACGCTAGAGATGTCTTATTTTATGTTAAAATCTTTAATAAAACTGATTTATTAAGTTAACAATATGTCTTTAGTTTATTTTATTAAAAGAAATCCTAAGATTTTCTACATTTTGGTATTTAAATGTTAGATATTTGTATGGTGGACAAACCCCACGAGTGTAGATATGTAGGCTGAAAACAGTGAGTGGTGTTAAGGGTTAACTTTAACCCGGCATCATGGGGGTTGGGTCAAAATGACCCGCCAGTTTTTTGTTTGCCTATAATTTTAAAACTACGCATGCGACGTTGCCGCTCTTCTCAGTAGCTGGAATTGTTGAGTTCCTCTATACGTTTTTGACGAGAAATCATTCGGGCAGCAACCGTGCTGGGAGCTACACGTACCTTAAGTTGAAAAAGGTAAATATGACCCATCCCCGTATTCAATGTAACTATTTTGCGCCATTTACCCACATGTGATTTTAATCATTTATTGCTTATGGTACTTATTATTAGTATTTTGTGTATTTATGGTGATTTTACGTTACTTCTATCTCATTATTTTTTTATTTTGTCGGTAGTTCGATAAAAATGGATAGAGAAGAAATAGAAAGACGGCGTATATTAGCAATTCTTGAAGAATCTGATTCGGATGTCATGCCATCTGATCAGGAGACCGCTGAAGAAGAAGATGATCATATAAGTGAGCGTAGTCAGCTTAGCGACACAGAGCATGAGATTTCAGACGGTGATGACGACATCCGGCTCTCTACAATCAGGAGTAGAATACGGTCTGTCGCGAATCAACCGCTGCCGCAGGAAGAGCATGCTTCATCAAGCTCAGAAAGTTCTTAGAGTCATAAGTACATTCGACAATATTTTGGTAAAGATGGTACAGCTTGGTGTAAGACACCTCTTCGACAGAATGTTCGAACCAGAGCCGTAAATATAATTAACCAGCTGTAGCACCAGAAGCTAAGTCTGCTCTGTCTGAAATTGAGTGCTAGAGCCTTTTTTTCACTGATGATATGCTGCAAAAGGTTCTTATATATACTAACGCACGCATTAGACCTAAAATTGCATCATGTACTAACTTGTCAAAATATACACATATAAAAGAATACAGCATGACAGAATTAAAAGCTTTTGTAGGTCTTTGCTGGTCTTAACCGCTCTGGAAGGCAGAATTCGAGTGACCTGTGGGCTAACGATAGCACTGGAGTAGAAATATTTGGACTTGTAATGTCTAAACAACGTTTTCATTTCATCCAAAGCTGTTTGACGTTTGACAACACTTCTACTCGTGAACAAAGGAAATTACTAGATAATTTGGCACCAATTAGAGAACTCTTTGAAGCTTTTATCGAAAACTGTAAAACATCTTACATCGCAGGTGATTGCCTAACTATCGATGAAATGCTCATAGCTTTTAGAGGCCGATGTAAATTTACATAAAAACTTTTCTTTTTTTGAACTTTTTAATTATTTTGAATTTGGAACGCGTTTAGTATTTTTAAAAGTTCTTTCGATTTCGCGCCATTTCACATATTTTTTCGTGTTCATTATCAAATTACAATATGGAATGGGGTGTTAAAGAAAATAGGATTGCGGTGATCGCCTTGTACAAAGTGGGTATGGAGCCGTCGGTCATATTCCAGACACTTCAAAAGCTTGGTATCAGCCGTATGTTCGTATATCGTACTATCAACAGACACAACAACACTTCCTCTGTCGAAGACCATAAAAGATCGGGGCGGCCGCGTGCTGTTAGAACTACAAAGGCTTTTAATGCTGTTAAAGCCAGAATTCGTCGAAATCCCATTAGGAAGCAAAAAATCTTATCGCGAGAAATGAAGATTCCCGCTAGGACTCTGTCGCGTATTATAAAACAAGACCTGAAGCTCGGTGCTTATCGTCGATATACAGGACATGCCCTAAATCAATCTTTACAATTAAAGAGAGTGGATCGATCAAAACGCCTTCTGTCGCGATACGCAGGTGAAGGGTACAGAAATATCCTCTTTACCGATGAAAAAATTTTCACGATTGAAGAGCACTACAATAAGCAAAATGATAAAGTGTACGCTCACAGTTCTAAAGAAGCTGCTCAAGTGGTCGGAAAGGTACAACGTGGTCATCATCCTGCGTCAGTGATGATTTGGTGGGGCGTGTCTTATCAAGGTGTCACAAAGCTACATTTTTGTGAAAAAGGAGTGAAAACTTCAGCCAAAGTGTATCAAGAGACAGTCTTGGATCGTGTTGTGAAACCCCTCAGCAATACACTTTTTAAAAATGTACCGTGGACTTTCCAGCAGGACTCTGCACCTGGTCACAAGGCACGAACTACCCAAGCCTGGCTTGAAACCAACGTTCCGGACTTTATAAGAGCTGAAGACTGGCCCTCATCTAGCCCAGACCTCAACCCTTTAGACTACAAATTGTGGTCAGTTTTAGAGGACATGGCATGCTCTAAACGACACGGCGACATTTGAGTCTCTTAAAAAATCTCTGGAGCAAGCAGTGGCGAAATTTCCCATGGAAACAGTGCGTAAATTCATAGATTCGTGGCCAGACAGATTAAAGGCCTGTATAAAAGCCAAAGGTGGCCATTTTGAATAGAATATTGTTTTTATTTTTTGCTGAGACTATAATAAATATGTACATATAAGTTTTAGTAATATTACATTACTTCATTAAAAAAAAATTGCATTTTCATTTGTAACAGAACTTATGGCCGGACTAGGTACATACCATCTAAGCCAGCTAAGTATGGCATCAAGATTATTGCTTTGGTAGATGCACGAAACTTTTACATCAAAAACTTTGAAATATATCCTGGAAAGCAGCCTGATGATCCATATTTTACAAGCAACAAACCATATGATGTTGTGAATCGGATTGTGCAACCCATTTCCAAAACAAATCGTAACGTGACGTATGATAACTGGTTTACTAGCTATGAACTTGTTCAGCATTTACTCAAAGAACACAAGTTGACATCAGTTGGGACCGTGCGTAAGAACAAAAGACAAATCCCACCTAAATTCACAAAATCTCGTGGAGTTGATATTTTTGCGTCCCGATTTGCTTTCCAAAAAGACATAACTCTTGTTTCTCATATACCTAAAAGAAATAAGATAGTTCTGCTCATGTCAAGCCTGCACCATGATGACACTATTGATAATTCAACTGGTGAAAAGAAAAAACCAGAAATCAACACCTACTACAACACGACCAAATGTGGGGTAGATGTAGTTGATGAACTATGCGCTACATACGGATGCTACATACGGACGTGTGTCGTAATTCAAAGAAGTGGCCTCTGACAATTTTTTATGCCATGTTGAACATGTCTGCTGTTAATGGACTCATAATAAATCGCTTAAATAATGTATCAAGCCAAAAGCGACATTGATATTTGAAGAATCTAGGCCTTGCTCTTGTGAGTGAACATTTGAAAGTCTGCCAGAATGTTACACGTTTGCCACGAGAATTGCATAAAAAAATTGGACGATGTGCTGGCAAACCTTCAGAGGAGCCTGCAGCAAAAAAAGCAAATGCTCGTAAAAGGTGCCAAGTGTGTCCTGCAAAAAAGGACCGCAAAACAACTCATGTGTGTGAAGGACGCAACAAACATATTTGTCCTGAACATATAGACCTTTCTGCACCGATTGCATTTACAACGATGATTCTGATTAATATTTGTTATGTTTTTCTAAAGATACAATAGTTTAATTCATAAAAGTGCCATAAAAAAAATTAAATACTGATAATTAATTTAAAAAGTGAGATTATGCTAGAAGAAGCCAATTTTGTTGATTTTTTCAAGTATTTTTTTGCAAAGCTTTGTTACTATGATTAAAGTTTATATTATTACAAAAATTTGTGTTTTATTTCTTAAATAACAGTACAATAATGCTGTAAACAAATAACATTCATTTCTTTAAATAAATACTGAAATATCTTATAATGAACATGTGGGTAATAATGACCCACCCCCACATCTGCGTAACAATTTTCCACCCCCATGACGCCGGGTTAAGTGAAGGTGTAATTAAGTGAACATTTTACATAATTTTTGCAGTATCAATGTAACATCTGAACTAGAGTCAATATGAAATTTAATTTAAACATTGTCCACCATTAAACTGTTTGCCATGGCCCTGGCCTGTCTCTTTTTATATTTATCACATGCTTTACTTTTCTTTTAACACACTGAATGGTTTTCACTTGCCTAACTGCATAATTTTGAACACTTTCACATGGACTCTCTTCATCCTCTTCAGTTATCTCTTGCACTTGGTTCCTTTGTTGTGGATTTCCTGATTTCACTTTGCACATGCTTGCTAAATGTCCTCTTTTCCTGCACTTGTAGCACTCCTCATCAGGGAACTTACACGCAGGCTTAATGTGTCCTTTCCATCCACAACAGTCCACCACCTTTAGTGCTAGTAGGTAGAGTCATAACTGTACTGTAGGGTGTAACTTTATTAAGTTCCCGTTCATACTGACCTATGATCATTTTGGCTTCCTTATCAGCTAACTCCATTTGCATGGCCACCTCTACTGCTTGCATAAATGTCAGCTTCCTTTGTGAAAAAAAATGTCTTATTATTTGTTCACTTCTTAATCCATGCACAAACTTATCGCGAAGTGCTCTATCATCTATAAACATTTCAAACTTACAAGTCTGTGCCAGTTTTTTAATGCTGCCACATACTACTATACTCTCGTTGTCGAGTTGCACCCTTTTCATAAATTTGTACGTTCCTGCTATTTTCGACTGAGATTTCTTCTAGATCTCTCGATTAAGTTTATAACATGATCATAGTTCTTCGTCTCCGGTTTTTCCATCATAACTCTGTCAACAACGTCACTGTATTGAATCCTACAGTGAGGAGATATCTGTTCTAATTTTCTTTTGGCACTTCAAAAATCGCCATCTTGTTTTCAAATACTTGGGATATAGACTTTCCAAGACGTTTTGTTGTTATCAAATTCGACCATGCTGATGCTCTGTATGCTGTCAGTATATTAATTGCTAACTTCTGCTGCTGCTTCGCCCGAAGCTGCATTCTGCAATGCGGCGTCATTTTCATTGTTGCTGGCCATTCTTGGTTTAAGTGACGCAATTTCTGTTTCACATAAATCTTAAAATCTTCGCTGTAGACGTGACTACAGCTCCCACGAACTTTAGTAACTAGACATTAGTAACTAATTAACTCGTCGCCAATGCTAATAGTTGGTGGGTTTATTAAAATAAAACTACACCTGTAAGTGAACAAAGTATTTAATTTTACTACGAATCACCATTACACCAGAGACAACGAGCAGTGTTGCCAACAACTAGGCTTGCAATGATATATCGAAAACCGATAATATCGACACCAAAACATCGATATTTATATTGATATATTAATAATAATAAATACTCTTTATTGCATACAATAGTTATTACATCTGCACAAATAATAAATGACAGAATACAATATCGCTTATCGGCGACCTTATCGCTAAGGCGATCTCTTCCAGGCAACCTTAGGATAGAGAAAAATAAAAGAGATATAGGTAGTGCAAAAGAACCGAAATCCACAGATGGATCATGTTAAATATATACTCATCGACAATAAATATACTATAATAAATACATATAATAATAAATATCTTAGTAATATATAAATACATACATACATATCTACATGTACACTGCACACAATATCAGTTCGTAAATAAGATTAAAGAAAAATAGGAGGGAATTGAAAGTCTCCAAGGGACGAAATAGAACAGGTTAGAAACAAAAACGTAGCGAGAGGAAATCATTAGGTAAAGAAAGAAAGTAGAAAACCAAAGGAACTAACTAATGGAATAATGATTTCTAATTTGCCTTTTAAAACTAGGCAGCGACTGAGCACGTCTAATGCCAACTGGTAAGGAGTTTCAAAGCCTAGCAGCCTGCACTGTGAAAGAGTTGGTAAAGAAATTTGAAGAATGGGTAGGAAATTTAAGAAGTAAATTTTCAGAAGAACGTAAGTACGTGGATTGTGAAGCAAAGAATTCAAAATGCTCCTTCAAATATTGAGGGGTCAAGGGATTAAAAAGTACAGAGTAGAGAAGTGAAAGTATATGCGTATTTCTGCGAAGTCGGATTGGAAGCCACTTGAGCTTATTACGAAACTGGGAAACATGGTCATATTTACGCAGTCCAAATGTGAACCGGATGCAAAGATTTAGAAGGCGCTCAAGTTTGTTGAGTTGGTCTTCCGTAACTTCCGTTAAGTCGAGATAACAGGTATCAGCATAGTCAAGTAAAGGGAAAAGTAGAGATTGAACTAGCGCAATTTTAGTGTCTGTCGGAAGGAATTCCCGTAAACGCTTCAAAGAGCATGTCGTAGCAAACACCCTCCTGCTCACTGCATCGATTTGAGGTCCCCAAGATAGGGTTCGATCTATAAGTATACCCAGATTTTTTACTTTTTCGCTATACGGAATACATAGACCATCAAAATATACGGCAGGGAGGTGTTGCCAATCAATTTTACTAATGAACTTAGAACTACCAACAATAATTACCTGACTCTTTGCAGGATTGACACGCAATCCATGTGATTTGCTTCATTCAAAGATGTGAATCAAGTCAGTGTTAATTACGTCTACTGCATTGTTGAGGTTATCCAACGTGGCTTGTGTATAAATTGTGTATAATATTATAATTGTCGATACGATAATATCGATATCGAAAGAATACGATATCCAGTTGGGTAAGTTATAAATTCATTCTAATTTCCGTTTCAGCATATTTTATCTATCTATTTTATATGGTAATACTGCCTGTCTAATCTGTATACGATTCCGTTCGTTGGTTCGTTCTTGTTCTACTTTCTAGTCTATGGTTCAGTTCGATCTACCGTTCTATGTGTAATAATAACCGTTCCTATTCACAACAAAAAAACATTAGCGATGCGATTAAAAAAATTTTCTATAGGTATCAGCTAAATCCTTTAACTATTTACTTATTTTATTTAAATTTATGTACTTTTATAATTAAATATTTTTTAATAAATATTTGCACTTTACACTTTGAATTATACAGAGGCCAAATTTTGAATTACATAAATATTTATAATAAATATGAGAATTTGTAATAATAATAAAAGTATCAAAATCAAATTTTACACGTTAAATTGACACTTGGCTTAATGACATTTGTTAAATGTTGCCATTTGAAAAGTTTCGATTTATCCCAGGCTCAACTTTCGTGTGCCCGACCATACAGAGTAAATAAAATTGTAGTCATTTGGGAATTTCGAGAAATATGAACAAAAGCAAGCTGTGGACCTATTTCAAAAAAGAGCCGAATGGAGCTGTTTGCAATATGTGTAACAAACATGTTAAAACTTCAGACAACTCTAACCTAACTGCTCACTTGAAACATCATAAAACTGATGATCCATCTCCATCACAAAGGTAATTTAGTTTTGTTTTAGTCAATTTGTGCCTCGAAATTAATAGGTAATTCTGAAACTGAGTAGCAAGTCAAGTTTAAATTTACGATACGTGAGCCAGTTGTATATTTTTAGATTAGTTTTTGTTTGTACTAGTGTTGTACCGAATGAATGTACATTGATAACAGATATGGATGAATCTGTAATGTTCGTAATATTTTAGCATTTGTTATTCTCATATTAACAATTGATTGTTTGTAATTCACATGGACTTACATAGATTATATTTGTGTTTCATTAAGTAAAAACTTGTTTAACTATAATTAACTAATAAATGTCCATTAAGTAATGTATAAATAATGATGTTCCAAGTCCATTCTATTGTTTGTATATCATTAAGATTAACATCACAGAGCGTCTTATAAAATACAGCTCCCACCCCTAGTTAAGTTAGTCTTAGTCACGAGCTTCAAGTCTCAAGTGATCGGCCTTAGTGCTACAGTCTTGAAGGAACAGTCGTTCCTTATAATTCTGTCAGTCACGTTCCGTATTAGTTCCGTATTATTGCTATTATATTCATTAACTAGAAATAGTGTTGTTGTCAAGCCACTTTGTAACTTACGAGAAATAAACTTAACTCGTACTTCGTAACTCCGCTGTATTCATTCCAAAAAACCACCTCCTGACCACCCGTACATTACAAAATTGGTGTCAGAAGTGGGATATTGTTCCTGACGAAACAAAGCGGGTTAATAAGTGTAAATTAAAGTTTCCTACTTCAGTTCGAAAGCATAACAACCGTTGTGCACTGAAGGAAAACGCTTACACGAAAGACGTAAGGCGGTTGGTAAATTAGCAGCGACGAAGTCAAGTCACCAGAAGGGCCTATATCCAAGGTCCTGCTCGATACGCGCATTGTGAACAGCAGCAGCGGTTCTTCGGTAGCATTCTAGCTACTACCACTGTTCAGACAGCAAAACAACAGCAGCAGCTAGCGGTTCTTCGGTAACTCTCGAGTTACTATACGGACAAGGCAACGAAAGGCTCCGCAATATAACAAGTTAATTAAAAGTATCAAGTAAGTGTTTTATTGTGATTCAAGTATGTGTTATAAAATATGTTATATTGTGTATTAACTAAAGGTATATCAAAGTCTATATAATTAAAAGTTGGAGAATATTAAGAAATTTAGAAAATTGTAAAATAATTTATTGAAAATGAGTTTCAAAACAGAAGAAGTTAACAATTCTAGTGCTCTCATTGATATAGGGCTTGCCGAGCGTATGATAACTAAATATGACGGTAATAAAACAAATTTACATGTATTTATAGACAATTGCAATAATGCTTATAAATTTTTAAATCCAGTATTCAAATCGGTATTTGTTTCAGTCGTTTTGTCAAAAATAGATGGTAATATTAGATCAACGATATTGAACCGACATTTTAACTCATGGGACGATTTAAAAACTTATTTATTAGAAAACTATTCAGAGAAACGAACTTTTGCTCAATGGCAGCTGGAACTAAATTCATGTAGACAAGGGCATAATGAAACAGTATTGAATTATTCAAACAGAATAGAAAGTTGCTTTATAAAATTAATTAAATCCTTAAATCCCCAATTAGGTCAAATAGCACGCGAAGCTAATGTAGAGTTGTTAAAAAACCAAGCACTTAATATTTTTATTAGTGGTCTAATTCCTCAATTACATATCCTATTAAAATCTCAAAAACCTTCCACGTTGGAAGAAGCGATTTCTATTGCTGTTTCTGAGGAACAAGAAATTAAATCTAGACAGGAAATGAGTTATAGACAACATCAAGGCGGAATAAAGAGATGTTCGCATTGCAATAAATTAGGACATCTAGCATTTCAATGTAGGCAGCAACCTGCAGTTAGAACAATACATCCAAATAAAAATAACTCTAATAATATACCTACCTGTTTTAATTGCCAAAAAAAGGGTCACGTAGCAAGAAATTGTTGGGGAAATCAAAGAAATTTTAATAAATCACATAATAACAATCAAAATAATAGATTCTCTCAGGGAAATCAAAGGCCTAGTAGTTATTATTCCAATCATGATTTTCATAATAACAAATCAACGAATGATTCATGTAAAAGTTATGCACGTGGGAATTTAAACTCGAACGGTCCAAAGGCTACGGCCAACCCAAGGACCTCAAATATGAATCAGGCCGAATAATGTGTATAGATACCGGTATTTCATCATACGTACAGCTAGAATCAAGGGATATTCTGGAAAATAAAAGTAAATTCCTAATAGATACAGGAGCAGAAGTAACATTGATAAAGTTAAAATCATTACAAGAAAGAATATTAATTTACAACGACAAGAAATTAAAGCTAAGAGGAATTGATAAGGATGCTCTGCCTACCAATACAGTTGGTTATGTTTACTTGACGTTCAACATAGGAGATAAAAGAGTTCGTCATACCCTTCATGTGGTCCCTGATAACTTTCCTATTGAATGTGATGGTGTAATAGGTAGCGATTTTTTGATGAATACAAACGCGATAATTAACTTTGAACAAAATTATATCGAGTTATGTGGAATCAATTTTAATATTGAGTATAATGGAAGTAATAAGTATAAAGACGAATTTAATAACGTTGATATAAAAAATAATTGTGAGAATTACTCAAAAAATTTAGAAGACGAAATGAGTTATCATAAAAGTGTTTATAATGACGTTGAAGACGATTGTGAAAGTAGTTATGTTGATTACGAGTGTGAAAGTAACAAAGTTAATTCTCAAAATGATTACGTCAGTATTGAACCACGTTGTGAAAAAGTTATTTTAATTAATGTGGAAAATTACAATTTGACAGAGGGAATAATTCCAGAACCGATAAGTTTATCGGATGGGGTATATTTATGTCCTAGTGTCGTCAAGGTTCAAAATAGCAAGGCATTGACAGTATGTTTAAATACAACAAATAGTATAGTTAAGATAAATAATGTGAAAGTCAGAATAGATCCATTAGGGTCATTAACTAATTTAAACAGGACAGCGAGAATAAACAAGATAAATAATGATGTATGTTTTGAAGGAAGTCGTTTAAATAAATTAGAGCAAACGTTGAGAATGAATCATTTGAATAAGGAAGAAAAAGAATCCTTAGTTGAACTGTGTAAAGAATATAATCATATTTTTCACTTAGAAGGCGATAAGTTAACTGCGACAGATACAGTATTGCATGAGATCCCTACACATAGTGATGCTCCTATCAATACGAAATCTTATAGGTATCCAGAAGCATTAAAAGGGGAAGTCAATCAGCAAATTGAAAGACTTCTTGAAGATAAAATAATTATACCTTCTAATAGTCCATGGAATTCTCCAGTATGGATAGTACCAAAGAAAAGTGACGCATCTAAAAGGAAAAAATGGCGTCTTGTAATTGATTTTAGAAAATTGAATGAAATAAGTATAGGTGATGTCTATCCACTACCACAAATAAACGACATATTAGATCAATTAGGGCATAGCAAGTATTTTAGTACGCTAGATTTAGCATCTGGGTTTCATCAAATAAAATTGAGTTCAAAGGATCAAGCCAAAACAGCATTCAGCGTTCCATTAGGTCATTATGAATATACACGCATGCCATTTGGACTGAAAAATGCGCCAGCAACTTTTCAGCGATTGATGAACAATGTCTTAACAGGTATCCAAGGAATAAAATGTTTTGTATATTTAGATGACATTGTAGTCTATGGAAACTCATTACGAGACCATAATACGAAACTAAAGGAAGTTTTTAATAGACTGTCGGAACATAACTTAAAATTACAGCCGGACAAATGTGAGTTTTTGAAAACAGAAGTAATGTACTTAGGACATTTAATAACTCAAGACGGAGTTAAACCCGACCCTAACAAGGTAGAAGCAGTAAAAAATTATCCAGTACCGAAAAATCCTAAGGAAATCAAAGGATTTCTAGGTTTAGCAGGATATTATAGAAGATTCTTAGAAAATTTCAGTAAAATTACGCAACCTTTAACGAAACTTTTAAAGAAAAATGAACCTTTTAATTGGACCAGCTTACAGCAAAATTCTTTCGAAATATTAAAATCTAAATTGTGTGTAGAACCTATTTTACAGTACCCTGATTTCTCTCAACCATTCAACTTAACGACAGACGCAAGCAATTATGCGATCGGAAGCGTGTTATCACAAGGGTCATCAACAAACGATCTTCCAGTAGCGTATGCAAGTCGAGTTTTAAATAAAAGTGAAGTAAATTACTCCACTACTGAGAAGGAATTACTAGCAATAGTATGGTCGGTAAAGCATTTTAGACCATATCTGTATGGACGAAAGTTCCGTATTATAACAGACCATAAACCTCTTACTTGGTTAATGAATGTCAAGGATCCAGGATCTAGATTAGTGAGATGGAGATTATTACTAGAAGAGTATGAATATGAAATTGTTTATAAACAAGGGAAGTTAAATAACAATGCCGATGCATTAAGTAGAATTAAGCCGGAAGAATCAAGCATAGATGAAAACATAAATAAAAAGATTCAGATTGCGACTAGGAATAGCGAAAGTTATTCAACATTTTTAAAAGAAATGGAAAGGAAACCAATTTTATTCGATAAGTTAGAAGAACATAACGACAAGATTTCTAGTAAAGCTAATAAAGTAGTTTTTGCATCATGTGACTTGGACATTTTAAACGAAAAATCTCTCAGCGAATATGAACAATATATTGATGAATTAAGGGCGAAACGACCTTCACAATACGATGTAATAAGTTTAAAAAATAAGGACAATAAGACTTTCTTTTCTTTTTTAAAACTTAATAATTGGGACAAAGTAACTTATGCGGACATATTTGAATGTATGAAGAGGTTAAGGTATGAAATAACGCAAAATAATATTAAAGAAATTAGTTTTTCCGACTTTTCAAGTCTTCAATTAAAATGGCACAAGATAAGAACAATAATAAGATATATGTTTAGAGACTCGAACATTACTGTTCACGTATATCATGGGAAAATTAGAACTCCAAAAAGGGAAGAGATACCTTTCATTCTAGAAGAAAATCATTCCCATCCTATCTCAGGTCATATAGGATTTCATAAGACATATAAGAAAACTAAATTAAATTACTATTGGAATTCGATGAAAAAGGACATAAAAGAATTTATCAAATCATGTAAATCCTGCCAACAAAATAAAATAAATAGGAAAAAATATAAAAAACCCATGGAAATTACGTCAACGTCTTCAGACGCATTTGAAAAAATTTTCATTGACATAGTAGGTCCCTTGCCTGTAACTGAAAGCGGAAATAGATATATACTTACATTGCAAGACGATTTAACCAAATTCTCACAAGCGTACCCCTTACCGAAACATGACGCGGAAACAATCGCCGATTGTTTAGTTCGAAATTTCATATGCAAATTTGGTATACCTCAAATTTTACTGACTGATCAAGGTGCAGATTTTTCCTCTAATTTAATAAAAGAAATCTCAAAGTTGTTTAAAATGAAGAAAATAAATACAAGTGCTTACCATCCACAATCTAACGGAGCGTTAGAAAGAAGTCATTCAACATTGGCTGATTATCTTAAACACTATGTAAACGATGATCAAACCAACTGGGACAAGTGGATTGATTTCGCTATGTTTTCTTATAATACGAGTACACACACTTCGACTCAGTTTACTCCATTCGAATTAGTTTTTGGGAATAAAGCAAATTTGCCTAGTTCTATTATAAAGGAACCTGAATTCAGATATTTCTATGATACGTATTTGGAAGAACTGACATTAAAATTGAGACAATCAAGAAAAGTAGCTAGAGAAAAATTAATTGCATCGAAAGAAATTAATAAGAAAATTTATGACAAGAAGATAGACTTAATTGATAATACATATATAAAAACTAAAGAAATTTGTAGTCACAAAAAGTTTAAGGGATTCTCTCTTTGTGAAACTTCATTCGTTGTGTTGGAACAAATAATACCACAATTATATAATCAAGAGAACGTTTTGAAAGAATTAACTGGTAGAAATAATGATGTACATAGAGTGAAAAGGGCTTATGTTGATGGTATAGGAAGTATATTTAAGGTTTTGTTTGGTACCTTAGACTCGGAAGATGCTTTAAGATATAACGACGCAATTGGTAAATTAGATTCAAATGAGCATGAAATTCTAGAATTATTGAAGTCTCAAACTAATGTTATCAAAACGACATTGTCCAATTTTAATAACACCATTACCGATTTAAATGCAAATGAAAGATTGTTTAATAAGAATTTGCAAATCCTGTCTAATTATACTAAGGATGTTAACAACATGTTATTTAATTTAGATTTGAAACAGAATATAGACGAACATCTGTCTTTACTGACATTAGTTACTTCCGAAGTAAATAATGAAATATCAACAATTGTAAACGCAGTATTATTCAGTAAAAACAATGCGTTGCATCCAGTTATCATCACACCCGAGCAATACATATATGAGTTACGCAAAACGGTTTCGCATTTGCCTCCACAAACGAGGTATCCTTTGAATTTGAATGTCAACGACGCACCTGAATTGTTATCTCTTATAAATTTAATAGCATACTATATAAATGATAAACTTGTATTTCTTATAAAAACGCCTTTAATGACTCAAACAGATTATGATTTATACAATATTGTACCTGTACCAATTCAAAATAAAGATAACACTTATGTATTTGTTTTGCCCAAGGAAAGATACTTTATGATTTCTAACAATAAGATGCATTATGCTTATATTGAAAATTTTAATTTGTGTAAAAAGTTATCACAAAGATATATTTGTAAATTAGATACACCTTTATATTCGGTTCATGGAAATCCAACCTGTGAGACTCAATTAATATTTGGAAATAATAAAATACCACTAGAGTGCGATACTAGATTAGTTTATATTAACAAAGAGCAATGGTATAAAATGCACAATGAAAATAATTGGCTATTTGTAGTACCTAGAAAAATTGTTGTAACTTTAAATTGTAAAAACAAAGAACCTATTGATTTCGATTTAGTTGACACTGGAATAGTATCTATTAAAGAAAATTGTAAATTATATACAACTAGCGTAATTCTTCAGACACAAATTAAAGGTCTAATTAGTGAGTATCATTCCTTTTTGCCAACAATAAATATTATTGAAGATGATTGTTGTAATAAATTAAAAGATAAAAACATTTCAAAAATTGAATTTGTTCCATTAAAATCACATCAGAATCTAGACCTAGAAAGTTTGAACTTGGCGAGTCATAAAATCGACCAAGTTGAAAAATTAATCAATGAAATGGATAATGAAACTATTTTCAACAAAGTAGTAAGTAATATTTATTTTGCATATATCGTTCTTTCCATTTTAAAAGTTTTAGGCGGTTATATATTATATCGCATAATTAAATATTTTTGGCAAAGAAGATTCTTTTGTTCATCACGAAATAGAGTATTAGCATTAGAAGATTGTAAAAATTGTTGTACCAAAGTTAATAATTGTATTACGTTTAAAATAAACAATAATCAACAGCCAGAAATAGAGTTAGAGGAGATTCCAGGTACAAGTAATAACACACAGGATGCTCCAATTGTAACAACTCCTTTGAGAAGAAGCAACCGGATTGCTCAATTAAAAATGTCATAAAATATTAAAAATATTTTGTATTAAGTGTATGTTATAAAAAAAAAAAGGAAAATGTTTAAATAAGGAACTATGATTATAATCAAATGATGTATTGTATAAATTTGAATTATTACGTATCTTATGTTATTTTATGTTAGTATAAATTGTGTGTGATCTGTAAAATAAAAAAATAATTGTTTGTTTTTTTTAAGGGGGGAGGATTGTAATGTTCGTAATATTTTAGCATTTGTTATTCTCATATTAACAATTGATTGTTTGTAATTCACATGGACTTACATAGATTATATTTGTGTTTCATTAAGTAAAAACTTGTTTAACTATAATTAACTAATAAATGTCCATTAAGTAATGTATAAATAATGATGTTCCAAGTCCATTCTATTGTTTGTATATCATTAAGATTAACATCACAGAGCGTCTTATAAAATACAGCTCCCACCCCTAGTTAAGTTAGTCTTAGTCACGAGCTTCAAGTCTCAAGTGATCGGCCTTAGTGCTACAGTCTTGAAGGAACAGTCGTTCCTTATAATTCTGTCAGTCACGTTCCGTATTAGTTCCGTATTATTGCTATTATATTCATTAACTAGAAATAGTGTTGTTGTCAAGCCACTTTGTAACTTACGAGAAATAAACTTAACTCGTACTTCGTAACTCCGCTGTATTCATTCCAAAAAACCACCTCCTGACCACCCGTACATTACAAATCTATATCTTATACTTTTTATTTGATTTTTCAGTACCCTCGACAGTTGTGTATCACAGTCAACATCAACAGAAAATAATTTTGGTGAGATTCTCAATAGCAAAATGATGCAGTTGCAAGTACATCAACCGCTTCTAACGAAAAGCCGAAGTTAAACGAAGGATCATCTGGTGGTACGCAAAAAATTAATAAAGCTTTTGACAGCGTATTTCAATATTCTATGGGTGGGTCAAAATATAATTGCATAACTGCTGCAATTACATATTTCATCTTTGTTGATAACAGACCATTCAACTTAGTTGAAGGAAAAGGTTTCAGACATTTAATGAAACAAAGTACCCTGATTGATAAACCGAGAAACAATCAAAGGACAAATTGATAAAAAAATATGATAAAATCTCTGTCATATTGAAAAGAAACTAAAAGATATTAAGCATTTTTGTATCACTATGGGTACCTGGACTGAGACTACGAGTAACACGAGTTATCTGGGTGTTTCATTTTATAGTGAAAAATGAGTTGCAATCATTGGTGTATTCGAGTTAAATGAAAGTCATACTGGGGACTATATTGGCCAACAGTTGTCAAAGATCTTAACAAATTGTGGCATTGAGTCTGAAAAAGTGGTCGCCATCATGACAGATTCTGGTGCCAACATGGTCAAAGTTATTAGAGACACATTTGGGACTGGGAAACATATACCATGTTTTGCTCATACGATAAAAATCGAGCTTTATATACTATAATTTGATTGCAGAGGATGCTATAAAAAAAACTCAAGGGTTGAGCAGTGTTATTGACCATGCAAGGACCATAATAAAATACATTAAAAAAAGAGTAGATGCCTCAGGTGATTTAAAAATAAAACAGTTTGAAAATAAGGTATCAGAATGAAAAACTTTGAAAGTCATTTTACACATGAAAATGCACTGGAACTCATTGTATTATATGCTGACCAGGTTTATTGAACTTCCTTATATAAGCGAAGTAATTTTTTGTAAAATTGATGCACCTACAATGCTGACAGCAGTTGAGCTTACAAGTATCAAAGGTATAATCCATATCATGCGACCACTCAAGGCTATGACCAGAGAAGCATTCACAGAGCAATATATCACTGTTTCCAAAGTAGTGCCTATAGTCAGTTGTGTCATAGATCAGTACAATGAAATTAAAAGCACTTCTTCGATTGCAGCCAATTTGAAGATGAATTGCAAGAAATAGAAAAGCAGTTTGGACAACCTGAATTTTCATTATTATCGGCAGTGTCAACTTTGTTAGATGCACAATTCAAAAACTTACATTTCAAAAAGTCCGATGCATGTGCCAAGGCTATGTCGAAAGTATGAAAAATTATAGTTGAAAACAAGCAAGCAGCTTTTGTGTCATCCACATCATCTGATGATGAAGAAAACAAGGATTTCGATTTTTGGAAGCACCATAAATCATTGACGCATACCCAAATAAAGAGAAGAAAAACTGATGGTAATGAGTTGACATTATATCTCTCAGCTCCAGTGAGCACTGTGAAAACGAATGTGTTCTACATATGGCTTAGATGCAAGGTTCAAACCCTAACCTATTTAAAATAGCTATGAGCCATCTTCCCATCGTTGCCACATCAGTGCCAGCCGAACGTCTCTTCTCGAAGGCGGGAGCTATAGTCACACAGAACAGGAATCAACTACTTGGGAAAAGATTGTCTAAATTACTATTTTTAGGTTCCGTTGACAAAACATGTTGGGAAACATGACTCTTTTTTAAATAAATCTTTTTTCATTATAATTTAAGTTTGATTTTACTACATTTTATCGAATAATTTTAAGAAATACTAAAAATATCGATAATATCGCTTTGGAATGGTCGATATATCAGTTATCGATATTTACCTGCCACCGATATAAATAGCGATATCCATATCGATATTTCAATTACTTTGCATCCCTACCAACAACGCAGGGGCTGATGTCGCCATTTTTCACAGATTAAGTAGCCTAATGTAGCCGAATTTCAGGTGCGATAGCCTAAAGTAGCCAAAATATCGATAAGAATAAAATAAAAATGTAGCAATGTTTATATCAACTTTTAAAAACACTAGAACCATATATGTGTAGCTTATAGGTACAATAAAGAATAGTATTCTTAGGGAGTCCGCTACGTTAGGCGTGTACCCGCGCCGTGCACCCACGCGCGGGATTGTTTCTTCAAATCAGTAGCGTCGCTACGTGACGTTTTCTACACGAGTCGTGGTCTCCGCTCCATACAGATTTAATTATTCTTTTAAAAATTAATAAAGTAACTCGATTCTGCTTCGTCTGCTGCTAGCAATGCTAAGGCATCAACTCTACTTTCGTCGTCAACGTCATCAGTGGCAGCTGTTGTTGTTGAAGCTGCTGTGCTAGTAGTACCCGTTGCTCGCTCAATCCGAATTATAGGGGGGAGCATTAGAACCTCGTGATTATAATCTTTAATAATCTCGTGTGCTTCGTAAACTGGTGCACTTATGTTGTCTTTAACAAAGCACATTAATCCTGCTATCGTATGATACTCTTCAAAGTTAATGTTATTTTCTCTGAGCCATTTTCGAATATCAGCTTTGGTATTAGACATCGTAGGAGGTTTGTTCAATTGTTTCACATGGTAACTGGCATCATCCATGACAATTACACTAGGTCTAAGTAGTTATATTTGGTAGAAGCTTTTCCTTAATCCATTTCATGAAATTAGCTGCGTTCATGTCATCATGATAATCTGCCGATTTTGATTTAGTAATATAAATCAGTAAATTGTAAAAAATAATTAAACCTATATTTGAAATTAAAAAAAAAACAGAATTATTATACATACGAATATATTTTCAAAACAATTTCACAATACAAGAATTGATATTTGATATTACCTAGTGTGTGTAATAATAATAATTGAAATTACCTGATTCATAGATACTATTATATAAGTGTATTTCTGTAGAATATTTTTAATCGTTAGGTACATAAAACATCAAACTTAAGTTTGATTAATTTTTGAATATTACTAAATTAATACGAAATTAACAATAATAAAAATATTTTTTTTTTATTTTATACTTAAAAATCTAGTGTAAAATATTATTCACTAATTAAGACCAGAATTTGGACGGATAGAACATAATATCCTAAATTAATTTGTTTAACATGTGACAATAAAAAAAAAAAATGAGATATATGCAAAAGATTTAAGGCACATTGATAAGGTTTAAAGGTAAGACACAATTTACATTTGTATCCACAAGAAATTAAGGCCAACCGGGGTAATTATAATCAGAAGTATTTGAAAACTCGAAAGAGACTTCATTGGAATAAAAATCCAATGCACAAATGAAATGTCTAGTTTATTATTTAAGTTTATTGGATATCTACATTATTAGTAATGTATAACGGTACCTATATTTCGATATTAAATAAAATATTAATCTTAAGATGGAGGAATTATATTGCCAAATCAAATATTTAATTTGCGAAGTATTTGCATAAGTGTTCACTCCACCTCATCCATAAGTCAAATTTACTCGGAAGTTGAAGTAAAAAATTGGATAACTTTTTTTAGTTCATGAAGTTTGGATTTATTGCCGTCTTTCAATTACCCTGATTGACCCAATATGCGAATTGCTTTGTCAAGAAATGAGAAACATATAATATCTTAAATAAATAAGCCATTTTATAGTGTAACATGATTAAAAATGGTAAAAACTTCTCTAATACTTTGAACCTATTAACCAAAACTTATACAAAAGGACACAAGTCAATTTTTACCTTATAAGGGTAATAAATAATACTTTATTGATGGTGGTAGCCTTTTTTTGGAGTAATTATCCAGGTGACCTATTAATTCTCCAAACTTGAAAACATGGCTTTTGCTCATGATTTAGAGTTAACCGAGTTAAGATATAAATTTTTTGCGCCTTTGTATTTAGCGAATATGTTGGGTGTATTTAACAGAGTAAAAAAAAAAGAAAAATAATACGTACGGTCGGCTGCAGAGACTATGTATTAATGTTTCAATACTATAAATTTATTAAAATCTATTTTCTAATTAATTTATTATCGCTAGGAGGATTACCCCCTATTATTGAAAATTTTCCAAAATGAATTATTATTATTACTCTATTAACAATCATGTACAGAAAAGTTTTCGTGTCAATTAATTCAGAATAATGAATGGAATCCATCGTTTGTCTGGGAATACATCGGGACACATGTATAAATTCTCAGCGATGGAAAATGTTTTTTGAGTCAATTTGTTATAAAATAACAAAAAGTTATGCAACAAAATGTAACCTAAGTTTTAAACTTGGACCAAACGGTTCGAAATTAACCTCCATGTCGACTGCATAAGGTCCTTTCTAAGACCGAGAACCGTCTATTCACCGAGCCCTTTAAAGTTTTGGCTAATAGTTACATACAGTACTATTAATTAAATAACGCCGGTCTTATAAATAATTAAAAAAAAAAAGAAATGTTAAGAATTAACACTGAATTTCTTTCCTGAACACTACTAGACTTTTTGTTCGTATTCGTTTTGGCGAATATTTGCCTATTTTCAGGTATTCGTACTCGTATTTTTATTACAGTAAGGCTGCAGACGAGCATATAGTCCACCTGGTGGTAAGTGGATACTGTCGTACGTAAACATGCGCGATACATGCCAACATCTGTACAGAATGACAAACACTAGCAGGCTCGCGGATGCGCTATCAACCTTTTGTGGTGTAGGAATTGATTTGGAGAAAGGGTTGGGAAAATGGGGAGGGATAGGATAGGATGGGATGGGAATGGGCTCTGGGATATCTCACTCACTATCAAAACACTTACGTACATGCAGTACATTTCAATATAGCCTTCTTTGAGAGGGGTAACATAACCAGTCGAATGCGGCTGTTTGATTGGAGCGTGCTCCCTCCCCTTACAATTAAGTAGTTATAAAATGAAAATAAAATGTCGTTACATTACAAACTTAGTGGAATCTTTTTTTTTATATAGAGAAGTGGGCGGACGAGCAAGCAATCACACGTGATGGTAAGTGTTACCGCCACCCATGGACACCTGCAACACCAGAGGGCATGCGGGTGCACCGCCGACCTTGCAATTTTGGATTTATTACAGTCTTTCAATTAGTGGTTTAATTACCCTGATTGAACCAATATGCGAATTGCTTTGTCAAGAAATGAGAAACATACAACAACTTAAATAAATAAGCCATTTTATCGCGTGTTTTTACATCTTGAATGAATGTTGAAGTCGTTATCTAAACGAATACTCGGATACTAATCAAATAGTAAAAGCCCAATATAAATAGTAGGTAAAAGAAGTTTTCTACAAAAAGAAATACAATTAACATTAAATGTTCATTTACGAGGTAATTGATTTTTAGTTTAATTCGTAAGATTCTGTGGATATAGGTCATTTTACACTACCTATATCCCTTTTATTTTTCTCTATCCCAAGGTTGCCTGGACGAGATCGCCTCAGCGATAAGGTCGCCTAGTGTATTCTGTCATTTATTATTTGTGCATATGTAATAACTATTTGTATACAATAAAGAGTATTTATTATTATTATTAAGATTAAACCAAAAAGGTACATACTGATTGAATTAAAAATTACTCATAGCGCTGACTTTAAATTGAACTGAAAATTACCTACTTACTAATTTTACAAGTGTGTTAGTAAGGTAGGTATTATTCGTAATCGTATTCACGAATAATGAGACAAATTATTCGTATTAGCGAATAGTGATTGTTCACTATTCGAAACATACCTAGTATGAGTAAGTACAGGGTAACAAAGTAAGAGACTTCATTTAGAAAAACAATCTTTTCTTTTGGAGAAAATATCAAGTTCAGAAGCAAGTTTTAGTATAAAAGTTCTCTTAGTGTTAATGGCCGACATTCACTGTTTCGAGCGTGCAGTTATTTTGTATTTAACCCTGAGCGGTGACAGCCTAGGGGCGCCTATATTCGACTCACATTCGTGTGATCAAATCCTTGGCCCGTACCACTGAGTTTCTAGTTAAGTACGGATTTTTAAAAATTGTCACTAGATCGGCGGTGAGAGGAAAACGTCGTAAGGAATCCCGAATGCTAAAGAAATAAAAAAAACGGAGATTGTGATCCACGAATCTGCACTGGGTCTGTGTGGTGGATTATGGCCCGAAACCCTCCAGCGATTTACTAGGCGAGGCCCGTGCCTTGCAGTGGGACGTTATAGGCCGATACAAGTACAAATCGATCAGCATTCGGTCACGATCGGAAATATAAAGATGTCGGATGGCGTTATTTAATTAGAAGTATTGTATTTTATATAAAATACGTTTATAAACTAATGTGATGAAGCCTGGTGGGTTTAAAAGTGTATTTACAATACTTTAACTTATTTTTTTTTAATATTTATAATAATATTGCAACTAACTTATAATAAATTGTAAATAATAATAATTAAATTGGATAAAATTTACAACAAGCTTGTATAATAATTCACTTTCATACAACACTTTGTGCCGATATGTACATGTGTGAATGAGAACTTTGTTCAAATAAAATAACTTTCTTTATGATATGTTCTACTATTATTTTAATAATTTGTCACATTATCAGTGAAAAGGAACTTATTATCGGTCCTATTTCCCAAAATTTGACGCTTTAATTAAATTATTTATTTTATCTTAATAATCAGTAGTTAGAGCATGTTTCTATTTAAACATTGAAATTTTAAATTAGAAAATCTTAATGAAAGTCAGTAAGACTACACCGACATTAAGGTCCCTTTGCTAAAATAACGTCACATATATGTACTCTTTTCCTTATACAGGCTGCGTTCAGACTAATCCTAAAGCCTAAAACCTGAATCGTGGAATGATTCAAATTTCATTGACATAAAATTTTTTACAAATATTTTTTGCAGAAAATCCATTCTCTTTTAGTTTTTACTCTCTTTTTCATATATAATTTGCCAAAGTATAATTATTAAAATTTGTTATTTTTATTCAAAAGTAACATTATTTATCAAAGAACTCAGCATTATGGTTTCAGACTTTGGGTATAGTTCAGACACCTTATATAGTTCAAGGATTTATTAAAAACATGATTGCACTCGTAAAGCAAAAAACGGTCCGAGAGATAGTGAACAGAGTATTTTTATCCTCCTTACACATACGAGGGTTGATCAAAAAGTCTCCAGAATCCGATATTTCTAGTTATAATATATGAATAGTTTTCATTTTTATTTCAACATTATACTCATTGGTATATATCGACGTGAATTACAGCATTTTTATGTACAAATTGTAATATTTTTTTTCAAGTTTGTGTGGCGCTATGTTGAAAAAGAAATGGATAAAACTGAAGTTCCCGCCGTAACTAAATAATTCATTGTGAAAAAAACATCTACTAAAGAAATTTTTCAAGAGTTAAGTTGATGCTCCATCATATTCCACAGTTGCATTTTCGTGTTTGGAATTTAAACGTCGAAGAACTACGTGCAACATGAAGCCCGCTCCGGGAGTCCCTCCTCGTATCACTGATGAAAACGTTAAAAAAGTTGTAGTGTTTAATTCATTTTATGGTAAAAATTACATTTCAAAAAGGTTTCTGCACGTTGGCTACCTACAATATTAACGGACAAAGTGAAAGAAATGCGCGTCCAGATTGTAATAAAAAGGAAACTCATACGAATTTATTTTTATGACGATTTGTAATTATGAACGAAACGTGGGTGTTGTCCCAAAAAGAAGAAAAAACAATTCACGAACAATACATAGAAAAGGCCATCTTGACACAGTGAAAAAAGTTCCCGTTTCTGCTTCGACCGGCAAAGTTATGGCCTCTATCTTCTGAAACGCCCACAGAACAATGTTCATTGATTATTTAAATAAAGGGCAGACAATTACCGGTTCCTATTACGCCTCATTGATACAAAAATTACGCGACGAAATTAAAATAAAACGACGGGGAATTTTGAATGCGCGTGTGACTTTTCATCAAGGCAACGGCCCCCGCGCACCAGTCTGAAGGTGCGCTCGCTGTCATCAAGCAGGCAGGGTGTGAACTGATGGAACATCCTCCATATTCACCGGTACCCCCAGTGATTTCTATCTTCTTTCCGTTTTAAAAGAATCAACTTTAATCGACGTCTCTGGCATTAAATTCGACAACAATGAGGTTATTTCTACGGTAGACTCTTTTTATAAACTCTTGTTCATAATTTTTTTTCAAATGAAATAAGGGGTCTTGAAAAGTGTTACTCTAACTGTATTGATTTAGGAGGAGATTACGTAGAAAAATAAATAATATTTTTGAATTATTCTGGTTTTAATCAATCCTCATATGTATAATGGAAATGTCTCGCTATCCCGCCTCCTCACTTTCATACGCATATACCTGGCGGCAAGTTAGAAAGGGACACAGATACTCCGGTCAAACCTCTTCCTTGGATCGTTTATCCTGAACATTAATAAAATTTGAAGATTGCTTTATCAATGAAATTAGAATTTTATTATTAAAATTTAAAGTTCTTGTACCAAATACGTTTTTGACTACACCGTCGTTAAGAATTAACTCAATTAAACATTGATAATTTCATGATATACACTAAAACCAACCAGTGAGGACCCCGCTAGGACAGCTACCGATAGTGATGTTACATGACTTTCTATGAAAACAGTTTACGACTCCCGAACTTGTCGAGACATGTCAATAAACAATTCCCACCCCCGAGTAAGTCGCTCCCAACCTTAAAGTACCGTATTTATGCGAAAAATGGCATTTTTAAGAAAAACGGTAATTAGGAAATTTCATAAGCATTCAAACGTCATAGTGGTCGTCACTGATTGATCTTCGTTTAGTCATATATGATATAGTCATGGTAAAAGATTCCGTTGCGACTTGGTACTATGATTCCTTAAGTTAAACCCTTATGAATAAAAGTTCCCCTCTACCCTTTATTACAGGGCCCAATTGACCTTTTTGAAAGAATATGTCTCAATTTATTAAAAAAAAATCAGGAATACCTACACGATTTATGAAAATTCATAAATGGATGTTGATACTTCCCTCAAAAAACTTTTGCAGTGGGCAATTAAAAATGCAAATTCCCCTTTTTTAAAAAACTAATACTTAAATGTTGTTCTCTTGTGAAAAAAATGTTTACAAAATGGGTAAGTAAATATTCATGTATTCCTAATATTTTTAACGAAAGTGTAAGTTCATTATGTTCGGAAATAAAAAATAAACAATGGTTATTTTTTTTCAAGCTTGATTTTAAATTAATGAAAATTTTATATTTTTTTTCTATTTCCCTCGAATGTCAACAAAATGCAATTTTGCCCTTTTTTTATAAAACTCATGATGTTGACTCTCCTCTAAAAAAATGTTTACAAAGTGGATAAAGAAGGCACTACCAACTGGGCTAATTGATCGTCAAGGGTCAATTAGAAATAGAACCGTTAAATATAAGGGTCATACGGAACTATGAAATATTTAGAGGTCAAATGGGCACCTATAAATATCCAGAGTCACGTCTTAAAGGTAAATATGGTCCAAAAGCCGGGTATTTATGTTGTGTTTAAAATTTATAACACCCCACCTTTTTGGTGTCCGTAGTTAATAAAATATTAATTACATAATTTCTTAAAACCTCTTTTATGATAATGACATATTGAAATGAAATTTATGCCATGTCGTGTATTTATTTTATATCATTATGAAAATGACATAAAATGTCAATCTCAGCAATGTAAGTACTTGTACTAACACGCTCAAGTTGTAAGAGGTCCATTTATGTGACTTTTCCTATACATAGAAGGTATAAAAGATAGAAACTATCTCCCATAACCAAATTATACAATAGGTACATAACATTCCTGAGAGAAGAGAATGAATGTGATAATTAGTGTGTGATAAATTAATGCATGTATATTAATAACTGTTTTAAAAAAAAACATGTCCCAAGCAAGTCCGTTTTAAAGCTCTAAAACTGCTTGTTTTATTTCTTAATATGAGATTCAGATAACCAAGCGACTTGCTTGGTTTGACTCGATAGTCAAAAGTTTTAAATTAAAACAATCAACAAGGAAATCCTTTCCTAACTATTATATTCGGCCAATAAAGAAATACAAACTCTTACACCTCAATATCAACATATTCAATAGGCGGCTAGGTGCCACCGACCGCAAATGAAACAAACCTATTCATTCGGTTAGAGCTACGAATATGAACGTTAGTTACAATAATAAACTCGTTCACAAACGCAAATAAGTTTGTAATCGTGCTAAAGCTCGGTTAGCCAATGCTTTAAAACAATATTTGTCTACAATTTTGTAGCTAAGAGACGAAGAACAATTATCAAAAATGTAATTTTACACGCAAAGTAAAAATAAACCGAGCATAAATACCATCGAATTACTTCCAGGGAAATATTTTAAAACTATTGCTTATATGGTTCATATATTTTTTACCACATGATAAGCTAGCCATTACAAAAGACGTAACAGTAAAATCTGAATAAAAAAAAATAGGTTTGTTATCCTTTATCTTTAAGCTGTAGAAACATACCATTTTAATGTGACAACACTTCTCACTTATACTGTGCTACTAATTAATTGGAAAATACAGTCCATTCATTTTTTTATTTATGTCCATAGCAGAATTAGCGCTGCTTTGGAGCCCAAAGTATAAAATTTGCTTATTAAAAGTTTTAAAACGTTTAAAAATCAAATTTTACACTTTGGGCTATAAGCGGGTATATATTTCCTTACTGCAACCAGCCAGTGTGCTGCTTGAATTGGTTTAAGAATGAAGTATCAAAAATCCCATACATACTATTAATTCAAATGTATACATACACCGTGTTCACACTACTCTCAATCATCATAGAATCATACCTCCGTACTGTGGGTTTGTATTCTCACTTTCTTCTGACTACCATTTCGGTTTAACGGTGGAGAATGTCCGGAGTACCCCGGGTTCTGGATACCAAGACCCCCGGGTTCCCCTTCTCGAGGTCTGGGTTTCTTCAGTGAGGATCTTAGGGGTGATCTAGTTATGGTGCTAGCGTCTGATAATCCTGTAAGCGTTGTAGCGGTGGTGTTCATTGAAGCAACACTGCCATGCCCGTTTGTGCTATAAGGCTTGCCCGATGCATCGGTCATTGATATTGCTGGAAATATTAAAGTGTTTATTAATAAAGCGACTATGCCAGCGACTTCGGTCGCGTAGACTTGTGATTCCCGTACGAACTTCATAATTTATTTGGATAAAAAGTACCAATGTTAAACTATACTTACTGGGTAAGTTATAACTATGGCAAGTTTCATTAAATTCTGTCCAGTGGTTCTTGGGTGATGCGCGTTCAGACAGACAGACAATAATTCCAAAAATTTTTGGTTTGGGCTCTGTATCAGATTGTACTTTATTTTGTAATGATTTAAAGAAATATTTCATGTACAAACACTGCTCTGTTAATATACGATTTTATTATATGAGAATAGACTGGCGATGCCAGTGACTTCGTTCACGTGAACTATAGAGTGATTCCCGTTGGAAATCTATAAAGGATCTAGGTGGATGGATAAGGAGGATTTAGGATAAGAAGTATCCTAAATGTTAACCCGACACAAGCTAAAACTATGCCAAGTTTACAGTTTTGTCAAGTGTGAGTTGAGTATAGATACCCCTAGGCTATCAAATGTATCACCATGTTTCAGAAATGAGTGCGAGTTGTTAGAGCTCGTTTCCACATATAAAATTACCATCCCATTATTAACCCGTTGGTAATGTCATCGGCACCTAAAAAAGGTGACACCTTTTTGAAAGAATCGTCCAGGTGTCTCCCTACTCCATAGATGACTAACATTAAAAATTGTTGGGAGTTTAATAAACATGCAATAAAATCATAGTTATTATCATATATTATAATAAGTAGTCGGAAAAGTTCGCGGCCTTTTTGAACGTATGACTTTAGCGTGCTAAATTTCTGGCAACACTGATCACTGGCGGGAAAGTGACCTTTGGCAGCTGACTTTTTTGTAATGGCGGCAAATTGAAATTACAAGTTAAAAGATTTCATTTCATATTTTTTAACAATTTTAAAATGGAAGTTAATAAGGATAAAAATAAATATGTTTTACATTTTTTTCCCGACAAGCGTATGAATGCTTCTAGTGCTCGAAAAGAGATATTGTAGTGTTTACGGGGAATATGCTTTATCTAAAACTACTGCAAAAAAATGGTTCTGTCGGTCCTTGCTGTGGTCGCCCGATTAAGATACTTGTTGAGGTTATCATTGAAAAAATTGAAGTATTGTAGATCGTCACAGAAGCAGTCATCAAATTGCGGAAAAGTAGCGTTCACCACTCAAGAGTTATGTTTATGGATCACCTGTATAAACGGAATTTTGTAAAAAAAGCTATATCTTTGAGTGTCGCATGATTTAAAATGACAGAAACTTGGTGAACAGAATTTCCATATGTGAGATGTTGCAGATTGGTAACAGGCGATGAGAAGTGGATCATCTACGATAACAATGTTCGAAAACGATCTTGGTCTAAGCGAGGTGGGCCATCACAAATAGTCCCAAAGCCAGGTCTCACTCCGAACAAAGTCATGTTATGTGTATGGTGGGACTGGAAAGGCATTGTGTATTACGAGCTAAATGGAGTAAAATTACATTCAAGAGAAGCCTGTATAAACCATTTAAATCAGTTTTTCGCTCAGAAATCCCAAAAAAAATATAGCGGTGGGATTTGGGAGTGATGGGAGCGATGCGATGGATTTTATAGTCGAATTAAATGGACAATATTCTAAGCAATAAATATTTATGTAATACAAAATAAGTCTTTATTATTTTGACTTTAAAAGGCCGCGGACTTATCCGACTACCTAATAGTTAGGTATGTTTGTATGGTATGTATGTATATATATATATATATTTATATTATGGTCATTATACATTAATACACCTATATCAGTCATTACACCTACCGCAATGATCGAAAGGTTGTCTGGGAGATAATGCTTCTAAGCATTTCGTCGCCCTTTTGGCGGCGTGCAATAAAGAAATAAATAAAATAGATTCTTACCTCGTCCTTCCTTAAAACCCGGGTTATTGATAGTAGTGGCCTCTGGCTCTTTGAGCGGGTCGGTCGGGTCTCCCCCCGCTCGGCGGGAGA
Source organism: Sesia apiformis (assembly GCA_914767545.1). Classification (NCBI taxonomy): domain Eukaryota; kingdom Metazoa; phylum Arthropoda; class Insecta; order Lepidoptera; family Sesiidae; genus Sesia; species Sesia apiformis. The sequence goes on along the minus strand of OU611965.1, from coordinate 13,693,543 downwards.
ATAACGTGTCATATAACGACATTATAAACAGCAGCGAATTTATTACTATGGACACTATCTGTAAAGGACAAAATAGAACATTAATTAGCGTATTTCAATTGTAATTAACTTTTATAGAAATAGAAAGAATCCGGTGACTGGGGAAAAATATTTTATAAGGGATAGAGGGTAAATAGGCAAATCGTAGATTTGATGGTCACCGTCATCAGCACTTTTATTATTCACTGCTGGACGCGGGCCTCCTCGTGGACATTATTTTGTGCATGAGGGACGTATGACCTTAAAACATGACGCTGTCGGCGGCGACGGATTGCCAAGACCATTCTTTTAGAGGTGGCGTAATTCCTCTGGGCTTATGGTAGCGGCCTTGTTATCCCTTAGTCGGCTTTAACTACACCCCGGGAGGAGATGGGGTGGTGATATTCTAAAAGTCGGCCAACTTAAAAGTACGATAGTAAAATATATCTACTATGTATGTGAATCGTAAGAGGAATCACAGGAGAATTCTATGAGAGATTCAATTGGATTTTTTCTCTCCAGGGATTTCCTGGGCAAGGGGAATAGTATATGGATTTAAGCACAATAAAAAATTATAATATATTTTCGTAGTAAACTATATTGCGATTATCTTAGAAAGCCTTTCTTAACTAAATAAAAATCTTTACTGGAACCTTTCATAAACCAATGGTTTTTTCGCCCTTTTTAGTATAAACCTTACGTCACCAATTATCATTTATCTTATTTTTGCCACGAACTGTCCGATAGTTATAATCACATTAATTATTTCGAATTGCTTTTCTTGTATGAATTCATTCCTTTTTACATTGTTTAATTTTCAGGCCTTTGATAGATTATTTCTATTACACAAACAGTAATATCCTCAGGGGATCCATATCAGTCAGGGGATCCACGTGGAGAAACAATCCAAATGAATCCGCCAGGTCTTTTAAGCTTTTTTAATCCAAATTAGGATCCCCTAATTTGGATTAAAAAGGCTTAAAAGGATTAAAAAGGCCTCCGTCCATTAGACGGAGGCCTTTTTATCGATCCAAGTTTTAACTAAAAGTACCGATATTTTTTAATATGGGTTAATCCCTACTATTGATTTTAAAGTCAGAATGTAAACACTCAGTTTAGACCTCGATTAAAAGCGTCCATTGGTACATATTTGAAAAAAACTTCAATAAATGCAATAAAATGTAGTAAGTTAATTAATAAATGTACAATACCTGAACATAGAATGCTTCTCCTCTCGTCAAGTAGAAACCCCTATCTTCTCCTTGCACGACAGACAGACCCGCTGTTACTATGGACAGCAAGGCTGAAAATTTTTGAAACCCAATGTTATTTGTAAGTAACCCACAAAGGTCATCACACTGTTATTTTAAAAATCGACCCATTGCGGGATACAGGCCTTTTCAGACCCCAGAAGATTAACATATGACAAGAAATTTTGGACTATAATTTACCACCCTGGGAATCTACTCCGAAATTACAAAAAACGAATATTTTGCCCATATTCCGGGCGATTCCAACCACGAAAACGTTCAGTCCGATATATCAGGCGGAATGAAGTTCATTTCCGGTAGCACGAGAGAGCGATCGAATTATAGATAAAATTATAAATTGCATTAAATTTAATTATTATTCTTTAAATTATTAAATTATACAATACATTATGAATGAATTATTAATTATTATTTAGTTATTTATTAGTCATCTCAAATGTTTATTTATTTTATTATAATAATAGGTTAGGATGTGTTTATTAAAAAAACATCCATAAAAATGTTAATTCTTACATATTTGACCATGTTTTGTATATATTGGGTCTAACATGCGGCGTCCATATGATAATTGGTCCGTGGCAGCACATTTGAGAACGTGGCAACATTCGTTATTTGATTGACTGACGTTGACCTACATACCACATAGGTATCGCAGATGGCTAATGACAACACCCGCTTAATATCAGGCCTGACTGTCTGCTCGTCTGTCACCTTTGAAAAGTATATGTTCAAAAATATAAAAATTTACTTACTTGCTAAAAGCGCCAGCGCCAATTTCGTCATGACGAGGTGGGTATACTTCATGAAGCCGACGCGCTCCTTCGACGTGATCATGGCCAATTGGAGGATGGACATCAAGCAGAATAGACCAAGGATGCCGACCCCGGTGGCGCCAACAACACCGGCTATGTAGACTGCAGCTGTGAACAGAAATGGATAGAAGTTAAGAAGCAGAGGTTAAGGTGAGCAGGACATTTGGGGACATGCTGACGTTTATCATTCTGTACGAACGTTGACATGTATCGCAGATATCCATGGGCGAGAGTATCCTACCACTAAGACTGTAGGACTGTCTACTTGTCCGCCAGCTTCCTTCCATGAAAAACTGCAGGTTCCGTAACCAGCCGTTTTAGTATCAACTGCTGGACACGGACATCCTTATGCACACTGTCTTGTGCATGAAGTATGTAAGGCCTAATACGTCATACTGGCCAAATGAATTGGCAACTCAAGACCACTTTTCAAAGGTGGTGTAGTTCCTCAGCGCTCGTGGTAGCTATCGGCTTTGTTATCCCTTAGTCGCTTTTTACGACACCCAAGGGTAGAAATGGGGTGGTGATATTCTAAAGCCGGTCCACACTACACGGGGGTTAGAGTTGGCCGTTAGCCGTTAGTTGAGGTGGTTTAGGGTGGCCAAATTCAACGGACATACACACTAAGAGAAATGGGAAAGGACAATGGTCACTGAACTGGACTAGGCACCGAAACGCAACCAGGATGAAGACGAATGCCGAACTTGTAAATGATACTTAAGTATCATTGGCGACATTTTTTATTTTTCAACAAAAATATAAAAAAATACCACTTTCTATAACTCACACTAGAAATGTCGTGAGTCGAAAGGAACGTAAACCATCTAGACCCCGCACAAAAAATTGTAAATCTGAACTCATCGGTTGAAGCAATGGTAATACCATTATTTCCAAAGGGATAGAAGGTAAAGTGAGCGTGGGACACTTTCCGGCTGTACTCGCCGCTCCGCTCGAAGGAAGTCGCCGACAGTGGCTGGATAAGAATGTGATGGCGAGCCTTAGGAGTAGTGTACATACGACCGTGGAGATACAGGCTGTTGTGAAACTTATGACACATTACTATGCTATACACAATATAAGCTCGTGGCGTCTTAACGGCTCTTAATCGTATCGAGTCCGTCTTAACAGTCTGAGGTTACATATAATAAGAGATCCGGAATTAGATATGGCACTTCTATCTTATTCTACGTCGGATTAGACTGTTTATCTAGTAATGAAAGTTCCCCAAATAGAAGATATCTTAAATTAATCAATTAGAACTAGATTTGATTTATTCTCTGCAGTGATTTAATAACAGTCATTTTAAACATTACATTTTAGATATAAGAGTTGATGACACACGACTTGATGGCGATAAACAAATGGTGATATGACAAACAATAACAAACAGTTTTGACTCAAAACTCACCCACAATACACAAGTCCTATAAACTAATGTTTCCTTATACAAAGTAGACAGCTGACTGACATAAGCTCGACTTGACTCACGCACGCAAATACTAAACTTTCCTCTTGACTCAACTTATTTTACAAATTGAATGACTACATACTCTGTGAACATTAATTATATCAGTTCAAACATTAGTCTCATAATAATGCTAACAATAATCACTTTGACACTATTATTCACTTTCTTTCCTAAGTATTTACCAATTATTAATTAATGTTTGGATTTTTTATACAATTATGGCAATTTTCATCTTTTTTATTGTTAAAAATTACATGATATATATTATTCATGGTCACATAATCCAGTTTAAAAAGAGATTACGTGATACATTATAATATTGAAACAAACATTTTATACATAGGTAGTTATATAAAATGGTGTGTTTATTTAATATACAATTTTATTTTATCTATTGAACATCCTGTTAGATGGTATATTTTATATATATAAATTTTATCGTCTTTCTTTTTCCTGTTTTTCAGCTTTATTTCATCTACCGATGTTATGTTGACAAAAACGGTTAAAACATTGAGTCTGTAAATTTAATGCTTTAATATAATACATATGTAGGCTATGTTAAGAGCAAGATATAGTATTAATTTATATGTTACAGCATCACATAAAAAAGATATACACTTTTTGCAATGTTTCATTAGATAGTGGTTAAGCAGAAGATACAAGCGTGTTCCAGTAGCTAGAGGCTAAGATCCACTGTCCTAAAGGAGTTAAACGAGATAAATAAATATTTCAAAGATCGATCTTCCATTACTTAGACCGGTTAGTTGAGAACTAAACTGTATGTATACCATCAGCCAATGTATCTCCATTGGTGGCTATCGGCCTTTCCCAAAACTGGTCACCATTCACGATCTTCGGCTCTTTTCATCCAGCCACTACCGGTGAACTTCTTAAAGTCGTCGGTCCACCTGCAAAGCGAAGTTAAAGCGTCCCGCACTGCGCTTCCCGGGGCGTGGCCATCATTCGAGGATTCTTCTACCCCGTGTGTATAGTCGTCCCATTTTATCCAAGCCTAAGTCAGTAAATACTAATCTCGATAAATACAGTACCTAAATACTAGGTTCAAATATTTCGCAGTCAAATATTTTCATAGGACAATGCAGTTTCGTATTAACATATTTGGGTCGTATTTTAAGGCTTGCCTTATTCAGGTCACATTTGTATGCTAATGCTCGTCTAGTCAACTAGTAATTTAGTAAAATTATGCTCGTTTGCGTAACAAGCCTGAGTTACTTTATAGAAAATTTCTACTTAATGTAATTTCATGACATCTTCATGTAACATATTACCTTCTAATACAAGATACACTATTACTGTAATAGACAGACAGACAAAAAATCTTATTTGGGCTCTGTATCGTTCACATTTTACACTGCAATGATTTTTTTCTAATAATATTAAACGTACAGACACTGCTTTGTTACATTATGTTATTATGTAAAAGATTTGAGACAAAGATCACGCTAGGTACAATACTTCCTGACGATGTATTTTCGATGTTTCATTTCTCCATTCAATCAATAATTTTCTATTTCTATTACATGCAACACCAGGGACGACTGATTTTTTTTATATTTGTATCCCAATAGCGATACATAGTATATATAAACAAAAATTAAAGTTAAAAAACCGAGGTACGAGTTAGTAGTACAAATACATTTAGTGTACAAGATTATTTAAACATATCTATTACTAAACATAATACCTATGATACTATAATATCTTATATTACATATATCTTAATTCTATGTGCCTGTGTATGTATATACTTTTGTGTGTGCGTTTGTGTGTGTGTGTGTGTGCATGATATTCTTGGATTTCGGTGGGTATAATACTCATCCACCTACTGAGCATAAGTTAAACATTTATGTGCCTGAATCCTGATACCTTCATTGCATTATTTACGATGCAATTTAACTATTGCGTTTTTTAGAAAAATTTTTGTTAAGTTAAATAAGTCCAATTCTGAGTAATAAAGATTATTTCTACGTACAATGCAGCAAAGTACAGTGTTTTTCATATAATTCCTATGTGGCATATACCATAGGTGCCAACAGTAACACTGAAGCTAAAAGATCTGCGCAGTTCAATTGAGGACAACATATCGCTTGCAACACTTATCATATTGACATATTTTTCAGGTGTAATTGTGGTATTGCAGGTGTATTGGGCAGAACTGCAACTTCTGTTGCGTTGCCGGCCTAAAAGAGTTCTGTTCAGAACACTCTTAAACAGCTATATAAGAAATGGTGATCAAAATTTTTTAGCGAATGACATCGGCGTGTAAATAACCTTGATTTAGAACCAATACTTTTTAATCTTGTTACCATAACTTCTAATCAATTCACAATATGCACGTGGTTTAAGCTACTGTATAATAAAAATGATGAACTTAAACGGGCATTTATTTAATCATTTCTCTGTAATAGAGGTTGATTACTTCCACACACGATTACTCCAACCTGCTTTTAAGAACAATACGGAGTGTCGTCACGCAAGCTGCGGTCATCGCGAGACAATGGTTCGACCTTGCAATCTGCATCCATTCGTAAATAAATTGCCACAATTATATCAGATGCAGTGTCAGATTGCATTCAAGAAAACTCATTCCTCATGGAGGGATAACCGCAGAAACCTACTGTAGTACAGAATCAGATGCTAGATTGCTAGAGCAACTAACAGTCTCTTTCTTATTAAGTTTTATAACGGAGCGGATCGGTCGGCTCTAGGATAGCACCAGCCCATCTCTTCCCGCGGGTGTCGTGAAAGGCGACTAAGGGATAACAAAGTAGCACCACAACCACCACCAGCTCTGAGGAACTAAACCACCTCTAAAAGAGAGGACTCACCAATCCATTTGGCCAGCGTGCCGTTTTAAGGTCACACATCCCTCATGCATAAGACAATGTGCTGAACATGTGGAGGCCCACATGTTCAGCAGTGGACGATCAATGAGCTGGTTACGGTAACGGAGGATTGTCGTTGGATTCAAGAGAAACTCCAAGACAAAGTGCACTGTCAAATTTAAGTTCGAGTTCGGGAATAATCAGAAAGCAGTGTCAATATGTCCCTCATTTATCGCATAACTTAAAAATCATGGTTTTACAGGCGAGCAGTTTTAAAATAACAATTTATGTTGTATTTTTGGTGACAAGCAAAAAGTAACCAGTGGACTTCAATAAGTAGCCTGTAGTAAACTAGTTGCCTGTAGTGTTATGACACATTTACATTACAAAATATATCGATTAAGGGTACATTTTTATCAATAACTCGAAAATCAATTTATTTTAATAATGACACTCTTGCAATAAATGAGCGATACCGTCGACATGTTTTCGGCACATTTTTGAAGGACTCAACAATTTTGAATGCCTCATCTAACGATCTAACGTTCATGTTTTTTTTTTGTTTTAGATAAAATAAATTTTATTTCTTAGAAAAACTACTACTAGTAGATACAATTTTATTTCATAAGAAAACTAATGAGGCATTAAAAGTTTTTACATATAGCGACTGCATGAACATTAGTAAATCGCCTAAAAATAATTAGTGCAAATGTTGTCAGTTGATAAAATAGGAAAATAATACAACAGTAGAAAAAAGCGATTACAATATTTTCTTTTAAGTGTATGTAATTCTACTTTTTTTTATAGACAAGTGGGCGGACGAGCAAGCGGTCCCACGTGATGATAAGTGCCACCGCCCATGGACACCTGCAACATCAGGGGGTATGCGGGCGCGCCGCCGACCTTGCAAAATCCTATTCACAGCTCTCTTGAAGAACCCCATATCGTAGCTTAATGAAAAGACCTCTTAAGGCAGTTCGTTCCACAGCCTACGGGTTCCCGGTATAAAATGATTTTTGGACCGGACAGTACGCATCAAAATCCACATCAAGACTAATCTTATTAAAATTAATACTATTATAATACACTATAGTGTATCTTCATTATTTCAATTGGAATAAACTGGATATTAAACAGTGTTACATCATTTATTGCAAATTCTTAAGTCATTGTTTTGAAACAATGTAGCACAAAAACCTCCTACGAAAGTGCATAATCAATAATCAACGTAAAAGGTCAGACGACATTTTTTCACGTCGAGATTCACTCAACGTGAAAAAACACTATTCGATTCTTTAATTTGTTTAGCAATACACTGTCAAATGCCTTTGAGTATTCTAAAAGGAGATGCGCATACATGTAGCGTATTCTACAGCAAAATAATAATAACTTACACGATACCGTCGATTATAAAAAACAAGGTATCATTGAAGAATTGTTGTTTAATCCCTGACTCATGTCTTTGTAATGATAACATTTTTGTATTAGGATTGTTAGAAACATCTAATAGAATCATTTGTTTAATTGTAAATGCAATTACGGCTTAAAGTGCAACTTAAGTATGTATATATTTCAAAACATATTAACACAGTAGGTACTTTAAATTCCATACCTTGTCCTATGAATTTATTTTAGTAAAATTGAAGTATTTTTAGTAAAATTAGTTTAAAATTTTTAGTAAGTTTAAAAAATATTTTAGTTTTAATTTTATCAAATTGTCGTTGGAGAGGAAACGTTTATAGCTAATGTAATATATATGAGTATAATATTACTTTACTATGATATACCCACATTTATATTCTCAAATCGACGATACATACTAATATACAGACTTGAACCCCTCAAAGGCATTATGCATTCTAATAACATTATCTAACTACCATGTGGTTGTCATATAAGACTTTTATTCAGTAATAAATAATAATTTAGGTTTTCCTGTATAATTCAAACGCATTCATTCACGTTTTTCACTTGTTATTATTTCAATATAATTATTACTTATGGTTATGTATGATAGGCCCAGAATATTATGCAAAATTACGTACGAGTATATTTGGTAGGGTGAGAATGCATGCTGCATTCCCACAGTCGCTGGGCGCACTCGACTGGGCACGTTACTCCTCCCTGATAGAAGACTACCTTGCATTTCCCACTTTATCGTATTTCCCCAATGTACGAACGTGCTTCGGTAGTGAGTGAGATATGCCAGAGCCCATTCCTATCCCAAAAAAAAAACCGTTTTATTCTAGCTCTTCATCATCATCATTCTCATCTTTTGTGTTCAGCCCTCTACAGGGTATAAATAACCCTCCTCACGTTTACGCTAGTCGCATCTGGTCTTGTTTGCGACTGTATACATCTTTGTTGTATAAGTGCCTCAGTGCTCTAAAATTTTAGATGAGCACAGTTTGTAAATACTCTCTCACAGAAGACTACCTTGAATTGTACTGCGTTTCCCACTTTATCTTATTTCCCTAATGCACGTGTGTTTCGATAGTAAGTGAGATGTGAAAGAGCCCATTCCCATCCTCATACCTCCCCATTTTCCCAACCCTTTCTCCAAATCCATTCCTATATCTCCAAAGATAGACAGCGCATCCGGGGGCGTGCCAACGTTTGTCATTTTGGACTAATGTTGGCATGTATCGCGGTTGTCTATGGGCGACAGTATCCACTTACCATCGGGTGGACTATATGATCGTCTGCCGCTTTCGTCTATAAAAAAAAATACTAGTCAATGTTAAGTGCTATCATGATAAATTGCTAGAAAAATTACAATCAATTAGTTGCTTATTCTCTTATTTATTACTAGCTGTGCCCGGCCACGCGTTGCTGTGGCTGGCCAACAGATGGCACTTAAATCGGTTAAGAACTTTCGGAGATTTAAGATTTTGAACAAACGAACGTTTACATTTTTATATATATTATAGATAGAAGAAGATTATACAATACAAAACAGAATGTGAAACAGATACAAAACGTCTCTATACATTGCAGTCGAAATTGCGAAACTTCTATGTAATAAGTCGCTTTGAAAAACTGATTTCCGAACCATAGTGTAGTTCCTTGTTGTAATTCTAATTACATATTATTCCAATTTAGAAATAACAGTAACTGCACATTGAGATAAGGTATATTGTTTTTCTGATGGAGTTATACTCGTACATGCCGTGTCAACCTTATATATCCTGGAGGAAATTGCGAATATTCAAGCGTTGGTAAACTCGTGACCATGAAACTAACGAAGTATAGTATAGGTACATACCTAACTGCATTTTTATAAATTCTAAATACATTTTTACGATACATTTTTTCGTCACTCAACGAACGCTTATGTCTTTTAGTAATTTCGTATTTTAAATATTCCTTATGAGATGTGGGAACCTTTGCTTTTCTAAGTTTTTCTTTGCAGTCTAAAAGTTCTTCCACTTTCATTCTTGTATTACTCTTTCTCCTTTTCATGCTCCAACTAACACATATTATTGTGATTTTCTGAATTATCCCAATTGAGATTAAATTTTAACTTAATTTAAGATTAATTATTATTTTCATGTCAGGAGTTGTAACCCAATCAAAAATAATTCATGAAATTTCATGTATTACGGAGTAACAAAAATTTTACATAGTGCTTCATGTTTTTTGTGACTTTAAACCTGGATAATTTGTGCAGATACTGAACATTCCTAAAAATCCTATTATAGTTACAATCAATGACATTATTTGTTTATTATACTTAGGGAAAAATTAAGTTTAATTTATATCTAACTGTAGATAATAATAATCATAAAATGTAGATAATAATCATAAACTATCCTATTCTTATGTTAATGTGAGTTGTATGATTTAACACTTCATAATACCATTTAAGATTACTTAATCGGGATTCTCAGTACAGGTGAATTCTTTCGTGGGATTGGACATGCAAGTACAAAAATGGATTTTATCTATAGAGAGAGAAAGTGGCAAATAATCAGACAGTTCACTTGGTGGTAAGGGGATACTGCCGCCCATCTACATCCGCGGCACCTACATGCCAATATGGTTATGAAAACAGAGCAATCTTACTATTATTCTCCATGTTTAAATTTATTGAATGCTCAGATAACTAGTCCTGGGCATTCGGATTTAAGCCTTAGTCTCGTAAGAATTATAAAACACGGGATAATGTAAATACGATATGGTTCAATGGTTACCCGGAAAATATTAAATATACCTATGTCAATGCAGCGGTGTCCATGGTAAATGCAACATGATGTCTGCACTCGTGCACTGCATCTGATTACTGAATGACTCACAATCACAATCCGCGCTATTGACCAATCAGAATAAGTTAGCGTTTATCCTAGACAGGAATTTAAAAATGGAACGGAAGGTCATTTCAACCTTTGGAATCATTTCAAAATGTTTTTTCTTTGAACGACGTAACATGGGTATTAGAAATGCAGAACAATAATCGTTGGGTTTTATTAAGTTGGTACCTATACCGTGTATCATGAATTCTATGGTAGTACTTTATTACTTGATACGATCTCTTCTCTAGTAGATAAGAGATTGTAGTGAATTGTCTTGACTGCGTTAGGTCGTATTTGCTATGGCCGTTGTCGCCCATTTCAGTTCGACAAATCTCCTAGCTACATGAAATTGTATTCAAAAAATTGAAATGATATAAACCAATTCACAGACTTAATTGGAGTTACACTTTTTTTTATAAATAAAACTGATTATATAATTACCTAAATTATTGTGACTGATAAATAATAATTTAACTTAATAGTAAAAAACAAAAAAAAAAACTTGATTTAATACACAAATGTACAGAAACATATCGGTAAATATTACACAAACGGTACCCGCATAGCGTGCGAATGACGTCACGCTTGACATTCGTCTAGTTCGCTTGGTCGTATTATAGAGTAAAATACTCCTTCGTTGAATGTAATAACAATTCATGTTTTATGTAGGTATTAACCCAGGAAGCAAGTTAACATAGCAGAGGCAAATCTAGAGGAAATCTAAAAATCTATCCTCATATGACACAACAACTAAACCATTCTAACATATAAGGAAAACGTAGTTACTTGCACAGAATATAGATAACTTCACATAACAAAAATGGAAGCCTAGTCTGGTATGTCAACTAGTCTGGTGAAACCAGCCCTTTTATCGCCCACTGTGACATTAGGGATACTTGTGACATTGTAAGTTCGTACTACGGAGTTTTTAATTACGAGTATGTATGGATTTTTCATCAGAACATTAGAAGAAAACCTTATGCTCGAGCCATTAACATTGATGACATGTGCTAGACTGAAAGGCAGATTTTGCCGCAAAGTTGTACAACTTTACGGACCCTATCCAACGACGTGTAATTTGTATTTAGTTTGAAAAATACCTATTGGATGAAGTCCTACTTCATTTAAATATGGTGTATATTTGCGGAGCGTCGTCGCACTACTGTTGTCGCGGAGCCATGGAATTTTAAAATAAATAGCATATTTAATAAAAATCTTTTAATTTTAATTTAATAAACATTTTTAATAAGTATGGTGCAAATTTTATACGTGTCAAATGCCGACAATAACCTTGCGAATTTTCAAGTAGATTAGATGAAAAAAATTGGAGCCAAGTCATTGGCTAAACGAAGAAAATTGAATGTGGAAAAGAGATTTTATTTTATACAAGACCACACAATTGCAGTTAATTTATTTGTATTATTATTTATTGTATTGTATTGTATTTTTATTTGTAAAAAAAAAATATTTGTATAAATTTTCGTTGTACTTGCTCAACCGAACTAATAATTAATCGCACTACTGATACAAGGGGGTATAAACGACGAATTCTTTTTGGGATTCTCTAAAAGTAACACCATCGTCCTAAGGGGAGGCTTGAGCTCTATGTACACGTTATAGACTGCCTTTGATAATGTCAGTCTTGTGTATAATCAACTTGTACGTAAGCGCACATATGTGTATTTATAAGAGTGCCTAATATGGCTAACTATTCGTCCTGAATCCTAATCTTCGTAACACCTGCAGTCATTGTCAGTTTAGTATGCGTCGCTTGATGTGTTCTCAATATGACACCTGAGACGTGGGCTATGTAGATAGAGTGACGAAACTCCTGAGAGAACCGTGATTAAAACTTGCAAAGGCACAGTTAGGACGTTCTTTTCAGTATCCTTTACATTTAAAATAAATTTTTATACATTTAAATCCTTTGTTCAGATAACATCACATACATCATTTTTAATTTAATAAATCTTTAATAACATCTTTAATAAAGGATTTCATAGACTAATTTATGATATTTTTCTTTCTATTTGTATCAATCAGAAGTCACAGGCCTCCCCTAGTAAATCACTGGAGGGTTTCGGGTTGTAATCAACAACGGGGTCGACCCTGTGAGGATTGCCAGATATACAATATACATACTTCATTTTTTTTATTTCTTAACCATGCTGGTTTCCTCACAATGTTTTCCTTTCACCGCCGAACTAAAGTCCATTCGCGTTTAGAAAATAGTGAGTCATCAACTCATCACAGTCTTTTGACTAATGAGATTATCGTAAATCAGAAAGCGTCCTTCACAGTGATGAGTTTAAAAGAGCGTTTCTAACGAAATAAACTTGTTTTGTGTGTTTTATTTATGTTTGAAAATGAGTACCGCTACTTCGTCTGCTCATAAAAATAACGATAATTCATAGTGGAGAGAGAAGAGTATTTTACAAAGTTTTAAGTACTTTAAATAAAGGGATAGTAATAATATGAGTATGCAAGTTGAAAACATATGAGTATGAGTATGTTTAAAACAGCAAAATTGTGGAGTGTGTGTCATGAAAATACAGTTTATAAAATAATTAGACAATATAATGAAACTTACACATTAAAATCATTTTTGAAAAAATGAGCTTCGTTATCTATGATTGTTAAATTCAACGAATTAGACAAATAAATGCACAATAAGGCGTAAAGTACATTCATTATAATTTAAACAACGACTATCATACACTAGATAAAATTTTGTCACTTTGCAATGCTGATGAGGATATTCCATCGTTCAGACGTACCTCACTTACATTAGGATTTTGATTAATATGTTTGTATGTTGTATTAGCTCTCATCTCTGGGCCGGCGCACCGAAATACCAATTGGACCCAGTTGACTCCATCCAACGACGTGCTGTTCGTATTGTCGACGATCCCACTCTCACGGGCGGTTTAGAATCCCTCAGCATTCGGGGAGACGTTGCGTCTCTCTGTGTGTTCTACCGCCTGTACAATGGGGAATGCTCTGAAGAATTGTTTAATATAATTCCCACCTCGGGTTTCTACAACCGCACCTCCCGTCACAGAAGTGCGGTCCATCCGCATTTCCTCGATATGGAGGTGTTGCGCACTGTTCGGTCCAAAAATTATTTTATACCGCGAACCCGTAGGCTGTGGAACGAACTGCCTCAAGAGGTCTTTCCATTGAGCTACGATATGGGGTTCTTAAAGAGAGCTGTGAATAGGATTTTGCAAGGTCGGCGGCGCGCCCGCATACCCCCTGGTGTTGCAGGTGCCCATGGGCGGCGGTAACACTTACCATCACGTGGGACCGCTTGCTCGTCCGCCCACTAATCTATAAAAAAAAAAGTTTTCAAATAAATATTATGTTTAATAATATCTAAGTTCTGTTTAATATTTTAACTCGACTGTGACTACATCTTTAGCCTGCAATGCATCGATGACTCACTATTTTCTAATCACGAACGGACCGTAGTGACATATTTTTTAAAATCCTGGTGGTACAGGCCGAGGATTTGAACTCACGATCACACGAATGTGACTCGAATATAGATATACCCCTAGGCTATCACCGCTCCCTTTTTTAACTTTTTGTTTTTATCAGCATTTTTGTGCCGAAGATTTTTTACATGTCATTGACTGTCGAATGGAGCCACGTATTCAAAACTAAATTCAGAGGAGGATAGAAAAGAGGACACCTCTTGTACTCGATATGTCCTTAATAGATATGAAAATAAGAACTAAACTGAGAACCAATAAACTAAAAAAAATATTTTATCTAGTGTAAGTTAGAAGGGCTTTGAGAGGCAAGGCACCAGACTTGACCAGCCCCTAAATACTAGTAATAATAATAAATACTGGGCTAGTGAAATGGTATCTAAATACATAAGCTTATAGTCACATATTTTTAAATTTTGTAATAATTTTTAAAATTATCACTAGCTCGGTGAAGAAAACATTGTGAATAAATTACCATGCTTGAGAATTTTAAAAAAAATACACTAATCCGCACTGGGCCCGCGTAGCTGATTATGACCTCAAAACCAAAGTAATTTACAAGAGAAGATCTATACAGTGGGATGTTATAGTCCGATACCGATATTATTTTACCTTATTACGAGGGTAAAGAGAGCCCCTTCTAATTTTTACACGCTCTTTCAAACAACAGTTAAAGGATGTCTTGGAAACAATGAAAGTATTATACATGGTAAGTGACTACTTTTAACACAATGACATTGTTTTCACATTACGTGGACTCTGCGGTTATAACATCCTGTATAGTTACGATACTATTTATATGAAAACTTGGTATATTCATCGCCTTATTGACGTATTTAGAGTGCATCAAAGAACACAATTAACCAAATGCCCGTGAGCATTACATAGTGCATGTTTTTAACGTTTGATGGCCCTAAACCCTGGTCTTAAAGATTAAAAATTCGAGTCTTAAACGGTTAAGATTAAGGTTCTTAAGGTTTATTAATGCTGACTTAGCGCTCAAGCGCGCAGCGGTCATTTTTACAACTTAATCTTAACTTAAACCCCCTCGTGATTACTAAAAGAGGTCAGCACCATAAGAGTAAACAATAACTTATATTTAATCTCATGTCAGTACCCTGCAGTGGGACGTTATTTTCAACTCCAATTTCGTTCTAAAAGATTTTATATTGCAATTATAACAAATTATTAAAACTTTAATAAAATTACGGTTACTGTAAGCATATCAACAAAATCTAGTCGAGTAAAAAGTAAAAAATATTTATCAGTCAGGTAAAAAGGAAGAGATATTGGACTGTATAATAATATTATTTTAATATTTAAAGTTAAAGCAAAAAAAGCATCAAATATTTTAAAGAAAATAACACTTTTTAAACTAGTCTCGTTACATCG
Source organism: Sesia apiformis (assembly GCA_914767545.1). Classification (NCBI taxonomy): domain Eukaryota; kingdom Metazoa; phylum Arthropoda; class Insecta; order Lepidoptera; family Sesiidae; genus Sesia; species Sesia apiformis. The sequence goes on along the minus strand of OU611965.1, from coordinate 13,677,950 downwards.
GACTAATAACTGTAAAAGATTTCAAGGCAAAAACAGAACCTTACCGCATGAAGGTCTAAAACCTCTTATTTGATGGACAAAAACTGACGTCTTATTAAATTGTTTGCGATAATTAACGGACAGCCGTGAAACGGCCGTGGGAGATTTGAAACATTTGTTGGAAGTGGTACGTGCGACACTTACAAATGCTCACGTCGAGTCATCAATGGAGACCACTTTCAAATCACACATAATTTAAAAAAAAGCAATTAGTGCAAGTTGCGTTTGTTGGTGGAATTGGGTTAGGCCTACATCCAGTAGTCGATAGACATAGGTTGATCGTATGGTATGCGGTAAACGTGTAACCCACCTCATGTAAAGTAGCTTACGACCTTATCATAACCAGCCATTTTATCGTCCACGACTGAACATAGGCCCCGCTCATGTACATTGTCTTGTGTATGACGGACGTATTGCCTCAAAACCACGCTGGCCAAGCGGGTTGGCGAGACCACTCTCTGAGAGGTTTTGGTGGCGGCTTTGGCGACCTATCTTAGTCGCTTTTTAAGACACCCACGGAAAGAGGTGGGATGGAACTATTCTAAAGCCGGCCGCCACACGGCAGCTTGCGACTCATGAGTAATGTATCTTGCCATCTATAACTCCAAGTTGGCCCTATTAGGGCCAATGATACAAAAGAGAACAATTAAAGGACAAAGGTCATATAGCTTGATAGGTTAGATCGTACTGTATTTTAATAAAAAAACAAGTAATAGACAATATAAAATACCTTGTCAATAAGCACTGTAAAACACGATCGTTATCAAAAATTTCCAGACTTAACGATCACATTCCAGACGCAACAAACATTCCTTTATTCCACAAAATTTAATTACTTAACACGTTTAGATATCATATCACCGGCGAATGTTGAACTGAGAAGGTGGTCGGACTAATGAAACTAGCCTTAAGTAGTTAAGGCGACATTCCCCGGGGACGAAGGGAAAAGTTTTATTATGCGCATGTTTGTTTATTTAGGATTTGTAATACCGCAATTGCACACATGAGATTCATAATTTGAATTTCTGGTTGTTCTGTGTAAAAATATATTTGAAACTAAACTATTACAAATAGGCTCAAAATAGGCCTTAATTTTTAAATATTTTCGTTTTCTGAAGCTATTTTTTCACTTTATCGTAAGGGATCATTAGGATTGGGAAAATGGGGAGGGATAGGGTGGGATGGGAATTGGCACATCTCACTCACTACCGAAACACGTCCGTACATTAGGGAAATAAGATAAAGTGGGACATGCAGTACATTTCAAGGTAGTTTCCTGTGAGAAAGGGGTAACGTGGGCAGTCGAGCGCGCCTAGCAGCTGTTGGATTGCAGCGTGCACACTCCCCCTAAAAAAAATGCCATAATACAACGTTTTAACTATGCCATAATGTAACTAATCTATTTCATATACCGTCTACTAAAAAATAAGAAAACTAATAGCGCTACCCCTTAACAATTTGCTAATATAACATATAAAATTAGTTTTTTTCGTGACATATCATTTGCTGGATCACGTAAGTGCCAAAATACGTCAAGTGATAATGAAAAACGCCATGAGGGCCGCCCTTGGCCGATTACCCAATGGTTACATCCATGGTTCTTACGGAACTAACAATAAGGGTTAAAATCGAATGGTTTTTAGGTTCATTGAGGTATTGTTGACTGTACGATTTGTCAGTTCATTATGGAAATAACTAGGCATTCTGCGAATTAACTTTGTTTATGACATTTACAGCAATTTTATTGTCTTTTGCCTAGTTACGAGTATTATTTAATTGGATTAAAAGGAACTTTACTGTGAAGGAAATAACGTGTAACACTATCCAATCCTATATCATCCCATCCCAATACCAGTACATTCTACAGAATAAGAGAAACGGGACGGGACGGCATGTAACTGGAAGCATTGGTGGCGAACTATAGATCGCCTAGAACAGTGGTTCTCAAACTTTTTAAATGACGGAACCCTTTTGGGAAGCAAAATACTTGATGGAACCCTACAATAAAACAATTATTTTTATAAGTGTATTCTATATTAATCAGCATAATAAAAGTACAATGTATCAGTTACTAATTATTATTTACTTCACCACTTGGTAAGGACAATAATAGAAAACATTAAAAAAGAAAAAATCTAACTAGTGGGAGGTATGAAACTGTTTTTTATTTTTCATCAATTGCTTGATATCAGGTTTGATGGAAGAAAGTTGGAGTCTCATATCAGCTTCGGCGTCCAGTCTATTGCGATATTTTGTTTTCGTGGCTGCGTAGGTAGAGAATCCTGTTTCGCACAAATATGTAGTTGGGAACGGGAGAAGAATATCCAGAGCCATTTGGCCAAGCATTGCATATTCATCTTGGATTCTGCACCAAAAATCATTAAGAGGCGTCGTTTTGAACAATGACTCCATACTTGTGTCTGATGACATTTCTAAAAGAGATTCATATATCTCATTTGACATGTTTTCAGGCTTTTCCAAGTTGGGTAAAAAAGGATTATGAATCCAGGAGTTCACTTTAATTTTTGTATTGTGTTCTTCGGGAAAATACTTTTCAAAAGATGCGCGCATCGAACTGAGATATTGGACCAATTCTTCAAACACATTATCTTCAAACATTTCTGAGTCGTTTTCGCTAACAAACTCACTGAGTAACGTAAAACTTTCTATTTCTTTCTTACCAATGCAAATGATCCAAAAATCTAATTTTCTTTTAAAAGCAGTTATTTTATTATAGGCCTGAAACACTGTTGTCTGTTTACCTTGCAACGATAAATTTAATTCGTTAAGTTTTTGAAAGATATCCGCCATAAAAGACAATCGGAACAACCAAGTTTTATCATACAAACGGTCCTTCAAATTAAAAGAAGTATCTGCTGAAAGAAACATTTGTAACTCGGCTCTAAGTTCAAATAGCCTTGTTAAAGTTTTTCCCCGAGACAGCCATCGCACTTCTGTATGGAGCAGCAGTGTTTTATGTTTGCTGCCATAATCTTCACACAATAATGAGAACAATCGGGATTGTAGTGGTCGTGATTTGATAAAATTAATTATTTTTACCGCTTCATCCATAACTAATTTTAGATTAGACGGCATTTGCTTCATCGCAAGTGCTTGTCTATGCAGAATACAATGACTGGAACTACAATTAGGCGCTTTATTTTTCATTCGTGACACTGCTCCTGCTGTTTTACCTGTCATCGCCTTGGCCCCATCTGTACAAATGTCAATGCAATTGTTCCAACTGAGATTATGTTCTTCAAAAAATATATTTATTTTATTAAAAATTTCTTCCCCGGTAGTGTTTGTAAGCAGCGATGAACACATAAGCATGTCTTCTTCAAAAGAACTTTTATATGGATATCTCACAATAACCAGCAGGATAGCCAAACCAGCGACATCAGTCGACTCGTCCATTTGCAAAGCGAATCGTGTATTTTGTAGACGTGTAACTAGTTCTTGTTTGACGTAGCTTGCCAGATCATGGATTCGTCGTGAAACAGTATCGTTTGATAGCGGAACAGTAGAAAGATGCTTTGCAGATTTTTCATCAAGCATACATTTTGTTATGTCTAATACACATGGTTTTATTAATTTCTCAGCGATAGTGTGCGCTTCACCTGCTTGTGCAATGCGATAGCTAACTAAGTATGATGCCTCCGTGGCCTTTTCGTTGGTAGTTTGTGTTACATGCATCATATTTTTTTGACTTTCTAATAACTGATCTTTTTTGCGAACAAAAAATTCTTTATTCTTGTCTTTAGTCTCGGGGTGTACGGTTTCTAAATGTCGACGCAATTTGGCAGGTGCCATGGAACTATTAGGAAGCAGTTTACTACAGAGCATGCAGAGAGGTGAGCCGTTGGAATCAACAAATCCGAAACTGATATAAGATTCATCATACTTCCTTTTTTTCGTCTTTGAAACCGTCGAGCTTGACGTCGTGGCACTCGTGGCATCATCTTCTGGATCGGTGATTGCTAAATTCTCCGCGCGCATTGCTTTTGAACATTCAGCGTCATTAGAAGATGTTGTTGGAACACGTTTAACACCTTTAAGCCAACGTTCCATTCTTCTTTATTTATAATGTTACAAGTCAGGATAGTGGGGTTTAAATAATGCACAATCGTTACTGCGTATAAGAGACTAAATTTAGAACCTACAGGGAAGAAATGTATAAAACTGAGACAACAGAATACAGCAGGCAGTAAAACAATGAACACTAGTTTCTCGCTAGCGAGCTTGTAAGTAGGTAGTAACTTATCGCTCCGAACGCTAATCATCAACTGACGACGCCAACGCGCGATCGCCGCTTTTATACTTAGTCCTAGACTCGATCTCAAATATTCTCGAAAATACTCGAGTCGGCACCTTTGATAAACAAAAAGCAAAAATAAAAACAGAAATTTAAAAATAGCGTTGTAAACAATATCGACTTTATCCTTTGAAGTTAGAGACGAAAGTCGCTAGTTGACAACTATAGCGTCTAATTCAGAGGCGGCTTTTATCAAAGAGACTGAGCGCTTACAAGTATACTACCCGCTCGTTTTAAGTTTGCCGCTGGCGATAGGTATGAGTGTATGACGTTCGAAATTTTTTATTTAATTGTAACAATAAAAATTGTGTACGTTAGATATTTGGGTAAAACTATGACACATTATAAGTTTTGTTGTCACGTGGGGAGGGTACGCGCATTCCACAGACCGGCAAACTTAGAGCGAACGCGTTGTACAAGTATAAAATTGTTGAGACCAAACTTATGAGATATTGTACCAGCTAATGTAACACAAGCTTATACAAATACAAATAAATAAATAAATAACATTCATAGCGTTTTGTCTCCGCGCGGCCGCGGAGTCCGCACAGCCGCGGAGCGACCAGAGAGAGGTGTTTTGATTTTTTTATTTCTAAATTCTTGCGGAACCCCGACAGAGGTATCACGGAACCCTAGGGTTCCGCGGAACACACTTAGAGTATAGCTGGCCTAGAATATAATTTAATGTTAGACATTCCGTTAGTTTGTATAGTTATATTACAGGGTATCAACAAATAATTAAGTACATACATGAGAAAGTAAGTTGTTTAACATCACACTTGGACACGTGTGAAAGTTCACTTATGCATAATTAGCTATTTGCTTCATATAATGTAAGGTATCTGCCCGATTTCACTGGGAAAATTATTAATTACACACTGTGTTTTATTAACTTCGAATTATTATTCAGTTAATTTTAAATAGGTAATTGTTTTATTAATTAATTTTTAAATAAAATATTGTATCGCTATAAAAACAAAGTTCGTCTTTGTGTTATAGTCACTTGTGCAGAAAGAGCTGTGATAGCTTAAGGACAGCTACATCTCGACATTAATAGTGAATTCAAAACCCATTCAAAACCACAATCGGTGCTCTGGATTGCTATTTCATAGTCAACTATTTTCATACCATTTAGTTTCGCACAGAAATAAAAAGTAAGGTGTGTTTGTCGCATCAAGACAATTCAATTAGAACCCGAATAGATAGCTATTTCAATTAACTTAAGTAATCGATAAACACATAAGTACCAAATACTTTCTCTACGTTTGCGTCCCAGCATAGGCATTTTATTAAGTATTTTTTATAATAGGCAAATGTGTCACCATTTTTCCCGTTATTACCACATCAATCATTGGTCCTGTCTGTGCATTATTATGACGTATGATGTCAAAACGTAGTTTTTATAACATAGGATTGATTCACAATTTCATAGTTCAGTCAACGATAGAGTTATTTTCGGTTTATTTTCCTGCAGTTTATTTTCGGAAATTCAAACTTCGAAAGTCGCCGGTAGTGGCTGGATGTGAATAGAGGAGGATGATCGTGCTTGGTGGTCGATCTCGAAAAAGATCGCTCAACAGTGGGAAAGACATAGCTGATGGTATGGTACGAGTATGGTAGTATGGAAGGGTCAAAATATCCATGATTTTGAATGCTGAATAATTTCCTCTAGATATTTTTTTGTTTTATAAAAGAACTTTCACGCTCACGCACAAAACGTTGCCGAAGCCATGGATTTATGAAGTACACTATACCTTTATGTATAAGTAAGTATATGTTCAGTTAGCGCTATGCTAGCGATATTGACAAGTCTACTAATTTAGTAGTCTTCGTCCCACAAATAGAGACGAAATATATCTACCAACTGACTCATAAATCTAATCGCGTCCTTCCGGACTCTATTTGATATTAATCTCCTTTGATTATCTCAGCGTATTAATACGAGTACAACTCAATGATCAAAGGTTTCGCCGTTTATGGAGCATACACTCTATAGCATATACTTGTGTATACTTGTAGTATAGAACTCCCGCTTCGATAAAAAGGTGTGTATTATACTTTATACGGTGTTTCTTTAAAAGAGCTACTATGTATAGTGCGGTCTCCAAAATACTTTATATCGCGAACTTGAAAGTTATGGAATGAATTACCAACTGAGGTGTAGTGTATGTTATGTACTTACGTATAACGCATTTGTTTAACTAATGAATCATTAAATAAAGTATAAACTTAAACTTTAAATCAGCATTCGTTCGTTTCAACTGCGGAGCTCCCGGCATTAGAGAGATTTACCATTAATCTATGACATTTATTTCTTCAAGAGAACTATATAAAGCTGTAACGTGATCCTGCAATGTCAAAGGTGTCTATGGGCGACGAAGAACATTTATCACCATATGGACCATCTGTCTGCCAATTATTTTATAAAATAGGAGTTCGAATATGGTCTTTGCTAAGATACCCCGCCTACCTTTGGTGGTTTAGGAAATAGAATTGTAATGGACGGAGGTTAAGGAATTATAACGGGATAAGGAGTTTCATGGACTGAACCAGAAAAAAATAGCTTGTATGTCTTTTAATTTGCAGATATCGACTCTCAGATTGCTATACTATAAAATCATCAAATTTATAAAGACGGGTTGTAAAGAATCGATACAGAAGACATTATGGTAATAAGTTTCACGAGTCGTTTTGTTAGCAACGGACGACCCCTTAGTGATTATAGCGTGTTGCGTCGACCCCATGTGAGTTAAGGGTAGGTTTACTATACTTTGAATTTTTATTCTTCTTGCTGCGAATAAAATAAAATACAGATTACACCGTTCAAAAATGTCCATACCGAGTATAAATGATACGTCACTTCGCGCTCATATCGTCTATAAAACTTTACAGTTCAAAAACCCAAAGACGAATATACGGAAAGCCGAATATTTGAAAATGAACGTTGATGTTGTAATTTTACAGTCGAAAGCGCAAATATGTAATTAGCAATTATACTTTTCTCCCTCTTACGAGTATCTTCTTTTATGTTTGTCAAACATTTTTCTATGTATACAGTTCTTGCATCAATATATACCGACAAAAATTCTTTGTTGCAGCCAAACTGACAATTCCATGACTTTCCATGAATAGTAACTTAATTTTAAAAGAAAAAAGTTAAATATTCGAATATAACGAAAAAGGGCGCTTTAACAAAGCGGTGTATAGACGTCGCCCCCTAAAATAGGTCAGTGGTTGCATTTGGTGATAGACAATTTATGGGTCTGAAACATGTTAGGAAACAATAAATACGGATTATAATGGAGAGGGACCGGGTAAAAAGTATCCAAAACCGACAAACGTACATTCAACTTTAGTATGTATACGAAAGATGTGGATCAGAATCGTGGCAAGAGAATATATGTATGTAATTTCCGCCTTCCCGTATGGAATACAGGGATACATAATACACATACTTTTATAATGAAATCATGACACAGCCGTCTCTGCACATGACATATTTTTTGAAAAAAAACTTGATTGCAATATAAAGTATTACGCAGATCATGCAAAATCTACCGAATTTAATGAAACTTAGCATTGGAAATTTAAATAAAATATTATTGAAGTATCATAAAATTTTATCTGTACACAGTAACACTTGTGTAATGTACAACTTACAAATCTACGCTGAACCTACGCTAATGTCAGGCGATTGCTAGTTATTTTTCATGGAAGAAGGCGGCAGCCGAATATACATTCCACCCGATGGTAAGTGGATACTGTCGCCCATAGACATACCGGCGATACATACCAACATTAGTCCAAAATGACAAACGTTGGCACGCCTCCGGATGCGCTGCCTACCTTTGGAGATATAGGAATGGATTTGGGGAAAGGGTTGGGAAAATAGGGAGGGATAGGATGGGAATGGGCTCTGGCACATCTCACTCACTACCGAAATACGTACGTACATTAGGGAAATAAGATAAAGTGGGAAATGCAGTACATTTAAAGGTAGTCTTCAGTAAGAGAGGGGTAACGTGCACTCTCCCCCTGACAAAGAGTTTAGTGTTGTTAACTTGTTATTGTTCCTGATATTATCCAATCAGTTACTATATATACCATATAAAGATTATAATATATATGAAAATTATCTTTATATAGGGTACCTGCATATTATTACTACTGTTTACCTAATTTCAAAACAAATCACATCACAGACACAGGCAGCAATTTTTTTTCCATTTTAATACTATTAATAGAGAAAATATATAGTATATAACATTTTCAGGAAAAGATTATCGACAACAATTAGTTTATCTTAACAAACTGAAACATCTCGCATTCTTTCAAGTGGGGTGAATAACAAACAAAATATAAACAATTTAATATTCACCAGATGATTGAAAGTTATACAATCTTCAGACATGAGTGAATGTTCTATTATTATGAAAAAGTATATATTAAAACCGCCCTTGAGCTGATTCGTTTATATCTTCAAACAGCTGCGATTTCATTCACGTGTTATACTAAAATATACTTTTATTATATATCGATGCGTGAATAATGGAAAATAATAAGCTCTTATAGCGGGTACTGTAGTATGAATTAATGGAAAATATTGTATTGTAGTGAAATTACAATTTAATTATTGTACCGAACAAATGATTGATTGATGAGATGGAATTTTATTTGATTGGTTGATAAAACAATTCGACTATCTCAAAAATTTAAAGATCGATTTATTGAAAATACTAGTGAAATTCTGTCGACGCGGGTAGAGCTTAGGCCGCGAACAACCAATTAGCGTACGAGTCGTCTCAGGAGCCAGGAGCGATTAGTGCGATTCGCGAGCATCTTTTTCATTTGTTTTCCGTAAACGTAAACGTTTTTTCATTTTTCTATTTACCTTTGATTTATTTACCGTTACTTATTTTGTCTCAATGCTAGCGACTTCTATAAAAATAAAATAAACAAAGAATGTAACTAAAAGGGAGACTAAGCAAAGTTTTCATAGATTTTTCGGTTAAATACTTAATGATAAAAATACTGATCATTAGTTGCAGAACATATTTCTACTTCTGTACTGCATAATTATTTTTAGAGATGATCACAAAAGTATTATATGCCGTTCAAAGTATGTCTATCAAAAGTATTGTTGTAAGTCCTAAGAATGTGTTTTTTGTTAATCGTTTCATTTTAGAGCAATTAATAATAAAAATAAGAGCTGATCGTTTTCGCTTTATCCGCCGATCACAAATCGCTGATCAATTAATAATTTTCGCTTATCGATGTATAATTTTCGCTGATCGAAAATTAAATAAAATACTGGTCAGTTAATTCATACACGAAAAATACTGCCTTAATATTAGGTTAATATTACCTGTGAAATGACCGATTTTAATTACTGGCCACTTTGAGTTTCGATATATTGTTCTAATTCGAATTTCAAAATAAAACAAAATGCAATTAATAGCTACGATGTTGTTATTTCAAAATCAGTATTTCATTTGTTTTTTGTGTATCTAAATTTTGTTCATGTGATTGTCTTGACAATAAAATGGATAAATTTGAAAATTAGTGCTATTTTTGAATGAGTTTCGTCGCGGCACTAACGCAAGTCAGACTGCTCACAATATCAATCAATAGTGTATAAAGGGCCAAACACCACAAACGATCGCATCGTGCGTCGATGATTTGAACGCTTCTGTTCTGGAAATTTCGGTCTTAGGGATGAGTCCCACGGATGACCTACGACCAAGGTTAATAAACGAAGAATTAAAGGCTATAGTGGAAAAACAGTTTCATCTCAAAGTACAGCTGCGTTAGTAGCAGGGTTTGATGTTAGTGATAAAACAATGTTGGGTCATCTGCGTTTCTTCAAAAAAAAATCAGTTTCTCATACAAATCGGTCATTGCATAGGTAAGCATTTAATAAAATAACATTAATGTAATGTTAAAAATATGTAATAACCAGGATGCATTTTGTTTTAATGAATGTGTCATCAATAAGAATTAAAACTAAAAATTATGTGAAATGTTGTATAAATTTCTGGATTTGACCACTTCTTGTAAAAAACACTTTTGGGGAAGACCATTTAGAATTTGACCACTTCGTAATATTTATTATGTCCACTACTTTTACAGTATATGTCGTCTCTTTAAATCCAATATGGCGGATATAAAACACGAAAATACACGTAGCAAAAAAAATACAGTCAAATATCAAATGAAAGGTTTTAATGTGCGCATTTCAAAAATATATAATTTATATACGTAAAAATGTGCCATTTCCCCGTGAAAGTTAAAAAAATAGCGCGACACGTGAATAAAATACATAATAACATAATAGACTTCAAAATAGTTTTAAGAAAATTAAGTTTAACTTTTACATATGGCGTAGTCGCACATTTACAAACTATTATAGTATTTATAACTGATGTGCGACTACGCCATATGTAAGAGGCCTCCTTCTGAAGAACCTAAAACATATTTAAAACTTTTGCGTAGTCGGGTTTCAGTTGTTTTGTTGTTTGGTTCAATGAACAATTATAATACATAGAAAAGAATGATGCTGTATCCCACAGCCGACTGTGTGCCGACTGCTCGAGTTATCTCATTTCAACAGAAGATTGATGTGTACAAATGTGAATATAATTTCTAAAAGATTTCATTTCTTCGAATGCGTATTTGTGTTGTTAATATTCAAAAATACTTTGCATATAACCGTCAGCGTCTGATGCTGGCATCTGATGCATAATGAGATATAGAGTTGCCTTCACCACATATTACCTGAGAGATAAAATTGGGTGCGAAGGTATTGGATAACATAAGATTGGATGTTTCTTAACTAAAATCTGAAAATTATAAGATAAAATTAAAATTTTTGATAAAACGTCCAATGGTTAAAAACTCTAATTACCTTTGAAAATGTTAAATTAAAAACATAAATCAGTCGGCTGTCTTGTTGACAATATGCAATAGTTCAATGCAACCTATCACCGTCGTCGCGCATAACGAAGGTTTATCGAATGTAAAAGAAGCAACAACTTTTGTCACGCGTGACGACGGTGATGGGTTGTATTAAACTATTTCAGATTGTCAATAAGACTGCTGACTGGTTTATATTTTTAATTTAACCGTTTCAAAGGTAATTAAAGTTTTTTAATCGGGGCTTTTATCAAATTTTTTAATTCCAGTAATGCTGTTTTCCGTCACAATGCTAAGAAATGAAACTGTACACAGAAACATACATAGTGTTCTACTCTCTTAAGAAAAAAAAGCATAACAAACATTTTCAACGAAAGCATGAGTACATTATATTCGGAAATTAAAAACAAACAAAGATAATTATCAATTCAAGGAAATTCAATTCAAAGATAATATTCGTCTCGTTTTATGGAATGTTGCTAGTTTGATTTTAAATTAATGAAAATTATATGCATTTATTTGTGTCATTTGTGTGCATTTGAGTCTTTTATTTCCACGGAGGACAGTATTAATATATACAGGTAAAGAGAAATATATTTATTACTTACTGAATGGTCGAAACTTGGATACATCGTGGCCGCATTTTTCCCTGTTGTATAACAGCTTCTTGCAGACACGCCATGGTCCGAAGTATCCCTGGTCGAAGTTTGGATTCTCCACTATGAACAAAGATAAAGCAAATTATATATTGTTATAGACTTATCTTGATTCAAATCGGACTTAATTTCACGAATGTTCTGCTGAATGTAGAAAAGAAATAAAGTCAAATGCGTCAATTAACACTTTATAAGGCACAAGCTACATCATATGTTTTCGTGTGTGGTATTACGATGTGGTATAGGTGTGTGTTCATTGAGATATCTTGGCTATCGAATAATGGAGCTACAGACGATCTTATGATATGGTGCTGGAAAGTACCATAATCAGGCGTTCAAATGATTGAAAACCCATTTTCAGCTCGTTATCAAATTCTTTAATAGACGCGTAAGTGACACTAAGCGCAACAACAATTTGTTGTAGTACAGCCTTATATTTTCAGTTTAAAGCACAGAATAGCACAGTTAGACACCTTATGTAAGTTATTTCGGTACCGCAAAAAAAGGTTGTAATAGTTCAAATGTCTGTATGATTTGTTCAGTATTTATTACATGTTATCCTCTTCTTTGTGTTTTAAATCATTTACAGAGAAATCAAGGAACTATTTTCATAAACCTCACCTTTTTTCTTCAGATTCATTACATTTTACTGAAATTTTTTAAACGATGCAAAAGAAAAATCGATGTCATTCTCCTATCGTATTCTTCGTAATTACATACATTTTAATAATAACCTCTTTACAAAGTTTCTATAGTGTTAAGGAGCGTCACATCTTCGATCCTCTTTTATCAAAAATTGATGAGTGACGCTATGTTGACTTTTTACATTGTTAAGTATACTACGAGTATGTTTATCCTTGAACCGATAAGTTAAAATACCGATTTGGAACGTAGGTTAAACGTTGAACGTGGGTACCATGTACCCACATGAAGAAATAAATTAAGAAACGTTAAACGTACCCACGTTTAACGCTTCTTAATCTATCAACTTGAGAAATACTTGAGAATTAAGGCAAAATTAATGAAGAGCATGGCGTGAATGAGTTATCAGTAGTTCTCATTTATCAGTCCACATATTGTCGCGAAGTATCGCGAATATTTAACAGTGGTAAGTTATTAATTAATTAATTAAGATAATAAATTATATATTTGGACACAATGTAGACTATATTGGCACAATACTCTATTAACCGTTGTTTACTGGTTTCTTTGTATTGGCAACACTATTCCTTACTCTCTGCTACGTTTACCTTTTGGTACGGAAAGACGGGTAGAGTGCAAGGTGGCAGATAAGAGGCGCCAGCGGCGTTTGTCCTTTGCAAGTGAAAGGGTAGGAGCGAAATGAGAATGAGTGGAAAACGGGTGCATCGGCTAGCGATGCTCGTGCCTGATAGGCAGTATATTGAAAATAAACGCGTGAGTGATTTCTTTGTGTTAAAGAACGGTTACATGGAGAGATAAGGCATTTCTGTTATTATAATGAGATAAAGATATGCACAATTATACAGTTTTGTGAAAGATAATGATGAATTTGGTAATGCCGAGTTGATAATAGAGAGAGCTATTGAATGCGCGCGTGGTCAGGGGCAGGCTATAAGGGGTGGTGTTGGAGGTTTCCCGGGGACCAGCAGCAGCATAAGGATCCCAGCGCGCCCGAACCTCGATGCGTCTTGGTTTTTAGAATCATAAGTGCTTAGTAAGAAATTAGGAATGCCTTATCTCCCGATGAACAGCATGTACTTTATAATGAATCTTACTGAAATTTAAGATATACTTTGTCGAGATAGATATTATAGTAATTTATTGTACCTAGACTGTACATAACCCCATAAAAGTACACCTGGCGGCCACATATATCGCGAAATGCGCATTTGTATGGGTTTATTATAGTCCAAAATATTGCATTTATAGAGGGACTTAGGGTGGTTAGCATAGGAGGAATCACCGGATATTCACACTGGGGGGAGTTACGCAAAATGATCATCACTAAGCTCGACTAATTGCGGAAACTCGACCAAAATAAAGTTTAAGATGAATTTGAGATGGTCATGAGATGTTTTTAAGCCAGGTGGACCGATGAGTTATAGGAAGTCGCGACAAGTGGTTGGATGAGAAGAGCGAACAGGGAAGAGGGGGGCAGGGTAGCCGGCCTTGGGAGAAAGCTAACGGTAATGTGATGCAGCCTAATCCAGCAGCGCAGAAATAGGTTGTGATGATATAAAGTTTGTATATTTATTTAAACTTTATTGCACAGACAAAATGTACAAAACCTTATGGCATTCTCTATTAGTCTTTGGGTAAACAGAGAATCAAGAGGGGCTTTTCTTATATAGAAAAAAGGCGGCGGACGAGTATACAGTCCACCTGATGGTAAGTGGATACTGTCGTCCATAGACATCCGCGATACATGCCAACATCAGCTCAGATTTTTCAAGGTCGGCGGCGGACGAGTATACAGTCCACCTGATGGTAAGTGGATACTGTCGTCCATAGACATCCGCGATACATGCCAACATCAGCTCAGATTTTGCAAGGTCGGCGGCGGACGAGTATACAGTCCACCTGATGGTAAGTGGATACTGTCGTCCATAGACATCCGCGATACATGCCAACATCAGCTCAGATTTTGCAAGGTCGGCGGCGGACGAGTATACAGTCCACCTGATGGTAAGTGGATACTGTCGTCCATAGACATCCGCGATACATGCCAACATCAGCTCAGATTTTGCAAGGTCGGCGGCGGACGAGTATACAGTCCACCTGATGGTAAGTGGATACTGTCGTCCATAGACATCCGCGATACATTATTAGGAAAGGTACGATAATACATATAATTATATGGTTTTATTCACATTGAATTAATGAATGGTTTATTTGTTATTACAAAGCAACACACACAACTTTTAAACATTTAGTTTGAAGTAACAAAAATAAAAAATAATGCGCCGGGGCGCTAAAATTTTCATGCGCTTACAAAGAGTAATAAAATGATAAAAGTATGAAATTATGTGTGTCACAATAACAAAATGGTCACCTATACAATTTTTCACGACACATGGTGAGAATGATAGGTCTCATAGAATATACACTATAGAAACCATACAAAATGTAAATTGTTCACTTAAAATAAAAAGCTGAAATATTTCGTAGTTTATGTTTTATAAAATATAAGCAGTTACAAAACGCTGTAAATGACTCACGAGCATAAAAATAATGTGTTTATTTCCCTGTCTTCTAATTTTTAGTAGTGAAAATCAAATTACATTCTGGGACCTGTTTATCCGGTGTCAAGCTAGTGAGGTTACTAAAAAAAATCGTTCAAATGTAAAACAATAAATCGATGGAATCGGATTTATTTTTATAGGAGTATATAATGTTAAGATAATAATCAAAATCATTTCTATACTACGTCCGGAAGCTCGCGTCCTATATATTGAATAATAATATTCATGTAGATGTGAATTGAATTCATGTTTAATTTATTTTATTTTATGTTGAATAAAACACGATTAAGTTTTTATTTTAATGGCTGGCAACCCAAATTCACATCTGTGTCACTAATGTCCTTAATTAATTAATTATCGAATAGTCAATCGATTACAAAAAAAATCACAAGGGAAATCGAAACTCGTAAAACATTGTTCAGACTCAAATTCCGTACATCACTAGTCACGGTCAACCGACAAGCGTAAGCCGCACCATGCTACATGAAAACGATTATAGGTCCAGCATATTATTATATTCACGTTGATATTCTGCTATTTCTGAAATTCGACAATAATTATTTCCGGCTCCGGTTTGAAAACTAACAACTTCATTATAAGCACGAACTAATAAACTACTAACTACATTGTATTTACAAATTTTAGTAACAATTACACATGATTGATGAGAATGACAGATGATTAATGTAAATGTTATGAGGTTGTTTACATCGAAATGCACGATTGGCACCGTTCACACATTTCTAACAGCAAAATATTTGCCTTTTCGGTGATGACGCGTGCTAAGAAACCAGTTGCCAGTTGCACAATGTAGTGGGCCGAGGGTCAACTTATACATGGACCTTAAAAAGATGTATATAAGGACTAGAATTGTGTTGTGGATTATTAATTTGACCTACAAAAACCTATATCTGTCGATGAGCATTATGTGATGCAACCTTCGGACCACCATACTCAGTTACCTAACACCTGTTATCACAATAACATCATAATGTTTATTTTGTGCTTCTATACCATGGACTATGTCATCAACGTAAGTCGATACCTACAGAGGATTATGAACATTATTATTTAGCAAATAAGACACGTGAAATTGGTTTGTCGGAGTCAGTGAGTTACAGTAGTCTTGTGGGACAAACATTATAGTTTCTATTAGAACCTTTTCACTGACCAATTTGGTTTCATAATCGTAGAAAAATAAGTTACGTATGGCTCAAGGTTTACATAGATAAGTCATTTAAGTTTCATAACTGTTAATATTTTACTTCACTAGATTTTGCTGTTTGCTAAATATAGGTAGGGCTCTTCTAAATCTACGCCTTTTTTACTATACGAGGTATACTTTTGCGATACTCCCAAAACTGTTATCAAAAAGATTGTACAAAATTAGTGTCCTGCTTTTATAGAAGACGTCTTGATTGGCGTTACCATTGTCGTATATCATCCCATGGATGTAGCAAAAGGTGACTAAGGGATAACAAAGCCGCTACCACAAGCCATGAGGAACTACATCATCTAAGGGAATTACATAGTGAATGTTAAAAGGGCTGGTTACGGTATATCGGATCGCCCTTTTGCAAATATCCTTGTGAAATGTGATTTAGAATTGTCAAATATAGTTCTGAAAACTTGCGATAAGTATTTTGAATACCTCATACAAACTGCAAGTATTTTTGTATAGGAAATCAATAGCTTGCGTTCCAAATGTCTAGCTATTGATGTAAACCACCCCTTAAAAGGATGTGCGCTAATTTAAGGAAACCTGATATGTCGGGCATATGCGGACACTCCTTTAAACAAGGAACTACGAACTAGGTATTTTTCTTGGTCCAAAAATTGACTTCAATTTTGTGATAATATTACGGCAACTCCATTTCCAATGAAATAAAATACACAAAAGCATTTCACACAAACTGAACCACTTTTTATAATACATTGGGTTTCAAACAATGCCCTTTCAGCCTTTAATAAACCGCGAAGGTTTCACACGACCTTCTGGTCGGAGACGTGCTAAAAGGAGAGCACAGACTTCAAGCAGTCACGATTTCCTGACAGTCTAATTTAATTTGTGAAGTATTGTGAATTGAACGTCCCGCTAATTGGGTAACGAGGATTAAACTCTTACTGAAGCATTTTGAGAACTTCCTATTCGCTTTCAGACCTATACCTTCCAATAACGTAATCGGGATGTTTGCTCTCGAAGTATTAGCTCATAAATAAAGCATTAGTTATACAGCCCCAAAATGATGTTTGTGTCATAGCCAGAGCAAAATCTATCAGATTATGTGACAAAGTCATACCAAAATACAAAAATGAACCGAAGAAAGCGCTTCCTCTGACTATTTCGAAAGATACAAATTTTATCTACTATACCCAAGATTTATTCATGTAAAATTACAGTGTCCGCAGTAAAATTCTACTCAGTACGTGATGCAGAGAACAAACCTATTAGAAGATTGTCTAATGGAGTAAGCAGTATCGATGAATTTTAAGCACATGTCGACGCGGAAGTTGTGGAATTGACCCCGAATAAGTATATTCGAGTATAGCGTATCAAAATGTGTAGCGGTCATACGTGGGCGTAAAGTGGTACAGGACAATCTGTACTCTTTACATCTTTAAGAACTGGTAATACGAACGAGATTGGAACGGTTTTGGTTAGCAATACTGTAATAATATAAACTGTGCCAACAGTTGACATTGCAGTACCTTGGAGATTGCGGTTTGGGATATGAAAGCAGAGTGTGATATGGCACATGCGATACGACTGTAAATGCCTTAAAGATGGAATTATGCGTTTGTAAATGCCTTAAAATGGAATTATGTAATTTTAATGTGGAGCGTTGAAGGAGAAGGTTACATGACAAGGCTCTATCCATATATTAAACTAGCTATTCCCTTTAATCTTCATCTGTTTAGTTTTATTTTAGCCTAACAAAAACCTTGATATATTAGCTACAATATTTTCATTTTATTTTCAAACCAGCAAATTCAATCATAGTTGTAATCTCCACAAGCATGCTCCGACTGAACTACAGAACTGCATTCGGGCAAAAAATTCTACTATTTAAATGCAACTTCCTAAATAACAAATAATTATTGCCACAATAACGCACACTAGGATTTACGGAGTTCCTTTTGTCAGTCCAGACGCATACATAACCCACGACCGGTGACTCTTGCAAGGCCATTAGGGCCACAAGAATTTAGCCATTCCGAAAAAAAAACACATACATAACGACGAAAAGAAAAGATTGGTTAGGGTAGGAACAAACATTAGCAAGCAGAAACATTGTCAACTGAATAAAACTATCGGCCATACTGCTAGAGTCATATTTCTATATGCCTGTTATAATCTATACTACACCATACCGTATCATCAGCCTGTGTCTTTCCACTTTTAGATATAGACCTCTCCTAACGACCGTCCTACACACTATGTTCTGTTCATCCAGTCACTAGCGGCGACTTTCTTAAAGTCATCAGTCTAACTGGAGGGTATCCCACACTACGTGTTGATGACCGCGCAGTTACACAACCTTTTTGATATAAATTTAACTTTCTATGTGTCTATGCTTTTACAGTTATTGTTTTGTTTTACGAGTTCCGTGTCAAGAAGTAAATGGTATAAGGCGTTTCCTTAGTCCTCAGTCCGGCACACTACGTTTCTCTGTGCGTGGTCTCTACTCGAGGACTCGTCTAACCCATTGGTTATCAGTCTTACATCATAACTCATAACAGTCATAACCGATAACAAATAAATAACTGAAGACGTTACCATAAATATTTGCCCCCAAAACGCAGCCTCAACAATTTTATAAGACTTTCGTATTAGTGTTTTGAAATAATCTTATAAAACCTTACGCAATTACGAATTACATTAACACATCATTAACGATGGTGATTCATGTGTCGTATGTCAATTGGCTATGGACAAATGTTGACTTTTGACCCACTCTCTTTTTACGATAAGCAGGTGATGATACCAGTGCTTTTTAAAAGGACATGTGCAATTAACCGGTCTTTTTACAAAGTAAGAAGACTTGATAAGCCTTTGTGCCACGTTAAATTCAGGCAACGGTTTTATCAATAATTAAAAAATAACATTTTATTGTCAATTGCCATCCATTGTATAACCCGTCTAAGACAAGTCGATGACAGCATATGCTGTCTAAGCTGGCATATTGTCTACTTCAAAGATTATCAGAATATTAACAAATAAAGCCTTGTGTCTGGTATGTATAAATTGGGATTCCATATGGATTATACCAATATATGAGCTTTGCCAGGAAGGCAGATTAACTCTCAATTGGATAGAAGCCACGGACTAGGGTAGACTGTCTGGTATTATTAAAAGTAAAGCTAACTTATGTTACAAAAATACAGCTTGACAACACAGTTAAGGCACGATTACTTCTTGTAACGTTATCTAGCTAGACGTCACGCTCACGCTCTAACGAGTCCACAGAAATCATTATAACTGGCGTAGCAGCTAGGTTTATGGTTTCCAGATGTCTATAGGTAGTTCCACACACCGCCCTTACCTCGCAGATCAATATAAAACGTCAAATTAATTAAAAAAATATATGAGAGCGTCCAAGCAAACGGGGTCCAGATATCGGGTTCTAGTTTTCCAGATATTATTATTCACATTTTCCTGAAGTTGGGGGTGAAGAAATTTTTTTATTTGAATTGTATATTATTCTACAGTCACGTACACACAATTTCACGCCACGAACAATGAACATCTTTATATGGCGTTTCTAACTCGCATATTTTATAACATTTGAGATTTTCGCGTTTTTCACACATATTTATCTATTTAAACGTTCTCAACGCATATGTTTACCTTATTTATCGTATGGGTTCGCAATTTTGATGTCAAAAGTTAGTGACATGAGCTTGACAGTCTGGTTCGGCAAGATGGGTGTCGTTAGCATTGGTACTAAAAAGGAGTAAATAAATTAAATGTAAAAAACCGTTTTGTCAATTTTCTTCTCGGTGTATCGACACAAACTTGAAAGAAAGATTACAATTTGTATATAAAAGGTGCAATGCTGCAATTCACGTCGACATATACCAATGAGTTTGACGTTAAAATAAAAATATAACTATTCATATATCAAAACTACAAAAATCGGATTCGGCAAACTTGTGTCTCTAGTTTTTTATTTGATTGCATTATATGTAATGAATAAATTGGTAAATTTGTAATGAGCCATTTTATAAAAATTTTAAATAATTTTTTTTATGAGCCACATGTTAAATTTTCATAATATTTCATTCCGTATGTAAAGTTGGATCTGTTTGAGGGGAGTGCAAGCTGCAATCCAACAGCTGCTGGGCGCGCTCGACTTGCCGTTGCCTCTCTCTCACATTAGACTACCTTGAAATGTACTCATATGTACTGCATTTCCCATTTTATGTTATTTCCCTAATGTACGTACGTGTTACGGTAGTGAGTGAGATGTGCCAGAGCCCATTCGCATCCTATCTCTCCCCATTTTCCCAATCCTTTCTCCAAATCCATTCTTATATCTCCAAAGGTAGGCAGCGCATCAGGGGGCGTGCCAATGTTTGTCATTTTGGACTAATGTTGGCATGTATCGCGGATATCTATGGGCGACAGTATCCACTTACCATCAGGTGGACTGTATGCTCGTCTGCCCATAAAAAAAAAAATAATGACTAATTTTCTCTAAGACTGTTGTGTATTTTTAGGACATCATTATTCTTTTAAAGTCATTTATTACCAAATATTACACTATTTTCAGATTAGAAGTTAAGTTATCGCCATGGCCTCAATCAATTTCCTCTTTTACCGGTATATAATGTAAAACATTAATTCGATCCTGTATAGCAAACCGACCACATCCGTTGAAATCATGTTGTACAGGTTCTTGCAATTCTCCGCATTTCTCCCGTTCTATTATGGAGAAAATGTGATGAAACATAACTAATTTTCACATGCGCTCGATTATTCATGCGTTCGAAAGCGATTAGCGAAGGTATCATGAGTTAAAAGTAACTTTGTCCGCAGTTTCTCTGTAGATTCTACTCGAATATCAACTGATGCGTCCCATTGCAAGACCCAGACGTCTTCTTGAAATTATGTGAGGTTTATGAGCCACAAACTGTTTCGCGGGT
Organism: Sesia apiformis; assembly: GCA_914767545.1. Classification (NCBI taxonomy): domain Eukaryota; kingdom Metazoa; phylum Arthropoda; class Insecta; order Lepidoptera; family Sesiidae; genus Sesia; species Sesia apiformis. The sequence continues at coordinate 13,656,657 of OU611965.1, read as the reverse complement.
CCAATGTGTATTGATGGATGATACCTATCCAGCCTTTCTTTTCGTCCACTGCTGCATGCCTCCCCATGCATTTTGTCCTGTGCATCAGGGATGTATGGCTTTAAAACGCAAACCCGAAAACCTTTAAGAGACCCTAGATAATGTTGAATACTGCACTAATTAGTAAATGTATAGTGAATGGTCAGTGGTCCGACAATTTAAAGAAATTTTCAGGAAGTGATTGGATGGAGGGGGAAGATTATGTTGGTGGCGAACTTTAAGAGAGGTCAATATATCTAACATTAAAGAGACACCAGCTGTAGGTATGTTATAGTTAGGAAGTTTTTGTATGATACACCTGGGCTACAAGTTAAGCTTCTCATGTCAAACTGTGATTATATCCATGACCATTAATGTGCTATCAATAATGACTAAAATCGAATAGCTTGTTAGTTCTAGACTAAAATCGTTAATGAGAAAATAGCGAAGAAATCGAATCTGTTACGTAACGTTGTCGACAAGACAGCGATTTAAAATGATGAATATTTTCATAGGTAATAAACCTGTGACTCCGCCTCGGTCTCTGCAGTCGGTGGTGTAACTGTTAAATTATTGCAGTACTGCACAGAACAATACGTAATAAAAGTCGCAGCGATAAAGTTTACGATTTCACCCAGTTTCCCGTAAACCGATAGCCTAGATATTGGAAATGCTTTTGCTTCTACTATTCGATTATGAAAGGTGTTTTGAACTCGTAGTAAATGGTTGTCAAGGCGTAAAATTTAATGATAAACCTTTGCTTCAAATCAAATTGAAAAACAAATTATCCATTCAACAGCATTGGTCGTTTTCATTCGTTGATATATTCGGAGACTATTTTCTTCATATTGCCTTTTCGAAATCAATATATTGGAATGAAATTATTCTATGATCAACAATTACTTTTCTAAACAATTTTCAGTTATTCAAGTACGATTAGTCTTTTGGTTAGATTTGGTTAACTTAAAATGTATGAATATTCAGTAATCATATCCATTTAATGCAGACGAATAAAGTAGCCTTGTATTTTTTAATAGCTCTGTCTATGGAAGTCACGAAATTCAGAGAAGAGCATATTAATCTATAGTTCATGGAATTATAATTTGGAAACGAGTTAATTACTTATGTCCTAAAGTGTTATTTATGCAAAATTGAAATATATAGTTGATGGCAGGCACATTTATTATCTTCCTTTCGATCACGAGGCTAACTAATAACACTCCTGCAAATTTTTGCTCCATCAAGAGTCTTTACGACAATGAAGTTGTAACTTAACGGCTATTCTAAGAAACAACATTTATTTTTACCAGTTTATCATTTTTGACATTACTCGAGACTTTAGCTTTCGATCTTCTGCAGAAGTCACGAATCGTTTAAACCAACTGAGCCGGGGAGGCGAACAACACTTTCTAATTAAAAGATTAAGTGGCCCAGATTTCCAACTTATCTCTACCATCGGAATTGTATTTTATATCGTCTTATAAAAAGACTATAAAGAAATTGCTATTAATCTATACATATAAAGAGAAATATCCTGACTGAGCGATTCATCCATAGCAAGCCGAAACCACTGAAGCTAAGAACGTGACATTTCAACATTATTACGTGAAGATTAAGAAGGAATTTTTCGAAATTCAACCCCTAACGCAGTGAAACAGGATGTCAAAATTCGTATGGAAAAAAAACGATGGTTCTCAAATAGTCTACAAAACAAATAACTAAAGACACGTTTGTTTTACCATGTTTCAAGATTTGGTCTGGGGTTAAAATACAGTGTCAATTTTTGTATGGAATGATCAAATTAGTACTTGAATATCCTAAGGCAATTAAATCCAAGCGAGCGAAGCCGTGGGCAACGGCTATTATCATTTTGTAGTGCGTTTATACATTGCCGATTTAACTATGCGTTTAAATAGCAACACTTAAATAAAAGCATATTCATCAGTGCGGGGTTATGTTGTCAATATGTAACAGCTTTTCAATCTTCATTAGCTTGAGGGCAGTATCAGTTGTGAACTCAAGCGCAATGACTATTTCGCCAGTGTACCGTAATAAGTTTTTTGCTGTCTGTTCATTACAGTTGTCTGTGATAACAGCGTCATGCATGCATTGACAGTTTTAGCGGCGCGACTAGGCAGCACTGCTGAAGCGCCTATGATGCGGAGTAAAATTACGACTAATAAATTTGATATTCTAAATAGTCTGAACGTGAATATAAAATACGTACAAAACGCGAAAGTTTAAAAAGTTATACGACTAATAAATCCTACAAAAAATACACACCCAAATAATAAGTCAGGTAATGAAGTAATCTCTTCTTGTGGGTGACGTAAGAGGTGACTAAGGGATAAAAAGCCACGGGAGCCGAGGAACTACAACACCTTTGAAAGGGAGGACTCGCCAACCCTCTTGGCCAGCGCAGCATAACGTTTTAAGGCCATACATCTCTCATAAACAAGTCAATGTGCAGCAGGGGGTCCATGTCCAACAGTGGATGCCGAAAGGGCTGATTGCATTGCATGAAGTACTCGTACACAGTATCTACGATAGATTAAATGCCAAATGTGTTATTATTCTGTCAAGTTCCTCATGGTTTTAGTTACCAATAAAGTGTCGCGTTTTTTTAAAATAAATTTACAGATTACAACTACCTATCACAAAGCATTTTTGTACAAACAGTAGGCATGTAGTTGGCCACCTCGAGCAAATATATGTATATAACACATCACATCCCAATTTGCAAAAAGTTTTTGTATAGGAATATTCAAGATAATACTAAGTTTTTAAATATACAATTAAATTTCTTTTAAGCGAAAGTAATGAAATCATTAAGAAACGCACATAGCAAAATTATCGATTCGGCCCCAAAAGTTTAAAATAAAGATACCCAAATTTGTCCGTAATTAAAAACTAATGACAAATTAACCACATTATAATACTGTTACCAGACTTGACACTTCATTTAGCATTAATGTCACAGACAATGATCCATGATGTACAAAAACTACGAAAGAAAAAAGTGTTTAGGACTTCGGAATTGGCATCCCGAGTCGGGGTCGTTGCCTGTCCGTCACAAAAAACGGCATTGTCATGACCATTGATGAAGCCAGATACGCGTTGGCAGACCTCAACCACAGTTACTCTATTGTAAGTTCCACATAACATTGTTTTGCTTGGAACGTTTTTTGAACACTGCATTGTAGTTTTGAGTGTATTTTAAGAAGTCGGTCACCGCCCTTTGGTGTTTATTTACTTTAAAATTGTCTTTAAAATCAATATAATTTTTCTCCGTACAGAATAATTTCGTAACATCATCATTTCCTTGACTAAAGATGTATTATTTTAGAAATATTTATATTAATAAAAAATGTTCTCAGAAATTACAACGGGAGTCGTTAAAGTGATTTTGTCATGTTAAAGATTCAAATTGATTTTAATTATTATACTCGTCGTTATCGTACCTTCAGTTGTATATATGCACATACAATTGAGTACGTGAGCACATACAGCACATACGAGTACGTGATATAGTATGAAAGCAAATAACTTTAGTACCTACTGATAAGAAATAATTTAGAATAAAATATGTATCCTCCAAGTCATTTGTAAAACATAGTTATACTAGTTAATTTGAACGGCCCAATTTCTTGGGTCAGTAATTATGATGAACGCTTAATATTTAAATTATTGTCATTAACAAATTATTCAGGTAATCGAACCTTTAATACATTTCAAATGTAAATTGGTCGTATACGAACTGTTATGAACAAGGCCAATTATAGCCTTATGAAAAGCAAACAGACATACCGTTATTATGTAGGTGTAGATTACCATAATAGTGTATTATTATTTCGAATTAAAATGGTATTGTTATACGGAAGGCATTTAGCTTATCATTTAGTGACGTCACATGTGAAGGACATATAATAACACTGTCGAGTTGTAGGCACTGATTTAAAGCGACTGAAGACGGACGGTGGTCGGCCACCGAGCAACAATGACTGACAATAGAGACGCAATGGTGGTGACTAAATGAAATCGAAGTAAAAAGACCAAGAGGAGATCCAGAAAAAGATGGCTCAACAGCGTTGAAGATTTGAAAGTAATGGGAAATCGTGCAATACAGAAACGAGAAGTAAGGGACATAGGCAATAGGGGGAAAATAGTGGAGGAAGTTAAGACACAGAAGTCAAGAAGGACGTGCTACAATATAACAACAGACTTCATAGTTCATAGTTAATTCCCAAGTGGCACGATTTCTAAAAACTTGGTACATTTATCTGAACTGAGACTCTCAGGTTCAGATATGCGATTCTCGATCATAGAATCAGTTGAAATTGTGTTTATAAGCACCTTATGCAATTTGCATAGAGGCTAGTATCCCACCACTCTAAGACTAAGCCAAGAACAATCTATTTATCCGGACCTCAGTAAGATAAAACCAAAGAGTATAACATCACTAAGTATAATTTTCTGGTGAAGAGCATGCTTGTCCATATCTGATAAGCTAGGAAGTTCCAGAATGTAAATTTATGCAATGTTGTATTCGTCATGCAACTTTCTTTTTAATATAAAGACAAACTGTGTTTGACATCTTCTTTGTCCTAGCCACGTCCATTTATGTGGGTCTGCTTTTTTAATTTTGAGGTGCCATTCTTCCTTAGTGATTGAATGTTGCACAATAAGTCGTCACTATTCAGTTCGTATCGAGATCTTGTTCAAATTCTGCTTCTTCGTCATTGTTTCTTATTGAATAAACAATTTTTGTCGCATCTACAATATTTATAACTAAACAGTCTCCAGTGACTTTCTCCGTGACAACAATCTGTAAGCTGTTGTGTAAACTTGAAAAACTGCAATAAGGTTTTTATCAAATATTTTAAAATTTCAAACCAGATCCGCCTAACGGAGTTTGAGCAATAAATAATGAATTTAGCATTCAGGACTCGGGCCAAACAGTCGATTTATATTCTATAGCAAAAGTTGAATGCACGAAATCTATCCACACTAACAACAGTCTAATCTGTTTCTGTTGTGCAGTCATTTATACAGCATAAGGAAGAATGAAGATAGATTCACGGAGGTGATATTCTATTTGTATTAATTTTTATGAATCTTGAGTCTATTTGTCGCATTTTTGAAAAGATCCGGGTTCGAAATCTTTGGCAAATTCATGACACAAAATGAAAATTTAGACGTGAACTAAAAAGAGAGGTCTTTCTTTAGGTTTAAAATATTGTATGCATGTAGGTATTATTGGCATGTTTTATTAGAGGTACCGGAGCTAATACAGAATGTAACAAATATGTACTATATTTCCAAGACTGACATCATGCGATCCCGTTCATGATTATGAGTTTAATTGGCCTAACATTCTATATACTTTTTTGTAATAACATCTTTTGTAGTTTGTAATTTGTTTCACAATATAAAAAATATGTAATTTTTTTGTCAATTAACTCGGAATTATGAGTGAAATCGATAGTTTGAGTCAATCAACTATTATCGATAGTTGGACTGAAGTCTTGAGGAAAATAACAGTATTTAAAGGAGAGTTTCCATTAAAGTCAAAAGTAACGACGCGAGGTAAGTAGAGTACAGTATCAGTCAATCGAGGGTTTGTAGAAATACAAACTTCTTTGCAGCTCATCATCAACTTAAGCGATTAAGCAGCGCCATCTGCAAACATAACGGCTCACGAATATGAACTTTATAATCACTATAATAAATCGTTTACGAACACAAAAAAGTCTATAATCGTGCGAATGTTCTGGACGATACTTTTATATTGGTAACGTATTAAAGCCAACCCACTGCAGATTACCAACTTATTTTGCGTTCATAAAGGAGTTATTTATATTAACTTTAAAGTTTATAGTCGTTGCTCTAACTAAATGAATAGGTTTGTTCTGCAGCGTTATATTTGCGGTTGACACTACCTAACCGGTTATTGTTATGAACTGCAAAGGAGTTTGTATTTATGCGAATCCTCGATTGGGCGATACTGTACTAATGCCTCATGCTTCGTCTCGTCTTTACTCAAAATCCGCTTTAAAATTTACTGTTGCTTATCCCGCTGGCTAACACATAGTTTGTAAATGTAATCACACTGATTAGGTCATTAACTGATAAAAATCTTCATTACTAGCTTTAATGGACCTTGTCGAATCTACTGTTTTGTTTACTAAGGTTCTCTTAGCAAAAAAGAAGACTAAATTTAGACAATTAAACCCATGATTTTAAAAGAGTCGCCGGTGGGGGACATTGTGAGACAAGAAGACTGTGTTGGTGGAAGAGGGCTTTTAGTTAGATATTATACTGATCATATACATTCAGCATACCGCATTGTCAATTGGTGGTATACAAAGCGACTACCACAATCACTGAGAAACGATTACACCACCTCTAAAAGAGTGGACTCGTCAACCTGATTGGCCAAAGTGGCGTTTTAAGGCCATACACCCCTCATGCACGAGATAATTTGCATGAGGAGGCCCATGTCCAGCATTGTCACTTTTACCGGTTTCACGGTATTAACTGTCACTCGTTCGTCATTATTTTCATAGAAGTTGAAGAAAACACTACGAATTTCGAATGCAGTAAACCTGTCCAAAAACAGAACTTGATATGGATGAACTTACCACTGCCGACTTGAAAGGGTAGTGGCGATGAGCTGAGTTGCCGTCGAAACCAAAAATCTATACCATAAATCGTATACCACGGGAGTTAGTATGGGGGGTGGTCAGAAACGCAAGCGGTCTATGATAGCAACTGGTCTAATAATAATCAAATCGTCCAATGTTAATATTTATCAATCTGTCTAACTTTTGCACGTTTGCTTTTTGCAACGCTTCGTATCCTATACATTCAGAAATTTATTTAGAGCTAGTATATTTTTTGTCATGAGAAAATCTCCTGTCAAGTAGATTAAAAATGAAATACAAACAAGTCGGATAAAAAGTATAGTTTAAAAATCCACAGGCACGAGCACTGTCGCACATCTCCCACAAGTTTTGTCACAAAGGTCTCCGAGGTCAATAACCCGTTTGGCGGGCGCGCCACATTTTAAAATGCAGCGTGGAATTCGGGCAGGGACAACGTCTCTTGTACAGCCTAATCGGAACACAATCTTCCAATTTTTTTTATGCATTTTGTTGCAAATTAAAGTAAAGAACCAAGTAAAGCCAAGGACAATGAAAAATCAAATCTGCGTATAAATACATAGCAAGTTCCTTAACCCACTTGCAAATACCGCTATTTGACTTTTTTACCGGATTTAAGCTTCAGCGGGAATTTCAAATCATGGATAAAAGGACTCCTCTTTGTATTAGTTTTATGTTGCAAAACTGGTTAGCTTTCCTATAATTCAACATGAAGTATGAGCGACTCCTGCAAAATTGGCTAGATCATGATAGAGTTGCATAATCTATTTTATTTTATCTGTTTTATCTAAACAAAAGAGGAGAAACAGGCAAGCGGCGGCGCCATTCTGTTCCCCTAGGCCCTGGCCTGGCCCAACTATAGGAGAAGATACTGACAACGAAGAAACTCTGATTGAGGAGACCAGTGAAATAAGAATATAAACTGTTGCAAAATGTCAATTTATTCCTGTGCCTAAGTCTGACTGACTAAGTCTATTTGTTACCCTTGCAAAACTAACTGTCTTAGATTATTTAACTTAAATAAAAGGATAACAAGTAAGAAAAATGAACAACTATTTCTATTTAATTTCCTAAACTTGTAACCATAGACTAACCTTAAAATAATATTTAATTTTCTTATCACTCAGATAATTCAATAGCCTTTTCCTTTTTACGTAGCTAGTCTGGTGTTGATACACTAGCGAACTAATCATTTATTTGATATACATAATTAATCTTTAACGTTAGAAATTTTCAAAGCAACCGAAGTCACGGTTGAAAGGCAGTGGGAACAATAATAACGGTAGAATAGATTCACGACATGATGAACATGACTTTAATTCCACTAGAGGTTAACCAGCTGCATTATACTCCAATGTCAGCAGTCAAATGTCAATAGACAAAAACAGTTGAATTACATTCCCTCAATGGTTATTTCAATGCACATTTTTTTTTAAATAATAGACTTCGATTCGATTACGGTGATTTCTATATTTGTGTTATCTATTATTTTCTAAAAAAAAAAAAACGTTACTTAGTTATACAAAGATTCAAGGGAAATATGTTAAATGGCAAGGTATTTTCCTTGTTTTTAAAAGAACCCACATGTTAGAATCGCCATTTTAGAATTTTAATGATTTTAACACGATAATGAATGTTATGCTCCACTTGTTTAAAAACATAAAAAAATGCTGAAGTCACCTGGGTAGGAAATGTATTTAAAAAGAAGAAAAAGTTCATAATCTTGAAAAAGTAGAAACTGCAACTTCACGCATGCATTATAAGCATATTAAACCTATATATATTAATATGCTTGATAAAGTCGTTTAATAAAATCAATAAACCTTCTTTTTGTATCGGATCGGATAATAGAAAAATTCCCATTTCGAACCAAGATGACCATTCAACCATTTCAACTAAGATATAAAATTAGATACCTACCTCTCAATTTCTCACGACTGGTTGTGAAAAGAAATTTTGCAGTAGATAACTTGTCGAAATACCGAAAGGTAATTCTCAAAATATGTCTAATTTTTTATTATTTTAACAACATAACAAAAATAATTATACAATATATGACATGGTAATTATCTGCCAAACTGCAGAACAGTTTGTGGGCAGAACTGCTCTCTGCTTAAATTAATTGTAGTGCAGTCTATTGTAAAATTAATATGTATTTATGTATATCATCACTATTCATGACAAATGCTGTATTATGTTACAAACTATGTTAATACTTTTATTTAGGTAATCATGTTATATAAATATTGACTTATTTTTTACTGTATTGGACCTACTACTACGGAACCTATTGCGGAAAATCAAGATACTTTAGGCCAAGTATCTACTGCGGAGATTCACAGGTATTGAGAAAGTTCGTCAAGATACCTATTGCAAAGCTGGATAGAAACAAGACAGGTACTTATTGCTGAGAATCAGCATGATGTTAAAATAAAGGTAAAAAATTTAATATCTATTGCCAAGTTTGATACAAGACAAACAGATTGGCTAAATTTCTACTCAGAAAATGCATATTCACTTTCTATTTCGAACAACAGGGCTTTATGGTTTTTATCGTGTTATCGTTAAGACATATAAATCTACCTACGAAGGGGGAAGGGGGGAGTATATCACACAAAGTCTAAATATATTACTAGCTTTATGAGGGCTGTATATAAAATTGATTGATTTAGTCTTTACGTAAGGTGTATAAGAAAGTACCAGTTACTTTAGGAAATGGTGATCGAATGTAAAAGTAATTTCTATACTATCGAATTCGTGACTGGCTTTAACGGATCAATAGTGGAAAATGTTATTTAAAAATAGTGAACGAGAAAATGCAATCGCTAATCTAATCTAACATAGGGCGGTAGAAAGGCGAAGTAACAGTATAGCAGTACCATTGCTCGGGTTGGCCTACATACATTATAGAACAGAAAATCGTAAAGACAGTAGGTAGACCATCATTATCCAAACGTTGTAAAGGCGCTATACGCACACAAACGCAGCGATGAAATGACGTCAGGTTCGAAATTAATTTAATGAAAACCAACCAACGAACGTCTCAAGTGTTGTCAAGAAAAAATAAACTGGACTTTAAAATAAACAAATAAATAATTATACACCACACGTATCAGATTCAGACTGAGACTCAGACACGGTACAGACTGGTACTTGTGAGTCCTGCGCTAGATCAGTGCTTTTATTCGCGGACGGCACACCATAACAATTTTTTTTATAAAGATAGAGCATAAACTGGTGATTCTCCAGAACTACGCATAAATTCACGACTTTGAGTGACTTGAAAATAGCTTTTAACGACGCGAAATTTAATTACTTATTTAGACAAATTTATAAATTAACTCTTGCAATAGTGCTTCTAAAAATATTGATTTATTTAATAATTTACTGTACACACGTAACATGAAAATAAATAAAAAGAAAGAAAAAAAAAGATGTACAATAGGCAAGCTTATCTCCTGCGTAAATTTCTTCTAATTTAAAATTGAAATTCCAAATCCTGAGAAATTGAAATATAGGTCATGGCAGAAAGACAGGCGTAGTGCGTACGGAAAACATTAGTGCAATAATACAAAATATATACTTACTAATAAATATGTTGTATTAGTTTTTAAAATATACCAATATACGGATAGGTTAACCAAAAGGTTCTTAGAACTTGTTACTGTACAAAACGATAGAAAAAACAAATTCTAATTTTGAAAATGGAACTCTTTGCCTGTCAAACGACATTAAATTTTCAAAGCTGTCATTTGTTTTTTTATTTCTGGCGGCAATTTGAAAATTAAGTGTTTGTGGAAAAATGAGTTTAACAAGAGAACATTTTCGTTCAATGATTTTTTATGACTTCCGTTGCGGTCTAAACCAGAAACAGTTATGATTTGAAATATTTAAGTTAAAAAATTCGACAATGGTCAATTAAATACTGTTTTTGATATAGTAACAGGTGATGTAAGGTGGATCTACTGCTAGGAGCTTGAAACTAAGAGGCAATCTGCGCAGTGGGTCTTTCTTTTCGAGGATTTGTCGACGAAAGTGACAAAGTGCTGAAAAGAAGATGATTGCCTCCTTCTTGGGCAGATCGGGTCACTTTGCCACTATAACTTTAGAAAATAAAAGAACCGTAACTGCGGACTGGTGTGCGAACAGCTGCTTGCCTTCTGTTTTGGAAAAAGTCAAAGAACGAACGAACCCACGAAACAAAATGATCCTCCTTCACGACTTCGCGGCAGCTCACTCCGCCAGACACACGAAGCAATTTTTGAGTACTGTATATGTGGAGTTAATGGGTCATCCGCCATTCCATTCGGTCCCGACCTTGCGCCGTTTGAATTTTATTTATTTCCTAAAATTAAGAATAAATTTAGAGGAATACGTTTTATGAATGCAGAACAGGCAGTAACGGCCTTCCAAGCGGGTGTAGAGGAGGCGCCTTCGTGGTTTCATCGTATTAAAAAGTGTATCGATTTTAGCGGAGAATACTTCGGAAAAACAGTAAAACAACTTCAATTTTTATCTTATTTCATTTTTGAGATTCTAAAAACTTTCAGTGTCGCCCACATGAGTCCTGAAACTGGTTATAATATATTATTACTAACTACTCGTATATTATTTTAGTATCAAAAAAGCTACATTAACGTAATTTTCTCTTAATATTATGTCAGTACATCAACGGACCTTCGCGTACTGTGTTCAATTATACAAGCCAACGCTACTGATTATTTTTTCGAGTAACTGAAAGTCGCGGTATTATGAAGTACTTTGAAGAATCGTCCTCGAACATTCCATGTGATAGTAAACTTACTGTCATTTCAGTTATTCATAGCCGTCTGAGTTATCACTAATAGTTTCTGTTAACTATAAATTAGCTTAAGTGTGTGAGTCGTTTCAAGCAACTATATGAAGATGACCTACTGTGCTTCAATGCATTGAGATTGCAGCCTACGGTGCACAACTTCCGTTGCTATGGGATCCGGTTTTTTAAGCTTCAGTTTTATCTTTGTTCTACCTTATAAGTTTTTTTGTTTCCCGTTATGTTATAACAGAATTTTTGTAGCTTCATACAATTTTTCTATACTTTCCTTTAAACAGTAATAACCTAAGGGTATCTATTCTCGACACACATAAAGTTTTAAATTCGAACTAGACAGTCCAACGTATTTCTGTATTTCTACGTCATTACGGAATTTGAATTATAACTAGCTAAGTGGTGAAGGAAAAAATGGAGAGGAAACACGAAAATTAAAAAGAATATGCAGTACCTACGTAACTGGTCTTTCAAAAGGGACCCTCGATTTTTAAAAGCGTATTGCGGCCAAGTTTAAAAAGATATATCTGTCATATTTGATAGTAATGTTTATTGATCTTCACCATTTAATCGTGGAAAATTACACGATTCAACAACGAGTGGAAATCATTAAACTTTACTATCAAAATGATTGTTCAGTTCGTGGAAAGTTCCGTGCGTTACGTGGGCAGGTATCGGGTGAAGATAACCGATTATTTGTGGCTTCGGGTAGATGATATGGACATTAGCCATATGTGGTTTCAACAAATGGTGCCATGTGCCACATAGCGCATGTAACATGGACATTCTGCAGAAATTCGCGGGCACCATTATCTCGCGAGACGGCGACATCAACTGGCCACCGAGGTCGTGTGATCTAACGCGCTTACACTTTCTCCTCGTGGGGTTATGTTAAATCCCAGGTGTATACAAATCAACCGCAAACAATTGATGCCTTCAACGCCAACATCACCCGCGTCATTAATGAAATCGGGTCCGATTTATGGGATAGTCACCGAAAATTGGACCACCAGAATGCGTGCCACTCAACGTAGCCGCGGCGATTATTTATCTGGTATCATTTTCCATAATTAATGCTATCGATTGTCCTTCCAAATAAAAAAAATATAGCGGTATCGATTATACAACTTGTTTTATTTATATTTAAAACTAGAGCGCACTTATTGAAAGACCCTTTATAATCACGTGTAACATCCTGCATCTCACTTCATCCTCCAGTCACGTGTAAATCCTCCATCTCCAATACCAATCCGTGTAAGTATCCGTGTGTATCCGTGTGCTCGCGTATGCACTATGGCACAAGTCCTCTCAAGTCTTCAAGGGGATGGCTATGCAGTGGGCAGTGTAGTTGTTATAAGCAGGTGTATAGAAAGTAGTTAATAATAAACTGATACTTATTTCACTGATTCAAATAGCAAGCAGATAGTTTCAAAGACACCGGACCGGATAAAAGACATATACAATTATCTTAGAGTTGTGTCCTGTAGAACCTTATACCATTTGCATAGATAGAGGTTAGTTTCGTTTGAACTACTCAATCTAAAACTCTGATAAATGGATATTTCTTAAATTGTTTTTGGATTAGACTTCTGTCTTGACTTACACTTGACTTACGAGTTGATGGAAATTAGTCTTTATGCATAAGATGCTACAAAATACGACTTGGATTAATTCTAAGGCCGACAATTGTCTATTTATTGAGGCCTAAGAGCATTCTGGCATTGTGATTCAAACTTAACCTACAGGTGGACTACATAAGGTCCTACAAAATAAGACTCGAACTAGATCGTGAAGGCGACTGTTTATTTGAGCCTAAGTCGACATCTAAGTCTTAGAAAAGTAAGCCATAACAATGGTCTCAGAAAAGTTTGTTTACGGTCTTAAGTACTACGTAATATGAATATATAGAATACTAATTATATTATATGAAGAACTAAAGCTAAGCAGAACAGAGCTCTTGTCAATCAAGTGCAGCCATAGAGATAAAGTGTCAATAGGAAAGTATAATATATCCAAGATTTATTGTTTATTGGGTTAGTCGCCACAAATGAAAATGTACTTACAATAATATGTCTGCACCGTAAGGGAGAGGTCAGAATCATCTGAAAAATCATTATTGCCTATTGTGGTATTGCTTTATACAAGATTAGACCATAGGCAGTGCAGATATTATATCAAAATAATATTTACATGCACAAAATTCAGATCTGTAAAATGGAAGTATACATGTAAAAATGAAAATGTAGACCAAAGTTTTAAAAACATGTTTTAAATTTCCGGTCAAGATTGTTAATTATGCAATAATTAATAACACGGTTGTTCTATTATTATAATAAAATATTAATAGTACATACCATTATTCATGTTATTTTTTTTTTATTTTATAGAGAAGAGGGCGAATGAGCAAAGTCTTAAGGAGTTATGTTATTAACTTGTATACTGCTATAGTTTGGCAAAAGAAAGTTGAGACTGGAAAATAAAAAAGCGAGATAAAAAAAATTTTTGGCCTGTTCAAATATAAGTGATACTCGCTGCCGCCTGCGGTAGCGATATTATGACGTTGATACGCGATCATTCATTCGTTCAGACAGGCGAAATCCGCTCACCGCTACGGGGAGCGTTATACCGCGTATAGCGGGCTAGGCCCAGTGTTAATAATACATACTCCTTAGCCAAGCGGTAACACGCGTGTCTAGGCGATATTCACTCCCACTGGTTTTCATTTACATTTTATTATTTTTGACCCTGGTGGTTTTATATAAAAAGTAATGATAATAAATTGCATTAATATAAGTACCTATTAAATAAGATTATTGTATTTTTTTTTCGTTCTTATGACATTGATACTACGTAAATATTGTACGCCTGTAACAACTGTTTAATTAACTGTTGCAGTTTACAATAAATATATTATGATTCTAATCCTGTCGAATTCGCGCGACATGCGGTACTCCTACAAAGACCCGGTGGGATATGGCCTGGTATAGACATTATCGTTAGCGGCAGCGAATATCGCTTATACCTGAATAGGCCTTAATAGGTTATCTTATCACTAAAAATAGTTGGAAAACAATTTTAATACTTGAATTCGATAATAAAATTAACCTAACATTGAATTCAAGTATTAAAATTATTTATGCAACTTCTTTTAGTTATAACTAATTATAATCTATTAAATTTTCTTAAATTTACTGCGCCTTTTCAGTTTCAACTTTCATTTGGCTGACTACCTGATCCATTAATTTTATACTGCATTGACATTAAAAAAAGTGATGGGTTCCGTACAATGTAGCATATCATAACGTTAGAGGAACGCTCCCTCTTATAAATGGCCAATGGGTGTAATCACGAGACTGATAGTGATGGCATCACTTTTTCGTAACTTGAACAGAGTATACATATTAGGGTGAATTTAAAATGCTGCAAAAACCGCTCTTCTTGATAACCTAATTCATACCACACCTTTTTCTGTATTATGACGATAGAAAAGATGCACTGTAATTTGATTGTCAGAGTGACAATAATTGCATGTTTTGGAAGTCCGCCTAAGGCTATCTTCCAAGTGGAATTTGATAAGCTAATTACAGTGCATCTTTTTCTTTCTCGTAATACATAAAGAGACAGCATACGACAAATAGCAATTTTAGTATCTTTTGGAATAGAGACTAAAATGCACATTGATGAGTCGAAGACAGAAAAATATGGGAAAAATAAAAAAGTACCTACCTAATGTTATGTAAAATCTAATTTGACCTGTTCTACAGTAGTAAAAGTGTGAATGGGCAATTAAATTAGTCATAGCATAGAACTAAGCTGTAAAAAAGGACCCCTCTAATTAATTATTATTTAGCTATCTAGGTAGGTTATATAAAGAGGTCATAATATGTTTATCGTTAAACATACAACTGAGCTATAGAAAAACAAGATAAGTGGTGCATCTGCAGCTCGCTCTCAGCGCAATCCCTGTGTTACCTCACCTCATACTCCTGCAACCGCGCAAGTGAGGACTTATCTTCATTGTCTATAGGTATGACCTATCGACAAACAAGTAAGTCCGACTTGAGCAACCCAGGGTTAGAGTTGGCTATGTGATTCCCTGAGATTCAGGGATTAATGCACTTCTTCAACCAATGATAGGAATACCGCTGTACTTAGTGAAACTATGTGACTGATTATGTGTAATATTATTTAAATGCTGATAGAGTATAGTATAGTCATACTTACAACTGTAAAAGTATCCCCAAGTAGGCAGCCCGACAGAAATGGCACCTACAACAAAGCAGATGAAGCCGAGTGTGATGACGGCTATGGAATACAGAGCCTTGCCATTGGCCATGTCTACATGACTCAGCCAAGCTCACGGAAATTTCTAGATGGCATCAGGAACATCTGTGTGGTGGCCGGTGAAGTGATTGGCACATCTGTGGAAAATAAACTGGATTTAAACATAAAATAATAAATTTTAGAATAAGTTCGAAGATACTTCAATAAATCAGCCAATAACGTCCCACTGCAGGGCACAGGCCTCCCCTAGTAAAATCACAAGGGGGGTTTCGGGCCATAATACACCATAGGGGCCCAGTGCAGATTGGCAGATATACATACTCAAGATATTTTATTTCTCGAGCATGCAAGTTTCCTCACTATGTTTTCCCTCACAGCCAAGCTAGTGATAATTCTTTTAAAAATCCTTACTTCAGTAGATATTCACAAGTATGGGCTGAGGATTAGAACTCAGGATCACACAAATGTGAATAGAGTATAGATAACCCCAGGCTATCACCACTCTTTTGAAGATACTTAATGACCTAAATTTAATTCTCTGTGTTCTGGGTATGTAACAATACTCTTTCAAGTAATTTGCTTTATTAAACTTTTGCTACTAAATCCCTAAGAACCATAACTGGCCGCTAATACAAATCTAAATTAAAAATTTGCACCAAATGTCAAATGCTTCCACTTTGACTCATTTTGCCGTCTATCATTTGATTCAAAGGATGTGCTTATGCAACTCCGCTAAAGCCTTCAGTATCAATATTTGTGAATATTCTACTATTAAATTTTTGCACATGAAACTCAACTAGTCCCATCCTACTACAAATATAAGAAAATACATTATAATAAGGTAAGAAGTTTAATAACAAACCAGTTTTTACATACATACAGTTTATTTTTTAATAGATAGTTTCATAGGTGCTATTGAATGTTTCAGTGATTTCTATTATTTTGTATATGTTTATACTAATAATTTGCTAAAATAAGGACTGGCTGATATTCTCACTTGAAGAACCTTTATCACCTGAGCTAACATCGCTGGCCCAGAGACAAAAACAAACTACCTGAAAGCTAAAAAAATATACAAAAAAAACAAATACTACCATTTGTATATTAAAAAAAAAATTAAGTTTTTTAAAATATAATCATTTATATTTATTGAGATTTATGTATGTAAATATACCAAGGAATGTGCAGCAACCAGTAATATAAACCAGTAATGGTTTGGGAATGCTTAGAAATTAAATTATATAAATCCTTAAAATTATAATTGGAAGTTTAGGTAATGATTTATTACTTAAATCTTACTTAATAGTTTGTTTACAACTTTACTATGAATTGGCAAGTGGATATGAGTTGTACGGTTGTTGTACAATGTACATATGTGTACACTGTTTATGAAGTTTAACCTGCAAACCGGTCGTATACCAGTGATTATACACAAAGGAATGTGGAATCAAAACATTCTTAAAAAACAAGGATACTGTCGTACAGTGTTGTCAAACCCAGTCATAAACTAAAACATTCCAATTGAAATCTTACTGGAAATTGTCAACAAAAAATGTACAATGTAACAATGAAAGCACATAGCATATCTAAGCTACAATTACAGTTACTTTCATGTTACTTTTACTCACGTTTGCCTTCGAACTCGTCGCGAGAATTCGTCACACAATGATCACTCAAGTATGCAAAGACAATTGATTCAAAGATGAAATTCGCAGTCTATAAACATCTCTTTTTCACACGTTAGAACACACAATAAAACACCTGTTTTCACGTGAGTGCACACAAATTCAATCACAATTCAAAATTCGAATATGCGAGTGCGACACACCTATTTCACTGTAAACATAGCAAAATGTACTGTAACTACACTTTATCAGTTCATTCACTGACAGTGAAACAATCGGGTAACTGTATCAAAACGCTATACAGATTTTAATCGGCGAGAAAAAACACGATTAAAATAAATTCTATTGCACAGCTCAACGCGTTTACGATATACAGTACGACTGGTGTTCAGTAAATAAACGGGTTTTTTGATTTGCGTTGAGCGGGCTACGTTGCTACGGAAACTTAAAGCCTCTGAATAGAATGCTTGTTGGCTCACTTACACATACTATGAATGTGCTAGTTTGAGAGGGATAGAAATAGCAAATACTCAAACATGCCCCTTCCCTAATTATGTGATATGACAAAAGAATTATCGTTTAACAATGAAGAAACTCACAGTTATTTTTTTGGATATTAAGATTATTAAATGTATTTTCAGGGATTTAAAAGTGTTTTAGTAACAGATTCAAGAGGAGGAGTAGGAAAGGAGAAATTCCTTTTCAAGTAATATATTTTCTTTCCTACTATTTCTGAACGTCAAACGTCAGAAACGTTCCGTTTTACGTAGTGCTTATTGTTAGTAGTATTCTTTGCATAGGTTTACATTATTCGGAACAATTTTATCGTTTTATTAGATATATATAAAGAATTGTAATAATTCTATAATGTACGCATTGGTCTTTTATTAACTATATTGCACCTTCTGATAAATAAATAATTGTAATAATTCTCTAATATACGCATTGGTTTTTTATTAACTATAATGCACCTTCTGTTATGTTTAAATAAATATATATCTTGCGTCAATCACGGGAATAAATTAATTAATGAGACACATTTGTTCTGTAAACATTAATTAAATAAATAAACATCACGATGAGTCTACTGAAGAGTAAATGTATAAGTTTTTGGCGGGAACTCGAGAAGTGAAGTTGTTTCATTACCTAAAATTGTGTATTGTGCATTTTGTGATTTCATAGTGATAGTTTATTAAACTTATGATTATTTTTGTAATATTATGTTTGTGATACTCAAATAAAAGCGTAGGACTGCATTTTTCGTGTGCTTCCAAGGAGTCCTCTTTTATCGTTAGTAAACCTATTATCACTTTATCGAGTTAGTCCTAACTTACTTCGACGGGACTCAGGACTGGTCATTAACAAAATACCGTTTAGACTTTATAATTATTTATTGCCAAGAAAACTTGACACTAGCTGAATGTGCTAATTGCACCATTGCCATATATAAAAAAAGTAATAATTGTGTTCACTGCGACAACATGGTAAAATGGTTCTGAATTGAGCACAAGTACATTGGACAACAGTTTAATATCGTATTCAATTTGCACAATACGTTTATGAAATGCACTTCGTACAATAATAAAATTAGCCTAGCATTGCATTCAATTATCAAAATTATTGGTCCAACTACATATTTTTATTAATAACCAATTTTTTTTATTTGCCGCGTTTTTCCCGTCTCATCTTTATCTCGCGACTCTATCTATTTATTATCTCGAAAACTGTTGAACAAAATTTATCATCATCATTTATCGCAGTTCCCGCTTTATTACAACTTTATTTTAAAAGTCCTACAATATGAACAATATTATTTTAGTTAAAATATTAAAAGTTAATAATTATAAAAAGTTAAAAGTTATAATTGGGGGGTGTGAACGGATGACGTTATACCTACCTATGTACTTGTTGTAAATTATATTTTATAAATCTAAGTAAAATGTCGCTTTATAAATTAATAAAATGCAATATCTAACTGGAAAATTTAATGACATGTACTTACTCGTTAGTATATTACATGGCGTAGTTTGTATGAATATATCTAGCATCCGATAGAGATACATTAAATTTATTATTTCAGCAAAAAAAAATTAATTTCTATCTATGCTTGAAGTCAAAAGTCTTCAATCAGTAGGTATGTCCTATTAATTATGAGGTACGGTGCTGAAAAGTGACCTCTGACGGTACCAGGGCTGATTCATAGGCTTAAAATCACTCGGCGAGCTTTTGAGGGAGTTAAGTGCTTAGAGTTTCTTTGCGGGATAAGAACTGAAACTAAATTATTCACCATAGAATTAAAGTCACCGACATAACTTACAGAATCTACATAGGTACGGAAATGGCAATGAACAAGTGATGGCTGCCGAAGGACCGACAACCGATGGGGTAGAGGAGTCCTTGAATGGAGGGCCACGTATCGTGAAACACAGTATAGGATGCATTTTGTATGGACCGTGGAGGAACGTCTCGGTAGTTGATATGGTAGACGCCTTCTGGGTGAGAAGAACAGACGTCGTATGCAGTGGCGAGCTTTAGGCCTATAGCAGTGAAGTGACATAGGCTAATGCTAATGCATGGCATGTATGGTATTTATTAAAATATCTCTAAATCGTAGATCAGATCTTATATCTGTAACAGGTTAATTTGTACATGGATACCTATCTACAAATTGTGCACCGTATAACTGTATTATACTAATTCGGGGCTGGTTTTGAATACATTAACGACAACGTACCTATTACCTAACTCCTTGCCCTAGCGAGGTCAATATCTATTTTAGTCCTCGTACTATACTAATAATAAGTCATAGGTAAAAACTTAAAAATAAAATAGGTCACTGACACAACGTAAATAAGTGTGCAATTGTCAGAGTAATAAAAATTAGCCGTGTAATTTGAAATTCCGTGTAAGTGTAGACTGAATTTTTTATTTTATTTGTTTTACTGTTCATTGACATCCAAACAATATTTAATTTGGTCGTGCAATACCTACTTTTCGTCGGTGTTCATGCTATTTTTAAACTGTTGAACTGAATTTCACTCTACTACAAATCTTAGTAAAGTATCATTCGTTTCTGACTTGTAAGCGTTTAAATTATTAGTCCATGTAAATAATACATAATATCTTGATATTCCAAAAGTAGAAAGTAAAATTAACAAAATAATATCCCACAGAAGATGTGGTGCTCTCAAAGAAAAAATGTTTCTTTTTGTTTCAACAAGTGTTCCCTAATAATTACTACATGTTTACTTTCATCCACGTGTAAGTATTTACTAACTTATTTTATTTGTGATATTGCACGTTCAAATTAGCGTTTAGTTTATTAGCATTTTAATTCTTTCAAAACAAAATTGAAAAAATGTTTTGTTTTTATTTTTTAGTTGCCTTGCCGCCTACTGATAAAATAGTAAGTGTTAAGTGTTTTCGGCTATGTTTAGTTGCCATAGGTACCTATTATTGCTTTAAATCAGTGATTCCCAAAGTTATATGAACCGCGACCCACCTGAAAAAATGACAAAGTTTCTGGATAGCCTACGCCTTACATGAAAATAGCATTCTGTCGCTGCTGCAGCATGTCTCGTTTACGTAGCGTGTACAATGTGAAGGGTTATACAATTAAGAAAAAATCCAGTATCCAGTGATGATCGTAATTTTTAATAAGTAAAAATAAGATAAATCAGAACACTATACTTAAAATTAGATTAAATTTATTTCTTTCGGGGCCCACCCAATATTCGCTCGCGACCCACCAATGGGTCGCGACCCATACTTTGGGAAATTGCTCTAAATAATTATTGATTTTTTCGGGAAATAATTATTTCGAGAAATTTGGGAAATAATAATTCGGGTAGGTACTTTAGAAATCTTGATTTTATATTTTTTCTGTGATGAATTAAAAACTAATAAAGTGTATTATTTACTTTTAGCTGGAAACTTTGGATTGTGGACAAGATGGTGATTGCGCATCTTCACCTGTCGACTGTCAAGATAAGTGTGGATGTGATGGGTCTGTGTAAATATCGCTTCCTGTCGCTTCTCTTCTGTCTTCTAATAGGCCTACATCATAATTTTCTTATATAAAAATATACAATTTAGTGCTATGAATTTTGGAAGTACTTACACGGACAGAAATGAATTTGCTGAAAGTATTTATTATCTAACTATCTGGTGCAAATGTTTTTCACCTTTGTAAATGTAAAACTGGAACAAAAACGATTTTCAAAAAATAACATTCTTTTTCTTTTTGGCTGATTTGAACACCAGACAAATTGTCTTAGAGCAAAAATGGTTTGATATACTAACCTCATTTCGGAATTTAATTTAATTTCTCTTCAAATATTCCTGGCTCTTTTCATTCGAAAACATTAATTATAATCTAGTCCGCCTTTTATTGTACTCCAAACTTCACTGAAGATACGATACGATACGTTTTTCAGGCTTTACCACTACAACTCGAACACGGACGAATGCATTGTAGATTTAAAAAATCTCATGTTATTTATGATAGAAAAATATAACTCTCAAGGTAAGATTTACGCAAATTACAAAAATAAGATTTAAAGAAAAAAACGCATCTCTTAAATGCTGAACTTTTCACAGATTACGATTTGAAAGTTGAAGATAAACTGACAAGTATGTCCAAAGAAAAACAGTCAAATATTGCACAGATCTGTTCCATTACCTATTTGAAATATAATAATTATTTTTACCTACAATAATGAGAACTTACAGAGAAATTAATGTTTAAAAATTTACCAACTGTATGTTGTTGTTTATAACATGTTTTTATTTATTTTCATTTTAACAAAAAAGACATACCTATACCCATTTACATTTTCAATCATCATTTTATATGCCTCCTATTTACCAAATAAATACCATAGAAATAAATACTTTACTAGTAACTTTACATGCATCTTTGGCTCAAATTCAGCAGGAAGTAACAGTGACGCGCGCGGTTAGCCATACTGGGTTCCTGTGTCGTGGGTCTAGAGACCCATACAAAGACAAACACACCACCCAGACCCGAATAAACATTTTTCTTTAAACAAATCAATGTCCAACCGGGAATCAAACCCGGGACCTTTTATGTAGCAGTAAGGCGTACTATCAACTGTGCTGATATTTCGTTAATAAAGAATATTTGACTTAATTAATTTTCAGTAAGAGACTTTCTAACTGAAAGTCTCTTACTGAAAACCCTCAAAATTTATATAACAACTCAAGCTGCTAGATGGCATTATTGTACTTTTTGCCGCCGTTAAATGTTTGAGAACTATCGACAGCTACATGTATTTACTGGTCAAATGTCTATGGTATTTATTGTATGTATTGATTATACATCTGGTTGATCATTTACGAAAATAAACTGATTTCTTTAATTTTATTAATGGTACTTATACTTTTTCAGAAAAAATAAGCAAAGAGGCAGACACAGTTTTTCAAAGGATATTAATATCAGTTGTTTTATTTATTGGGTGCGCCTGCATATGTGTATTGGGTGCCTGTTTTTACTGTTTCCGTATACATTATACGTAAGTAAAGGTTTTCTTTATATTAGGTAATCAATCACTAATCAATGACATAAATTACTATAATTGATTAAAATCATATTTCATGAATCTAATATAATTCCTCTATTATATGGTATAACTTAGAGTAGATAAAGCGGTAACAAAGGTGTTATAAATTAGAGAGTGGTATAATTATCCTATAATAAATAAATAAACAGTAAGATAAAATTATCACATTGTCGATGATGCATCCAAAAAAGCGTCAAATTAAAATAATGAGTTATTAACACTTATTATTACCTACTAGTCAAGGCAATATTTTTAAAACTTATGAATTTCTCCAATTCACTTGTCTGCTAAATTATCCCGTAGCTAAGCTATACCTACTCGTCTATCTAACCAAAATCACTTTCAACAATTTGAACATGTAGGTAGTACATGGGGTGCCAGCGACTCTGGTCGCGTCAACTTGTGATCTCAATAAAAAGTCAACTTCACAATGTATCTGAATAAAAAGTGTCCTAAATGTTAACTCAGCATATAAGTTATTATAACTAGGTTAAGTTTCATTAAAATTCGTGCAGCGGTTTTTGCGCGATGCGCGTTCAGAAAGACAGATGGGCAGACAGACAGACAAAACGTCCAAAAATCGTTGTCTTGGGTTCTATGTACTTTAAACTGCTTATTATACTGTACTTTTCAGAAAATATTTCATGTACACGACTCACAATTTTATTATACATACTTAGGTATGTATAGACTAGCGGTGCCAGCGACTTCGTTCGCGTAAACTTGTGATTCCCATGGAAACTCTATAATCGATCTGGATAAAAAGTAACCTAAATCTAAACCGGTACATAAACTATAAATATACAATACCAAGTTTCATTAAAATCCGTCCAGTAGTTTTTACGTGGTGTGCGTTCATACAGACAGACAGACAAAAAATCTAAAAATGGTGGTTTTGTACTCTGTATCGTTCGTAGAGTGGTGTACTCTACCTTATGTACCTTATCTATAGCTTATGTACCTTATCTATAGCTTATGTACCGGTTTAAGATTCAGGTTACTTTTTATCCAGATCGATTATAAAGTTCCCGCGGGAATCACAAGTTCACGCGATTGAAGTCGCTGGCACCGCAAGTCAATAATTATACTTACCTATATAAGAAACAATAAGAAAAATGAAAGTGTAAATTGCGCTGTAAAGAATTCCGAATGTTTAGTTGTATCTCGTTTCAGTATATGCCTGTGTATATGTTTCGTATGTTCAGTGCGCCCGCATACCCCCTGGTGTTGCAGGTGCCCATGGGCGGCGGTAACACTTACCATCACGTGGGACCGCTTGCTCGTCCGCCCACTAATCTATAAAAAAAAAAAAAATATGCCATACGACTGGTAAATACTCGACGGGGGAGAAGAGTCCTCGAATGGAGACCAAGTACCGGTAAACGTAGCTTGGGATACCCTCTGGCCAGTTAGACTGACGACTTGAAAAAAATCGTCAGTCCTAGTAGACTAGAGAAGACAGTGGTGACGCTCCTTTGGAGTTTGGACAAACATATATCCAGCACTGGAGAGATACAGATTGATGCTATTAAGTATTTATTGTAATGTAACACGATTAAATTGCTATACCTTGGGCAAAGCGACCGTCACCTAATACAAAAAAAATAAGTCTTTCATTTCTTATTAAAAATTTTCAGCGATTACAGACTCAAGAAAGAGGTGAAAGGACTAGCTAAGCATTTAGGAAAAGATCATCGTATAAAGAAACCGAAAGTGAAAAAACCAGTGACACCCGCTGAGGAGAATTGCAATGTCTTAATTGAAGACGCTGGGGTTTTTGTTGTTTAACGTGCTGAAAATAATAACTTGTAAAGAAACGGATACTCATTTGTACACAGTAAAATAAAAATAAATAGTTTGATACTTTGCTAAAATAATATTCATCTGTTTACCTTGTAACCTCGTCAAAGTATGACAGTTATGTCATGTTGTGACGAAATACCCACAGCAAATATTGTGAACTTTCCTTTGCGACGCCGCGTTGCTTTCGTTCTAAAGGTTCAAAATATGAGTATAACATAATGTATAACAGTCGAAACTTGTACCAATTTATTAACTAAAATATTAATGGTCTTTCATAATACCTGTTTATCATTACATAGTGTAAATAAGGTCCATAAAATACATGTAGGTACCTACCTACGTTCGGGAAAAAATCAAAACTACTCAATCGATTTCGATACAGTAATGCAGTTTATTGGGACGGTAATTTTGAGAATAATATTCATCCTGCAGTTTTCTAAGATATACCGTATGTAATTCAGAGTGGTTTAATTTTTTTTTTTCTAAGGGAAGTGAAACCGCGTAAAAAGGCTGGTAATTCGTTGGTATAGGTGCAATTTATTCATAGACGCACGTGTTATATTATAGAGGGTCTAGGGGGTCCACTTTCTCGCTTTTCCTCCATATGTAATATTTATTTACTTATTTCGTACAATTTCGCTCCCCGTATTTATACCAAATGGAATCATATTTCATGGAAACATTTTAAAAAATAAAGTAAAAGATGTAATAAATTAAATCAATCACCTTTGTTGTTCTGTAGTTTGCTGCCGAAACGTAATTTTAAATTTAACCCTTCCCAAATTGAAATATTTAGATATTAAAAATTATTATTAAATAAGTGCCCATATTAAAAAAAAGAATACTAGGCATCACGTGCAGCTTAAGATCGAAACAATATCAATTCTTTACCTTGAAGCTTTTGAACCTACCTTTTATTTCTGCAAATGAAAAGTCAGGTTTTTTTATGAAATAATTAATCATCATAAATGCGTTTATTTTCGGTAGATCATCTGATTATCCTTGGACAAAACCTGTCTAGATCATTGTTATAGATGTTTGTTGTATTTTTTTTGTAAATATTATTTTCGCTTTAGAGTAATCTTGGAAAATAAATGAGGAAACTACTGTCACAATCTAATTTATAGATTTCGTATCCTGGATAGCAAAAATTACGCGATTTCGCCTTTGCAAATTGTCTGCAAGATAAGCCTGAGGATCGCTTCTCCTTCGATTGCTGGTTTCGTTCACTAAATTTTGAATTATAATAATTTGATAAAACATAAAACAAATTAAGTGGAAAAAATACCAACCATTACGTTTTATTATAGGTACTTGCATAACCCAAAAAAAAGTTATCCTTTTTTTCAACACATGTGCATATTAATGTCTATTGTGATTTTAATATCCTTCACATACTAGGTTGATCAATATATTTTTGGAAAACTATTGAAACTTTAGGAAACGTATATCTAAATTGTATTTATTTTTCAACGTAATCACCTTCTAATGTAATACACCTTGAATACCGTTTTGAAAGTTGCTCAATTCCCTTGGAAAGAAAGGCAAGATCAAGGGTATCGAAAAAAGACTACACCGCACATGACCTCATCATCTCCGTGAAATTTTATACCACACGTGTTTTTTCAAATTGTTAGAAAGGTGAAAATCACTAGGAGCCTAGGTCCGGAGAATATGGCGGATGCTGCATCAACTGAAACCCAGCCATTCGGATACCAACGCCTGTCAGACCGATGCGCAGGTACATTGTCATATTGAGAAAGCACTCCGGCACGCAATTTTCCACGTCGTTTATTTTTTATTACCTCGCGTAGTTTTTTGATCAATGTTACGTAATACTCTCCCGTTATTGTCTGTCCTTTAATTAAATATAATCGATCTAATGATACCTTCCGCATCACACAAGACCGAGGCCATTATCTTGCCAGCGGACGGACGCAGAGATCTTGAATCTCTTGGCTGACGGGGAGGACGATCTTTTCTACACCTTATTTTGGTTCTTCGTCTCTGGGTCAAAATGGTGAACCCACGTTTCAACAACGGTTACGAAACGTAGTCGAAAAGATTCTGGGTCTCGGTCAATAATTGCCAAATTTTGCATTGAAATGTCTACTCTTGCTTTCTTTTGTGCGTCTGTAAACATTCGAGGAACCCAACGCGCAGCCACTTTTTGAATTATAAGGGATGAACTGAATTGTCCCGAACGAAAGCTTCATAATCTCAGCTAAATGACGAATAGTTCCACGTCGATTTGTCTTAACAATTTCTTCAAATTTTTAACGTTGTCTCCAGTAGCAGCGGTTGTTGGGCGCCCAGAGCGAGTCTCGTCGTTACAGATGGTTCCGCCGCGTTTAAATTTCGCGCACCAGTATGCTATTGTAGACTAAGACAGAGCAATGTCTCCCAAAGTAGACTGCAATTCTTCAAAAACACATTTCGTACAAAATTTTTTCAGGCAGAAATATCTAATAACCGAACTTCGATTTTCTCCATTTTGCACACTAATAAAATTCCCGCCAAATGTAAACAACGAAAAAAATATTGGAGATACTTTCTTTTTTTAATTCTTTTGGCAATGGCTATGAATTTGGGATTCGAATGAAATAGAATGCATTCATAAAGTTTAATGTAAACTATCCGATTCCAGAAACTTATTGATCAACCTAATATAAAACTAAAAAATGATTATCGCCTGTAAAAGTTCAGTGTAACAAAATTTTGCATCAATTTGCATTTTTATTATTTTTAGTTTTTCGGTAACTGGCTATCAAGCGATTTGTAGTGCTTTTATTTGTAGTATTATTCATTTATGAACGAATGAACAACGGACGTCATCGATTCAATAATGGACGAATGAGAGCACAGAAGCTATCGTTCTTGCTGGCTATTGGCTTAGAAGCTAGTAATAGTAAATATTATGACGTTTGAGATCAATCATAAACATCACGTATTTTTACCAACGAAATAAAGTTAGTGAAAAAGCCAAATATTTACATACGAAAGTGTAGTCTATTATTTTATTTCATTTTACTGTAAGTAGATATGTACTCATTTCGGAAGGACTGTACAATGTATGGTAAAGCCTAATTATGTGAGCTTTTTTTTTTAGACAGAGGAGTGTATAGACATGGTATTTTTGAAATTGTGAAAGTGCGGAAAAGCACGAATTTTTTTTAATTTTATTTTTTCTAAATTTTGAGGTTATCTGTGTTTTTAGTTACTGGGCAAAGAATATTTTGATGTCATAACGATTGTGGGTGTGATGACGATTTATAAGAACATTCTAGGAGTTATTAATCTAGTACCAAGTTTTGTGTTAGTACCAACTTTGCTTTCATCAGTGATTTTTTGCTAGCTTGGCTTGCGCGTTGTGGTCACAAGACAAACCTAACCATCAGAGTCAGAGTGCTCTGAAGATAATAAAACGCCAGATTCGGATTTGGCGCTTCGCCGGCCGCTGCCGCGGCACGCTCGCTTCGCTCGCTCGGCTCGCGCGTTGTATTCACAAGACAAACGTAACCTAACCCAGCAGTCGGAGTGCCCAGAACATAATAACAGGCGGGATTCGGATTTCGCGCTTCGCCGGCCGCTGCCGCGGCACGCTCGCTTCGCTCGCTCGGCTCGCGCGTTGTTGTAACTCACGGCTGCGGTATAATATAAAATCCGTAAATATTTGCGAAAATGAATTTAAGGTATTATTTAATTAAAATTAATTAGTTATTATTTAATAAAAGTTAATTAGTTATTAAAGTCCATCTGCTAGATGGACAGACGACCTCATAAAGGTTGCGGGCACCCGCTGGATGCAGGTCGCTGCCGATAGGTCTAAATGGCGGACAATGGGGGAGGCCTATGTCCAGCAGTGGACGTCCAAGGGCTGAGAAGAAGAAGAAGAACTAGTTATTATTTAATAAATAATAATCACATGTAAAACATAAAATGATACATTCATTGATATGTGTAAAGAAACGCGTTGAAGAAACCTGTCAAAATGTCGGACCCACAAGTGTAAAATTTAAAATCTTAATTATTTTTTTTCCGCAAAATTATGTTTTTCCGCATAATAATATATAGCACATCAGGTACCATATTACTTATAGGATCTAAATAAAAAAAAGGAGCCAAAAACTCGCTACCATACATTGTACAGTTGAGCCCTCATTTCTATTAATTTTTAAATATTTCATCAATGTTTAACGAGTATAATATGGTGATTCCTTTTACTAATTTGAGCGTACTTAATTTGAATATTTTCAAGCAAATGCAACGTTTTAATCTGTTTTTTAATTAGAATACTAAAGCCTTCTTTAGTCCTTTTATGTCCTTACATTATATGTTAAAAATTATATACAAGCGGTAGAAATATGTTGCATAAGTAATATTATTTAGTTTTCTATAGGGTTGCCAAATGTGTTGAAAAAAAACCGCACCGTAGATATAAAAGAATTATTTTTATTTAAGTGTTTTGAAAAATCACAAGTTATGTACTTACTTGTAAACAAAAAAAAAACAAAGATTAATAACTATTATACTTTATATATAGTTGATACCGCTGCTTTTAGAAAACTTTTATTTCTTGAGATTGCATCTTTGAATTCAGTGCAGGTCGCATTTATATTGAAGAAAATGCATAGTTCACTTTTTATGGTGCCTATAGTTCGTTTTTTAATCCAGGAGACTAAAGTGACATTTCATGTGTTACTAGTTTTAGGCATTTTTATAATAATGATGTCCATCAATCTGAAATAATCGTAAAACCATTTACAGTATTGTTTGAAAAATATTGTTTTTCTGCAAAATGGTGGTGCTAGATCATATTTGTGGGAATTGATAGAATAATTCAAATTAAAAATAATCATCTGGCAAAAAGCGTGAATTTGAAATATAATATGCTGAAAATATCATATGATAGGTAATGACAATAGTTTATCTTTGAATATATTGAATGTAACAAATAAATTAATTAATGCCTTCAGTACACACAATAAACAAAAAACAGAAAAAATATATTTTCTTTGAAAATGTGTTCTTGAATATCACTATTATATTGTGCAGATTAAAAGCTGTAGTGGTACCCTTTTACAGCAGAAGTAAAATTTCTTGAAATGAAACTGTAATTATGAGTGAAATATAAATACAATTCAAAGTAAGTTGGATTGGTCTCATTTGAAATCTCATTTTCTTGGTCTGATAAGAGAGCCCAAAGAGCTGGAGAACAATTATCAGAGCCTTGCTCTATGAAGTATTTGTTTGAAGTAAGCTACATTGCTTTGAATAAACTTCTCTGTCTTCAGTAAACCTATTGTTACTTTACCAAGTGACTCGACTTACCTAGACTGGACTGGGCTCGAAGAGATGTGTTTTGAATTGTTTTGACTTTAAAATTGTTAAGTACGAACACAATGTATCACCATTACGGCAAAACGTATGTATAGAGCTGTTGTCATATAAGAACAGATCAGATTATTCTCATAATAAAAGTGGTGGCCCACAAGGAAGTATTTTAGCCCACTTTTGTTTATAGTATACAAGTATATAATGAATAATGACTTACCTAATTCTACAAACCACAAGTGTAATAATAAAATTGATTTTCAGTCAGAGATTAATCATAGCCTTGAAGATGTTAAGGATTGATTGCAAAAAAAAGACCTTTGTAGAAATTTTAATAAAATAAAAATAATACAATTTTAGACAAAACTTCAAACTGTTAAATCTAAATGTAAGTTGTTAAAATAATAATATAATTGAATCTGTGAGATTCATAATTGACAGACATTGTAATTCATGGGCGCAGCCACAGTGGGGCAGACTCTGCATTACACTACCCCTATTTAAATTATAAGAACATTGTTTACTTTGCCCCACCCTGGATAAAATCCTGACTATGCCCTTGCTGTAATTGGAAACCACAAATAGATAAACTTTGCGATAAACTAAACAAATTCATTTATGTGTTAAGGACAATGAGCAAAAAGCTAACAGCAGATGCATCAATTACAGCATATCATGAATACGTTGCTAAGGTATAGTCTGATAGTAATAATAATAAGGTAATTAATAGTCAGGTATAGAATGATACTGTGGGGAAACTAGGCTTCAAATTAAATGCTTTATAGCACAAAAGAAATGAGAGTAATATATGTAATGCCTGTCCTCTTGATAGTTGTAGAGTGTAGACCATTGTTGGGCAAAATTAAATTCTTGATCAATTAACAATTAATTAATTGTTAATCACACCTATCAATTAAAAAATAATTACATACAATTGCTTAATTAATTGTTAATCACGAGTTTTCACAATTAACGATTAATCAATTGTCAATCTTTTTAATGCATTTGATTAAAAACTAACAATTAAAACTTATTATTATTGTAGGTATATCAATATATAAACCCAGTGTACCACAATAAATTATGGAGTTACAATCTGAGCCTTACATATTACTCACTCTCCCCAAACCTATGCCTGGGCGATCAGCCCTGCCACCGGGTGGCCCGGGCATACTTTTCATAAAATAATAAGTTTTAATTTGTAGTTTTTAATCAAATAACTTAAAAAGATTAACAATTGATTAATCATTAATTGTGGGAACTCAGGACTAACAATTAATTAATTGTTAGTCGCGAGTTTTCACAATTGCTATTAATTAATTTTTAATTTAAATAGGCGTGATTAACAATTAGTTAATTGTAATAATTGTCCAACAATTTAATTTTGCCCAACACTGGTGTGGACCATTGTACCAGAGGAAAAATATATTACTGCTAACATGTTTATATGATTTAGAATTTATATGTATACAACATATCCAATTAAATAATATGCACATGCATATTTATTTTAAAATATATCGAATTATTATTCACAAAACATAGTGACAAACAAGTAAGAATAAAAAAATATTTGTACCCAAACAAAGGCTTGCTCTTTTCCGGAAGGCTCCTTTCGGCTCTTTATTGTATGGCGATTCATTTTTATAATAAATTATTAAACAGGTTCTAAGAATTAAATATTAATTTATTTAAAAACCGTTTATTTAAATGGCATCTTCATAAGTGCTATTATAGTATAAATTAATTTCTGAATGACAAATTGCATACTTTATAGTATTCTTGTGATATTCAGACATTCTAATTGAGATCTAAATTGCCTCATATTGACCTAAAGTAGACAGATTTTATAGTTATTATTATTTTATTTGCCAGTTATAATTATTTGACATTATAATTATGTAATATTTGTTAATATTGTAATTATTTGACGTTGTGCATTATTTGGCATTATGCTGGCGTTTTTTATATAATTTGTAATCAATAACAGACATTACCATTGAGGTACTATGATCCATTTTTTTGTTTCAATGTTTATTATTTTGTCGTAAGATGAATATGCAACTAATGTAATGTTGAGGATATATAGGTAATTTGTAACCTGATTCTATAACATTAACTTGAGATCGTTGTATATGTACTTATGATTAGAAATAATGATTAGAATTATATATAAGAAAAAAGCCCCTATGGAATATAAGGTCGCTTTGCTCAGATAACGTTACATTTTTAACGTCTGTTTTATGTTTCAGCTATAAAAGCCGCAATGATAGGAGCGAGCCTCTTGGACATGGTCTTAATAACGATAGGGGTGCTGGTAACTTTGTCACTGTTAAGTTGCTTGTGCTGTATCTGTATGAAGTATAGGTAATATCAATTTTTTTATATCTTTTTAATTGTGTTCCAATCAAGCAATGATCTTTTCTTTGACCTTTTATTGTTTGTCTATTGTTTGCTTGGCTGCAAAAATCCCCTTGCCGCCGAATTGGTGAAATGATGTTTCATGTCTAAAATTCAGACCAGAACTAAGACTTGTCCGAGTTAGATGTGTGCTGGTGTGTGATGAGCTTGTGTGTTATTTACCATCTATTACTACTCACATTGCAAATACATGATTTGATTTGATCTTCTCATCCATATTTATGCAAATAAATTTTTTGTTTTAATTTGACTGTTTCTGATAAGAATACCAATCATAATGACTATCTTAAGTCTGAACTCAACATGAATGATACTCATAGTTAAGGCCATACTGAAGGGCATCAATATCTTGCTGGATTGTGAGGCTGATGCATTGCGCGTTAAATGGTCAGCGCTATGGTTGGCAGTAATGTCGGCCAACCACTTTGTGATGTCCTTAAAAAAAGAGTTGTTACTTGGAGTACGATTTTCAAAACACTATACTGCAATCTCGAAAGCTGTGGAATAACATTACCCGTGAGACTTTTCCGCTAAGCTACGTCTAACGTCATGTGGTTCTTCAAAAGAGCTGTGAATAGAATTCTACGAGATAGGCAGTGCATTCGAGATAGGCAGTGCATTCGTTATCACCCTGGTATTGCATTGCGTCTGCCGACTCTTATAAAAAGTGTATATAGAAATATCGTACTTGAATACACCTACGCTATCACATAATGGTTGACTTTTTTGTTTTTTGTTCTGTTTTACAAATGTGTAACTGAGAGGTTAAGTCTTGATTTTTTTATGTTTAATTGTCCTGACTAGTGACTACTTTTTAAAAATAATATATATTTTTTTACTTTTTCTTATCAGTGCATATTTCTATTTAAACAACAGCTGGAAACAAAGAAATTTAAGTTTCTAATGATTTTTTTATTTATTATTTTTTTAATGAAAGTCATTTAATTCATATCGACAATATTGGTCCCTTTGCTCAGATAATATCACATTTATCACCTACTTTAATACAGCGATATATTATTTTTCAGTGACCTCAAAATGAAAAGCTATATCCTAAGATTGGCAAAGAGGAAAGGCCTCAAAGTGGACTTCGATGAATTGGAATCAAAACCACCAAAGTGTCAGTCTCCGCACTCAAGTGAAAACTGTACAATTATAGTGCCCGGTGTTGGTATTATAATTTAGTTATTTTAAATATTAATTTTATTAGACGCCATGGAATTGTGTAGTGACATCTATGTGGTGGTAACCCGATAGTATTTCTATGTTGGTTTTTGTCCAGCATTTCTCTTTTAGATGATATTCTTTAAGTAATTAGAAAGTAAGCAAGAATCTAAAACTTATAGGGCTCTTTATTTTACATTAATTAAAAAAAAATACTATTAGTATTTTAGTTAATCATAGGAACGAATGTTGTGTCTGTTATAAATACTTGTTTTAAAGTTAAAATCCTGTCTATAGTATAAGTACAAAAAAAACATAGATTTAACTTTATGCTGTCGCATTGCCATAATTAAGAATAGTACCTGACCTAGTCATTTTCGAAGCAGAAAAATAAGACAAGAAATATCAAAGATTAAGTATGGCATAGTTAGATAGACTTAAGTATCACTTAATAATTGTTATGTAAACGGATTACTCACGATTTATTATAGCCAATATCAAATATCATCATTATAAATCAATATCAGATCAAAAATCAATCAAAAAACGAACACGATGGAGGGTAGACAGATTTGAATGTCAATAGCAACAACACCTTCACGCCCGTCCGCAGTCTCGTCGCGACCACGGTGCGTGTAACTGGACCGAAATATCGGCTATAATAAATAAATAATACATCGTGAGTGATCCGTTTACATAACAATTATTATGTTCAACCACGATAACAAAAGTTTAAAATCTTAAGTATCATTTCACCAACTGTGCTTGAGAAATTAAAATTTTATCAATTACTCTAGTCAATTTCGTAATGAGTATTTGCTATTTGAGCGTTACAATAAGGAAAACTTATATTTGAAGGAATTATGGTACTTATTGTGATCATTATAAATTCCAAATTTGAACAAATGAATTGCTTAATTTGTTTCTAGATTTCGTAAATCAATTTTCCTAATAGCATTTAGGCTGAAATTAACCGCAATGTAACATGAAGTTTGTGATTTATTGAAAAAACTGTCTAAATTACCGCCGATGGAATTGTATATGTATTCTGTTAGTGATATTTATAATGAAATTTACAATCCGCCGAAATATTACTAATCTGCGTATATGCGGCGGATTAATTATATTAATAATCTTTAAGCTGACGTATGTCGGACTTTCTATATCGATGTCGTCAATTCCATCGCAAGCTTAACGAATATTCACAAGCAACTTGTACCATCAGTTTCAATAGATATGCAAAATAATATTTTCATTGGATGCTAGTGGATCACTATAGTAAAACTGCCCGAATTATAGTTTTTTTTTATATTAACGGAGGCAGACGGGCAAGCGGTCCACATGATGGTAAGTGCCTACCGCCGCCCATTGTCACCTGCAACACCAGGGGTATGCGGGTACACTGCCGGACTTGCAGAATCCTATTCACAGCTTTCTCGAAGAACCTCATATCGTAGCATAAGGGGAAGACCTCACAAGGCAGTTCTTTCCACAGTCTGAGGGTTCTCGGCAACAAATTTTTAGACCGTACAGTGTGCGACACCTCCGTATCAAGGTGTACGTATATCCGTATGCGACATGAGAGATGTTGACGCGGCCTCTATGCATGCCATCCCCAGTACTGTCATCTGCATAGCAACGTAAGTTGCCGATTTGTAACAGATCATTGACATGCAGAAAGATCGGAGTTGGGGATAGCACGGAGCCTTGCGGAACGCCAGCATTAATAGACAAGGTGTCGGAGCAGCTATCGTCGATAACGTCGACTTTGATGCTCCGCCCAGTCAAGAAGTTTGCAACCCATTCGTATAATGCCTCAAGTAACCCGAAAGACGATAGCTTGGAAAGTAGCGCTTTGTGCCAAAAGACGCCAAAGCCGGTCGAAAGCTTTGGCGATGTCTAGACTGACAACCAGATTCTCGCCTCTACTGTCGATGGCGATAGTACGACAGTACTATCGTATTACTCGATACGTACTCAATAGTACGGCGGAATTATGATGCATACGAAACCCTTCCGCCGACGGAGTATTAGTCCTACACTTTCACAAAATTTTGTCAATTTCTATTAGAACACATACCTTGAAATATATTCCTACTGTATAGATTACATACTAAAGAACTGAAACTATAAGGAGCAATTGATGTTTGTATTATACTATTTAAATGAGTTTTATAATGAACAATAAATATGTCAAATGAGCAGAATTAAAGTAAATAATGTTGAGGATGTCATCATCGAGTCAACGGAAACCGCGACTCCCTATTTTTTTTATTGTCACCGGAGACCCTAAACCTAACGCACCTTTACATTTGCTAATATCGATTTAATAATACACTATATTGTATAAAACAATACATAATACACCACAGTACAATAATTTAAGTTTAGGTTAAGTATCGGCCAATCGAGCGTACGAACAAAATCAAGCTCCTTTGCAGTTCATTATGAACTTACGGTGAGGTAGCGCCAACCGTAGATATAATGTTGTAAAACAAACATTCATTCACTTAGACTTTATAATAACAAAAATAACTTTAAAATCATTGCAATAACTCGTTTACGAATGCAAAAGAAGTTTGTTATCGTGCTAACGTTCGGTTGGCCACATTGTATGTACGAATATGGATAGTAAAATAATTTTCTCTAGTAATTTATAAGGTGTAAGTTATAATTACCTACAACGCACTATATGGTATACTTGTAATTACGCTGCTTACAACGTTTTATAACGAAACTCGTATGAAAAGGGCATATTTTCATCCTATTGTATGTAAAGACTATGAAATTAAACGTGTCTTAAAGATTTTGATAAATACGGTATATATTCTAAATAATAATGCGAAAGAGTCTGAGGTGAATTTGGACCGTAGTATTAAATTAATTAGTAATTATAACTTATACTAGGGATGTTCGGAATATTCTCATTGGTTTTGGCGAATACCGCTGATGTTTAAGTAGTCGTACTCGAATTCGCTATTTTTTAAACAAATACTCGATATGAATCGAGTAATAAAAGCTCAATATGAATAGTAGTTGAGGGGTGTTCTATAAAAAAAAATACTTTAGGAATCAATGTTTATTTCAAAATTAGTTACGTACCTAACTTTAAATTGAACTAAAAATAACTTACTAACTGAACTAAAATAATACTTAGTAATTATAATTGGCACTAAAATGATTAATTTTACAAATGCGTGCTCAGTAGAGTAGGTTAGATACTATACGTATTCGCGAATTTTAGACAAATTATTCGTATTCGTGTTTGTATTCGTGAATAGTGTTTCTTTGCTATTCGAAACATGCCTAAGTCTTAAACATTTTCACTTGGAACTAAGATATCGAGATTAATTTTATTTTGTTAATTTTCTAAAATGTCGAATACGTGTTATTTTATTTATATATTGTGTCGTTTTGTAAACAAATGAACACCCTTTAACATCATACTATATAATCCTAGTATTAAAGTTGCACCACCACCAAACCATAGGTCGATGCAGGCTGAAAAGTAAAGCGCCATCTAACGGAGATATCAAGGAACTACAAATTCTATCAATAAATAACTTGAAAGGTGATCTTACAAGATTAGGATTAGTATTTTAGAAATTAGAAAATATTAAGTTCAAGATCTTCTAGCTCAAAATCTTGTAAATTTGCCTCTTTTGTGCAATGTTTCGATATCCTAACAATATCAGAATTATAGCATATAAATAAAATGTTAATTTTATTATTTGTAAAACGCTACGATTACGTATTATTGTAATGAAATTTAAGTTTGTTTCTCCCCGTTTTCTGTTACTCGTAAATACAATTTTCTAGTCATTTTTCCTCTTTACAATTAAGTCCTAGTTCTAAACATTATATTATTAATTATTACGGATTATTATAGCTTGACGGATTTAGCTGTAGTGAAAGTCAAAATAATAATTATAGTTCACACTGATATTATATAATTAAAATAATTTTCTATGTACCACCGATCGATGGGAGTCTCCTATTTTAAGTCGTTGGGTATGCTTGCATGTTGATGTCGCAGGGACATCAATATTCAAGTAAGCTCAACACATAAGTTTACTATTCTTCCTGCCCTTCTTTCCTGTAATATTTATTTTGTTTATTTTTAATCTCATTTTTAATTTAATTTTGTGTGTATCTATTTGTATGGGCCATCGTCACCTCAATTAAAAAGGTGTATTATTATTAAGTTAAATGTAAAAAAAACTACCGTGACACCAATAGGCATGATGACGGATTTTGAAATCCGCTTCTATAATGTAGATTCACGTCTACTGTTTCCGAAAATAACATTATTTCAGCAATAAAATAAGTTTTAACGCAAATTATGCATTTTTTTTCTATCTACTTTGAATTATGCGCGAAAACACTCGCAGGTGTCATGGCGTCGCTTGTGACGTTACACCTAGGTAAACGTAGGTAGGTAAATCAGTCGAAGTTCAAGCGACACGGTGATGTTTCATGAGGCGTGACGTCATTCGCTCTGATTGACGTTTTAGTTAACATGGCCGAATGCAGTATTTTATACTTTTATTTTATTGAAAATATTATTAATCTCAATGTTTACATTAAAACTGGTTAATTTATTAGAATTCTTTCAACATATTTTTTTCTCTAAAATCATTTATTCTTTAATACTGTCATCATGCCTATTACAGTACAGTACTATTAATTAAATAATGCCGATCGGCCATCGATAGTAAGTTAAAAACTTCACAACAAACACGAAGAGATGATGATTGAAAAAAGAAACAAACTTTCACACATTTTTTTTCAAACAAAACACATTTTTAAATTCATTAAGTTACATTGTAACCACAGTTTAATGTTTAATGTTAACGTTAATATGTTTAATGTGTTTAATGTTATTGTTTTTTAACAGTTTAATGTTATATACTCGTACATCTCTCAGCGTTCGGTCACGGTTGGGAATGCTAAGATGACCGACCGGCGTTAATTAACTAAGTAGTACTGTATTTGATGGTAAATAGCACGTTGTAAGTGAGAGAGGGTCGATCGGCAATTTATGTTTTTATAAAACTTTTCTCGTCTACCGCCACGTGGCGGCCTCGTCAACTGGTGTCAGTTCGGTTGTAATAATTCTTATATGTATAAATACATCAGCCTAAGTCAGCACATATGATAGTGTTCACACTAATAACGATACAAAATCATACTTTATTACTTAAAATGTTTTTAACGTGGACTCTTCTTTTAGAGTACACGCTTTACTATTCTCCTGAACATTTGGAAAGTTCCTACATAGTTTTTGTATACTAGTCATATAACTAACACTTATATACGAGTAATTATATGTGTATATTAGTGTTGTAAAAGTTTGTACGGAACATATTACATTTAGATTGATGCCTAAGTAAAGTACCTAGTTATTTTTAGGTGAATTTTAGATGTTTTTCATTCAATAAAATTATACTGTATACACATTAGAACTATAAGTAAAAGAATTTTAGTGGAATCTCATACAAAGTCATTGCCAAATGATCGGAGTAAGTAGTGCTTAGCTATTTTAACAAACCCTTGTCATCAAAAAGTCAAAGTTTTAAAACAATAAATAATTATTACAGGAAGTATGGAGAAAACGTTCGGCAAAGATTTACAACAAAAAACAAATACATATTTGAATATATTGAAAAAGATATATGAGTTCGTTGCCCCAATACTGCAAGCACTAATTCCGTACTATGGTTATTTTCCATCTTTCATTGAAACACTAAAAATTAAAAAAAATATTCCTCGTTTTTAAACCATTATAATATTTCATGTACTTTTTGCAAAATGTGATATAATGCATTTTTAATTTTAATACGAAAATATTTAAAAAAGCAATGTTAACCGCTTTAATCTTCATGATATTAGTAGATATCTTTAGAGGAGTTTAACATTCTATTTACCAAACTATATGTATAGTAGTTGGGGTGAAGGTAAAATACTCTTTAGGATATGACAGTGTAGTGATATTTATAATAGGTTTCTCGTTCGTAAATTCCATATTAGCAATGCAATTTTGTTCGTGATGAGTACCAGTCAGTGGCGGACTAATCTTGGGCCTAGGTTAGGCTACAGCTCCGGGCCCCACCCTTGAGAGGGTTCCACCTTTTATATACAATTTTTTGACAGCTTTTTCTAATTTTGAACCCTTAAAAGAGCCCCCTTCGGTCGTTAGTCTTGAGCCCCGCAAGATCTTAGTCCTACACTGGTACTAGTTTTGTCCCCTTCAAATTATTGATGAAATGGGACCTATATTCTATATCTATATATTCTAGAACGTGCGTGTGAATTATTTATTGATCAATATTTTCCATTTGTAATAATTTTAAGAGTATTTTATTTGTTTTTCGTCATGTAATATAAAGTTTTAAAAACAAAGAACTTATAAATTCGTGTTCAATTTTTGTAAATTGTTTACTCAATTTCTCTGTATTTATTTTTATTAATGGTTTAATGATTATAACTTGTATTAATATACATAAGTAATGAATATTGGATACATATTACCTATAATTAATCTATTTAATATTATTATACAATAAGAATGCACTTAAAATATAATAACCAATAGTGATAGTTTCGCACAAAATGTGTAAAAATGATTGCATTAAATCGTTGTTTACATACGAGTACACAGTAACAGTTTCCGTACTTAATTTTGATAACATTCCCAAATAAATAATTCTATGTGGGAAAGGGGGAGAGTCACGAATATTAACAAATAGTACAATATTAACAATACTATATTTAAAGTACTGAAAAGTAAAATAATTGTAGAACGAATTTAATTGTACCGAGATGTCAGGAATCGGTATTAATAACATTGCGAATATTTTTATAATTAAGTAAAACGTGTGACTGAAATAACGTAATAGCTGAAGTAGGTTCTTCACTATCGAGAGAATAATTCCATTCTACTATTTTTACAATGCTTTTTTCTTCATAATATAAAGTACATTTCTAGTACTTTTATCTATTATTCTACGCGCAGTTGCATTATGCACGCGTCGGCCGCGCCGCGTCCAGTCATTGTACAGAGTCCAGAGAGTTCGAAGGTTTAGGTACAACAAAACCTTACACGTTTGTAACTTTTGATTTAGTTCCTAAATCATTTTATTTTTCTCTAGAATGTTCTACATATCTTAAATTAAATAAATTTTATTATATTGTAAGGTTACATTAAACCTAAACAAGAAAAAAAAAGTGGTGGCAGGAACGTCATCAACTTGAAGTTCGTACGAGTTGCGGCCACCATCGAGCGATTGTGATTTCTCATTTCATCGGCCACTTGACGCGGCTCTCGGTTCGTCTACATGAGGTGTTTAGTTAAGTGTAGTGTCGGTGTTCGGTGCTATTTGCCAGGTATTTTTAATGGGACTTTAAAATCATTTCTAAAGTGGATATTTTTTCAAATTAGTAATTAGTTATCTTTTGTTATTTCAGTGACATGTATAATAATATGTTTTAAGTAAATGTTGCTCGTTTGTAGACAGCTTTAGAACTGAGTACTGCCACTTATGCCAACAGTGTCATTGATTGACAGTCTTGTCTAGCCACAATTTTATAGTCGATTTATGAAAGTAGTTGAAAATTAATTAAAATATACTTATTTTAAACTTATGGTCTTTTATTGATACTCATTGACTCATTCCCTAAAGTCGTGTACCTATACACTAGCGTAGTGACGACTCGTATTCGAACTTGGTGGACTTCTTTACCTCTGAAGTGAAATAGATCCCTGAGAAATGAGGAGTAGCTTTTTGCATAATGGTATGGATTGTTATTTAATTGTTTGAAAAAGCGTTTTTTTTTTATAGAAACCATGTGACAGATCATACAGTCCGCCTGGTGCTACATACACGCCCTCCAATGCGTTGAATTACGGATTACGGGAACCAAGCGTAACATCAACGTAATAATGAAGTCAGATCATACATTTTTTTTATTGTAGAAAGATGGTGCCAGACGATCAGTGATTTCATCTTGTATACTGGTCGCCTGTGGACATCCGCGATATATGCTAACTTCAATCCAGAATGACAAACGTTGGAATGCGCCCGGTTGCGCTGGCTAACTTTGGAGATTTAGGGATGGAAATAGGATTATGAAAATGGCTACGTATAGTATAGAATAGGATAGGAATGGTCTCTGATATATCTCACTCACTATAGGAATACGTACCTACATACATTACAGGATTTTTTTTGGACGAAGGCGGCATACGAGCATACAGTCAACCTGATGGTAAGTGGATACTGTTGCCCATAGACATCCGCGATACATGCCAACATTAGTCCAAAAGGACAAACATTGGCACGCCCCCGGATGCTCTGCCTATCTTTGGAGATATAGGAATTTATTTGGAGAAAGGGTTGGGAAAATGGGGAAGAATAGGATGGGAATTGGCTCTGGCACATCTCACTCACTACCGAAACGCGCACGTACATTAGGGAATTAATATAAAGTTGGAAATGCCATTGGAAATTTAGGTAACGTGGCCAGTAGAGCGCGCCCAGCGGCTGTAGGATTGCGCCGTGCGCCTTCCCCCATTCTGAAATCCCAAATCTCCCTAAAATACGAAACTCATCTGAAAAAGGAAACAAAGTTACAAGACACTAATAAGCTTACCGAGATATCCTACAACTTCTGCTTGATTAAGACAATTAAATAGAAGTTTTGAAGTTGCAACAAGAGCTGCACTCTCATTTCATAGAGCTGAAAAGTTTCTTGCAAAGATTGCAAGGTAAAACAACACTGGATAATTTTAACTACAAATGTACAAGTTACAATTGCAAGTAGATATAGACTCTATGCTGGTCGTATAAAGTCGAAAATAGCACGCAGTTGCTGGACAGTTTATTCTTCTGGGTGGCCAGTTGTAAGAACTTTTGTAGTAGGTATGACTAGATTTACTCGGAAATCCTGGCGAAACTTTACTTGTTTGTGCAAATATGCACTGTGAACACTTGGACATTTCATAAAGATTCGTTTATTTTGTAAAGAACATAAGTATTCTATAGTAGGTACCTACATATGCAATATATCAAATGGAATATCGAACTCGTTGGGATAAAATATAGCTATATTGTAGTAAAATATAGCTGTATTGTAGTAAAATATAGCTGTATACCCGATACAAATAAGTTGTAGAGGCAAAGCTTTTATGTAAAAAGGCAGCGCATCACGTTTCCTTTTAAATAATTTTCCTTGTGAGACGCAGGCGGTTGTCGGGGAGTCAAGGGAGACTGTGTCAACAAGATATCACCATGATAAAGCAATCTGTGGGCGTGAGGCGAATATAATTCTTAGATTTAGCAGCGACGTGATTCTAATGTCAACTGTTTCTGAAGTCTGTTCACTGATATCATTCTTATTAATTGCGTAATAAAAGCTATTATCCCTTGTCATAATCACTCGCCTTATAGTTCCCATGATAGCAACAGAAGTCGCATTTGTGTAAATGCTTTGGCGAAATGATTTGCATCCTGAAATTGAAATCAGATATATAGATACCTACTATTCCTTTGCGTAGAACCGGGAATTATTGTCAGGAATTACTCATTTAGGAATTTAGGTCAGGATCTATTTTGTTGCGTTTTTCACTGTTTAGCCCAATAATAATGGGTGTTAATATTAGCTTCATTTTGTTATTAGTTTTTAAATTAAACCTTAA
Source organism: Sesia apiformis (assembly GCA_914767545.1). NCBI lineage: Eukaryota > Metazoa > Arthropoda > Insecta > Lepidoptera > Sesiidae > Sesia > Sesia apiformis. Next base: position 13,613,260 of record OU611965.1, on the reverse strand, counting down.
AAATTAAGTCTTTTTTATAGCGCGCCTCCACAAAAAAATCTGTTATAAGGAGTAAAATTCAGTTTTTCACAATTATTTATTTATCTATTTAAACTTTATTGCACAAATGGCGTGTTTAACGCTTTAAGGCATTTTTTACCAGTCAACGACAAGGTCGAAGAGAAATAGAGACGCGGCGCAGTGGGATGACCCGTACCCATAAATAAAAATATTGAATGATGCTAACCTACCCTCAGCGCCGGCTCTAACCCATGTAGCGCCCGGGTGCAATCAATACCCTGGCGCCCTCTAGTAGGCGCGCGAACACGGGCGCAGGGTCTTTGACAGCGCCCCCTAAAACCCTGCGCCCGTGTGCGCCGCACACCCTGCACCATAGGTAAAGCCGGCTCTGCCTACCCTCTAACTATTTAATAATCATGACATAATCAGCATTATGCGCGAAATAGATCTTAAGCAGTGGTTCTAAACGGATTCACCGTATCATATTATATCATATTCACCGTATTTAGCGTTCATATAGTAGTTACCATTCATAATTCTGTAAATTGAATTGGACATGAATATTTTCCGCCTACTAGCTATTCATCACGTTTAAATACGACCAATATAAACGAAGATTTGATTAATATAATGCTGATTACATCCGATCCTTATGTATCTAGTCTTAGTTGAATAGGCAAAAATGAATCCACTCATGGTACCGGTATCGAAGACTATTTAGATTAATTTAGAACAACTAGAGTCAACAGACCATTCGCATTCATTAGATATAGGTAACCACCAATTTAAACCATTTATATTGAACATGATTCATTCTGTGGATTTCGGTCATTTTGCACCACCTATATCCCTTTTATTTTTCTCTATCCCAAGGTTGCCTGGAAGAGATCGCATTAGCGCTAAGGTCGCCTATTGTATTCTGTCATTTATTGTTTGTGCACATGTAATAACTGTTTGTGTGCAATAAAGAGTATTTATTATTATTATTATAAACCTCCGTAACTATGAAGATCAAGACTCGGACGATGAATAACGATAACATCATTACTTTTTGGTCTAAATGTAGTCTTTTTTTACAGAAAAAAGACGGCAGACGAGCATACAGTCCACCTGATGGTAAGTGGATACTGTCGTTCATAGACGTCCGCGATATATGCCAACATCAGTCCAGAATGATAAACGTTGGTACGCCCCCGGATGGGCTGCCTATCTTTGCAGATTAAGGAATGGATTGGGAAAATGGCGAGAGATAGGATGGAATGGGAGTGAGCTCTGGCATATCTCACTCACTACCTAAACACGTACGTATATTGGGGAAATACGAATACGATAAAGAGGGAAATGCAAGCAATTTGTAAAGGAAAAAAAAACTTCCTATGGACGTTTTTCATGTTAAGATTTACCGTACATTTGCCTCACTCTGCGCGGGTGCAATAGAACTAGCATCTAACATTATACTTAATTTCTTATCTTTATGATTAATAATTAATTTATGGATAAATTAACAAATCTCAATAGAACAATTGCCCGTATAATTCCTGAAGGAACTTTTATTATTATCATGTTCTTCTTTGTAAATCTTTTTATTTGATTTGTCTGCATTATATTTTATTATTTTTCTAAAAATAGAACCCATACCTGACTCACACCGAAGAAGTACCTATAGCTGTGAAGTGAAACGTAAATTAAGCACAATGCTGTCTTCTGTTCCATGTAAGCTAGAGAGTTATCTATTGCCGTGTAGATCGTGTGAAGTGTGTGTCGGGTCGTATCATGTTTCAGTTGTCTAAACTTGGTGCTAACATGAGCCAAATTAGATTTTATCCATATCGCTAACGTTAGCCTAGATTTAATTAAATACTATGACCTATTTTGCTATCCTACCGGTACAATGGTTGTATATACAAACGAGGCGAGGTTGTATAATATTATTTCTAAAGAATTTATTTATCTACTAGCCGTGTGCCCGATGAGAAATCTTACCGGCAACATCTCAGGAGCTTTTACACCCTTATTTTACATCCCTAGGGGATGCATTTTCAATAATTCTTTCTTAGTGCTCACCTACGTTATATAAGTAACTCCTGTGAAAAATTTCATGCTTCTATACCCACCGGTTTAGGCTGTGCGTTGTCTGACAGTCAGTCACGGTAATAGACTTTTATTAAATAGAAGATAATATACGTAATTTTTTAATATCAATGTTGGTTATTATTATAAATACATTATGAATTCAATCCTAATAAGTGGTGATCTAATAAGATACATTTAATTTAATCGAGCTGTTAAAATTATAAATAATAATGATATTACATATTTAAAAAAATAAAATTCTGTTTATTTTTCGAAAGATACCTGTACCTGAAGTAAAGTCGTCGCCACCACTGAAGTCCGATAGATGCGGCGGCGGGTTTTTAATAGGCATAAAAATAAAATAATTATCATATTGCACTAATTTAATTTTTATTAGATACAGGCCATCTTGGTGAAGCTACAGCTGTCAAATTTGACAGGAATACTTATTTAGTCTTGACATTTAACCATGGAACGCTACACGATTCAACAACGCGTTGAAATTGTTAAAATTTATTATCAAAATCAGTCCTCTGTTCGCCTAACGTTCCGTGCGCTGCGTCCAATTTATGGTCTTCATGGCCGTCCTACAGAGTCCACAATCCGTCGTTTAATCCATAAATTTGAGACGGGCGCTATACACTGTCAAAGTTTGAGCGCCCCTATTGGAAAACCCTTTACATTTGGATTAAATTGAAAAATTAGGTAATTGGTAATTATGGTCATCATGATTTAATTCTTTTTTTTTTTTATGGACGAAGGTGGCAGACGAGCATACAGTCCACCTGATGGTAAGTGGATACTGTAGCACATAGACATTCGTGATACATGCCAACATTAGTCGAAAATGACAAACGTTGGCACGCCCCCGAATGCGCTGCCTACCATTGGATATAGGACTGGATTTGGAGAAAGGGTTGGGGAAATGGGGAGGGATAGGATGGGAATGGGCTCTGACACATCTCACTCACTACCGAAACACGTACGTACATTAGGGAAATAAGATTAAGTGGGAAATGCAGTACATTTCAAGGTAGTCTTCTGTGAGAGAGGGGTAACGTGGCCAGTCGAGTGCGCCCAGCAGCTGTTGGAGACAATACCAGACATATGACAATCGCTATCACTTGTATCCAGAAATTCACTCTAATGATCAGATTCAGTGTCGCTATCACTCGCTGTTGATATTATCTCTCCATTTCCACATCTAGGAGTCCATCATTTTTGAAGTATTCTGCTTCAATGTTTTCCACATGCTTGCATTGAATACGCCAGTCTTCCGCTGTGATGCTTGCAAAAGCTGCTTGTGTTAACTCTATTATTTGTTTTGGGTCTTGAGCAACATTTTTTTCGACAACGCGTCTTTTGGCAAAACTCCAAATTTTTTCAATTGGATTGAAATCGCAATGATATGGAGGTAATCTTACCGCTTCGTGATTATGTTGCCTTAACAATTCATCAAGTACATGAACTGGCGGCTCTTTGTTTTTTTTATTATTATGTCGTATAAAACTGGTTTTGTCCAGCTCTCTTCAAAGAAAATATTTTTTTCTCTCAACCATTCTTGCATTTCCGATTTAAGGTTGGACATTGTTGGAGGTTTATTAATCTGCGTGGAGTGATAAGGTGCATTATCCATCACCACCAAATATTTTTCAGGAAGATTTGGTACTACCTTTTCCGTCATCCATTTCAAAAAGTTTGTGGCATTCATATCATCGTGGTAATCTGCAGATTGAGATTGTGATCTGAAAATCAACAATGCATTCTACACAAATCCATTTTCTAATCCAGCATGTGCAATAATGAACCGTTTTCCAGCTGATTCCGAAACCAATAGTCCATTTTCGTCTGCACTTTGCCAACAACTCTTCCCATGATAAGTAGAATCAATGTAGGTTTCATCTAAATACACCACAGGTCTCCTGTCAATTAATCTATTTCTCTTTATTCTTTCAATATCTCTGGCACGCCAAGCGGTAATATCATAGCGTTCCGTCAAAATTTTGCGTTTAGACTGACAGCGTTTGAATCGGAAGCCTAACTTTTTTAATATTCTTCGTAGCGTTGTATTACTGCCTTGAAAATTGATATCTTGTCTTAGTTCCAAATGCAGTTTGTTTACCTTCAGTATTTCTTTCTTCACCACATAGAAAAAGTGGATTTTTTGACGTATAGCACATAGATCGAAATCATCCAAATCAATCCTTTTTGGTTGCGGACGGCTTTATCCTGGGGTGACAATTTTCTTTGACGTGCTTGCCGCTACTTTTCCTTCTTTAGTAATTCGTGAAACCGTTTTCACGGAAACACCTGAAATAAACAAATATATTATTTTCTGTTAATTAATCCATTATGATATTTCTATGTTCAATCATAATTTTGCATAAAATACAATGAACTATATCGTCCATTAGACAAAGTTAGGCCTTTATTTGAGTAATAGTTTTTATCCGACTAATAATATTTTACCCATTTATTAGGCAAACACTTAAACTCTGGCATCTCTAAAATTTAACTGTCATGGCAGCGACTCGCATTTGTACATCATTTAACGGGATCAATACTCCTTTATTCTTCTGCTCCAATTCACAAAATTCCTTCACTTTAAGTATCATTTCCCGGGCTGCACTTTTTACAACTTTACGCGACATGATCAATTTAATTTCAATGTAATTTCAAGAAAATCCACGAACGATACTCTCCACGCACACTCCTGACAAACTACAAGATGGCGGAGTTGTCAAATTTAGTTGCAATTTTTGTCGCAAGACTTCAGTGGTGGCGAGGACTCTAGAGTCAATTTAATAGGCCACTTTTGACAAGTGTCAAACTGTCAGTCATCTATATAACAAGTGTTGTCATAGTGAGGTAATCTAACAGAAATTATCGATTAAAGACAAAAATCGATATATAAGTCGTATTATTAGAGAAACGATTTTAGTGTTCATAAAAAAATAATTCTCCAGTAATATTTTTAGAGTATGTATCTATACACAGCATTAGAAACCTTCTACACATTCCACATGACCTCAAAGTTAAGTTATTATTTATTAATTGAAACTATCAGATTCGTTGAAACTGCTATTATCAATTCTTAAATCACATTAAAAATCTTCCATTATATTTTTTTTGTTTTTTCTACTACTTTCTTCCAATCATCTTTGGAAACATTTGTACACGCAGTTTTTATTAAAAATGATATTCCACCAGAAAATAAGCCAGCTTTTTTCAATGAACATAAATGATTTTTTCTAGATGGATACTCTTTTCACAATAATAAATAACCATAAATGTACCATAAACCATAAAACTATCGACATAGACAACTGGCATAATTCTTTTCCTTTTCTTCCTTTTTCTTTTTAATTTCAGATATAGTTTTAATATATTAAATAAGGTATAGATATAATAATTTAATTACATATATCTTTTTAATGTATTTACTAATTAATAATTGTATTTATATAAATTATGTCAATTATTTAATCAGTTTATTGTTCTCTTAATTTGTTTATTTATCGTAACGGTAATTTTCTTCGGTATTCCTTTCTCTCTACAAGTTACTTCGATTATAAAGATCACATCCCTATTATTAAAGAAGAAAAAATGTATACAGGCGTAACCTTGTAATGTGGTTCGAATTTCTTGAAATATAAATTGATAATGATGTTTAGCAACCAAATTAACCTTCGAACTTATTAAATTTGATATAAAAAGACAAGTTTATATTTTTTTATTATGTTCAGTAATGCATTTATAAACTTAAATTGATTTATGGGACCGATGCAAAGTTATATCATCACAAAGTCAATGAAATGTCAAAAGTGGCCTATTAAATTGACTCTACTATAAAAGATATCTGTGGGTATACCTGTATCTGAAATATAGAGTAAAGTATCCGTTATTATAAAATTCGAAATGAAAATAACAATAACGATTTTTACAAATAAATATACCATCAGCCTGTCTCTCCACTGTTCTTCTCATCCAGCTACTATCGAACTTCTTCAAGCCGTAAGTTTAGCTGGCTGTGGCTTCAGGGTGCCCTTTATTGCCACAGATAAAAATCTATATTCAATAAAATCGTAACAAAGTCATGTCTGCACTTGTTGAAGTGGAAGGTGCAAATGATATCTGTATCCATCCATTGATGTCCAAAACAACATTTTTTTTAATTTTTGTCTTTTTGTCCGTCCGTCTGTCTGTCAGTCTGAACGTACTTCACGTAAATATCACTCGACGGATTTTAATGAAACTTGACATCTTATCCAGTTTCATTGTCAAGTTCCCACGGGAATCAAACTAACACACATCGTACACGAAGTGGCGAGCATTGCTAAATAAATCGATATTAGCGCATGCTAGCAGGGCCTTTTATTCAAAACATTCAGGAAATTTTATCGTATGATGTAAATTTTATAAGAAGTGAACAAGTTTAGCAGCATATGAATGAATTGCAAATTGTGTTCTTTTGAATTTGGAATGAAGTTAAAACATGTCCGCTCGCTATGACAGCTCTTTTTGGCATTTTTTCCGTGCATTTTTTAACAATATTTTTTCGTTTTGTTACAATTAACGATTTGTTTGACATTACTTTACATTTACTTTGTGTTCGTCTTTGTGTATGTAATTTTTTTGACTTTGGGTCACAATAGTATACAAAAGTTAGTGTGGGTGGTAAAGTAAAGTTAACTATAAAAAAATGTACTAAAAATAAAATTGTAAGCATGTTGTAAGTATAGTTGTTGTATTATAGTGCTCTGATTGCCCCCATTTTATGTTAACTATAAGATCCACACTACGTGTGAGCGAGAATGAAAACTATGGTTTGCATGGGCACGCATAAGAAAGAAAGAACCAACTATCAAATGGCATACTTTTTTAAATGGTTTAAGTCTCTTTCGGAGAGGCCTGGAGTCCCGATAAAAGTATTATGAAGTTGGGTTTTAGTAGGCGCTGTCATTATTCATAATGTATTAACGACTAAAGCGGAAAATTTTGTGTCACATCAGATTGACATTGTGTGTATAGGTATTATTAACTCTTGTTCTATGTTTATTGGTGGCTACTTCCGAAAGGTCGCCACTTCACTGCTATTTACTTTCAAAATTTTCCTATGCCTCTTCTCTGCTAGATACGTGCGTCAGGCCTGCGTCAGGGGCTACGTTTCTACAGTTACGGCACCATACGTCATAACTGGAGGAACCAATTGAATACTTTCGTCTTCAAACATTGTAGTATAGGCGTCGACGGGAGGAGCCACTGTATAACATACAGTACACATAATCCTTTTTTTTCCGCCGCGCTTCTGCCATTCCCTTATCTTACAATCGCTTTTCCGCAAATAATATAGCTATATATACCTAGTCCGGCCATAAGTTCTATTACAAATGAAAATGCAATTTTTTTTTAATGAAGTAATGTAATATTACTAAAACTTATATGTACATATTTATTAAAGTCTCAGCAAAAAATAAAAACAATATTCTATTCAAAATGGCCACCTTTGGCTTTTATACAGGCCTTTAATCTGTCTGGCCACGAATCTATGAATTTACGCACTGTTTCCATGGGAAATTTCGCCACTGCTTGCTCCAGAGATTTTTTAAGAGACTCAATGTCGCCGTGTCGTTTAGAGCAAGCCATGTCCTCTAAAACTGACCACAATTTGTAGTCTAAAGGGTTGAGGTCTGGGCTAGATGAGGGCCAGTCTTCAGCTCTTATAAAGTCCGGAACGTTGGTTTCAAGCCAGGCTTGGGTAGTTCGTGCCTTGTGACCAGGTGCAGAGTCCTGCTGGAAAGTCCACGGTACATTTTTAAAAAGTGTATTGCTGAGGGGTTTCACAACACGATCCAAGACTGTCTCTTGATACACTTTGGCTGAAGTTTTCACTCCTTTTTCACAAAAATGTAGCTTTGTGACGCCTTGATAAGACACGCCCCACCAAACCATCACTGACGCAGGATGATGACCACGTTGTACCTTTCCGACCACTTGAGCAGCTTCTTTAGAACTGTGAGCGTACACTTTATCATTTTGCTTATTGTAGTGCTCTTCAATCGTGAAAATTTTTTCATCGGTAAAGAGGATATTTCTGTGCCCTTCACCTGCGTATCGCGACAGAAGGCGTTTTGATCGATCCACTCTCTTTAATTGTAAAGATTGATTTAGGGCATGTCCTGTATATCGACGATAAGCACCGAGCTTCAGGTCTTGTTTTATAATACGCGACAGAGTCCTAGCGGGAATCTTCATTTCTCGCGATAAGATTTTTTGCTTCCTAATGGGATTTCGACGAATTCTGGCTTTAACAGCATTAACAGCCTTTGTAGTTCTAACAGCACGCGGCCGCCCCGATCTTTTATGGTCTTCGACAGAGGAAGTGTTGTTGTATCTGTTGATAGTACGATATACGAACATACGGCTGATACCAAGCTTTTGAAGTGTCTGGAATATGACCGACGGCTCCATACCCACTTTGTGCAAGGCGATCACCGCAATCCTATTTTCTTTAACACCCCATTCCATATTGTAATTTGATAATGAACACGAAAAAATATGTGAAATGGCGCGAAATCGAAAGAACTTTTAAAAATAATAAACGCGTTCCAAATTCAAAATATTAAAAAGTTGAAAAAAAAGAAAAGTTTTTATGTAACAGTATTTATGGCCAGACTAGTTATATATATATTATATGTATTTATGCACTCCTCCCGTCGACCTTGGTTAACTTGGGGTGTGGTGATAATATAATTTTAGCGCAGTTTCCCTTCCGTGCCCGGAAGTACATATAAAAGTAGGTAATTGGACCACTTTCCCCTGCGTATTGACATCTTGCACTCCCATAGGGGTAATATAGGACTGCAATTTGTAAATGGGATACTCGTGTACCATGCCACTTTACAAATTGATTAGCGTCTTGAAGGTGGCGAAATGTTAACCGCGTATTTTGTGGTTACATTGTAGGTCTAAGCAATGTTTCGCAAGATGTCAATAATATAGCTGTATAATATAGAGATAATAAGGTACATTATCATATTGTATTTATCGCAAATCGCGGTGTTAGAGTTAATCGGAAAACTGCTTCACAGATTTTCGTAAAAATTTTATCGTGGATTATTCTGCAGAACGGGATTATTTTATTTGCTGTTATTAATTTTTCTTGCTGGCTAGTCATTTTAATTGAGTGTAGTATTTTATTTTGTGGATTGCTCATTCATCTGCTGCCATAAAAATTATATCCCATATTTTTTGCGATATTGAGTAGTATCGATATGTAGTTTTCAATTTTCATTCGATACCATGTCCCTAAATGCATGTTAATTGAATTCCATCTTATCGTATATAGAGGCTACATCTTCGGTATCCGACGGATGTGCCCTTAGAAAAATTAAGAGATTTTGTCAACGGGTACTTAGACTTGTACTGAATTAAAAACTTTAGCGGTTATCGTATTACCACTAGGAAACTAACGATAGCGATTTCTACTAACATGCGAACGCCATCTATTGACAAATTCTAATACTGTATTCAGACTTCAATTTTATAATATTTTACAAGCTTTTATTCAACTTCACAAGTTTACTGATTTGTTAGTTGGTTTAGGTCGAATCATGGAAGTCGATTTTAACCGACTTCCACTTGTACCACTCTGCCTTGAAATTTTACACATGTCTTTATATAAAACCGATGACAATACAATAATCTGATGACCTTGACTTGATACTGCAGCTAAGAAGGCCAGTACACTGTGGAAATCCTCAACGGATACATGACGTGTGCGAACACGTCATGTTTGTGCTTGTTTTGATGGGTGCGCAATTTTGATGACAAATTTATTTTGATGGTACCTAAATTAAATACATACGTAAGTTGAATTCTGGGTAATTTCTTAAATTGTGAATTCCAATAATTTAAATTTTAACTGCCTTATAAATAGTATTTAAATATAACGATTGCTCAAAATCTCTTGTCTTTTTCTGGAAAATGCTTTTAACTTCCAGTTTAGAAAATGATAAAATATCTTAACCAATGGTACGGTTACGAGTGGGTAAGAGGTTAAATATTTTGTTTAGTATTTACGTATACTTACATATTTTAAGTACTATTTTTGATTCGACACGAAATAGATTATAAATGCATAAGATAACTTATTTCAAGGTTACTTTGTTAACAATTTACAAACATGTTCTTTCTCAAAATCAAATTGGCTTATGGAGAATCAGGGTTGTACACGCTAGCATCCCTCGTCAAAGCCACAACAAAGTTTCAAGCCACTATTCACCCATAGTAAGACTTTAATCTATAGGTTTATTTACTTACACCGCATACGGCACTTAATAGGTACTATTTAACCCAAGATCCTTGTATAAATTCAAATACATATTAGCCTTAGTATTCTGTGTCCGTAGCTTCGTTTGGAATTCAAATACGATGTTTCGCAAACCGTTGTTCTTTAGTGAAATCTATTAGTTTATTCGTGATTATTGGTGGTAAACCATTGATTTATAAGACGAGTAAATTCTTTATATTTTTAATAAAATTAAAAATCTAACTTACAGAGGATTTGATTTTTTTTTATAAATTTATTATAATTTTAGTAGTTTTAATAATAAAGCAGGTGTTGTAAAAGGCGACTAAGGGACAATTAAGCCGATACAACAACGTTTGTCATTGGGGACTGGTGTTCGCATGTATCGGATATCCATAGGCGACAGTATTCACTTATCACCAGGTGGACTGCCTTCTCGTTTGACACCTTTCTATATTTTGAAAAAAAGTAACAAGGTTCCAGAAAAGTGATGACACGTAAGGAAAGTGAGTAAGTGCAAGTGATAAAAATTGGACCTATATTAGTTTGAAATACCCACAGGATCTGACCTAAATAAAATGGCAATCTTTTATTTTTGGAAAATAACATTGTAGTACAGAATCCATCAAGTCTACGCCGTAGATCCATCCGGTGAGTTAACGATGATTGATGTTAAAACAGTTCCGTAGGGATATCAGCTGGGAATAACATAAAAAAGGAATTAGATCACGGAGTCGCTGGCTGATATTAAATTAGTTAACTTTAATAAAGAACAATTTTTTACACGCATTTAATTTCTCTTGTCTACAATTCGTCGATGGAAATACTCAATTAGTAGTAAGTATTATTTATTATACACCATAGATAAACAATATAATATAAAATATACAAAAGTGATCAACAATCTATTAGTATTATTAAATGAATACTATACTCAATTAGTACTTATTATTTGAAAATAATAAGAGAATTGTGTGTGGTGGTGAGCCTTGGGAGACGCCTATATCCACCAGTGGAGAGACAGGCTGATGGTATGGTATGGTCTTTGAAAATATATTTTTTTCTGCGCATAGACTTTGTATTAGTCGCCTAATTCTTTTCTTAAGGATTGAGAAAATAATGTCCAATGAAGGATAATAAAATGCAGAATTCAGTACTATGTGGTACTATTCAGTAGTTTATGTGGTATTTACATTTATTTAAAACTAGCTGACCTTACAGACGTTGTCCTGTCCAAATTTCAAATTTAAATATTGTTTTTCCTGAAATCTTTTCCAGGACCATAACGAACAAAACAAAAAAACAATTACGCATATCCATCGTTGGAAATAGTTCGAATCGTGAGTTATGGTCTTGAGTTCATACAAGAATCCCATAGAAAACAGCATTTTCAGTTTTTCACGAATTTTACAATTTTCCGGGCAACTTTTCCAATTTTTCTTTCCCTAAAAATCTTATTCGGACTATTACTAACATTTAAAAAAAAATAGCCAAATCGGTCCAGCCGTTCTCAAGTGATGCGCTTACCAACGAACAGCATTTAATTTTTATTTACATATATATCTGTGCTCAAGAAAAAATAGAGATATATTGAGTATGTTGTGCAAATTTTGTCCCTCTGGCAAGGTAGTATCCAGCATGCTGGCGATATTACTGCTGTTTGAGCCGGAAGAGACTGTGTACGGGCGATGTATTGTTAGGGACATAGATAATGGAACGCTCTTGTATACAATCTGGCGCTGCTCATATATCGCCACAAAACAAAATAAAAACAAGAAGGAAAAGTTGTCTGTCATGTTACGTTATTAAGAGCGGAACTGTAGTCCTGCTAAAAATTATAAATTAAGAAACTTCTGGCCGCTCCTCAAGATTTTAGGTTCCGACAGTGTCTTATCATCGAGCCCATAGGTAGAAATCAGCCAGGCGCCTTGGTGGTGGGGTTCGTGCTCTCGGAGGTTTGATGCGGAGTCTTTGGATGCTGGGAATCCGACGTTAGGGCGCTCAGTGGACATCAGTCTTTGACGAGGTGAGTGTTCTAGGATCGTTCTAGGATTGTATAGGATCGTCGGTGCTGTCGACCAGGCGCTTTGAGAGGTCCTTAAGAATAAAATTAAATATGCACTAGAACTGCATGGGCCTAGGGATAAAAAATATGTATTTTCTGAACGTCCCTCGAATCTCTGTGTGTAAGACGAAAACAAATATCAACTATCCAAATTCGTATTACAAGAACTAATGGTAAATGTTGAACGGAGAGCGTGCAGGAATTTTCTATCAAAGCGTGAGTTTCAATTTCCGAGTTCTGTCGTCTCTTGTGAGGCAGTTACTTACATATTGAATTTAATGCTGGAAGTTGAAGCACTTTTTCCCAAAAAAAATAAGTCTTTTCAATCTTACTTCCATACCATAAACGCGTATTTCCAAAACCATTATTGCTGGATATACCTATGTTTCCCATATATGCGTTTTAAGAGTTACACGGAGACGTGTGTCCTCGAATAGTATTTAAGTGGAAACTCAGTAGTATAGGCTAGGATTTGAACTCACTATCTGACCAGTGTGAGTCTATACTCTTCTCACATTAAGAAAATAGTGACGTCATCCGTCCAATGTAGTAGAACACAGTTTTAATTGGTCAATAGAGGAATCCTCCCTCTCGTATAAATATTGGTCAATCGATTGTTCGGACAAGTAATCTCCTTGGCAGCTCATTATCAACTTATTGAATAGACGGTTAGGTGGCGTCAACCGTAAGACATCGTTGTAGAACAAATGATTTCTTTCAGCGAGAGTAATGATAGCAATACACGCATCGTAATAACACTTTTAGGAATGCAATAAAAGTTTTGTCGTGCGAATCTTCGGTGGGCCCAATACGTGTACGACAAATACGCTGTTTCAAATACACCAAATATTTCGTTAATCGATTCACATCGATCGCACCGACGGGCTCAGGTTGATTTATGTCTCGTAGAGTGATTAGTGGTGATATTGTCACTAGTTCGACGGTAAAGAAAAACATCGCGATCGTGAAGGAACCCGCGTGCTAGAGAATTATTATAAAAATAACTCTAGCTTGTGTAATATACACCAATCCATGCCAAGGCTGCGTGGTGGGTTATTACCTGAAATCCCCCTGTGATTGCAAATGGAGACGTGTGTCCTCGAATAGTATTTCAGTGGAAAGTCAGTAGTGTGGGCTAAGATTTGAACTCACGATTTGACCAATGTGAGTCTATACTCTATTCACATTAAGAAAAGAGTGACGTCATCCGTCCAATGTAGTAGAACACAGTTTTAATAGGTCAATAGAGGAATCCTCCCTCTCGTAATTGGCCAATTGGTGAAATTAAATAACTGATGGTGAAGACATTACTTATTTCTTAACTTGAACATAGTATAGAATCACTATTAGCCTGCCTTAACCACTCTTGAAGGCAGCCGTGTCGAGATACGGGATGCGAACTCGTATACTCTGATACGGCTAGTCGCAGATCAGGGTATATAACGTTGTTGTCAGCTATGATACACAGCCTTAGGGCCTATTCCACCATCTCTGAGTAAAGTTCTGAGTAAGCTAACCGACAATCAATGTGACAGGTAATTGTAGCATCACATTTCACCAAATCCGAGTATCGCAGTCTTAATTGTTAAATAAAAATCGTAGTTTTACTAGAAGGTCGTGAAATAGACCCTTAAAAATATTCAAAGAATCCGGCAAAATACATCCTTCTATTTTGTATTTCTCAGTATTTTCATTTTGTTTTCCTTTGAAAAGCCACGAATGTGCGCAAAGCATGTTCGAAGTCTGAAAGTGAATGTTTAATTAATGAAATGTTTTTCATGAGACTCGTTTGAAGTATAGGCAGACTTAGAACAAATAAAATAAAGGAGGATACGTTTCCAATTCAATGGAAAACAAATGAAATGAATATTTATTTGCTTTGAATCAGGCGTTCATTTATTCACATTTTTTGTTTTGCTACTTTATCTCGTAGTTAATTTATCTACTCAGTTTCTTTTCAAACACGAAAAAAATCGAAATGCGGACTATCCTAACCAGCGAAACAAGTAAATATTGGTACTTTAAAATTTATACACTCAGGTTTTGGCGAGTGGCAGGTAGGCGGGATCGTGTTATGTGGCTCCAAACATGATAATTCGACTGAATTGTGTTGGACAAAAATTGTGTTGAAACTGTGTTAATTATGATATAGAATAAGTTATTTGCAATATACGAGTAATGCATTCCATAAATTGTGTTTATCTTTGTGTGTGTCTCTGGAGTCACGACACAGGGAATTCACTATAATAATTGTTATGTAAACGGGTCACTCACGATTTTTTATTTATTTATTATAACCGATATTTCGGTCCAATTACACGAACCGTGGTCGCGACGAGACTGCGGAAGGGGGTGAAGGTGTTGTTGCTATTATGTTCAACCACGAAAACAAAAGATAACAAAAGAAAACAATAAAATTTTATTATTCACTGTTATGCAAAAATGTAAATGCATTTTTGTATACAGATTGAGCGCCGGATTTAATGAATTTAATTCCGAAAAAAAATATAGTCATTGTTTCTTCGGCTGTGTAACATATGGCATCGTCCTGTTGAAACCACAGTTGATCGAGGTGCATATCTTCCAATTGGTGTCAAAAAAACTCCTGTAGTATATTCCGATAACTCTTTATGCCTACCTAAATACCGATACCTAAAAAAATGGCCCTATGATCCCGCCGAACCAAAAGCCGCACCAAAGTGTAACTCTTTGAGGATGCATCCGTTTCTCATGAATCTAATAAGGATTGTCCAAGTCCCAGATAAGACAATTTTGCTTATTGACGTATCCGTCAAGGTGGAAATGGACCTCGTCATTAAAGATGATTTTTTTCTCCAAAATGATCGTCCAATTTATACTGCTCTAAAATTCATACTGCGTCGCTCTTTCGTATAGCGTTCCATGTTGACTAATTGCAACTGTCATGTCTGACATCTATAAACAAACCAGTGTTGCCAACGGCCAAACAAAAAAATGGCACGAAATTTAAATCCGGCGCTCAACCTGGGACATATATTAATTATATACATATACAATCGTCAAAATTTAAAAGTGACAATTTATTCATAAGAAATTCGTTGATCGTATAATATGCTTTTTGGTAATAAAAGAGTTACAATTTTCTTTTAAATGTCTTTTAATGTTCTTTTAAACTCTAAATTAAAGTACTCAGTTTATTTTTCAATTTGTCAAATCCCTTCAAAATTAGATTAAAAACCTCGTGGCATTGGCCGGTTAAGCCGTTACAGTTTAATGCAATCACGATCTTCGACACAGAGGAAACAATTGAATTTATATGGATCGTGTTCCTAGACTATCAGAAGGGATTTGAAAAGATGAGTGGACATTTCGTCAACCCTACTAAATTAATTCTTTGTTCTTAAAAGATGGCTAAATAAATATTTGATTAATATTAAAATAATAGGATGTTAGAGACCTCAAATATTATAACCCCGCGTCAAGCAAACCAGTTTTGTTGTTTAAAACGATTTTTATAGAAAGCAGGTGGCAGATGAGTAGAAATACAATAAGTATTGACATTTCTCTCGTCCAGCGCCGCTCTTCGTTTTAAAGTGTTAAAATTCAATGTCCTCCTTTGTACATACTCTGTACGGACATTTTTTTATAGAAAGAAGGCGGCATACGGACACACAGTCCACTTGGTGGTAAGTGGATACTGTTGCCCATAGACAATGGACATCTACGGTACATGCCAACTTCCGTTCAGAATGACCAACATTGGCAGGCCCCCGGTCCCTACCTTTGGAGAAGTAGGAATGGATTTGGAGAATGGGTTGCGAAAATGAGGAGGGATAGGATGGAATAGGATGGAATAGGATGGGAGTGGGTTCTGGTTCTATCTCACTCACTACCGAAACATGTACGTACATTGAGGA
Source organism: Sesia apiformis (assembly GCA_914767545.1). Classification (NCBI taxonomy): domain Eukaryota; kingdom Metazoa; phylum Arthropoda; class Insecta; order Lepidoptera; family Sesiidae; genus Sesia; species Sesia apiformis. Next base: position 13,596,915 of record OU611965.1, on the reverse strand, counting down.
GTGAGATAAAGTGGGAAATGCAGAATATTTCAAGGTAGTGTTCTGTGAGAAAGTGGTAAAGAGACCAATCGAGTGCACCCAGCGGCTGTTGCAAAGTGCACCCTCCCCCTTATAATAAATGTCGGATTGAAAGCCTTTAAAATGCTGTGATGGTACGCGTGAGTCAGAAAGGTAGACATCAATCACTATTTCCGTACGTTTTACAGGAAAATATTTAGATAAAATTTATATAGCTTTTGAGCGTTGTGTATCAATTAAAGACGTATATCTTAATATATATCATTTTATAAACACCATCTTCATGACACCAAAATAATTGCCTCTCTCACCTAGTTATTCAGTTGCCATCATAGCGAGCCGTCTTTGGAAGGTGCGCGTTATAAAGGAGTTTCAAACGCCATAAGCTTAGTAAGCCCTAACCAGCTCTTTTGTCGTCCACAGTTGGACACAGTTTTGTGCCTTATGCTCATCGTCTTGTGCACGAGAGATATATGGCCCTAAAACGTCACGCTGGTCAAGCGGGTTGGCGAGTCCACTCTTTTAGAGGTGGTTTAGTTCCTCAGGGCTTGTAGTAGCGGCTTTGTTATCCCTTAGTCGCCTTTTACGACAACCACGGGAATATATGTATATAGCGTGATACTATTCTAAAGGCAGCCAACATCACACACTTATATTCCTTTAGAACCCAGCACAAATAATATCTAACGACAGTTGTTAAATCTGCTTTGTTAAGCCACTCAAAATTTATCTTGCTTAATTACTATTAATTACCGAGGAAACATTTCCTTTCATTTTTATCACCGCAGGTCTGAAAATTTTATGTAAAATTCCCTTTGCTTTGCGGATTTGCGTCGACAAATTGGCGTCTGATATTGTGGCCCTTGAAAGTTCTTGAGACTTATGTTCGTTGACAAAAATTGGCCATCAGAATAAACGATGTCTCATTTCTCAACGATTTCTCATTGTTGCGTTTAAAGATTTATGGTATTTTATAAAAAGTAAGTATTTTCATCAGCTATCGGTCCTGCGGCAAATATGTCCATTGCCATTTTAACGTAGATTCTATGGCCGATGTGGTAGGCGAGTCCTCGACTGGAGGCCAAGTACCGGGAAGCGTAGTATGGGACGCCATTTCGTCAGGTGGACAAGCGCCGGCGGTTAATTGATAAAGTTAGTCGGTGATGGCTAAATGAGGAGAGCCAACGATCGTGTGTGGTGGGAGATATCGATATCCAGCAGTGGCATGGTATGGTTTTTCATAATGTATACATATTCGTTTTTTATATTTGTATGTACACACTTGTCTAGGATTTATTTTACTAACAACGTGGTAACAAAAATGGGAAACTTGCCCTATGACAATTTCAGCGAGCTGCAAAAGAGCAGTGGAAAAAATCTGTGGAAATAAATCTTTCCTTTTCATTTCACGCACCTTTGCGTATGAGAAATATGGACTATAGTTATTAGATAGCCGTAACTTATGTGACGATAAAGATCATAGCGTAAAACTAAGGCTAGCATACGTCATCATTCATTCGTTGAATTCTTTGGCTTATAATTTTTTCTTTTTATATATGGCACTGGTGTAATTTGCACATTCTGCCAGTGTCAAGTTATCTTTGTAATTAAATCAAAATAATTCTAAACACATCCCTTCAATGTCTTGTCACGTCGCAGCTAGTCAGGACTAGTCAGGAGTCGCTCACTAAAGTGATAGTAGCTTTACTGAGGACAAAATTGGACTGTTTAGAAGCTCACGAGAAATGCAGTATAAAATGCTTTTATATGATTACTAGCTGTGCCCCCGACTAAAAAATAATAAAGCTTTATATACAGCATCTTTCAAAGCCTATTCGAAGCGCCAGGATAAGCTTAATTAACCTGTGGAAACTCCATGAAAATTCGTTCCGTAGTTTTGGAGATAAGTGTTCGAACAGACAGACAAAAATTTTCAAAATCGTCTCTTTGTATTCTGATACTTTTCCTTCATCGCCCCCAATCAGTTTTTGGTAAATATATTCAATGTACAGACACGCTGGTTCTACAGTTTTATTATATGTATAGATAGATCACAAACATTACGTACAAACACTAAACACTTTGAAGTTTAATAAACTATCACTATTAAACTAAAAATCCCACAATACACATTTTTTTACGATAATCAAACAAACACATAACCTTCACGTCAAAAAGTATGGGGTCTGGGTTTTTGTTGAAGCTCCTTGATGTATTGTAGATGTGGGAAAGGTGTGTGGTGAGTCTAGAGGACTCCCGGACGGCTCCATTTTAGATAAGTGACGATTCTGAGGTCACCTGGTGGTGTCTACTAAACGTTGGTCTTTAAAAAGTGATTGCGTATGAGAACCTTACGGGCCTAGGAATTTTGACAGCCAAGGGAATAAAAGTGAAGTTGGCGTCAGTATCAGTAATGGTGACGTTATTAAAACTCTAGTAAAGGAAGCTTATTTAACAAAATAATAATAAATAACTCCACTCTGTGACCCACACTAGGATTTGCTTTGTTGTGGGTCCAGAGAAACGTACAAAGGCGTACATACAAGAGCCGAAGAAACATTTGTCTTTTAACAAATAAATGTCCGACTGGAAATTGAATCCAGAACCCTTTTACACAACAGGCAGCATTACCAATTGTGCTAATCGGTTTTCAAATTGTGGTTGGTATGAATTTATTGATTTAATATTTTCAAATTTAAAATTTCATTGTTTTAAGATTGTGTTAAAAGCGAAACATGTTCTAAAGTCGTCGCCACCACTGAAGTCCGATAGACGCGGCGCTCATATCGCGCAATGAAATGTTGCCAGCAAGACGGGCAATAATTTACCCCTTCTAAAAGGCAACCTATTCTAATAAATCAATGCATATGATAAAATTAAAGCAATCAATAAATTGATAATTCATTCACATTGTAAAACTAGTTTCACGTTTCACATTGTTAATTTGGGATAACAAGCAAAGATAGATAATAGGGTTTTTAATAGGCATAAAAATAAAATAATTATCATATTGCACTAATTTAATTTTTATTAGATACAGGGTTTTTCATTAAGAGCGCTCGAACTTTGAAATGAAATAAAACAAGCTGTCTATAATTTAATTTTTATTAGATACATTTGGATTAAATTGAAAAATTAGGTAATTGGTAATTATGGTCATCATGATTTAATTCTTTTATACCAGACATATGACAATCGCTATCACTTGTATCCAGAAATTCACTATCATGATCAGATTTAGTGTCGCTATCACTCGCTGTTGATATTATGAATCTCTCCATTTCCACATCTATGAGTCCATTATTTTTGAAGTATTCTGCTTCAATATTTTCCACATGCTTGCATTGAATACGCCAGTCTTCTGCTGTGATGCTTCCAAAAGCTGCTTGTGTTAACTCTATTATTTGTTTTGGGTCTTGAGCAACATTTTTTTCGGCAACGCGTCTTTTGGCAAGACCCCAAATTTTTTCAATTGGATTCAAATCGCAATGATATGGAGGTAATCTTACCGCTTCGTGATTATGTTGCCTTAACAATTCATCAAGTGCATAAACTGGCGGCTTTTTGTTTTTTTTTTATTATTTTGTCGTATAAAACTGGTTTTGTCCAGCTCTCTTCAAAGAAAATATTTTTTCTCTCAACCATTCTTGCATTTCCGATTTAAGGTTAGACATTGTTGGAGGTTTATTAATCTGTGTGGAGTGATAAGGTGCTGCATTATCCATCACCACCAAATATTTTTCAGGAAGATTTGTTACTACCTTTTCCGTCATCAATTTCAAAAAGTTTGTGGCATTCATATGATCGTGATAATCTGCAGATTGAGATTGTGATCTGAAAATCAACAACGCATTCTGCACAAATCCATTTTCTGATCCAGCATGTGCAATAATGAACCGTTTTCCAGCTGATTTCGAGACCAATAGTCCATTTTCGTCTGCGCTTTGCCAACAACTCTTCCCATGGTAAGTAGGATGAATGTAGATTTCATCTAAATACACCACAGGTCTCCTGTCAATTAATCTATTTCTCTTTATTCTTTCAATATATCTGGCACGCCAAGCGGTAATATCACAGCGTTCCATCAAAACTTTGCGTTTAGACTGACAGCGTTTGAATCGGAAGCCTAACTTTTTTAATATTCTTCGTAGCGTTGTATTACTGCCTTGAAAATTGATATCTTGTTTTAGTTCCAAACGCAGTTTGTTTACCATTGGTATTTCTTTCTTCACCACATAGAAAAAGTTGATTTTTTGACGTATAGCACATAAATCGAAATCATCCAAATCAATCCTTTTTGGTTGCAGACTGCTTTTTTCCAGGAGTGACAATTTTCTTTGACGTGCTTGCCGCTACTTTTCCTTCTTTAGTAATTCGTGAAACCGTTTTCACGGAAACACCTGAAATAAACGAATATTTTATTTTCTGTTAATTAATCCATTATGATATTTCTATGTTCAATCATAATTTTGCATAAAATACAATGAACTATATCGTCCATTAGACAAAGTTAGGCCTTTTTTTGAGTAATAGTTTTTATTCGACTAATAATATTTTACCCATTTATTAGGCAAACACTTAAACTCTGGCATCCCTAAAATTTACCTGTCATGGCAGCGACTCGCATTTGTACATTATTTAACGGGATCAATACTCCTTTATTCTTCTGCTCCAATTCACAAAATTTCTTCACTTTAAGTATCATTTCCCGGGCTGCACTTTTTACAACTTTACGCGACATGATCAATTTAATTTCAATGTAATTTCAAGAAAATCCACGAACGATACTCTCCACGCACACTCCTGACAAACTACAAGATGGCGGAGTTGTCAAATTTAGTTCCAATTTTTATCGCAAAACTTCAGTGGTGGCGAGGACTCTATAGTCGGATTTTTATTCGAGTCAGGGTAATGACATGCAGGTCTGTCAATAAAGTGTCATCTCCGCACAGATTTCACTCTATTTGACAGTTATACATGTCGTATCCCTGACTCGAATAAAAAATCCGACTTTTAACATTTGCTTTTAAAAGTAAATGAATAAAAAAATTGTTTTTTAAAAATTGCACTAAAATTTAAATACTAAGAACTTACATTATAGGTTCCTTTTTTCAGATAATGTCAGAATGAATGCTGATTGATTATCATAATTTTGGACAAACCTTCGTAGTTTTTGAGTGTCTGTTATATAATTGTGTATTTTATTTTTGATAAATAAATAAAAGAAAAATGTAAATACAATATCACATTGCAATTTATGGTTTCACGCTTGATTTTCGGTGTATTTTTGGTTATACAAAATTATTTCCCTGAACATACACATATATATTTTTTTATTTTATTTAAAAAAAGTTGCGTTAACTGCGATAGTTTTGCACCTCCTGTGTCAAACGCCTTAGCAAGACTGAAACTGACAATATATCGAAATAAATTATCGCATGTCAACAGTCACCGATAGAAGACATATTATCTGTTGTTATTACGTTTGTGACAAACGATCTCATATTTTAAGCGTTATTCGCAGTTTGCGACAGACAGAACTGATGAATGATGTTCATATTGTTTATTTGTCTATGTTACAATTTTCAGGAGGTTACAGGTTTCTGAATAATATGAGATAAGGGTGTTATATCTTCCCGCGGGTGTAGTAAAAAGCGACTAAAGGATAAAAAAGCTGCTACCACAATCGCTAAGTAATTACACCACCTCTAAAAGAGTGAACTGTCCAACCCGCTTGGCCAGCGTGGCTTTTCAAATTTATACATCCTTTATGCACAAGACAATGTGCATGAGGAGGTCCATGTCCAGCGCATCCATAAAGTCTATCATCTTGGTCAGTAATCTAGAAACAACGGAAGTCACGTTCCGAAGGGGATGACTATATCATAAATCTACGCCTCGTCACTCCACACCTCATACCATTGCTTTTTTTATAGACAGGACTCTCATGATGGCAAGGATCACCGCCGCCAATGGACATATGCAATGCCAGAGGCATGCGGGTGCGTTGCCGACCTTGCAGAATCTCGCTCATAGCTCTCTAGAAGAGCCACATGTCTTAACATAACGTAAATACATCAGCTGGCAGTTCATTCCACAACTTCAGGATTCGCGGTATAAAGTGTCTTTTGAGCGCATTGTACGCAGCGACTCTGTCAAAGAAGTGCGGATGAACCACACGACGATGTAGGTGGCTGCGAGTTTGTCATAAAACTCTTAGTTCAATCGGACGAAGCCGCGGGTAGAAGCTAGTATTTGTATAATACTGAGATCATGTACGTGAACTATGTGAGGATCTGTTAACAAACGAAGCGATAGGGCCGTTGTCTTCTACATTCGCTTACTCTTATACATGTTTAATAACATACCTACAGCAGCAGGTAAACGTATACCCACCGGTACCATAAAACGCTAGCAATAAGCCCTAGAATCGAATGATTTTGTTTACATTAGTGTGTAGCTGGCTTAGTTCTGTCTTAGCGTTTCTGACACGAAATATGGTAATGTTATTTGGCTCATTGTGCAGAATAATAAATTCTGGACGTGCCAATTTAAGTAAAAATATATCCTAAAAATAGGACATTTTATCTTTTTTTTATTATTTATATCGTTAGTGGAAAGATAAAGATACTAAAGCGCGATATTACTAACTTTACAGAAACGAAGGATTAAGTTCGTTTTTTAATAAAAAATATCATAACTCTTTACTTGTCCAATTCTCACGAAACAAAAATACCCTAAAAGGTTAAATTATTTATCGTCTCGTAATTTAATATTTATAATTGCTAATGGTTTACGAAATAGTCAAATTTCATTGTAATTTAGGAGACTGTAATTGTAATTTGTAATTTAGGATTGGTTTATTTATTTGCAGAGCGCTAATTATGTTATAATATCAGTAAGGCGAATATATTTACTTATGTTATGTTGTGTAAACTTGATTTAACTTAAAATGTTGAAAATTTGGTCGCTAAAGTCCTGATAGGTAATAAAAATAGGTCACAATTTTTGGCATGCTAAAACACACTAATCAGATAATCAGATCGTCACGAAATCTAGACAGATCGACGCAGAAAAAAAACGAGATATCCTGTGATAACTCAATTTCAATAAAAGTGAAGCTTTAGTAATGTACTTTTCCACTAACGATATTATGCAGTTATGTAAAGCCGGCAATAGATATACCTACTACAAGTATATCGATGAGTACCTCATATATGCTAAACTTCACAGCATTAATATAAAAAAAATCTTTACAATTACTTAAAGTTTAAATCAACCATTATTTTGAGATCTGAAATATAATAAATATAAAAAAATAAACATAATATAAAATGTGCACAAAACACGAGTTTAAAACTTATACTTCATACGTTCTTTGGCTCTTCTTATGCAGTCACTACCGGTGAGCTTCTTTAAGTCGTCGATTCACCGGATTGAGACCCACGTTGTGTTTCCCGGTATGTGGTCTCTATGCAAAGACCCATGTACCCATTGATTGTCGGTCCTGCGGCAGTTATGAAATGGAATAAAAAATCTAAGGAAGGTATTCCAATTTGGCACTAGTACAGAGTACCGGCCGGCAAACGAGAGATTGATTGAAAAAACCAAAGTGAAGGTAAACCAATCTATGTCGATTGAAACTGGAAATAGGTACAGTCGGGAGCAAAGATGGGTAAACCTTTGAATAAAGAAACATAGTACATAATCAGTTTCACGACATCACTTCAAGGTCTGACAGCCGGCTTGTCACATCATCTGTTGTACTTGTATATATTGAATTGGTGTATATAAATGTGGCAACTTCATTGAATAATTAAAAAAGCTGCCATTTTATGGGTACTCGTTGACACCTCATAGACATCGCGTGTCCCGCGCATAGAATATAGCTCTTTGCAACTGCAAAATTTACAATAAAACACAGTAATACAAGTTGATACATTTTATATTCTAAATCGGGTACAAAATAAAAGATAATAATGTGTAATATGTGTAATAACGGGTAGAATGTAAAATGTGTACAAAACGCGAAAGTTTAAAAAGTTATGTATATCTGAGTTAAGCGTTATAGGCGTTATAAGCGTTACTTGATAAGCGTTATACATGCTATAGGTAAACCTTGACACGCTCCCCGATTATTATTTTATAAATACCTAATGTACCTAAGTATTTCCGTAGATTGTTAAAGTAATTGGATTCGTTTGTGTCTTTTCCTGTACTTTAGTACTTTTTTCGTTTCGGTAATAATGAGGAAATGTTTTTAACACATTTGTCTTGTCCAATTATGTTTTCCATGAACTCGTAATGAGTTCTATGAGGTTCCGTGGAGTTTGTAATAACGATCAAATTTTGGCTATTTGAATGCTTTTGGGGTCTCTTGTAAAATTTGTTAAAAATACTTACAGTAAACGGCAGAAAGTAATACACATCGACTATGATCGGCTAGCTTTGGTTTTGTATAGCGTTTTGGTTTTGTACTTGGTTTTGATATGGGGCAGCGGAAGTGTCGGGACGATATAGTGGAAACCACCTCTTAGTTACGAAATTACTTGGTATCTTTCATTTCCTTCCCTTTCCTAATAAACCTTTACTATGAAATTCGATAAGTGAGGTAGAAATGTGGCATAAATAATTTAGAGGCATACTTTTTTGCGCTTATTACGTATTATTTTGATGCCGGAGGGCTGACTCTAATGCTGCTTTTATTGCCGGCAATTTGAACATTATGACTATCATTTGCTTCTGTTTTTTTGGGCGACCTCTTTTTGTTTAGAAGAAAATGAGAATATTTTTATAGAGCGTGAAATGTGAGCTCACTTCGATGTTAAAGATTTATTTTCTAAATTTGTTGAATAAGTGCAAATAATGAAAGAGAGGAAATATGTTGTTTAGTTCTGACTGTTGAATGTGAATCTTTGTAGCTCTGACGCAGCGCGTCAGCGTCGAGCGTTCAACGCTCATTTTTACACTACAACTTTGCAATCTGACAGTATAAATTTGGCATTCGATACAATCCTGTAGGATTGGGTAAATGCGGAGGGATAGGGAGGGATTGGATAGGAATGGGCTTTGGCATATCTCACTCACTACTGAAACACACACGTACCGCGGGGGAATGGGGTAAAGAGGGAAATGCAGAACATTTTACGGTAGTCTCCTCTGTAGAGAGGTAACGTGTAGTCGAGTGCGTCCAGCGACTATTGAATTGCAGCAAATAATAATAGAAATAAAAAGTAAAAAAAACTTATAATTCGACAGACTTTTTATCGTTAAACTAGCGGTTCGTTTGCGTGAACCTCTGAGTCCCATGGGAACTCTATAACGGATCTGGATAAAAAGTACCCTAAATATTAATTTGTGCTTGTGCTTAAATAGCTTGTGCCGACATAAGCTATAGGTAACTATGCCTAGTTTCATTAAAATCCGTCTCGTAGTTTTTGCGTGATGCGCGTTCAGACAGACAAACAGGCAGGCGGACGGTCAAACGGACAGACGGACAAAAAATCTAAAAATTGTTATTTTAGGCTCTATATCGTTCGTATTTGAATTGCAATCATTTTTTTCAAAAAAAAAATAACGTATAAACACGGCTCTGTTACGTTTTTATTATATTCGAATGTATAGATTTAACAAAGGAACAATATATTTTCATGGGTCTTAAGGAAATAAGGGATGGAATTGATTGGTTTCGGAGACATCAGGGTATTGCTGATTGAAGTGTTTAAGACTGTGCGCGTCTTAAGATCGGCACTCGTTTGTGGCCAGTATTTACAATAGAAAACGTATGTATGGCCTTAAAATACCACGTTGGCCCAGCAGGTTGGCGATTCTACTTTTTTATATGTAGTTCTTCGGGGCTTGTGGTAGCCGCTTTGTTATCTCTTAGTCGCCTTTCGCGATGCCCATGGGGAGAGATGAGGTGGGGTGGTATTCTATAGCCGGCCCACACCACATGCCACGCTAGTCGGATTACATAACTTTAAATTCGTTTATAAATAAACATACAAAATTAATTATTTCAATATTAAAATTCCCCTTTAATAGTCAGTATTAATTCATTTGTTGGGTTCCTTCTGAATATGGAAGCAGATTAAACTTCTTGTTATTCAATTATTTATAGTACGGGTGCCCTCGTTATGAGAAAAATATGCAAATGTAAGTGATAACTCGATTTGTGAACTTTCTATTAAATTATACACTTGAGATTTTAATTTTATGAGAGTTGCTAATAATATTTTCCATATACGATGGCATATGATTCCTTGAATTATATCTGAAAACGTGGGGTTTGAAAACGAATACATGTAAGTATGGATGTATGTAGATACATTTGTATGTAGCGAATACACAGGATTTGTGCACTAATTTTTTTTTAATTTATTAAGTTTTTCATACATATTTTTTCTTCTAAAATACATGATAATTCACGTTAAATAGCTTAGAATCAGTAGAAGAATTCATGGCTTTAGTCTTCGGGAATAAATCAGATTGGGTATTTCCCAAATATCAAAAATCAACAATAAAATGTTTTTTTTATTATCAAAATTGAACAAACTAAAAATATGTATACTTTTAAAAGTAGCTTTGTGAAACGAAACTTCTGTTTCACTATCAAAGCACCCTCAATGTACAACGTTTCAAGTTCGATAGCGTGAAAACCTATGAAAGAGACCGTTAAGGAACTCAACTGAAAAGTAATTTATAATGAAAAATGAAAACGTTTTTACATAAAAAGTATTGTAATAGTTGTCTGGCGCCTACTTCGATTTATGGGGGCATATTTCACTTTCTTATGATATAGCTCTTTTATGATAAGTTGCTAACCACAGAGGTTTTAATAGAATAGAAGATCTTTGTCTGCGTTACGCAGGCCTAAGTTCCATGTTATAGTGTTGAGTTTTATGAACTAAGCGAGACTATGATTTTTGTTTTACATACGTACGAGAACCTACATTTTTGTTTTAGTATGTACGAGTACGTACATTTTTTATTTTAGAATTATTTTTTCCTGTCAATAAAATGTCTATGATTTTCATAGCCATTGTTCGTAATTTATTAATATCTCATTGTTGTCCAGTTTAGTATGTTAATAAGAAAAATACGGAACAATTTTTTGTTACTTTATAAATGACTAGCTGTGTCCGGTATGCGTTGCATGCCCATCAATTTTTTTGCACATAATATATATACATAATATATACCCTATGTCCATCTGGAATAAAGTGACTTTCAAATGGTGAAAGAATTTTTGAAATCGGATTAGTAGTTTCGGAAATTACCTCCTGCATCCAAACATACAAACTTTACCTCTTTACAATATTAGTGTAGATTTACAATATACGAGTAGTAAATACGCATACTCCTTCAATGCATACGGAGTCGACTCATTACGTTGTGTATTTAGTTAGATAGTTTTTTGATATACTCGTGTGAATGTTTTAGTGTTACCACTGCGTGGGAACTAATTAATAGAATAAATAAAACTAAAGAAATAAAGACCAATATTGTAAATCTTTATAATAGTGACTAATATATATTTGATTTCCGCTAAATTAAATTTATAATATCTGAGTAATTTTTATTGAAAACTGAAGTATTGTACAATTGAAAATATTGTACAAATTTTATCCCTGTGGCAAGCTGGCTGGCGACATTATATCGCTGAATGGTCTTTGGTGCTGTCAAATAATCGTTTTATAACACATACATTTATTTTTATTTATTTTCAATGCATAATTATAATTCTAGCACAATTCTAGTCCTGTGGCCCAATTTTACGCACAGTATTTTATAGTTTAAGCTTGAAGAAACCAAGTCCTTTTGGTTTTTTCAAGCTTCTTTGATTTGTACATCTCTGCTTATTCTTATGGTGTTCTCATTTTATCACTCACGTCATTTCCACAGTCGTTTCTTTAATATGTACATCGATACAGTCAATGTAGTAAAGAAATCGCACGCGTGTCTCAATCGTTATGCCCACTCTACCAACATCGATTCTCTGTGGTTAAGCACTATATTTTGTAATTTAGCTTTTACGATGTGAGCTTGGTTGATGTGGCGCCATTTATAACGCTGTTGAACTAGTAAACTGGCGTTTTAGATATGAAGGGTTAAAGTTCTTTTAAGAGCTACCCCACACTATTTTTTTATTAGTCGTTTCATTAATAAGTAAGCATCAGATATTCTATTTTTATAGAAGGAGGTGGCAGATGAGCAATCAGTCCGTATGATGGTAAGCGGCTACTGTCGCTTATTGACATCTGTAATACAAGGAAACGCCAGTCAAAAAGTATGAATGGATGAACCTTGACATACCACCAAAAACGTTGGCTAATATGACACGGAATTAGAAAGGCCATAAGGATGGGGAATTGGGAGTATTGTTATTCAATTCCATATCACCTCATCATATCTTCCTATCCCCATACGATTAGGGAAATTGGATGTTATGGGACTAAAAGCTATAAGGTTCCACATGATGTCATTCCACTGGCTGGGAGTAACGGGATGCGTTGTTAACTCTTGTTATTAATCTTCTGTATACATATAATCAAATCATAACAGAGCCTGTACATGACATATTTTTTGAAAAATATATCCCAAAACAACCATTTTTAGATTTTTTGTGTCTGTCTGTCTGAACACGCATCCCACAAATACCACTGGTCAGAATTTAACGAAACTTATATATTCTTATAACTTATAATTATATATTCTTGCATATTTTTCTAAATCAGAAATATACATGGCGACTGGTAAGTAGGTCGACATATTTTTTAAACTATCATCAAAATCATCATCAAAATAAAGATTAGGTTCAAAATTTATCCATTTTTGATTAATGAAGTATGCAACCAAATGTTCTTATTTTTTTAAAGTATTACCATGTATTACCTTCCAAAGAAATAGGTCAACCTATCAGTTATTTGTATACTTATACTAAATTCTCTACCGGAGTAGTGTAATTGCCGTCAAATACTATAAGATTTTTATTGACAATGTCGCAACCCATTGTCCTGTCTCATATTCAAGGCGTGTTGTCGTTTTATCATGTCATGTGACATCACTGTTCGTCACTCGGCTCTTTGTAATATTTCATTCGCGCATGAAGTCACTCTGCTTGAGCTCTTAGCATGACTTTCAATTAGATAGAGTGACAGCACGATTATGGTGAGATTTCACTATGAGCGATGGAAGATTGGGCGAAGGAAAACTATGGCAGTTTGAAATATTGATATTTAATGGTGTTTATTGTTTTGGTAAACACCATTCAATTGACAGAATATAACAGCTGTTATGGCTGCATTATTTAACCGCTCAAGCAATGGTCCTTTGAACTTTTACTGTTTGTCTATAGTTTGAGGGATTCATAAACCCAAACGCCTCTCTATTGGTTAAACAGAAGGAAACAGAAAAAGAGATACATACGTGTGGTTTTAATTGAGGTTATAAAAGGGGAAGTTATTTTTTTTATGGTAAGATGGCGGCAGACGAGCATCCAGTCTATCTGGTGGTAAGTGGATACAGTTACCCATAGACATCCGCGATACATGCCAACGTCAGTCCAGAATGACAAACGTTGGCACGGCCCCATTGGAGATAGATATAGGGCTAGATTTGGAGAAAGGTTGGGAAAATGGGGAGAGATGGGATATGATTGGGGTGGGGATGGAAAAAAGGGGAATTTCAAGGTAGTCAGTCTTCTGTGAGAGAGGGGTGTATCAGTATGCTTATATATAAGGTAGGGGTATATACTTTATAAATACAATGAAGCATATACGTATGAAATATACGTATATGCTTCATTTGTATGAAGGTGGATTTTCTCTGCCATAAGAAAAAAAAAAGAAGCTTTAGCCCAACATTAGACAAATATCTTAGGTGGCTGAAATATAGATAGCTACTTATTCGCTTTATATTTTTATTTATATATGTATTAGGTACAACAATAAAGGTGATGCAATCGCTTAAATAAAAACTTACTATTAATTATTATTAATAATTTATTATTGCTTACTTAATTTTAATTATTTGTTATAATTTTAATAATACATATCTTCACATCAAATCTTCAATCATCATAAATATTATCTTCGCATCGAAATAAAGCTTTTCGCCTATTTCATTAGCGTAATATCGCTCCGCTTTCTAGTGTAGCGAAAGCCTTTAGTACGTGCGTCATACAACATTTTGAAGACGGAAATTGAGAGGGTCGAACTAACGTCAGAAGCAAGCATGTAAGTTTCGTAAGTTGGGTTTTTGGACACGACTTCTGGATAGCGAAGTTTTTGAATTATAAGTACGAAGTATTTTAATTGTTTTCGTATTATGTAAGTAAGTAAGTATTCTTTACTGTACGCCACTGATAAAAACGCAACATAATACAAAAAAAGTATACACAAGGCATCCCCCATTGCGCATCCGGGCACGTGGTCTCCATTCGAGGACTCGTCTATCCCATCGGCTATCGGTCCTGCACATAAATATGGCCTACCCATCGCCACTTCAACATGCCAATTCTACATTTCGATATAGTGGTCGGACGAGAAGAGCCGAGGATTGTGTGTGGTGTCGAGTCTTGAGAGAGGCCTATATCCAGCAGTGGGGAGACATAGGCTGATGGTATGATATACAAAAGGCAGTCTTATCGCTAGTAGCGATAAGAATTCCAATCACTTCCAGATCACCTTTGAGCGAAGGCTCATTTACACAACGCTTGTGTAATGAGCGCCACGAACGTTTTAGATAGAACAACAATTTATATATTTGTAATTTTTTATTTATTCTCTAAAATAATTTTAGTTTTTCCTAAAACGGTTTGTTTTTCGCTAGAAAAAGGTTTTAGGTTTAGCGGTATTTTTGTGACACGTTGTAAAAAAAAATAATGGTAGTTCTACTCTGGTTTTACACCTGTATTGTGTCAATGCTCAATCAGCTTCAGGTGCGATGTGGTTACAGTAGGCGGTACAATTTTTAATTACCTCGACCTATATTCCGTGAAGACCTTAACGAGTTGATTACGAGATTTACGAGGTTGAAGGTTATCCTCTTTAGCTTGTTTGGTTCGCGTTTGATGTAAATGTCGAAATACTGAAATTTTGTAAATAAAATTTAACTTTCCAAGCTAATCTACTTTTGAATTTAATGTGAAAGCGCGGTATTAGACGCCTTCCTATCAAGTGAAACAATCCTTTGAAGAAGTAGTGATAGAAGGAGAAAGCAGAAGAAAGTGTGACTTATTAGCTTCGTTCGCGGTAAGGATTCAGAACTGATTCGGAACTATACGCATGCGCAGTTCAAATAATGCCGTTCGCGGAACACACAATTCAGAATTTCTAGTTACAGTTCTGTGTTCGCGGAACCGTCGAACTCGATTCAGGATCGGTTCAGAATCAGTTCTATCAGTTCTATAACTTTGGCAAGAATCCGTAGTTCCAGACATGCGCAGTTTTTACCTAACGACATTTGACATACATGCTGCGGCTATATTCAGTTGGTTAGAAACTAATAAACTGGTTAAATAGTTAAATAAAATATAAATTTTATTAATTTATTAAGGGTTAAATAAAATATGGTTAGTTTTGTTTGTTGTTTATATAAATAAGTTTATATAATACTCTAATAAGAGTAATGTGTTTTGGTGGCTCCACTTAAATACTTGCCAACTTAGGGGTTTTCCCCCCAAATTTAGGGGGTAAATAAGTGGGATGGCTTTTTTTAGGGGTTTTATATTTTTAGGGGTATTTTTAGGGATTTTTTGACTCTTCATATATTTTTTTGAATATATATTTTTCATATATTATGTGAAAGTATAGGCCCTGGGACAATCCAAACTATAATAGCTAATCATATTTATTTGTTGACCTAGCGACTTAACGACATCTAGTACAAATATATTACAACTACTCTGTGGTGACTGGTGGTTATTGTGCCTATGCTTACTGGAAATACATATGTACGTTGATTATTGTTTACTTGTTTAATTCGATTTTGTTGTTGTACTGCTGTGCCGACAAGCAATTTGTTAATGATGCCTAAAGAAACTAAAAATAAAGAAATGTACAGTCAGAAGTACACGTAGATTTGGGAAACAGATCCAGATTTAAAAGGTAAAGGAATTTCATTGCATTTTTGTAATTTATATTTTTTCTTTAATTATATATTTTTTTAGGGGAATTTCTAAGTAATTGGGGCGATTTTGGGGGTTTTTGACTTAAGCTTTAGGGATAAATATTTTTGAGAGTTGGTAACACTGCCGATGACAGTAGATCGTACGCAGTTTGGTTCCGAAATCGTTCGCGGAAATAAAAATCACAAATCGGTTTATAACCGAGCATGCGCTCTACTACGATTCCAAATTAGTTCAGTACTAGTTCCGAATTAGTTCTGAATCCTTACCGCGAACAAAGCTATTATTACACATGATAGTTCCTAATTTTACCCCGGTTAATGCGAAGCCGCGGGCTACAGCTAGTGCAGTATAAAATTAAGGAGAAATAATTTAATAATAAATAACTAACACCACACTCAATGGCCCACACTGGGATTCCCTGTGTCGTCGTGACATATACAAACAACACATGCAACACCCAGACCCGAACAAACATCTGTCTAAACAAATGTTTCTCCGACCAGGAATCGAACCCGGGACCAATTGCACACCAGGCAAGGTCACTACCAACTAGCTAATTTAAAGCAAATCGATAAATTCAAAGGTGAGTTAAGGTTTCAGCACTGTTTAGGTTCTCGGGTGATAACAAAGAGTTAAGTGTCAACTCGGTGATGACATTTTTAGTAATTTAAGATTTATTTATTGCATTAATTCAAAAATAAGTTGTTTTATTGATTATGATTGGCTGTCCATTTAGTAGTTTTTGTTGATCATTTAAATACAAGCCAGAATAAAGTTCTTCAACGATGAATATCTCGAAACGTGCAGTGAACTCGCTCGTATGATAACGTGCAATAAAGTTTTTTAAACGGAAAAATAAAACATCCTGGAATATTAGTTTTTAAGCGGTTCCAGTAGTTTATAAATATTCTCTGAAGCTATCGAAGTGACATACAGACAGACATACGTTTCTTTATGTTATTAATGTAGAACAGAGTAGATAAGAGATCATTATAACAATGGATTTTTACCCTCCTATTCAAAATACGTTCATTTCATAATTTACAAATAATACATTTAAATAATACATTTTCTTACGAATTCAAAACGCTCGGCTCCTTGTGCTTTTTTTTGTTTCATATATGGCAATGGTGTCATTAGCACATTCTGCCAGTGTCAAGATTTTCTTCGTAAAAAAAATTTCAAGTCTTAAACATATTCTGTAAAGTGATAGTAGGTTTACTGGCGACAGAAGAGGAAAAACGCAATCCCAAGCTTTTATTTAATTATCGCAAACATTACGGCCAAAACCCCTTTGAAATTTAATAAACTATCACTATTAAACCACAAAACGCACAATAAACTCAACTTCACTTCTCGAGTTCCCGCCAACAAGTCCCCTCTTTATACTTTGTACCTAAAGAAGCTAGGAGAGGTTTACTCGAGCATTAAACGGGTAAAAGTAATTACATTACCTCAGTAAAACAAGAAGTCATTTCCGTCCGCTTATTGAAGTTGTCACGATTTACAAACGACATTCTCTTTTTTTCGGTCCAAACTAATTTGTAGCTAGTGCAGGCCATAATGGACACTACTGGCTCTGTAATAGGATTTATTAAAGCGGACGTATCTTTTAGCATCTTAGGGTTATCACGATATTAATAGTAATAAAAATCTATATTTCACGTAACCACGACTCATATAACAGGATACTTAAATTACAAATTCTATACACATATAAATATATATTTATAGAGGTTTGTGAAAAGTATGAATGATGTTGTAGGATGGATGAGTCATACTTGGCAGACAACGCTGTTAGGATACCGTTGGC
Organism: Sesia apiformis; assembly: GCA_914767545.1. NCBI lineage: Eukaryota > Metazoa > Arthropoda > Insecta > Lepidoptera > Sesiidae > Sesia > Sesia apiformis. The sequence continues at coordinate 13,578,952 of OU611965.1, read as the reverse complement.
GCTGCATAGTGCACCGCGTTCTATGTAACAGGGAGCTACTTTCTTGCGTCTGATCACATGCAATCCAGTCCATATTGACATGAATCCATATGTGCCTTTAATATGGAATCATGTAAAATGACGGCAGGAAGGAGAGATAGTCCGAGAAAATTACTAAAATTAAGTACGAGTCTAACCAAGTTACCCCTCACAGAAATTTTCCTTGCGTAAAATGTGTTACGGAATTTTTCTATTTAATGAAAAAAGTCACATTTCCTAATTGTGAGACTTGTGGGAAGATAGAGTATATTTAACATTTGTTAGGGGAATGTGATAGGACCAAGTATAACCGAATTATTCTATTAAACAAAGATATTGGTAGTTCTAACCTAGATATTGATATTTTTCTATCCACTCCAATTCAATCCAATCCCATTAAATCAAATTCAAGTACATAAGTACATAGAGTCATATTGTCACATTTGCCATTATTAACATGCAAAATTAATATACAGTACTTTACACGTAGAAAATGAAAGGCTTACACAAATATATAAAAAACACATATTGATATGCTGGTCGGCCATTTTCTTTCAATAAAAAAAGGTTAAATACAATAAATTATTCTGGAAGCCTCTGCAACAAACCATAATAAACCACAGAAATATGGAGAATTATTCCCATTTACAATAAAAATGTTGTTACCAGAATACGTCAGAAGTTGACAACCTTACGCGTCGACATTGGAGCTACTGAGGCACTTTAGAACCTTTGTGTCGAGCAATTTATTTCACTACATGAGTGTACGTAGAGCAAACGGTAGCGCAACCAAGCTTTTGTCGAAATAATTACCTGAAACTGAAAGAAACAAAATAAAGGTATATTTATTCGTTGTCACTATACCACGATTCCATATGTACAGTAATACGTTAAATAAAGATATATTTAAGTATAATTGTGTCACGACAACAAAGTGGATCTAGCTCAACAAACGCTGCAGATAATCCAGAGCACTGATATTCCAGTGTAAGATTTTAATTGTAGCATTATTAAAATTATATTATTAATTGAATCTTCCGGGCTACTTGGCCGAGGTCTTTTGGAATCTCTTCTCTTTCTTCCAAACGTTTCGTTAACAACTGCGGTTGACATCTTCAGTGGCGACTGCGTTCACTTTCGGAGAGATGTTATCTCTTCGGCTTCTCGAGCGCAACTGATTCGACGATTGTGGTGCACCGGTATTTATAGTGGGCGAGGGTAGTTGTGATTGTGTGTGTACCGACGCACCGATATTTATAGTGAGCGAGGGTAGTTGTGATTGTGTGTGTACCGAGTCTGTTTTTGTCCTCCCTCTCGTCTCTCTTCCCCGTGAGCTTGATGTGTTCGGAGTGCTGGATACTAGATATTACGGAGTCCAAGCTGGCCAAGCATGGCCAGCGTGGCCAATGCACTTGACAATGTGTATGAAGAGACCCATATTCAGCAGAAACACGTATGTTATTACATGTATGAAGATCAACTACTGTTAGTTTTTTGTACTATTTATTACACGTGCGATATTCAATGAGGCAATCTGGAGTGAACTTGACTATTGGAAAAAAACTCGAGCATCCTTTTAACGCGGCGAATATGTGCTTGCTTATGTTACTTTTATTGTTACTTGGGTAACGACAATGATTATCAAGAAAACAATTTTTTGGTTGGAAAAGATGTGGAATAACTCAATCTGTAAGGTTTTCGTTGGAGGTGTGGAAATTATAAGATTGGGAAAATTATCTCTAGGAAGTATTCCGTTTGATGTTTTATCGCCGAGTTAAAGATAAGTGCAATATTCATTTATAAGTTCTAGAATCTCAGTGAATCGAGTTTCGAATTTATAATTTAACGGACATGTGTTGCCTAGGCTAGGTACCTCCGGAATAGTCTGATAATAGATACTAATGTTATGTGCTAAATATAGACTCATTTGAACTTTATCTAAACACAGAATAGTATATTTATTCATTATAGACTAAATTAATTGGTTAACTTTAAATTGTCTAAATATAGAAAAATATATAGATTAATTGAACTTCAAACTGTCTGTTAGAAAACCGACTATGTTGCTTTTTTCCCGCCTCGTTCTATTCCGCCAAACTTGGCAACACTGACAGTGCGATGTCTGTCCGCGAGTGCGGTCGTTACGCTTAGACTCAAAACTTAACTAAAATCAAAAATAGTGGTGTCTGTGTGGAGAGAATATTACCGAACCAGCTCATAACCCACAATGAGGTGCCCCAGCGCTGGAGACAAGCATTCATCGTTCTGTGAGTACTTACCTCTTCTCTTTAGCATAGTCGAGAATTTGTTGGGGTAGTTTCAAAACCTAGTTTACGCAACTCTGTCTAAACACGGAAAAGTTTATAAAGTAAATATAGACTAAATTGAACTTGAAATTATCTCTAAATACACAAAGTGAGTGTTAATAAGAGTGAGTGAGGCTTTAATTTAATAATAATCATAATTACAAATATTTTTTCAAAAGGGAATCAAACCTGATAATTTAATCAAATAAGAATGAAAATTCAGATAGAAGTGTTGTAGAGACTCGTCCCCACTCACAGTGTGGTACAACTACGATGTAACGAAACCATTAAACTCTTGATGGCATCTAATGAAGAAACTTTGGTTTCCGTAACCAGCATTAGGTAGCGAATTCTCCCGCTCAGAGAACTTAATTTTGTGTAGAAAACACATTTAGATGTCAGGTCAAAAGATAGATAGATACATGGATAGAACTTTTTATTGTAATAAGGAACAATGTTATAACAAGAAAATACTCGTACAATCAGGCAGTCTTATTGCTTTTTTATTCAAAGACTTCAAAGTTTGCCCGAAAGCTACTTACGTATTATCATGAGTCCTACATTAAATTTTATAAAAAATGTACTAATTCTTTGCCGAAATTAATGTTCTAAACAACAGCGAAAACTGTAAATAAATCGGCACAATAGCTCCAGAGATCAATACGAAAATACAGACACACAAACATAAGCTGTCTTTTATATACGAGTGTAGATATTAATGTTGATAAAATATTTAGTATTGACAATCGAATGTTACAACAGATACAAATTCTTTTGCAGCTCATTATCAATTTATTCAATGGTCGGAGGTGAGGGAGGGCGCAGGCTGCAATCTAACAGCCGCTGGACGCACTGGACTAGTCACGTTACCCCTCTCTCACAGAAAACTACTTTAAAATGTACTGTATTTTCCACTATATCTTATTCCCCAATATACATACGTGTTTCGGTAGTGAGTGAAATATGTCAGAGCCCATTCCCATCGTATCCCTCCTCATTTTCCCAACACTCTCCTGGTATCTCCATAGGTAGGCAGCTCATCCGGGGCCGTGCCAGTCATTCTGGACTGATGATGGCATCTACCTCAGATGTCCATGGGCGACAGTATCTACTTACCACCAGGTGAACTGTATGTTCGTTTGCCGCCTTGTTCATATAAATAAATAAATGAAAGGTGACGCAAACCGCAAATACAACATTGCAAAACAAACCTGTATTTGCAGATAGAACAACGAATGTAAACGTTAAAAACACCGCAATAACTCGTTTACGAACGCAAAAAGTTCGTGCTCAGTTGGCAAATGCTTTTGTCAATTAAATAAATCATGGTCATATTTTGTTCTTTCATTAAACCTCGCGGTTCCACGGGGAAAATTACAATGCTAAACTCATTATTTATTCCCTTACAAAGCTCATATGCGCCGAGGGTATTATACTCGTATGTGTGAGAAGTACTCGTAAACAAACAATCATACATATGAGGTAAATAAAGTTGCGTGTATGAGAGTATGCTCGCTAGTGTATCTTTGTCAACTGAAACATATGAATATTACTGATGTGTATAGGAATAAATATTAGAATTCAGAGACGATACATTCAGACACATTATACAATATGTCATTGAAATATAACACAAGGTGAAATACTTCAAGTAGGTAATTTAAAATACCTATCTAAAACCTTCATAACCCTCATTGCTTACTCAGTAGGTACAGTCCACGCACAACTTCTTAGGCTTTGACCTTGAATGGGCGTCAACAGTATGCGCCTGTCCCTCCCACAATTTCAAACAACACTCAATAAGGCGAGTGTGCCAGTAGGAAGTTATTGTTGCGTCTCCCTCGAACTTGCGAACATACTATTATTGTAAATACTCCCTCCGTCGCATTCCAGCCCGCACCACCAAACATACCTAAAAATAAGCTACTGCACAGGTTTGTCACGTGATATCGCCAGAGCCCAAGAAGTTTTGCGTCATTTGTAAAGGACGCGGCCATACCACTGGGAGAGATCGCTTTGGCGATTAGACCGCCTATTGTCCTTTACATGTTACTTACATAAATTGTCCTTTTGCAACATGTATTGATGTATAATGAAGAGTTTTTTCTATCTATTTATTTATATATTTATTCTCTACCTGCTGTATCAAGAACATAGGAAAAAGATAGTTTTTCGCATTTGACTGTAATCCTTTCTTGAAATCCGTTCATGTTTATCTATAAACAATTAACCACACGTCAGAAGAGCACAACCGACATCGCAAACTTAATTTGTATGCAAATTAACGTACATTATAATCTCAACGTTCGGTTGGAGTACACGTTATCAGATTTTAATTAATCGATCAACATTTGTTAGGGGGAATGCTTTAATCCCACGGTCAGTTGATTGGCAGCATTATCTCTTTCGCAGAATTGCTTTTAACTACATTAATTGCATGTTTTGTTTTTTTTATTTATTTGTCACAGGAACACAACAGAGGAAGTAAAAATTTAGTGTGCAGAAAAATTTTATGTATTACATGGTTTGTATACAACAGTGCAAATACAGCGGTGAAGGCCGTTGATCCCAAAACAATGTAGGACCTGTGCCTTTAGGATCAGCATTCCTCAAAAAACGTTTTAAATAAACGCCACACGATGGTCCACACTAGAATTCCCTGTGTCGTGGGTCCATAGACACATATAAAGACAAACACAACACGTGCAACACCCAGGTCCGAACTGTAAACAAATGAATAACAGACTTGTTGCACACCAGGCAGGGGCACTACCTACTGGGCTAATTTGTCGCCAACTGATCAATTAATATATTTCAAACTGCATTGGGACAGATTTAACTTGTGTGTGTGTTTGTGTGTGTACCTATCTCTGTATTTATATGTCTATGGGTTTGTGTGGATAACGGAATTTAAAGGCTAAAATTGCTTATCTAGATTGCCACGACATGCAATGTTCAGAAATTAGCGAATGTTGAGAGTCCATTTATCTTCCACTTCTATCATATATCAACTCATTTCATTGAATCTCATACCGCACCGTCCGCGTATACCTGTAGAAGCGGCGTAAGATGGTAACAGCTTGTTACGTCCCACTGCAGGACAGTGGACACACGCTTTCCTTTGCTATAACAATGGGATTTCGGGTCAACTGCGGATTGATGGATATTACACATGTGACCAGATGCTTTTTTTTGAATATACGGTATTTCTCACGAACGTTTTCCTTCACTACCGACCTAGTGATTATGGAAAGATTCTTACTGTATCTATACTCCCCACGTATCTTGTACATACATAACGTTCTCAACACTATCAATATTATTTTGTCCGTTGCCATCACTCGTTCACGGGATATGGATATCGGCTAAATCAATCTCACTCATAAGTACATGCATCATTCGTCGATACAGTTAATCAGCTGGCCGCCCTTGACGAGGTAACTTTATTTCGATATACAAATGAGTTTGTCCCGTTTGTGCTTCTTTCTCGAGTACCCACCTCCTGACCGGCGCAGGGACCATCCTCAATAACAGTGCTCCGCAAAATATTTTCACTTGTGGCACAAATATATTGTTTTAAAAATTCTTTAACAACAACTGAACTAAAATATAATTAAAAGTATAGGATTATAAAAAAAATAAGGGCATTCTACTAATTTACTATTTAAAAATCACTGATTAAATGGAACAGTGTGTAAAACAGTTGGTGAATCAGGTTACACTGCGGCATACTTACCATCGTCTTACCAGTGTGCGGCGGCACACCAACTCTGGTGACGAAAATTTGCTGTAGTTCTAAAAATAAAAACTACTGTACGTATGTTGGAGTCATCGTCTCACGGATGTGAGTCTTGAATAGATATCCCTATGCTACTACCGCTTTCGGTGATTCGATAATGATATTTCCTGTTCCCTTACTCATATCCAAGTGATTATACAAACATGAAGATCACAATATTATTACCGCACCTGCTGGTAATCTTAATTTCATTTGGGTTATGTCATCAACATCAGACAACCCCCTCGGCTCTGGTATCTAATTGGAGACATGATTACGACTGCCGAGAATAAAACGATATGATAGCAGATTCTCCTACGTATAAAGAATTACAGACTTAACATTAATCTTAAAATTTTGTTAAACTTTTAAAATTGAAACTCAGAACTTGTATGTATTCTACTAGACAAGCAATGCAGCACCTGAAAATTGCTCATTACGTCACGGTCAATTGTCCACAACTACTTTAGTTAATCGCACGCAAGTTAGAGAAGAAATGCTTCAAACACTGTAATACATGTAATACATCAAACGCTGCAATCGACAGAATACTACATGTTTAGTTTCATATAGGAGATATAACGTTGTTATTATTTAGATGTGCACTGTTTTTAAGTGATTTGAAGTTCATTTTATGTAATAAACTCATTAATTTTGTATTTTCCTATAAAAACAAAAAACATTATTTTGTCGTAATATAAAGTCATTCGTCAGCCATCTTAGTATGTCTTTCTCGCTTACTTTAATTATGTAAGAGCGAGTAGCGAGAGCGACTACCACCGACTACATCTGTATCTATATCTATCTACATTAATATATAAAGAGGTAAAATTGTATGACAGACGACCCCATAAAGGTTGCGGGCACCCGCTGGATGCAGGTCGCTGCCGATAGGTCTAAATGGCGGACAATGGGGGAGGCCTATGTCCAGCAGTGGACGTCCAAGGGCTGAAAAAAAAAAAAAAATTCTATGTTTGTATCTTGGGGGTAATCTCTAGAACTACTGAACCGATTTCAAAAATTCTTTCACAAATAGGAAGCTACATTATCCGTGTCTAATATAGGCTATATTTTATTTTAATATTTTGAAAAAAAATATTCAAAAAACAAAAACTCTTATAAACCAAAGCGAAGTGAGAGCGGGTCGCTAGTAGAATATAAGAAAGACTCATACAGATGAGTCAATTTTTCTTTCTTTTTGTAGAAAAAGGCGGCAGATGAGCATACTGTCCACCTGATGGTAAGTGGATACCTACTGTAGCCCATGGACATCCGCGATACATGCCAACTTCAGTCCAGAATGACAAACGTTCGCACGCGCCCGGATGCGCGGATTAAGGAATGGATTGGGAGAAAGGGCTGGGAAATTGGGGAGGGATAGGATGCCATGGGAATGGGCTCTGGCATATATCACTCAATGATACACGTACGTACATTGGGGAAATACGATAAAGTAGGAAATGCAGTACATTTCAAGGTATTCTGTGATAGAGGAGTAACGGGGCTAGTCGAGTGTGCCCAGCGGCTGTGGGAATTCAGCGTGTACTCTCCCCTTTTAATTTTCTAACAATCAATCCTTTAGATCAGTGGTTCTCAAACTTTTTAAATGACGGAACCCTTTTGGGAAGCAAAATACTTGATGGAACCCTACAATAAAACAATTATTTTTATAAGTGTATTCTATATTAATCAGCATAATAAAAGTACAATGTATCAGTTACTAATTATTATTTACTTCACCACTTGGTAAGGACAATAATAGAAAACATTAAAAAAGAAAAAATCTAACTAGTGGGAGGTATGAAACTGTTTTTTATTTTTCATCAATTGCTTGATATCAGGTTTGATGGAAGAAAGTTGGAGTCTCATATCAGCTTCGGCGTCCAGTCTATTGCGATATTTTGTTTTCGTGGCTGCGTAGGTAGAGAATCCTGTTTCGCACAAATATGTAGTTGGGAACGGGAGAAGAATATCCAGAGCCATTTGGCCAAGCATTGCATATTCATCTTGGATTCTGCACCAAAAATCATTAAGAGGCGTCGTTTTGAACAATGACTCCATACTTGTGTCTGATGACATTTCTAAAAGAGATTCATATATCTCATTTGACATGTTTTCAGGCTTTTCCAAGTTGGGTAAAAAAGGATTATGAATCCAGGAGTTCACTTTAATTTTTGTATTGTGTTCTTCGGGAAAATACTTTTCAAAAGATGCGCGCATCGAACTGAGATATTGGACCAATTCTTCAAACACATTATCTTCAAACATTTCTGAGTCGTTTTCGCTAACAAACTCACTGAGTAACGTAAAACTTTCTATTTCTTTCTTACCAATGCAAATGATCCAAAAATCTAATTTTCTTTTAAAAGCAGTTATTTTATTATAGGCCTGAAACACTGTTGTCTGTTTACCTTGCAACGATAAATTTAATTCGTTAAGTTTTTGAAAGATATCCGCCATAAAAGACAATCGGAACAACCAAGTTTTATCATACAAACGGTCCTTCAAATTAAAAGAAGTATCTGCTGAAAGAAACATTTGTAACTCGGCTCTAAGTTCAAATAGCCTTGTTAAAGTTTTTCCCCGAGACAGCCATCGCACTTCTGTATGGAGCAGCAGTGTTTTATGTTTGCTGCCATAATCTTCACACAATAATGAGAACAATCGGGATTGTAGTGGTCGTGATTTGATAAAATTAATTATTTTTACCGCTTCATCCATAACTAATTTTAGATTAGACGGCATTTGCTTCATCGCAAGTGCTTGTCTATGCAGAATACAATGACTGGAACTACAATTAGGCGCTTTATTTTTCATTCGTGACACTGCTCCTGCTGTTTTACCTGTCATCGCCTTGGCCCCATCTGTACAAATGTCAATGCAATTGTTCCAACTGAGATTATGTTCTTCAAAAAATATATTTATTTTATTAAAAATTTCTTCCCCGGTAGTGTTTGTAAGCAGCGATGAACACATAAGCATGTCTTCTTCAAAAGAACTTTTATATGGATATCTCACAATAACCAGCAGGATAGCCAAACCAGCGACATCAGTCGACTCGTCCATTTGCAAAGCGAATCGTGTATTTTGTAGACGTGTAACTAGTTCTTGTTTGACGTAGCTTGCCAGATCATGGATTCGTCGTGAAACAGTATCGTTTGATAGCGGAACAGTAGAAAGATGCTTTGCAGATTTTTCATCAAGCATACATTTTGTTATGTCTAATACACATGGTTTTATTAATTTCTCAGCGATAGTGTGCGCTTCACCTGCTTGTGCAATGCGATAGCTAACTAAGTATGATGCCTCCGTGGCCTTTTCGTTGGTAGTTTGTGTTACATGCATCATATTTTTTTGACTTTCTAATAACTGATCTTTTTTGCGAACAAAAAATTCTTTATTCTTGTCTTTAGTCTCGGGGTGTACGGTTTCTAAATGTCGACGCAATTTGGCAGGTGCCATGGAACTATTAGGAAGCAGTTTACTACAGAGCATGCAGAGAGGTGAGCCGTTGGAATCAACAAATCCGAAACTGATATAAGATTCATCATACTTCCTTTTTTTCGTCTTTGAAACCGTCGAGCTTGACGTCGTGGCACTCGTGGCATCATCTTCTGGATCGGTGATTGCTAAATTCTCCGCGCGCATTGCTTTTGAACATTCAGCGTCATTAGAAGATGTTGTTGGAACACGTTTAACACCTTTAAGCCAACGTTCCATTCTTCTTTATTTATAATGTTACAAGTCAGGATAGTGGGGTTTAAATAATGCACAATCGTTACTGCGTATAAGAGACTAAATTTAGAACCTACAGGGAAGAAATGTATAAAACTGAGACAACAGAATACAGCAGGCAGTAAAACAATGAACACTAGTTTCTCGCTAGCGAGCTTGTAAGTAGGTAGTAACTTATCGCTCCGAACGCTAATCATCAACTGACGACGCCAACGCGCGATCGCCGCTTTTATACTTAGTCCTAGACTCGATCTCAAATATTCTCGAAAATACTCGAGTCGGCACCTTTGATAAACAAAAAGCAAAAATAAAAACAGAAATTTAAAAATAGCGTTGTAAACAATATCGACTTTATCCTTTGAAGTTAGAGACGAAAGTCGCTAGTTGACAACTATAGCGTCTAATTCAGAGGCGGCTTTTATCAAAGAGACTGAGCGCTTACAAGTATACTACCCGCTCGTTTTAAGTTTGCCGCTGGCGATAGGTATGAGTGTATGACGTTCGAAATTTTTTATTTAATTGTAACAATAAAAATTGTGTACGTTAGATATTTGGGTAAAACTATGACACATTATAAGTTTTGTTGTCACGTGGGGGAGGGTACGCGCATTCCACAGACCGGCAAACTTAGAGCGAACGCGTTGTACAAGTATAAAATTGTTGAGACCAAACTTATGAGATATTGTACCAGCTAATGTAACACAAGCTTATACAAATACAAATAAATAAATAAATAACATTCATAGCGTTTTGTCTCCGCGCGGCCGCGGAGTCCGCACAGCCGCGGAGCGACCAGAGAGAGGTGTTTTGATTTTTTTATTTCTAAATTCTTGCGGAACCCCGACAGAGGTATCACGGAACCCTAGGGTTCCGCGGAACACACTTAGAGTATAGCTGCTTTAGATAGATAGAATTTTTTCTGTTATACACACAAGTGATAGCATAACATGACAATTTATTATTTAAAAAAAGGTCATTAAACATGCATAGATAAACGACAGTAAACAAAAAATATAAATTAAATGTGTGTCCTATAATTTATCCCATGTGTGTCGAAAGGGCATCCTTCACAGGACAATCTGAATATCGTAAAAACGGCGTACAGCGCTGATTTTCAGACGGAACCAAGACTCGTTTAAAGAAAGATACGTACAGGTCCACGTATGTAGTCATTCGACCGAATCTTGTAGCAAAAGCAACTGTTTGCTACGCATAGAGTAACGTCTGTTACACGGAGTAGACAGAATGTCACATATATTATTAACATCGTATTCGGAAATTCAATGAAGTTCTAAATCATATTTTCATAAATATATTTTACTCATATCGTATTTCGTGAATATATCGAATCGTCTATATGTTATGTGTTCGTTCATATATCGTTCTTCAGGATTAGCGAGATTTCTTGACGAGGCTTGCAAACGGGTGGAATCAAGAAATCAAGAAGCACGTACAATAATTGTGGGAGGAGTCGCAGAGTGTGCGTGATACTTTTACATAATCCGAATGCTCTTCCACGAGACACCGGTTATTTTTTATTTAAAGCCACTAAATAAACGGCAGCAGGAAATAAGGTTCTTTAAAGGTTAATCTAAGTAATGGCTGTTCCAAAAATAATACGGTTGTTTTGGACTTTGCAAACGAGGATATATTTGGTAAATTAATATGTAGTCTAAGTATATTTAGGTTAGGTTCAGATTTATTGCATTCATCCGATATATCGGATTTGCACTCAAGTTCTTAAACTGTTTTTATCATTCGCTTTCCATAAGTCAATAGTTTTCAAAAAAAAATGTACTCTACTATAAAGTTTCTCGTCACCATTGTACCAAGTATATCTATCAAAAGAGATATGGATGCAATGCTGCATTTACAAAATGCTATGAGCGGTCTTGAATAGAACCGGACCGTGCACCATCTATATATTTATGTTCCATGTGTCTGGCCCTTTCTGTTTCCTTCGGATTACGTCTGTTGACTTGGTCGCAATTCTCCATGAAAATTAATAAAGATTATTTAGCGCGGTAATTAATTTTTATTAGAAGAGACGTACGAGTGGTGGTAATTTTCGACGACTAATGATATTTTCGGGGGTGAAATTAACAAGTAAAAAGAGTTTTATAATTAAAGTTAAATTTACCGTTAATGCAGAAGAGGTCTACATATTCAACAGTGGAGAGACTTAGGCTGATGGTATAGTATGGTATGTATTTATGTCTGTATTTATACTATCTATATCACATTATATCTTTATTGCGCGTCTATCTGTATTCTATGAATGCTTCTAGCTTCTAGAACTAATTTTCTTGTCGACACTTATCGAAAAAAAAACATATCTAATTTTCTCCTTATTAGGGTCCATTTTAAAATTGTTAAATAATGTGGAAAGATAAAACTTTTAACTTGTAATTGCTATTTGCCGCCATTACAAAAGTCAGCTGTCAAACGGTATATTACTTTCCCGCCAGTGATCACTGTTGCCAGAACTTTAGCACGCTAAAGTCATACGTTCAAAAAGGCCGCAAACTTTTCCGACTAACTATTATTATTGTAATAATAATTTGTCTGTATCCCACTTGTTAACGGTTTATGTAATATTAGATCCTTACCTATGCAATTGCCGTTTTATATGGAGTAAAGTATTTTTTTTTACAAAAATTATATACTTAAATAATCGAAGTATTACCCATTATTATCAATGCCATTTTGATGGAATTTGATTGATGCCTCTGCTATAGAACTCTTTTGGCGGGAATTCTCTGAAGGCGTTTTTCCCTTTTTTTACAGGGCTGTTTTTTTCCCTGTAAGAAGTTATCCAAATCAGCAAAAAATGGAATTCAGTAGGGTCAAGGCTTGGCTAGTACGGTGAGGACGGAGGTTTGCAGTCGAAGCTCCTGAAATTTTGAGACTGTCTCTTGTGCGATATATGGGCGAACGTTATCATGTAGACGTTTGGAACATTGTTTGGCTGAGTCTCCTGGGTTCAACCATTGTGACGAACGTTTACAATTATCATACAAAATCCACTTCTCCGCCGTGTGTGCCGTGTTGCTGCTACGGCGGAACTCATATTCGAAATTAAAATTTTTGACTTCTCCGTGGTCGCAAAACACAACGATGTCTAAGCAAAAAGTCGTTTGACGGAAAAACAAATGAATATATATTTTGAAAAAGAAATATATCCATAGCTTTACAGTAAAATTAATTTGAATTTGGAATTCCAATTCTAACACAATATAACTAAATTTAAAGCCACTATGAACAAAGGACAATTTCATGGGTAATTTCGTAGATAATTTGTGATAGCTTACTTGATATACAAATTAATTATGATGTTTTGTATTAATATGTACCATTATACTGTTTGTGCCCAAATATTTATACGAAAATAAATATGTATTTATATAAGTACGTAATGTTAGTATTACTTGTGAATATAGGCATTTCCTAGGCAGTGTATTTCCTAGGATTCCTATGCTAAATTTCAAACATCCAAAAGCTTTAAATACTAGATATCGTGAAAGTTTTCAAGTTGGGTTACATAGTTACGCATGAAGTCCCGTAGTTCCGTCTAGTGTACTTTAGACTCTTACGTAATGGGAAAGTCTAGGGGATGGGAAGTAACGCAGCAAGTTTAGACCGTTACTGAAGTCGTTTTTAGTAACGGCTACTGTTTTATATTTTCCTGGTATGTTTTCGTTAAAAGGTCACGAAGGAGAGATTTTTGTGGTTCTTTGAGATTTTTGACGTTATTTATTTATTTATTTCTAAGAAATAATACTTTTCGGCTGAATTACATTAACCATGGTCACGAGCTGACAGTCAGCAGATTAGTCAGTCAGCTCAGTCAGCGGGTCAGCCAGCTCAGTCAGTGGGTCAGTCAGCTCAGTCAGCGGGTCAGTCAGCTCAGTCAACGGGTCACTCAACGGGTCAATCAGCTCAGCTCAGTCTGCAGCTCAATCAGCAGGTCTGTCAGCTCAGTCAGCAGCTCAGTCAACTCAGTCAGCGGATCAGTCAGATCAGTCAGCAGATCAGTCAGCTCGGTCAGCAGCTCAGTCAGCTCAATCAGGTCAGTATGATTGGTGGCAACCCAGTCGAAACGTCAAGTTTTTTAAATATATTTTTGATAGTAAGAAGGCGGCAGACGAGCATACAGTCCACCCGGTGGTAAGTGGATACTGTCACTCATAGACATCCGCGATACATGCCAACTTCAGTCTAGAATGACAAACGTTGGCACGGCCCCGGATGCGCTATCTGCCTTTTAAGATGTAGTAATTGATTTGGAGAAAGGGTTATAGAAAGGAAAATAGGGAGGGATATGATAGAATGGGATGGGAATGGGCTCTGGCATATATGTGGCATATCACTACCGAAACTAGTACGTACACATTGGGGAATAGGATATAGTGGGAAATGTACATTTCAAGGCAGTCTTCTGTGAGAGAGACGTAACACGGGTAAGTTATATTTTCGACGTTTGTAAAAAGTGCGAATCAATTACAACAAATGAGTGTTCTTAATGCTGGGTAGGCCATATTTGCCGCAGGATCGATAATTTGATTTGAGAAAGTCGTTGCTATTAGCGGGATGTGAAGTGCAAGATGTGAGTGGTTGCGTTGCTCCCAAGTGGGAGAGAATATTTAGCAGCAGAGATGGTATGGTGCTAGTGTATCAAAAAGTGAAACATTATTAGCCTATTCAATTTAAAATTTGCACGTCGTATTTTGGTTAAACACTTATTTACAATAACGACTGGTATTTACCACGAAATAAATATGTATATTTTATTTCAATTTCTTTAAGGATAATTTCTCCATAGATAGCCAGACGTTGTTGGCCAACGACGTCAAAACTTTCTTGACTATGAATGCTTTCGTGGGTAACAAAACCGTAAATAGAATTCCAGGGAAATAACACAGGATAATTAGTTGTGCCTTCAAAGAACCTGATGTTTTACATAATTAATGTTGTCACGGGTAGAGAGGTACAACCTTTTAAAAATTAAAATTAAGAACATGGCGCTGCTTTGAAGTCGTCACTTAAGACGTCTAAAGCACCTGTAGGAACGTTTTGCATAAATTTTAAGTTTCAAGGTCTACATTGCCTTTCGATTAGGTATAGAGACACGTCGAGTTACAAAAAACATCCTATTCTGACCTCTGCCACTAGCGCCTTAGGATGCTCCTCCTCTTAGTGTTGTATTCTATATTCATGTAAGTTGTGACCTTGTCTAGGAATGGCCTTCTCTGCTGATTCTTTTCCATCCGTTCATCTTTACGGCGTCGTGTATACTATAATAAATTTGTGTGTCGATTGTGGTATGGATTTCGTCGAACTCGTATAGGGCTGCGTCCTCTGAACGTATTTCGTTTCACCTTTATCCGTAAATAGTTTTCCAAAATACAGCTTTTCCGTGCAATGTGTCTAAAGTATTCAAGGATAGCAAGTGTCCTTTTACCCATCTTCTAGATCTAAAATTGACGAGGCAAGGCGAGGTGAAGTGCGGCAAGTGGACTGTCGGTACTAAAGAATTGTTATTGTCTGTTGAAGTTCTGATCAAGACGTTTGTTTTGTGCATGACGAGTCTAGCACTAAAGAAAGGCATAGGATAGCAAACACATGTTTTACACCAAAACTTGTATCATCATGCGCCAAGTATTGTCTTTGCCATGAACTGCTTTCGGATCGGTTAGACATTGATGGCCAATGATGGCTATCTAAACGAGCTCGTTTTAATAAATACATAACACCACGTTCATTGACCCAAACTGGGATCCTCTGTGTCGTGGGTCCAGTGACATTTACAAAGACGAACACACCATCCAAATTTTAACAAACGTTTGTCATTAAACAGCTGAATCCGAAACCCTTTGCACAGCAAAGAGAGTTGCAATAACAACTAGGCTAATTGATCGTCAAAAAAAATTACTTAATCATTCTAATTATATTGTAAAGTTTTATGAATTTTACTTAACGATTTCATTCACTTCTATAAAAAATACTAAGGATTTTTTTATACCGGGTTCCTATTTATCTTTGTTTACCCTTGACGTGAAACCATATCATCATTGTATTACGTTTTACGGCCGCGCGTACGGTGGGCCTGAACGACCCCAACGGCCGGGTAACAAAACTGTTAATATAACATGAGCCGTTCTGTGGTAAAATAGTGAGCTGACAAAATTGTGTTTATACAGTTTGTTTTGAGGACAGATGGCGAAATTCCCATGCCGTTTTGGTATTAAGGGGAATATATGGGAAAGGATCGTGTTAATCGCTTTCATAGTCATTTGCGTGTGAGCGGAGATCTGTTTATGGGGTTGAAAGTTTGAGAATAGCCGAAATTAGATTAAACTATACTCGACAAAAATGATTACCTTATAAATCCAAATTTTACATTTAGCAAAAAAAGAGAAATCTTTGGAAAGTGACATGAATAGGTAATGGTTTAAGTAACTTTCCAATGCTTATTGCTTGGTGATAAAGATAATTATTTTTCTTAAAGAGATAGATTTTTCTAGTTATATTTTAGCTACATTTATTCATTTTTCGTAGATACAAGTTATGGTATTAACCTTATTTGCGATAGGAGACGGTAAACATCGTAAACGGAATGTGAACGCTACGGGTCATAAAGACTCCATATTGTTAGATATCGAACGCCCGCGATCGTGTGCTTATGTACGGGTTAAAACAAAAAACTTAGCACCGAGGTAAAACATACATAGTTTTTAGCTAAGGTCTTTGTTTAAAGCAGAATTTCAAATCAGAACTAATTGTATACCATTCAAAGTCCACTTTAAATAAAACAATGAACTAATTGAATGCGACCGCACGGGGTACTTCCCCTTTCCTCTATTGTTTGTTATCCTTCTCGAGTTCTGGTCGCTGTCGTTCACACAATGGTTCCTGAGAGTTTATATTTTAAGGGCTGTCATGTTTTGCCTCCTGTCCATTGTCTATCTAGCTATAAATATTAGAATTAGTTTAATTTACAAATATAAAAAAATAGTTTAATTTATAAATATTAAAATTAGTTTAATTTACGGTTATTTTGCGAAAGTTAAAATCTAATTAGGATCAGAATCATGTAACTGTAACCAGCCCGTTAGCCTGTGAAGTGTTATGCACTTACGAGTAAATTAATCACCAGTTATTTATTTTTAAATTAATAAAAATATCATGAAAGACATGATAATAGTTTTAGTATGCAGATTGACATATTGTAACAATACTCTTTCGAGTATGTACTGTCCTTTACCGACCTTCGTGCTGCTAAATTCTAACAAGTGGCCACTAATGGAAAACCTAAATTCAAATTTATTTCAAACTCTTTGACTCGATCGCTTTTTGATTCTTTTTTCTGTCCAATTTTCGATCTGTATTACACTTCGGTAAAGCCTTGTATCTGTATGTGTCTGAATATCTCCTAAAACGCTAGCAATTGCGCAAGTTTTCTTTTAACAATGTATCTGTAAAAAATCACCTCATTAAGGTAAGGTAATGGTCGGTTTTTACATTCACAGTGTACTTTTATAAAATCAGATTAAAATATTTTGCATTACTTTTGTACGACCTTATATGTGAAAATACAGAGTTTATTATCGCGGTTTCGCCTACTTAAGTTTAGATTAAAAACTATCGCAGAATTATTAGGTAACAAACAAACAAACGAATCTATCGTATAAGTTGTTTAAATAATGTAATTTTATGTTCGAATCTGCTAAAATATCTACCTAGTTTATTTAAATTATTCCGGTAACGTTAGATTCCAAGTAAAGCTGAATTATTCCCGCAACGGGTAATACACAATACTAATAATACAATGTTTGAAGAGTTTTATTGAGTAGGCACTAGAGTTGTTCTTATAAACAAATAAATTAAGAGTTGTTTTGCTTTAGATATTGTTATTCACGAAGGTTGTATCAATATTGGTCTATTTTGGAAATTAAATGGCAAATATTAGCTTACGCTACTCTTGATGGTAACAAGGATTCCCTTCTATAACATTCGTGTTGCTAACATAAAATTTAATATTTATTTTTAAAGACAAAAACATTGTAAGACAACACTTTATGATGGAGATTTTACAGCAGATACTTATAGGGAATTTATGCCACTTGACTTATACACTATAGTAGCTATAATGTAGGTTATTCATTTTGCTACCCAGGGAAGTGCTTAACGTCTATAACCGATGTTTATAACTCCACGGGGTCGTAGCCGAGCCACCCTTTACTTCTTAGGGTTGACACTTATAATACGTAAAAGTCATGTAACCTTTGGTGTTTCGTTTTCTGATTGGCGGTTGTAGGGTTATGTGCAAACAGATTTTTTTTTTTTATGGACGAAGGTGGCAGACGAGCATACAGTCCACCTGATGGTAAGTGAATACTGTAGCCCATAGACATCCGTGATACATGCCAACATTAGTCCAAAATGACAAACGTTGGCACGCCCCCGGATGCGCTGCCTACCTTTGGATATACGAATGGATTTGGAGAAAGGGTTGGGGAAATGGGGAGGGATAGGATGAGAATGGGCTCTGGCACATCTCACTCACTACCGAAACACGAACGTACATTAGGGAAATAACATAAAGTGGGAAATGCAGTACATTTTAAGATAGTCATTTACATTTCTGTGAGAGAGGGGTAACCTGGCCAGTCGAATGCGCCCAGCGGCTGTTGGATTGCAGCGTGCACTCTCCCCCTCAATAACCTCTTTCATCACTGATATAATTTAAACAAAATTGAACAATGATAGCGGATATCTACTCTCGTCTATCACTCGTAAAGTCGTGAATTCAAATCCTCGGACTGTACCATTGAGTTTCTATTTAAGAACGGATTTTTTTAAAAATATTTCATTTAGTCGACGGTAAAGGAAAATCCGCATATTGGATAATAAAATAAAAAAATCTTGAGCATGTGTATCTATCAATCTGCACTGGGCACGTGTGGATTATGGCCTGAAAGCTCCTAGTGTTTGCTAAGGGAGGCCTCTGCCGACGTGGGCTAACGTTGATATAATTTAAAATTGAATTGGGATCGGCATAGACCAGATTCATCCCGCATTTTAGGCAATATGTCTACAGAAGCCGACCCCGCCGGCCAGTCGTTTTTTACTCAACTGAAGTTGGTGAAATGACGCATTCGCCGGCCGCTTACAGTTGAAATATGAACGCTATTGTCTCAGGTTTAGATTTTGTAATATTTGTTGCAATAGCTCACCTTTTATAATCCTTGTATTCACTCGTAGAAATATCTTATTACGTAATTTGAATCTCGTTTTATTTCACTTATTAGTTTACGGAGATATTTCAGTATTTAAATTTGTTTACTAATCCTTATATCTCGTCTGTTACGGACGATAGTTCACTTATATCTTAGTATTTAAACTTAATTATAGTGTTTTTATATCCTCTTATGCAAATCCGGCGTTACTTGTGAAGACGTCACTAGAGTCTACACCAGAGTCTAGATACTTATAAAATCTCAAAATAACAACCAAAATAATAGAGATGTTGCCACGGCAAAGCTATATTTGTACTGATCATGTTATGTTTTCTTGAAGAACGCCGGATATTTTCAAAATTTGAACATAATTTATTCTTAATATGGCCTTTTTATATTAAAACTCAAGATTCTGAACTTTATACAATGATAACAATTCTTGGCCAAACAAATTCTCGTTATAAATTTTAAATTTCAAATGCGGCTCCCGGATTTTGACAGCCGTCTATATAAGAGGCAGGCCCCTGAACTTGGGTGAGTCATTCATCGGTCGAGTCTAAAGATTTCCAGTTACGTCGCAAAGGCATATATATACCTTTGCGATCCTCTTATATAGATTTGGTAGGCATATACTCGTTTTGGTATACTCGTCATATACCAAAACTGTGTTTCCACTGCTGATGACAGGCCTCTCTCCAGGGCCGCCGCCACATATGGTCTTCTGCTTTTCTCATACAGCCACTACCAACATCAATACCAATTTGGTAGGGGGAGAGTGCATGCTGCATTCCCACAACCGCTGGGCGCACTCGACTGGCCACGCTACCCCTCTCTCACAGAAGACTACCTTGAAATGTATTGAATTTCCCACTTGTATCGTATTAACCCAATGTACGTACGTGTTTCGGAAGTGAGTGAGATATGCCAGAGCCCATTCCCATCCCATCCTCTCCCTTCCCATTTTCCCAATCCGTTCCTTAATCTGCAAAGGTAGGCAGCGCATCCGCGGGCGTGCCAACGTTTGTCATTTTGGACCGATATTGCCATGTATGTTGATGTCTATGGATGACAGTATCCACTTACCATCAGATGGACTGTATGCTCGTCTGTCATCTTTTTTTCTTTAAAAAAAAAATATTTTTCAAGTCGTTAGCCACTTTGGTTGACGTACTTTTGTATATTGACCAACCAAGTGTTCGCAAGATTACAAACTTCTTTGCGTTAGAACATTTTGTTGACCATTAAACAAAAGTATGTCTCTTAAACTGGCTAACGACATGAAATAAGTTATCTGTAGTGGCTGGATAAGAAGAGGAGAAGACCGAACTATTTATTTTGATGACTTTAACGTTCATATTCATTAATCGTATGATGCTCTTTGAACAAGTGAAAAGAGCACAGAGAGAAAGAAATAAGTTGTTAGCGGTTCGATGAAAGGAATTTAAGATCGAGTGTTTGCATTGTGAGAAACTTATATCCAGCAGAGATGAGATATAGGCAGATGGTATAATATGCTCAAATATTTCACTGGATGGCTTTGGTACTTTATAAACTTGCGACAAAATGTGTCAATGTTTGACAAATAGTCCTATAAATTACTGTCACATATTTCAAGTCAAGTCTTGTGTTAAACGACTTGGACTGAAATGTGTCAGGTTGATTTAGGTTAACGTACCTAAAGGACTTGGCAATACAGAGGCTCTAATGCGAGTCTCCGTGTTCTTATTTTCATTTCTCGTGCATTCATCAAAGGTACTGTTTTAGCTTAAAACACCTGAATGAGGGCGGTATTAGGAAGACGCAGTAGAGAAACCTCGTAGAAATGTCGGAAATGTTGCGCACGCACACAGTTGCAATAATGATGTGGCTGTAAAGTGGGCGTCAGTGGTACCTCTCGGTTGTTTATACAAACTATATGAGATTTTTTTCTTGTTCTGTTATCATTTATTTGTCTTAGCATATAAAAGCTAGCGCGAATGAGTGCGCTCAGAACTGCTGCGTGTGAGCAGCACATGAGAAGAAACTTCTAGATGTTTATAGGAAAATGGAAAACCAAATAATTTCAATACAGAACCAAACAGATGAACCAAGATGCTGTACGGCTGCTTATCTTACGCCCCACTATTTTTTTTATATACGGAGGTGGCCGACGAGCATACAGTTCACCTAATAGTAAGTGGATACTGTCGCTTAAAGATATCCGCGATACAGTCCACCTAATAGTAAGTGGATACTGTCGCTTAAAGACATCCGCGATACATGCCAATGTTAGTATAAAATGACAAACGTTGGCACGCCCCCGGATGTACTGTCTACCTTTGGATATATAGGAATGGATTGGAAGAAAGGGTTGGGAAAATGGGGAGGGATAGGATGGGAATGGGCTCTGGCACATCTCACTCACTACTCACTACTGAAGACTCACAGAAGACTATCTTGAAATGCTTTGAAATGCATTTCCCACTTTATCTTACGACTATTGCCCTAATGTACGTACGTGTTTCGGAAATAGACTTTCTGTCTCTCTACAAGCTCGCCGTACGTCTCTGGCTAAACGAAACTCATTAGAATGAGTTTCGTTTCGCCAAAGTCATCAAAATGGGATAGATCCCATTTTGATGACTTTGGCGATTTTTTTATAGAAAGAGATGGCAGATGAGCATATAGTTCCTCTGGTGGTAGTGGATATTGTCGCCTTTGGAAATTCGCGATACATGCCAACACCAGTCCAAAATGATAAACGTTGACACGGGTTACCTTACCTTTGGAGAGTTAGGAATGAATTTGGCGAAAGGGTTGGGAAAATGGGGAGGCATACATTTGGGGGAATGGGATATAGATAAAAGCAGGACATTTTACGGAAATCATCCGTGAGAGAGGGGTAACTTGGCCAGTTGAATGCACTCAACGCCTGTGGGATCGCACCTTGCATCTTCAACCTTTTGAATGTTGTGCTTGTTTTATGCGATTATTTCAATGTTGTGTTTTATTTGAAGTACGTAGTACGACTTAAAATAAATCACTATATTACACCTCACTTACTGTGACTGCTACTTATTATGATGTAATATGACGTAAGTTTACTCGAGGATTTCTACTTATAACAAAAGCATCGACTACACAGTGGAAGATCTTAAAATATGGTGGTCTGAGTTCTGAGGCCCTTGCGTTCCCACTACAGCCGTGATAGCATCGTGCTAACTCTGAGGCCTTTGTTAACGTGCAGAGCGCGTCGCGACGTTGCCGCTCGCCGCTCTCCACGTTAACAAAGGCCTAATACTTTGCGAGCAGTGATGGGAGTGATATGCGCCAAGAGACAGGAGTGGCGCGGAAGCGATTTTTTTTTATTAAATATCGGATGTTGCTTTGGTATAAAAAGAACAGGAATATGTACCTTAAGAAATTCAACATACTTTTGTAACGATTTTATCTTTATAATTGTTAACGGTTTTACTCGAGTAATTTCCCATTGGAAATTTTAATGTACAACGTAATGCCCCTTTTGAACTGCGTTAATGAGAGACAGTCAATTAATTTTCACTGTATCTAATTTCTGAGTTCAGTCAGTTTTCAGACGAAATTCCAACGATTTGCTTTTCAATAGATTTGGATACCAGCTTTTAAAGGCATTCGAGGAATTAATCTAACGAAGCAATGAAGTACAGAAATAATTAGACATTTCGTGAAAGTGTTCCAGTTCTAAATTGATTTCTGTTCCAGAAAAGAGAAGTTATTTAAAAAACAGGAATTCAGAATATTAACGATTAACATTTCCAGCTAAAACTATAATTAATTTAATCATTAAATCAAAAGTTACAGACATGTAAGATTTTGTTGTGCTGTCTAAAACGTTCGTAACACTCATTATTCATATCGGGCGCCTAGACAGCGCGCGCTCGCGGCTCTAGAATAAATGATATACTAGAATTATACTATAAATCTTGGAAAAAAGTCTATTGGAAAACCTGGTACAATCTGTGGTACGTACTCTCAACACTATTTTCAGATTTTGCATTATTTTAGTAACACGTATTATTATTGTTGTTTTATTATTATTATTAATATTATTATTGTAATAATATAAATATACTATTATATTCTATATATACCTACTACTCGTAATTAAACTGCGACCGATCCATAAATATGTTTTTCAAATACTGCACAGAATTTAATAAAATACCTAAAGGAAAAAATTGATAAGGCATAAAGTCTAGAATAAATTGGAAAATGCACCACTTTATTCTAGACTTTATTTGCACATACAATAAAATTGTAACAGAGCCGTATCTGTACGATTAGTATTTTGAAAAAGTAACTGCAGTGTAAAGTACTATTGATATAGGGCCTAAAACAATTATTTTTGTACGTTTGTGTGTATTTTTGTCTGTCTATCTGTTTGTACGCATATCAGGCGAAAATTACTGCTCGGATTTTAATGAAATTAGACATATGTGTAACTTATGTGTCGGGTTAACATTTAGGGTACCCTTTATCCAGATCCATCATAGAGTTCCCACGGGAAGTTCGCGAGAAAGAAGTCGCTCGCACCGATAGATTAAAGTGGTACATTTAAGAGTAGCCTTCTGTGAAAGAGGGGTAACTTGGCCAGTCGAGTGCGCCAAGCTGCTGTGGGAGTTTATCGTGCACCCTCTCCCCCACCACATAAGATCCTTAAAATCACAATTTAGTCTAAGTCTAAAGAAAGATAACATGATGAAAGATTTGTGACATAATCTATAAGTACAGGAAAATTATACTAAGACAATAAGTCCATTCTGGTAATAAGCTTCCTTTGTTCAAACCTATGATTCAAACGAGGCCACTTCTATTCATTCGGCCCTAAGATTCTTTGTTTTTGTTACAAGTAAGCTCGGTCATCTGTCCATCCTAGCTGTCTTAACTGTCTAATAAAAAAGGTTTACCAAATTTAAGCCTCCATCCTAGCTAATTTAAACCAAGATCTAAATGAGCTTTTGTAAGTATTATCCTTTGAACGTCGTTTCAAGCTTGCTATTACGTAAAATAACAAAAAAAATAAAGTAATTTGCTTTGCTAATAACCGCTCAGCACTTAGGCAGGTAATTAAATGCCCTTAAAATTTAGCGAAACGAGTTACAGTGAGAGAGAAGAGATTAAATTGGAGTTTTGTTTCTTGAATAAGATACTTTAAAAATGGCGCAATGAATACAGTACATGCGGAGTTTTGATATTTTAGAAGTACTTTTCATATATAAAAATGAGTGATTTTTCCATAGCGATCCGTCTATAAATCACTGATATTTGATTACCAGTGGCTTACTAAAGAATATATTCAAATTATTGTATGATAGAAATAAATTAGTAGCGATGGTCTATTTGAATGAACTAAGTACGTGAAGCTCCCTCGATGTACTGACAAGATATTGACGAGAGGAACTTATAGTAATGGAGCTGTTTTGATACAAAATCATTAAATTCTAAACTTATTATTAAATTAACGGGAGTTTGCAAGGTCGGCAGCGCACCCGCAAGCCCCCTGGTGTTGCAGATGTCCATGGGCGGCGCTGACCACTTACCATCACATGGCCCGCCCACTTGTCGGTCATGTACTTGACTGTACACTAATAATATTGTTGAAAAAGTTGTTGCATTGAAAATGACCAGTGATCCAGTATACAAAACAAGAATTTTTAAAATTTTTATCTATCTGTTTGAATGCGTATTACGCAAAAACCATTGTACTGGGTGGATTTTAATGGAACTTCGATAGTTATGGTATATCTTAGACGTAAATCGTAAACGGACTAGTTGTTTGGCAATTTCCAGCTGCAATTGTGTGGCCGCCAAGTTGCCGTCTATGTCACGCAACTCAGTGTAACACTTGCTGCGATCTTGCAGGGTAGCCCGGTGATATTGCGTTTATATTTGATCTAGCAGCATGTGTTCGATGTCTAGCTGGCTAGATTTCTTTGACTGCTCATATCAACTCCTTGCTTATATTAGTGAAGGTTTCGCGTCTATTTTAGTATGAGCGGGGATCCATACTCTTCTTCTCTTATTAGATTTGTTTAAATGATGATACATTACGATAAATGCTGCGGAAAAAAAATGGCATCTATATTGGTCATTTGATTATCTTTAGCCCCAGTGTTGCTCACGTGTACGAACTCAATTTCTTGGCAATGCAGTTGTTGCAACCTCGCTGGAATATAACCCCTGCAGTCTATTGCACTATTAAATTGCAACAAGAGTGTCGCCGTAAATATTGCTGGGCTATAGTTGGCGGCAAGATTTCCAGCAACATGCAACTTTTATAACCCGTCTATGAGCCACTTTATAAATAAAAAATAATAAACAGAGTTATTTGTATTGATTTTATTAACATAGGTTTAGTATTTTATTTTTTTTCTTATGTACAAAGGCGGCAGACGAGCCATACCATCAGGTGGACTGTATAGTCCACCTGATGGTAAGTGGATACTATCGCCCATAGACATCCGCGATACATGCCAACATTAGTCTATAATTACAAACGTTGGCACGCCTTCGGATGCACTGCCAACCTTTGTAGATATTAGGAATGGATTTGGAGAATGGATTGGGAAAATAGGGAAAGATAGTATGGGAATGAGCTCTAGCACATCTCACTCACTACCGAAACACGTACTTACATTGGGGAAATAAATGGGAAATGCAGTACATTTCAACTCGAGCGGGCCCAGCGGCTGTTGGATTGCAGCGTGCACTCTCCCGCTCAAATTATTATATTTCTTAAAATCTTATAATTTCACTATGACATCCAATATTTTGTATGGTAATTGATTCAAATTTATGCTTTACTAATTTTATCTGAATACTGATTGAAAAGTAACGAATAGTAAAGTAAGTAAGTTTTTGTACGACTATAGCAGGACACATAATGGAAGATGTTTATCATTTAATACCACTTTCAAAATGGATAAACTGAGTTACATTGATATATTTGATTCATTACAATTAATTCCATATTACTTCAAACGATCTAGGTACTTATTTTACCACACCAGATTTTGAGCCAATGCATAAATGCCCGCGTAGACTTCCTTCACAGCGTATCGTAGTTCTTTCGGATCCAAAAAATAACCTCCATGATTACTGCTTCTGGTTTCGATGATATATGTGAAGACGACTTCGTTGTTGTAAGCCCAGTCAATGGATATACCCGCAGACTTCTTCTTATTATGCGCGTGCCCGAAAATGTAAAAGTGATTGATTACTGCGTGCATTGCCTGTTGAAGATTTTTTTTTTTATTTATTGGGAAAAGCAAACAATTATACACACCGTGTTACACACTAAAAGGTCCGTTACAATCCAATTTCCAGAAAACAAAACCAAATCAATGAAATACGTATCTCAACATTTAGTTTGGTGCAAACTTCTAGTCTTGATGAATCAAATTATGAATATGTATACAATTATCATCTTACTATTTAATTAGTGGCCGCGTCAGTTACCTCAGGCAGCCATGTTTGTTTACAGTTTGGACAAATTGGATTAGAACAATGTACAGTTAAACAAAAACGAATAGCTGCACAATTTACATCGTTTTTTTTACAAATACAGTTTATAAGACACAGAAACAGTTAGTTAAATTAACACATTGGAACTGTCATTGATTTAAAATGTGCTAACTGTGCTGAGCGCGCTAATGTGTGTGCAAATGTGCTAAGATTGTTGATTAATTTATTTTAGTAAATTAGTTACCAAGTTTTTGTACTTAGCTATATACGTACCAAATACCATACCGCCAATGACTCCCCACTACAGGATATAGACCCCTCTCAAGGCTCGCCACCACACACGGTTTTCGGCTGTGCTCATTGAGCTACCATCGATAAAATGTTATTTAGCCTGTCATTATGGAGTTCGCACTGTTGCATCCTGAGCACCCGATGGTATTGTAAAATGGGCGATGTTGAACGCACGAGTGCTGTACGATCGATAATGGACCTTTAAGATAAACGTTAAACGCGTTAAACGCCCGTGAGTGTAGTTATTAACGTTTGATGGTATAAACTCTTGAGGCTAAAATCGACACTGAAAGGTTTCAGCTGACATAGCCATCGAGCTCAAAGTCGAGCGCTCATATTTACATAAGGCTTGTAATTAATTACACGAGAAGAAGAATAATACTAAATGGGCAGCAAATGGTGATCAACAGAATAACCTATTTTTAAATAACTGAAGTCAACAACTTTCAATTATTATGAACATCATTGCCAAGTCACCAGAGAACCTAAACCTTCACACATCTATAAAATTTGCTATCATCGATTTGCTGTATGTTTCAGTATGTTTTTACTGCTTATGCAATTATTTCACGTTTCAAAACTAATCTGGTTTCACTGACTTAATTTCACGTTTCACTAACATAAATGTGCAATAACTCTTTTTTTTTTTGTTGAGAAAAACCTACTTTTTTCCCCAACTATTTTCGTTACTTGTTTTGAATGTTACTCACCGAGGACATCTTTTGAGCGAGCCTCATTTGGGACTCATTATCTTTAGTAGAGCTACCAGACATTATCCAAGGAAGATACACGGCGCTACCGTACGAGTGGACTGACACGTACAAATGGAAGTGAGCGCTTTCCAACACCGACTGTTACGTGGCAGAAGAATTCAAAAGTAAATCATCTGGTGGTAGACAAATAAATAGTCTTGATATTATTATGTTACATATAAACATTTGGTCTGTGGCCTTGGCTGGCTTTAGAAGAGCACAACTCCATCTCGTCTGATGGGTGTCGTAAAAAACGATTAAGAGATAAAGAAGCTGCTACCACAAGCTCTGAGGAACTACACCATCCCAAAAAAAAGCGCGCGCGCCAACCCACTAGGCCAACGTGTCTTTTTAAGACCATATGTCCCACATTCACAAAAAAATGTGCGTGAGAAGGCATGGGCTGGACATGGGTCCAGCAGTAGACGATGAAACGGGCAGGAAAGGGTTATATGCGGTATATGAACATTGCCAATAATAATGAAAATGACGATCATAGGCATATCCGTAGATTCGCCTGCTGACCACTATAGAACGCAGGATTGTGGAAAATGTGAATCTGTAGGAAACGGCTACGCTGTTACACAGCAGTTTTATGTGAAAGTAACTCGGGCAGTCTGATGTGTCTTCAGTTTAGCAATATATTATCCATCTTTTTTGTGCACGACAGAATAATAAGTGCATAGCGAAAGTGTATCGCCCATGAAAATAGAATCAGTGCGCGTGTTTTTTCATGTTTTTTCATACGTGCTGACGTTTTTTTTATACGTGCTGACATTGCACATCTCGGAGGAAAAAGGGTTTGTCTAAGGGGGGTTGCGCAGTTAGTGGGGCCCGAACAACGGAATTCTTAGAGATACGCCAATAGAAGCGTAAAGGGCAAATTCATGCACCTTTCCTTTCATGAGATGTTAGTACGTGCATATCGTTATTATACACTGTTATCATATAAGATATTATTATGTAAATGTTATACTATTGTCTATTCCCTTATATGTTTTTATAATGTTTTACCAATTCATGTTTGTATGTATATATATGTCTTGCCTTCAAATGTGTTAGAGTACCTAGGTTATAGGTCAGAATGCTAGGGTAAGGATCACAAGTAAAGCCTACCGCCCGCAGTGTGTTTCATTTAAGTATAAGTTTTGAAAACATATAAAGTTGCGGGCTAGATGGCGAATCTATTAACACCGGTATCGGCACCACTAGGTAGCCATACACCCTCAGTCCTCCCATACCCCGTGCTACTCAAAGAGGGAGGAGGGGAAAATAAATAAATACAATTTAATAAAATCAATTAAAGAACTATAAACCCCGGCACTTCGCCATCGAAAATAGCCTTGTCCTCCGTATAAGAGGAGGACCAACCCGGGCATATATGGCCAATAACCTAGAAATTATGTACAGAGTCAGGAAACGAATAGCACAATAAACTTCCCCAGGGAACGGGGGGATCGCTTGGACAGCGAGCTTACTATAAAAAGGCAGGGCTCCAATCACAAGCAAACCATTCAGCCAGTTCGCCCCCATCACTCAGATAGCAGCCTAACAAGAAAAGCAAAGTAAGCTCGCTGCCAACGCCGCTTCCTCCTCACCCCTGTGGTTTACTATGAACCAGAGCAGCATTTTCATATCCGTATTTCTCCCCCCCCCCGTTGGACGGCAGCGTGCGGCCTGCAACATTGGCCTTACGGTAGCATCGATCGGCATTCGTCACCAACATTTTTTTTGTAGTCATATCGAAAAACGAACGGTATTAACTCAATTAACGATACGTCTGCAACCATAAATTAACGATAGCTTAGATACAGCGATGCCAATATATAAGAAAGTTCAAAGTTCATAAGTTCAAATCTACACATTCGTTCTATATTTGTAAAAGTTATACAAACGCATACACACTGTTGCCATTGTCATCATTAGATTTGAGTGTTTCAAATACTCGCATGATTTCGGATCCAAGGTCATATTTAAACTCTAGATTTCATGTATAAGAAATAGAAAAAACATTCTGTAGTCGTCACATTATCCTTAAAGTTTAAAATTAAACCATTAAAATTGAAACGACTACGTCGACGTATATTGATCTCCCCCCCCCTCCCCCCACCCCCGGCCGGAGGTCGTCTCACTATTAAAAGTGGTTGGACGCCCTTTAGTCAGGTAGACTGACCATTTAAAGAAAGCCGCAAATAGTGAGTGGATGGGAAGAGCGTGGACCGAGACCGACCGAGTGTGGTGATATGCTTATGTCACAAGAATAGTAAAGTCACAGGCTGATAGTATGGTATAAAAAAAATTAATAGACCGACCTTAATTGTCTTGGATTCTTCTTCTGAAAATGGCTCTGGTCCACAATATCCATCGCTGCATATTATATTAGAGGCCCCTCTCTCGCCCCAACCCAGACTAGAAAAAAAAAACATTTTTGTAAAGTACAAGTCCAAAAAAGTTTTCTATGCCTAAAGCCATGTACCGAAAGCCAATCGATTCTAGTTCTTATTAATAATCCTTTATTGTGTCCATATTGCAAGGTGAGGACATGCCTTGTCCCCATTTGTTTTAATAGGCACCTGCTATGTACATTAAATAAATTAATTAATACAATATGACTGTATTTAAGAGAGCTATATACCATCATCGCTTATAAACTATTGAGCCAAGTGACAGAAATCACTAGTACCCTACCATACCATCAGTCTGTGTCTCTTCTTTGCTGGATATATACATATTAACCAGCGAACAATTTCAAGTCTTCGATCCACGTGGCAGGGAGTCGCCTCGTAGTACGTCTCCTGGAGTTTCTATTCAAGGACAAATGTCTACCACATCCGTTATCACTCCCGCGGAACGTATGACCTACTCTTTAGCATGCTGACTCTATAAGTTAAATCGGTGGCTTTCGTTCATCAGCGACTCTCATCATTACGGACATTAACTTACAAAGAAAGTTTCGCTATAGATCGCTGAGCGATTTTGAACTTCGGATCAAGCGTACCGCTAGAGGGCTCGTTTTGGCATCGTAAGTCATAACTAGGAGGTTACACAAATTGAATACTTTCGAATATAAAAATTGTAGTATCTCTTCTCTCCTCAAGTTACTAGTATCGCAAAATTTTTCAATATTGATGACGGTAAAGTTAATATTGCTCAATGTTGGGGAATGTTGCACAGTTTAATGTTGCACTTTTTATGGGACATTATTTTGTCTCCATTTTTTTTTTTTTTATAGAGAAGAGGGCGGACGAGCAAGCGGTCTCACGTGATGGTAAGTGTTACCGCCGCCCATGGACACCTGCAACACCAGGGGGTATGCGGGCGCGCCGCCGACCTTGCAAAATCCTATTCACAGCTTGCACACTTCCTATTATGCACATGAACCATCACAAAACCAACTACATTAAATGAATGTTTCATAAACGTGGAATTAAATTTATTGGAGCGTGTAGCGAAAGTACCCGCGGCGGCGCGCGGCGGGTCGCGACGGTTTTAACAAAACAAAGTTTGAAATGTTGGTACAGTTGCCCATAACACAACCATAACCTAGTGTTAAGATTATGTTATGGGTAATACGATATTTGGGGTGATTCTTCAGATGTATGTGTATCTCTATGCATACATCTGAGATTTCTCAGGATGGTTTTCTTCACCGCCAAACCAGTCATATTAAAAATCTGTATCTGGCGAGAGCGTTAATAGCCTTGGGGTATCTATACTCGACTCTCATTAGTGAGGTTGTGAGTCCAAATCCTCGGTCCGTAAGATATCTGCAGCAAATAAAAATTGGGGGGAAAGTGATCAACAAGGCTAGGCAAGAAAAAGACAACTTTTAAAGAGCATACCACAATACAAATAGTTCCTTTGGTATTATCAACTGTTACTACGCGATAAGTACTAAGTCTGGGGAAATAGTAAAAAAATAATGGGTATGAAATAGTCACAGATAGGTAGGTAAATTGTTGGTGGTGTTCGCTGTGCTGTGCTCTTGCAGGAGGGCGGTTAATTATTTTTTTTTAGTGAATGTAGTCTACGTTGTAGGTAATGTAGAATTATTTTCGCGATTGGCCGGTCGATCGCGATTGACCGTGTTTAAGCACAAAATATCAATGAATACCAAATATAATATATTTCTAATTGAACTTGTTAGTATATATAACGTTTGATTTAATTGGTAACACTTATATGACTGTCACGGACTCCTTCATTTACATTCTTGTCCGTTTATACACTTCAATATGGTGCCGATTGTAGGTACGTTGCGTTTGGTTCGAGTTAAAACTTTTGGAGTTCAAAACTCCGCACCCACTCAACATGCAAAATACGAAAATGTTTGAAATTGTAACGCCACGAACACGATGGTCCATAAGTACAATGTGTAAACATAATGGCGCATTAAAGGGTTTTGTTGTTACTTAAAGCCTCCACCACAAGCGCTTAGGACACCTCTGAAAGAGTAGACTCGCCAACACACATGGTCAGTGTGCCGTTTTATGGCCATACATCCCTCATGTACCTGTGTACCTGTGTACCTCATGATGAGGAGACCTGTGTCCAGCAGTGGAGACGGAAAAGGCTGATTTCATTGTTGTATTTAGATATTTAAACTTAAATCACAAAGATTTTATAACTAAAATTATAAAATCTTTGTGGTTTCCTGTGCCAAATCTCAAATTTATATCGAGTGTTGGATTTTAGGCTCGGCTGAAAACAAAGACCTATGTCTCGGCATCGGCTGATTAAATACGTAGGTTTTGTACACCGTTAAAATGTGGAATAGGCAGTTTGAAAAAAACTAACGTAACGTTATGCGTCACGCTATTCAAGACAGCACTTTGCTATTAAATTAAAAAAAATAGAAAATCCCGCCAGTGTCGCAGACGTGTATATGTATGTTAAAACTTTTGTCTGTCAACTTTGAGAAAAAACTTAAATACAACTTGAGATATTTTTAGTTCGTATGTAAGTAATTAAAGAAACCCAAATTAATTACAAAAATAAGAACTTTTATATGACCGCCTTGGTGTATGAAGAGCTATCTCCTGTATTTCATTCCTCCAAGGTAATATTACCATCAAGGTATACTTACGCAAAGTTCCTATTAATGTCAACTCCATCGCACGGTCCGCTGAATCTCCGCCTGTTCTTCCTCCACATACGATCTTTTGTCATGCTGTATTCATATCCATCTGGATTAACTGCTGGAATTATGTACCTTCAACAAAATTGTCCTTATTGTGAAGCTATTATTTGCTTGATGGTTTAACTGTTAAGGATTCAACTTCAACCAGAAAATCGATAATTAAAATAAATTTTACTTTTTTTAAATAATTATATTAATATTTAATATTTATACTATAGAAATAGGCTTATATTAATTTTAATGCGATAATAGGATGTTTATCTTTTCCTATTATCTTTACAAAGCCGCTGGACGCAGTGCATGACCACGCTACTCCGTATTCACACAAGATTACTGTAAAATGTATTGCTTGCCTCAATTTATCGTGTTCCCTTCAATGTACGTACGTATTTCGCTATTGGTTGTGATATGTCAGATCTCGTTTCCATCCCTTTCTGTCCTATTCTTTCTCATTTTTCCAATCCATTCTACAAATTTATTCCATAATCTCCAAAGATAGGCAGCGCATCTTCGGGTATTCCAACGTTTTTCAGTCGGGACTGATGTTGGCATGTATCACGGGTTACCACCAGGTGGACCGTCTGCTTGTCTGGTAAAGTCTTTCTATAAAAAAAGAAAGAACAATCACGCATACACACAGGCAAACTCCTTATTGCATTCATAGGTAATACTTACATGGCAATAGTGCAATTAGCATGTTCTGCCATTGTAATTTTTTTTATTAACAAGTTCTAAGTAATTAACAATTCTAAAATGTATCTTGTCAATGTCCAGTTCTGCCGAAGCAAGTCAGGAGTCGCTCAATAAATTGATAGTAGCTTTGCCGGGGACATTGGGAGAACTCCTAGGAAGCACACGAAAAACGCAGTCCTATGCTTTTATTTGATTATCACAAACTTTACGCACAAAAACACTTTGAAGTTTAATAAATTATCACTATTAAACCATAAAATGTGTAGTATACAATTGTTAATCAAATAAAAAGTCAACTTCACTTCTCGAGTTCTCGCCAAAAATACTTACTTTACACCGATTTCATTTTTTTCATGTACACACCCACACCCAGCTACATACAGCCAAATATGTACATACATTTACCTGAATATATACATTTGCCTGCATCTTACGCGATAGTTCATGTATAAGCCCATCGCTCATATACACAAATAAATAATTGTATACACAGTAAAATCCGTTTTTAGCTATAAGCTTTATTTTTATGTATAATATTAATAAGTTAATATCACTGTTTTATTGTGGATTTTTTGTTCATAAATGAAATATAGTAAAAACAGTACATACCAATCCTTCTGCGTTATGTAGTAAGGCTGCTTAGTGAAGTTCCAGGCGATCGTATCTATGAGATAAAGCACAGATGCTACACTGGCCCATTCACGTCCATGGATACCTCCATCGATCAAAAACGGTGCGTTGTTGCTTTTGCTATTTGAGATTTTTAACATCTAGAACATGAAATTAACATCCTTCTAATGAGATTTGCTAAGAAATCTACTTACTACGTAGATCACATTCGAACTTTGGAATAAAAAGACTACATCTTAAAGGGATATCAAAGTCGCTACCACACGCACTGAGGAACTACATTACCTCTGAAAGAGTGGAGTCGGCATTCCATTTGGCCAGCGTTTTAAGGACTTTAAGATGTACTTTACTGACTTTACTTTAAGATTCCTTATACACTAAACAATGAGCATGTCCTGCAGTGGATACAGAAAGGGCTGGTTGCATTGCATTGGATGGGGTCCGTCACGCTTTACAACATTTTTCTAAACGTTTTTTATAACGTATGGAATACAGCGAACTTGCCCGGTTAATCGTAAATATTTTTTTTATTACCACATACCTTAATTGGTTTTTTATGTAAAGTAGTTCCAACGGTTGAGAGAGTACAAACGGATGGGTTCGCAGCGGCCACCTTCGCCAAGTAGGAGTTGATTTCATTAAGTTTTGCGTAATATGTCCACGGTTTATCCGTCGTTTTATCGCCTGCTGTGTATCATCAATTTTAATATAAGTTTCGAAACCAATTTTGCTCAAATTTAGTAAACTAGATTTATTTTGATAAATGAAATCCTAAAACCTTCCAGACAACATACTCTATATATGGTAGCAGTACCTCTATAGAAGACCGAAAGTCCAGTTTATCTGATAAATATCAAACTGATAGTATTGGATAGTTATAGTACTAATATATAGGTTTAATAATATTATTTTAATAAAGTGCAAAGAATTACTTCTGAGGAAGAATCGCCACTGCCAACATAACAGTGAACAGTGTGACATAACTGAACAAGTATTCACCATAGCGTTGTAAAAATTATTTTTACAACACTAAGGGCCTCTCTTACCACCTCTTGATAAAGTAACTTTTTTTTACTGTTAACAATCTGATAGATAAAGTATCTGCTTAATTAAATCTGGCTGATACTGCATTTCTGATAATGTATAACTGACTTTCTGATACCTTCTGATAAATTATCAGAAGATGGCGAGAAAGGCCCTTCCTTAGTGTTATAATCAACATCTGCAACACCAGAGGGTATGCGGGCGCGCCGCCGACCTTGCAAAATCCTATTCACAGCTTTCTTGAAGAACCCCATATCGTAGTTTAATGGGAAGACCTCTTGAGGCAGTTCGTTCCACAGCCTACAGGTTCGTGATATAAAATAATTTACACTATGGTGAATACTTGTTCAGTTGTTCAGTTTAATACTAGCGCGACATGTTTCGAGTTAAAGTTGTAAGAACTGACCTGCTCGCCTTGCAGCCTGTATCTTATTTTCCTCGTCTATTTTCTCCTGTAAATTGTTCATTAACACATTGTAACTAACGTTATGCGTCCTCAGCATTCCGTACAATTGGTCGGTGTCGTTTCTTCTGATGAGGAAGTCGATGGAATCGTTGTCCCACCGCCACACATCTTTACTGAAATATGGTTTGACATTGACACAAGAAATTGTGTTGTAAATTAAAGATAATAAATAGTCATAGGAAAAAAGAATCGATGAAGAATATCAAGTATAGAAATCTAAAGTTTTAGGGCTATATTACCACTTGCCGTATGCGCTTTATGAAAAGCCGGGGTTCGTTATGAGTTAGGAGGGGGGGGGGGGGGGGGGGTCATGGATTGCACGCGGCAATCCAACAACCGCTGGGTGCACTCGACTGGCCTCGTTACCCCTCTCTCGCAGAAGACTACCTTGATTGCAAGGTATTTGGCTTTTCCACTTTATCTTATTCCCCAATGTACGTACGTGTTTCCATCCTATCTCATCCCTCCCCATTTTTCCAACCCCGTTCTCCAAACGTTTGTCATTCTGGACTGAAGTTGGCATGTACCGCGGATGTCGCAGGGCGACTGTATTAGGTGGACAGGGAAAAAAGTTGCAGGCAGATAATGCAACTGCCTGTAAAAATCAACTACGTTAGATTTCTATTAACATTATTCACAATTTTTATAACATGTGACCTCGCTGAAGTTTTATATAATGCTGTGAACCGGAAACAATTACTTATTGGTAAATGGATTAAATGAAAAGCGAGGGAGATATGGGTAAACACTGGATCAAACAACTACAAAGTTTTATTGCCGTTAGTGAAGAACTTATCTAAGGTAGTTAAGGTCTACATTCGATTTTTTAAACAGAAAAAACAATGTTGTTTTTCCAGTTGGTCTTGCATGCCATATATTGAATAAGTTGAATAACGAACTGCAAAGGGATTTGTAATAGTTCAAAGACATTATAAATCAAATTTTAATAGTATTTTGCATACCTTGTTCTTCTATTTCGTTAATTAAATCCGATGATATATTCCCACCTTGTAAATTTACCCGCCATACTTGCCAGCCGTCGTACCGCACCTTTTCACTAAATACGGCTAAAAATATTACACATTTTAATTCCATTAGGTTTTCTTAATAATAATCTTATATAAGCTCGAAAAAGGAGGCAATTTTGTGGGAAATGGCGGATCATATTTTAACTTAACGATGTTATAGATGACTTCGGTCTTGGACACGAATAAGAACTGCGAATGTGAAGAGGATTTTGCAAGGTCGGCGGCGCGCCCGCATACCCCCTGGTGTTGCAGGTGTCCATGGGCGGCGGTAACACTTACCATCACGTCGGACCGCTTGCTAGTCCGCCCACTAATCTATAAAAAAAAGAACATGTATTAGTATTTTAATAGATTTTCTTTAAGAGGGGTGATATCTGTATTCGACTCACATTCGTGTGTGAGTTCAGATCCTCCGCCCCATACCATTGAGTTTCTACTAAAGTGCGGATTTTTTAAAATAATCACTAACTCTGCGGTGAGTGAAAATATCGCGAGGAAACCAGCATTAGAACTTTAAAGTAAAAATTGATTAAAGACCACAAAGTGTTGGCATACTTTCACAAATCGAGTGATATTGAACAAGATTTTAAGTGTATTTTAAGGGATCACCCTTAAAATACACGTTACTCCAATTTCAGGGTCATGATAAATATATTTATACCCTTTCTTAATCATATGTCAATACCATACCATCAGCTCATGTGTATCTACTGCTGGATACCACACACCGTCTTCCACTCTACATTATCTCTACGCTCTAGTTTTCATGAATAAAGATTTTCCTGACTTTGTTTAAAAATATTTGAATAAAATCACGTATCTAATAAATGTAAGGAAATAAAATGCAAAATTCGTACCATCACGAAAAAACAGAACCATTAAAATTACCAAAGGCATGTTGAAATTGAAAATAAATTAAAGAACAGGAATATTGTATTTTTATATTCCCATAAAAAGTCTTACAACGGTTGATAAGCCTAAAAACCATTTTCTTTCAGACGAAAATCAATTTCACTTTTTCATAAGACATTCTAGAATAAACGTGATGAAATAAGTGTTAAAAAAATTGTTTTAAAATAGCCAATATTAGATTAAAATTAAGTTTAAAATGTTTTTGTATATACTACAGTAAAATAAATAGGTCATCCACGTATCCTATTATGATCCACACTCCTTGGAATTGGATGAGACGGGATAGAATTAGGGATGAGAAACTTCCTTTATTTCATTATTTTCCCAACTCCATGTTAAAAGGTTATGGCGTATCTTCTTCTCTCCCGAAACACAGTTCATTTCGCGGTAGTCTTTTGTGAGAGAGAGTAACTCGGCATATCGGACATGCACAGTCGAATAGGGATGCAGCATTTGTGTTGTAAAACCGAGCGATGAGCGCTCGACGCGAGCACAGCGCGAACACTCTTTATGAATTGAGCGATAAATATCAGCGTTATAGCCCAAAATTTTTAACTTTCAATGGCCTTAAATCCTTGAGGTGAAAAGTTCGAGATTAAAACGGTTAAGATTAAGGTTCTAAAGGTTCATTGTTGTTGACATAGCGCTGAAGAGCTTGAACGCTCGGCGCTCATTTCTACATCACTATACAATATTTTGATATGTTTTTTTATAGAAAGTAAATGAGAAGTTGAGTAAATGAGAAGTGATAGGATGGGATGAGATTAGGATGGGACTGGGATGCCACTGGGACGGGAATGGGATAGGACTGGGATGGGACTGGGACGGGACTGGGATGGGAATGGGATGGAATTGGGATAGAAATGGGGATGGGCATGGGAATGGGATGAGGATGTGATGGGAACGGGAATGGGATGGGCTTGGGATGGTAATGGGACTGGAAAAGGATGGGAATGGGACGCGAAAGACACGCGAAATGGACGCGAAACCGTTTTAAGGCCATACATCCCTCAAGCACGAGAGTATGTGAATGAGGAACCCGTGTCCAGCACTGGAGCATAAAAGGGCCTGTGATAAAAATTATTTCTACATGTATTTGTCTAACCGGAAATTGAATGTGGCCATACAAGAGAAAGTATCCCTGTAGACTAAGCTAATCGGTCGTGGGCTCGAGAAAATTCTCAAGTAATTTCATTGAAAATCGAAGACGGTATTAATTACGTTTAGGGGAAAGAAATGAGAAAATTCCCGGCTCTTTTTACCGTTTAATTAAACCAATCGGACTGTTCTCGGAATAGCGTCCGGATTCTTTGATGGTTTAGCTATTAATAGAATGAAATTTATCTCGCATTTAATTTAATAATAAATTTAGTTAATAAACTACTTTATTTTGACAGTAGAATAGGTTATGAAAATTAAAAAGGAACTAGAGTAAAAATAACTGCAGTAGGACCAGCAAGCTGAAGTGGCACCGGGCAGGTCATATATTCTGATTGCCGCAGGAACGATAGCCCATAGGGGGGAAGACAAGTCCTTCAATGGAAACCATATACCGGAAAACGTAGCGTGGGACGCCCTCGGGTCAGATGGATTGGCAAATTGAAGAAAGTCGTATGTAGTCAGATGAGCAAAAGATCGTGATGGTATGGTATACTTATGGCGGAATACAATAAGAAAATGGCAACACTGTGTTAGTGATGACATTAAAACAGTCATTCAGTTGTTTTTTATCTTGTGCCTTTAAGTCTTTAATTATTAAGAGGTTTTCACTTCAATTTCACGGGGTATTATCGAGTATATATTTTTTTTGAATTATGGCACAGTCAATAATTAATTATATAACTTATACAATTATCTAAAGAGTGTGAAAATACTCTAATGTATAATGAATGATGCCGAATTCAAGTAAACAAACTAAGTTGTGAACACGAAGCGGAAACAATTCAACGAAGGAGAAGTTCCCGACACTCCTAGGAAACTTCTGGAAGTCGGCATTCATTGAAATTATCCAAGTTTCCAGGAGTTTGAGAGACAAGAAGATTGCAGACGTCTTTACATATGAATCGCTGGTAAAATAATTAATTAAATAATGTAAGGGTGCTACTACATTGAGTGTATCGTTCTATGATACGCGTATTCAAAATGACAAAGGGATAAGGATTCTAATGTCCATTTCCATCACACACGATCTTCGGCTGTTCTCATCCAGTCGCCACTGGTGGGTGAACTTCTTCAAATCGTGGTCCACGTTTAGTGTATATACTTTTTCGTGGTTGTGTAGCAAAGATGAACAAGGATACGGATATTACGTTAATAGCATCATAATACTACTCTAGTATACAAGAAAGTACATCAATTTTATAACAGTATCTTGTGAAACTTATGTTATGGTGGTTGAACATAGCATAGCAAGCCGTGTAAAGGAACACATAACCGCCGTGAAAAATAATAACCCACACAAGTCGACAATAGCAGAAATTGGAACCAATTATTGGATTGAATTACACAAATCAAAAGTAATTTCAACTGAACGCCATTACATACCGCGTTTGGTCCGAGGCTCTATAAATTTAAAAAATAACAAAATTCAATCGCCAGGATGGATTTAAGTTGGCACGTACATGGGACCCAGTGATTGAACTTTCCAAACCTAGAAGAGTAAATGCGTTTTCAAACTCGCGTGTGTGTGGTGATATTGTTAGTATAGTGGGCAAAGAACTTAATCAACAAGTTCGGTGTGGGGCAAGTGAATCAAAAACGAACACGATGGAGGGTAGACAGATTTGTCTATTAATAGCAACATCTTCACCCGCCCCGCAGTCTCGCCGCGACCACCCTTCATGTGGCTGGACCGAAATATCGGCTATAATAAATAAATAAAAAATCGTCAGTGACCCGTTTACATAACAATTATTAATATCTTTCACACACTGCTTGAGCGGTGATAGTCTAGTGTAATCTATTCTCAACTCTCATTCTTGAGGTCGTGAGTTCAAATCCTCGGACCCTGTACCAATGACTTTCTACTTATGAATGGATTTTTAAAATAATCATAATGATTTTTTAAAACAATAACCTGTATGCACTAAATTAAAAAGAAACTATCATGTGCATCCAATCGACACTGATTCTGTGTGA
The DNA here is from genome assembly GCA_914767545.1 of Sesia apiformis. Classification (NCBI taxonomy): domain Eukaryota; kingdom Metazoa; phylum Arthropoda; class Insecta; order Lepidoptera; family Sesiidae; genus Sesia; species Sesia apiformis. The sequence goes on along the minus strand of OU611965.1, from coordinate 13,538,300 downwards.
TGGATTATGACCCGAAATCCTCCAGTGAGCTGTTAAGGAAGGTTTGTGCCCACTGCTTACGTAGTGTTAAACAAATTACAACAATTCTATGTCTAAAAAATACATTTTGAAGTTTATTTTCTTCTGAATTAAGTAACCTCGGGACGTTTGGAATTTTGCCAATAATGTCAAATCATATGTGACTGCCAGAACCTATTCATTGGCCGAATGCCATTATACCTATATTTATTTGAAAGGATGTTTTTTATTTTACTACAAGTATAGGCTTGTAATTTTAAAGTGTTTGGAACAGGGATCTGGATCACTTATCTTTATTTATCAGTGAAAGTCCACACTTTATTTATGTACAGTGGGTGGCCAAATTATTAGAGCCACTTTGAAAAAATATATAATTTTAGTATATGGGTAAGAAAAAATAATAAACATGTTACCAATTATTATAAATTATGTTTTTTTTTAAACAGTATTGGATAAACAGTTAAAATGTGCTTAATGTAGTTTAATAACGTTCAAAATAATAAAAAAAAGCTTAATATTTAGTGGCGCCGCCTTTTCCTGCAATCACAGCTCGAACTCTCCTCGGCATACTTTCAATACATTTAAGACAGTTGATTAGAATTGCATCGCTTCTATGCCACACTGCATCAATGGCTTCTATCAACTATATCTTATTCGTGATATGTTCCCTGTAAATTTCCAGTTTCATTAATTCCCATAGGTTTTCAATTGGATTAAGATCCAGGGAATTCCCAGGCCAGTTAAGAACTTGTACCTGGTTTTCCTGTAAAAATATTGTTACTTTTTTGGCCTTATGGCATGGAGCAGAGTCGTGCATAAATATGGAATCGCCATCTGGAAACCATTCGTGAACTTGGGGCAGCATTCTGGTTTCCAAGACCTTTATGTATTGGTCCTGCCTCATTGTCCCTTCGACAATATACAGGCGTCCTATGCCTTTGCTGCTAATCATCGACCAGACCATTATGCTAGGGGGATGCTTGACCCTTTTTACGATGCAGTCCTCTTTAAATTTTTCATTAGGTCTTCGCCTCACAAACTCCGATTTTTCAGTCAGTATATGCACCGATGATTCGTCAGAGAAAGAAACCTAAAACATATTGTTGCCTTTGAATTTCGCAAAACTGAGATTATATGAAACTAAATATCTGACTTTTATATTAAAAACTAGTCTAGTTTATCTTGTTCCAATCATCAACAGTCCAATTCAAATGCTCTTTGCACCATTTTAGCCGCTTTTTCATCATTGCAGGTGTGAGAAGTGTATTTTTCGCTGGACGTCGACATGAAAAATCTAATTCTTTTATGCGGCGTCGAGCTGTCCTTAATGATATTGTGATGCCGGTTTCCTGGATCTGTTTGGTTATTGCCACTAATGGAGCTGTTTTGGACATAAATGTCCCTTATTTTTCTCTCATCTCTAGATGTGGTTAAGCTTTTACGACCACATTTTGCTATCCTATTTGGAGTTAATTGTAATTTTGCAACAATTTTTTGTTTTATTCTATCCACACTTGCCCGCGAAACGTTTGCTATCGATGCAATATGTCTATTGGAGTTATCAGTATTGGTTATTAAAGTTTTTATCTCAGAAATTTTTCGTGGAGTGAGGTCTTTATTCTTCCCCATAACAAAAACCTATAAAATAAATGAAAATGACATAATTGTGTCAAACTTAAGCCATTTCAATGAAATAACTAAATAACAAAGATGTACTTACCAAGTAACAGCGTATAAATCACAAAACTTAATGAAAAGTAACTTAAATATCCTCAAATTTCAATGTAACACGTGTACGTCCAAACAACTACTGTAAGACAAAATGGCAGTGCCCAATATAAATGGCGTTCAAAAATGCAGTGTTGCCAGTACATTTGTAAAAATGTCAAAAAAATGTCATGTTCTTAGAATTTGATAAAATATGCGTGCGGCTCTAATAATTTGGCCACCCACGGTAGGTATGCCAAGATTTACAATCAACAGAAGTTAAAAAATGCGCATACCTTCGCCGTCGGATATGGGTAGCGACTGCGCGCCGCCAGCTCGCTCGGCTCTGCGCAAGCGCCTTCTACAAGCGGCCGCGCGTACATTCCATAAGCAAATTTAGCATCGGCCGGCGAGTTTGCTTGCCTAATTAAATTAATTACAGTGTAGGCAAGCTTCCTACAATTTTAAACTGTTTTTTATCTTATTGCCAATTTATTTTATATTATTTTTATTTTTTACCCTCTAGATGTAATTTGATTTTGTTTGAGAAGTCTATGAGTGCCTTGTAAAACATTTTCTAGTTTCAAAACTATATTAAATTTACTCTTAAATCGGTAATACTCGATGTTAGCGGGAAGAATTACCAATTTAAAGGTTAGTTTTTATCAGAATACGATCAGTTTGAAACTATAAAAAGTTTTACAGGACACTCAAATTTTAATTCTGATTTTAAAGAAACTTGGTATAGTTATAACTTATTTATATATGTTTTTTTTATTTGCTTAAATCTTCTGAGCCCTGTTCACATTTAGGATATTTTTTATTCATATAAATTATAAAACTTCCATGGGAATCAAGCTGACCATAGATATCGTCTACACGCACGAAGTCACGGGCTCTGTTAGTATCTTTTAAAGTATTTTTTTATAAACATATTATCCCTATAAAAATAATGCATTTAACGCCGCGTTATTATACGACTAGACAATAGACTACACTTTATTCCGTCATACACCACATACAATATAAACGGTTATAACAATAACAGATAGAAAAAACAAACAATGTAGGCAATATGAAAAACAAAAGAAAATTACAAACATTAAAAAAATACAATAATTAATAAAAAAAAGAAAAGAAAATTACATGTTGCTTTTTTATGCATGTGTGTATTGCGATGCCGGAAATGGTCTCCAACTCAGCATATGCTGTGACTGAGTGGTAGTCATCGCACTGATTTTCAGTCGCGCCATCGGTGACGCACGGATATATGCATATTAAATCACAGTGTGTCATCACTGTCACAAGTATATTCCTCAATAATGACTTAAGTATGGATGTATGACCTTAAATGCCACTTTGGTCAAGCGGGTTGGCGAGCCCACTCTTTTAGAGGTGGTCTTTAAGAATAGCGCCACCCTATCTCTTGCCGTGGGTGTCATTAAAGGCGACCAAAAGATATCAAAGCCGCTACCACAATCACTGAAAAGCTACACATGAAGTATAATACCACTTAATAGTTTATCAGAGGTTCACATAAATATTGTTCGTGTGTTTATCCAATAATAAAATTCAAACAGTTTGTAAGGCTTGTTATTCTTTTAAAGACAACTAAATCCGTCCTTCAAATAATTGGAAGAAAGCTAGGATTATGAGAGATTTACTAGCTTAATGTGTGGCTTACGTGTTCAGTGTGAGCGTGTGTGTGCGATGGAGTGTTTATATTCGGATAATACTAGCGCGAGTATTAGCTTAAATATTAACTTGATTATTATACTGAGTGATACGAGTGTTGAATAGAATTTTATGATGTCGTCATTACCATGACTTTTGTAACACAAAGACATAACACTTTTTCTTACCGAATAACCTTTTAAACACGTATCTAAAATTTTGTTTTAGAGCGTCCAAAAGTCTCGATTTTTAAATATATAAGTATAGACACGAAAATAAGATTTTCATACCAAAGGAAAACCGTCGTATCTAGTGTAAGTCCGAAGGATTACGGGGGAGAACAGATTCGTTAAACCACTGAAAATGTAAAAATTATTAAAAAATTATACCGATACGTTACGGAACATTCCGATCAATTATAAAATAATAATTTACAGATTTAGTTTTTTTACTATTGTTCTATGTTTTTCATTATAATGACAATATAAATGAAGATAAAAGGTGTTCTGAAGTTCAAATGCAGGATACTGAACCGATATCACTGTACTATTGAACTGTATAATTGAAAGCCGCATAACCAATAATGTATTAGGTTCTTACTTATGAAGTTTTAATGATTTTTCACACTAACTACTCTGAAATTGGACATCTTTAGTTTGACTTAGAATTCTGAATTCAAATAAATTTTCATTTAAAGCTAGGTTTTTCAAAATCAGCTATTCATTTGTTTCTTTGTTGACTATTAATTCTCGACTATATCGTTTGTGCAATCATGAAAAACATGAACATTCGTTGCATTTTTGAATACGAGTTCTATCATGGCAGCTATGCAGCACAGACAGCACGCAATGTTAATCTGTAGTTGCCCATTTTAAAATTAAGCCAGATCGACCCTACGTTTTTTTTTATCCAATTTAGTACTAACCCCATGTAAACACTTCATAAGTCACCGGGACTTCAAAGTAAATTACGACTCAATACACTCGTTACCCAAATACGGATTATCGAAAAAATCAGGCGTCGCATTAAGATTTACCCAAAAAATCAGTCGCCTACTTAAGATGTATTGCCTGATTTTTCACGTAACGCGAATAATTCTGAGCACATACTGAGCCTTTGATTTCAGTCGAATGGATTCAATTTTATATTCTGCTTCATTTGACTTTATTGTTGGATTTCGTGTTAAAAAGGTCTGTAAAAAAAATGGGACTGCGTTATGTATAGCCAGGAATACCGATTAGTCCAGTTGGGAGTTTCACTGTCTGCTTTGCCGAAGGTCCTGGTTACTATTCCTGCTGGAACACTTAAAAGACGAATTAAATTGTTTGAGAGATAAATATTTGTTTAATTGTGAATGGATGTGTTGGTTGTGTTCGTTTTTGTGTGACTTGTTTTATCTGTGTGGCTGGATGAGACGAGCGAAAGATCGTGTGTGATAGCGAGCCTGGAAAGAGGCCTATTTACAGCAGTGGAGAGACACCAGCTGATGGTATGATATGATATAAGTACGAGTATGTCACCACATCGTCTCTCGTTGGAACACGGCTGTAACCGCACTTTTGGAAATCGTCTTTGGAAGACGGTTCATTTGCACTTCCTGGACAAGGAGTTATTAAGTAGATATAGTAGAGTCTACAACATAAGCCACTTCATACCGCGAACCCAAAATTTTTGAAACCATCTACCACACCTCATGAGATCTTTCCATTGAAATCCGACATATTTATTTTCAAGTGTAATGCGTTACTGACCATTATGTGTATTGTCTTACCTACCGCATTCACCTAAATTTCATCATAATATTTAAAAGTGAGTTTTTATTTTATAGAACAGATGCTAGATGAACTGGCGAGTCATATGATGGTAAGTGGTGACCGCCGCACATGAACATCTGTAACCCCAAGATGCTTGCGGGTGTGCCGCCGACCTTTCAGAATCCTGTTTACAGCTCTCTTGAAGAGCCCCATGTCGTAGCGTTACGAAAATACCTCAGCTGGCAGTTCATTCCACAACTTTCGGGTTCGCGGTATAAAGTGTCTTTTGACCGCACTGTACGCAGCAATTCTGTATCAAGGAAGTGCGGATGAACCGCACGACGTTTAAATGGGCAGCAAATTTAAAGGTGCGCTACGTTTAGCTTCTCTGATGACATTGAATGAATAGGAGAGTCCCGTCAAGCGCGACTTCAGTCGACTCGATAGATGACAATCTTACTAATTTAAAATTATATTCACTACAGTCATTAAAAAATTGGTTACAGTAATCCACCGAAAGTAATACACATTGACAATGATCGGCTATCTTCGGTTTTGTAGAGCGTTATCTCTGCCGTGTGCCGTTACGACCGAGACGACGCTCTACAAAATCGAAGCTAGCCGATTATAGTCGATGTGTATTACTTTCGGCCGGGAAGTGTATTTTGTTGATTGATCATGATTTGCTGCTCACTTAGTATTTCTCACTGCCCCTTTTAAATATAAACCTTTGAAATCACCCTACATTTAAGCTAGAATAAAGCTAAGACTGCACTAAAATATTACTTTCTATTTTACAACTTTTGAAGGTATTAAGATACCCGAGTCTTGGCAGAGTTACGCCTCACTATCTCAATGCAAAAGCAGTAAAGTGAAGAGTTCTGTAACATAGATCCTAAGTTTATATAATTAATTCAAAGTTCACGTTATGTTATGCGAATATTCCGATCTTAATTGGAGTAATAACTTTCCATTTACTGCAAACCTGGTTCGCGCAGCTTTGTCAGGTACACTAAATTATTGGAAAAATATTTGTAAACACCAAAATCAGATTAAAGCAATAATCCATAAATAAAAAAATACTCCGAAATGTATTTTATCATATATTTTATTGTACTTTTTATTTATTTATTGTGTATACAACCATCTTCCTACACATTACTTTTAATTAAATATAAATATAGTAATACTCAATAAACTGCATTTTATTCATGTTTAAGGTAATCATTAAGGGCACAGAAAATTAAGTTAATACTGGTTATAATTAGCTGGAAATTAATTAAAAAACATGTAACAAAACATTATATACGTGTAACATGTATGTAATTAAATAATTTTAATTTTTAATAAAGTGCATAAAAAAATAATATTGATATATGTAGAATAAGCCAATGCCGGTTTAATATTTATTAATATATTATGGATATATATTATAGATAATTTGCGAGTCACCGCAAACAGCTGCTACTGAAAATTAGCGCTGTAGTTTCTGCTGCAGCACATGCCTGTTATTAATTATATAGTTTGTTATTGTGTGTTATTAATAATAGTACCTGGCACTAATAAATTTCTATCTTTCCATTGAAATAGAATTTTGAAACATTGAAAATTTATTTTAAGAAATTTCATATATGCATCAAGATTACATTTTAATCACTTATGCAGGATGTCAGAAAATAGGCCAAGTAAATAGTAATAGGCCAAGCTGGAATCTGTCGATAGGCCAGCTCATGACCTATCGAATCGTATGGTTTTGCAGATATTGACCTATTAATGATTATTTTAAAAATCGATACCCTTGGTCAGTAATTTGCGTGCTTTTAGCTACAAATGAAGGAAAATGCACACATTCTCGAAGAGTTGTTCTGTTAAATGTAAATTAATATTTTTCATTTTCTGTTATGGTATCTTCGAAAAGTTTACACCTCCTAATTACTGGACACCCTGTATAATTATTAGAATATGTTGCTAAAAACTTGAACCGACAGTATCTTATACTCACAATAGCACATCGATCAAACAATGTTATCTATGTACTTCATTGATAAATATATTTAAGTAGATACAATTTATTGAGTTCCAAAGAACCTGTGGCAAACATTTACCCGAACTAGCCTGAATAGAGAATTCATTTCGAACATAAACAATATCAACTCCGTAAATGTAGCAATCTCACAGGTAAACAAAGTTGCTCTAATGAAGTGTACTGAATATAAACGTTTTACGGTAGGGCGGCTATAAATGTCATATTTATTTTACGTATAGGTAGGCTACTGCCTACATGATTATAAATGTTATGTGAGCAAATCATTAACTTTGGTTATGTTTTTTATAACTGTTTAAACTTTCGCTTTTTGTACACGGAAACGAATCAACGAATTTAGCAAATAACATTTGACAAATTAAACATTGCGATTTACCGTCGAATACGTCAGCGGACATCGTTAGTGGAGTATATCGGAGCCTTTCCAAATGTGAACATCAAATGTGGGTAGTTGATAAAACTGCTCGCAGCTCCCATCCCGGACTACCCGCCTCGTCAGTCAAATCGTGACCACGGCTGGTGTAGCCAGTGCGAAAACGAAACGTCGAGTAGAAATAAAAGGTAATCAAAAATGTTTAAATTCTAGCGTTCAGACGCAATTTATAATATATGGTTATGGTTTTATAATATAGTCTGTTGTATCGATCAGCTATGTATGCGCGACAACATTATAGAACTTGTTAAATTTGTAACTGCAGGCAGTCTCCAATAAACATTCAAACAGTAAACACGTTCTCTGTCATTTGTCTCCTAATCAAAGGTGAAATGAACCTTAAGCCATCTGTGTAAAGAACATAATGGCCTGCATCGAGCCGGATACCGATTGAATAGGCGCACACCTGCATTGACCGCTAATGGCGAGAAGATAACAACCCACAGTGAATAAAGTTAATGTTACGTGAAAGTTAAATACGTTTCAATCAATTATTGAACATTTACAGTGCAAACTTGTTTTTAACTTATTAAACCGGGTGAACAATTTAATTATCTACACAGTGGTACAATTTTCGTGCATAAAAATTAAAATACAATCATGGAAACAGCAGAACAAATTTTAAGCGAATTGGAGGATTTACATGGCTGCATTGTTAAATCACAAGACAACTTTAAGAAATGTCCTAAGGTACGATTAACAAAGGGATACCTAGATTCTAAAATAGAGTGCATTGACGATTACTGGACATCTTTTAGGACGGCACATAGCAGTTTATTGAAAGTTGTAACAAAGGAACAACGAAAACACTTAGAATACTTTAGTAAAGATGTGTTTTATTCGTGTGAAGAACGTTACTTGCAAACAAAGGCCGATATGAAAGATTTAAAAGAAACTTTAACAGTGCCGACCATGAAACAATCTGAATCACATGGCGTCAAATGCCAGCAGTTAGAACCTCAAGTGAAATTGCCTATGATTAGTATCCCGACTTTCTCGGGTAATTATGAAGATTGGCCAATGTTCCAAGATCTGTTCCTTTCGCTTATCCATGGAAACGCCACACTTAGCAGCGTGCAAAAACTACATTATTTAAAGTCCTGCGTCACAGGTGAAGCTGAAGCGTTACTCAAACACGTTCAGGTGACAGAGAGCAATTACAATCAAGCGTGGGAGACTCTAAAAGAACGGTACAGCAACAAACGTGGTATTGTCACATCAATCATGAAACGTCTTTTCAACCAGAAGAAGGCGCTAACTCAAACTGCAACAAATATAAAGTCTTTGCACGACACTACCAAAGAATGTCTTAACAATTTGAAAAACTTAAATGTTGACACGAGCTCATGTGACTTTTTCGTCATTTTTTTGATTGTACAGAAGCTAGACATAGAATCGCATAAAGAGTGGGAGGAGTATGTCAGCAGAGAAGAAGGCGATGAAGTACCAAACCTATCCACACTGATGAAATTTTTACAAACAAAGTTTCGTACACTTGAGCTTATTGCATCGACTACTTCAACAACCAAGGAAACATCAACTGTACGTTCTTATCACATATCTACTACTCAGAAAGTTTGTTCACTATGCAACGAAGACCATGCACTTTTCCACTGTAAACAATTTGGTAAAATGAATTCAAAAGATAGAAGTGAATTCGTCAAAAGGAAACCACTATGTTTTAACTGCCTTACTTCCGGACACTCAGTCAAAGCATGCCGATCATCAACCTCATGTAGAAAATGCAACAAACGTCATCACACTCTTCTTCATCAACCATGCACTACGGGCACCCAAGGTCAACCAAGCAATGAAACACAACCAAGGGTATTACATTCCAATGTAGAAGAGATAGAAAATGTACAAATTAACGCAGTAATGACGTCACAAACTTACACATCAAAAAATAGTATAGCACTATTGGGGACGGCAATAATCACAGTTCGAAGTGAGAACGGCAACTCCACAATTTTAAGAGCTCTTATCGACCCTGGTTCGCAAGGTTGTCTCATAAGCGAAAGAGCTGCACAAACACTGAAGGCCAGAAGGTATCCAGCAAGAGGTAACATCGTTGGCGTTGGATCTAATGTTTCCAAAATCAATCAAGTAGTTCAGATAGAAGTTATATCAGGATATCAAGAGAATTTCAGCCTCAAGGTGAAGGCCTACGTCATTTCAAAACAATTAACTACAAAAATCCCAACAAAAACGATTACGTCACACAACTGGCCCCATATAACGGGACTCACCCTGGCAGATCCGAAATTCCATACACCAGGACCTATCGACATACTACTAGGGGTCGATGAATACGCACAAATTTTACAAAATGACATAATCAAGGGCCCCCCAGGGACCCCTTGCGCTCAAAAAAGTAGCTTAGGGTGGCTTCTATTCGGAAGAGTTCATGACAACTCCGATGAAGAATCTTCAATCATTGTAATGCATCAGCAAATAGAAGTTGAAGATATGTTAAAAACACTGTGGGAAGTAGACACAGATTTCAAAAGAAAACTGACAAAAGAAGAAGAAATATGTGAGAATATTTACAACCAAACATACACGAGAAACGAAGAAGGTAAATACGTAGTTAAATTACCTTTTAACACATACAGTCCACAGTCGCCAGATGGTAGCACCAGAGAAATGGCTTTGAGAAGATTATTACAGCTAGAAAGAAGATTAGACAGGTTACCAGAACAAAAGAAGGCCTACAGTGAAGTGATTGAAGAATACATGAGTTTAGGACATATGGAAATAATACCAGACAGCGAAATTAACCAACGTTCGGTTTATTTGCCTCATCACGCCGTGTTGCGTGCCGACAAAGACACGACAAAAGTGCGTGTTGTATTTGACGCTTCGAGCAAAAACTCTAACGGCATATCACTCAATGACGAACTCCTAGTGGGTCCAGTCTTGCAAGAAGACCTAAGAAGCATTATTCTACGATGGCGCATGCACAAGATCTGTTTCGCAAGCGATATAGAGAAAATGTATAGGATGATTCTTCTTCAAAGGGCTGATACAGACTTCCAGAGAATATTATGGCGTCAGCATGCTCCTCACAACAACGAAGTCAAAGACTTTCGTCTTTTAACAGTAACTTTCGGCACCGCATCAGCACCTTACCTAGCTGTAAAAACGCTCATGCAGATTGCAAACGACGAAGGTGAGAATTTCCCAGTCGCAGCACGAATGATACAAGAAGACTTTTATGTCGACGATATGATGTCTGGCTGCGACACCATTGAACAAGCAATCGAAGCCAGTAAACAATTACGAACCATTTTGAAAAAAGGAGGAATGACACTTCTAAAATGGTCTTCCAACAGCGCAGAATTCCTAAAATCCATCGAACCTCAGGAAAGATCAGTCAGAGCAAATATTGATTTAAAACTAGACGGCACTGTAAAGGCCTTAGGTCTCTCATGGAATCTAGCAAGTGACGCATTTCAATACAAGTTAACGTTACCACCACTCTCCACCGATGTCACTAAACGATCCATTTTATCGGATTTGCAAAAACTATTTGATCCATTAGGATGGATAGCGCCTGTGGTAGTCAAAGCCAAAATTCTTGTTCAAAAACTATGGTTAGCAGGAGTTCAATGGGACGAGAGCATTGACAACGGATTGAAAGAAGAGTGGATAAAGATTCGCGATGACATGACAAACGTCAGCAATATCAAGTTACCACGATGGGTTAACACACTGAATTCAAACAAAGAAAATATATCTCTGCATGGCTTTTGCGATGCATCCATTCGAGCAATGGCTGCCGTAGTCTATTGTAGAACAAAGGAACCAGACGGGAGAATCAAGACGAACATTGTAGCCGCAAGAACCAAGGTGGCGCCAGTAAAAACAATATCGCTGCCCCGTCTTGAGTTGTGCGGCGCAGTTCTCCTCTCAAAACTGTTGCGGCATGTAGCCCAAGCTATGCGGATACCAGCTCAACAAGTTCATGCCTGGACTGATTCGTCCGTGACATTGTCCTGGTTGCTCGGCGAACCACACCGATGGAAGACATTCGTCGCAAATCGTGTCGTTGAGATATCAGAAAACATTAGCAACAGTCGATGGTATCATGTACAATCTGAACATAATCCTGCAGACGTGGCACCCCGTGGATCCAACGTTTCCGAACTGCAAATGAATCACTTGTGGTGGCACGGACCACAGTGGCTTTCACGTGAAGAAATAAACTTCACGAGACCCAATCTCGCGCCAACACAGTTAGAACAGCGAAAGACAATGCAAGTGTGTTTAAATATATCGGAGAGAGAGGAAGGAACCATAAGAAACAGTTTTTTCAGTTTGAAAATTTCGACTCGCTAATAGAACTTCAGAAAATTATAGTATACAGCAAAAGGTTTTTAAACTTTAGAAAACACCGTAGTAATAATGAAAGGGCCATAACAACGGAAGAATTAGACAAGGCATTGAAAATTTGCATTAAAAAGGCACAAAAGGAACATTTTGAACAAGAAATAGAAATGATTACAAGAGAAAAACAAGTGAAAAGAAATAGTGATTTGAAGGCATTAAATCCATATCTCGATAAGGAAAATATACTAAGAGTAGGTGGAAGATTGCGTCATGCGAACATTTGTGAAGAAAGCAAGTACCCTATTATTCTGCATCACAAAAATGCACTAACCAATCTAATCGTGGCCGAAGCTCATTTGAAGACGATGCATGGTGGGCTTCAATTAATGTTGTCTTATATTCGGTCCCGGTATTGGATAATAAAGGCCAAGAATATTGTCAAAAACCACATCCACAAATGTTTGGTGTGTGCAAAAATAAAGGCAAAGGCTAGAATTCAAATCATGGGTGATTTACCTGCATCTAGAGTGAACCCGTCACGCCCTTTCTTGTACAGCGGTGTAGATTTTGCCGGACCTTACCAGGTACTTATCTCCAAAGGAAGAGGAGTGCGAACCAACAAAGCCTATATAGCTATTTTCATATGTATGGCCACCAAGGCCATTCATCTCGAGCTTGTTGGAGACCTCACTTCGGAGGCCTTTCTCGGCGCGTTCAGGCGTTTCGTCGCCAGAAGGGGACGGTGCGCACATCTGTACAGTGACCAAGGGAGAAATTTCGTTGCTGCCAACAAGGAATTGATAGATGCATGGAAAGCAGCCAACCTGACACTTGACGAACAAGTGGCTAGCACGCTCGCTGTTGACGGAACTCAATGGCACTTCATCCCGCCCTACAGCCCAAACTTCGGCGGCCTGTGGGAGGCAGGTGTTAAGTCCATGAAGGGACACTTGAAAAGAGTGTTAACAGCACACCTAACCTACGAAGAATTCTCGACCTTATTGTGTCAGATAGAATCATGTCTAAACTCAAGACCATTGAGCCCTGTTGACGACATGGACACAGACAATGTAAGCCCCTTGACTCCAGGGCATTTTCTAATTGGCGAAGCACCTGTAACGGTTCCAGCACCTGACCTGAGAGAAAGTAAAATTAGTCACCTTGCCCGCTGGCAATACACGCAAAGATTGCTTAGAGACTTCTGGCATAAATGGCAGACAGAGTACCTTTCCCGATTGCAACAAAGGCCCAAGTGGCTCAAGAAGGTGTCTGAGTTTACTATTGGTGAAATCGTTCTGATCAAACACGATAACCTTCCACCAGGGAAATGGTTGATGGGCCGAATACTTGACAAACATCCAGGGCCAGACGGTGCTACACGTGTTTATAGTGTAAAAAACGGTGATAAAATTACAAAACGATGTGTAACCAAATTGTGTCCATTACCCATTGCACATCAAACTGATTAAGTAAATTGTTTAATGTAAAAACTAACTTCACAGAGCTATGGTAACAGTAATTTATTTATGTTTCATTCAGTTTTTTTTAATTGTTGTCGCATTTGTATCTTGAAATTTAAACTGTGAAGACCAGTTGTTTAAAAAAAGGGCCCATGCCCATTTTGGCGGGCGGCATGTTGTATCGATCAGCTATGTATGCGCGACAACATTATAGAACTTGTTAAATTTGTAACTGCAGGCAGTCTCCAATAAACATTCAAACAGTAAACACGTTCTCTGTCATTTGTCTCCTAATCAAAGGTGAAATGAACCTTAAGCCATCTGTGTAAAGAACATAGTCTATAAAATATGGTTTTCAAATTTAAAATTTTGTTGTTTCAAAACGAATAATAAACAATAAAGTGTATAATAAATAAATCTATAGGTACATATAATAAAATCGTAAAATAGCCGTAAAATAAACACTAAATAGTTTTGAAAAAAAAATATCATTGCAATGTACACTATGAAGAGGTTGAAACAGCAGTTTTTGAATTTTTTTTTCTGTCTGTCCGTCTGTTTGTCTGTCTGTCGGGACGAATTTTAACAAAAGTTGGCATAGTTATAGTTTATGTGCTGGGTTAACATTTAGGGTGCTTTTTATTCAGATCAGTTATGAAGTTCCCGCGGGAATCAAGCTAACCACACATACTCTAACCTCCACGCACACGAACTCGCTAGTAAATAAATAAAAATATTTTTACTAATCCAGTTAAGCTACTAGAGCGACAAAATAAACTGTCTAAGAAAACTGTTTCATCTGCAAAAATACAGCCGACAATGAGGTCTTTGTCAAATAATGTCACATATTACCCGGTCATGTACCCATAAACTCATTTAAGCGGGGACATTTGTCCCGGCCTCCGTACGAACCTGACCACGTCGACGTTTTATACGCCAACTTCATTTGGATTGTCTTCCTTTTTGTTTTGTTTTCCTTGAGATGGTTTCTTTATATAATAAATTTTTACCGGAGACCTGCAACGTTTCATTTCTCGCCATACTTCATCCTTTACGTTGGAACAAAGAATTTTTGTCCATGATTTTAGAGAAATATTCAAAAATCTTTTTAATTAGTAATGAATTTTCTGCTTAGTTCCTTATTTTATTCAGCACTTAGTCCATACCCTCAACCTATGTTTCTCTACTGTCGGATATAGGCTTCTCCAAAGGCTCGTCGCCACACACAACCTTCTGCTCTTCTCGTGCCGTCACCACCGGCAAGCTTCCAGTCTTGTCTATCTGGCCGGAAGGCGTCCCACGCTGGGTTCCCGGTACGTGGTCCCCATTTAAGGTCTCACTCATTCTCTTAAAATTCTTAGGTGTTTGTTTTCGTAAACGAGTTAATGCAGTGATTTCAAAGTTAATTTTCTTGTTCTAATGTGTAAGTATACACATGTTTGTTAGCTGTATTCCCGAAGACTGAAATCGTGGATCTCGCTCATGATTCCGAGTTAATTGATAAATTCTTACGTATATATTTTTTTTAAATATTCAGTTTTTAAAAATATTTTATATTTAGCAAATATTTATGGAGAATTTAACAAAAATTACTAGCTTCTTTGTGAGTAAAATACATGTTTCTTATACTTTATCTTTCAAAAGTTTTAGTCTAATCTGATTAGATTTATATTTACGTGTCTCAGTCACTGATCTTAAATTCATGGATCAAATAATTATTTAGTGTCATGAAAAAATAATATATATATGAGATACCTATTTGCAAAAAAGATTTGTAAAATTTTCATGTCTAGATATTAATATTAGGTCCTTACCTATGAAATTGCTGTTTTATATGGAAAGATTCAAATATATTTTTTTTGTATGAAAATTATATATTTAATTAATCAAAGTATTGTCCATCATTATCAATGCACTTTTTCTATTTTAATGGAAGTAGATTGATGGATTTTAATTTTAATGGAACTCTGTTATTGAACTCCTAGGGGACGGGAATCGATGAATTCTCTGAAAGTGTTTTTCACTGCCTCATCGGAGTTGAATTTGTTCCCTTGTAAAATACTATCCAAATTCCGTTATCATGGAGAATCAGTGGACTAGAGCTATTGACCAGACTGCCATTCACTTCACCATTGCCATTCACTTCAATTTCTCCACCATTGCATATGAAAAGAAAAAAAAACTTGAGTCACTTGCAACGAGTTTGTATATAGCTGAGCATAATCCTCGTACATACCGATATTCTTGTAGTAGCGGTACGGAAAGAGATGAGGTGGAACTATTCTATTGTCTATATATTTGTTTTTTATAAAATTTACCTGTTTTGTTGTTTTATCTTAAAATATTTATGACGATATCAGCCGTAATATGATCATTCCTTTACTTGACCTTATTGCTCCCGTCCTGACAATTATATTTAATAAATCAACTAATTTCAGCACATTCCCTAAAATTTGGAAAGACGCTCAGATAATCCCTATTCCCAAAAAAGGAAATCCCTTCTCTTTCTCTGATTACCGTCCTATATCCATATTATTTTTTCTATCCAAAGTCCTCGAGCGTCTTATACATCAACAGATAAACAGCTTCCTCTCTAATAATTCCCTCTACAATCCCCTCCAATCCGGTTTCTGTCCTGGTCATAGTACGACTACAGCTCTCGTCAAAGTCACGGATGATATCCGGCTGGGCATGGAAAGCAAAAAGTTAACACTATTAACCCTACTCGACTTTAGTAATGCTTTTAATACCGTTGATTTCGATATCATGTTAGGTATATTACGGTCCCTTAAGGGTGTAGATTGTTGGCCTGAGATCTCGATTTCGAGCGACCGCAGCGCCAAAGTTTAATGTAACATCCGACGGGGCGGATGAATGACCTAGAGAGCGCGATTTTCAAAATGTTTTGCAACAAACGTTCCACGTTGAGAAATTGTTATTGAACTTGAATATTTACAGCATAACAATAACGTTGAATTTTTGGAAACTAGCTGTTGATTCTTTTTAATAGATTAATAAGAGTAGTTGAGACACAATTTTTATGTTTTTCTATCATTTGACATCTGACATTTTTGTATTCTACTTACCTAAAATTCCAACTATTTATTTATTTGTAATTTCACTACCAAAATTTATTCTAATTCGTAAAATATTCATTCAATAAAATAATTGCAAATTCAGTAGGAAGTGTGTTTATCTCTACGCAAGGAAATGTGCCTATTGCGTAAACTCAAATACTTACTTTTTGTTTACGATCACCTCGTCGATATCTAAAAAAAATCCTAGGGTTTTAAAAAAAATGTCAATGAAACACAAGTATAAAAATGATTTATTTACTACACAATAACAAATATGTGTCGCCATTTCTCGCTATCTCAAAAGCGTGCTAGGGTTGTACAAAAATTAGTAAATAATTCATTTATTTACTAATTTTAACAGAAGTTTGTAAATTATTAATATACTAATTAAAAGTATGTAATTAAACAATAACGAAATATGAGTTCAAAATTCTAATGGTTTTTCATTCGATTACGGATCAAGTTCTGATTTCTGCTAATTTGATGATAAAATCAATGGCTATCACAAAACCTATCAGAATGAAAACGTTACCAGCTGCCCGATTCACGTAAGTAATAAAAACCGTAGCGCAGTGACGTCACTTCGTTTTTTGCAAATTTAGCCCTTTTAACCGACTTAAAAAAAGGAGAATTCTCAATTCGCTGTATTTTTGAACCAATTTTTATGATTCTTTACACCAGGTAACTCAGAAATTGTATAGTAATTGAGCTATTGGAAGATTTATGACAATCCAAGACTAGATAAGTAAGTGCGTTTAAAACAGAAAACCAAAAGGCGATTTCTAAGTTCCTAAGTTAAAACGACTTTTGGACTGGCGTGTTTACGTGAATCGACTGGCTGGGTAGTTAAGTTACCTGTATCTTTCAAAATCATTAGGCGTTCTTCTCTTTCATAACACGTAAAGCTCTTTCTTTCCTCTCTTTCATAGCCTCTATGATACTGGGCGCGTCACGAATGGGCATGCTTCGTGACTGCCGAGGATCAACTAATTCTGGAAGTAGGCAATCGTAATAAAACCTAACTAATTTCATCTCCATTTTCTCCTCCCAAAATTTGTCGTCCTTTTCTATAATATAAACTTTCATAGGTACAGTAGCACCAAACCAGATGCCAAGCATGCAAACGTTTCTTTTAGTAATATGTACCTGTCCCTGAATTTGGAAATACCAGTTATGATTTTTATTTATGACATAACCCTTGGAAGCCTTGTCCTTAACCCAAAAGGTATGTTTGGCCATTGCTTCATCAAGAGTCATGCCAGCTAAAGAATGTGGGCACTTAATTTCAATTAAACCGTTTGCATAAATGCCATCTGGTGTAGTACCAAGAAATTCATATTGATCGTCGACGAACAAACCGCAACCTTGTATACTAATATTCTCTTGAATTTCTAACTGTTTAATTGCGGTTTCTTCGTTTTCGATACCGTACCGTACAGCAGGCAAACTGGAGATATTACTACCATAAACGATTTTACGAACAAGAACAGCACAACTTGTGCTCTCTCGTTTTTTACAAACTTCCCCGAACGATGATGAGGTTAGTAATTTTCTCCTTGTACTCATCCACTCAGAACTACTTCTTTGCAAATGGGTCGACCTTTCAAGCTCCTCTCTTTCAGCACAAGACAACTTTAAATCGGCTAAAAAAGATGACTTGGCTTTCTCATATAATTCTGGACTCAGATCAGGTTTTTCGCAGTTTGGTCCATAGTGAGCGTCTTTCGATACAGCGCTGTGGCTCTTTTTCAATCTTAATTTAGGTTTAGCAATTAAACGGATTCTACGATTACACTTTTCCACTTTCGCGATCAAAGGATTAGGACTAGATTTAAATATTACTTCATGAGTTTTACTATGAATCGATCCTGTATTAAAAGACACAACAGCAGCTGCGCATCGGCCCGCATAAGAACCACGGGAAGAATAATTTACACGCTTACCCCCTACTAATTTGGCAATCACTGCGTTAAAACTTTCAACTATATTACTTGTACAATTATGAATTAAACTTCTAGAATGATATGACAGTCTTTTACTTAAAATGTGTACCGCGTCCATTAATCCGCATCCAACAATTGCTGGAAGCAACCCAACAGGTTCTATTCGACGAGTATCAGGTCTACAGAAATACTCCTTGCAATATTGGTGATTACCAAATACGTGTTGTGGACCATTTAGGATATCTTCACTAAGATTTTTTATTTTTTCTTCGAGTGACTGATTTTGATCGCGCCAATATTTAATAGCGCATTTTACACCCGTTCTTAAACGCAAATACCTTTCTTTTAGGAATTTCCGCAATTCGCAAGGATACTTAGTGTCTTTCGACAGTTTCTCCAAGCTATTGCAGTAGTTTCGTAAAAGATGATTTTTGCATTCAATTTTCTCTACTGTTAAATTACCGTACGGTCGCGAATCTAATATTTTTTTATAAGTACTGGAATCGCCGTCTGCTACAAATTTATTATAAATTACACCGTGATCAACAATGGAACGTTTAAACCCCTCAACTATTATGGTCGATTCCATACCGGTAGATGATCCCGAATAATTCTTGAAACAACGGTGTTCCGAGGGCTGACTGTCGTTCTTTGCGGCTCGTGCACAAACTACGCAGTATTTATTTTTAACTCCAAAAAACAATACTTTATTAGTTTTAATGCCAATTATCGCAGCTGCGCCGGACAAGGCGGAAAAATTCTTACCATAAGATCTCTTGCTCCAACAACCGTCAACAGCAACAGATATTAATGGTGTACCATTTTTATCAACACTACCTATAGACACTGCGTACTCCGCTTCTTCCTTGACAGCTTCTGCCATGGAATGTGCTGCTGTCTTTTCCCACCAATCGCAAACCGTATTATTAATTTCATTGTATAATGAAGGTGACATGATTGGTAGGGCTACTGCGGCAGTTAATGTTTTTAACTGATAGTAGCTCCCACCAGATGATATGATACCAGATACAATTTGATGATTCACTTCCATTCTATCTTCTTTCTTTTCAATCAAACACACAGTAAATTTCATACTACACATACTACATTTCATGATGAGTTTTGAGTCCAGACCAACTTTTACTTCACCTATTATACTGAGGTAACTTAACTTACAATCCATTGGACCGTGGTCCCCTATGGCCTGAAGAGCTTTAAAAAAAAAGAAACGTCTACAACTCTACGCCCAACTTCCATTTCATCCACCTTTCCCTCTTGGTCGTTTTCAATAACTAGTTCCTGTAAAGAAAGATAATGGCTTGATTTTTTTTATAAAAAATAATTAAAAATTTAAAAAAATGCAAAAGAATTAATACAATATTAGGTTCCTGATGAATAGAAATTATAATTTCTTTACGCATTAGGTATTGTTTTTTTATGACGTCACCTATTTGAACGTAAATTTTCTTTTGAGAAAGTAATTGAGAAGTATTTCGGTACTAAGGTGTTTGTCTCTCGATGAAAATAATAAATATTGCAAGAAAAATCTATAGGTAGGTATTGAGATTTTGTCTTCGCCCATCACTAACTAAGTAGTTTGTTTATTTATGTAACAAGTCTACAAGAATTACGTATAACAACTTACCTCTATACAGCGCGTAGCATTGTTGCTCAGAGTCTCGGCCCCAAGGTTTTCTTTATTTTCAATACTGGAAATATTATTCATCAATATTATCCACTTTTTATTTATTTTGTACAACCCTAAGCCAGACGCTAGGCGCCTCGCGTCTGTTTGGCGGTATAGGTATGTCGACAAAGTTGCGCTGTCGCCTACCTACTTCCACAATTTGATATTTAGACAATACTAGCCGACCCGGCGAACTCCGTATCGCCTTTTTTTTTTTTTAAAAATCCTATTATTTTGATATTACATACAGATACTTCAATTTTATTTATCAGTATAGATATAGATAATACAAACCAATATTTACATGTTATTGTAGGTATATGTCTGAATCGGGCGATCTAAATCATATGACATATTGTATTAGCTTTGTAATGTACCCTGTTCAAATGCGATAATAAATAAGTAGGGAGGAACTTACATTTTATTCCGAGATCTTTTGGCTTTCATATTTTTATAATGCGTACAAAACTTTCTTTTCCCTGGCATGCCACTCAAATTCAATCAGTCCTGCGAAAAAAATAGCCTATGTTACTCAGTGATAATGTAGCTTTCGAATGATAAAAGAATTATTAAAATCAGTCCAGTACTTTTTGAGTTTATTCGTTACATACAAAAATCCAAATCTTTCCTCTTTATAATACCTATTAGTGTAGATATTGTATTTTTTACGATTTATATCTAGTTCCATCATGGTTTTCTTTCAGACATTCATTATATCGATACTTTCTACTAACTGAAAATAAATTAATTATAAAAATGTTATACTTACAGTTTTTTACAAAAAACACAAATTCACAATACGTAATTCTGCTGTCTGCAGCCGACAAGCGTGGTGTCGCGTTCACTTACAGAAAGGAACTGCCGCTGCAGACCACCGAGATTGCACGAATGAAACGAACGTTTTATCCCATACATTTGTGTATGAAAAATTTACCTTAAAATATATCTAGATTTTAGGGCTTTAAAAGAGGAAGTCTTTGTTTGTAAAGGTATAAAAAGAAGTATACAGCTATACTTATTGGTTTCTTCAGTGTTCAAAAAGTGTTTCTTTTTATCAATTTGTGTTGATTTATGGGGTTAAATCTGAAAAATACGAAGTCATGTTTTTGCATTTTTACTCAATTTTGTGCGTTTGTTGACGTTTATTATATAACAACTATTAGGTTTAAGAGTTTAATATAAGCATGAACATACTTATTGGTCTTTGATTGTAATATATACAAATTATCATTGATATCAATCATATGTAAATAGGTTAAATATGAAAAATCGTAACACTCTTTTCGGTGATTTTCACGATCTACACCCTTAACATATCTCCATCGGCGATAGACTGGTTTCGTAGTTACTTGTGTGGGCGACGGCAACGTGTGCGCCTAGATGATACCATCTCTTCCTGGAGCACTACATCTGCCGGCGTACCCCAAGGTGGCGTGTTGTCCCTCTCCTATTTGCAATTTTTATAAACTCTATTACACATCAGCTTACTTCCTCCTACCATCTCTATGCAGACGACTTACAAATTTATACACAAGCCACGTTGGATAACCTCAACAATGCAGTAGACGTAATTAACACTGAATTGATTCGCATCCTTGAATGGAGCAAATCACATGGATTGCGGGTCAATCCTGCAAAGAGTCAGGTAATTATTGTTGGTAGTTCTAAGTTCATTAGTAAAATTGATTGGCAACACCTCCCTGCCGTATATTTTGATGGTCTATGTATTCCGTATAGCGAAAAAGTAAAAAATCTGGGTATACTTATACCATGTAGATCGAACCCTATCTTGGGGACCTCAAATCGATGCAGTGAGCAGGGGGGTGTTTGCTACGACATGCTCTTTGAAGCGTTTACGGGAATTCCTTCCGACAGACACTAAAATTGCGCTAGTTCAATCTCTACTTTCCCCTTTACTTGAATAGTCAAGTAAAGGGGAAAGTAGAGGTATGAGCATAGGCTCATACCTGTTATCTCGACTTAACGGAAGACCAACTCAACAAACTTGAGCGCCTCCAAAATCTTTGCATCCGGTTCATATTTGGACTGCGTAAATATGACCATATTTCCGAGTTTCATAATAAGCTCAAGTGGCTTCCAATCCGACTTCGCAGAAATACGCATATACTTTCACTTCTCTACTCTGTACTTTTTAATCCCTTGACCCCTCAATATTTGAAGGAGCATTTTGAATTCTTTGCTTCACAATCCACGTACTTACGTTCTTCTGAAAATTTACTTCTTAAATTTCCTACCCATTCTTCAAATTTCTTTACCAACTCTTTCACAGTGCAGGCTGCTAGGCTTTGGAACTCCTTACCAGTTGTCATTAGACGTGCTCACTCGCTGCCTAGTTTTAAAAGGCAAATTAGAAATCATTATTCTATTAGTTAGTTCCTTTGGATTTCTATTTTTTTTCTTTACCTAATGATTCCTCTTGCTACGTTTTCGTTTCTAACCTGTGCTATTTCGTCCCTTGGAGACTTCAATTCCCTCTTATTTTTCTTTCCTTGTTAACTTTAATCTTATTTACGAACTGATATTGTGTGCAGTGTACATGTAGATATGTATGTATGTATTTATATATTATTAAGTTATTTATTATTATATGTATTTATTATACTATATTTATTGTCGATAAGTATATATTGAACATGATCCATCTCTGGATTTCGGTCCTTTTGCACTACCTATATCCCTTTTATTTTTCTCTATCCTAAGGTTGCCTGGAAGAGATCGCATTAGCGATAAGGTCGCCTATTGTATTCTGTCATTTATTATTTGTGCACATGTAATAACTATTGTATGCAATAAAGAGTATTTATTATTATTACAGCATATTTAAAGAGAATTTTAAAACAACGAAATTTCAAGTTATAAAACGTTAACCAAAGTTATCATGTCCGTACTGACAATAAGCTTCTTGTTCAAGTCACATTTATTATCTCAAAAGGGATTAAGTGCAAGGACTTAATTAAGTGAAAACTATATTTTTTTTTATTTATTTTGTAGGGATACAGTGTCCCTTCCGCACGCTTCACGTAATGTATGTTTCATTCTATGATCATTTAATATAGTAGTATGGAGGACAATGGAAGTTATTTTACGCAACCTTCTGAAGCTACGTGATACACAGGAAAACAAAGAACCTCCACAATTTCAACGTTCACATACCCTAACATAATTAATCTGTAGCTGAATCTATACATAAAAGTCACAACAGAGCCGTGTCCTGTACATGAGATATTTTTAAAAAATAGTGACTGGAATATTAAGTACGAATGGTACTCGTATAGAGTCCAAAACAATATTTTTTGTCAATCTGCCTGTCTGTTTGTCTCAACGCGCATGATTCAAAAGCCACTGTATAATTATAACTGTTGTACCGGGATTATATTTAGGGTACTTTTTATCCCAATCCGTTATTGAGTTCCCACGGGAATCACTCTAAAGTTCACGCGACCGAAATCGCTGGCACCGCTAATTTCATAATATATAACGGTAATATTCATATACTCAGTTCGTCTATTTGCTATTGCCACGGTCTGAATATTTAGGTTGCCACGTATTTTAGGTATTCTAGTTCTAGTCTAAATGGTAGAGGTCAAACGTCTAGACTAAAATAAATGAGTCCAGTCTTAAACACTTACAATCAAAAGTTTAAAATTTGTTTTATATCTTAATTTTTATTCGATATTTCGACACGGGCGGTATCATTCGTGGTCACGAGCTGACTGAAAGGATAGTTCACAACAGTTTCTTAACTGTCGAGTTTAAATACAATCCTTTTATATTTTCAATCGTATATTCTTTTTTTATAGAAAAAAGGGGGCAGACGAGCATACAGTCCACTTGATGGTAAGTGGATACTGTCGTCCATAGACATCCGCGATATATGCCAACATCAGTTCACAATGACAAACGGCACGCCCCCGGATGTGCTGCCTACCCTTGCAGATTAAGGAATGGAATGACAAAATGGGAAGGGAGAGGATGGGATGGGAAATACGATAAATTAGGAAATAAGATAAAGTGGGAAATGCGGTACATATCAAGGTAGTCTTCTGTGAGAGAGGGCTAAAGTGACGAATCGAGTGCGCCCAGCGGCTGTGGTAATGCAGCATGCACTCCCCCCTATTAAATATTATTATTGTCCCTATTAATGCTGCTCATCCAGTACTTTCTGCTGCTCAATTAGTTGAAATTGAAATTGTCTTTATTTCTCTCAAATTTTACATAACAGACTTTGAGTAAGCCCCTGCTGTCAAACTATATTAAAAATCTGAACGTTGAAAGCCAGTGCCTCCCCTTACACAGGTTTAAAGTAAGTATTTCTTATTTAAAATATCATAATGTGTCTAATTTTCTACCATCGGTTCTTGGACTGTACGTAATTTAATCATATTCGAACAAAGGGCATAATTAGAAGCGATTCGAACTGAATGAAGATAGTGACTGAATAGACAGAATTGATATTGATTACGACCACAAATAAGGTTGAAACGTAATTGAATTAATATTTACTTAATAGTTAGGTTGAAAGTCGCAGATTGAAATTTTTGCTTTAATTGCCAGGCATGAGAGACTGAGATAACAATAGTCGATACCTAATTTTTTAATAATCTATATATACATTTAAAAAATGTCCTGACTAACTGATTTACTAATGCCGAGGCGAAACTGCTGGAACTAGAAACATGAATCGTCCGACTAGTCGGATTACGCGAAGTTTATTTTCCACTTGGTCCAATTGACCTGATCAAACGGAATTGAACTGCTCTTGATTAAACTGCGAGAAAAAAATGTACAGTCGCTAACAATAATATTTTAATGTATGTAAAAACTAGACGTAGTTCGAGAAGTGAAAAAGTCCTGTTGGACCAAGTGGAATGACTCCAATTTTATTGTATATTACATTTAAGTATGTTTGTACGACATGTATTTATATATGTATGAATATATGTATATATTTATTTATACCTATATGATGTTTAATTAACATGCGTCACTTTTAACTATAGTTTTACTTAAGACGGGACGACGACAGGGTTTTGTCCATACCAACGTATTCCCCCGTTTTCTCCCTAAATGCTTGCAGTAGGGATATTTTTTAAAATCAAGATATCTACCACGAGTATGTCCCTAAATTTTGATTATTTTGATTAGTCGTTTCTTATAGGAGCCAGGACCCAAGAACAATAAAAAAAAAATGCTCCGATTACACGCAGCAAAAAACAAGCCGTGTGAAAATTTTACAACTATTATTTAAAAAAGCAAAACGTACCGACATAGAGAAACTACTCTTTAATGCAAATTATTTTTGGAAGAGGAAACAGAGGAATGCGAAACATCGATGTTTCCGAATTATTATTATAAGTATTGCTGGCTCGAAGTGCAACTGTCCCTTTCTCTCAAAGAAGTTGCATCGCTCACTGCCGAGACACGAACAAATTTTCAAAATATCTATTTTTGAAATCCGCTACAGCCACCCTTTCCTATTAATCTTACCTATCATTACAACTACCGCGCCGTCTCTGCATAACACAAAGGTTGATTGGGAGACAATGGTTCTAAGCATTAAGTCCACCTTATGTCACTTTGTGCAATAAATAATTAATAAATTTTAAAAGGTGGCCTCGGTGAATACTAACATACAAAATTAAATTTCTATTCGAATATAATAAGTTCTAAATACATACGCTCAACTCTCCCACTAATATGGTTTGCCCGTTTTCAATCTTGTCAGTGTTATATCTTGAGAGATATGAGAAAATGTACGTATACCCATTTCAATTAGATTTGGGTCTGAGCTTGTAATTTTCTTGAAATCCATTTCTGTATATCTTGTAATGTAATTATGTATGTATTATAAATAGATAACGGCAACCCCTAGAACCAGATTTCTTCTCGTGAGTGTTGTAAAAGGTGGCTAAAAGCTAACAAAGGCGCTACCATTGTCACTAAGGAACTACAAGATTTCTTAAAGAGTGGATTAACCAATCCGTTTGATCAGCATGGCGTTTTAAGGCCATACATCCCTCATGAACAACTCATGTGAATGAAGAAGCCCATGGTCCATCAGTGAATGTTAAAAGGGCTGGTTACTAGGTACACTAGAATTCCCTGTGTGGTGGATCCAGAGACACGTGAGATGAACATAAATAGACATTAAAATTTGTCTATAATCAAACGAGTTTCCGATTGGGAATCGAACCCAAGATTATTTTTGTACATCAGGAAGGGACACATCCGACTGGACTAATAGGTCATCAATGTTTATTCTTAAATATTCTTTGAGTGTCATTATTATAATTATAATAAGTGGTATTTATAGAAAGCGAAATAAAAACACGAGTTTTTTTTTTATAATAAGCAAAAAATCAAACTTTATCTATTTATTTAAGAATTACTAAATATCTAAAACATAGAGAAAAATCGGTATGTTTCTCCGTGCAATTGTTTTAAATCGTTCACTATTTTAATTATTGAATATTGAATTTATATGTAAATTTTATTTTTTCGATTTACCCTGACTAAGAAAGCTACACAAAGAAATATTGTTCTAATAAGGTCTTCACAAACGAATCTTATCAGAGAAAGTAAAATACCAGGAAAAATATCAGAGAAAATTCTAAGTCCTCTGAAAATATTCTCTAAACAAAGCCATGGCTTCTTTATGAAAGGACCCTCTAAATGCGAGTAATAAAGTTTAAAGCGAGGAGACGCCACCAAGTCCTCGGATAAGAAATTAATGGGTATCTACTCGTAGCATATAGGCTTTAGAAATTTAATGAAAATATACTTTATTTTCTTGTTAGATTTTATGGTTTTTATTTCATTGTACACACAAAACGATATAGCTATAACTGTATGTGATTAAATGACATAAGATATATAAAAGCTATGGATATCCTATGGAGATCTCGTTCAGCAGACCTGTGAAATAGAGACATTGGTCTGGAACAGTGTACTATGTGCGTATATAGCACATAGTACACACATGTATTATTATTATTATGTTTATTACATATTAATTTTATTCATACGTGATTTTTGTCTTTATGAGTGATAAACGAACGAACAGTCTGCCTGGTGATACCGTGAATATTTCCGATTCGTGGGAAAGTTTCGATAAACCTCTTGCAAGTGAAGGCTTGCGCCCTTCAGTAGCAAGTTACGAGCTGATACCGACCCACCGATGTATACCATACTACACTTGTGTACTATGTCTATTTACTGCTGGATACAGGCCTCTCCCAAAGCTCGCCACCACACATAATCTTCTGTTCCTCTCATATAATCCTCACAGGCAAACTTATGTAAGTCGTCGGCCCACCTGCGGTCGGAAGGCGTTTCACACTGCGCTTACCGCTACGCGACTATCATTAGAGGACTAGTCTACTCCATCGATGTCTAAGAACTAGTGAAATATATCTGTGTATTTGACCCTATTATTTTTCACTAGTACTTAAACGAAAAGACGAGTAAGACGACAGTAGTGAAAATAAGCGTTATTACGCTTATTTTCACTAGTGTCGTCTTACTCATCTTTCCACGCTTAACACATGAATAATTCACAAAAATCTTGAGTCTACAATACTTGAGCCGCAGCACAAAGGAAGCTTACGAAAAAACTATCAGAGCAGAGATTAATGGTCGTATCAAGGGGATATTGTTAGCTTGGACTTTGGAGTAGGATAGCGTTGTCAAAAATATAGAGAAAAGTCGGTATGTTTTTCCTTACAAATGTTATTCACGCACATCGAAGCGCCGCTTACTCGGCATCTGTCTTGAAGATCGAAAAGTTTTGAGAGTATGTATTCGCAAGTGCACCTTTATGCAGTCTCTAGACATATGCCGTGAAGTCACGATGTGAACCTACGTGCCCCGAGAACTCTATACTCACAATTATCACGGTCATATTCACGCACTTTTTCGAAATGTGTGCAACAGTAGTTACACTAACTCTCGAATGTATGAAAACCTTCACAATTTTCATGTATTTAGTATAACTCGATATGGTTTTCATTTCAATTCTGGCTCTAAAATCTCCAAAAAACAAGATATTCGAATCCACGCATTGTGATTGTGATTCGTTGCAAAGCGGATATTTTGCATTCCATAATATTAGTTCAATATATTCCAAAAACTTTAATTCTAACTCACATTGTATACCTACATCCACTGTTGTATACCTAAGTCAGATTAAAATGTGAAGTACAATGTAAAGAGAAGTCACAAGATATTATTTACAAGTTATATATATTACTAGCTGTGCCCGGCATGAGTTGCATGCCCGGCAATTTTTTTGCACATAATATATAGCCTATGTCCATCTGGAATAATGTACCTTTCAAATGGTGAAAGAATTTTTCAAATAGGTGCAGTGGTTCCGGAGATTACCCTCCACATACACACAAACTCACAAAATTTGCACTCTCTCTTTATTATATTAGTATAAATTACATTAGCCTTCGTTATTCTTAACTGATGTTGGTATGTGACCCGAATGTCCATGGGCGATAAAAATCCTGTATCCATATACCACCTGTTGAAAACTGACTGCCCGTTTGCCATTCTCTGTACAAAAAAAAGGATGCTCCAAATACGTATTGTTAATGTACTTACTGTTCATTCAATTCTACTGTTACGTTGTTCAACAACAGAGTGGCTTTATGGAAGTCGCTACGCGGAAAATAGAATCGATTCCGCTATATTTGCCTCTACTTTTCCGCTCAAACGGATTCGCGTTTTACGACTACGTATTTTAGGAAATTGCAAGTTTCTTAGGATATTCTTTCAAACTATGTTTATCAATACCAATATAAGTTTTTGACGTATACATACTTAACATTATTTTAGCTAAAAATACAACTGTCACACCAGCCCTTTGATCGACCACTGTTGGATATGGACCAGGGGTTTCTTCACTTATATTGTCCTGTGTATGAGGTATGATCCTAAAATGGCACGCTGGCGAAGCAGGTTAGCAAGTCTACTCTTTTAGAGATGGTGAGTTCCTCAGCTTGTGGTGAGGTGCGGTTATTCTAGTAGCCTTTTACGATACTCACGGTAACAGATGGGGTGGGCCATTTTAAAGCCGAATGACACGGTCAGTTAAGATTATTTAGGCTCAAAATATCGAACAGGGGTTATATATTCCAGGATTATTTAATCTATTGGCTCATTCCGTGTCATCGAGGTTTACCTTCACTTTAAGTGTTACTATGGCTAGGTGTAGAGTATAGGTGTATAGGTGGGTCGGATCTTCTGCCGTTTGCTTTCTTACTTGACATATTTATTGTCCGATCCTAAGAAAATAGTGGCGTCACGAATATCTGGAAATGTACAGGAATTTTTATGTCGTGTAATGGAACGTTTGGCTTAGATTATTTGAAATTTATTGTTTACTAGGGACCAGCCCTGATTTACAAGTAACGGGAACACAAATGTTTACGATGCGCACACTAGGCGCACCTGCCTCGCGTTACGCGAAAGCAGCCCGAGGAATGTGCACTCGGGCCCAAATGTAAACTTACTCAATATATCCACCGAAATGGTGGGTAAGCACAATAATCAACAATTTACACAATTTAAAGGTCTCACTTACCCCAGGTGGTTTTGCCCACGCACAAATCTGGAAAGTGTACCTACGCTAGTCCCTACTAGACGTGACCTATCTTAGTGTGATTGAATAAATACATACATTCACAATAGATACTTGTGTAGTAATCCAAGTCTCGTTCCGTGGTGAGCCGGTGGCCGCTATAGCTCCGCAACTCACACACGGCAGCAAAATCACCTCGAGATATCACTCCAAATACCACAAGCACAATCACAATCACCAAGTCCAACCAACACTCTCGCGTGGCTCCAGGAGACCCGCGTGCAAGTCCAGTTAATAGGCGTGAATGTGAACTTAACTCCCAAAACACTCGCGTGGCACAGGATATCAGCGAACAAGACCTATTACTAGGCGCGAATAACAAAATCAACTGTCCGAAGCCGCGGTGTGAATTTATCTCAATTTAACTCTGCTCGCCGCCGAGCGCGTGTTACTACTAAAAAATATCAAACCGCCTTCAAAATGGCGGGGACAAAAAAATGTTGCTTCAAAATATTCAATGTATGCGGGTATGCAAAGACGCTCGCGCCAATTTCAAACAATCCCCCGTCCCGAGCCGAAGTATTCGGATCGCTAATCAATGGGTAGGCGGGATAATGTCGCGACTGCCCGCTTCAAAATAGAATCGCCCACCAAGACCTCGGCTAACCTGGGAACACCATCAGAGCCCGGAAAAAGGTTAACAATGCGCCCCCGGCGCCAACACAAGGGCGGTAGGTTAGCATCTTTAACCAACACGAGGTCCCCAACCTTCGGCGGATTCGTTTTGTCCGTCCACTTGACGCGCTGCTGCAGAGTGTGCAAATATTCAAGGTGCCAGCGTTTCCAGAAACTCTGAGTGAGCTGCTGGAGCAATTGAAAACGCGATAAACGAGAACTGGGCACATCAATCCAAGGGTACTCTGGCAGAGCGACGAGTGGCTGACCAATCAAAAAATGGCCCGGCGTTAGGGCTTCCAAATCATTCGGATCCGACGAAAGTGGGCATAGCGGTCGAGAGTTGAGGACGGCCTCAACTTTCGCAAACACGGTCGCGAGTTCCTCAAATGTGAGAATCGTCTCACCAATAACGCGCCGCAAATGGGTCTTTGCCGATTTAACTACGGCCTCAAAAATTCCACCCCAGTGCGGACAAACTGGCGGATCGAAGCGCCAGGTTATCCCACGGAGGGCCATCTCACGACCCAAATTCATTTTCTGCTCTTCAAGAAACTCATACACATCCCTTAAGTAGTTATTGGCCCCCTGAAAATTAGTTCCGTTGTCGGACCTAATCAAGGTAGGGAGTCCCCTACGAGATACAAATCGGCTGAGGGCCGCTACGAAGGCTTCTGTGGAGAGAGCAGACACAACTTCCAAGTGTGTGGCCTTAGTAGACAGGCACACAAAAACGCACAAATATGCCTTTACGGATTTGGCATTACGAAGCTGAGATGACTCCACCAAAAAAGGACCAGCAAAATCCGTACCAACTGTGGCAAAGGGTCTAGACTCAGAGACTCGGTCCGCGGGCAAATCGCCCATCTGGGGTTGCATGGTAGAAGCTTTAGTTCTGTAACAAGACATGCAACGAAAAATGACCCCCCGGACGAGTCGTCTAGCCGACAAAATCCAAAATTCGCGTTGCAAAATCGCCAACAGTGCGTTACAACCTGCATGGGAGTTCTTGATGTGTCGATCAATCGCCAGCAACCGCACCAAATGTCCATCTTTCGGCAAGAGAAGAGGATGGCGGACACCATGAGGCAAATTGGCATGTCTAAGCCGACCTCCCACGCGCAGTAGACCCGAAGGATCCACAAAGGGATTCAATCGCACAATAGCGCCTTTTAATTTAGCGGGACCTTCCTTCATAGATTTTAACTCTGAAGCGAAAAAGCGAATCAAAGACTATACTACGCGAATCCAACTCAATAGCGCTTCATGTCGTTCCTCAGACGAGATGAAGGCTGACAACAATTTATTCTGTGGGTTTTTAACATTGTGACGCCAACGTCTAACCCAAGCTGTCATATTCAAAAGTTTATCCAGTGAGATGTACCTGGCCAGCAAAACATCGGGATCACACGATGATTCCATTGCCTTGCCGCCCCCGGCACCATCGGCCACTGGTAAACTTACAAAGCCTATCGCAGGCTGAACTACAGTGATCCGTGAGGCCGGCCAAATTGACACTGGTCCCTTCAGCCAGTCCGGATCCCACCACAACGGATGTACAATAATCTCTAGGGCTGAGCATCCACGTGATGCACAATCAGCTGGGTTTATATCGCCAGGGACATGTCGCCAAATCAATCGAGCTTGCGACGCCTGGATCTGGGAAACACGGTTCGCCACAAACACCTCCAAGGTGTGAACAGAAGCTCGCAACCAACAAAGCACAATTTGACTGTCTGTCCATGCAAAGACGTCTACTAACTCTACGGAACGCCCTAGAGTAGCGACGACATGATTCAAGAGACGAGTCGAGAGAGTGGCGCCTGACAATTCTAGCTTCGGTATTGTCATACGCGAGCGAATAGGCGCAACCTTGCTCTTTGCTAGAACCGGCGAGACCAAAACATGTCCAGCAGCATCCACTGTGCGTAGATAAACAACCGCTGCATACCCTCGCTCGGAAGCATCACAAAAGCCATGAAGGCTAGCTCTATATTTTCCAGACGGAAGGAAACGTCTGGGCAAGGAAACCCGATTAAGAGCTGGGAGGGATGACACAAACTCTAGCCACTCCAACAATAACTCTCCATGAAGAGGCTCATCCCACGACAATTCAGCAGCCCATAATTTCTGCAAGAAACATTTCGCCCAAAAAAATAACCGGACTGATCCAATTGACTCACCAACCGAGCTGAGACTATACAACCCTGGGCACCCGAGTCCAAAAGGGCACGAACAACAATCGAGTTGCCCTTCGGGTCCCATACCCGTACAGAGACCGTAGGCAAGAGGATGGTCTCTGGGTTCTCAGCGTGGTGAGCTGCAAGTCCCTAACGGGAGAAGTTACGGAGTGAGGGCTCCCTCCACGAGTGCGGCAGGGAACGATAACTGTCTACCCTGCCCTCACCGCGACGACCCTGCACAACATGTGCGGATGAGAGGGGGGCTGCAGCCTGCCTTCGTAGGCGGGGTGGACGCCGTTCCAACCTCGGTCGCTCCAACAGCGGGGGGGGAGAATCTCCGGTTGCGGTAGACTGTGGAGTACTCCGCAAACCCAACAGCGCCTCTAGGGGGTGGCGAACGCCTACCCCCGCCCGTAAGGGCTCGATCCTGGGCGCTGGACCTGGCAGGACTGTCACCACCAGCGCGAGCAGCCAAATGTCGCTCAGCATCACGAACACCAGCACCGTCCTAGTTGCGGTTCGCACACAAAAGAACGTGGTGAGCACCACCACATTGTCCGCATGGACGAGGCTGCGAGAGTGTCCTCGCTGGAAGTGACCCTCCAGGCAATGGTAACCCAATCGCCTCTCCTTGGCGATGTGTCGACGCGCTGCTACGCGCAAGGCCACAAATTTGTGGCAAGCAGTCATCCGGTGGCCGGAGCGCTTGCAGAATCTGCAAGCCACGGCCTCCTCTTGGGAGACCCCATATCTCGGCCGTGACTGCTTAGTCACCGGCAGACTCCGCGGTCGGGCCAGTGGTCGCTCTCGGCGAACGCTAGGCTGCGGCATCAAGAGAGTGGAACCCTCCACGGTATCTACTCTGCGACACTCGTCTTCCAGGAAACTTTCGAGTTCCTCATAGGAAGGCAAGTGAGTGGAGCTGTCCCCACCATACTGTCACTCAAAGCGCAGCCGCATCTCCAAAGGCAGTTTCGCCAACACAATATGGAGCAACAAAAAGGACCACTGGTCCACTGGTAAGTCCAATCGCCTTAAGGCGTTAACCGCCACCAAAACCGGGTTAACAATATCTGTCCGTAAGGCTGACGCACAAGCAACCTTAGGCAGATTCAATATTTGCCCCACATGGGTGTCAGCCAAAAGGCGCACGTTGTGGTAACGGCGCTTTAACAAGTCCATGGCTGTCGAGTAGGTGCTGTCATCGACCTTCAGGTGCTGTACCAGGCCTAGAGCCTCTCCCTGTAAGGAGGCCAACAGGTACGCCATTTTTTGAGCAGCTGACAGGTCGGTATGGGAGTCCACCAAACTGTTGAACATCCCATAGTAGCTCAACCACTGGTCCAAATCACCGTCAAAGGTGGGAAGGTTGAGCGTGGGGAGACGACCCAACAAGGCGTGGGGTGCAACAAGGGAATCCCCACCAGAGGGAGCTGAGATGTGGGAGACCGCCTCGTTAATGGTGTCCACAAAATCGTAAATCTGGCCAAAGTCCGCTTCATATCGCTGCTTCTGCTCGTCCGGTACAGGCGTTTCCAAATTCGCCATAAATGTCAAGCCCTCAGCAAAACTCCTATCTAACGCCACCAAACGGGCCGGCATTTCACTCGCCCGGGCGAGTAAGGCTTGCTTCCGGTCGGGGCGGTTGACCATTGCAACCGCAGAAGAAAACCATCTTAGCTGTCATTGCGACACATCAGTCATTGCCACAGCTGACACATCAGTCATTGCGGACTGATGTGTGGAAAAGGTCACCTTGACAGACATGTCTACACCTCAGGACGCACGCAATACAAAACAAAAACCAAAAATAAAAAAACAAAAATAATAGCAAAAAAATAAACAACAATAACAAAAAAAATAACAAAATAAAAAAAACAAAAAATGCAGTGGAGGCGCAATAAAAACAAAAGGGGTGCGTATGTGTCTTCAAGAAGGTATAACCGTCCAAAATATTAATTAAGACTACCTGACAAAACAACAACAAAAAAAAAACAAATTAAATTATCAAATTATCAAATTAAAATAAACGCAACCAAAAATGTACAGGAGCGTGAACTCAATAAAACCACAATGTCCAGCTATCAAAAAAAAACGTGAAGCGTTATATCCAAAAAAAATTATTAACGCGTGTGGGTAACTAGCCAGCTACTAAACGTCGCACGCGTGGATTCAAAATATCTTCAGAATACAAATTATACGTAGGGCCTAGCCTTCAAACCGTGAACGTAAAATAAAAATCAAAAACCAAATATTTAAACCAAATTACCAATATACAAAAACAAAAAGTCATCAATATTAACTACCTAACGGTATTATCAATATCATCAATATCACGTAACGGTATCAAACCACGCTCTGCTACCAGATGTTTACGATGTAGCAGGAGCGTGGACCCAATATACGCAAGGCCCTTAACACGGGAAGTTACAATTATCAAGTTGATGAATAATGACAAAACAAAAAAAAAAAACAAAAAAAAGAATGGTTGATAACGGTATCAACCACGCTCTGCTACCTCGTAAACAACAAATGTAGCTTTTTAATTCATTTGGCTCTCCAGAAAAGTGGAAGAAATTTAAAAAAAAACGATTCCGTAGTTTACAACTGTTTCTTTCTACAATATTAACAGTTATAGTTGTTTATATCTACAATATTATAGTTGAATTAACAGACGTTTCTGATGTTTCTTGCACAAATTGAATTCGCCCGAACCGTGTAAATTGTCTTTTTCTTCTTCGTCCACTGCTCGATTTTCTTTCCTCATGCACATTGTCTTGAGCATGGAGGATGAATGATCTTAAAACGCCAGGCTGTCCAAGTGGGTTGGCGAGTCCACTATTTTAAATGTGGTGTAGTTCAGGGCTTGTGGTAGCAGCTTTTTTATTCCTTAGTCTCCTGTTAGGACACCCACGGTAAGAGACACGGCCATTTCGTTAAATGCGCGTTCAAAATTGAAAAGCGAAAATAATCTTACAATTAACTTCATTCAAAATAAAGTTCGAGTGTGACATAGAGCTGGGAGCGAGTTCTGACTTAATTGCGAAATGTAGGTTCACACAGATTTCCATCTGGCTTACATTTTGTCGTAAATTAACAAAGGCTCGCCGCGGTGACTTACAGTCTTACATACAGAGCGTTTTGAGAGCGTTTTATTAAAGCCTTTTTATTGTACTAATCGTACACACGTATTGTATACACGTACAAATTCCTTTTCATTGAAGACGGAACTAATTCAGGAATATATAGTCTGTTGTACCAGATTTTCAAACTTAATAATGAATTGTAACCAGGAACTGGTAAAGATGGAGTTCACTAAATACTTTTAAATCGCAAACATGTCTAGTAAATCTTTTCATAGTAATTCTGGTACTTTTGTTGTTGGTTTCATTATCTGTCTTGAGTATCAAATATGTTGACATGTAACATTATTTTTTTAATTTTAAATGTTTGAAGCATTTTCGTGACACACTCTGGCTTATCGGGTTGTCGGGTTGTATTTCGATCACTTGGGTTGTATAAATTGGACTCGCCCACCCGATTGGCCAGCGTGGCCATACATTCCTCATGCACAAGACAATGTGCTTGAGGATGCCCATGTCCTGCCAGTGGATAATTGATTGCGTTGCATTGCATACAATGAAGATGTATAAGTGTGTCGTTGAACATAAGAAAATAAAATCGGTTTGTTCATTTTTTCAGAGCAGAATTCAAATGACGATTACGTTCAGTTAAAACATCGCGATATCGTTATAAGTTACATGTAGGTTGGGATTAATGAAGCAAGGAAATCAAATATCGGTTCTTGACAAAAAATCGTAGAATGGAAGTTGTTATTTTTATTTTTTTACAGAATAAATGGCAGGCGAGAGGGCGGGCCACGTGATGGTAAGTGGTTAGCGCCTCCCATGGACACCTGCAGCACCAGGGGGCTTGCGGATGCGCTGGCGTCCTTGCAGAATCCTGCTCACGGCTCTCTTGAAAAGCCCCTGTATCGTAGCGTACCGGAAATACCTCAGCTGGCAGTTCATTCAACAACTTTCGGGTTCGCGATATAAAGTGTACTTTCGACAGCGCTGTACGCAGCGACTCTATGTCAAAGAAGTGCGGATGAACCGCACGACGACGATGACGAGCGGTGCGATGGTAAAAACCCGAAGATAGCATCAAATTGATATTTTTAATGATAGACAAACGTTAGGAAGGTGCAGATATTTTAGTCAACTCTGGATATCTGTCGCGCTCAGCAGATGCCAGGCGGGTGTAAACTGTCTAATGTGAATATGTTTTTTAGACACCATTTTACTTCTATAGAGGAATTTCAATCTTAATAAAATCTCTGGTGCACAATGAAAAGTATTTTGCTTATGTTATGTACAACTTTATTTTTATTTATTTATTTTAAATATAACATAATATTCATAGGTAGTGTGGTGTAAGAGACCTATAAACTATGTCAGTAAGAAACAAATTGTAACACTACTTATCTATATTATCGTTAGTCCCAGCCGATTTTTTTGGATAGGACAACTAATCCTATTTGCGACCACCATCAGGATTCTGTTGGTACTGTCCAGTATCCTGCGCCACAGGGATGCCACTCTCTTTCGCCTAAGCAGTAACATCCCTAAGGCACTGCAGAAGCGTGACAGTCCCAACAGCATCCTGAAGGCATTATTGTGTAGGGTTAGCGGGGCACTGTAGGCACATACTGCTCGTATAATACCTGACAGAAAGCTTTAAAAGCTGTGATTTTAACCTGTTTTGTACAACGAGCAGATCTGCAGGCTATCATATTAATACCCGCTGCCAATGCCCTGCGTTTCCGTTCGATATCGGGATCATCTTCTAGGTCGTCAGTGAT
Source organism: Sesia apiformis (assembly GCA_914767545.1). Taxonomy (NCBI): domain Eukaryota; kingdom Metazoa; phylum Arthropoda; class Insecta; order Lepidoptera; family Sesiidae; genus Sesia; species Sesia apiformis. The sequence continues at coordinate 13,500,842 of OU611965.1, read as the reverse complement.
AATGTGTTCCATTTACTAAATTTCCATTTATTGTCATCCATTTCTACCTTTGTCTGGACTGAAGTGGGCATGTATTACGGATGTCCATGGGCGACAGTATCCACTTACCACCAAGTGGACTATATAGACCGATGGTAACTCCTTGGAGACATAATAAAATTCGGTATACACACGTTTCTAATATTTCAATACCCGGATTGTATGCATCAGTTTCTGTGGACCAGCAAAAGAGCAACAGCAACAGTATCAGATTTTTTGCCAACTTTTTTTAATTGTCAAAAATAATAAAAGTAGTTGTTAATCCGTTCGTCCTTTTGCAGTTACCGGAAAAAAATTAAACAAAAGAAAACAAATTTACCCTTGGATACAAATCGGTAAGTCCACTTTTTTTTAGGTTAGGCTTTGCGGCTTGTGGTAGCCGCTCTTACAAGCCCGTGGTCGACTCACTCTATTTACCGGCGACACGTGTACGGTCGATTACCGCCACCATCCCTGTTATTATCCACTGCTGGACATGATCCTCCTCATGGACTCATTCTTGTCTTGGCCACGCTGGCCAAGCGGGTTGACGAGTTATCTCTTTAAACACTGGTGTAGTTTTTGGGGGTTGTGATAGCCGCTCGCTTATCACTTATTCGCCCTTTACGACACCCGCGGGAAGAGATTTTGTTATTCTAAAGCCTTAACTAATTTAAAATTTCGTTGTTTCAAGACTGAATATTTGAAATACGATTTTTAAAATAAATCGATAAAAAAATTTATTCGTTGTCTAGTCAATATCTGGGAAATTAGACAATAAGATCCCTTTTCTGAGATAATGTAACATTTAATATAACAAAAATTTTAATCTAAAAAAGTATCTTTTTGAAGAAGTCACCTTCTGAGTTTTATTGACTTTCTAAAGATAACTCGGTTAGGAAAACGCGCTCGGAATGTATAATAGAGGTGCACGGTGGAAAATACAGGTCGGAATGAGGCCTAAGTTAGTGGTGAGATGATATTTTATCGACATTTATCAGTCGAAGTTACAAAGTCGCTATGCCAGTGCTAGAACAGAGTGCAGCAGTAGAAATACCAAACCAGTGTAATAGCAGCATTACTTATACTCGTATTCATGGGATATCGAAATATTATTACGTGCATATGAGATATCTATTTGCGTTGAAATATATTCTGTGTGTTACCAACATGGAATTGGCATGGAATTGGCATGGCATGGAATTGGCAACATTTAATGAAATTGATAGGCCTTAAAACATAATGCAGACCATTGTCAGACGGAGGGTACATTCTTATTAAAGTTATTGATGTTTCACGGTTTGTTGTAGGGTTGCAGTTGCAAGTGAGGGCTATCGCCGCTGATATTCGGCAATGTGTCATCTAGCATCACCCGGGGAATACATATGTTGATAGATAACTTTTAAGGACTAATGTTTCCTTATGAATACGTATCATAAAAGCTTATTTGAGTATTTGTGTTAAATCATAATTTTAATTAGTTTATATTGATAAAGTTCCCTTTTAAAACATATAAAAATGTTTGTGAGGAAAATTTAGAAAAATTGTAAAATCGATATATCGACTATCGACACTGAAACGACACTAGCTGAGGCAACCAATTTCAAGGCGAATTATTTTCTTACAATAAAATCTCTTTTCAGCTACGTTTCAAGTACCAGTAGTACTTTAAACATTTTGTTGTGTTTTTCTTTGTTAAACTACCATTTTAAACATCTGTAACCGTAACCAGCGATAGTCTGTACATAGTATTGTACATGAGGAATGTATGGCCTTAAATAGGCATGCTGCGCTGGCCAAGCGTGTTGGCGAGTCCAATTTTTTAGACGTGGTACAGTAACCTCAGGGCTAGAGGCTCTGTTATTCTTTAGTCATCTTCTAGTGTTGCTATTTGAACTTTCGCCAACACCACACGACCTAATTTATCTACACGGACCTACGTTTATTGTGCGTTTACTTCCAACAATTTATGTAATATCACAGAATACATAATTGTTGTCGATACATTGCCAATATGTTGCCAATATAAGCGAAACTATGAGCATTTGCAGTTTTTAAGTGTATTGTTAAATTGTTAAAACAGCCGTCAAGTGAAGAGCAGGGACGTGTTCGACGCAAAAGAACCACTCTGGAGGCAACAAGAATGCCTTTGTTCGCTTTGTAGGCAGTCCCGAGTTGTAGAAGTACGCCGCCAACCAACAACGTTTACGAGAAATGATGATACAAATAGAAAGTGCAGAAAATGGTGTAATTTGTAAACCATTCTCTTTTAAATATCTTTCTCATTTATCTATTTACATTTTATTGGATGCATATACAATTTATGGGCTTGTATTTAAACGAAATACTAAATGGCAGCAAATCTTAATAAAAAACAAACAAACTGTTTTTGGATAATTGAAATAAATATTTTTTAATTATTAAGAATGTCAAGACTTATGAAATAATTATTAAGACGTCTTTATTGTCACCAGAGAAGCTAAATCTAACCCACCTTTAAATTTGTTGCCATTTTCAGTAATTCTGCTGCCTATTTCATTATTTCTCCATTTTATGTACTAATAGAAAAATCCGGCAGACGTTGTCCTGCCATAGAAGTTGATGTACTGCAGCGCCATCTAGTGGCGAGTTACAACAAAGTCGGTAGCACGATAATATTCTCCGTGGTCATACCTATGTATACCTATGTATATCAATTTTCATGGCGATCTGTTAAACGGTATAGAAGTTGATGTGCTGCAAGCTGTAACACCATCTAGTGACAGGTTATAACAAAGTGGATAGTATAGAAACCTTCTCCACAATAAAATACATATATGTGCCAACTTTCATGGTGATCAGTCAAACAGTGTCGAAGTCTATTAATCTCAGACAGATATACCAACATCCATTTATATATATATAGATATATACACACACGGCATATTTTTATGTACTAATATGTGTGTGTACTAGACAGAAATTAACAAAATGATGTACAACAGGCGAGCTTATTTGCTAAGGATTTTTTTTAGCAAATTCGGTGACTGTAATCAGGTGTATAGAGAAAGGTAGTCATAAAGATCGACCACTTATCTTAGAGCAATAACTAGTAATCATTTCGTTCAAGGAGCCATCGTGGAAGCAATCTGTTAGAAGTGGAACCATAAAGATAGATTGAGGCTTCGCAGAACCCCACATAAACCAAAGTGTATGACACTCGATTATACGCGAAAGAAGAATGCGTTATATATTGTGACGACGATGATATGATAATTGCATCAATAGTTGTATTTTATTGCTTTTGGTGTTGAGACCCCAGATCCGTGGGGTCCTAGGGCGCTTTATGTTTCTAAAGATTTGTAACACGTCTGGTCGATACCATGGGCGAGACTAGAGGGCTTGCAGTTGTTGTCTCGCGCAATGCATAAGCCCTGTCATCCAGGGAAGTAATGCCGCCAGCATGTTGGCTACCTTACCATAGGGATCAAATTTGTAAAACATGATCAATATATAGTCTTGTACTTTGAGTATTTTGTGCAATAAACGCTTATTATAATTTTATTAACATTATTTTTAATTTATAGTCTTCAATTTTATTGTAATCTGATAAACTTTTTTTTTTTGAAATAAATGAGAATTATAACACAAAAAGTGACATTTAAATAACTAAACAGTTTTGGAATATTTTGATAAATTATTAAAAACACTCACGTGAATTTTAATAATTTTCATTTGCTTTATTGTGTTAAATATTACTTTTGTTTTGTCTATTTTGAAACAGAAATAATTACAGCAGCTTTATTTATCGGAATAAGGGTGAGAAGAGACGAGGATAGTGTGTGGTGGTGAGCTGCGGGAGAGGCCTATATCCAGCAGTGGAGGGACATAGGCTGATGGTGTGGACATTTTTTTTAATAATTATTTAATATGATTTCAGTGTATAGTAAAAGTTATTATAGTACCTTTCTAGAAAAACTTAAAGTGACAAGAATAAAACTGCTTGATAAAACAGGAGATAAAGAAAAATGTGAAACTTATTGTCTCATAGCACTAATTCCGGTTTTTTCTAAAATAATTGAATAAGCCATTTATGTAATGTCAACACGTAATTACAATTTATGTAATGTTTATATACGTTTTTAGAGAAAAATCATACATTAAGGGTGTAGATTGTTGGCCTGAGATCTCGATTTCGAGCGACCGCAGCGCCAAAGTTTAATGTAACATCCGACGGGGCGGATGAATGACCTAGAGAGCGCGATTTTCAAAATGTTTTGCAACAAACGTTCCACGTTGAGAAATTGTTATTGAACTTGAATATTTACAGCATAACAATAACGTTGAATTTTTGGAAACTAGCTGTTGATTCTTTTTAATAGATTAATAAGAGTAGTTGAGACACAATTTTTATGTTTTTCTATCATTTGACATCTGACATTTTTGTATTCTACTTACCTAAAATTCCAACTATTTATTTATTTGTAATTTCACTACCAAAATTTATTCTAATTCGTAAAATATTCATTCAATAAAATAATTGCAAATTCAGTAGGAAGTGTGTTTATCTCTACGCAAGGAAATGTGCCTATTGCGTAAACTCAAATACTTACTTTTTGTTTACGATCACCTCGTCGATATCTAAAAAAAATCCTAGGGTTTTAAAAAAAATGTCAATAAATGAAACACAAGTATAAAAATGATTTATTTACTACACAATAACAAATATGAGTCGCCATTACTCGCTATCTCAAAAGCGTGCTAGGGTTGTACAAAAATTAGTAAATAATTCATTTATTTACTAATTTTAACAGAAGTTTGTAAATTATTAATATACTAATTAAAAGTATGTAATTAAACAATAACGAAATATGAGTTCAAAATTCTAATGGTTTTTCATTCGATTACGGATCAAGTTCTGATTTCTGCTAATTTGATGATAAAATCAATGGCTATCACAAAACCTATCAGAATGAAAACGTTACCAGCTGCCCGATTCACGTAAGTAATAAAAACCGTAGCGCAGTGACGTCACTTCGTTTTTTGCAAATTTAGCCCTTTTAACCGACTTAAAAAAAGGAGAATTCTCAATTCGCTGTATTTTTGAACCAATTTTTATGATTCTTTACACCAGGTAACTCAGAAATTGTATAGTAATTGAGCTATTGGAAGATTTATGACAATCCAAGACTAGATAAGTAAGTGCGTTTAAAACAGAAAACCAAAAGGCGATTTCTAAGTTCCTAAGTTAAAACGACTTTTGGACTGGCGTGTTTACGTGAATCGACTGGCTGGGTAGTTAAGTTACCTGTATCTTTCAAAATCATTAGGCGTTCTTCTCTTTCATAACACGTAAAGCTCTTTCTTTCCTCTCTTTCATAGCCTCTATGATACTGGGCGCGTCACGAATGGGCATGCTTCGTGACTGCCGAGGATCAACTAATTCTGGAAGTAGGCAATCGTAATAAAACCTAACTAATTTCATCTCCATTTTCTCCTCCCAAAATTTGTCGTCCTTTTCTATAATATAAACTTTCATAGGTACAGTAGCACCAAACCAGATGCCAAGCATGCAAACGTTTCTTTTAGTAATATGTACCTGTCCCTGAATTTGGAAATACCAGTTATGATTTTTATTTATGACATAACCCTTGGAAGCCTTGTCCTTAACCCAAAAGGTATGTTTGGCCATTGCTTCATCAAGAGTCATGCCAGCTAAAGAATGTGGGCACTTAATTTCAATTAAACCGTTTGCATAAATGCCATCTGGTGTAGTACCAAGAAATTCATATTGATCGTCGACGAACAAACCGCAACCTTGTATACTAATATTCTCTTGAATTTCTAACTGTTTAATTGCGGTTTCTTCGTTTTCGATACCGTACCGTACAGCAGGCAAACTGGAGATATTACTACCATAAACGATTTTACGAACAAGAACAGCACAACTTGTGCTCTCTCGTTTTTTACAAACTTCCCCGAACGATGATGAGGTTAGTAATTTTCTCCTTGTACTCATCCACTCAGAACTACTTCTTTGCAAATGGGTCGACCTTTCAAGCTCCTCTCTTTCAGCACAAGACAACTTTAAATCGGCTAAAAAAGATGACTTGGCTTTCTCATATAATTCTGGACTCAGATCAGGTTTTTCGCAGTTTGGTCCATAGTGAGCGTCTTTCGATACAGCGCTGTGGCTCTTTTTCAATCTTAATTTAGGTTTAGCAATTAAACGGATTCTACGATTACAATTTTCCACTTTCGCGATCAAAGGATTAGGACTAGATTTAAATATTACTTCATGAGTTTTACTATGAATCGATCCTGTATTAAAAGACACAACAGCAGCTGCGCATCGGCCCGCATAAGAACCACGGGAAGAATAATTTACACGCTTACCCCCTACTAATTTGGCAATCACTGCGTTAAAACTTTCAACTATATTACTTGTACAATTATGAATTAAACTTCTAGAATGATATGACAGTCTTTTACTTAAAATGTGTACCGCGTCCATTAATCCGCATCCAACAATTGCTGGAAGCAACCCAACAGGTTCTATTCGACGAGTATCAGGTCTACAGAAATACTCCTTGCAATATTGGTGATTACCAAATACGTGTTGTGGACCATTTAGGATATCTTCACTAAGATTTTTTATTTTTTCTTCGAGTGACTGATTTTGATCGCCCCAATATTTAATAGCGCATTTTACACCCGTTCTTAAACGCAAATACCTTTCTTTTAGGAATTTCCGCAATTCGCAAGGATACTTAGTGTCTTTCGACAGTTTCTCCAAGCTATTGCAGTAGTTTCGTAAAAGATGATTTTTGCATTCAATTTTCTCTACTGTTAAATTACCGTACGGTCGCGAATCTAATATTTTTTTATAAGTACTGGAATCGCCGTCTGCTACAAATTTATTATAAATTACACCGTGATCAACAATGGAACGTTTAAACCCCTCAACTATTATGGTCGATTCCATACCGGTAGATGATCCCGAATAATTCTTGAAACAACGGTGTTCCGAGGGCTGACTGTCGTTCTTTGCGGCTCGTGCACAAACTACGCAGTATTTATTTTTAACTCCAAAAAACAATACTTTATTAGTTTTAATGCCAATTATCGCAGCTGCGCCGGACAAGGCGGAAAAATTCTTACCATAAGATCTCTTGCTCCAACAACCGTCAACAGCAACAGATATTAATGGTGTACCATTTTTATCAACACTACCTATAGACACTGCGTACTCCGCTTCTTCCTTGACAGCTTCTGCCATGGAATGTGCTGCTGTCTTTTCCCACCAATCGCAAACCGTATTATTAATTTCATTGTATAATGAAGGTGACATGATTGGTAGGGCTACTGCGGCAGTTAATGTTTTTAACTGATAGTAGCTCCCACCAGATGATATGATACCAGATACAATTTGATGATTCACTTCCATTCTATCTTCTTTCTTTTCAATCAAACACACAGTAAATTTCATACTACACATACTACATTTCATGATGAGTTTTGAGTCCAGACCAACTTTTACTTCACCTATTATACTGAGGTAACTTAACTTACAATCCATTGGACCGTGGTCCCCTATGGCCTGAAGAGCTTTAAAAAAAAAGAAACGTCTACAACTCTACGCCCAACTTCCATTTCATCCACCTTTCCCTCTTGGTCGTTTTCAATAACTAGTTCCTGTAAAGAAAGATAATGGCTTGATTTTTTTTATAAAAAATAATTAAAAATTTAAAAAAATGCAAAAGAATTTATACAATATTAGGTTCCTGATGAATAGAAATTATAATTTCTTTACGCATTAGGTATTGTTTTTTTATGACGTCACCTATTTGAACGTAAATTTTCTTTTGAGAAAGTAATTGAGAAGTATTTCGGTACTAAGGTGTTTGTCTCTCGATGAAAATAATAAATATTGCAAGAAAAATCTATAGGTAGGTATTGAGATTTTGTCTTCGCCCATCACTAACTAAGTAGTTTGTTTATTTATGTAACAAGTCTACAAGAATTACGTATAACAACTTACCTCTATACAGCGCGTAGCATTGTTGCTCAGAGTCTCGGCCCCAAGGTTTTCTTTATTTTCAATACTGGAAATATTATTCATCAATATTATCCACTTTTTATTTATTTTGTACAACCCTAAGCCAGACGCTAGGCGCCTCGCGTCTGTTTGGCGGTATAGGTATGTCGACAAAGTTGCGCTGTCGCCTACCTACTTCCACAATTTGATATTTAGACAATACTAGCCGACCCGGCGAACTCCGTATCGCCTTTTTTTTTTTTAAAAATCCTATTATTTTGATATTACATACAGATACTTCAATTTTATTTATCAGTATAGATATAGATAATACAAACCAATATTTACATGTTATTGTAGGTATATGTCTGAATCGGGCGATCTAAATCATATGACATATTGTATTAGCTTTGTAATGTACCCTGTTCAAATGCGATAATAAATAAGTAGGGAGGAACTTACATTTTATTCCGAGATCTTTTGGCTTTCATATTTTTATAATGCGTACAAAACTTTCTTTTCCCTGGCATGCCACTCAAATTCAATCAGTCCTGCGAAAAAAATAGCCTATGTTACTCAGTGATAATGTAGCTTTCGAATGATAAAAGAATTATTAAAATCAGTCCAGTACTTTTTGAGTTTATTCGTTACATACAAAAATCCAAATCTTTCCTCTTTATAATACCTATTAGTGTAGATATTGTATTTTTTACGATTTATATCTAGTTCCATCATGGTTTTCTTTCAGACATTCATTATATCGATACTTTCTACTAACTGAAAATAAATTAATTATAAAAATGTTATACTTACAGTTTTTTACAAAAAACACAAATTCACAATACGTAATTCTGCTGTCTGCAGCCGACAAGCGTGGTGTCGCGTTCACTTACAGAAAGGAACTGCCGCTGCAGACCACCGAGATTGCACGAATGAAACGAACGTTTTATCCCATACATTTGTGTATGAAAAATTTACCTTAAAATATATCTAGATTTTAGGGCTTTAAAAGAGGAAGTCTTTGTTTGTAAAGGTATAAAAAGAAGTATACAGCTATACTTATTGGTTTCTTCAGTGTTCAAAAAGTGTTTCTTTTTATCAATTTGTGTTGATTTATGGGGTTAAATCTGAAAAATACGAAGTCATGTTTTTGCATTTTTACTCAATTTTGTGCGTTTGTTGACGTTTATTATATAACAACTATTAGGTTTAAGAGTTTAATATAAGCATGAACATACTTATTGGTCTTTGATTGTAATATATACAAATTATCATTGATATCAATCATATGTAAATAGGTTAAATATGAAAAATCGTAACACTCTTTTCGGTGATTTTCACGATCTACACCCTTAATTAAAGGACAAAATGACTTTAGAAGAACCAATTCTGCTACGTTAGCGATATATTCATTTATGTTTAAGGTTCACCAGTGTTACACATATAGGTAAATCAGTTACAAAATAAAAAAAAATAGAATATTACATTCTTATATGATTTAAATTTTGTATGACTTATATGACTTAATTAGCAACTAATTAAATAACACGCAATATGTAACCTATCCATTTTATAGACATGCCAAAAGCTTTCGACTTCGTTTGTCAATTACCACTACCAGTAAAAATATATAAATACAAAATAAGAGGACCTCCATACAATTTGATGTTCATTTTATAGAAGCATCTGATTGCGCGATTCGATGGGAAACTTATGCCGTAATCAGATTCAACAAGAAACCGATCGCGCTGTCAGATGGAAACAACCCCTGGGAAGTAACTCTTACGAGACGTCGTGGGCGACAGCTGCCCCCTCTGACAACTTTGAACTATCTATATTTGATATTCCCGCTTATAATGAATTAATAATTATAATCCGCCGTTATACTGCACCGCACGTACTCGGCGGATAATCCTTTAAGCCAACAAGGCTTAAAGGATTATTGCGCTCTTTGCTAGCTTTCTCTACTGGGTCAAACGTGACCTGACAACACCAGAGACTTCGTTGGGACGAGAGAGTTGTTGATGTACTGACCTATCTATAGCTACTAATATTATAAAAGAGACTGTTTTTTGTTTTTGAGATTTTTTCTTCATATATGACAATGGTGCAATTAGCTCATTCTGCCAGTGTCGAGTTTTCTTCGTAATAAACAAATTCAAAGTCTAAAACGTATCCTGTCAATATCCATTGTGCAGTCCGGTCGAAGTAAGTCAGAAGTCGCACAATAAAGCGATAGTAGGTTTACTGAGGACATAAGAGGACTCCTTGGAAGCACACGAAAAACGCAGTCTTACGCTTTTATTTGATTATCAGAAACACTACGCACCTTACCGAAAACCCTTTGAAGTTTAATAAACTAACACTATTAAACCACAAAACTCCTAATATACAATTTTCACAATAATCAAACAAAAACTCAACTTCACATCCCGAGTTCCCGTCAAAAAGTCCTATGTAAGAGCTAAGAGTGATTTGGAGTATCCTTTAAATTCCCACGTGTCATATCTCGATCGCACGAATTTAAGGCTCATACAAGGAGTGTTTGTTTCTCTAACGGTTCGGAGGAGAATATTGTATTGGAATTACGATTCTCATATGCGACTAAACTTCATATGATTCTCGCTTTCAACTGTTGACATTATGATAAAAACTAGATAATAACAGTGATTACGTGATGATAACAGTTGTATATTATAGTAGACAAACATATGCATTCTTGAACGATTTTCTCTCTTGCACGTGTTCGAGAAACTCTTCATTGTGTAAATGAGCCTTTATTCTTTACAAGGCCTGCCAGCGAGTTCGTTCGCATGAACAGTAGTTTTTACGTGATGTGGGTTCTTCAGACGGACAGACAGACAAACATTCTAAAATTGATTGTTTTGGGTTCTGTATCATTCGTAGAGTACATTGCAATTATTTAAAAAAAATAACATGTACAGACATTGTTCTGTTACGATTTTATTATATGTATAGATTTCTGTTTGCCGAGCACATATTTCTCAGGCATGTCCCAGACCTGTACAATAAAACATTGCCTGGTATTGATCCCCTTTTTTCTCATTTTACCTAAATTTACATTAGTATGTAAAAGACTGCTATCACAAGAGTTACGGGAGAGCTTATACACTTAGCGCTTTATGTGCTTATACAATATTTCACGAAGCATAGTGCGGGTCACATAACCATACACAGAATTTAAATTGTTCTCTTTATAATAAAACCTGAAAGATTTTGTAGTTCATGTTTCATAATTTTTTTAAATAGTTACATAAATATGACTCAGAGCATAAAAATAATGTGTTTATTTCGCTATCTTCTAATCTTTACTGGTGAAAATCAAATGACATAATAATATATTAATTTATTCTGCGGCATGTTTATCCGGTGTCAAGCTAGTGACGCGACTAAAAAAATCGTTGAATAGTCAAATGTAAAACAATATATCGATGGAATCGGATTTATTTTTTTCTTATACGACTATATAGTGTTGAGATAATAATCAAAATCATTTCTATACTACTTTCGAGAGGTCGCTTCTATATACTATATAATAATATTCATGTAGATGTAGATTTGCTTTATTTTATGTTGAATACAAGACAATATTTAAGAAAAAAACTTATTGCTTTTTAATTTAATGGTTGGCAACCTAAATTCACATCTGTGTCACTACTGTCCTTAATTAATTTATTAACGAATAGTCAATCGATTACAAATAATTCACAACGGAAATAGAAAATCTTAAAACATTGTTCCGACTCAAGTTCCGTACATCACTACACTGTCTGTCACTACACAGGTGTGAGCCGCACCGTGCTACATGGAAACAATTATAGTGTGTTAACACTCCCCTTTCATTGCTGTGATTTCTCCATCAGATTATTAAGCAGTTATAATATACTCATAATATTATTCACTCATTCTTACTGCTTAGGCAAGTTCTTTTTTTAGAAAAACTTAATGAAATCACTAAGTCTGTTTGAATATCAGGTTGTTGTACTGTCGATAAGTGAATATATGATTTTCGAATAAATAAATAGAAAATAAAATAATTAGTTTATTTTATTTTCTATTTATTTTATATTTATCAGATAGACATAGGTTAAGTTTGGATTCCATAGTAGGTTATCGTAATGTGAAGTCATAGACTGTCGACAGCAAACATAGGTTATAAAAACACGGAAAGAAAGATGAACCTATAAAAAAATATTGTAACATCTCCTACGAACCTGGTCTTTTATTTACTGTTCTCTTTGCTTCTCTATTTATTAAAATTGTTACTTAATATAAAGAAACGCGAATACATTATATTTTTTTGTGAAAACAGCTTTTAATTTTTTGTGTTAAGCTTTAAGGGTATTCAGGATATGAAGGATATTAATGACAGGGATATTTTGAAATCTTTGATGTGGGTTAATAAAATCTTTTGCATCATATTTGTTCACTTTATTATTCAGCTGAATGCAGGTTATAAATAACAGCTGCGAGTTCAAAGAGCATTGTTGTTTGATAAATATGTGCTTTTGCAGATGAAAAGCGTAATAAATAACCTCTCAAGCGGTTTTATCTACAGGTATACAACTCAGGATCTAAAATATGTTTACCTTTATATATTTTATATGTACCCACCGAAGACAGATCTAATTTTAATTACTCGTACTAATATAAACAATAACAAATCGACATCACTTTAAATATTGGAAAAAATATCTAAAAGTATATTATTACAATTAACTTAGAATTTGATTTAATTTGTCGGTAATTTCATTATATTTATAATTTCACTAGCTGTTGCCCGCGAGCATTCGCGAGCGTGCGCACATCAACTCACCAAAGTTTAATCGCAATCGGATGAATGGTATAGGAACGCATACGAGACAAACAAGGAAATATATATATATATATATTCAAGATAGGATATATATGGTTATAATGGAATTACCGACGAACACTGGGAAACAGATAATTAAGAAAGTGAATATATTAAGAACGTTTTAAATGTATAATGTACAGAGTTACGTTCTCCTTAAGTCATGCAGTAGAAAATTTAAGTTTCACACTGAACGCAATTGTAAACTTCTCCCGCTTCCGTGACATTTTTGTAACTGAACAACTAACTTCTTCGTATACGGCGTTCATTGTAAGCCGCGACTGAGTTGATAAAATTGAAGCTAATAGGGTTGTCACATTCATTAATGAAATATTTATTGTCAATGAAGAATAATTAAGATGTTCTATATTGACAATATACATTGTTAGCGAAGATCCATGTTATATATTCCGATACGTGGTTTTCCTTCATCAATCGTGGTCGTCGTGCTAGATGGACTGACGACTTGAAGAAAGTTGCCAGTAGTGGCTTCATGAGAAGAGCAGAAGACCGTATGTGGTGGCGGCGGTACGGAGGCGAGGCCCATATCCAGCAGTGGAGGGACACATGCTGACGTGGTGTGATCTTCATTCGAGTATTCCTCTAATCCATCAGTGTTTGGTCCTGCGATAAACATCCTTCGAATTGAATAAACGATAGAATTGAAGAATACCGGATTAAGTAGATTCCACCTCTCCAAAGTCTCATTTACTGTAATTCTATTGTAGCAATCCACATATTTCATTACTATCTACACACACTATTATAATAACATTAGGTCTGAGGTCAAGTAAGGTCTGAATTATATTTCATTGCTTTTATTAACAACAACCCTCATACCTAATGTTATGAGTTGAGTTATGTTATGAATAATCAAACTAAGTTGATATAGACAAGACCAGCCTCATGTTTAGGTTCTCTAGATTTTGAGCCGATTGTGCCTCATGATCAAAGTCAGAACGAATCGTTAGTATTTAATAAACAGAACAGTGTAGAACTTTTAACTTTTAGCACTTTTTCCTTAGAACTTGAATGTTTTTTATAAAAGATCATAACAAGTTTTCTGTACTGAGAAGCGCAGTTTAGTTGGGTGGTTAAAAACGTTATTGTTAGTCATGGCTAAAAATTTGCAAAGTATAGTCCACTCCTAGTAAAACATTAGGAGATTTCGGGCCATAAGCCAGTATGGATAACTCAATACACATGTTCTTGAGTGTACGGGTTTCCTTATGATGTTTATGAAACATGTAGTGGTCGCCGAGGATTTGAACTCGCCGACTTCACGAATGAGAGTCTATACTCTAGACCAGTGGTTCTCAAACTTTTTAAATGACGGAACCCTTTTGGGAAGCAAAATACTTGATGGAACCCTACAATAAAACAATTATTTTTATAAGTGTATTCTATATTAATCAGCATAATAAAAGTACAATGTATCAGTTACTAATTATTATTTACTTCACCACTTGGTAAGGACAATAATAGAAAACATTAAAAAAGAAAAAATCTAACTAGTGGGAGGTATGAAACTGTTTTTTATTTTTCATCAATTGCTTGATATCAGGTTTGATGGAAGAAAGTTGGAGTCTCATATCAGCTTCGGCGTCCAGTCTATTGCGATATTTTGTTTTCGTGGCTGCGTAGGTAGAGAATCCTGTTTCGCACAAATATGTAGTTGGGAACGGGAGAAGAATATCCAGAGCCATTTGGCCAAGCATTGCATATTCATCTTGGATTCTGCACCAAAAATCATTAAGAGGCGTCGTTTTGAACAATGACTCCATACTTGTGTCTGATGACATTTCTAAAAGAGATTCATATATCTCATTTGACATGTTTTCAGGCTTTTCCAAGTTGGGTAAAAAAGGATTATGAATCCAGGAGTTCACTTTAATTTTTGTATTGTGTTCTTCGGGAAAATACTTTTCAAAAGATGCGCGCATCGAACTGAGATATTGGACCAATTCTTCAAACACATTATCTTCAAACATTTCTGAGTCGTTTTCGCTAACAAACTCACTGAGTAACGTAAAACTTTCTATTTCTTTCTTACCAATGCAAATGATCCAAAAATCTAATTTTCTTTTAAAAGCAGTTATTTTATTATAGGCCTGAAACACTGTTGTCTGTTTACCTTGCAACGATAAATTTAATTCGTTAAGTTTTTGAAAGATATCCGCCATAAAAGACAATCGGAACAACCAAGTTTTATCATACAAACGGTCCTTCAAATTAAAAGAAGTATCTGCTGAAAGAAACATTTGTAACTCGGCTCTAAGTTCAAATAGCCTTGTTAAAGTTTTTCCCCGAGACAGCCATCGCACTTCTGTATGGAGCAGCAGTGTTTTATGTTTGCTGCCATAATCTTCACACAATAATGAGAACAATCGGGATTGTAGTGGTCGTGATTTGATAAAATTAATTATTTTTACCGCTTCATCCATAACTAATTTTAGATTAGACGGCATTTGCTTCATCGCAAGTGCTTGTCTATGCAGAATACAATGACTGGAACTACAATTAGGCGCTTTATTTTTCATTCGTGACACTGCTCCTGCTGTTTTACCTGTCATCGCCTTGGCCCCATCTGTACAAATGTCAATGCAATTGTTCCAACTGAGATTATGTTCTTCAAAAAATATATTTATTTTATTAAAAATTTCTTCCCCGGTAGTGTTTGTAAGCAGCGATGAACACATAAGCATGTCTTCTTCAAAAGAACTTTTATATGGATATCTCACAATAACCAGCAGGATAGCCAAACCAGCGACATCAGTCGACTCGTCCATTTGCAAAGCGAATCGTGTATTTTGTAGACGTGTAACTAGTTCTTGTTTGACGTAGCTTGCCAGATCATGGATTCGTCGTGAAACAGTATCGTTTGATAGCGGAACAGTAGAAAGATGCTTTGCAGATTTTTCATCAAGCATACATTTTGTTATGTCTAATACACATGGTTTTATTAATTTCTCAGCGATAGTGTGCGCTTCACCTGCTTGTGCAATGCGATAGCTAACTAAGTATGATGCCTCCGTGGCCTTTTCGTTGGTAGTTTGTGTTACATGCATCATATTTTTTTGACTTTCTAATAACTGATCTTTTTTGCGAACAAAAAATTCTTTATTCTTGTCTTTAGTCTCGGGGTGTACGGTTTCTAAATGTCGACGCAATTTGGCAGGTGCCATGGAACTATTAGGAAGCAGTTTACTACAGAGCATGCAGAGAGGTGAGCCGTTGGAATCAACAAATCCGAAACTGATATAAGATTCATCATACTTCCTTTTTTTCGTCTTTGAAACCGTCGAGCTTGACGTCGTGGCACTCGTGGCATCATCTTCTGGATCGGTGATTGCTAAATTCTCCGCGCGCATTGCTTTTGAACATTCAGCGTCATTAGAAGATGTTGTTGGAACACGTTTAACACCTTTAAGCCAACGTTCCATTCTTCTTTATTTATAATGTTACAAGTCAGGATAGTGGGGTTTAAATAATGCACAATCGTTACTGCGTATAAGAGACTAAATTTAGAACCTACAGGGAAGAAATGTATAAAACTGAGACAACAGAATACAGCAGGCAGTAAAACAATGAACACTAGTTTCTCGCTAGCGAGCTTGTAAGTAGGTAGTAACTTATCGCTCCGAACGCTAATCATCAACTGACGACGCCAACGCGCGATCGCCGCTTTTATACTTAGTCCTAGACTCGATCTCAAATATTCTCGAAAATACTCGAGTCGGCACCTTTGATAAACAAAAAGCAAAAATAAAAACAGAAATTTAAAAATAGCGTTGTAAACAATATCGACTTTATCCTTTGAAGTTAGAGACGAAAGTCGCTAGTTGACAACTATAGCGTCTAATTCAGAGGCGGCTTTTATCAAAGAGACTGAGCGCTTACAAGTATACTACCCGCTCGTTTTAAGTTTGCCGCTGGCGATAGGTATGAGTGTATGACGTTCGAAATTTTTTATTTAATTGTAACAATAAAAATTGTGTACGTTAGATATTTGGGTAAAACTATGACACATTATAAGTTTTGTTGTCACGTGGGGGAGGGTACGCGCATTCCACAGACCGGCAAACTTAGAGCGAACGCGTTGTACAAGTATAAAATTGTTGAGACCAAACTTATGAGATATTGTACCAGCTAATGTAACACAAGCTTATACAAATACAAATAAATAAATAAATAACATTCATAGCGTTTTGTCTCCGCGCGGCCGCGGAGTCCGCACAGCCGCGGAGCGACCAGAGAGAGGTGTTTTGATTTTTTTATTTCTAAATTCTTGCGGAACCCCGACAGAGGTATCACGGAACCCTAGGGTTCCGCGGAACACACTTAGAGTATAGCTGCTCTAGACTATTCAAGACTCTCAAAATTGACGTTGGCGAGTTCAAATGCTCCCTGTCTACATCCTTAGGGGCATAGACTATCACCTCACTTTAATGTTCTTATTAAGGACGAATTGCCAATAAAAATAATATTTTTGAAACTAAAAAAAGAATTTTATTTCATTTTCAGGCAACCCTAGCACCATTTTTGACGGAAGCCGAGCCTTTGTCGCTACACCTTTACAGTCGCTTTTAATTTGAATTTTAAGTGATCCACAAGACTTGCTTCATAAATTGTAAATTAAGTAATTTTACGTTTTACTTTTTCGGTAAAAGGCCGTGGGATTAACTACCGAGATGTTATGAATACTGTTTTTCCAAAGGCCTTTATTTCAACGAGCAGCATAAAATATTTAATGAGTAGCAATTCATGATCATCAAAACAAACTATTTATGTGTAGCTGAAAGAAACAATTTAAAATCACAAGAATGTCATCACATAGTCGATGGAGTCCAGCTTTGCGCGAAGCTTTCCTATTTCTGTATTGTCACCAGAGAACATAAACCTAACCCATCTTTAAATTTCCTTTCCCCTTTCCCTTTAATAAATCTCCAAAGGTAGACGTTGTATCCAGAGCCGTGTTAACGTATTTCATTCATTACTATTGTTGGAATGAATCATGGATCTCCACGTGCGGCAGTATAGCTCCTGACCCACGACACTACTAAGCCGCTCTACCAGTTGTGTCGCGGGGTATTTTTCCTTTCCACACCACTGACCAGTAGTAGTGTTAGTGGTAACTGGGCCCTCGGTAGTGTCGTAGGGAATGAAGGATCACACCATTTTCAAATTTACCCACGAGACTACCGGTAGTGCTGCTTGGTAGTGTCGTGGATCAGAAGGAGACAATATCCACTTACCAGCAGTTAAACTATCTGCTCATCTACCACCTTCTATAGACATAAAATATCGTAGCCGTTTCAAAGATTCTTTTCGTGACCCTGAAAAATATAATGGTTCATTTACACAAGGAGATTTTCTGGAACGGTTCAGGCGAGAATATTATATACGATTTTCGTATACCACCAAACTTCATACGATCCTCACCTGTTTACATAATAATAAAAACTCCATGATACCAGAGATAACAACCATCAAAATTGTTGATAACTGTTATTTATACCACACACTGCCTTCCTTCGAAAAAAAAAGTACAAGGCTGTTAAGTAAATGCAAAAAAATTTGGTAAATTTTTCATTATTTTATAATTAAGCTAGTATCGAATAAAAATGGTTATTCTTTTTGTTTATTTTTAATTTCCGAATATTATGTTTCCTATGGTTTCGTTAAAAATGTTACTAACACCATTCTTCCTTTGGAGGGCAGACTAGGTTTTACCGATTTTCTCACCTGTAAGTCTTTGAGAAACTCTCCTTGAGTAAATGAGCCTTAAATGGCTAAAAATTTAAATTTTGCGCATGTTTGCGCCATTTTAATTTTAATTTAATTGTCTAGCAAACGAAAAGTGTTCTAAAATACGTTATTTTGCGGGTTTACATAAGCGTATTCTAAATCGAATCCACCCATTTTGTTCGGTTCGCTCGGCTTTGTTTCAGATTACAACGTTGAATTATTGGGAGTCGCTCAGGTGTAGCGTATCGTATCGTAAACAAAGCGGTTACGTTACACGTTTGGGATGTTTTTCATTTTTCCCTATGTAGTGTATTTTTTTAACAGATTAGTATTTGTCTGCGGCTTTGGTCATTAATTTCATTTTTCCATGGTCGAAGTTGGCAGACAAGCATACAGTTCACCTGATGATAAGTGCATATTGCCGCCCATAAACATCTGTGATACATGCCAACGTTAGCCCAAAGTGACAAACGTTGGCATGCTCCCGGATGCACTGTCTATCTTTGGAGATATAGGAATGGATTTGGAGAAACGGTTGGGAAAGGATGGGAATGGGCTCTGGTACATCTCATTAGGGAATAAGATAAAGTGGGAAATACAGTACATTTCAAGGTAGTCTTCTGTGAGAGAGGGGTAACGTGGCCAGTCGAGCGCGCCCAGCAGCTGTTGGATTGAAACGTGCACTCTCCCCCTCAAATAGTCCTTTATTGTATTTTTGTTACCTTTCGCAACCATCTTTCAGTTATTCTAAGATGGACAATATATCATAATAATCTAATAGCAAAAATATAACAGTAGTTCAACTCCGTCCCCCGTTCTTCAAAATAATTACCTACTCTCGATTCGGAGTCTATCGTATGTTTGTATGAAAATACCGTAATATATACTGATCGTATCATAGATACTATTATATTTTTACTATACTATTATTGACTTTATTGTATAGCAACTGATATATAATAATAATAATTATACACCTATAGATGTAGGTAAATTGACACGAAAAGCGATCAGTAATAAAATATGACGCAATCATTCTGTTACAGATGGCAAAGGAAGTCCTTTGAAATAACAAACAAATATAGCCCCCCAACATTTTCGTCGTTACAATGCCCAAACACAGTTGTGTCTCACTGAAGTGTCGCAAATACGTCCCACATAGTAGAACGACCAGCTAAACTTGACCTCGGAAATATGAATTAATTTTCGCAACACCAAAACATTTTGTTAATAGCTTGAGAAGGCTGGGGATCCGTTTATATTTGTCGGTTAACAATAGGCTTGTCACTTGGCACCCACGGGTTGTTCATTTGAAGATACAATACAACAATATTAGTCTTTACTCATCGTTAATGGAATAATTCTGTGCCTCAACGTAATTAGAGCATAGCAGCTTCGGCATACATATTAAATAATCCAATAATCTAATATTTATTAGTAAAACTCTCGACAATAGATTAAAGACTTAAGCTTTCGCCAGACTGGTGGCTTTTGTCCGGCGGGACGCGGGATGCGAATTCGTTCACATAACGCGAACTCCCGCTAATCACATAACCGAAAACGAGATTACTATTTCCATAAATAGACCATATTTATACTACCCAAAAAGGTCGAGGGTACGGGCCAGTTATAAAGGTAGCGCCCTATCCAACAACATATAGTTTACGTCATATAGTTTTTTATGTGTTAGGATTTTCTGAAAAATTTACATCATCATAATTTTAGAAATACTTAATCGATTTCGCTTTATCTACTAACAACTGAAATATAGACCAAAGCTATTTTTCTACCAAATTGCATTTAATTGGTTCAGAAATAAGCCATGCAGTTTGTTTTTAATACAAATAAAAAATCTGCCATATATACAATATTATATTTAGTATATGACTACAGATTTATCTTCCTTCGAGTACCTACCTCTACGCGCGCCGTGTGAAGTAAGTGGAAAGGGGAAATTGTGTATTGCATGGTAATGGTAATTCTGAGATGTATCTGAAGATATCGGATCTTCAGATGTGGAGATGGAGGATGGAAATCTGAAGAACTATCGGAAAAAATTGCAGAACAACGTCAGAATACAATGCGTTCTGTAGGCAATGTCTAGACTTCGATTTGTTCCATGCTAAGCCTTTGTGTCACTTTATGGTGGGAACTCGGGAAGTGAAGTTGAGTTTGTGTTTGATTATTGTATAAAATGTGTATTATTTGTATTGTGGTTTAATATTGATAGTTTATTAAACTTCAAAGTGTTTTTCGTGCGTGGTGTACGTGGTAAT
The DNA here is from genome assembly GCA_914767545.1 of Sesia apiformis. Lineage (NCBI taxonomy): Eukaryota > Metazoa > Arthropoda > Insecta > Lepidoptera > Sesiidae > Sesia > Sesia apiformis. Next base: position 13,479,907 of record OU611965.1, on the reverse strand, counting down.
CAAATCAAAGCGTGGAACTGCGTTTTTCGTGTGCTTTCAAGGAGACTGTTTCTGTCCTCAGTAAATCTACTAGAGCGACTCCTGACTTACTTCGACGGTACTTGAAAGGATACGTTTTAGACTTTGAAATTGTTAACACCATTGCTGAATATGAAAAAAAAAACCTATTGTGGTAAGAAATTTACTTTTAACACGGTTTTTTGGTTCTTTACCTCCATGACCATTTGTGAAAACTTATTGGCCTCAATTGTCTGTCCATCCCAACTCTTTGTTTGCATATTGTTTTAATAATGCTTAGTTTTTCATGGAAACATATAATAAAATATATATCTTTAATCTATCTATTATGCCAATTGAAACAGTCACAGAACAACAACAACAAGACGAATAAAACAAGTTTTTAACAGCGTGCAGTAGTCGAGTACACGAAGACAAGTTGTTCATACGTTTTTGGCTATAAAAATAAAATTTATTGTGACGTTATATTTGAAGGAATATAAAATTATACAATATTAGGATAACCGCATTTACATCGAGGCGAGGTGGCGTACGACCTTGCCTATAATTGAATGAGGGTCGACAGGCGAAAAATATTTTGTTATGAAAACTCTGAGGGACGTGGCATATTAAAATGTTAACACGTTCACGACAGCGTTGCGAGGCAGATTTAGTGCCCGTGTCCACATAGAATACTTACGGTACCTACGCGTTCATCCGCTGTCATAATTGTGAAAGTATTATTATTAGTGTGAAATTTGGGGTTGTATTTCTTTTTATTGACGAATGCGGTAGACGACCACCTGTGGACGTAAGTGGATACTGTCGTCCTAAATGCCATGCCAACATTAATCCAAAATGACAAACGTTGGCACGTCCCCGAATGCGCTACATACCTTTGGAGATATAGGAATGGATTTGGAGAAAGGGTTGGGAAAATGGGGAGAGATAGGATGGGAATGGCCTCTGGCACATCTCACTCACTACCGAAACACGTACGTATATTAGGGAAATAACATAAAGTGGGAAATGCAGTACATTTCTAGGTAGTCTTGTGTGAGAGAGGGGTAATGTGGCCAGTCAAGCGCGGCCAGCGGCTGTTGGATTGCAACGTGCACTTTCCCCCTGACAAAATGGAAACGGAATGGCTGGTGTGGAAAAAGTGGATTTTACGTAAATTATTTTTATATTCTTAGCCTATACAAATCAATTTTCACACGAAATGAGTTAGTTCAAACTATGCCTACACTTTTTTGTAAAAAAGATTTAGAAAGAAAAGATATAGATTAGGATAATCTAATTAGGATTAATTATGTAGTAACTTGCCCTGTGGGGCATAACAGGGCAAGTTACTACATAATTAAGCTGATAGTACATTAAAATAATAATACATAATATATAAAAAAAAAACAAGAAACCCATTTTACTACTTATTACTAAAAATAATTTGGAGTATCCAATATCGGCATTTTTCGTTGTAAAACCTGGGTGGTCGACATTGTAAACACTATTCCGACCTGTTAGTATAAGAACAATGTGATAAGTGAAAATAGACTTGTTTATGTCCTCCATGGTGAATGTAAGGCTGTGTCTGGCAACACTGTCTCTCTGGTGTCATGGCGGATAGCGAACTGTCGGTAGTGTGTGCTCTAAAAGAAGTAAACCTAAATAACCTCTATAAGTAAAATAAAATGCATATTTTATTTTACTAATAACATCTCGACCACCACCTAAGGCACAGAACAGCACTGTTTCCTCTACGAGTGTAAAGACCTTATGGATGGAGGCATACAACTATGTGTGAAGTGAACTACATGAAAGTTTCCGACTTTCCCGGGCATTTGAACATTGTGTTAATAGTTTGCTACGTGATACCGCCTGCGGAACAAACTTGTGTACATTTAGTGCGAGTTCTGTAACAAACGCTAATTTTATACAAGGAGTTAAAAATAATAACGTCGTAAGAATTTGTTCATGTTTTACTCATTTATTCGCTAACCCACTTGATCAGCGTGGCATACATCCATCATGTACAAGACAATGTGCATGTACAATGTGCACGTGCCCACTCGTTTGGAGATGGTGTAGATCCTCAGGGCTTGTGGTAGAGGATGTTGTCCCCTAGTCGCCTCTTACGACATCCACGGGGAGTGATGGAGTGCTGTTATTCAATAGCTGGTCGACACCACACGTCAAAAATATTTTTAACGTGTTTTTATGTTCAAATTATGAAAAAACTAAAACTGTACATTAGAAACTGGCATTTATTTAACAAATATAGTGGGAGCTATAATGCGAAGTCACAAACTGGGCGACGACATCTAATGCACTTTGCTGCACAAAGTGATAAGTTTGAGTTTAAGGTACCTACTTAGTTGCGAGATTTTAAGGTAAGTTGCTGGTGCACTTAGACAGTTTAGATAGTGTAGATTATAGGGTATCTGTATAAACCAAGGAAGTCTTAGTGATTGTCAGAAATTATACCTGGAGTTACATAGAAGTGTGGAGTAAAATGTGGGGGGTTTCATAATCCTGTTTCTTCGAGTAAATAGTAACATAGAATGTACTCGTATGTACTACTCGTAGTTGTAAAAATACCGAACATACACAAGTCTTTGATACTGAAGAAATCATTTTTATTTATTGTCGTATTTTCATGTTCAGTTTTATACATATATATATATATTTTTGTATTGTGTTATCTGCTACATCTTTCCTTATTATATGTTTAGGGTAAAGTTTGGTGTATAAATGGCACGGTCTCTGCTGTATTTTGGTACATTTTGGTACTGTATTTTGTATTGGTATTTGGTATTTTGGTGTTGGTGGTGTATAACGGCTCCATCTGAAAATCGGCGTCACAGTTCACGCTGTTACATATACCGAGTTGGTACCGATCGGCACAACATTCAACTTTCTTTTGTTTTTTTTTTGTTTTAAATTGCCATTTGATTTCACATGTTGTTATCAATAAAATAATTTTTTGATTCTTTCTTTTACGATTCTAAAAGAATCCGGATTTTTGCAATTTTCTGACTTTTTTTTACAAAAATTAAACTTTTATATAGTTTTATATTTTTACAAAAATTTTATATGAATATTAGCTAGATCGACGACGAACGTGTAAATTCAGGTTGCAGGAGAATATGGCTGGCAGTGACCACTTACCATCATGTGTGCAAAAAGACGACAATATTGTAGAAAACGAGTGAATAAATAAATAAATAATTCTAGTTATGTAATCGGGCGAAAATTCACCACGTTGGTTATCTTATCAAAAACAATCTTCTTAAAATTTTACGGGAAAAACGTAATTGGTTCCACAAAATGTCCAAGCTTGTAAATGCCCACTTAATTAGGAAAAACTCCAACTTTCGAGCCCGCCAGCTTTATGCGGTGTTTAATTTAATTTGGACCAAGTTTAATGTGATTTTATTCCTGCAGCTTCATACCGTCCATTAGTCGCGGTTTATAACTGACAACAGATATATAAATACTAATGTAACACTTTATTTTTGGATCTGAAAGAGTATCTATAACATTAAAATAAAATAACGCCATAGTCAATGGCACACATTAGAATACGCTGTGTCGTGAGTCCAGAGACACAGACAAAGATACACCCAGACCCATAAACACATTTGTCTTTAAACAAATGAATGTCCGAGCGGCAATCGAATCCGGGACTTTTTGCACTACCAGCTGCGCGTAAAATGTCTTTAACATGAAAATAAAATAATGCCACACTCAATGGCCACACTAGAATTCCTTGCGTGATAGACACGTATAATACAAGACAGATACTCCATCGAGACCCGAAAAAACATTTGTCATCAGACCGGGAATCGAACCTGGAACTATTCACACAGCTGGCGGGAGAACTGGGGCTAATCGGTCGTCAAATAAAGAGAATAGGTAATAAAATAATAGAATAGGAAGACTGCGGTTATTGACTGTAATTGTGGTGAACGTGTTTTTAAGTAACTGAGACAGTATAAGAAAACTACTTATTCTATTATTTCATCCCCCTCTCTAGGGCAGAATGGAGAGTGAAATGAGGAAAAATGGGGAAAATTCCGTTGTAAAAGTACTCATTTAGTTGTATTTACCACTCACCGTCGTTCCCTAACTTTTCAAATACAACTTTATCTCCAAAGGTAGGCGGCGAATTTGGGGCGTATTACAAAGAGAGTAGCCGACCACTCATTACCAGGTGAATTGTTAGCTTGTTATTATAAAAATCTTGTTTCGTTTACTTCGTTGTGAACAGAACAAGATTTCTTATAAGATTGTATAACTAAAATTATGTCTGGGAACCGGTTTAGGTATACCATTTAATAAAGGTTTAAAGCATTCAAAGAGGTCAAAGAGGAATGAGGATGTGGTCTGCATTCTGGTTTCTGGGTAAAACCGACGTTTATTCTAACGTCAACACACGGGAGCGAGTGTTTAACTTTTGACCGCTGAGTCTTTTGCCAAATACGGCCCGATTGCATCTGTGTGTGTATCATTTCTCATTTGAGCTGAATAAAAACATTGCAAAGTTTTTTTTTTATGTTCAAGAAAACAATTATTTTTTGTCATTATGTGGAAAACGTTTTAGAGAAGCAGTACATACATTAATTAATGTTTTCTACCGGACAGTTCGGTTTTAAGGCGAATTGTCCGTGTCCAGTTCCCTACATGCGACAGGCCCCAAATTGTCTGGTTTATTCACAAATTTTAAACATTACGCGGGAATAATCACTTTCTCTACTCATTCTCACAATCATTATTCATTTAAATTAATTTAAAAAAATATTGGTATAAATTAAGTAAAATAAAATATATAATAATTGTTATCGCTTAAAATAACTAATTTTTCGTTTTCATAGATACATATTTTTTTCATTTTTAATTTGGCACTTCTACGGCCTACATTGACATTCTTTATCATTTTATCCTACAAAGTAATAATCCTTCTTTATCCGCGCTCCTCAGCATCAGCCGGGTCGTGGAAAACTGAAAAGTTGGCAAGCCTGAGTTCAGGTTTGTGATAAACAATAAACTTACAACCTTGTTTATTGAACATATTCATAGATAAGCGTGCGTTAACGGCTACATGACCCTCACATTTTCCACGTCATAAAACTAAAAGCCTATCCGCTTTTAGTGAAGGCGTAAAAAGTGAACAACCGAATGTACTTACTTCCTTAAAATAACATACGCTGCGTTAATGTACTTATTCTAAGTTCCTGCTTGTGTACGTGATAGCAGTATGTTCACTGTTCCCTTCAGCTTATTGCATTCCGCTGCCGGTTCGAGAACCTCATTATTATTTACACTTTAATGCACTAGAGTGTAATTGCAATATCTTCAAATACAGTGACATTCGGGCCGGAATACTTTTTGATTCATTGTTTTTAGTGTGGAAATCGCGTTCATGGGTTCCAGAAAGGGCCTGATAGACAGCACGGCCAATCTTAGGTGAGGTGATGCCGTCAGCGTGTTGGATAAATTGCCATTGTGACAAAATTTGAACAGCACGCTGAACCTATATTTTTAATGTTATTATTTAAGTAGATATACTTTGTTTTCATGTAATAAATAAATAATAACGCATAAAGCATTTTTACCAGCCTTGGAGGTTTCTACTTAATCCGGATTTACCGCCGTTTTATTCCGATGGGTCCACTGAGATTAGATGGATATTACACGTGAGCCAGATTTTTTAATCCTCTGGTTTCCGCATAGCTTCTTTTCCTTCAGCGGCAAGTGATCATTTAAAAGTCCATAGCGTTTAAGGGCATTTACGAGCGTTTCAACCGCTGTCATTAAAAAAAAAACCAGCGGCCCTTAAATGTTTTCCATCATAATTTGATTGGAGCGTTAATGAGACGGTTAAAACGCTCGAAGAATCGCCCTCACAGAAACTGTTACGAACCAAGTCACCGAATACATTTTATATTTTATTAGTCAGAAAGGCGGTTTTTTCAAACTAATTTCGGCCAAAATAAATAACACCACACTCAATTGCACACTATAAGATTCCCTGTGTCACACACGAACACACCACCCAGATCCGAACCAACATTTATTCGTTGTATGTACACACATTTGTTTAAATAATTGTCAAACCCAGATTTTTTTTTTTGCGGTAATCAATTTATTTCACAATTGAATTTCATATTGTTAAAAGTTAAAAGCTTATATTGTTAAAAGTCATATTGTTAATATTGTTAGAATTTCTCCGTTATTTTTCCGTACGATAATGTTAATTAATTGAATACAAATAAAGGTATACAACAAATGTATTAAAAAGTTATACAAAGTTTTATTAAGTAAGTACATATAGTACTCAAATCTCGCTACCGCACACGATCTTGGGCTCTCCTCTTCACCGGCGAACTTCTCCAAATAGTCGGTCTAGGTGGCCGGAGGGCGTCAAGCGTTGCACTTCCCGGTACATAAAACCAGTAGACTGGCACACTCGCAATAGCCAGCGTAGCGTTTTAAGGGCTTCAAACTCTTATATTTACAAACAAACAAACATATAAGTATGAAAATTAAAAATATACATATATATTCGAATAGAAAGTGCGTAGAATCCCACTAGTAGGTTTGTTATGCAGTAATTTACACAAGAAGAGTTTATCGAAAGCGAGTTTCTCGAACATCGGTTGAAAGCTACTACAAACAAATGTCATCATCATCTAATCACTGTTATCACCGAGTCTTTATCATCATATGAGCATTTTATAATTGTATGCAGTTTGGTCGCATACGAGAATCGAATACAATATTTTCGCCCGAATCGTTCGAGAAGTCTTTTGTGTAAATGAGCCTATAGTCAGTCGAATCAGTAGGCTTTTGAGATAAACTTAAGAGGATTACAGATAAAGATATAAACTGGATACATAAACCCGTAAAGCGTACACAATACATACAAAGAGGTTTCATTACATTGGTCTACAGGTAATAAAAGTACACTCTTTGAACATTTAGACATATAAAACTTATGCTATTGGCTCTTACTAAGTATGTTAATTGCCTACTTAACGACCCTCGGGTATCAAGGTAACATAAAGAACATAGAAACTCACGAGAAATCAATTCCGATAACAACAACTCACAAGAATGAATATCTAGAAATATGTATGCGTTGTAGTGCTTACAAGTCTAAAGTTATTTTTATTATTTTTTTTTTTTTCAATTTCTAAAGTGAAGTAATTAAATGGACAGCAGAAATACTGAAAGTGGCAGCAAATCGATGGCAGCAAATTCAAAGGTGGGTTAGGTTTAGTTTCCTTGGTAACAATAACGTCATAGGAGTGCCGGGAAGCGGTGCTCTGTTGTCTTTGTGTTGGCGTCCTTAGTAATTAAAACTTGTTTATTTCAGTAACTAAAAAATAGTTTGTTTTGCTGATCATTATTTGCCGTAGCCTGTGGAACAAACTGGCTCAAGAGGTCTTTCCATTAAGCTACGATATGGGGTTCTTCAAGAAAGCTGTGAATAAGACTTTGCAAGGTCGGCGGCGCAGCCGCATGCCCCCTGGTGTTGCAGGTGTCCATGGGCGGCGGTAACACTTATCATCACCTGGGACTTCCATATATATAAAAAAATAGTAGTTTTTGCTTTTTCATGGGAGGTCTACTACGCCCTAATCGTCACGCTGGACAGGCGGGTTGGTAATCACAGTGCTAGGCCTCTCGCACCGGTGATGCTGCTGCCAGTCACCTGTCTCTGGTATTTGAGATCTAGTAAATGAAATGTTTGCAGTTGATCGGCCGTCAGAGCTTCAGCGGGGTGCGCCGCTATGGAACAGCGAGCGAGCTATGCTCAGAGTTTCTTTGTGGGATAAGATCCCAAACGAAGACATTCGCCAAAGAACCCAAACTCACCGACATAGATCGTAGAAGTGGCAATGGGCAGGTCTTATTTTCTGCAGGACCGATAACCGATGGGGCAGATAAGTCCGTGATTGGAGGCCATTTACAGGCTGATGGTATGGTATGGAATATTGACTTTTTGGAGAGATGTGCCTACTATAAATCTATCTATACATATAGTAAAACTGTAGAACCAGCGTGTCTGTACATTGAATATATTTACCAAAAACTGATTGGAGGCGATGAAGGAAGAGTTTCAGAATACAAAAGACGATTTTGAAAAATTTTGTCTGTTTGTTTGAACACGCTAATCTCCAAAACTACTGAACGGATGTTCACGGGGTTTCCACGGGTTAATTAAGCTTAGCTTAACGCTTCCAATAGGCTTTTGTTTCATCGAAATCGGTTGACCGGAAGAAAAAATGTTATATACAAAGTTTTTTATAAATCAATTCCACACGAATGAAGTCGCGGACACAGCTAGTTTTACTACAAGGTGTTACATAAGAGTGTTACTACAAGAATGACAATTTTCTGAAATATGGTTCAAGTGGCTAACTTACGTTAAAAAGGTGCTAAAATTATAGTATTCTTTGTGTGGATCGTTTTCATATGGGAATGTAGGAACCTTGCCTACACTGCAATTAATTTAATTAAGCAAGCAAACCCGCCGGCCGATGCTAAATTTACTTTAGATCGTTACGCGCGGCCGCTTGTAGAAGGCGCTTGCGCAGAGCGGAGCGAGCGGGCGCCGCTAGGGACACGATATCGAAACCAAAAGTATCGATATCTTCTTAGTACCAGTATCGATACAAAAGTATCTAATGAGTAAAAGTATTGAAACTGAAGTAGCGATATGAGTAAGTATCGCATAGATTCATTCTGATGAGGCAGAGAGCAGGACCTGCCTCCCGCTCGCCGCCGCACGGCCCCCCTCTAACCCTATCCCTATAACGCCGCGGGCGAGGACTGACTTATGTGGTTTATCTATAAATAAATAATGACACTCATACAAATTATCTGGCCCCAAACTAGGATACCTTGTAGTATGGGAACCAGTACCAAACAACGATCTCTGGAGGCATTATCCAGAACACCCAGACCTGAGTCAATTTAGAAAAGATCGTTTTCGAAATTTACCCGACCAGGAATTGAACCCGAGACACCAGGTGGCTGTTGCGGCATGTTAACCGCTAGGCCACAGGGGTAGTCAAATATACCTATAGTCATAAACTCGAATGAAAACATCAATAACATTATAGAAATAGTTTTTATTTAAAAAAAAGACAAATGAGTGCTGGCGTTGGACCTAAGGGGCCGCGCCTTAAATGTTCCACTCTTCTTCAGTGCAGTCACCGAGGAACAAGAGTTTATTAACTCTCTTTCCCTTAAGTCTGTTCCTTGCTCTACTTATTGTCACTCCTGCCTTCGAGAATATCCTCTCTGAGGGAACAGATGTTGCAGGTGAGTGCAGATATTGCTGAGCCTGTTTATACAGTAATGGAAAGACAGATGAAAACTGTCTTTCCATTTCCATAATAATATAGGTTTTGAACTTAACACATCCGTATACTTTCATTTTCAGGCATGTTAAAACCACAATCATATTAAACTCTAAAAACAACCGATGTATTGCAATTATCGATGTATTTTTCAATATATCATTCTAACATTGGTGTCACTATGCGATATAGGTATTACATCGAAAAAAACATCGATATTTTTTTAATGTCCATCCCTATAATCCCTATCTGTTCCAGAACTTTATTTTCTCGATGACAGTTCTAATTTGATAGTTGTAGTGTTGTGACCAAATAAGTAATGATATCGATCGCATATATTTATTATATTTTGAACAAAGACAAATACAACAAAAACATTCAAATATATTTTTTCAAGGTGGGAACACTCAATGGCCCACCGCCATTTTGTGTTTGTTTTAATCTGTCACTCGCAACAAGACGGTCGTGCTAGTCACTACATTTCTGTTCGCTGAGTTTTTTCACATTATCCATACGTTACGTTGTGTATTTTGTGTTCCTCCGTGTTGATTGCTGCCCAGCTGTCAAATATCAAAATGCCGAAAGAATCTGTTCTGAAAAGGCTGGCGAGAGAACTGGTGATCAAGGTTCGTGATTACTTTGAAGCAGAGTATCAAATGGTGGCCCGCTATTACCACTGTCGCGAGTGCGAGAGCGTGTTGCGGCCGCATTAGGAATTAGTGGACCTACTGTTTCAAAAATTACTACCGAAGCTTACGGTACAAGCGGCATGCAGGAAAATAAGCTTCGTACGCCGAAGAAAAAACGCCAACCACGTCGTGTGACATCGGTTGACAACTTCGACGCTGACGCTATTCGCCGTCATATATATGACTATTACTTGCGCAAAGAAATTCCAACACTTAAAAAACTTGTTGTTTCTTTACGTGAATGTGGTTTGTTCCATGGCCAAAAATCGTCATTAAGCTTGGTTTTGAAAGAAATTGGATTTTGTTATAAAAAATCGGACAAACGTAAAATATTGATGGAGCGTCACGACGTTGCTATGGCTCGCTGCGAATTTTTGAGCGAAGCCAAAAAGTTATCAGATTGGTCAAATGTTATTTTCACTGACGAGACTTGGTTAAATGCAAACCACACAGTATCTAAGAACTGGACTGACGACACCGTCACTTCCACTAGTTCAGTGCCAATGGGAAAAGGTGAACGTCTCATCATATGCCATGCAGGGTCTACGAAAGGATTCATGTCAGATGCTTTACTGGCCTTTAAATCCAAGAAAACAGTGGACTACCACGAAGAAATGAACGCGGAGATTTACGAAGGATGGTTTAAAGAAATGGTGCAATCTCTGGAAGAACCGTCGATAATTATTATGGACAACGCTACATATCACTCCAGACAAATTGATAAAATGCCGACGCAGGCCAATAAAAAACAAGAGATAATTGACTGGCTCCAACGTCATGGCGAAAATGTGGATAATACTTTATTAAAAGTACAATTAGTGAATATTTTAATATCGAAAAAAAGCCTCCCTAAAAGATATGTTATCGACGAAATAGCTGCCGAATGTGGTCATTGGGTTCTTTGACTTCCGCCGTATCATTGCCAGTACAATGCCATAGAACTAATATGGGCACAAATCAAAGGACACGCCGCTCGAAACAATACCCATCCCCCTTTTACGGCAAACAAGATGTTAGATTTATTAAAAAATGCATGTGCGGAAGTAACTGCCGAAAACTGGGAAAAAATTGTGAGAAGAACCCAAAACATTATAGCGTCGGATTGGGAAATTCATGTGGCATTCGATAATATTCGTACAGGAACTTATAATAAATGTTGGGGAGAGCTCATCGAGTGACAGTGACGATTCATCAGATTTTGATTAAAATAAATAAATAAAGATTACCTGTCATTATAATTATTTCGTTTCATTGTCGAGTACCTACCTATACCTACTTATTTTACAACAGCTTGGAAAATTTTAAAGAAGTTGGCATTATCAATCAAGAATTAACACGTGTAACATCTTGTAATGAAATATAATATTAGTTAATAAATTTGTACAAAAGTATCCGGCAGTAGTTTAGTTTCTTACATTTTGTAAAAAAATATCGGATCTGTTATCGTGTTACGTTTATCGATAACTACATCCCTAAAATTGCTTTCTGTCTGACGTGACCTTGTTAATGAAATATGACGTCTTAGTGCCTAATTTTTGTTCGGAGTTTTAGGCGTTGACGCTAGAACAAAGTTATATCGACCGCTGTGTGTCAGCTGTCATCGAGAAAATAAAGAACTGGAACAGATATAGTGTTAATCGCTTGCTTGAATCCATTCGATACTTGATGCAAAGTACTCTTAATAGTACAGACTATCAAATGAAAGTATCGATATTTTAAATACTAGTATCAAATCAAAGGAAGCGATATGAGTAAAGTATCGGATTCGATATCGTGTCCCTAGGCGCCGCACAGTCACTACCGATATCCGACGGCGAGTGCACGCGCAGTTTTTAGTTTCTGTTTATTATAAATTTCTATTAAATCTTGTCCTAGTGAATTCCTAATAATTCGTTATCATATCAGTGACATCCTATGTGTAAAATTCATGCTCTTTCTTCAATAATCTAAATCGCAATTGTAAATCTTGGCATACCTACGTGAATAAAGTGTGTCAAATAAAGTGTGGACTTTTACTAACTAAGAACCCAAGTTAGACACTTTAGGAACTTCAGTAATACTACTCTTCTGGTAACCATCGCATCTCATATAGTGGATACCGTAAAAAGTGGCTAAAGGATAACAAAGCCGCTACCACAAGTTTTGAGGAACTACAATCTCTAAAAGAGTGTAGCTGCCAACCCACTTGGCTAGTGTGGCGTTATAAGGTCATACATCCTTCACGTATAAGACAATGTGCATATCGCCCGTGTTTATATAGGAGTTGGAAGTAGTCGGCTTTTAAGTATTTAATTTAAGAAAATAAACCGATTTATAACAAGTTTATTTTCTTAAATGTTTATGGTTAATTTCAACAATATTATTTACTGGAACCCTACTTACTGAAACATTAGTGATTACTGAAATTTTATTACGCTTGCGAGGGGATTGTGGGGTATTATGAAAACCACCGTTGGCGTCGGCTTATACAAAAGTTTATTTTGTCGTCGTATAATTTTTGATGTGTGCCTGCGGCAGTATTCTAGCCACCGCTCCCTAATTTAGCTCCGTTTTGATCTTCCATTATGTTGAATAGATTAAGATGTTTATTTTTAAACGCTTAACTTTATTGCTGTACATAATAACAATATAAAAGAACAAAGATTGAAAAAAGTAAGACACTTTTTACTTTTTTGTCGACCTTGTCGACCCTCGTCAATTATTTCAAATAGTAACATAATCTCACTGCAGCTCCATGGTACTCATTTTTTTAAATCTACCATTTAATTTGAAATGCTCTAATCTCACTAATATTATAAATGGGGAAGTTTGGATGTTTACATTCTTTCTTATAGAACAAATGGTAGACGAGCGGGCCGGTCACATGATGGTAAGTGGTCACCGCCGCCCATGCACGCCTGCAACACCAGGAGGCTTTAAGGAGCGCGCCGATCTTGCAGAATCTTGTTCACAGGTGATTGAACCGCACGATGATGACAAGCAGTGTGATGGTAAAAACCGGAAGTTGGCATCAGAACAGGAAAGTTCTCCACAACATTCTCCATTATATAGGCGGTAGAAAAGGCAGGGAGACGCAACATCTCTTCGGATCCTGAGCGATTCTAGACCACCTGTGAGAGTGGGGATCGTCAACAATTCGGACAGCACGTTGTTGGACGAAGTCAAAAGGGTCCAGCGGATATTTCGGTGCACCGACCCAGAGGTGTGAGCAGTACTCCATGTGGGGTCTAACTTGTGCTTTATAAAGCGACAAGTGTAAGATGCGTGTTACTCAATCACGTCGAAACGGCTGAACCGATTTCGTTGAAATTTGAAAAATAGGTAGTTTGTAATCTGGATTAACACATAACTTACTATTAATTTAGACCACGCAAACGAAGTCGTGGGGGAAAGCTAGTATTTACTAAATGACTGTTACTCGCACACATATTGAAAGTCTTTTCGTTGCCGATTATTTATTTTTATGAATTCTTAACAATTTTTGTTTACCATTAGTTAAACAATAAAAATATGATGTTGACGTAATTTTGACGATACACACATACAATATTCTATGCTCTGTTTACACCATCGCCAGTAAATAGATCATTAGGATTCTTCTCGCGGCGCAGCTGTCGAGCCAGCGGCGTTGCTGCCTGATTATCATAATGTGCTTCACAATAACCCCGTTACGACAACATGATTGAGGGTGGATGAAAGGTTCAGCTTTATGGTTTTTGGTTAGGGTAACCTTTAGCATATAATTTCGTATTTCGTTGCGGTTTGCGGTATTGAACCTCTACTAAGTTAACGGTGGTTACTTGTTATGAGCAAGATTTAGTAAGTACCAGTTTAGTAGATTTAAACAGGCGATAGTCTAATGTAAGGCACTATATCTAAATATTTTAATTTCGCGACTTTTTTGACGAAAGAGACAATAATAAAGTAAATGACCAGTTTCTAATAAATGGGTCCTAATTATGTTCTTTTACAGTTTAACGCTTGATTATAAATCATTTATTTATTAATAAAAGGGATTTTCGTACATGAATGCTTAATTTTCTTAATTAATTGCGACCCCCTATATATTATGTGATGGCGATCCCCCTGTGGGTCGCGACGCCCAGGTTTAGAAATGATGATCTAAGGCATCGTTGGGTAAACAGTGTTACTGTCCATCCAGGGCGGACTGCGATACTATCTCTGCTAGTGCGAAATACATCCAAACATGGACTGTCTGCCTCTCCCCTTGGAGTGGAGTCAAATTTTATTTGTAATGTACCGTGGACAGGTCGACTGATAATAAAGAAAGTCGACTATAGTAGCTGGATGAGGAGAGCGGAGTACCAAAACAACTTAACGTTTATGGTGGCAGAAGGATTTCTGCATCCCAGCAAACAATAGACAATAAAAAGGTCAAAGGTCATTGCTTGGCAGGTTAGGTCAGTAACAAAACAAGATGTGGAAAACATCCCTATAACGGAACAAAAATATAATATTTAAATTTTAATAGTTACCTATATTTCGTCATGTGGAACAAAACTGTTATGGAACAATTAGTTGATTTAGTTGGAAGTTGTTTAGTATGGTAGCATGCTTTGGAAGCCAATATCCTATATCCAACTATGGTGAGTCAGAGGCCGATGACACCGTATATATATAACTACAAATAACATTAGTTATTTACAAACAACCAGTTATTGTTTACTACATTTTTAACCCATGTGCAGTTATCACGTGTGTTGAAGTCTTTAACATTCCATTGTACTAGGGGTAAGACAAGAGGTTCCATTATAATATAAAAATTGTGCAGTTGTAATAAGAACATGTCAAGTATTCCCAAACATATTTGGACTCGCAGATTCCCTTACTACGTTGTCTTTCACCATTGACGGCGTCAAGATAGTGGGTGATATTTGATAAATGTAACTCAGATATATGGACCGTGTTTCCAACCAATGAACTAATGATAAGTGAGCCTAGAAAATAGAGATGATGCGTTGACAGAACGTCAGTGCTAGAATTGGTTATCAAAATTTCGTTCCGGCAATTTCGATATTGAAGATGTACCGTGTTCTAGAATGCCAGACCTCACACAAGTTTGGTAAACTTGTGTGATCAAAAGCTGTTACAGCTCTAATGGAATGTACTACTGCATCCACCATATTCACCAGATCTAGCACCCAGAGACTATTGGTCCGATCCTTAAAAAAAATTAATCACCAAAACATTTATTTTCAAATGAGGATGTAAAAAATCACTTGGATCAGTTATTGTGAGCAAAGATCAGACGTTTTATGAGGGTGGAATTATGCTACTACCAGAAAGATAGCATAATGTAGGTATTGAACCAAATACAATAAAATATTTTTATATTATAAGAAAATTGTCTTTCATTTTCACGAAAAAAAAAAACAAATTACTTTCCGAACAATCCAATGCTTTGTTTATAAAGAAGATCGAATTTGTATATCTATATAGTTTCCAAACAGAATCCAGTGGAGCCATAACGTCCCATACTGGCTGGAAGTACTCAATTTTCAATTTTGAGGTTCTTGTGTATTCCCATTTCAATAGTAGAAAGTAGGGATGTTTCGAATAGCAAAAAAAAATCACTATACAAATACGAATAATTTGCTTCACTCACTATTCGCGAATATGAATATTACCTAACCCAACTACGCACTCACTTGTAAAATTTGTAAGTAGATAATATTAAGTCCAATTTAAAGTTAGTGCTATAAGATTTTTTTTGGGTTTGATCAATGATTTTGGATTTATGTACAGACATGTACCTACCTAACTTTAAACTAAACTAACTAATCACTCAGTAATTAAACTAAAAAAAGAGCTACGTAACCGATTTCAAATGAACGTTTAATCTCATAAGCATTTATAATATTTTTGTAGAAAATTTCTATCACCTACTATTCACATTGGGCTTTTGCTATTCGATTAATATTCGACTGTTTGTTTGCGAAATAGCGAATACAAATACTAACACTTCAAAATAGGCGAAAATTCGCCAAAACGAATATAAATATTCGGAACATCCCTAATAGAAGCACAGGATAGAATATGGAGTAGTGATTAATGGGTAATAAGTAGTAATGAGTAGTGAATATTGGTCGCTGCTATCCTGCAACGACTTCAATACTTACTGAAGATGAAAAAACAACTGTCGCGGAGCATAACATCGATTTAAGAATTCATACTAGATATGTTATACAAACACTCTACGGCAGCCACGTTATAGTCCAATAGTGTTCTATATTCAGTAGCTCTCCAATTGTTTAATTCATATGTGTTTTGAAAATGGAACACTCTTATGACGTAGCACTTAAGTTTTAAATTTGACTTTTTAATGAACCCCTCCTAATCTGCTAATCTAACTAACTAATCTCCTAATTTAAGCTAACTAATCTCCTAATCTTCACTGCAATTGAAGTTGCCAGCCAGGTTTCTTAGATAAGAACGTATGATGTGTCATCTAGTCTATTCCCCCGTAGCCTATGTCACTCAACTGCTGCATACTAAAGCCGACAAATATCAAATTATTTGTTGGCATAACAGTTTTAAGAATTATATTTCGAAATATCTACTAATAGGTTTATCTAGTAGGTTTTAGAAATATCCTTTTTACACTTTGTATTGGAGATATTGAAGGAATTCAGCTCTTCAGATCGTTTAAGATGGAGACGATCGTACATCAATCCGTGTGATTTGCACCTGAATAACGTTATTGTTAGCTACTGAACTGAAAATTTTCGCGTAAATTTAGTTCATTTGTTTTTACACGTTTTTATGCCCAATAATTTGTTATTTTCTGTATTATAAGATGAAACACGAATATAATACAGACTCGCTCTATACACCGTCTTTCTTCATTTTAGCCTTTCATGTATGATCTCCTCATGATGCATAGCCGCTATTCCCCGTAAGCCTCGTGAGACTTTTAGTTTGCGTTCAGTGTCTCCGAAATGTTGTAGGGTTGTCACTAAGTTTCTTTAAATATATGTTATTGGATTTAGATCTTTGGCACTTCTGTTTCTTAAATAAGTTTAAATTAACGTTCATCAGAATTTAAATTTATTTAATTATTAGTCTGTGTTAGGAAAGCGTATGTAAAATATTGGGCAAATTTTACATAATATAGATTACGATTTGTTACTTTTGTAAAAATTTGAATAATATAAAATTATTTTTTTTACTTAAAACGCAATAGAATTGAGTAACAGAGATAATAATGGAAAATGCAGTTATTGTTTTAATAACCCCTTTCTTAAATAAATTTGAATTAAAGACATTTTTCAAAAAAATTAATATACTCTGTATAATTATATCTCTGTTTCTGCTTAATGAACACAAACTAAAATCAAGATTAACTAGAATAACTAAACTAAATTCCAAAGTTATCGAATAATGGCTAAAAAGTACTATTTTAATCTTGTCTATGAAAGCTTTTAATTGTTATTAATTTGTCAACTCTGCATAGAATAAGTATACAATAAATTACAAATTACAATAATTACCTTTATTGCTCTAAAAATAATTTCTATTTAGCTTAGCAAATTTTGAAAGTTAAATTATCTGTATTTTGATATTCATCGGTGGTGGTTGATTGAGCAAAATAAAATAAAAATGATTGAGATGATATGATTAGATGTTACGGTACAACTCTTTATTGTCTACTAAAATACGATAAGACAGTAATAGATATTGTAAACACATAAAATGCACAAAAGCGATATCGTCGAGACCTACGATAACCTTGAGCTTTGCGAGAGACCTACATCTAGCAATAGAGAGACATAGACCGATAACATTGTAGTGTTTATAAAAGTGACAACCCTAGCTTTTTGCAACGTGCATTTAAAATAACCTACAATTTTATAGTAAGCCCAGTTTCGTGAGCTAGCATTAAATTAGAGTTTTCCGGTCTTTTGTGAATGCACTTGGTGTTTGTTTTGTATGCTTTTTTTTCGATGACGTCCAAAGTTGGAATGTTTGCACGTGAGTTCGCTCGCTTAGTACTAACTTTCAACCGAGAATTTTTTAAATCGTTTCACACTGATTTATGAACCTTGCTATATTTTCAAATCAACTGGACCAAACTAACTGGACATCGAGCGGTCTGTTACGCCATGTGACGCACAGGATGTTTTAAAACAAAATTAACATAAGAGGAACCTTGGAAAATAAGGTTTTTATTTTGATGAAGAAATATATCAATTTTCGGTATTTTCGTGTTGGGAAATGTAATAGGTTGTATTTGTGACCTATTATAGTGGAATTTGCACATAGGCCTTTAGTTCTCGATATCACCTGTCAGATTTATGCTGACATCTTTATATATAATAAAACTGTCGAACCAGCTTGTCCAATACATTAAATATATGTATTTACCAAAAACTGATTGGGGGCGATATATAGTATCAGAATACAAAAAGACAAAAAGATATCCCAATTTAGAGTTTAAAAACTAAAATTCCACTCCAATGAAGTCACAGGCACAGCTAGTAATAGAATATAAGTTGTGATCGAACAAATGGGCTAACTTAGACAGCCCATAAAAGTTCGCATGATTACAAACTTCTTTTGTGTTCGTGGAACAGTTATTAATATAGTCATTTTAACATTCATATTCAGTGATCTAATTGAAAAATAAGTTTGATTTACAATGTTATATATGCGCCTGACGCCAGCTAGCCGCCTGTTGAATAAGTTTATTTTTATTTAATTTTACACGAAACAACAGTATAAAATTACATTATAAAAATCTCTAAACACATGTCTATTAATGTTTCAACAAGTGATAAGTAATTGCTTACATTATACTACACTTTCATTAAACCACCGCTAAAAAATTAGCTTCGTTCGCGGTAAGGATTCCGAACTGATTCGGAACTATACGCATGCGCAGTTCAAATAATGCCGTTCGCGGAACACACAATTCAGAATTTCTAGTTACAGTTCTGTGTTCGCGGAACCGTCGAACTCGATTCAGGATCGGTTCATAATCAGTTCTATCAGTTCTATAACTTTGACAAGAATCCGTAGTTCCAGACATGCGCAGTTTTTACCTAACGACATTTGACATATATGCTGCGGCTATATTCAGTTGGTTAGAAACTAATAAACTGGTTAAATAGTTAAATAAAATATAAATTTTATTAATTTATTAAGGGTTAAATAAAATATGGTTAGTTTTGTTTGTTGTTTATATAAATAAGTTTATATAATACTCTAATAAGAGTAATGTGTTTAGATGGGTCCACTTAAATACTTGCCAACTTAGGGGTTTTCCCCCCAAATTTAGGGGGTAAATAAGTGGGATGGGTTTTTTTTTAGGGGTTTTATATTTTTAGGGATTTTTTGACTCTTCATATATTTTTTTGAATATATATTTTTCATATATTATGTGAAAGTATAGGCCCTGGGACAATCCAAACTATAATAGCTAATCATATTTATTTGTTGACCTAGCGACTTAACGACATCTAGTACAAATATATTACAACTACTCTGTGGTGACTGGTGGTTATTGTGCCTATGCTTATTGGAAATACATATGTACGTTGATTATTGTTTACTTGTTTAATTCGATTTTGTTGTTATACTGCTGTGCCGACAAGCAATTTGTTAATGATGCCTAAAGAAACTAAAAATAATAAAATGTACTGTCAGAAGTACACGTAGATTTAGGAAACAGATCCAGATTTAAAAGGTAAAGAAATTTCATTGCATTTTTGTAATTTATATTTTTTCTTTTATTATATATTTTTTTAGACGGATTTCTAAGTAATTGGGGCGATTTTGGGGGGTTTTGACTTAAGCTTTAGGGATAAATATTTTTGACAGTTGGTAACACTGCCGATGACAGTAGATCGTACGCAGTTTGGTTCCGAAATCGTTCGCGGAAATAAAAATCACGAATCGGTCTATAACCGAGCATGCGCTCTACTACGATTCCAAATTAGTTCAGTACTAGTTCCGAATTAGTTCTGAATCCTTACCGCGAACAAAGCTATTGATTCTAAGTTTATAAAGACAGGTTACTAATTATAATTTGTTTGCGTTTGTGTGACTGTGTGACGGTGTGTATGTGTGTGAATTCAGTGAGTGTTGATGATTTACATAATAAATAAATGTAGTTAGATACTAAATTAGTAATTTAGTAAGCTGCAATGAGCTGAGTTTGAATTTGTACGAACTATCAACTTTAATTCCAATAGTTTTAATCCCAATTCCATCCAAGTGAGGCCGTGGGCATCACCTAGTAATGAAAAAATAAAAAGTTAATAAATCCCTATAACTAGTTTTTCACCATGGAATAAAATATGTCCCCAGACGTAGAGCACGGGGTGGTTAAATAAATTACCATCGTTAGGTTCCTGTTACATCTGCAATGGGATTTATTCCATCTGAGGGGGATCAGTTGCGTTTTCCTTCGCAATACAAGTGTAGGCATTGCCAGAAAAAAATCTTGGAGATATTCTTATGTTATCTATCTATGTATGCGTGTGTTATTTCATGTAATGAGCAAGGTCAGTTGCCTGCAAACTTATCTATTTTGTCGTCTATACGTTTACAGCAGTCCTCTTCTTTTTCTTTACAACATTTTCTATGAAAACCCAATCACATTTACTTACCTAAAAATCTCTGTAAAAGTCGGTAGCCATAAGCAAAACCAGACCTCTTTTCTGCAAAAAATAAAAAATAAGGTCATCTGTTTTACATATTTTAACGAGGTATTTTCAATGTTTACTTCCGGTTTAAATTGAGTTCAACTTGTTATCGAGTCGAGATGCCGAAACTTCGAGAATATTTAAAAGAGTCGTTAATTGATGACATTTTGCTGACAAGTTTTATTTTATTCAATTGACTACAATTACATAATTGATTAAATAATAAATAGCATAGTGAATTTAAAAAGGTTATATTTATTGTAAATTTATTATTCATTCATTACTTTACTAATAATAAAATTGTTAGAGAATACACTCCCAGCACTGAAGATGTTTTTTTTTTTTTGAAAAGACGCATCCGGCTATTTAATACCTACTAAGATATAAAATATACTTACTTCTTAAAATATTTGATTATTTATCTGTCTGTTTGTGTGTCGTGTGGTGTAGGCCTACTATCCATACCACCCCACTATCTCTTCCTGTGGGTGTCGAGTCGTGGCGACTAAGCGACAACAAAGCCGCTACCATAAGCGCTGAGGAACTACACCACCTTTGAAGAAATGGGCTCGCCAACCCGATTGGCCAGCGTGACGTTTTAAAGCCATACATTCCTCATGCACAAGACAATGTACACGAGGAGGCCCCTGCTCTGCAGTGGATACTGATCGGACTGATTGCATTATCTGTTTGTTTGCCACATCTCGATGGCACCTCAGGACCCTTTTCGACCCACAGACCAACTGCAAGGATCAAGTAGTTGAGGCGTGGGAAATTTGTAACGTTTTCTCTCCCATCAGCTCAACCTCAACGGATAAACGTGGATTTTTCTTTACCAAAGGCACAACGGAAACATTAGAATAAAATAACTACTATAATTGACTATTAGTTTGTATTTTTACTAATGACATGACTGAAAGTTAAGAAAAAAAGTAACTACAAAATCCTTGTAATAAGAATCGATAAAAATCCATGTTTTTCTGTTGGCAATGCTGGTTGAGTTGAAGGGAATAAGAAACGTTGCAAATTCCCTATGGCTCAATTAGTTGTGCCTTGCATTTGATCTGTGCGTCGGAAAGGCCTCAGAACTTTGGAAAATATATAAAAAGTGGTATTTTGGTACTTAACGTTAATGTCTGGAAACGTCTTTAATTAGTTCACTCGATGTACTATTTTTAAACAACTACAATTGACACCGTACATTTAATAAACAAATAACCTAGACAAGGCGACAACGTGTGCCCGACGCCTTAGGCTAACTTATATTGACTAGATGCTAAAGTACGTAATCTAAAGTCGATGCTATATTGTAGTTTTGTATGTGAAATTTACAACTGGTCGCGGTAAAGATCACACGTAAGCTTGGGGTTGGCGATTTTAAGAAGTACATCAACGTAATTAAATGGCATAGTTTTGTCTGACTGCCGATTACTCTGCTCTACCCTCCTCTACTCTACTCCACTCTTCTCTACTCTGCCAACTTGACTATCAGAGACTGTTTTGTATCTGGGTCAATTACGCGTTGTTATTCGCTTTCCCATCGTCTATAACTTGACGCGTTGCGACGCGAAATGTTTTTATTTTTAGTACCAAACCGGATGTAAGAGGGTTATAAAAATACATCGCGGCAAGCTTACTTTGCAATTCATCCTAGTTTACATCAAATTTATTGTTGCTTTGACGGGTTCTGGAAATTTTATGGCTTCAGTTACCCGGCGCTAACTAGGCGCCTTTTTACAGCTACTAAAAAATAAATAGCTTGGAATATGTAGTTATAAAGTGTAATTGTCATTTTAAGTCTTGTAGGGGCAGAATGCACGCTGCATTCCCACAGCCGCGGGGCGCACTTGACTGGCCACGTTACCCCTCTCTTACAGAAGACTTCTTTGAAATGTACTGCATTTCCTACTTTAATGCATATCCCCAATGTACGTACGTGTTTCATTGGTGAGTGAGATAGGCCAGAGACTATTCCCATCCCATCCTATCCTATCCCTCCCCATTTTCCCAACCGTTTCTCCCAATGCATTCCCTAATCCGCAAAGGTAGGCAGCGTATCCGGGGGCGTGACAACGTTTGTCATTCTGGACTGAAGTTGGCATGTATCGCGGATGTCCATGGGCTACAGTATCCACTTACCATCAGGTGGACTGTATGCTGGTCTGCCATCTTTTTTCTATAAAAATAAGTCGCGTGGAAGCTAGGGAGCTAGGAGATATATGTTTTTTTTATACTTTTTACTCTATAAAGCACAAATTAGGCTCCACCGTAGCCAGTGCTTTTAGTATCCACTGTTGGACATGGACCTCCTCACGCACTCTGCCTTGTGTATGAGGAATGTATGATCTCCAAATGCCACGTTGGCCAAGTGGGTTGGCGAGTCCACTCTTTTAGAGGGTAGTGTAGTTCCTCTAGGCCTGTGGTAGCGACTTTGTTGTATCTTAGTCGCCTTAAAGTTAAAAGCATTTTGAAATCATGCAGCCTCATACACAAGACAAATTTGAGGAGGTTCGTGTCCAGCAGTGCGCGATTAAAGGGCTGGTTACCGTACAGTAAATAAAATAAATAAATGAATTCCACTCCGAAATTAAACAGTGAATACGTATCGGCACACACACTCTAATGAAAAGATTAATTAGTCCACGACTAAGGAAAGGCGTGGCTTGTGATGAGACCTCGCTTTGTGCCTGACGTGTTGCTGGAGATTGTGCTGCTTCATTATTCTTAGTCAGTGTAAAATTGTATAGCTTGCAAACAAGTGCGATTACGTAGTTTGTGACAAATACTGCAATGAGATGTGTGACTGAACAATATCGTAAAATGTAAAATCATAAAAATATGAAACCAATCGGGATTGGATAAAACTCGTTAGATCCCGTTACTTCATCCCATCGCAACCCATCTCCCTTTAAGTCAGTTATCCCATTTCTTCCGTGAAAGAGATAGCTTGTAACGATAAGGTAATTTGTTGCTTGTGTATAGCTAATAGCTTATATGTATATCAATGTCTATAGAAAAAAGTGATATCATCTATCCAATGTAGCATATAACACAGCGTTAATTGTCTGATGGTAAGCTTACTTGCAGCTTACTGATGGTAAGTGGATACTGTCATCCATAGACATCCGCGATACATGCCAACATCAATCCAGAATGACAAACGTTGACGCCCCCGGATGCGCTGCCTACCTTTGGAGATGTAGGAATGGATTTGGAGAAAGGGTTGGGAAAATGGGGAGGGATGGGATCGGAATGGGCTAAGGCATATTTCACTCACTACTGAAACACATGCGTACATTCAGGAAATACGATAAAGTAGGAAATGCAGTACATTTCAAGGTAGTCATTCAATTACTACAGGTACATTTCAATTACTCTTACAGAAGTAAGAGAGGGGTAACGTGGCCAGTCGAGTGCGCCCAGCGGCTGTGGGAATGCAGCATGCATTCCCGAATGCATGCGGAGTAGTCAATCTAGGAACGCTCCTTTCCATAATTGGTTCATATTGGTGAATTCACGTGATGACATTTTTTTTAACTTGAACAGAGATTGGTAGTTCAATCAAAACGAGACTGCAATAAAGAATTTTCATTAAATCGTTTATTCATCCAATCCCGTCAATTCCCACTTAATCTAACCCCGTTCTATAGAATAAAGAGTAAGTAGTTGAGTAAAATTTTTTACTCATTAAACTAACTCCCTATTTTCGGACCTTCCCAAGGTTTTCCAAATTGTGAATCCTTTGTATTCTGAGGAATACTCAGTTGCCTTTTACTACACCCACGGAAAGAGATGTACTGGTGTTATTCTGGTATTAACCGTCACCACACGGTTAAAATACAGTAGTGCACCTTAATTCTGCAATAAAGTTTTAGCTTTCAGTCATTTGTTAGAGCTAAGTTAGAGAGCGGATAAACGTGCCCGAAGTTGATTCGTATGAGTAGGTGAACGGCAGTCAATATCGCCGGACGCGTTGCTTGCGAACTTGGCGAGTGCACTGCCATTCATCTAGATATCCGTATGGGATAACGGCTTCCTTTATTTCATAAGTAGGAAACTATTAGTTGGGAGGAGCTCATTTCAATAGATGGATTAGGATGGTGAGTGGAGAATAGAATGGGTAAAGTCGAAGAAACGCCGAGTAAAATTAAAAGGTAAATAGAAACCTTTAATTCCCTTTAATAACCTTAAGAAACCGTGACATTCATGGTTTCGTCTCGAACGTGCGAGTTCTGAGAAGGTATGGTGAGGAATTCTGAGAAAAATTGTTTTAAAGAATGTAGTCATTGATTTTTACAACCTGGAATGTACCTTCTGTTCTGTTTATATAAATAAAATATAAAAGATAACCCTATGCACATTGTCTTGTACATGAGAGATGTAGAGCCTCAAAACACCACGCTGGTCAGGCGAGTTGGCAAGCCCACTGTTTTAGAGGTGATGTATTTCCTCTGGCCTTGTGGTTGACGCTTTATTATTCCATAGTCACCATTTACGACACCCAGGAGAAGAGCCAGCCTACACCACACGGTATTTGCTAATTGGTTGTTAATCCATCATTCCCGTAAGAAATTTGGATGTGTCACGGCATTATTTAAAGATAGCTCGACTAGTCGGACGGGCCCAGTAGGCTTTAGGTATTGTACTCCCCCGCAGCGCCACCATCATCCATCGTGATCAGACATGACAGATTATAATGTACATTACATACGTTTAATGTACATTAAATTGCATCATAACTAAACATGATCGATGGTGGTAGCGCTGCGGGGAGTCGCACACGGCTGTAGCAAAAATCATTATCGTCCTCCACAACAACAAAACACATTTGTAACTCATATTTTTTATATTACAAACAATTGTAACTCGATTAATGTGTGTTTGAAAGTAATTAAAAAAGGTATTTTGTCATGTAGCAATAAATTGCTACAGTGAAAAATAAATTGGTCTGAAATACACACGTTGAAAACAAAGTGATTCAAAAACTCATTAACTATCTCGCGGGGTTTGGAAATAACCCTAAAATCCAAGTAGAGCCGAAAGCACTTCGAAAGTCTGGTTTCAAGTTTCAAGTGGACGGTCTATTGAATTTTACAGTTGGGGTGAATTCAGTCGCCCACACAATGCCCATTGTAAAATGTATTTAGTAAATACTTCCCAAGAGCTTTAATTGCCTTCTGGTGTCGGCTGACTTTAGAATATCACCACCCCATCTCCTTCCGTGGATGTCGCAAAACGCGACAAAGGGATAACAATGTTGCCACCACAAACCCTTAGGTTCTACACCACCTCTTAAAGACTGGACTCGGTAAGCTACTTGGCCGGCGTGGCGTGTTAACACATCCATCACAAAATCTCCAAATTGCCAAGCGTGCAGCGAAATGTTTATGAGCCAATAAGGACTGAGCGCGCTCGACTGGCGACGTTACGCCCCTTACAGAAGACTACCTTGAAATGTATTGCATTTCCCACTATATCCTATCTCCCCAATGTATGTACGCGTTTGAGTAGTGAGTGAGTATGCCAGAGCCCAATCCCATCCCATTATATCCATTCCCACCCTAACCTAACCATTTCCCTAATCCTATTTCCAAATCCACTTCTATATCTTCAACGGTACATAGCACATCCATTGGCGTGCCGACGTTTGTCATTCCGGACTGATGTTGGCAGGTACCGCGGATATCCATGGGCGATAGTTTCCACTTACCATCAGGTGGACTGTATGCTTGCCTGCCGCCTCTCTTCCATAAAAAAATGCCTTTGCCGCCGCGTACCTCATCGACACCCGCGTTCTCTCACATTTCACTCTCACAATTACCTGTTAGTGATGACTTCGAAGCAAGAGAGCATAATTTTTTCGTGCAGTAGAACACTTACATACGTTCGATCTGATGAAATAGTGAAGTTAGTCTTTGTGTCGAGTTGTTAGTTGTAATTGTAGTCAATATTACAAAAACCGTGAACAATTACAATTTATTTTTACTGCAGTGTAATTAATTCGAAAATAACTGAATCGCAAAATCAAAGCTTGTCCTGGAAGAGATTGATTTATTGTACACCAAAAATATACAGAGAAATTCAAAATACAAGTAATTGGAAGTACAATCGGCAGACTAATAACATGAATAACTGGTTTTTGGAGCTGGAGTAAGTACTGATCGTTCAGATTGTTCAGACCTACGAATCTGACTCTTCGAAGAGCTGAATCACGACAAGAAATCGATGAACCTGAGTCATCATTGTGTTATTAATGCATACGAGTATAGTCTTTTGGAGTATTAAATCCCCACGAGAATTGTCGAATCAGAAACATTCATCGTAGTGAACCGTGACACCTTGGTGCGACCACGAAACCAGCAAGATAGTGAAACCCATTATCTTGAAGTTCACATCCTAAATCTTAACCTCTACGATCTGTACAGAAAAATAATATGCTTTTGCGAGTAGATGCGTCTTCAAACCCACACGGTTCGGGACTGAAGTATCCTGCGAATGGAGCATTCTTAATGTCTCTTACATGTGCTTATGACGCGTCTGCTGAAGACAGTTCGACTTTGAAACAGGAAAGCCATTATGAATTTGTATTTATATTCTCATTTCATATTATTAAAAAACAAAGACTTTGTCTTATTAATTTAATAAGTAGTAATAAAAAGGTACTTCAAATTATTTGTACCGAATCTTAGAATATACATATATATACTTTTTACAGACAACATTAATTAAGTGGATGGTTATTTAGACATGTACAAGTCTTGTATTTAAACAAGCATTTTGTTTTATTTTGAGGGGAAGAATGCACGCTGCAATCCAACAGCTACTGGGTGCGCTCGACTGGTCACGTTACCACTGTCTCACAGAAGACTATTTTGAAATGTACTGCATTTCCCAATTTATCTTATTTCCCTAAGGTATGTACGTGTTTCGGTAGTGAATGAGAGCCATTTTCCCAACCCTTCCTCCAAATCCATTCCTATATCTCCAAAGGTAGGCAGCGCATCCGGGGGCGTGCCAACGTTTGTCATTTTGGCCTAATGTTGGCATGTATCGCGGATGTCTATGGGCGACTGTATCCACTTACCATCAGGTGGAGTGTATGCTCGTCTGCCGCCTTCGTCCAGAAAAAAAGCAGCAAAAAATACTAAATTATGATTAAAAAAAACAAATTATTTTTGAATAACTGTAATATTTAATTTTAAATTACTAAAAATGTAACAGTCGACGGAGTTCCACTTCGCGGGATCTTTATTGTCAGCGGAGAACCTGAATCTAATCCATTTTTAAATTTGCGGCCATCGATTTACTGCCACTTTCAGTATTCCTGCTGTTTGCATTGAAAGCATTTAAATTGAAAATGTTATATGAATACTTCTGAAAAATAGCATTCGAATATCATTAGTCATTAACAAGTGACAGAAAACGTCTGTCATTTTAAATGTGCTAAGTTGTTGCAAGTCATAAACGTACTAAAATCATAGATATGTGGTACAAGTTGTATTACTTTAAATTTTTCCAGAGTAATAAAAGCTCGACGGTAAGAGAAACCACCGTGAGGTAATCTAGAAAAAAAGTCTGGAGTATGTGATCCACCAAACCGCATTGGACCCGGGTGACGAATCACGGCCTCAAATCCCGTGGGACGTTATAATAAAAGTGAGTTCACGAACAATAAACACAAAAACCTTCAATCTTTTTGTATTATTGGGCCAAACCGCGTTTGATTAGTCAAATGAAAATACGGTTTTATTACTGTTGTGAATTTACTGTTGTGTGTGTACGTGTCCATCGAGCAATTTTTCATTAGACGTCACGCAAGTTAGCGTTAGACCATCAATAAGACTTTCCTGGTCTTCTCCATTCATATAGTTCATATTGTATTTACTAGGACTCAACAATCCTAGTTGATACTAAATAAATTTAATAAATGCATTAAAACGACACAGGATATTACGCGCACAAATAATTTTTGGCACGTAATGGGAAAATATAAAATCCTTATAACAAATTGCACGTAATTTCCCAAAATTGTACAGACGGATTAAAGCACGTGTCTCAAAGTTTTCCTTGAGGTCCAAGGTCTAATTTTCCTTTTGTTCTTGTTATTTCTTGCCTAATGTCTATTTTATAGTCTACCTGAAGTCTACCTGAAGTGATATAAGCCTGTCAAAGAAAAACAAGTCAATTACATGAATAAATAAAAGTAAAATTCACTGTTTTCAGCTCTAACGAACTGCGTAAGCTTAAAAAATATTTGCCAAATGTTTGGAACTTGTTAAAAAACACGATCAAGAGTAGGAAGGTGGCACATTGAAAATTTTATACCACAATTACAAGTAGGTACCTACGTTTTACGGCAGTCTTCTTTTTTATAGAAAAATGCCGGCAGACGAGCCAGCATCCACCTCGTGACATGTAGATACTGTCGCTCATGGACATAAGCAAAACATGCCAATGTCAGTCCAAAATAACAAACATTGGCACGCCACTGCGTTACTCACATTTGGAGATTTAGGAATGGATTTGGAGAAATTGTTTTTGAAATCTAAATACCATATCTAAAGGTTATCTAATATCTAACCGGCATCCGATAGCATGCCAACGTCTGTCAATTGGAATTGATGTTGGCATGTATCACGCATGTTGCAGAGCTACATACGGTATCTAATTACCACTAAGTGGAATGTTTGCTCCTCTGCCACATTCTTTCTATAAGAAATGAAGTAAGTGCATACTTACTACTTTGTTTGAATCCTCGATTAACTAATTTTACCAATATTATTGATCCATGGCTTATCGTCCAAACGATTGCAAGTAATAGAACAGGAAATTGGAATCATTGAAATGAAAATTCGCATAGTGATGTTATCGTCCAATTGCAAACAAACATCACTCGAGAATTAATTGCTGTTTACGTTTGCCAGGCGCTTAATTACAAACTGATTTTAATTGCAGTACCTATTCATGGTATCTAGCATTAAAGACTTAGAAACCATGTAATTACTACGTTAGTAATATCTCTCTGTTATCTCTCTAATACGTTATCTCTGTTAATAAAGATATATATTTATAAGCCAAACTGAATGAGGTGTTAGTATTGGTATTTTAATAGGTCATTCATTCATTCTTTCGTAAAATTGACAGTTCCAACCACGATCTGCACCAATGAATTTCTACAAAAGTATGGAATTTACAGTTATCACTACCTCAGCTTGTGGATTAAAATTAAAAAGATGTCTATTTTCAATCAGGCAGTGATAGCATTGGCCAATAGAAATTTTGAACCAGAGAATTCCTTTGCAGCTCATTACCGACTTATTTAACAAGCGGCTAAGTAAAGAAAACCGCATATAGAATGTTGTAGTCGATATAAACCTACCTCTTCAGTACAATAAATCCATACAATAAGAATATGAACCTTAAAATCACCGTTATAACATACATCAACCAAAAAAAAGAGGAAGGCACCAGGAAATTTCGTTATTTTCCGTACGTTTTAAGTCCCTTCATTGAAAGGAGGCGTTACGTTTCTTTTTATTTTATAGTCTGTTTGTACAGCAAACCGGAACAAACTGCTCTCTTGGTAGACAAAAGATGAGAATAATGCTTTAAATCTAGGTTTAGGCCTTGAGTTGTACTAACTACAACTACCGCTAACTACAACATGGACCGCATGATCGTATAAAAAAATAAAAATAATATTATACAAACACCCTTTTATATTTACCTACGTATTTATTTTACTCGATGTTTCATTTGGGTTGCACCAACCGTGGTCAGGAGCTGACTGAAGAGGCGGGTAGTCCACGTCGAGAATTGCGAGCAATTTCATCAACTACCCGCATGTGGTTTTCATAGTCCGGAAATTTGCGGCACTCTCGTATTTGAATTAGAAGTGAGACAAAAAATCGCGACATTGAATTTTATTAAATTTATTAATCACTGTCACTGAATCTTTTTCTCATTGAGTCATCTTCTCGATTGAAATTTTTATGTTTCTTGATACCAATTGCTTCACGTACAATCCTGGAGAAATAATGGAGGATAAATAAATAAATATGTGTGAAAAACGCAAACATCTCAAATGTTATCCCTTTCTATGCAATTTATTGTATAAACTGTGTTTTTATAAAGAAGTGGTTAATCCGCGTCCATTTTTCTACATTCACTTTATATATTACACTACTTTTGAGTTATAAAGGATCAAAATCACATTTAGACGATGCCGCCGAACCGTAAAGTGACGGGGAATAAATCTCCGTTCCCAAGAAAACACCTTAAATCTCGTCGTCGCGTCGCATTTGCGTCTTCCGCCCTTTCAACTTTGTTATCTATTTGTATGTTATAGCGGCTCGCCCTGACTTCGCTTGGGTGGCATAACAAACTCAGCCTACGTCCATCTACATTAGTGGCAAAGTGCAAAAAAAATCAAATTCGGTCCAGTAGTATTTGAATTTACCTCTTACCCCAATACCCCTTAATATTCAAAAATCTAAATTATTTCGGTTTTGGCATATACATTTGACAATGAATCGATTTTTTTGACATATTCTCTTCCGAGACGGAGTTCGTAGAATGCTTGCCTTTAGAACGCTACGAATGAAGGCTACAGACGAGCGTACATGCCAACATCAGTCCAGAATGACAAAGAGTACGCCCCGGGAAGTGCTGCCTTTTTCCTGTTGTTTATTTGAATTTTGTTATTGAATGTAAGTCTTCTGTTGAAGTTAATAAATTGTTTTAATCGCCTTTTAACTATTTTATAAATTGCCAGAACACACACACTCTATAGGGGGAGAATCCACGTTACCCTTCTCCCACAGAAAACTACCTTGAAATGTACTGTATTTCCTACTTTATCATATTTCCCCAATGTACGTACATGTTTCGGTAGTGAGTGAGATATGCCAGAGCCCATTCCCATCCCATCCTATCCCTCCCCATTTTCCCAACCCTTTCTTCTAATCCATTCGTTAATCTGCAAAGGTGGGCTGGGGGCGTGCCAACATTTATCATTCCGGACTTATGTTGGCATGTATCGCGGTTGTCTATGAACGACAGTATCCATCCACTTACCATGCGCCTTTTTTTCTATATAAAAAAAACTTTGATTGACAGTTGGAAGGAGAGAGAGAAAGAAAGACTTACGTTCCTAATTACGGTGTTACAAATTGATTTTATATTGAACACTTGATTATATTGATTGATTGATTATATTTTTATTATTTTGATTATATTTATTAACACTTATATTCATCCATTGGTAGCGATAACCACTTACCAGCCTGTCCGCCTCCATTTCTATAAATAATGCGTCAGAATATCATACCCAGTGTTTGATAACCATATTTTCGTACGTATTGCAGTTTTTACTATAAAGTTCTGTAAGTCTATCTAACATGCATTTCGATAGTCAGTGTCTAAATAAATGAAATATATCTATCCTTTTCAGTTGATTTCTCGTTCCACTAGCTCTCCGACAGGGTGGAGAGTTTGTAA
The DNA here is from genome assembly GCA_914767545.1 of Sesia apiformis. Taxonomy (NCBI): domain Eukaryota; kingdom Metazoa; phylum Arthropoda; class Insecta; order Lepidoptera; family Sesiidae; genus Sesia; species Sesia apiformis. The sequence goes on along the minus strand of OU611965.1, from coordinate 13,447,684 downwards.
CATTGCAAATATTTGCACTGCAGGTCGGACTTCAATAAATTCGTTGACAGACATATATATACTCGTACAAGCCTCAACAAGCTAAACCGAACTGCCAATACCATCAGCCGAGTTAAATTGATTGTCAGGGAAAATGGATGACAGTTAAAACAATCAAAGCGTGAAATCACTTCCCTTTATCCTCACGTCTCTATTATGTGTAAATGAATTGTGCACGGAATTGAATGTCAATTAAGATACTTGATTGAAATATCCAATTAAATTAATTGAATTATTATCATTAGATTGGCAATGGAGGAAAATATCGTGAGGCAACTCCCACATCCGAGAATTAAACAAAAAATCGATTTATAGAATTTAATGTAAAACCAATGAAGGCGCAGCAGAATATGATAAATAATAATGCAGCAACATTATGTGGTGTCGGCCAATTTTAAAGTAGCACCACACCGTCTTTTCCCGTGGGATTCGTGAATAGCAATTAAAGGGATAAAAAGCTGTGAGCACATGTAGTGAGGAACTACACCATCTCTAAAAAGTTTATTTATAAAAAACAGTTATTTTTTTAAAGTAAATAGTGGGTATGTGTGATAATCATCCAAATAATAAATTTTAAAAATTATTTCATGAATTTTGGAAATAAATCGGATCGTGAGTAGCTGGAGAACAATAAAACATTTCCCTTATTTGCAGAAAACAAGTAGCTACAGTGAAATGAATATACATATATAGTTATTTTGGTTTACACACATTTTTATATATTTAACGGTTTTTAAACGTTTACCAGTTTCACATTTCTGGTCGTTTCGGTCCTCTTATAGTCAACATATATAGCAGTAAGGATTTTCTCCCCTTAGTGCAATTCAGCTGAAACGTTGGGTTTCGGTTGGGAAGCCGAAACCGAAATATAATTTTATACGTTTTTTAATATATACGTATGTATATAATTATTTAGTATTCAGTAAGAACTCTTTCCGTTTACAAGAAACAAATAGAACTGTATTTATGGTACGGTATTTATGTAAATATTATGTACGGTCTTTCAAAAGGAACGCTCGATTTTTAAAAGCCTAGTGCGGCCATCTTTATAAAGAGATTTTATGTGTCATATTTGAGAGTAATGTTTATTTGTGGCAACAATTTTATTTGACTTCTCGTCTTGTAGCGATAAGGAAGACATATTGGAAATCTCAGAAAAAAATGTTTTCTGTTTGAAAAATAACATATTGCCTCCTAAAACATTCATAAATTTGTAACGTCCTACAAATCTGTCACAAAGGATCCCGCCATTTATTATTAACGTGCACAAACGGGGAGCCATAATTTACATTGCAAATTCTCTGGTCACTTTTTAAGTGTTGTGGGCAGTATAGTATGAAAACATATTATGAACCTGTTACCGTACGAGATCTACATAGTTATTTATTATTGAGAATTGTATTATACAGTAAGTATAATTCATCTGTTTAAATAATAATAATACAATAATAAAATACTAAAAATAGATATTAAATAAACCCTGAAACATGTCAAGCAATTTAAAATATATGAAACCGTTCTAGCAAAAAATAAACTTATTTTAAGTAATAAATGAAAAGTTCTAATCATGTCACTACCCTTTTTTATTGTCCTGTTTAAAACATTCTTAGCACTCATTATTTAGGCGGGCGCGCGACGCGCGTATAATAAACGATTGTATCTACTATAAATTATGAAAAAATATAACCTATTGTAAAAACTGGCATAATCGAATCTACTCTCGATATTAAACAACCCTTTTTCAACTCTTGCGTTACTCCTGTGACACATTGTATAAACTATACATATGAATAAAATAATATAAATTCAAAACTTATAAATTATAATACATACATAGGGCCTTACTAATAAAACCGTTTGTCCACTGTGAACTTAGTTATCTTGCGTGTGGCTTGTAATTCCAAAAATCGTATTGTCACCTATGATGAGAATTGAATCCTGTATGATAATTGTAAACGTTCGCCACATTGGTAGAACCCAGGAGACACAGTCAAACAATGTCCCATACGTAATCTGAGTCAAAAGAAGCTCATGGTGACTTATGGTGGTCCTGTGCCGGTATTATCCACTACAACTTCGTAAGATATGGCACAACAATTAATGCGAATGTGTAGTGTGAAGAACGCAAGCTCGATGATGGACAATTTCGCTATCAAACAACAGAGTCTGGTCAATCGCTCTAGTCCACTGCTTCTCCATGATAACTCTCGCCTACACATTGCACGACAGACAGTCTCAAAGTTAGAGGAGCTCTAAAAGCTCTCCGTCGGCCACCGTACTCGCCAGACCTTGCTCCTACTGTTTCTATTTTTTTCGAAACTTAGATAACTTTTTACAGGGGAATACATTCAACTCCGATGAGGCAGTAAAAACCCTTTCTGAGAATTCATCGATTTTCGTCCCCGGGAGTTCTATAGCAGAGGCACCAATCATCTTCCATTAAAATGGCAAAAGTGCATTGATAATAACAGACGACACTGAGATTAATTAAATATATAATTTTTATACCAAAAAAAATATTTAATATTGTTTAATATAAAACAGCAATTTCATAGGAAAGAACTTCATAAATAATGACATAATAGGAGAAAATTACCATGAACTCTGTAAATTTCGGACGTAATATTCCCAATGCTTTACTTCATTTAATTTCAGAGCACAAGATCCACATTTCATTGTATAATTAGTGTTAGTAACAATTTTAACTTATAGACTATGGTAATCGTTATTATCAAGATTTTATTACTAACTAGCTGTGCCCGGCCACGCGTTGCTGTGGCTGCTCAACAAATGGCGCTTCCGCTCTTTTTATCTGTTTTTGGGTAAAAAGCATGTTTTTACCCTGTGATAGGTATATAAAAACATGCGCGTATTCGAATGCAACGTTGTGTCAAAATTTCAAATCAATGGGTGAAGAACTTTCGAAGATTTAAGATTTTGAACAAACGAACGTTTACATTTTTATTTACGTAGATTATGTACACGTATGTATATTGATATGTACACACATACATACATACACACACACACACACATATATATTACAATATATACCTATCATACATATATATGTATATATGGTAGTATATATATAGTGTATCTATGTTATACTGAAATTAGTTCGAGACTCGCTACTGCTCTTTATCTATACTGTAGCGCATCGTAAACATTTATTATCAAATCTAATTAATCTTTTGCCATTCACGTGGGTGTCCAAAAAAGTCGCTTTGTGGACATATATTGATTTCATCTTAAAATTGAGTGGGTTGACAATGTGCTAATATAATTAATCATAATTAGGTACTCCTTACGCACTTATCACATTGCTGACGACAAAGCGACGGGAAGCTTGCGATCGCGGTCGGTGCAACGCAACCGAAACGTCGAGTAAAGTAAACAAAGTAAACATTCGCGTTAAGACCCGTTTAAATAGATGTGTGAAAACTGAGAAAATCTCAAATGTCATAAAGCGATAGGAAGTCAACTATTTCACGTAAGAGAAGTATCTTTATAGTAACTTTAATATTGATTTAAAATAATTACAAATATTTAAGTAGTAATACTATGAATATTTATTTAACATTTTAATGTTCACACACCGTGTGGTGTCCGCCGCCAATAGAATAGCACCACCTCGTTTCCTCGCGTGGGTGTGGTCAGGCGACCAAGGGATAACAAGGCGGCTACCACAAGCCCTGAGGAACTACATCACTAAAAGAGAGAACTCGCCAACAGCGCCGGCTCTGGCCCATGTAGCGCCCGGGTGCAATCAATACCCTGGCGCCCTCTAGTAGGCGCGCGAACACGGGCGCAGGGTCTTTGAGAGCGCCCCCTAAAACCCTGCGCCCGTGTGCGCCGCACACCCTGCACCATAGGTAAAGCCGGCTCTGCTCGCCAACCCGCTTGGCAGCATGGCGTTTTAAAGCCATATCAGTCATGCACAAAACACTGTGCATGGAGTAGCCCATGTCCAGCAGTGGATACTGGCTGGGCTGGTTGCAATGCTTTATTGCACATAGTACAATGGGCGAGATTAATGCTACAAGGCATTTTCTTCCAGCCAACCTTCAGGAAAGGAAAGGTATAATGACGGCGCAGACGATGGGCACATAACCTCTAAATTAAACGAAAGTTTTTGAGGAGACAGAGTGAACAGTATTGTTAGTTTTTATTTCTTTAAAGAAACGTCTCAAGTACATTTACAACATTAGTACAGAGAGAATCAATAGATGGCGTTACTAGTATCTAATTTTGATATAAAACTAACAGCAACCATGAAAGGAGAAAAGTAAAATATAAATATGCAAAACGTTTACGAGATAAGTGACTCAGTAGTCAAAATTCACTGTCATCTTATGTAAAGTTTACATAAAATATATCAATGAATATATGTTTAGGTACACTATATATTTAACTAACAAAATGACATTTCTGGAATGCACTATATCAAAAAAGTGATTTTATATCACAAATAAGAGATATTTATTACATATGTCAAATTATCCGTTATGATAACTTGTTTTGCAATGATACAGTTAAAACATATATTTATTATAAAACTAAATTGTTACGTTTGGACCAACAATAACACGATTATATCGCTCAATTGAAAATATATAATTCAATTGAAATGAGCGAAACTCTGTCTTGGTAAACGTATATATAGGACCAATTTTTACTAAGTTTTGTGAGTTGGGTGGTTATATGCTTTAGTTATGTGTTATAAGATGTATTTTACAATAAGTAAAATAAGTAGTAATAACAGCTTATGTATGGTTACAATAAATAAAAAATATCGTCGGAATACAAGTATTACGTTATAACATTTGAGATTTTCGCATTTTTCACACATATTTAACTATTTAAGGGGATCTTAACGCGAATGTTTACCTTATTAGTCAGCTCGTGACCACGGTTGATGCAATGCAACCGAAACGTCGAGTAAAATAAATAAGGTAAACATTCGCGTTAAGACCCGTTATTATGTATAAGAAGATTAACAAAGAATTGTCTGAGATTATAAGATTTACTTTCTCTACGATTTTCTGCTTTAATGAATAAACTATAAGCTTATCACATACCAACTTGTTGCTAATTGATCGCCAAGACGTTACACGCTGCTCGTCAGTGGTACATCTCCCTTAGGTGAAGTATTTTTTGACTCGCTCGTAGTCCTGTCTCAAGGCCTCCCTCTTCGTACAATTTGAAAGCTTTTTAGCTAATAACCTAATAATAATGAAGGCGGGTGGAAGCATCTTTGTCTTTATAGAGTTATACTACCACAAAATTAAATAATAAAATTAATGTAGAATTTCGTTCTAAATAACGCTCAATTCCATTGAATAATTATAAATAACGCCTAATTCCATTGAATAATTAAAAATAACGTCTAATTCCATTAAATAATTATAAATAAGCAAACTACGAATGGAGACAAATTTCTTATTATTCTGTACCTATGACTAAAATATATATTGCCTTTATATAGCTATAACTGGTAACACAAAATTATATATACTCGTATATTGTAGATACACTAAACATACACCAAAAACATAGAGAGAAATACAAAGTACAAGTATTTAGAAGTACAACCGGCGTCCCTATCGGTAAAGCGATTTCTTGCAGGCAACCTGTGGCTGGTAAGGAGAAGTCAGTAGACGAAATAGCGGTAGATGGTGCAATAAGGAAATAATGTCTGTATATACATTCACAGATACATACATACATACAGAAATATATACATACAGATAAAGGAAAAGAATTTGGGCGTAAGAGAACTCTTAATCTGCTTAATCTTAATGTGTTCTTTCAAGAGTCTTTTAAAACTAGCCAGAGATTGAGCGCGCTTTATAGTTAAAGGTAATAATGCATTCCATAACAGAACCGCTTTGACAATAAATGAACGTGAATAGAAAGTAGAAGAATGGTCAGGAATTTTAAGGAGAAGATAATCTGAAGACCGAATATTGAAAGGATGTGATGAAAAGATAGTTAAAATTTTCTTTAAGGTGTCAACGGGTTAAACTGTATACTATACTGTATTGTAATGTTATCTCAGTGGGTAAGAGGTTTTCAGATGCTGGAACGGTGGAAACGCTGTAAATACTAAATAAATAAATAAAATATTATGTCTCGCCACTTCTGTACAAAGCCTTTCAGTTCACACTCGACCTTACCTTTTTTCATTCAGCCGCTACCGGTGACCATCATCTAGTCGTTCTCTTCACTTGACTGAAATGATTTTCGGGTCGTCCTTACAGAATTGTCCATCGATCCCTAAAATTTTACAAATTTTAACATAACCAGGGAACCCAATAACTAAAGTCAGATTACAATAAAAGTTCCAAACCCGGGAACATAAATCCATCCACCCTTCCAAATATTAAAATAAAGGCTGTTTAATATAATTTATTTATCCAATACAACGGTATCCCTTGGGAATGCCGCAATCTTCTACCTATTTGTATTTTAGATTAATAACAGGATAAATATTGCCTACGTGCTTCCGCATCGGTATTACAAATAAAAAATTTACAACACACAAACAAATAATAAACAGAAGTATTGATTTTTGATTTTGTTTTTGAAAACTAGGCAACTGAAATATTTTTAAAAACATGGAGGTAAATATGGGAAAAATGGAATAAAAATTTGGTGATCGTTTTTGGAAACTTTTACTCTTAGCGCTTTGTTTATGAGCTTTCATATTACGAAAATTATTTTTAGTATCTTTCCTCTTTTTGTCAATAGTATAGCTATTGCCTAGTCGAACAAATACAAACTAGTATTTTTCCGATTGTGTTGTAAACCCAATCTAATTATAGACATTCTGAAGCTGTGGAAATCATTAAGCACTATTTTTTTTTATGAAAAATGCGGCAGAAGAGCATACAGTCCACCCGATGGTAGATAGATACTGTCGTTCATAGACATCCGCGATAAATGTCAACATCAGTCAAGAATGACAAACGTCAGTACGCCCCCGGATGCGCTGCCTACCTTTGCAGATTAAGGAATGGATTGGGAAAATGTGGAGGGATACAATGGAATGACAATGGGCTTTGTCATATCTCACTCACTACCGAAACACGTACATACATTGGGAAAATACGATAAAGTAGGAAATGCAGTATATTTCAAGGTAGTCTTCTGTGAGAGAGGCATAACGTGGCCAGTCGAGCGCGTTCAGCGGCTATGAGAATGCGGCATACACTCTCCCCCTACTTTAAACTTAAACTTATCATTAAACAAGCCGGCACACAGATTTTACTTTTGTTCCTGCATTCATTCAAGCATCACTTCAAGTAAAACATTTCGTATCTTTAAACGGATATACAAGATAATCCTTCTCTTGTAGATCCGTCATTATTCAGGAATAAACTCTCCAATCTTTATTTATACACTCATGTAAAAGGCGACGTGTTTCAGTCTCTAATCTAGGAATTAGCGTGAATAAACATCTACTTACGCTCCTCACTAATAAGATTTGTTTAATATGTTTATTCTCGGAGATTTTAGTTTATTTTCTTTATTAAAATTCGTCTAAGTAGTTTCTTAGAGAAAGTGGCAAACGAGTGTAAGGGCCTGCCCAGTGTACCCAGTGTACCCAGCATTTTACTCAGGGAGCGGCAAAGCAAACAATTTTCTTATAATTTTAAATAGAGATTCTGTAATACAAAAAGTCTGTTACTTATAAGAATAAGAAAGACCCTATGGCAGGGGACAGGGCAAGCGCCCCGCTCTGTTTCACAGTATAACAATAACAAGTATGACAAGGAAGACCTGCAGTTATACTTTATGCGCTGGTTTTGATTGACTGATTGAGTTCTAAATTACATAGTAGTTTTTGTAAGAAAATAAAGTCAAAATTATCTATTTTTCGGGATTTTTACAGGGAAACGCGCGAACAAATGTTAATTGCAACTGTTTGTATTTCACAGAAAAGACAGTCCTATACATCTCACTGTCTCGAGGAAATCTTATTTAAGATTACCATACCATCCTTCTATCTCTGTCCACTACCACCACCGTCTTCTCATTTAACCACTACCGGCCATTTTCTTACAACTGTTTGTATTTCACAGAAAAGTATAGAATCTTTCACAACCTCGAGAAAATTTTGTTTAAGAATAAGGATAAGAAACAAGTTTAAGAACACGGATTGAGTATGGGAATGTTATTGACAATGTATAATTTTCTTCCTTAGTGAAATATAAAATTTGTTATTTTTCGCAGAGAAGGAAAGCTCTTATAAACATAGGGCACGTCAGGATATTGACGCGCACACAACACGCGTGGCACTAAACGTAATGAGATTGGCTAAGTGCCATAAGCCTCCAATAGTTCCAACCTTCCCCTAGATCAACATAATATGAATAGACTTGTCGTAGCTTCATTTTGTATTGTAAAACATTCCTTCTTTTTTTCTTTTCAGCATCCCACTGCAGAGCACAGGTCGTCTCTAGTAAATCAATGGCGCGTTTCGGGCCGTAATTCACCACGCTTATTGGAATCTAAAGCTCAATGGGGAGCGCTCAATTTTACAGGGAAGGTAGTCGGAGTTACTAAGCTCGCGGCACTAATTGATTTTTATAGAGAAATCCCAATCGACGGGGTTGGTTCGTATAGATATGTTTTTGAAGATAAAGTGTGGAATGATTCATGTATGTCTTTATCTCAGAAAAAAAAAGAATAGGCAACACCGTGGACAACTATCAACTATCGGACACTGTTTTATGCACTTTGTTTTTTTATTTTATAATTTTGCAAATTTGCCGGGTTATGTGCAATGTGAGAAAATAAAGCTTGGTTACCTTTATTATCTTCTTTTTGTAAGCAATCCTCCTTTCAGTGTACATTCGCCTTATTTTGTGTCTAGTATGGATAACCTATGTTTGTGGGCATGCATGGGGCTATCACATGAGTCAGCTCGTCTTCTCTTCAGTTTTGTTGTTATTACAATAAATCTGGAGGTATTTTCTTTTCTAATCTACAACGGTATGTCGATTGTTTTGACGGTTGTTTCTAGATACTTGACGCAATAACTAAGATGGATGTGTAGTCTTTTGTGATAGTCAGCATCCATTACTTTTATAGCTTGCCTCACTGTTTATTTGTAAATCCTTATATAGAAGCGTGTTTGGCACGTACCAAAGAAATATTTCAACGTTTTCAATCTAAGATGGTGACTACAACATGACGTTACATATTTAAATTTCACTAAGTATTGACATTACAATAACTTCTAGTTGTCATAAACGTAAATATCGTAGTTAAATTTTAACATACCAAAATGTAATGGCTGATCTAATGTCATCGCCTCCTTATCGTCATCGTCGCCTAAGTAATGAGATTAGGTCAACAATGTTTACGGTGATCTGAAACTCTATTGATTGGCAAAGCTCCTAATATACAATAACAATAATAATAATTAAGGTTCGGGTCCGTCCATTCATTTTCTTTGTCAACACTACTGGGTAACGGATTGACGCAAATCAAACTCGACCCAATTCTCTGGTCTTTTGTCACTACACGCCGCAATGGAGCTACCTTGAAGGACATGCCGGTAGAATTGGTGGGGTAAAGCTCGGGTATAAATAAAGCTCATGTTTATATTTTAAGAAATTTATAGGATAGACGAGTTTTTGAATGCCGACAAGGTACCGGAAACTCAGTGTGAGACACCCCAGACAACTAAACTGGAGACTTGAAGATAACTATAATTGGGCCGTTCTAATAGGTCGGATTTGACATATGACGAACCATATAATCCACCGATGTGAAATATTAATTGTCATAGACGCAACGCTTCCAAGAAAACGACGCTTAAAATCGATCGAGTTATATTAGTATCGTGTGGTGGTATAACTCGATCAATTTTATGCGTCGTTTTCTTGGAAGCGTTGCGTCTATGACAATTAATATTTCACATCGGTGGATTATATGGTTCGTCATATGTCAAATCCGACCTATTAGAACGGCCCAATTATAGTAGTAGTAGACGATGAGAAAAGTCGAAATTCATGTTTGATGGCGAGCCCATCATAGCAACCGTCAACGAACAGTAGAGAGACACGAACCAATGGTATAATTGGAACCAGTCCTTATTTTCCTCCACTGTTGTAAATGTAAAGTATTAATAATAAATAATAATTATAATTTATTCCAGAAATAATTCATAGTACAATATAAAAATACATTACTTAATACAGCATCAGTATTGTACAGTCAATTTGATGAATATCAGTCCACATCTGTGGAATAGGTGCATGCATTTGTAACACAGCGGAAAGTACGGTGTTCTCCTATTTGTATAATCTTTCTGCTATGTTTGTTACCCTTTGTCGCATTAGTATTGTGTATGTGTATGAAGGATGTATGGACTCAAAACGCCACACTGGTTAAATGGGATGGCGAGTCCATTCTTTTAGAGGTGGTATAGTTCCTCTGGCTTTGTGGTAGCGGCTTTGTTATCCTATAGTAACCTTTTACGGCGCCCATGGGAAAAAATGGAGTGGTGCAATTCTAATCGCAGCCGACACCACACAGCTGAATTTAATTATTTTAATATACAAACCTATTATTTTAGTGTTACAGTTGAGCGTCTCTATCAGAGAACCTTTAAACAAAAATATATTTTCATACTAAATGGATTTGAGCGTACTGGCAGGTTTGTTTGTTTTACAGATCAAAATCCACTTATCTCACCAACTATGGAAGTCTGCATTTTCGTGAACAATAGGGGCGTTCGTAGAGTAAACAAATAACAGACAGCACGCAGAGTAATTTCGCCGAAGTTTAGGAAGATTTTTAAAATATCTACCTGTTACAAAGATCGCGGTTTTCGAATTTTGAAAAAAATTACCATTCTCGCCTAAAATATACTAGCTGAATTCCAAACAACAATCAGTTTTGGAATTAATATATGTCTACATATGTATAATCTATACATATTGTACATATAAATAATAGTAATAATAAAATGTTTGTACATTGAGTTATTTTTTAAAAAAGAACTAAAGTTTAGGTTCTTTAGAACCTAAAGAACCCAAAACAGTAGTTTTTAGATTTTTTGTCTGTATGTTTGTTTGAGCATGACGTAAAAACTACGAAACAGATTTTGATCTGGTTTCCACTAGTGTATAGCTCAATTTAGGGTAAAAAAACTGGTGTATGGTTCACTTTCATACGACACAAGGAAGTTGAGTTATTGAGGAAAATATAAAAATGTCTTTTAATAGAATTACTCAAAAACAACTGGATGGATTTTAACGAGGATTTAATCGTCATGTAGCTCAGTATCCAATCTAACAACGACGCCAGTATATTATCCATAAATGTATTATAACAAGGGTACTTTGAAAAAATCCGTTGAAATATTTATTGTACCTTAGTGCAGAAATATGTATTGTACAGCTTATTATCCGAAAGAAAATTGAAGTATGTCACATCTCGCTGCGACATTGAGAAGCTGAGCAGTACAGAAAAAAAAATGTAAATATGTAAATAGTAATTATTATTGTAAATATTTGAACTATTATTTTTGTATAACGGAATGACGCCGGGAAATTTATACATACATGTATACTAAGTTTGAAATCAGTTTAATATTAATAATTCAAATGAAATAACTTTTTCTAATGGCACTATTTACTTATTAATGATTATACTCGTTAATAGATGGCTCTGCTAGGTGCGGTGCATCTTAGTAATAATTGAAACCCGAAAACATATATGCGTAGGTTCGCTCCTTTGAGTGTTAGAAAGAGCAGGAGAAGTTCAATAAATTGTAGTCAAACGCTTTGTTATAGATCAACATAGTTTCCCTGTTGTCAATCGATTCCTCAGATAGAAATAAAAACAAACAAACCGACTTTCCCGTTTTAATACTACTAAGGATGGTTCGCAACCCTTTGCATCAATATTCCAACTCCGTTCAAGTGTAATCAAAACATATGTCGCTACACACAGCCGTTTTTATGGATAAAGCCTTTAGACTTGCCTTTCGATAATACGATTTACATTATCCCTGAGGACCGATGGAGTAGAAATAGAATAGAGCCCTTCGAAGAAACATGATAATGTTAAATACTTTTCTTTTCTTTTTATTGATATAATACCCTTCATGAAGTTTATTGATAAGAAAATCTTAAGCATTTTTTTGCATAAAATATGATTTAACTAAAATGCTAACTAAATACAAAGCGCATTTATTTTTTATATTAGTTAATTTCGAATCCTTGGTTACGATCTTCCGAAATAATCTAACAAATCATGTGTATATAATTGTGTCATTAATCAAAACCAGAAACTAGGTATAGGTATTATTGTATTAATATTAGTTTACTCAAAACACAAGGAATAATAACAAATAATCTGAGAATCTGAGTTATTATTGTATTAACATGTATTATTACAAGTTAAAGCGTACATCAATCAATCCATAGATATAAGTATCCACGTATCCCATCTCTTATTCTCTATACTTTCGCCAAAAAATATCTCCACACCACATTCAGTTTCTTTTTATCTCTGTCAATAGCAGCTTTGAAATCTCGTTGGAATGTCCTTTTTATGTAACAATGTACGCAGCCGAGTTCGCGAAAATGCCCTAAATTTTTCCCCAATGGCGAATTTAAGACTGTTTTATCCAAGTCTCGAGAGAATAAAAGTTAAACGGATGGCCTGCTGTAAATGTTTCAACATTCACAGCAGGCCATCCGTTTAACTTTAACAGGGGAGGTTTTTACAGAAGAAATAGCAAACTAATTGGCCAATCTAATGGTATGTGATCTAATGGTATGCCCATGGACACCAGCAACACTAGGGGGATGTGGCGCGCTACTGATACTATAGAATTCAGTTCACAGTTTTCTTGAACAGCCCCATGTCATAATTTAGTGGAAAAAGTATCCCAGAGTATCAATTAATCATCGGAAAAGGTTCATCATAGAGTATCAACTAATCATTACTGGCATTCACGTATAGAATAACAATAACGGTCAGTGTTGAATAAAAACAAACAATATCTATTTGCCACGCATTTACTCTATCGCGATAGAATTACAATCGATGAAAGCAAACGTGACTGCTTAGTACGTGATCTTTGCGTATTACAAATGGATACGGTGATACCTACGTGTTGAAAACAAATAGGCCTAGAGACGAATACTAGAATACCAAATGAAATTGTATCGTAGATGTGTTGTCAATAACTCCTTCGCGGGTGTGACTGACGCAACCGTAACCATCAATCATCCACTGCTGGACATTGACCTCCTCATGCACATCGTCTTGTGCACGAAGAATATATGGCCTTAAACGGACAGACAGACAAACAAAAATTCCATATTGTTTTGGGCTCTGTGTACAGAAAATTAGGTAGTATTAAAAAAGATTTATTGAAGATTGAAGATTGCTATGAGCTGCCCTGGATCCTTACACGTAGAAAAACAAACATAATAGCGAAATACACCAAACTTAACCATTACATGATGTACGGTCTCGAAACAGACCCATCTGTTGGCGTACTCGGTTACAACAAAAATATCAGTCGATGGTCGAACATTCTTTGCCACTCGTACTTTATACTACTAAATTGAAAGCACTAAAAAAAACTAACAACGCTATACTAGAAATATTATATTTATACTAAAAACACTGTTACGATTTTATTTTTATAGAAGCTAAAAAAATAAAACAACGGCATACAGTATATAATTCCATAATAATCTCTAAAAACATGTCTATTAATCTTTCAACAACAGTTATCGCATTATGATTCCTGTGATTTAGAGGTGCAGTGTCGACTAGTCACAGTGAAAACTGTCAGAAAGATTTAAAATCCTAACTAATGGTGGATCTGCACGCAGATACACGCCCCTCTAGCAAGTCTCATCGAACATCATTACTGGAAGATATGCTCAATGTTCCGTCTACACGTGAATTGTTTGAACATATATGTTCATTGTACGTCGCGATAAAGGATTATGAATTGTTTAATAAAATAACGGGGATAGGTATGAAAGTCAGCCATTTTGTATTCTTCTTCATGCATATCCTTCCTTTACTACCCAATTTGTCCTACTGACTGACATTTTTAACTTAGAACATTCTGCCAAGGTCAAGTTTTCCCTGCAATAAACAATTTCAAAGTCCAAAACTCATCCTGTCGATGTCCAGTCCCGTCGGAGTAAGTCAGCGGTCGCTCAGTAAAGCGATAGTAGGTTTACCGAGGACAGAAGAGGACTGCTTGGAAGCACACGAATAACGCAGTCCCACGCTTTTATTTGATTATCAAAAACACCACGTACGAAAAATATTTTGAAATTTATTTAGTTTATTTTTTTCTCTATTAAACCAAAAAACACATTTTTTTTACAATAATCGAACAAAAATTCAACTTCACTCCTCGAGTTCCCGCCAAAAAGTCGACTGACTCACTTACTGTGGGGGTTGGCCATATGCAGAAATTTGCTCTGTTCGAACATGGAGCGAAAATTGTTGGCATTGAATTTATTGTTCGCTACCGAGCATATTTAAGTGGTTTTACTCGATCGATCTTGCTCTAATGAACCTAGATACGTCTAGCATGTACGCATGTACCATAACATTAGCATACGAATAAATTCTGAAACAACGTGAAAACGTCACTGTGTTTCTGTTTACTGCAAAACTATGTCGATACTCGATTGAAATATAGACATAGTTATCGTCCTAAAGGAGTTGTTTATTGACTTTTTTCGAACCTTTAATTTAGTTTTGTCTGTGACCATTCCTTAGATTTATTGCGAGGTCCTTTTCCAGAACGATTTCTTTCCTGTCTCTCCTTTCTTCATTTACTATGACCTTCGATTGAATACTTTTTCTCACACTTCTTTAAAATAAAGATAAAATTCTCTACTGCTGGACTATATCCAGCAGTAGTAGCTATATCCAGAGACAGCAGTAGAGCAGCAGTGGTAAGCCTCTCTCAAGGACCACCGCGATACACGGTCTTCAGCTCTACTCATCTAGCCACTACGGGCGACTTTCTTCAACACGCGACACACGCCCAAGAACATACAATTGAAATACAAATCGAATTATTTCGTAGATTCGCTGCCCCAGGAACGGGGCCCTGACCTACATTCTGTATAACTTTGTTGGAATATTGCTTAGTAGGCAACTTTATAGGGTCCTATATTTCCTATGCTTACTCTCCTACTTTTACATGGCATACAGCAATCTGTTAAAATGTTAAACAAGCTGCTGATTAGCTAGTTTCACTGACAAACCTCAAGGTTTATCCTTATAAAGTAACTGTTAACAATCGGATAGATAAATTATGTGCCAATTAAATCCAGCTGATACTGACTTTCTAATAAAGTATAACTGACTTCCTGATACCTTCTGATAAAGTATCAGGGGGTCATGGGAATTGCCCTAAAACTAGTGAAATCTGAATTATTATTTTTAAATTGGATGTTCTTTAAAATCGGATGTCAAGCTTGTTTCTATTTAAACAGAATGTTGAAACAACGAAATATTGAAGAACGAAACATAAGTTTAAATATCTTAACCTAAGACAAAGTTTCGGGCCATAATCCAAGACACAGGTAAACACTATGTTTTTCTTCGCCGACTAGCTAGTGATCATTTTGAAAATCTACACTTAAGTAGAAACTTTTAACTTTTAACCTCACGAATTAGAGTCGAGAATAGATACCTGACGCGAATGGGATCGAGTATACTTGTAGTATTAGAGCAAACAGATATATAGATAAGTATTTTACTTGTAACATTAAGGCTCATTTACATAAGGAGAGTTTCTCGAACATCGGTCAAAAGCTAGTATAAACAACTGTTATCATCATCTTAACTTTGTCGCTGTTATCATCGAGTTTTTATCAACATGTGAACAAATGTATGGGAGAATTGTATGTTGTTTGATCGCATACGAGAATCGTATACAATATTTTCGCCCGAGCCGTTCGAGAAACACTCCTTGTATAAATGTCCTTGTGTCATCATTAGTTTCAGTTTTAAGTAGAATTCTCATTTTTATAAGACCCAATAATGAGGTATTTGAACCAGACCACCCTAGAATATAATCATATAACAATAATTGGGTTACATTAAGAGTTTTAAAAATTGAAATTGACCAACTAAAAACTTGAAACATTCAGGAAATATTTCATACTTTCTGCTTCTTGACCAAAATAGACGACTAGGGAATTAATAATAAAATACCTTGTATATTAATTATGCATGTAACATGGAAAAAAAAGATACAAAGTTTGAAATTCAAGCAAGTTTCCAGACTACGATTTATTTTTGGAAAGGGGATTAGGAATGAAAGATGGACCATGTAAAAAGTTGTAAACTTTTGTAATAAGGAAGTTTCAGTTGCTAATGGTGAATTCGATGGACTCAGGGTTATTACATTATGCATTTTACATTGTGACTGATCTACTTAAATTGAGTTTTGGTATACTCACTTTTCGCACTCAGTTCTTTTACGTTGAATTCAACTTAGTTTATCTTACATAGTTTAATTACATTTAGCCGAATTCTGTATTACCACGGACTAACTTGAAAAGAGTTACTCTATTGAAAGAGTTGAGAGGAGGGGGATTGCACTATGCAATCCCACAGCCGCTGGGCGCCCTCGACTGGCCTCGTTACCCCTCTTTCACAGAAAACTACCTTGAAATTTACTGCATTTCCCACATTATCTTATTTCCCCAAATGTACGTATATGTTTCGGTAGTAAGTGAGATATGCTTGAGCCTATTCCCATCCCATCCTATACTATCCCTCCCCATTTTCTCAACCATTATTCCAAATAGGTATATTTCTAAATCTCCAAAGGCAGGCAGCGCATCCAGGTGCAATTCTAACGTTTGTCATTCTGGACTGATATTGGCATACCACCAGAAGGACTGTATGCTCGTCTGCTGCCTTTCTTTATATATAGAAATGTTGGCTCTTATCTTAATGTGGTTAAAATGAATGAAACACTTTATCGTCGATAAACATTTATTAATATAATTTTATTATTTTCCATATTCCAATATTAGTAATAATACAATTATTATATCCCACGACCAGGAACGTACAATATAGAAGCTACGTACAGAGAATCTACTAGGCTGCAATACCATATACCCCCTGTCCGAGAGTCGCATAGAGTACATTAAAGATTCGTTTTAATCGATAATATTATTGTGACACATTAATTAATCTAAGTTGCCAATCGCAAATACAAATGGCGTTGTTTTACATAAAGGCTTATAATAGCGTCTTTCACCAAGTTTTCTTTATCTTAGTCCCTTAAATGACTAGAACATTTATTTCGAAAGTTACATTTATATTTTTTACTATGCTGTAGTGTCCACTACTTTCTATAGACATAAGTTTACCACCAATTTTAGCAACTACTGCTTTATTCATCTACTTTTAGCTTATGTACTTAACTCTACATACATACATTGCAATAGAAATTGAACTGCCACCAGGCCAACGGGTCACTTGGTCAAAATTAAAATTGGCAACTAAAGCAGACTGGCCAAGAACGCGTCACCTGAGGCAGTTACATGAGATCTGATTGTTCGAGTATAGCGTCAAGGCGTACTGATTGGGCAATAAGGCTGGGTGATTGCCCAACCACGTAAGCGGACACTCGACTCAATCAGATGAAGATAAACTGAAACGAGAATCTAAAAAGAAACATCAGAATTGGAATTTTGAAAACAATAAATTCTAAATTTTGTAAAAAAGGTCCAAAAATATTTTGTGAACTAAAATTTAGGTCCCTGTGTTCGATTCAAATCTCTAATTGATATTTCTATAGACTATAATCGAGAGACTATTATACAGATCAAAGAGAAGCTATAGAAAATGAACGCAAGAACGCAACGGGTCCGTTGTTAAACGCAATGGTTGTCGCATCCGATGGAGCGGCGGTCAAGTCGGCTGGTTGGAGTTGGTCGCCGCTTCAGGGGAGCCCGCAGGAGCTGTAATTCACCCCCATTTCTGGAAGAGGCCCATACGCTGACAGCGGCAATTGGACCCCCAGAGGTTGCAGCGGCAAGAGGAGGAGTGGCAGCAGTCCCCTGGACGGTGGTCGCAATTCCCGCCTCGCCGGACACAGGCACGCCTGAAAACGTAGATCAGCGACGAACGTCTGAAACCATATCATTAAATGCTAACCTAAGTTTGTGCTTGGGTTTAGATTTGTGCAAGGTGCATGCAATGATTGTATGGGATATGAATGGTAATGAGGAATTATTTAGTAGTAGTATTAGTAGGAGTAGGAGTAGTAGTAGTAGTAGTAGTAGTAGTAGTAGTAGGAGGGGGAGGAGGAGTAATAGTAGGAGGAGGAGGAGTAGTAGTAATAGTAGGAGGAGTAGTAGTAGTAGGAAGAGGAGGAGGAGTAGTAGTAGTAGTAGTAGGAGGAGGAGTAGGAGTAGGAGTAGTAGTAGTAGTAGTAGGAGGAGGAGGAGGAGGAGGAGGAGGAGTAGTATTAGTACTCATATACGCATTGTTACACTAAGTATTACATTACTTTATATTACACTATTACTTGCACTATTACACACAAATATTACACGCAAATAATTTGCACACTCCGCAACAGATTAACTTATATACACTCATTGGCACCTCTATGTTATTGTGGTAAGAGATACAATCGAATGGGTTTACACAGATATGTGTACATTATTAGAATTTATGTTGCGTAAGTGAGCATATACGTGTACCTACCTACAGTAAGATAGACGATGTGAGGATATCACATGATACAATTTAAGTTAGTAGATTACGAACTGTAAGTTCTAAGTTAATAATGTGATGTTATTGGTAAGTAAATAGCTTATTTGTAAGTAATTTCTCTTTCGCTTACAAAAAAGGATTTGTTATAGATTTAGACAGACAAGTTTCAAACTCAATAAAAACAGCTTTTCAGTAAACGAATAAAAAATACTGCGTATATTAATTAACGTTCTTTGCTCAATTTTAATATTCCAAAAACTTATTTTTTTCTCATTTATTATCTATAGGTATGGCTCGCCATGTTTTTAAATTGACGCAGCTGCTGTGCTAGATACGAAATTATTTCGCTTCAGTGGAATATACGAATGTGACTATTCATATATTCTATATAAATGTTGAGTACGGACTATTCATATGGAAATCTTGTATCAGACGTCATTGTCGTGCGTTCGGGTACCGCGCAGTATTAAGTAACGAGTACTGTGTGCACACATACTCGTAGATTTAGTGAATACTATATGGAGACGAATGTAAATTTTTTTTTTTTAAGTTTATTTTAGCACGATTGGTAAGATAAATTGGTTATTAGACAAAACTGACAATTGATTGGTATATTTAATCATAATAATTATAAATTATGAAGTATATTGTAATGGAATTTTATTTTGGGATAGATGGGACTAGATCAGTTGAGTATTTTTTGGTTTCATTCATGATATAGTCCTATTAATAATACAAAAAAAAAGAAAATTCTAATTGTAATTCAAGTTAATAAGAAATTAATTAAACTTTTTGATTGGAAATCAAATATACTAAATATATTATATAAATGGTTAATTACCTCATCAATAAATAGATATTAATTGGATAGATAATAATAGGATAGATAGATTTTTTGACAACATAATTTTGCACGCCCATTAAGACACAATATCATGTATTTAACTTTACATCTCAATTTCACCTTGTTCCAACAAACAAATGATATAATTTGAAAATGAAATCGTCCATTTCTATGAAAAGTTTGATAGATACGAAAATAATACTTTCAAAGCCCTGAACGAACTGTCACGAAAGAATTCCTATAAAATGTTGCTTCACAAAATTATCAACTTGTATTGATTTGCAACTAATTATCGCTAAACTGTACAAAATTTTATTGGAGTATTTCACAACTCAGTATTCGCATTAGTTTGCACAGAACTTAAAACCAATATTTTTTTAAGATTTTTTTTTTCTTTTCATATACGGCAATGGTGCAATTAGCACATTGTGCCAGTGTCAAATTTTCGTCGTAAGACAATTTTAAAGTCTAAAACGTATCCTGTCAATCAATGTTCAGTCTCGTAGAATAAGTCAGGAGTTACTGAGGTTTACTGTTAGGTTTACTGTTTGTTAGTTAGGTTTACTGAGGACAGAAGAGGACTCATGGGAAGCACACGAAAAACGTAGTCCTATGCTTTTATTTGATTATCACAAACATTACGCACAAAATACAAATTTAAAGTTCAATAAATTATTTATCACTATTAAACCACAAAATGCCTACACATTTTTAATCAAATAAAAACTCAACTTCACTTCTCGAGTTCCCGCTAAAAAGTCCTTTTAAGGCTTGTATTTAAACTAGCTGCAGAAATTACTGAATGATTAGCAAATGATGATGAACGATACAAACTATTTTTGTATAATTGAATATTTTTCTATTGCTCGTTTAATTACTTCTCTTTCTTTAACAAACTAATTATACAAAATGAAACCCTATGTTAACGTTTTAACATGAAAATGCACTCACTTTCCTACATCCTGCAGCATCTGCAAGTTGTCCGGGTCTTCCCCGTATTCGGGTAAATTGATTTCGACATCTTCGTCTCCTGCGGGCAAAGTTTATTTTGTAGCGGAAATTCAGTTGACGATTCCCTTGAGTGTATTTCTGAGTAAGGATTTTGAAGTATTTACTTACATTTATTTCGATTTTATGTAGAGTTTAATTTACTGTTTAAAGTAGAAACTAACTTTCAATCAGTGAAACAATGCAATTTGTATTAAATATATATTAGCTTTGTAGCAACTAATTTTATTAATTTTAGGATGACCATTTAAACAATAGTGTACTCGACTTATTCTAAAATTGATGATTCACGTCTTATTTGAGAATTAGGGAAGAAAACAAAACCATATTAGAAAGAATTCTCTAAGTACAACGGGAGGATCTATTGCAAACTCTGTCATTCTTGTGTGACACTATAGAACAATGACGTCATTATATTATATGCGGTCCTTTTCTAACTTGTAACTTTATCTCGGTTATCTTTCAAAATATTTTAATCTTCATTTCAGGGCTTCATTTCTACTGTCATAAATTCAATGGTGTAATTTAATTGCATATTTTTCAAATATGATATTTCCTCAAATAAATATTTCCTCAATAGTGAAGTACCCTATTTTCACATATATACTTATAGGTATACTTATGTTGTTTATACCCCTGTCACACATCCCTTACCGCGCTTTTCCCAAAGTCTGATTCCAAAACCCCAAGTAGGCTTAACATCAGACCAACTGTCTTTTTGTCTACCACATTATTTCCATAAACAAGTGATATCTTCATTTACAGTTCTTTCATCTCACGAAGACGGATTACGCTTAGCAGGTTGTACTCGTACATGTGCATTGTTTTAATCGTTCATTCTTACTGTATAAGCTTTTAATCTCCCATTGCAGGACACAGGCCTCCCCTAGTAAATCATTGGAGGTTTCGGGCCGCAATCCATAATGTGGACTCAGTGCGGATTGGTGGATTTCTCAAGCATGCCGGTTTCCTCACGATGTTTTTTTCCTCACCGCCGAACTAATGGCAATTTTATAAAAATCCATTACGATCACACGAATGTGAGTCGAGTATAGATACCCCTAGGCTACCTGTTCTGTTAATTCTTACCGGGGTCAATGTACGAGGCGTGCGTCCACTCAGCTGCGAGGAGGACGGCCGCTAGCGCCAGCAGTAGGGCGCTGGCGCGCGGCATGCTGCCTACGCACCAACCGCTGCTTGCCTGTAACACAATGTGACACCTTTTTATGACTACAGCACAAAGCAGGGGAGGAGACGAGTCTAACAATAACGAGTTTAAATAACTGATAAGCTATCCACCACCTGCCTCCAGAGAATTCTTGAGTACTTCATTCACATTGCCAGAAAAGGAGATACCAATTTGGAGAGACTCATAGTGAGTGCCGCGTGGTTTTAGAAGAGCACCAACCCCCCTATTCCCGTGGATGTCGTAAATATGTCGCTTTGTTTAAGATCATACTTGCCTCATACACAATGTGCATGAAGGCCCATGTCCAGTAGTGGATACTGAAAGGACTGGTTACATTGCATCGCATAGTGAGTGGTAAGGTGGAAGGAAAGAGACGTCGAGGACGTAGCCCGATGCGTTGCTCTGACAAGATCCGCACCGCTTTTTACACCAATATCCACGACGCGCAACGCCATGAATAACGCCAAGGAAACGAATGGTACAACATCGTCAGGAGACAAGGACACCAGGAGGAAGAGGAAGATAATCGCTAAGGTCAGTAGAAGAGAATAAGCGATTTGTTCGCCTGACCTTATTATCAGATATTAGTATCCTGAAATTAGTATCCACTTAAGCGAATTCTGTCGCTCATGAATATCTACGATCATGCCAACATCAGTAAAAATGATTGTCGTTGGAACGTATAGGCGCATCTTTAGGAGTTTTGAATTCCGAATTTAGAAAAGTGTTTAGAAGAGATGGAAAATAGTTTGGTAATACAATGGGATGAGATATCTGATGGGATGGAATGGGATTTGATTAGATGGAATTCCTTTGTTGAAGTCCTTTCCTTGTTGTATAGAAAACCAGTTCGAAACAAAATCAACAAATTATCAAGTTACCAAAAAGATAAAATCTAGCAAATCGCACTTCTTTTCAATCACTATTCTAACAATGCAGTTCTGAAACGATAGTACTTGTACAACTTATACAATTACTGTACAACTTGTATAGTAATTGTACTTGTACAATACAAACGAGATACAATACAAACGAGATTCAATACAAAACGTCACGCGATGCTACTAATTCCTACTTCCTACAACAATTATGATATTTTACTCAACATGAGTTTGTTCATTCCCTATATACATTTACAAAGTCTTCTTACTCTTTATTCGGATTACTCTAGAATGACCACTCTTCGAGAATAATCTCACTAATGCAATCATTTCTTCTTTTGTTGAAGTTACATTGAAGTTTCATGCTACTATAGTGGAATGCTATACAAAAGTGAGATCATCATCATCATCATCATCTCAGCCTTTAGACGTCCACTGCTGGACATAGGCCTCCCCCATTGTCCGCCATTTAGACCTATCGGCAGCGACCTGCATCCAGCAAAACAAAGTGAGATAGAACAACAAAATTATCTCTGTGTAATTTCTGACATGTCGATAAAATGCAATTACTTGTTGTATTTTACAAACATGAACAAGTTTGTTGCTGGTAAAAAAGATAAGGAAACACTGCATTGAATTATTAATTAATTAAGTGGTTTATTTATTCATCCTTGGCACAGTAATCTCATTTGTTTTTTTGTGCGTCGGTCGGTCTCGAGTTGGTTTGTGTATCTGAATGTTGAAAGGTGACTATATAATTTCTGAATAAATAAATAAAAATGAATATAATTAAAAAAGAAAAAAATATCAAGTTTAACTAACTCAGAGAACAAAACGATATCACAAATTATCTCACTCCTGTCCAATTACTATTGAAATTAATTTATAGTACACACACATAACTGATTACTTTATCTACCTATATAAATAAAAATTAAAAAACGTTCGTTTGTTCAAAATCTTAAATCTCAGAAAGTTCTTCACCGATTGCTTTGAAATTTTGACACAACGTTGCATTCAAATACGCGCGTGTTTTTATACACCTATCACAGAGTAAAAACATGCTTCTTACCCAAAAACAGGGTAAGCGCCATCAGTTGGGTAGCCACAGCAACGTGTAGCCGGGCACAGTTAGTATTGTTATAAAATATTGTAATTTAATGTAAAAGGAGCTTTAATAAAATCTTTTGTAAAGATCCACCGACCCCGACCTCAGTCATAATAGAACACTCCTAATAATAGTAATTTAACAGTTAGTAATTTAATTAACAAGCACCTGAATCATATCAGAAGTCCACTAGACTACTCAGAAATAGGACTTCAGAGGGCTTCTACATGTAGCCATATGTATATTTGGCTTGGTAGGCTACGTACTTGTACAAAGAAATTTCGTTTAATACAACTCCAATCTCGTAAATTCTCTAGCTAAACCATTCATTCATTAACGAGATTATCAATTAACGAGATTTATTGATTAGCAGCTGACTGACTGCTAATCAAATTCAAGTTATGTTCTTGAAAATGTGATGTAGTATTATTTCATATCTATTTCAATAGTATTTTATTTCTGTCCTGTTCCACCTAAAATGCGTTTAAAAATTATATTTAGTACCTATTATAAAAATGTGGGCGAGCCGCTCTAAAATCTAATAAGTTTCAAGAATCATACACCAAAAGGACCAGCCGAAAAGACTTTTTTTCTTTTTTACGTCAAACATCTAAATAATCTATATCTATAAAAGTGTTTAGTGCTCTTCCCTCTTCTTGCCGCTTTGAAGTCAAACATATTAACCTTGTCACCATTTTAATTACAATTTACTTGTTAGTATTGTTTGTAATAATTTAAGCTTTGAAAATAATGAGAATGTGTATGTAATGTCGCCTCGATAGTTGTTCTATTGTTCACATATGTCTCAGTGAGAATTTTTTCTTGAATCACATTGTGTTTATACAGTTTTATAAACTAGATTGTTTTATAACTAGGATTGTCAACGTCAATCCAGGATGTTCACGTCCACTTAATAATGTAATGTAACTATATCGTAACGTCATGTGTTACTAATGTAATTATAATCTCCAACTGTCTGTCTGTTCGTTTGTAAACTCAACGTTTAAAATATAGCTACTCTATATTTCATCTAATCACAAAAACATTCATAAAACCAAACTTATGCAAACGTTACTATATAAAAATGATGTCTTGATGCGAGCATTGAGTAGTTTTACCGACAGTTAGCTATCGGAAGTACTGTTGATAACCAGAGCAATATCTTTGTTCAAATTACACCTTTATGTCGACGCAGCAAGATTCATTATTTGATTGCTGTGATAGCTTCTGTACAGTTGGCAGCAATCAAAACGCAATTTCTCGTTTCCTCTGGAATCAACTTTCAATCTCAAATTTCACGCCTCGTCAGTGTATCGGATCAAATAAGTAATCAAAGTTGTCCGAGCTCTGCGACGAAACTTTTGTGAAGAAATTGAAGACCCAATTTTGATTATTGCCCACACAATGACAATGTGGTTTCAACATAAGTACGTATAATAATAGAGGTATGTATGTATTCAGGATGTAACGAATTTTAGCTTTCACAACTTGTAAATGATTCGCAATATGTATGATAAATTTTCGTATTCGTTTTAACCAATTTTATTTGTTTTAGTGAATATTTACGACATCATCTGAGCAAAAGGACCTTAGAAACAATAAGGTCCTTTTTTCAGATGTCACATTTTTCATATAAAATAGACATACAAGACGTATTCAAAAATAATCAGACTTTTGTTTAGAAAAAATACTTTAATTCACATATAGAACTCTGGCTGATATCACTCACTACCAAAACACGTACGTATATTGGGAGAATTGGATAAAGTGGGAAATGCAGTACATTTTATGGTAGTCTTGTGTGAGAGAGGGGTAACTAGGCCAGTCAAGTGCGCTAAGCCGCTGTAGGTTTTCAACGTGAGAGTGGGCTTTTTATGGAAAGCAGACGAGCAGACATTTCACCTGCTGGTACACTTAGCTCCAGGTGAAATTAAGGTAAAGGTAAAGCTCCCAAAATAGTATTCTTTGTTAATTGTTTTTTCCTTGAGATTCACGCGATGGGAATACTTAAAAGGTCTGATACTTTTTGAACAAGCCTCGTATGGTCAGGTAACTGTATGTTATATTGTATATGTATATATTATTATGTATATTACATTATTATCAAATATTATATAGGTTTTGTCTGTGGTGAATGATAAGATAAAGTCAATTTTGTTTTGCCTGAACTCATAAGAAAATCGTCTCAGTACTCCACCAACGGAATATGAGTTGATTTGCTCGTAAGTATACATTTTCGAATGTTTCGCTAGTCCTTTGAATCTTTTAAATTATTATCACTCTTATCGCTGTATACAATACTTGTCGACATGCATATCCCACGCCATGACACACACACACTGACAAACACGAAGGGGATGAAAGTGGATAACCGGTAGTTAATAGAACACGAGAAGTTTTGCCCCCGCAGGGTGTAACTTTAGTCAAACTTCATCATAATTTCCTTCGTGATTGATGTATTGGATATAATTCCCGAAATTTTGTTATGTCTTCACTTGACGCAAAAGCGGTGGACACAGCAATGACACTTACAAGAGGGATGATTATTCGTAATTCTGCTACGTTACAGCAAGTTTTTTTAATAAGTCATTACATATTATGGAACTCGTATTACGTAATTATATTCCTCGTCTTACTTACGTGCTAGAAATTATTTTGAATCTAGAATCAATCAAGACCGCCAATATATACTAATGACATTATACGGCAGTGGCGTTATAAGAACGGTGATAGCCAAGGGTATATACCTATACTTGACTCACATTGATGTGGTTGTGAGTTGTACATTTCTACGTGAATACCTATGGATTTTAAACGGTTTGTATTTAAAACTTAAATATGATCTGCAAAACAACCTATTATTGAATAACTAAAGTAAAAAAAAATACTAAGAATTTCATTACCAAATCGACAGTATCCACTTACCAACAGATGGACTGTCTGCTAGTATGCCGTCGGTTCTCTATAAATATAAAATAAATGACTGCACAGCACTGACTTAAAATTGGTAGCAAGTTACAAGTTGGTAGTTACAAGCAAGTTGGTAGTGAGTACGATGCGTATCGCTGATTGAGTAAAAAAGAAACCAATATCAAAACACTGAGAGTTCACATTACTTTTTTTTTCTTTATTTTATTTAGGGGCTTTTACACTATTGTGTATGTCAGCCCCATCGTACCCTAAAAGTTACAATTCTTACTTATCTACATCTATCTATACTATAATTACGTCTATATTAATTATCTATCTTAATTTATCTATGACTCTGATAGCGACTCGCAAATTCGCACAGAATGTTTGCAGCTTTCGATGTTGGCTAGGACAGAGTTCTATGGAACATCCCTACATCACTCCTGTTCAAATTTAGAGTCTCTATCAGAGCCTTCCTCTCGGGTTCGATCCGATAACACTCCAATAACAAGTGTTGGACATTTTCAACTGTAACACAACTTTGACAATTAGGAGAATTTATTTTTTTCATCAGAAAACCAAACCTGTTTAGTGGCATATGCCCAGACCGCAACCTGAAAGGTATGACAACCAGGTTCCTATTTAATTTAGACTCCAAAAAACCACGGTATATGAGACGGCTCGGACTGAATACTTCTATACCATATACCCTTCTCTCGAGACCGTTCATCAAAATATTCTTTCCACGCCTCATAACATTTATTTTTATGAATGTTGAGGACTTCAGAATAGTAAGGAAGTATATGAACTTTTTTTCCCTCTGTAATTCCTCTTTTTGCCAGATCGTCGGCGTGCTCATTACCCTTCAAACCTATGTGCGATGGAATACACTGTAATCTCAGGTCTATACCGCGGGCCCTTAACTTTAACAACTTTTCTAAAATATCATACACTACCAAAACACCTCTACAACCAGAGGCGCATCGAGCAATATGTTGTAACGCACTTTTGCTATCACTGCAGATAAGCACCTTCTTATATACTTTACTTTCTAGGTATGTCATAGCTTCTGAGATTGCAACGAGTTCCACCGTCATTATACAGACGTTTCCTGTAACTTTAAAACAACCCTGAAGATTAACACATTACTTTGTAACCATTGGTACCCATAATCATAATAATAATAAATAATACAAATAATAAAAGATAATACAAGTATTTATTTATTATTCATACAAGCCAGCACCGATCCACGTCCCGTATCATCACGAGGTCGCAGCTAGACATACAGTTTGTATTAGCTTCTGTGTATACATATTAATCGATAAATAATTGAGGCGGATTTCACGAGTCCCTAATCAAAAAGTGATTTATCGCCGCCTGCCACGAGCATTCGTGGCAAATATAATATAGAGTCTTGTGGCACCACAAAACGGTTTCAGATTGTTAATTCATTGCCATGTTGGGAAGGTATTATTAACTACACTAGAGATTTATTAATTGGCTTAACGATCCAAGACGACGGCATAAGAAAAGTCATTACCATTTATCTGCGAGCGGCTTGTGTTCGCGGCTTCGTCGGCTTAGAAACTGATATCGAAAATATTGTGTCAGAAAATATTTTCTTTTACATTATAGTTGTCTTTACATTTCGCTTTTCTTTTACTATTAGCTTTTGGTGAAATTTCAGTCTATTAGTTAATTATTTTAGTTATAACAACCATTAAAATTAAAAACTCACAATAAAAAACCTTTTACAAACGCCAAAAATAGTTTGTAAACCATAAATTCAAAACCAAGATTTTTTTAATAACCGTTGTAATAATAAAAGATGGTGATAATACAATAATAATAATGAAATGTTTTTAATAAGTTTAGCATTCGTTACAACAGTGTTTTTTTTTTCAGAATTTGTAAACAGTCAGAATTAGATTGAAGGTAAGTTCGGTCTTCAAAATGATAAATGGTAAAATTTTCTGTCTGAAACAAGTTTAAAAAAAATATATAAAGTATCAAATAACATCACGTTTGTTTAAACCGCGTCCGTATTCTCAATTGATAAATTACCGTCCAAACCACATCATAAATAATAGTAAAATTTAATTTCGCACCTAACTACCCTTTGGTAGGGGATGTTCATTTGTAGAGTAGAATTAGTTTCATGTTTCATCTGGTAGTGGCAGATTTATGACCCGGCAACGTTAAAATTTATATGCCTTCACAAAGTTTTATTGGTCATAATAATTATTTATTTATTCATACAATTGGCTTTTCGCCAATCCAATTTCGTTTGATTGTGTTTTACATGAAGAATTTTTGTGTTACTTTCTTTATAGTAAATATGGTTTTTAATGTGTTATAAATTGATTACAACTGGTAATATTCTCTGTAACTGCTTAACCCGGCGCCATTGTGGCGAGCAAACAGAACACGGCCGTTGTGGCCGGGTAAATAACACCCATGTACATTATTACACACGGGATTAATTTTATGTACATATTATTATTCAATATTAAGGAATTAGGCAATGTAAACATTATTTATGAAAATTAAATATTTTTTTATTATGAAATGAAGTTGTAGTCATCAAAAATATAAAAATATTATCTTTCTCCTAAGAATCAACTTTAAAGAATATAACTTTGTAATATTTATCAAAAAACAAAAATAACCACACTTTAAATACAACAAATTAATGTTTGTTGTAGTAAGTTAATATAAAATAAATAATTATGAAAAATCGAAGCTAAATTATTGTTACGTACTAAATCATATATGGGCAACGTCCGGCCCGCGGGCCGGATACGGCCCGCTACAGCTTTTTATCCGGCCCGCGGAACATTCGAACCATTTGAGTCAAAATTCACCGAGAATTAGATCCTTTTACTTACTCCGCCCAAAGCGATTACATCAAGTGCAAAATAATAGGCAAGTACGCAACCAAAGCACTTGAATGGATTTCTTGGAATTTCATCGTAGCGATAAAGTCGTAGGTATAGATGCCAGGCGCGCAGGATGAAAAAGAAACTGAGGGAGGATATGCGCGTGGGGTTGCGCCGGCCGGCCGGACATGAATGAACGTTAGGTCATTATTGTTTTTCAAGTGATTGCACTGCTTGTCACGTTGCATTGCGTTAGTTTTTAGTTTTGTGACTCTTAGTTCAGAAGGCTCCTGGAAGAATATTTGGTGTTAAAAAACGAAAAGTCGACTCAGAATTTCGCCAATTTCAAGAAAAATGGACTGATGAATACTTTTTCATAATGTACAGTGGTAAGCCAATCTACTTGTTGTGCAATGAATCTATATCAGTTTTAAAAGAATACGATATGAAACGGCATTATTCCAGTAAACATATTGCTCAGCATAAACTCGCGGGTCAGTCACGAAAAGAAAAAAATCAAAAGTTAATCACTGGTTTGGACAAACAGCAACAAATGTTTCATAAACAAAGGACACAACTGGACAGTGTTGTGAAAGCTAGCTTCATAGTCAGTTCAAAAATAGTAAAGTCATCGAAGCCATTTGCTGAAGGAGAATTTGTCAGAGTGCCTCTTAGAAATTGCAGATATTCTATGTCCGGAGAAGAAAAAAGAGTTCGAAAAAATAAGTTTGTCAAGACGTATTGATATGATGGCTGAAGATATTAAGAAAAGGTTGATTGATCATGTGACAGAATTTCAAGCGTTTTCGATTGCTTTGGACGAGAGCACTGACTTGTCTGATACAGGCCAATTAGCTATTTTCCTACGAGGTGTAGATAAAGATTTTAATGTAACTGAAGAATCGCTGGCGCTACAACCGCTAAAAAGGACTACTACTGGACATTTTTGATGAGGTTCGAGCTGCTATCGATCAGTATGGTTTGCAGTGGTGTCGATTGGTTGGGGTTTGCACTGTTTGCGGCATTTTGAAACAAAAAGCAACTGAGCTGAACGTAGAAAAAGACGATTTAATAATCCTCCATTGCATTATCCACCAACAAAACTAAGTTCCAAGTCCATCAGATTGCAAAATGTTATGAATGTGGTTGTAAAGAGCATCAATTTTATACGATCCCGTGCGCTTAACCATCGCCAGTTCTAAGCATTTTTGGATGACCTCTTTTCAAAACACGATGATGTGACTTACTATTAAGTAAGGTGCCTAAGCAAAGGCAAAATGTTAAAAAGATTTTACGACCTCAGACAAGAAATAGCCGATTTAATGGATATCAAAGAAAAACCACTGCCTGAAGTCAGTGATCCAAAATGGGTGTGTGACTTGGCATTTCTGGTGGACGTCACGGGACATTTAAACGATTTAAATTTGAAACAAGGTCAGGTGGTGAACGAATTGTACAGCCATTTAAAAGCGTTCCAGAACAAAATTTGTTTGTGGGAAACACGAATACGATCTGGAAACTGTTACCATTTTTCAACTCTATCCCGTCATGAAAATATTGCTCATGCTCAATGTGCTGAAGAACTGATATCACTGTCGGAGCAATTTTCAAATAGATTTGCCGACTTTAAGAACATGGATAGCAGCTTTGACCTATTTGCTATTCCGACAAAATGTGACGTAGGAAAGGCCCCAGCACACCTGCAAATGGAGCTGATTGAGCTACAAGAAGACATACTATTGAAGTCGAAATTTGAAGATGTCGCGCTGAGTGACTTTTACAGGGCATACCTTGTTGAGGAAAGGTATCCACATCTGAGAGCATTTGCAAGAAAACTGATTTGCGCATTTGGAAGCACATATAAATGTAAACAATTTTTTTCAGTGATGAAAACCAATAAATTGAAGTGTCGAACTAGGCTTACTGATAAAATTTGCAAAATACTTTGCGCCTGTGTATTAGTGGGATTGATCCCGACATTAATAATCTTGTTGCTCAAGTTCAAGTACAAGTTTCCCATTTAATGTTAATAATAATAAATAAATAAATACACTATTAAGATCACATTGTAACTTTGGCTTACTAAATAAACGCATAAAATAAGATAAACGTTTTTTTTTGTATACACAACTATTACTTACGGCCCGCGATATCATGAACGTCTGACAGTTTGGCTCGCGATTTCCCAAAGGTTGCCCATGCCTGTACTAAATTAATCGCTATTGAGATCTATGCAATTTTGGCATACAGGGATAGCATTTTGTATACAAATAGGCTTATTGCATTTGTTAAATCTATAGTTTGTTTTTTATCTTTGGTAGAAGGACAGTCTTTACATCCCTTGTATTTTATTAGGACATAGAACTTTTATTAGGAGGGTAGCTCATAGTTTCTGCAGTCTGCTTGTGGATACGTTTACGTAAGTCTCTCGGTAAGTTCTCCATGTTCTTCCTCATACAAAGGTAATCTTCAAGCATTGTTAGACCGAGTTTTCTTAAAAAATCACGTCTGTTTGTTTTTGATTTGTTATTTTCACGATATACAATTACACCATTTATTGCAGCTACATTCATGATCGCATAAAACACTGTCATTGGCCAGCGTTTCGAGTTTCGTGAAACGTCATAGGTTGTCATGTTCATCAACGACATCGACACCAGCTTTTGTAGAATTATAAAATGTTATTATTTCTGGTTTCTGTTTATCGCCACTAGCTGGATCAATACTTTTTAGGTATGCAGGATACAAGGGTCATATCTTTTTGGAATGCAAACTGTGTACTGTAGACTTCTTTTCCTTGCGTGGTTATAAAGTTTGGTGGGATATCTTTTTTGTTTTTACGTAGTGTACCCTTAGATGTCAGCTGATAATTCTGTTGTAGATGTGTCATCAGTGGAATGCTCGTAAACCAATTATCGTAAGTAATATTTCTATTACTTTTATAAATAGGCTGCACTAATCTATCCACAACATCAGAAGCTTTATTGCTCTGTGAAAATAGCCCATTAGGCTGTTTACCTGAATAAATTTCAAGGTTAAAGTGTAAAAAAATCCTGTATAAAACAGCTGGTTACTGGTTAGTAAAATTGTTTCTTGCTCCTCATTATCGCTCAACTCTTGTTCCGTATCACTCACTCACTGTCTTGACTCCGCTGTGAAATATGGTCAACGTGTTCCTCATCATCTGACCTGAACTGTTCATCTTCATTGGTTGAAGCTGGTTCAAATAAGGCTAGAAGTGTTCTCTGTTCGCTTTCGTAAGACATGGTTGGTAAAACTGTTAAAAAGGATATACAATATACCTATAAATAAAGAAAACATAAAAATACAACATACGTAATAAATGTTACGCGGCCATTGTGGCAGGGTATAAATTACCCGCGCGCTCTTCACGGACGTGTAAAATCCGCCGTATCCGCAGCGACTAAGAGTGGAGTGACTAATGCGCTCAGAGAGATCAACAACTACAGCTACTGTGAGCAGCAAATTACGCGTTTGTTTTGTTTTAAAGTTATTGAGGTTTTAAAAACTGTCGGGTATTATATACCCGGCCACAATGGCGCCGGGTTAAATCTTACAACTGCTTCAAAAAACAAAACCTTCAAAAAAGCTTTTGGTAACAAAATACTGTTATCTAAATTGTAATTAATTACTAAATTTAATTTAATTAATTACTGTTACTAGGTTCAAAATTAACTTTGGTCATTTTGTCATTATGGTACTCATTATGATAGCAAAAAAAAATCCAAAAATAGATTTATTAATTTTTTGAATTCTTTTTCAGCGTAGGGCTCGCTGTATTCAAAATCTATTCATATAATTAATTAGATCTGTTTTATTAATAATCGTAATTGATAAGCGGCAATCATTTTCCCTTGTGATTTATATTATGAAATCATTCTATTAAGTTACCATATATTTCTTAAAGTAAATGCCCTTAAAAGTGTAAAACGGTTGCTTTTTAATGTATCTAATGATTTTTATTTGTTAATGTAACAGTATTTGATTTTCTAATAATTAAAAATAATTAATTAACTGGAAACTACTCGTATTTTATCCGGGGGATGTCATTTACAGCTTTCATTTGAGGTATATCTCAGGTGTTGTCGTACACTAGGTTCACCACATACTTAGCTGACCGCCTACCTACCTTTACCTTGGTTCTGAGCACCTAACTGTGGCATTCAATACGAATTCTCCAAGGAAATTTATTTGATCGTAATGCTAAAATCACCTGACTGGAATATCGATTATATATATATATATATATATATAATCGATATATATATATATATATATATATATATATATATATATGTTTTTTATGGACGGAGGCGGCAGACGAGCTTACAGTCCATCTGATGGTAAGTGGATACTATCGCCCATAGACATCCGCGATACATGCCAACATTAGTATAAAATGACAGACGTTGGCACGACCACGGATGAGCTGCCTTACCTTTGGATATAATACCTTTGGAGATATAGGAATGGATTTGGAGAAAGCGTTGGGAAAATGGGAAGAGATAGGATTCCCATCCTATCTCTTCCCATTTCCATGGGCTGGCACATCTCACTCACTACCGAAACACGTACGTACATTGGGGAAATAAGATAAAGTGGGAAATGCAGTACATTTCAAGGTAGTCTTCTGTGAGAGTGGATTAACGTGGCCAGTCGAGCGCGTCCAGCGGCTGTTGGATTGCAACGTGCACTCTCCCCCTCCCAAAATTATACTAGTTTATTATACTCGTATATACATCTATACATGTAAAGAAAATATATTTCTTTCATCTGAATTTTGCCGCGCTCCGCGTTGCCAGTAAAACTATCATAGTGTCGGTAAAACAGTGTAGACGTCAAGTGAAGAGAATCGTGGTGACTGTCAAGTTGTAGGTAAACATAAATAAGAGTATTGTAAAGATTGTATTGTAAGGATAAATAATAGATGTTAAAAAGGATTGAAGAATAAACTTTATATGTCGTTTCTTTGTATATCGAAGCAACACCACATAAGTTTGTTTCATTTGACAATCCTTTTAAAGAGAAAATAATGGACCTTATATACATATAGAGTATAATAAACCAAGCTTTAAAGTGTCAATATGTAATAGTCAGTTCCATATATCTCAGTGAACTTATTTGGTTTAACCAAAGTTGGTCTACAGTCCCACGTATACCAACAGTTAAGATTGTTTAGGTTTTAATCTATCCACTTCAATATTTTCTATTAAGTATACTAAAATGCTTTTGTATTAAATCAATTCTGAAAATAAGACTTTCGCCTTACAAATTATTAGTTAGGGAAATAAACATAAAAAACAGTATAAAAAATGGATACTTAAAGTTTCTTGTGTGTTCTTGTAAATAGTACGTAACATAATATTTGAAGCGTCCTAAGCAAATATTGATGGTGTCTATAAACGTATTGTTTTAGGCCACTCAAATAAAAGTTGTATTTTCACAAAGTTCTAAATTAATAGATGAATTAAAGTTGATAGAGATTTTGAACAAATTGAAACTTGTGATGAAAGATGAAATAAAAGTAGAAAGAAGTTATAGAGTTCATAGGCGTACTGGTAAACAAACAATTGTCAATGCAAAGGAACCTTATCTTTTTTATTTATTGCCAAAATAAAACGTTACATAATATGATCTATCATCTACTGAAGTTAGTAAGGCTTGTCTGTAGATAACATTCCGTTTATCTGATGAGAATAAAAAGGTATAGTTATGTTGAAGCTTCTTCGTGAATAAAACATAAATACCGCACATTACAAAAAAAAAATTAAAACAAGATTGAATTTTAAGCAAAAAAGAGATCTTTGGTTAAATTGTTATGGAAAACCAAGTAGGATATATTTATAATTATATTAAGTTGATTGTTACAAGGTATACACAAACTTAGAAAAAATAATTAACTCACTTTTGGGTAGTTACGATAATTGTTTGCTAAGTAATATACGGGTTGCTCAATTATTCCAGTGATGTGGGTAATTAATGTCGGTATAGAGTTACCGATTTTGATTAAGATTTAGTAACTTATAGTTTCTTTGTTTCAAAATTATGTTTGCTCGAACATCCCTTGCGTTGCCCAGGAGAGCGGCGCTGCACGCCCCCGCACCCCTACAATCTTGTTTGTCGATAGTTCCAATGTACTAAATGAACGAAGACGAAAGTGTTCGCGGAATAGTAGGTTCTAGTCCAGTGTTAGGAATGAATTCTTAATAATAGGTACTTAGTACGAGTACTACACAAGATTAGTTTTCACGGCATCTAAAGCTGAAACACGTTAGTATCTATAAGGTCGAATTTAGCTTATCAACGGTGCAGAATAACGAACAAGGTTGTCCGTTGCAAATAACTTTCAATCAGGCCTTAATAATTACAAGACCAGCGCTCTACCCATTTGTTAATTAACTTGTTGATAACGAACCGGGATTTGACCAGTGGCCAGTTCGTTATACACAGATTATGTTACCTAACACGGGTATTATTATTGTCATACAAGGTTAATAGGGTGTCCACTGACAATGAAAATATTCTCTGACCTTTTGTGAATTTTTGGGCTAAAAATTGGATAAAAGTATTATAACAATATTAAAAAGGAGTTTTAGTATTTTTAAAATGTCAACCCCCACCAAAATACGAATTTATGGAAATTCAACATGGAATTATAAAATGGCATTATAATAGGGATTATAAAAAATCAAAATTTAACAACGATTCAGTTAAGTATTTATTTAATATAAAGTTTTAATCTATTTTTTTTGTGTTCTATAAGGTCGGGGAAAAAGTTTCTTCCTATTTTATATACAAATTCAAGACATTTTTTTAAAAAGTTTAATTACATTTAATTATTATATATATGTGCCATTTGTTCTATAACTTGTTGTCATCTTGTAGGTAGTGACATGATCCCGTTGCTGTAGAAAT
Organism: Sesia apiformis; assembly: GCA_914767545.1. Classification (NCBI taxonomy): domain Eukaryota; kingdom Metazoa; phylum Arthropoda; class Insecta; order Lepidoptera; family Sesiidae; genus Sesia; species Sesia apiformis. The sequence goes on along the minus strand of OU611965.1, from coordinate 13,411,128 downwards.
TTTGGGATTTTTGGTCAAAAAATTGCGACAAGTAGTTTTGACAGTCCTCTCTTGATGTTAGCTTTACACTACCTAAAGAATTCTGAAGAGACCGAAACAAGTAGAAATCTGAGGGCGCAAGGTCAGGGCTATATGGTTGGTGCATCAACACTTCCCAACCAAACTCTCTCAGTTTTTGCTGAGTGGCCAAAAATGTGTGTGATCTGGCGTTATCATGATGAAAGACTACACCCTTTCTGTTGGTCAATTCTGGACATTTTTTCTCAATTTATTGCTTTAGTCTCATCAGCTGTTGGCAGTAGAGATCTGAATCGATGGTTTTGCCCTAGGGTAAAAGCTCATAATGAACGATGCTCTTCCAATCCCACCATACACACAACATCACCTTATTGTGCCTTAATCCGGGTTTCGCCACAGTCTGTAGAGCTTGGCCGCACTTAGACCATGATCTTTTCCGCACGTTCTTGTCGTAAGTGATCCACTTCTCATCACCAGTGACCAATCTTTTCAAAAATAGTTCGGTCTCATTGCGTTTTAATAGAGAATCACAAACGAGTACACGGTTCATTAGGTTTCTTTCAGTGAGTTCGTGTGGTACCCAAATATCGAGCATTTTTGTGAATCCAGACTTTTTCAAATGAGTCAAAACTATTTTGTGTTCAATGCCCAGTTCATCAGCAATGTCAAGCAATCAGCAAGCGATTAAGATTTCTCGACTGAAAACGCTTATACCAACTTGTGCTACTCTTACTAATACTGCATTGGGTCCATAAACGGCACAAATTTTTTTCGCGGCTTGTGTCGCATTTTTCCCTTTTTTGTAATAAAACTTTAAAATGTATCGAATTTCTTCGTTAGATTCACTCATTTTCTTGGACAGAAAAACAATTGAAAAATGGCGGGAAACAGTTTTTTATTTCTTTATTTCTTTTTTTTTAATGTTACCTTTTTAATGGTATCATAACCACAGCCAGGTACAAACAGTTCATTCAAAGATATTGGATGACAACTTCATATATACAAAATACGACTTTCTCCCCGATCTATTACATCCAGTAATGATGCCATTTTATTAAGTTTTTTTAAATACCTTCAATGATATTCGAAGGATTTCATTATTAGTATAGATTTTATCATCTTATATAAGCCTATAACGTCCCCACTGCAGGGTACGGGCCTCCCCTTAGTAAATCACTGGAGGGTGCCGGGCCGTAATCCACCACGAGGGCACAGTGCAGACTGGTTCTACAGATTTACGCATACTCCAGATTTTTTTTAATTCTGTAGCATCCGGGTTTCCTCATGATGTTTTCCCTCACCGCCAACCCAGTGACATTTTTTAACAACCGAAGTGGGCTTTGTTTTTTAACTATTAAAATCCGTCTTGTATCCTGCGGTACCTACTGATAAAATTTGATTTGTTATGTATTGGGACATGCAAGTTATATTACCTGTTCATGCTTTCTGTTATAATAACACTGTGACTGTCTGCTTCCGAAATAAAATAAAATAAAAATAAGCAGAACCTAGTTTTACTAACGTATGTACTTCTTCACCAGTTTGTAAATCTTTAACTGATATAACTTCTGTATATCAATCTTCTCTACTGAGAGAAATTCTAACGAAAATTCTTGTGCCTGGCAACTAGGATTTGATTATTTTATGGACATACAGACTTCAGATTAAAATTTCGAGTTGTCTTATTCTTTCCATTAATTTGATTTGTATTATCAATATTTAATTCATTTGTAGTAACATGTATACTTTTAATTAAATGAAAAATCACTCATCAAGTCTCGAGTTTGTAACAGGCGCAATACATTATTTCTCTGTGTGAATGAATAGAGAAAAATCCTAATAATGCTATTAAGGTATACTTGGTATATACATGGCCCTGCTGGAGAAGATCATGTCACAATAAAATAGGAAATACCCAGGAAAATATTACTCAACATATCCCGGTTCAGCGAGACAAAACTATTTTTTTGGAAATGGGACTGTTTTGCCGAAAATTGAGGCACCTACTTGTTATCTTTGCCGCTTTCTCGTTTACTTAACGATTATACAAGTAGATTACATCCCCAGATTGTTATTTACAATCTACTCAAGTTCTAATTCTCAGTCGTTGAGAGTAGTGGCGAGGGACGAACGGTAGCGTGGCGGTGAGCGGCGTGCAGCGTGCTTTATCTATGGCTTCCTATGGGAGTGGCTTTATACTCACACTCTCCCACTCTCCCGTGGAGAATGACAGTGGAAGAGTAGACTCAGAAAGTAGATATACAGGTAGTGGAACAGAATTAGTAATATCACAGAACAGAATTAGGTACATGACGTAATAACGGGTCTGAAAGAGCCAACGCGAGCATCGTGCGCCCCTTTTAAAAGGGGACGTGAAGGGTCGTGATTCTAGCTTGATGAATGATGATGAATTGATACGGAGGCGGTGTGGTGCGTCAAATAGGTCTTGTATTTTGTATATCTCCAGTTGACACGGTATAAATTTGTCCATATGTTCAACGGAAATGTGTGGCCGTCGACGACCGCTTAAACAAATTTAAATCCCAATTTAAACTCACAGAGTCTATCAAACTTAAACCATTGTACGTAACAGAATAAGACCCTGCTGCACACGAGTATGCAGCTACATGCGGATAGGGACGTCCCTTTATTTTATCTCCCACTGTCAATGTAGAATCGCTTCCGCGCACTCCTGCCATTTTGAGCTTGCCGCGCCGCCACCGCTCATCACTTGTCACTTGCTCCTGAGACCTAATACATGATCTATTTGAAGTTTGTAATATCTCAAGTAATGTGTAGTTCGTAAACTACACATACACATGTTGTTCCGTCGATTCCCTGTTAAAATAATACCGATTTAATTATATTCGCTACACTCAATGGCCCTCAGTTTGATACCCTATATCGTCACAGACAAAGTTGATATGTATCATAAATGTCCATATGTCCATAGGACGCCCATAATTGTCGCCCATAGACATCCGCGATACATGCCAACATTAATCCAAATTGACAAACATCGGCACGCTCCCGGATGCGCTGCCTACCTTTGGAGATATAGGAATGGATTTGGAGAAAGTTGGGAAAATGGGAAGGGATAGAATGGGAAGTTGGTTACATTAGGGAAATAAGATAAAGTGGGAAATGCAGTACATTTCAAGGTAGTCTTCTGTAAGAGAAGGGTAACGTGGCCAGTCGAGCGCGTCCAGCGGCTGTTGGACTGCAGCGTGCACTCTCGCCCTACAAAACGGTCCTACAGACTGTACGATAAAAGAGATTTGTATGAAATCGTTGATCACCAACCACTTTATTAGACCCCTCATATTATTGAACCTAAGGTTGTCATTCTTGTTGATATTTACCCACCACCACCTAATTGATGACTTGTTTGGTGGTATTTTGCAAACATTATACACTACGTGTTTGTATCGTATTGTAGTCTAGAGTGGGTAGTTCGTGACAAGCAATGTATATTTACAATATTTTATTGATTATATTACATTATATTGATTATTATTACATTAATTGTAAATATCGCGTTAATAGAATATTGTTAATAACATATTATATTGTTAATAAAATTAACCCCCCCCTCTGGGTCGCAATTACTATTTGGGGGGCTGGGGTAATCTGTCAAAAAAATGAGGTACGTATACAAAAAATCCTTGTATTAAATAATTAATTTTAAGTTATAATTAAGTGTTACATAAACTACCTAATAATAATAACCTACAGTGAGGGGTTGTAAGGTTTATCACCTTATTTTTTGGGTTTTTAGGGGGTCGCAATACTAAAAAGATTGAGAAACGATGGCTTAGGACAAAAAAGCTTAGGCTTAGGTTCGTGAGGTAAAGTCAAAGAGAGGTATGACGCAGGGTTCGCCGCGGACTGCTTGTGACGCAATGGCGCTTTGGAATGCAGTGACGCCCGTCGCCGGCGCAGAGCAGCACAGCGCAGCGCATGGCCGCGGTGACGTCAAAGCTCCAGTTCAGAGCGCGTTCACTTTAGCTTCGTCCGTCACGTCGCTCCACAATATTATCCATATAAGATTTTTTATGATTACGAAACTATTGAATAACTTTATTAGCATTTTAGGATAATTCATTCATTTAGGGTAAAATAAACGAATTAAAATATACACTTCTTTCACTTTAAAAGCTTTATGTTAATCAGTGTTAATGTTAGTCTATTATTAATAGAGCCTTTCCTGTCCGAAACTGTTGAATACTCCGGTAAATTCCCACTCATTATGAGCAAAAAGGGTTGGATCATTTGGGAACCGCTACATTAACGCTATACAAACATTTTTGTGGAAAACCTTATCTGTTTTCATTTTCTCTCACAAAACCAGCTATAACTCTAAAACGAATAGTCTGGTCAACTACTTACAAATGGTCAACATGTTCACATAGCTTCGAATGACAAAATACAATAGGCGTTCTTACCGGTAAAGTAAATAAAAGTGACATAAGTGAAAAAAAAACTAATTAAAAAAAATAACTAAAAATAAAACGATTGAAATTTACAGATAGAATTACATTCAATATACCGACTATATGAGTAATAACCATAGTATAATACATATTTATAATAATAAACAACGATGCAAGGCTGACCATATTTGTTGGTGGGTGCGTAGCGGAGAGAAACACTTTGATATATCTGTATATATTTGCACTTTACTTGCACGCGTACAATTAATTGCAAAAAAAACTTGCGTCATTATATTAAATCCGGCATTGCCGGAAGGTCTGAAAAAAAGGAAACTATGTTGACACCACAATATTGTCATATTGCAAACTCAACCTAATAATAATTATATAAACAAAAACATACATATCTACATCTTAATTAAGCGCTAAGTTAGCTGTTGTAATACTTATTTAGCCCTACTAAGTTTTTCCGAAAAAAAAAATAAGAAAGTTAAAAATAAACTTATTATTCGCTCACTGGAGGTCATATTTGAACACGGGAAACTTATTACCAGCAGTGGCAGTTGTGTTAGAGAATGAACGCCAAAAATAAAGTTATTGTGAACAATAATGCCTAAATGTCGGGGCAAGCCACATTCAGGGTCCGCTAACAACTGAATAGGAGCTTAATTAAGGCCGCGTTTGATGGTTTTAACCGTACGCGTATGTGTGTGAATGGAACGTAACAGAAGTAGTGTCATTTGTTTAATTCGATACCCAAATTGGCATCTATTGTTTGTCGTCATTGTTTGGAAGGGATATATCGAACGACCGTCCAAGGATAACACTTAAAACTGAGGGTCTAATAATCATTCGATCGAACAATCATAAAGTTTAGTTATCGTCTATCTCCAACAGAGGACGTTACAACGATATCGTGGTCAGACGACATAAATAAATAAATGAAATCTCTCTTTATTGCCAATAGTGTTAGAGTAACATTTATATCTAATTTATTGGCAATTTTCCACTGAATCTGCGCTGGTATTCAGCACAGCCCCTTAATCTAAAATGAGCCAAATTTACACATACGTTACAGCTTACAACACTACTAATTAACCATATAAATATACAAGTAAATGAGAAAAATGAAAGAAAAAATTCAATGAGGACGTCAGATCGTGCATTTCGTTGTGCCATCCCAACATCGAGATATAGTTACAAGAGGAGAGAAGCATTGGATGAAGTTGATTTGAGAACGTGCTTGTGGTGTGACAAAGAGGCTTATACCCAGCAGTTAACGAAAAACAGACTGAGAATGATGACGAAGATGTTGATAGTAAATTGAAAAAAGAAAATGTACTTACTATATTTTGTTTGTAGTGGTCGTTACTACCAACCCGAATACTGGATGGTACCTTTATCACATAAGCTAATGTAGAATGCCTTAATATTAATAGAGAAATAATTAAATGAGCTGCAGTAAATACTGAACATACAACAAATAAGAAGGGGACAGGAAATTTAAAAGAAGGTTTTGGTTCCGTAATGCCAATACAAAAGTAGGAGCACAGCGATACGGGTTTCCGTCGATTTGATAATGACGTCCTTAGTAATTTAAAATTATTTACTTATTTATTCAAAACTAGGTTGTTTTGTTGATCATCATTTGCTATTAATATAAGAAAGAAACAAAGAGTATATTTTTCTTTTGTCTTGCAGGAAGTGAATGTATGCCGTCCCAAAATACCTGTACCAAATATATTCCTCTTCACCTTGAGCACAACCATTACGTTTGGAAGAACTCGGAAGGTCGACTGTAATGTTCCGAGTTCATTACGCCTTAAGCCGGATCGGCAATAAAAGGTAAATCGAGGGCTTAAGTAGCCCTAATACAAAAAAGTAAGAGTAGCTAATCTTTGTGAAAGCGTCAGAAATGTGATTCACGCACACAACTATACCGTTCATAAATACTTCGCACATGTTATTCCGACTTTTACTTTGTTTGTTTACATAAAACTCTATTTTTTATATTTTGAATCTAAAATTACCTTTTATTTTTACTCGGCGTTTCGGATTCGTCTACCCTATAACCGATGGGGAAGAAGAGTCCTCGAGTGGAGGCAACCACCGGGAAGCGCACTGTGGAATGCCCTTCTGCCAGGTTGATCGACGACTAGAATGAGTTCACCAGTGGTGGTTGGATGAGAAGAGCTGTCTTGTATTGTCTTGTATTGTCTGTATTGTAAGAGTATTGTCTGTGGTGGCGAGCTTTGGGAGAGGCCCATATCCAGGAGTGGAGAAATATAGGCTGATGTTATGGTTTCGGTATATACACTAATACGTGCTAGTACACTATACCGAAGATTTAATATTACGGTGTTTACATGTTTAATGTAGTGGTGAGAAGAGTAAACGTTAGAAACATAAGAGATTATTTTTATTGTAATCAAATGAATTTCCACTTCAGTCGTGGAGCGCAATATATATAAAGATAAACTACTGTTCTTTCTGGACACTGTGATTGGAACAAGCAATTTTCCGGGTCACAGGTTGATACCTGCCCATTGCTTAAATGATTGCTCTCTGTTTAAGTAACAGCTATTTGATTGAGGGCTTGCTTCGTAAAGCATTGGCCAACTGAGCGTTCGTAAGATTAATAACTTTTTGCGTTCGTACACTAGCTACTGTGGTGATTATAAAGTTCATATCCGTAGTTCTAACTGAATGAACAAGTTTGTTCTGTAACGTTATATTTGTGGTTTCCGCTATCTTCCACTTATTAAATAAGTTGATAATGAGCTATAAATAAGTCTCATTAAATAGTGTACGTACACTTGATTGGCCGATATTGTACGTTTGTAATTATTAAGATAGATTAACGTTTATTTATTAAACGGGTCTGAAACGCGTGTTTTACTAATCAAATGTTATTCGTAATAACAATACCTTGCCATTGTTAGTGTAATTCAGCTAATCGACTGAATTAAAATAGGTATATGTGTTTAAAGAATTTAAACATGTTTAAAGACTTGAAGAAATTCGCCAGTGGTGGTTGGACGACAAGAACCGAAGATCGTATATCTCAGTCATTTTCCGTCAGAAGGCCCGTTAATGTATACTTTCCACGTATACATGAAAATCTATGACCCGTATTCTCTTCGTGGTTACAAATAAAACCCTATATTATATGCGTATTTTGTAATAAATAATTAATTTCACACTCAATTTTTGTCGTGATGTCCCGATATTTTTAGACGTCATTAATGTAGATATAAAAATGAGCGCTGAGCGTTTAATGCTCGAGCGTGAAGTGACCTTCAAGACTCGAATGTTAAACGTTCGTGCTAATTAATTCTAACTTTTAATGTTCGATGGTCTTGAGATTAATCTCCAGTCCAAAATGGTTAAGGTTAATTAAGGCTGACTTAGTACTCGAGTATTCGAGCTCTCAGCGTTTCTTTTTCACAACACTAGGTGGTCCAACAACTCATCCCGAGTAACACTGCAACCAGGGCCGTCTTTACCAGGGGGTGCAAGGGGTGCGGTGCACCCCGGGCGCTCACCTTTTAAAGGTAATGAAAAAATATAACGCTATAGTAAACAATTACACAATAGGATATTTGACTGTCATAGGATACACAATAGGATATTTGACTGTCATAGGATACACAATAGGATATTTGACTGTCATAGGATACACAATAGGATGTTTGACTGTCTTAGGATACACTCCCGCACCCCGGCGCAGAATAGACTTAAGACGGCCCTGACTGCAACCAAACCAAAGCAATCGAACCCGAGCACTACCAATGGGGCACATCTGTTATCAAATACAAGATGCTTAAGCAAATACAAGAGAAAACCTTAGCAATTTTCTAAAGATTTATCTTAATATATCTCAGCAGCGAAATGTAAACTGACAACAAAAGAAAACTCGAAGCAATGCTAATAACGACCTTTCAGGACTTATTAAATCCCACAATTTGTAGTAGAAAATTTTAGGATTTACAGTTCCGTTTATTTAAAACTTAGCCTTCACAAATGTAGCAGAATCAAAGAGCTTCTAGGTAAGGCCCTAAATGAGAAGTGACGTGACGTCTGTATTTTCTTCGAATAGATAAATTTTCTATATCCCTTTGAGCGTTACCTTAACAATAGGTTTAATGCACACGGGACGATTTACATCAGTTTCAATGTCTGCTATTCGCTTGCCTGGCGTCTAGCGTTTTTCATTGAAAAATAAAGTGCGCGGTTTTTTAAATGTTTTTGTGCTCTTTTGGTCATCTTCGAGATAAGTAGAGATTAAAAATATTGCTTGTTGTAACTCTATCGTACGTCACTGCAGTTCTACTGAAGAATCAATGTACTTTAATTGGGTTTTCTGTTGCAAACGTACTTCTGTGGGCGTAGCAGACATTCCTAGTTAGTAGCGGTGGCCACAAAGCAAGGATGGTATGCAATAGTGGTGAACATTCAGTTGGACAATACTTCACACACGGACAATATGAAGAACGCGGCCGTACCCAAAGCTGTAGGCACAAAGTACTCGCTCTGTTTTTTTCTATGGAAATTTCCATGTAACGAATGTCAGGAAACCTCTCAATTTTTTTTAAATAAAACGCGTGGGCGGACTATGACACGCGCACAGCGGATATTAAACGTCCTGTGTGTACTATCTGTTATTAAAGGGACAATATTCTTTACTTTCTTTTGAGACGAGTGTCAGAAAAGTTATATTGCAAGACGTGAATTATTAACGACCTCTCAACAATGGCTCGGATTCCTCACTTCTTTTAAAACTTAATTGAAGTGGACGAAAAGTAGCCAAAGTATAGAAGAATTTAAAAAGATCCATGTCCGCTTCGTTAATGCGTTTTAATTCATTATATTTATTTAGTTATACCATACTCGTATATAATATATTTTATTTTATATAAATGCAGCACCTGGTAGTAAATCGATACTGTTACAGAATTACAAACATTGAACAATTACGCCTTCGTTGGAGATATAGCAATAGGAATAGAGAAAGGGCTGAGATGAGATGGGAATGGGGCTCTGGGATCTCTCACTCAATACCGAAACACGTACGTACATTGGGGAATAGAATAAAGTGAGAAATGCAGTAGACGTATTTCACGATAGTCTTCTGTGAGAGAAGAGTCAGAGAAGGAGTGGCCAGTGTGCGCCCAGCGGTGGTTGAAGGATTGCGGGGTGCAATCTCATCCTCCTTTTTGAAGTCATATAAAAAATTATATGACTTCGAAAAGCAAAGCAAGCATTCACCGTTTAGTATACCTACTCGTATTATCGCGCGTATAATATTGTGCAATTAAATTCTAATTCAAAGACATTATCTACCAGCTCTGTCATTAATCCTTTAATCATCTATAAATAGAGTTCAAAGTAAATTTGAATTTCCACAAATCCAGTTTCCTTTGTGAAAACTATTTTTATTGGCGTTGTAGCGTTATAAATTAGTTGCAATTATGAATCAAATAATACAAAGAGTTTCAAAGGCATCATTGTGGTAAAGGCGATGATCGGCTACTCATTGTATTGGCCAATCGAGTGTTTAATTATAGTCCGTTCCAAATCAGTAAAATGTCACAACATTCAACTTTAAATCAAATCTCAATGACTCTCAATCTCAATGCAAGCTGTAAACAATCTGTAACGGATCTGTAAATAATTATCACCTCCTATTTAAATCAAGACCGTGTGCGTCCATGTTTGTTTACATTTTGGAAAAATTGGACTGGAACGAGGTATACAAACTTTTACGTTCCTCGACGTAATACGTACGTTTTACAATAGTGACATTAATATTAAAATTTATATTCGTTGATCTGAAGGAATATTTATTTGCCGTTGACGCCACCTCAAATAAAATTTGTGTATTCACGAATCGGCACTGAGTTCGCATGGTTGTGAAACGCCCTCGTGATTATTATGGCCAGTGGAACGTTATAGGCTGATATAGACTCTAAGAAGTCGAAATCGGGCACAGGAGTTACTACCATATATACATACACATATTCATATTATAGTCTCTCTAGACTAAAAAAGTAAAGGCGAACTTGAAACCTTCTCAAATATCTCTGATTTCCTTGGGGCCCTATAGTACACGTTGAGAACTCTCGCAAGCGAATACCAGAGAGACTGATATGTAATACATGGATATATAGCTGTAAAAGGTATTAGAAAATAATTTATGTGAATCAATTTTCTCCACAAAGAAAAATCGACGGAAAAATATCGTGCTGTTGTCATTTTGATACAGTCAGTAACAAGGTAACACGTATATGTATATACAGGCTATCCCAAAAGTCAACGTCATCCCTTGGAGGGTTGATAGACCAGCTCGTAACTGACCGAAATAACATAATATAGCTTAGTAAAAAAATTATTAGTTTTCGAGATAATGGTTACCTTTATGAATTTTGAGAAAATCGACAGCTTACATTAGTTTTTTGTGTGCCACAGCTACAAAATTGAATATTCTGAGATTATAATTTATGTTACGCAGCCCTGAATAGCCCCGCTATTGATCACAGTCCAAAATAAAACTAATAGTCCTTTGTAAAATAAAAAACATTTTTCCCCGGTTTAAGAGTTATTGTTATTTTATTAGTTAGCTTCAACTCTTCATACTGAAAAAAAATGTACCATGCTAACCTGGCAAATAATTTTAAAATATTGCTTCTTTAGTGTAGTTTTGAAAATAGTATAACATTTGCCATGTTTTATTGTAGAAAAAAGGATATTACTATTTTACTGCAAAGGGAGCTCATTGTGAAAATATTCAAATAATTAAAACTTGTAGTGAAGCTATTCTACCTTCGTTAAACTAGGATAGATAAAGACGCCGTTTAACATGAGTTGGAGTGAGAAAGATAGTGACGCCGTTTGACATAGGCCGTATTATCATTGTTAGGTAGTATGTTACGCTACTTTGTTTGCTGTGCATCGTTTCGCATTCGTAATTTTCTTGTTCTCATATTAACGGTTTTTGCTTCTGTTTTTTGGACTTGTACGTTGCTTAGTGATTTGGACGTATTATATTGGACATAGTACATACACTTTATACGCATTATCATTATACTGTTTAAGAATACTCCTACATGCATTACATTTAAGAGGAACGCAGAGGAAATGGTGTTGCTGCAGCGAATCTGTATCGGGAAAGATACCCGAATACATTGAGACATCCTGATCATCCTCCTTAATCGCCTATAACATTGTCAACATTATAGGCAATTAAGGAGGCGGTTTAGATTCGCGCAACGTCCAAAAAAACATTGCGCCTCTGTTTTCTACAACCCCACATAAAGGGTGAATGTTGTTAAAATCTCTTCAACTTAATTCAATTATAATTATTTATTCATTGTGATAATTACAGGTTAAGAGATGTGTTACAAGTACAATAGTATGCCCTTCTGTAATATACCCCAGGGTATATGTATAGGTGACATTGTATAGGTTTTTATAATATCACTTCTTGACTATGGCCATACTTTCTTGACAAAGAGCTGTTTTACATAAGGTGCAATTTTTTGCAAGCAGTCCTTATTCAACCGGTTGGACGGAAAACATGAGATTACTGATGATATTTTTTTCATTCCATAATTTTTGAGTATTTCCGGGACAAACTACTTATATTCCTGGATACAGCAACAAATTCTGGAACAATCCCGGACACCTAGCAACTTTATTACCAGGTGAACTGTCTGCTCGCCTGTCGCCGTCTTTCTATGAATAATCATCTTAAATGGAGGAGTTAAGACAACTAATATTGAATAATAAATAATTAATTTAGGCAAAATCCAAAATATGTCGCCAAATCTGGTTCGTAACAGAAACATAATAGAGACCGACAGTGACTGCGATAATATACAGTCACCAACAGGTTAACCTATACTCGTGGTACCTTAATGCGCTTAATAAGTACTAGTTTTAGGGCTTTTGTGTACACTAGGGTGTTGCTGACTGTATGTCAGGTAGTAGAAACAACCGGATAATCAAAAATGGACATAATGCTAAGGTAAATGAATTCAGTTTACCAAATGAATTAATAGAAGCACACAGCAATTTGTTTCGTAAACATAATGATTGATTGTTTCCTTTTTTGTTTTGGTTACGATTGTAAACATTCGCGATATTATTGGCTTATTGGTAAAACTCGCCCCGTGGGTATTGTCGTATTGTCGATGGACGCCGTATTTCTTAAGCACTGGAATTTTTTATCTGATCTAGTGAATATATTTTATTATTTGGACAAAGCCTGTCTTGAACCAATAGGACCGCTAATACAAAAGAAAAAAAATAAACTTCATAAGCAAATTGCCCTTCAGGATACCTGGTTGATAGCGAATCATGCGAACAACCTAACGAACCAGCGAGATATTGCTATCATTATGTTGAGTACCTTACAATAGGAACCAAATTTCACTGCTTGCTCGTACTACACAAGTACACAGTAACCGTCTGCGGAGACGAGGCCTTGTCTCCAAGACACCGTTAACACAAACCGGCCTTCTGCCAACATTTTTATTCACTTATTGTCACAAAACTCAGCGCTTCAAACTGACTCGCAATCACGCGCAGTCTAAATGCAACGCCTAAAACCGTGGTCCGTTTCTTCCGCCGTTTAACCAGCGGTAGGAGACCTTAGCTTCGTTGCACCCTACACGTCCTTTCTAGTCTTAAACTTGTCTAGTCTTTCTAGTCTTTCTAGTCTTAAGACTTAAACTAAACACTCCCGGTAACTCTTGAAAAGCCACTGGGACCGATAGGATTTTAGTACATAGTAAAAATTTCTACATTTTTGACCTAAGTTCATTGACGCTCAGGTGAGCTTATTTCTTAATTCACTGGCGGTTAATTATTGACTGCTTAATTCATGTGGTACCAAAATATTTCAAGGCTGAACGAAAATGGAATATAATGGAAAATAGAAAGTAAATGAAAGTATGAAAGTATAAATAAGTATATAAACAAATAACAGTTCAAAAAGATGAATGATTAATATTTTTTCCCCATTAATCATGACTTTGACTAATGACTCATAGATACTATTATTTTTTATGAAAAATTTGTTTTTCATTACAAAGAGAAACAAGGCTTTTAAAACCGAATAATATCCACTGGTAAATCTGACTGCCATTCTTATAGTGATGTTTTCGACCTGTAATAACTAGTTCTCTAGAGTCTAGAAGATGTCAAGGTCTCTACAAAAGCTTGGAAACCAGATAACTTTTCAAACAGATTTCACTACACATCGCATGGCATATAATTAGGGAAATGAACCGTCAACGAATGTTTTTACACTAAGTGTTTTTACGACATGGGACTTGAGGATTCTATAAGTCGGGATTTTCATGAGCTATGGTGACCATTTTCCATCTGGTGGACTGTCCGTCTGCCAACTCTTCTATAAATAAACAAACGTTGCTCATTAAATAATATATACGAGTATATGGAGTAGAGGTAGAGAACGTCTTGATACGTCATAACTAAACACTGAGCCAAATAGACATTCAAATGATTTTTGCTGTTTGTATTGTATATTTGTAATTACTCGAGCTCCAGGTTGTCCGATACTTTACAAAATGATTCACCTCTCGACCTGTAATTTATTCGATCTCATTTCAAATTAGGCATCCGTAACATCTCAACCAATTAGATTAAAACTCGATAATTGGTTTCTTGGAATAAAGAAAATACCCCTGTATTTGAACACTTTTGGAGAGGGCATTTAAGAACATTTGTGTATGGCACGAAACGGGCTATTTCTAGAATTTCTATCGATTATTACTGTTAGAATGTTGGAAGTTTTTCTAAGTTTTACTACCACTAGGAATACTGGGAACAAATGTATGTATCAACATAAACATTTAACGGTCGTCATGGTTACTTTCCCTTTCATAATTCAGCTCGGTTTACTTTCAAGAAACAATCCTCAACCACCCATAGTAAGTCCTTATACCAAAAAAAAAACTTTAATTTTGTTATCTGTAAATAATATTTTTTTAAATTAGTATACCAGAGACGGTTGAATAAATGTACGATGTACATTTTTACTGACCTACTAACTAATGTTACTAACTTAGAACAAATAAAAATATTATATTCTATTGTACTCCAATGTCCAATACTACACCACCTGTCAAAGCTGTCAATGTCAAAGCAATAAATAACCTTTCACGAAACATTATTCAAAGCCGGCTTTCTTTGAGTTTTCCAATTACAAGGGAGCCCGAGTGAACAAACCGTAACATGGCGTGTGATGCGGGATGTTTGCTTTGTAATGGGGTTTAAAGCAATTTCATCATATCCCTAATTTGTCTTTAGGAATTATTTAAACGTGCTAAGTCGATTTAGAATGTATATTGGTTTAATTTCAATTACCTCTGACGGTGGGCCTGATCTGTAAGTTCAAAGTCGCTCAGCGAGCTCTGGAGATAGATAGGCTTGCAGTATCTTTGCGGGATAAGATCTGAAATGAAGAGATTCGCCAAGGAACTAAAGTCACCGATATAGCTCATAGAATCAGCATGCTGAAGTGGAAATGGTCAGGTCATATTAGCAACAGGACCGATAACCATTGGGGTAAATGAGTCCTAGAGGAGACCGGGTAGCTATAGGAGTCTATATACCGGTATAGGTATATAACTATACCGGAACCGGTATAGGAGTCCTATACCGGGTAGCGGGGGCGCCCTCCGGCCACGTAGGCCGACCACAACGTTCCATATTTGTCACAAGTAACAATTATAATAAGTAATAGTAATACATAAGTAACAGCTGCAGCTAGTTGCAAATTAGTAGTATTTTGTTAGTAGTAAATTGTATTTTGTTCATTGTGACCATTAAATATATTTGACCATTAAATGGTGACCATTAAATATATTTTACACAATGAATGTTGAATTTGTGGAAATTAAGGTATAAAATATGGAATAATTTAACAAAACGTTAATTACAGTAGTTAATAGTTTTCATGCTATATTTACACCGTCGAAAGATTACCGATAACTTTGAAGTGGCGTACAAATTGCGACAATTTTTTTTTGTTGTAATTTGTTATCGGTAACTATAACTTTTTAAACTTTTTGTACACATTTTATATTCTAAATCGGGATTGAACGCGTATAATTAATGTATTTGCTTAACTTTTATTTCTACTCCGTCGTTTCGGCACGAGTTACACCAGCCGTGGTTACAAACTGACTCACAAGACGCGGGTAGTCCAGTATGGGAGCTGCGAGCAGTTTTATCAACTACCCACATTTGATCTTCACATTGGAAAAGGCTGCGACACACCACACTAATAATGTCCGCGGTCGTAAGGTTTAAATTTGCGTTTAAATGTTTAAACGTCAAGTAGGATTAAAAGTTAAACAAATACCTTTATTACACTCGTTCCGACCCAGTTTAGAATATAAGAAGGAGTAACTATATAACCTTTGAACAAAAAGTATCAAGTTCATTTATTCAGATTAAATTATTATTGTTAAGATGCTATTTTTATTATTTGAATTTGAATTTAACAAGGCATGAGAAATTGTGCCACGTTTAAAAATTATGTATAAATATGTGTGCTTGCAAATAAGTGTGTTTCGTTTCACAATTTCACTTATGCTCATTTACCGCCACAGGTTAGTTGAAACCAGAACCTGCGCGCTGCGTGAATTGTTTATGTTTATTACTTCGTGTACGACGGCGAGACGTTAAAGCGAACACATAAATTTTGTCAAACGTTCTCATTTACTGGGCTTTATAGAGCATAACTTTATATGGTAACTGCACCTCGAATGCTGAAATAAAATTCACTATGCGAAAACTGAATGACACTAAACAGGTCGCATCAAACTTTCTTGGCGTTATCGTTATTAACTTAAATTATCGATAGGAGAGAATAACTTAAATAAACTTTGCGGAGTATTTGAAGCTTTAGTAGATTCAATTTTGCCCTCGTGGGCGGTAAACATTTCAACTCATTTTGGCAGTTTCTAACAGTTTTAGGAAGTTAGCCTTCTGTACTACTTTTAGTAAACATACTTTTGTAATATAAGTCGTATGTAAATAAATGGCGTTGGCAGGCAATAGAATAGCACCCCCCCCCCCCTCCCACCCCCAGGGTGTCGTAAAAGGCGACTAAGGGATAACAAAGCGGCGACCACAAGCTCTGAGGAACTACAGCACTTCTAAAAGAGTGGACTCGCCAACCCGCTTGGCCAACGTTTATTAAGGTCATACATCCTCATGCACCTTAACATTCTCATGCACACGACAATGCGTATGACGTGGACATGGGTGGATGGATACTGAAGCAGTGGATACTGAAATAGCTGGTTTATATTATTGCAATATCTGTTTCTCAACAGTTTGATAACATTTTTAGGTAATACTAACAGTGTCATTTGCGTCATCACTTTAGAGTGATTCTATAAAGGGTCTGAGTGAAATGTATCTTAAATTATAACCTATAACGGCTATAAAGCCATAAAATAGGCTAAAAATATGCGAAGTTCTATTAAAATCCGTCCAGGTGCGTTGAGACTAATTCTAAAAATGGTTGTGTTGGGCTCTGTGTCGTTCATAGAGTACACTGCAACCATTTAAAAACTATTTCATGTTCAGACACGGATCCGTTACGATTTTATTACATGTATTATTACATAACATATTATTAGTAATAGATGTAATCGGGTAACATATTATAATTTTTGTGTGAAAAAGTGTTGAATTATAAAGAGTCGTTAGTTTTCACTAAAGTAATTCCCTCCTGACCCACGACACTGCCAAGCCGCACTACCGGTAGCGTCATGGGGAATTTCTTCTTCCTTCTGCACCAGTAGTCCAGTAGTATAGTGCATAAATTTGAAAATGGTGTGATCTTTCATTCCTCACGACACTTCCAAATTAATTCCTTTCCTGCTAAATAAGTTTCCTGCTAAAATTCACCTTTCACTAATTAAATAAAAATAATTAAATTTCACGTCCTAACAACACTAAAATTACTGATCAGTAGTGAAGAATCGAAAAGAATTTACCCACGACACTGTCGGCGTAGTGCGGCGTGGTAGTGTAGTGGATCAGGGGGAAAGAAATTCAGCGTCACTCTTGACATTTCTAATTTAACCTTGTATACATAAAAAAACATTCGAAGCAAAACGCGTGCGTCTTTGCGTAAAAATCATCGTAGCCTGGCGTTGTTAAGAAACACTCGCGAGAATTTTATAACTCGCTTAGAGGCGTAAGGCGTGATTCGAACGGGCTGTAAAGCGGCTTATAATGCGCGTTTAACACGAATTTACGCTTCAACGGCTCTGTAATAGGTTTAAGAACGGCTGTTTAAGTTTAGCTTGGCTTTGTGTAAGTATATATCGATGCAGTTGTTTAGATAATATATCTATATCAGAGCAGTGATAGCCTAGGGAGATCTGTTCTCGACTCTCATCTGTGAAGTCGTGAGCTAAAATCCTCAACCCATACCACTTCTCTAATACTTATGATAATGTAACATTCGTGGGTGTTGTAAAAGGCGACTAGCCAACCGGCATGGCGTGGCGTTTTAAGGCCCCCATGCACAAAAAAATGTGTCATGTCTTGCCATGTCTAACAATGGATACTGAAAGGACTGGTTGCATTGCATTGCACGATTTTTTTTAAAAGCTAGGCAAAACATCATGAACAAACCTGCCTGCTCGAGAATAAATAAATCTCTAGAATGCGGATTGAATGAATGTGGAAGCGTCGTGAATTATGGTCTGAAACTTGTTAATGATTCTTAATGTTGAACTTGTTTTTAGTGTCGAACAAGGGGAAGTCTATGCCCTACTCTGGGACATTAAAGGCCAATATCGATCGAATCTATAACCTTCCACTACAATACAAAGACCCCCTCTATAAACCACAATGTGGTTATAGATCATATGAAAACCACACGCGGGCCGCTGTGTAAAATATACTACTCTGTCAAATACGTTTCGTGATTTTTTTCATGAAACAAAAAATATTCCTTCCATCGTTTAAATTTATTTTGTCGCCCTCGAAATATGCTCCATTTGACGCAATACACTTTCGCCAGCGAATAATCCATTCGTCCAAACACTTCTTATTGGCACTTTCCGGTATGGTCTTTAGCTCTTTTAGCGATTTTTGTTTTAATACGTCAACAAACTCAAAACGTCTGCCACGAAGTGGTAATTTGAGTCTGAGGAATAGAAAAAAATCACACGAGGCCATATCTGGCGAATATGGAGCTTGGTTGATGACATTCGTTGAATATTTGGCTAAAATTCCCGTACAATGATTGAGGTGTGAGACGGCGCATTGTCGTGGAGCAGTATCCAAGAATTGTTGTTTCACAAATCTGGTCTTTTCCGACGAATATTCTCTCGTAATCGCCTCATGACGCCCAGATAATAATGATTACTGACTGTTTGACCCTTCGGAAGGAATTCTGAGTGGACAACACTATGATAATCAAAGAAAACAGTCAACATGACTTTGATGTTTGGTTGGCTTTGACGTGTTTTTTTCGGTTTTGGTTCGCTATCGAAGCGCCATTCCGAAGCTTGTTGGCTGGTTTGCATGTCAAACTCATAAACCCACGTTTCGTCACCCGTTACGATGCGTTTCACGAATGTGGGATCCGCATTGGCTCGTTCAAGGATGTCTGTAGCAACCTGTTGATGGGTATGTTTTTGAAAAAAAATCAGTTCCTTCGGAACAAGCCGTGCCGAAACGCGTTTCATACTTAAAACATCAACCAAAATGATGCCCACGAGTTCTTGATACATGTCAACTTCTTGAGCTATCTCTCTAAAGCTAGCGCGACGATTTACCATCACCATATGCTTCACCTTGTTCATATTTTATTCAGTCGAAGACGTTCGAGGTCAAGTCAACCAGAACGAGGCAAGTATTCAACCACTTCTTGGCCTTCTTTGAACGCTTTGTACCACTCATATGCTCTCATTTTTGATAAAGTCGACTCACCGTACGCCTTCTCTGACTTTTTCAATGATTCCGCACGAGAAATATTGTTGGCAACACAAAATTTGAGGCAAATTCTTTGTTCGATATTTTTATCCATTGTAAAATTCGCAAAGTGCACTCGAGGTCGTCTAGAAAATATGAAAATTTTCAAACAACTATTTGACAGATCGCGTCAAAACTTTACATGAAAATTAGCTACAATAGTGCCAACCTAACAGCAATATATTTTTCCGCAAGCATTTTAGGCGGGCATTCTTTTTCAAAATTCCCGATTCTTATTTGACAGCATGTATACCCAGTTATTTGAAATTTTATAGTAAAATTGACAGAGAAGCAAATAGTGTAGATACTATCATATAAAGTTTATACAAGTTCTAATTAGCTTACATCCAAGGGCGTGGTCAGGATTTTATTGAGGGAGAGGCAAAGTAAACAAGTTCCTCGTAATCTTAAGTATTTCTTATTCTTGGCTATGCCAGAGGGAAATCGCCCCACCCCCCCCCGCTGCCCCGCCGTGGCTACGGTCATGCTTGCATCAAGTTATAATTAGTTACACAGTTGTGAGTATTTACTTGAGTATATCTAATGTTGGTCCAAATATAAATCTCTACCTAAATTACAGAATCAGGTGAAAAAGGGCGGCTGGCTCTTGAGCTCACAGTGAGATCAGTACGTACAATATCTAAGTTATCACCAAAATATAAATGCATTCACTATATTGATATGTATTTTGCCCTCCTAAAGAGAAAGATATTATTAGTACTTTTAATGAAAACATAAGTAATATTATATTCAGAAATTAAAAATAAACAAAGAGATAATGACATGGTAATTCTATTTGTTTTATCCAAAACTCCCAAGATTCGCCAACTTTTTGGATTTTTCCTGAATGGCATCAAAATGCAGTTACGCGTTTTTGTAAGGATTAATCCGTCGCACAATCTATCCGGGTGGTAATTCGTCGACTTATTGAGTTATCGGGTAACAAGCAATTGAACGGAAAAACCCAATTTAACATTTAAAATATTCTAGGGTATTTTTTTTTAAATCTCATGTTAAGTCAAGTAGTATATACGGGTACAATATCTCCATGAATTATACTGTCGTTTTCGTTGAATCACAAAGCTCTGCAAAACAAACAGTTCAAAATGTTTTGAATGTGCGTTCCTATGTTTTAAATTAGTTTCTTTTTATTTTGTACACATGTATAAAACTTTTTGGACTGTTTTAAACATGTTTAAAATACAACTCATGATATATTTTCTCGTCTAAGGTAATTCCCCTTTATTTCCCGAATTGATTACAAAAACTCAACTATTTGTAAATTAGGGGAGGAATAATCTTATAATAAAATGAACTGTCAAATTGATTCAGGTGATTCCCCCAATTCAATGAATGCAAGGTAGAGACTAGGGGGCATCCTTAGTCTTTACTAAAAAAAAAAAAAACTAAAAAAGAACTAAAAAAGATTATTTAGCATTTTATGTAAGGAAGCGTTTTAATTATAAGACACATTAATTTAAAACATGTTTTATTTAGATCGTGTTTTAAACAGTATTTAAAACATTTTGTTTTAAACATGCCAGCCCTGTTGATTATAATAAATCTGCTTTTCGGCTGTCAATTGCCATCGTTTTATTATCTAAATATGTCTTTAAAGATTTCTAATATTAGAAATAACAACAATAAAACAATATGTTTTATAAAACAGTCGTATTTTATATGAAATTAAATATCAGTTTCATGAATTATTTTTACGCTAACATTCAATTTTGGGTGCCATTTTAAATATCCGATGTTGGACTTAAATCGACGGGACATATCACTTTCAATTTATCTTACATCCGTTCAAAAACTTACGATGTATTTTCACAGCGTATTTTTAGAGGGTGTTCAGATGAACTTTAATACGTGCTTGCAGTAAGTAACTAAGTAACTAGTAATCACGGCCGTACCGGTCAGTTAAACCTAGAAAATAGACTTAAAGAAAGCTGTCATTTTATAGTTGCTTTATAAAATGGGATTATAATCATAACTTTTTTTAGACTTTAACACTATATGTCCTGTTAAATTTTCCCGAAAGCACCAAGAACATGATGTATAAGGTACATTCATACTTTCGTGCATGATAAATACTTTTTATGTCGAAGTCTCGTTTTAGTGTATAATGAAGTATTGTTTTCCGTTAATAAATTATTTTCCAATAAGGGACACATAGCTAATAAAAATATAAACCATCGATCAATCAAAATACAAAGATGGATATAATTCCATGTAATAGAAGATTGACATGGGTGATACAAGTGACATAAATAAAATATTACTATTACCAAAAACGAGTTGTGAAAATTACGTTTCTGAAGTCTGTTCTTCATTTCTTTACTTAAAATTAATTTCATAAACATATTATTTAATATTAAATATTGCATCAATGATATTATTTTTATTTAAGTATATGTTACCGCTAAAGCTCGAAAGCCGTTAATATGCACATTACCTAGCTAATCTGCAGATTAACTGATTTGCTTCTTTAACGTGCGGAATCAAGAGTTTTCCGCATTTTACCCAGGTAATGTACACATTAACGGCTTCCGTATCGTTAAAGTTCAAAACTTTGCGAGAGTAAGAGTGCTCTGAAGACAATAATGACCAGATTCGTGGGCCGTTGCCGCGGCACGCTCGCTTCGCTCGTTGGGCTCGCGTGTTGTGGTCACAAGACAAACCTAACCTAACCCAGCAGAGTTGGAGTGCTATGAAGATAATTAAAGTACAGATACAAATCTGGAGCTTAATATTTAGGTTGCTAAATAAACAATTGAAATTCACTTGATTCTTTAGGTATCGAAAAATAAATAAATAACATTATGTTAATTTAAACGTACAGAAACGTTGCTGTTGTTCCAGCAAAGATATTATTTGCACTTTAACGAGTGCCTAGTAGGTAATGTGCAGATTACCTAGGTAATTTGAGAAACGAAACAATTTAACGTATCTGTTCGGTATTGGTCGGGGGCTGCGGGGTGAGGGGTGAATTCACGTGCTGCGCAGACGCGGATCGCCTTTGACCCTTGGGCGGATCGGGTCGGCCATTGATCCTTGTGCGGTACGATCGCAATTTGTTGTTTTGCAAGTAGGCTGCACATTTTTGGGAGACCTTGGGGCACGCGAGTGTCCATAGTTGGATAATTGGTGTATAACAGTGAAAACAGTGAACGACGACCTTGCAACGGCGCTATTAAGCGCATCCCTGTTCAGCAGTCCCGGGAGCCCCCAGGAAGATCGAGAGTGAGTGAACAGGAGGTTACAAGGTCAGAACTTTTGGATTCCTTTTTTAACTTTGACTCCGTGTATCGCGGATAAAACAGTATCACCCTAGTTAATCTGCACATTACCTAGATAATCTGTAGAATAACTGATTTCTGCACATTAGCCGTAACATATACATAAAAAGTAATGTTATTCAATTATTTCTTATATTTTTAACACTGTTATATCAAAAATATTGCAGTTACTGTAAAAAAGCAAAAAATATCAATAATAAGGACGTTCTTGGTAGTTTCAACTACCAAATGGCAGTTTGAAGTGTATACAGCTAGGTAGACTCTGACATAGTATATGACGAAGTACATGTCGTAACGTCAATTTAGTTAATTAGAATTGGCACTCTGGGGGAATGTAATTTGGATATCCGTTGTACCTCAATCAACGTAAGGGACTTTCTGCACGTAATGCTTTTAGCAGTCAGACAAAAACGAATGGACTTGAAATGTTGTTGCAAAACAAAACATTTAGTTAGATAAAACTCTTTATTACACGCCGAAACAAAACAAGACAATAACAGACAGACATGAAATGCACAAAAGGCGGTTTCATCGCAATTAGCGATCTCTGCCGGACAGACAACCTTTGGATAAAGAGAAAATAAATATTCTAATTACAGGTAGACGGTGTACGCTGTAGATATTTCTATTAACTTTGCCAAACTTTTCACTATTAATTCCCTAAGAAGTCTTACTAGCCGCTAATATTTACAAACCTAAATTCGAATTTGCTATAAACATCAAATGCCCGCACATTGATTCATTTGCTATCTGTCGTCTATTGATCTGGAAATACAATAGTCCCAAATCGTGAATATTGAATATTCATAAATGTGAATAGCAATATTCACAAATTGTACTGACTAATCATCAAAACTTTGTGGTAACCTAATAGTTTCAGGCGTTTCAAACATTCATTATAGAGAAATAAAGTAAAATTGTTTTTTCAATATGCACGTGAACATTATAAACAGCGTTTGTACCTACATTAATTTACATAAGAAAATAGTAGCAAGTTTCATCGGCAACAGGTGTACGTAGAGTTATTTCCATCTAACGTACATTATGTACGTTTAATGTAGTACAACATCACAATCTGTCATATCTGATCGCAATCAATGATGGTGGCGTTGTGTGGGAGTACAACACAAATATTTGACAACTTAACGTTGTAGCGGTGCTACGCCGTAGCACAAAAGATATGCTACAAATTCTACGCTGCTACGAATTTTAAGCTGCTACGATCTTCACCGCTACGAAATATGCCGAGAGTAGCGCAGCGAGAGTTTATTTTTAAACACATTTTATTACTTAAATTTCTTTTTATCAAAAAAGTTGCATTAAGTATTTCTAATCTTCATAAACGTCATTAAAAGTTTCATAAAAGCCAGCTTAGCGGAAATGCGAGTTTGTAATTAAGGGTTATATAGCACAAAACCAATACGGGGTGGAACTCAATTAATTAGGTGCACTTACACCTATATCGGATTAATTAACTAATTAATCGCCATGTGATGTGTTCATTGTTTGTATATTACAGTGTGGATTGTATTATTTAATATTAGATTTAGCACGCGGCTTCAACTTAACCTTAGCCGAAATACCTTGAAGCTTCAGTTATAAATCAAATTATAAGTAAATTATTTTATTTTTACAGTGAAGTTACTTCTTAAATTCAATACTGCTTCCTTAGAAAAAAAAACCGCACAAGTGCATTTTGATAACATTCAAGAAAAATACAGAAAAAATTGGTAAAATTTTAAATAAAATTTTTAATAATTTAAAATCTAGCTACAAACTTGAAGTTTTTGATAAAACAAATGGAATAATTATGATTTATTTTCTATGTATAGCTATAATCTCAGTCATCATCATCATCATCATTTCAGCCCTTGGACGTCCACTGCTGGACATAGGCCTCCCCCATTGTCCGCCATTTAGACCTCATCTCAGTATATAATCTCAGTATATAATGTAATTTAAGCTTTCGTGAAACATATTGCTATGCATTTTCTTCTTAGAGGACAGAATATACGAGCGAACAATAATACTTATATCAAAAATTATTCTAAATTACAATACAATTGTATAGTTATCATTGTAAGTAATGTTATTATAGGTTCTGTTATTGTTTCATATTGAATACTACTTAGTTATGTATGTGTAATAATAATTAATACGAAATTGTTTTATTATTTTTATATTTAATATCGCTGTGCTCTAACAGGCTTTACGTTGGAACTATTCTTTACACTATAAGATTTTTATTTACAACATCAGTGCAATAAAAGATTTTAAATATTTAATTATCATATTCTAAGTAGGTAAATCCACCGGTCGAGACTAGTATTATTTACTAAAGATATCTAATTTCGTAACTTAATATGCCCCATTTCTACACCTATTGTAATGTTATAAATATAGTGTTGTCATAATGCTTAATGGGCCGTGTGTCAAATCTTGTATCCCTCAAAGAAGATACAAGGGCATCGATCGCTTAACATCGTCACCCACGTGTAAATATACTTCAAGGGGAAAGACACCATAGAGTTTATATTTCGGGTTGTAGCAATAACTGAACACGGATATGAATATAAGAACGGTGACAGTCTCTTGATCGTCTGCATCCATTAATATAAAAAAAAAGAAAGCGAAACAGGAAAACTGTTGCGCTGTGTTAACGAGCTGTAAGCTAACAACTTAAACATAACACTACACATTTCCTATCTGTTAACCCATAAATACACACAAAATTGTCTAACCCGTAGGCTGTGGAACGAACTGCCTCAAGAGGTCTTTCCATTAAGCTACGGTATGGGGTTCTTCAAGAGAGCTGTGAATAGGATTTTGCAAGGTCGGCGGCGCGCCCGCATACCCCCTGGTGTTGCAGGTGTCCATGGGCGGCGATAAAACTTACCATCATGTGGGACCGCTTGCTCGTCCGCCCACTACTCTATAAAAAAAACATAAGGTTACGTCTCGCCCACACAAGTTTAATTTAAACCATGCAGTTGCAACATACTGTTTTGACGTGACAATGGGAATGGGAACGTATTTCCTGCGGCTTTGTACTGACGAAGTACCGCCCACTGCAGGCTTTGTGGAAACCATTGTGTGATGTTAATAACTGTTAAACTTAAAACGATGAGAAGCATATCAAATCAGGGCACAGGCCTCCCTTAGTAAATCACTGGGGGGCCTTCGGGCCTTAATGCACTACGCTGGTACGGTGAGGATTGGTGGATCACTTAATCCACATTTTTTTAATTTCTGGAGCATGCTAGTTTCCTCACGATGTTTTCCCTCACCGTCGAGCTAGTGATAATCTTAAAAAATTAAATTAAGTTGAAACTCGGGTCGAGGATTTGAACTCCCGATCACACGGATGTGAGTCGAGTATAGATACCCTTAAACTATTTATTACCGAAAATATTTATTAATATATTTAAACTTCTTTGCACAAGTAATTTCGTTAGTTGTCGTTGATAAGTAAATAAAAATATAATAAAGTTTTTGAGTGTACTTTGTCCTTATGAGAGTCTGTCCACATGAGAATCTGTATTTTTGAGAATCTGTCCATATGCGAATGAAGCGTACAAATGACGGACTTAATGCCCTACGGCCATCTCGGCGTCAGGTCAAACAGAACTTCTTGCTACTAACCATTACATTTATTCTACTTCTCCGTGGTGACCTCAGAAACATGTTCTTCATACCCTTCGACAGCCTTTTCTGGCGATGAAAATCGTTGACCGCATATTTGGTCTTAATTTTTGGAAACAAGAAGAAGTAAGGAAATAAGGAAGGAAAATGTGTGTTTTTCACACTGAACTAACGATGAAAAACGCATTCAAAAACATTTTATTCGCCTCAAAAGATCAAAGGAAACCGCATTAGAAACATTGTGGTGTAGGACGAAAGCGCTTTGACCTTTTCACTACGAAGTATCAAGGGAGTGTAACATAATAACTTTGAGTCGGAAATGTCTGTCAGCCTCTTTATACGGTTCCAAAGGAAGTAAGAAACGCCTTAAATAACGTGTTTGTTCATCCATCTGCTGTAGGCTTGAAAGAGGGTAAGTGCTTATTCACACACGCGGAATGGTTTAGTACCAAAATGTACAAAGCCCATTCCCATCTCATCCAATCCTATCCCTCCCCATTTCCCTAACCCTTTCTCCAAATCCATTCCTACATCTCCAAAGTTAAACAGCGCATCAAATGGCGTGCCAATGTTTGTCATGTCTGAAGTTGGAATGTATCGTAGATGTCTATGGGTGACAGTATTCACTTACCACCAGGTGGACTGTATCCTCATCCGTTGCCTTTTTACAATAAAAAAATTCAAAATAGCAAATATTCAAACAGGCAAATTCTTAAATATATGCCAAATTCTTAAAATGGCAAATTCGTATATTTTTTCAGTTCATGTGTGTGAATTTTAAGTATCCGTACTGAAATCACTTCAAAAATAACTGTTTTGTTGCCATTATGAGAATTTGCCATTTTAAGAACTTGTCATGTTGAGAATTTAACATTATTCCGCTCGGCCATGTTTGAACAAATATGAAGTCACTATTGTAAAAGGGCTATGTTCACATTTGCGCGAATTCCGCCGTGTCTGAACAAGCTCTGAGGCGTCGGACAAACGGTGTTGCGTGGTAGTCAATCGCTGCGACCAGGCATTGAATAGTTCGAAATGAGTTGTATAAAGTGTTCACATGGCATCATATAGTTGTGCTACCTGATAGGTGGTCGCTTGACCACCAGCCGCCACTAGCCACTGGCCGCCCGCCAGCCGTACCCGTTCGTACCTGTTCACTTACGCGAGCCTTTAGGAGCGTTTACAAAAAATATCGATTACTATCGATAGTCATTCACTATCGATAGTATCGATAGACTATCGCTGTTTGATGTACATTAATACGAGCTATCGCCGACCAATCTACACGGGCGAGGATATTGCCGGGAGAGACTCGCTCGTATAGTCGGTGCCTTATATAGTATGTTAACAGGTAAAAGGTATGACTACGACTGACTAACCGGGCTACAGTAATGTATTTGAATTTTGCCTGAACAGGTAAAAAATCGATAATAAGTCAACATTAGTCGTAAAAAATCGGAAATTCAAATCTATCACTGTGCTCTTACCACAGTGGAGAGACACACGCTGATGATAGAGTATAGTGCGGCATACAATACCCTATCATATTCTTATGTAATAAGAATTCTCAATACCCAGGCGTAGGCAAAACGCAGGCAAAAGTCTTCTCACTTAAGTCTGGCGTGAGTAATTTAATGTAATGTAATTTAATGGCGTGAGTAATTTGAGTAATTTAAGTAAGTAAGTAACATGTCGTGTAAGTGATGAGGTTGCAAGTAGTTGATGGCACTTTTAGAGCAATTATGGTGAGAGCACTTAGCGACTGGGATGAAGGCATGCATAAAGTGTCTAGGAAGACTTTTGTGCTGCGCGTATAACAGAACATAAATGGAAGTTATATTTCTTTCAATATGCATTCGTCTTAAAACTAGAATCTATTAGTACTAGTATGTAACATTAAATGTTGAATTATCGAAAATTTTTCAATAAGAAAAAAAAAGTGTTTTGCATATTTCAAAGTTTATTTCACGGACAAGTCTCAGAGATACATACACACAAATGATTCTAAATTTACGATTAATTGTAGAGAATTCCTTAAGGCATTTAGTCCCGCTCTGTACAATATAGTGTAAAAAGAGCAAATAAATAAATATATAATTGTATAGTGAACAACATAAAAATACACTTAAAACCATTCGATTGTGACCCTTATTATCAACACCTAAAAATATCGTTGGTATATAAGCATACAAGTTGACCTATCGCCAACTTTACGTACCTACTTTAAGAGGAATCACGGTTAGACGCAAAGAAATAATCGCAAGTACAGAACATTGCATTTTATCTTTTATCATTACTTATTCATGCAATCTCTTAAGCATTACTTATTCGTCATGTGTTTCAAATTAATCGTAAATAGAGCGATGATAGACGATAGATATCAATTTTCTACTCACATTTATAACTCGTGAGTTTAAAATCCGGCCCGTACCACTGGGTTTTTATTTTAGTACGGATATTGCTTGTTATATAGTATACAATTTATTAATAAACAGCAATGAATAACATATCCAATTACTAAGTACTCGTTACAACATATTATTAATTTACACGGTTAAATATTAGTTAAGTAATAAGCACCTTAACCCGATGACAGTAGGTCGCAAATGCAATGCCTTTAACTGCGTTATTGACTCGAACTACATAATGCTTTTAGAATCAATTTTCTGACAGCAATTTGCGGCCACGGCAGGGTTCGCACATCGTGATTAATTAACAGTTAATTAAAACGTTAATAAATTGTTAGCTAATAAGTTCATTTCATGATATTTGATAGTAACTCTGTTATTAAATTTAGATCATAGCTTTCTAAAGTCATAATAACACAAGGTAAGTACTCGTACGGTAACATTTACCTTCAATATTCTTTGAAGAGATTGCTTAACTAACAATATTGATAAAGTGAAAATTGAAATTGTATAAATATTTTAGATACTTACTACCGTATAGTTTGTTTACTTCTCTCCATCGATTCTCTCTAAGACCATTATATACTTTCAATTTGTACCTCTGACAGAGTTGTCGCAAAGACAAAATACCAATATTTTCTATATTTCGTGTTGAAATACAACATGGCATAACTGTCATGTGTGGACAAGAGGTGACAAAAGAGGGCACAAGAGATTGCATATCTACAGAGGAATTATTTTACTTGTAATTTATTTATAACATGTGAAATATGACATGACAAATATGACAAACGTATTGATGCTCTTGTTGGGTTGGGTTGTTGGGTTTGGGTTTGATATTTAATTAAAGATATAATTTGAATTTATAATCGACACATAAAATTATGAATTTAACAAGTAAAATTATCATATATTTTTCTTTCAAATTAAATCAATTTAGAAACCAGAATCTCTAATTTATTTAAATATCTTTTTAAGTTAATAATTATAATATATATAATATATAAGGCGGCAAACGATCATACAGTCCAACTGATGGTAAGTGGATACTGTCGTCCATAGACATCCGCGATACATGCCGACATCGGTCCATAATGACCAACGTTGGCACGACCCCGGATGCGCTGCCTACTAAGTACCCTGGATGGGAAACTGGGGACATCCCATCCAGTCTTTTGCCATCTTCACGACGTAGGATGTTATTTAAGCTGGAGTGACGTGAGAAACGGCCTGCATTGGAGAGGTACGAGAGCCCGTGGTGGCCCAGTCGGTCGACATCTTTGCCGCAAGGGCACCTGAGTGGGACACATATCTAAACTTGTGCCCGACTTTAGAGATGATAGCGCTTGAAACTAGTATCTTGACTCCTTCCTTTTGTCCAACAGCCTTGAGTCGGGCACGTTCTGTCCCCGAACTATTCTGCAGAAGAATATCAAATATGGCAGCACATTATATATCGTCCCAGCTCCTTTGTTTTGTCGTCTTTCAGTAAATTATGTCCGGGACAGCCATTTTCAGGCGCTTTTAGCCTTATCCCCACCTGCGTTTTACGACTGTTCGTGCGACTTCACTACGTTAGTGTAAAGCCGCCTTAACGTCGTCTCAGTCACAACGTTCAAACGGTCAGATAGTCTTATCAAAAAGGTTCAATGCTACTACAATGAAATTATAAGAACTCTTTAGACGATCAATATTGTGTAATTTTATGAATGGCGCAATGTTCTTGATCTTGTTGTTGAAGGAAGTGTATTGAAACTCGTTCGGTTGCAAGTCGCGCTTCAATAATATTGTGCAATGACATGATTGTACAACTTTATTGTAGGTCTGCGGGCCGCCTTAGTTCTTTTGGTAGCCTAAAAAGGAGATTTGGATAAAAACTGTGAAAAGAAACAAGATAAAAACAGTTTGATATTTCTTTTATGAAATATCTCTTTAATCAATCATCAATCCCGGAGCGAATCCATTAAACTATAACAAGCAAAATTCGCAACGTCACTTGAATTTTATATCGCTAAGAGATAAGTAGTTCAAAGGGTTTGAAAGTGAACTTTATCAAACAAAATTATAAATTGAAGATGAAATTTATCAAAGGCCGTCAAGGGATTTAGTAGCTGGAATAATCATATATTTCTCTAAATAAATTACACTCATGGTACCTATCACTCGTATCGAATCTAATTATATATTTCTTATACAAACAATGTGATAAACAAGAAGACATATCCGGTAGTAAATGGATACATTATCATACATTACTGTCGCCAATGCACATGTATCCGCGAGATATGCTAGCGTTAGTCACAAATGACAAATACCTTCAAATACCTTTGAAGATTTTTTTTATAGATAAAAGGCGGCAAACGAGCATACAGTCCACCTGATGATAAGTGGATGCTGTCGTCCATAGACTTCCGCGAACATAGACATGCCAACATCAGTTCAGAATGACAAATGTTGGCACGCCCCCGGATGCGCTGCCTACCTTTGCAGATTAAGGAATGCACTGGGAAAATGGGGAGGGATAGGTTGGAATGAGAATGGGCTCGGGCATATCTCACTCTCTACCGAAACACGTACGTACATTGAGGAAACACGATAAAGTAGGAAATGCAGTACATTCGGAGCCAATTTCGAGAAAAGAAAGTAAAAAAGTACCTATTTACTTCCCATTCACCTTAGGGTAGGAGGATGGGATAAGGACGTTATAATATCCTTTAGGCTGATGTCGTATCGTGTCGACTTTAGAATGCAATGGTTAGTAATATAGTATTCACCGTGTGTCATGATTATTCAAATGAAATTGCTGAGTAAAATTTTGATATGTAGCCTTTCCAAAGAGAGCCGCCTGAAGGCCGTCCGACATCTCGCATCTAAGGATAAAAATCAGAAAGGGATAGGAAAGGATTTAATTTTAGAATATTCGTCGGTTGAGAAACGGGAAATTTATATTATTATACTTAGTAGCTTCTTTTTATAAAGATCTAAGGAAGAATTTCTCGAAATTCATCCCTAAAGGGATGTAACGGTGTGTCGAAGTTAACTTGAAGCTTGTTATGAATATTCTACCAAAACAAACAAATTAACAGATTTTCAAAATTGTGACAAGATTTGTATGGGAACCACTTAAATTTCCAATGTATTTATCGGTTAACCAGCTAAGTGTATTCACATGTTTTTTATTTTGTCTGCTTCGGAGGGAACATGATATAACACAAATAAATTGATGTTTCCTGGGTTGGGTTGAGTTCTTCCTGGGTACTTAGGTACCACGTGATAACTAAACGCATCAAGGCCTCGAGCAACAGCCGGTAATATATTACAAATCAAGTACCTTTTTAGCAACAAATTATGAAATATTGTCATAAAGGAAAGATTACTTCCATTGGGGATTAACGTAAAAGTAAAAAAAATATGTAGCCCCATTGGGCCACAATATGAGGCACCCGCAATACGTTGATATAAAAACAAAGCAATATAATCAAAAGTCTTCACATAGAGGGAAAATCGAAACCGACAATCCCTTTGATGTTACTTAGGGACAGGGGAAAAGTTGAAGGGGAAAATACTTTCTATAAAAACTCTCTTTTGAAAACAAAGGTTTTATTCCCAGTAATAAAAGTTTTGGATACTTTTCCATTATGACAACTTTTTGATTTGAAAAAAATTTACACCTTTGCACGTTTGTCAATTTTTCTATTTTTTGCCGTTCGTGCGATTCTCGTGCTATTTATAGATTCACAAGAGCAAAATTTCTTGTCGACTTAAATATATATATATATATATATATATGTGATCTTCTGATCTTCTATTCAAAATAAAGCGTCACGTTTAATTTTCCTAGATATTCGCAACTTCGGAAAGATGGGTGTAAAAATTACATTTTTAGTTTTGATTAAAGAAAGAAAATATATTTATTCGTTGGCACATACCACCATATGAAAATTGATATTGATTTTACGTTTTACATATAAACAAACAAAAGACAAGTCTCTCTTCGTAATATTAGTATAGATATTGTTAAGAAACTCCTGCTCGCCTCTTTTCCTATCAATTCCCTTTTTTATAGAGACGGAATTCCTTCTCCAGACTATTGAAACTCAACCCCATTGTCTCGTGAAGGATATAACATGGCATTTGTAATACAGATGTTCCGTCACATTCTCGAAAAAAGGTTCAACTGATTACGTGACCGTTAACCGGAAAACTTTTAAAACGAATCGGAAAGAGTGTAATAGGCCCCAAACACACGGCAAGAGCGGACATAGGCACGAGTTGTTTGTCATTGTCCGCCAATAACCGGATATCAGAACAAGATGGTCACTTCAATACATTTACCATACCACACGCCTGTATCTCTCCACTGTTGGATATAGGCCTCTCCCAAAGACACACACGATCTTCTGCTCTTCCCATTGAGCCAGTACCGAGAATTTCTTCAAATTGTTAGTCCTTGTCGGAGTAACAATGGCGTCCATGTAATAAATTATGTTTTAAAATCCTCTCGCGTTATAACTCACTTGACTCAAAAAGGTATTATAAGCTGATATTGATGCAAAGCGCATCCTCAAGCCCCCTGGGTGTTACAGGTGTCCATGGGCGGCGGTGATCACTTACCATCATGTGGCCTGATAGCTCGTCTGCCATCCGTTCTATAAAAAAAGAGAGATGTACAAGTAGTGTTCAGTTCACCGACTGCATTAGGTACTAGTAACAATGCACAATGCACTTACTCAAGCGGAAAATTCAAGCGGCGCTCACTGAAAGAAGATCAGAGGCCTTTATACTTGGTAATGTTAAGTATACTTTAAACCGTCCGTCGCGTCGTCATTTTTTTTTTTGTTCATCTACGAAGAAAGAACTTTCTTTTCGTCTATACATGTAGTATCGGGGTCGAAAATAAAGGGGCTTTTCAAGTTGAAATCACCTTTATAATTACTAGAA
The DNA here is from genome assembly GCA_914767545.1 of Sesia apiformis. NCBI lineage: Eukaryota > Metazoa > Arthropoda > Insecta > Lepidoptera > Sesiidae > Sesia > Sesia apiformis. The sequence goes on along the minus strand of OU611965.1, from coordinate 13,377,354 downwards.
ACTAAATTTTACACATAGCGTCGTATAATGCAAACTGTCACGGATGCCATTCGTCGTGTAACTCCGTTTTACACTCGATCCATTCAATTACATCCCTACATTCCATAGTTCATTCAGTTGAAATCGTTCCTCCACTCCACAATCCATATACATATAATAATCGGTACAAAGCCGTGTCTGTACATCAAATATTTTTTGAAAAAATCATTGCAGTATGAACTATGAATGTTTCAGTAGACAATGAATGATTTGGAGCTAAAAAGCAACATTTTTTAGCAGCTTATGTGTCGGGTTAATATTAAGAGGAACTTATTATTCGGATCAATTATAAAGTTCCCACGGGAATCAAGCCACATATACTCTGACGTTGAGGCGTACGAAGTCGCGGACATTGCTAACTATATACCTTAAAGGTAGCCTATATACCTTATATATATATATATATATATATGAATATAAATATTTATAAAGGTAGGTACCTACTGTATATACAAGTATCAGCCGTAACGTCCCACTACGGGGCAGAGGCCTCCCCTAATAAATCATTGTGGGGTTTCGGACTGTAATCCAACAGGCGGGCCCAGTGCGGAATGGTGGATACACGTACTCCAGATTATTTTTAATTTTTGGAGCATGCGAGTTTCCTTACGATGTTTCCCTCTCACCACTCAGCTAAATAATAGTAATAATTTAAAAAAAATCCGTACTTAAGTAGAGACTCAGTGGGACGGACCGAGGATTTGAAACTCACGATCACACAAATGTGAGTCGAGTATAGAATCCCCTCGGCTATCACCACTTCTACGTAAATACTAACTTTATTTAAATACTTTATATAAATATATGAAATTGTTCGATTCTAGTCTTTATTACAGAGGAAGTTAAAGTTATTTATTGTATAAATTTTACATTAATACAAAATTATGTAACAACATTTAATGAGGAGACTATAATCAAGCGGTCTTATTGCCTTATACTAATTTCTTCCAGACAACCTTGAGTAAGGGTGAGGGAATTATAAATAAGGTTAATACCACCTCAGTCACATAGTACGTAGGTATTGTAAATACATATTAATTGGTGGAAATTATAAATATATGGTATTTCCACAGTTTCGAGGAGCAACTTTCCGACTGACCGCGTCGAAACAAAATTAAAATATGTCAAGTGGCAGGCAGCGTAGCGTTATTCTCAACTATCATTCATGAAGTGTTAGTTTAAATCCTTGGCACGTACCACTGAGTACGACAATACGGATTTTTTAAATTATCACTAGCTCTACTATTAGGTGGGTGTCTTAAAAGGCGATCAAGAGATAAAAAAGTGGCTACCACAAGCGCTGGGGAACTACACCACCTCTGAAAGAGTGGACTTGCCAACTCGCTTGGCTAGCGTGGCGATTACGGCCGTACCATAGGTCAAATTAAAAGTTCTTAGAACTAGCTACTACTATATAACACTAGCTACTAAAATATAATTTTGAAAATGGAACTCTTTGCTTGTCAGCCGCCATTAAATTTTCAAAGCTGTCATTTGATTTTTATTTCTGGCGGCAATTTGAAAATTAAGTATTTGCGGAAAAATTAATTTAACAAAAATATCATTTTCGTTCAATGATTTCTTATGACTTTCTTGGAATCTAAGCCAGAAACAAAGTTATGAAAAACTTAAGTTATGAAAGTCGAGTGCACCCAGTGGCTGTTGGATTGCAGCGTGCACTTTTCCCCTCAATAAATTATCTTTTAATACAATTTTCTTTTAACAATAATTCAATTTTCGACTAATGTTGGCATGTATCGCGGATGTCTATGGGTGACAGTATCCACTTACCATCAGGTGAACAGTATGCTTGTCAGCCGACTCCGTCCATATAAAAAAAACAGCACTGGATCCGCTTGATAGATTATGGCTCGAAACTTCCTCAGGATTTACTAGAGGTCTGTTTTTTTTTAAGGAAAAGGTTGCAGACGACAGACAGTCCGGATACTGTCACCCTACATCAGATCCACGATACATGCCAGCATCAGTCCAGAATGTCAACCGTGGGCACTCGCCCGGATGCGCCATATACCTTTAGAGATCTTAGAACTGATTTGCAGAAAGAGTTAGAAAAATGGCAAGTAATAGTTAGGACAGGATGGGAATAGGGTCTGACGTATGACCAACTAGTCCGCTTAAAATCCTAAATTAGAAATCCTATTACGCCCAACAACTTCAGATTTCAGTATACACCCTCCCTCCCTGCAGCAAGGTAGGCTGTAATCGATAAATATATGTTATTTCCCTTTTTACATATCGTTAAAGCTTAATGTATAATACTTTATTATCAGCTCTCTCGCCCTTCCGTTTTTAAGGTCACAGTGGAGCTTAAATTCACGCGAAAACAGTGGTATCGCTTTTCTACCCATGTCTACCCAAGACTATCCTGACTACAGAGTGTGCAGCGCCTAACCAACATATTTTACTTCCACAAAGTTCACAGCATCGATATGCTGTTTCATGGGTCATATTTCCATCTTATTCGAGGATATATAAAATTTATGACGAGTCCAGTCATAAACATGTTTTAGTAGGGACTGTACTCTTTAAGTATTTCTTTTCATGAAACTGTGCGTAGTAATAAAAGGATTGGCTCACAAACTTATTCCCTTTTCATATACAATATAGTTTTTTTTTTGTTCACTTAACGTGTATGTATGTATTTTGGATTATATAGGTATATATTTCAGTATTATTATATTGTATTATTGTTTTATTAGTATTATTTTATATTACTTTATGAGTATTATTTAAAGAGGCGGTGGGTAAATCACTTTACTGCTCGTTCGTTGCCTGGAAGAGATCGCTTTTAGTGATAAGGCCGCCGATTGCTTCTGTAGGTATATAACATACATGTTATGTTTAATTAATGTAAATGATTACTAAGAACAGGAGTGCCATACAGAATGTAAATTCATTCCATCATTAAATTCTCAATTTTGTTTGGTTTGGATTACATGATTCGGCAAAAAATATAAGTATTTATTCTAGAAAATATTAGTTTATTTTTGTCACGAGATATGAGACGGATACCTGCAATTTCGCCAAACATGGGACCGAACAGTTCTATTGGGTTGATCTTAATCCTTCAGCTTAATAGAATTTCGATTTTTTAATGTATTCCTAGTAAAATTTTTCCCTGTTTATTCAAAGCCCGATTATAATATTGTTATTTTCTTAGGTTTTCGCGATTACTATACATAACAATTAAACAACTTTAACGGTTTAAATCGCGTATATTTGACATTATTTATATCCCGAGTTTATATTTATATCCGAACACTTTGCAGTGGACGTAGTCACCCCGTGACCACGTCCACTGCAAAGTGTTCGAAACGTCGGGATATAAATAATGTCAAATATACGCGATTTAAACCGTTAAAGTTGTTTAATTGTTATGTATAATATTGTTCTTGCGATAAGGATTTTACAAAAAATCGAAAATTTCGCAAATAAAACCATCTACCTATATAGAAATTTAAGTCAAAAAACTAAAATCCTACTCCTCAAAAGATTCAAACAAAGAACAAGGCTTTTCAGAAGTCCTTCAGACTTTTCACATGTATCATATGTAGTATCATATGTATATATATTTCACAAGTTCACAAGTTCACAGTATATATAGTTCACAAGTGTATATATTTAATATCTATCTTTTAGTATCAATATTTATATATTTTATCGTATAGGTATATTATCAACGTATTTTATATTATTATTGTTATTTATATAGATGAATTAAGCTATACTATTTGAGTTATTTTGCACCGGCTTTTAACCAACGGTCGACTGTTAGAATTCTCTACCAGGCAGCCTTAAGGCGTTAAGTCCGCCTCTGTACAGTATAGTGCATAAAGAGTAAATAAATAAATAAATAAAATGAAGTGTCACGTACCCCAAAATGTTATTTATGTCATACTAATACGTATTATATAGTTCGCTAAAATAACTTTCCTGCCTTTTTGGCTTCGCATTAGTAAAATAAAAGTTCACCAAAGTATCTTTTATAGTTTTGTTTACCGTAAAGGTTTATATGAAGGTCAATCGTCAAACAGGCAAAATATTTGTTCGACAAGCAAATATCGAGGACGCAAATGTGTAACACTGATACACTGATAGCCTGTTGCTCGGGGAAGGTATAATGGAATAACAAAGTCGCTACCATAACAAATTATAATGTTTCATGTTAATTTTGTCTAGTAGCACCCCATCTCTTTCTTTGGTGTGGGTAAAAGGCGACTAATGGATAACAAAGCCGCTACCAAAAGCGCTGAGGAGTTATACCACCTCTAAAACAGCAGACTCGCCAACTCGCTTGGCCAGGGTGGCGTTTTAAGACCATACATTCGTCATGCAAAAGACAATGTCCATGAGAAGAACCGTGTCCAGCAGTGAACGGTAAAAGGGCTGGTTATGTCATATAACGTATGTTAATTTTGTTGTAGCTGTTTTTTGTGGAAGAAGGCGACAGACGAGCATACAGTCCACCTGATGGTAAGTGGATACTGAAGCCCATGGACATCCGCGATACATGCCAACATTAGTTCAAAATGACAAACGTTGGCACGCCTCAGTATGTGCTACCTACCTTTGGAGATATCGGAATGTATTTGGAGTAAGGGTTCGGAAAATGGGGAGGGATAGGATTGGAATGTGCTCTAGCATATCTCACTCACTACCGAAACACTTGCTGTCAACAGTTCGAGGTTTTTCAGTTTGCCTCTGTTTTGATGTGCCGCATCTGATGGTCAGATTCTGTCTTCTAATTTGTTCAACATAGAACAGTACTTTATCCCAAGAAACTCAGAAGTTTATTCGCCAAAATTTCCAAACTTTCATTATAGAACTTTCTGGAAATACATTAAGACGAGAATTGGCAGAACTGTTATATCTTGCGATATCGGAAATATGAAACAAAGTTTTAATATCTTTTCACAAGTAATGTCCGATGACTTACTAAAAGCAAAAGTAAATGTAACCCAACATTTTCTTAAATTAGGTAATTATTATAAATCCCCAAAAGTGTAATTGCAATGTCAACGGTAGTTATTTTTGACTAATGTTTGTCAACATTCTAGATATATTCCTTCGTCGTGAGGAAACACGCGTGACAGACAATTGAAAAAAAGAAAACGTCTCTGGCGTATGTAATATTTATCCATCCGCTCAATAGTACTCAAATCTAATAGACTGCGTTGTGGATTACACGCCAAGTCCGGACTATAGGGTGGGTGGCGAATTTCCGTGAAGCGACACTTTGAAAAAGCAGCTTTCGCAACTGCGGCGGCGTGGACGGGTGCATTGTCATGGAGAAGCCGCACACGTTTGTTTAGTTTTCCACGACGTTTCTGCTTGACTGCTTCTCTTAATTGCTCTGCAAGGTTAGCATAATAGCTTCTAGTCACCGTAGTATTGCGTTGTTATGTCTTTAAGCAATATTCCTTGACAAGCCCTGATATCGAAGCCATAATCTTTTTGGTGGACTAAGTCACCTTTACCTTTCTAGACGATGCTTGATCAGAACAACGACATTCCATCGACTCCCCTTTGGAAAGGCGATCATATCAAGGAACCATAGTTTCATCCCCGGTAACAATTGACTCCAAAAATATTTTTTCCGTTTCTCCGAAATGAAGTTTTGGCACCCACCACTCACTAACTTTATTCTTATAAACATGTTCATGAAGAATCCTAAGGATTATAGTTTTTGAAAGCCCTGTCCTTTCATCTTTAGCCGTTGGTCGCTCGGAACTTCTTCTTCCGCTAATTTGATCTTGTTTGGAGAACATTGGAGAACAGGTTCGTCGTCGATGCATTCCTTACATCAATCTTTGACGGTGGAAAATATAGAGAAGAAACCTCGTACACATTATTCAACCTTTATTTGATATCGGTCGGGCTAAAACCTTCCTTTGTAAGCATCTTAATCACGGAACGATATTCCAGTTTAAACATTTTAAATATTTTGCCACTTCCTGTTGTTCTAAGAGTCGAGGAATCAAAACTAACGAGGATTTAACTGTAAAAACTGTACACGAATTAGCAAGATAAATGACAATTACAATGACGTATAATTTGTTGTTTTTTAGACATCTAGAAATATGTCAGGTCTTTTGAACCTCACTGGTAATTAGTAACAAATCTGTTGTAACAAAGAAGGTCCCCCTAATAATTAATTGTAAGGTAGGGAGGTCTGCGCCGTGCAATGGGATGTTATAGCTTTATATTGTTGGGCGCGCGGAAGACGAGAGGTCTTTCCCTTATGCTACGACATGGGGTTCTGAAAGGTGTGAATAGAACTCCGCAAGGTCGACTACGTAACCGCATACCTCCTGGTGTTGCAGGTGTCCATGAGCGGCGGTAGCCACTTACCATCATGTGGGCCGCTTGCTCGTCTGCGTCTTTTAATATAATAAAAGATGACTGCCAAGCATACGATACAAAATGACACCCTTCTATTAAAACGCAACACTTAAACTGTAAGCAAATAACCAATAAATAAACGCCAGTAGGAAAATAGATAGTTTTCTATGAAATAGTTTAGTAATTATAAGTCAAAATACTAATAAATGGGATCTGTTTAGATACACTAGTTAGGTTTTTTAAAAGAATAAACCACTTTTCTATTCTTACGTAATGTTTTATATTAGTTAACTTATTTTTAGTAGAATAGTTGCTTAAAAAGATTATTGTAGGTCATAACAAATGCATTATAACTAATTTCAAATTAGTTGGTGGGTTGGAGCGATATTCATACACTTTTTCCTATCGTACTTTCGTTATATTATATCTCATATATGTGTAAATGCGATACGGATATTACTCTAAAATACTCCTAATATGTTATTTATGTCTTTTCCCAAAAGAGGAAATGTATCATGATCTACCCCAAATCAATAAGAATTAGCTCCCATAGAATTTCCCGAGAATTTTCCTCCCCGAATTACTATAGACGTCAGTATGCAATGGATGGAGGGACTAACCGGATTAGTATCGATTACAGGGGACCCAGTTGCGTCCGGATCAATGGATCGGACGGTAATACCATCACCGTCTTGACGGAATGGTTTTAATTAAAAATGTAAATGGATATTACGGCTTCGGTGTAATATGAGGCTTGGGGCCGCAGCCCCAAATATTATTGACCCAAACCAAGTGCATTTTGAAATTTCATATTTCCATAATTTTTAATAACATTAGTATAATACAAAACAAATCACATTCAAAATATAAGAATTCTTAGAATCTTTTCATAGCGATTCTTTGAAATATTATCAGAAATTCAATTCTTAAAATGATTTTTACCATGAATGTTATGTTCCTGATAATGATATTACAAAATAAAAAACTTAATAGTATATTACTAAAGTAGAAGCTATGAAAAGCGCCTTTATGAGTTGACGTTACCAAAAGCTCTTTGAAGAGCACATATTTTTCTAAAATTGTGGCGTACTATTACAATTTACGCCACACTGAGACATCAAAGAACAAAGTTATTCGGCTCCTCTGATTATCTTCTTATTACCAACACTCTTCTCAATGAGTCGTAATGTTAATGTGAGCAAAGTTTCCTGATATTAAGGTTTCTGAAATTGATATCTTCAGATAATGAAAATAACCCACTGAAAATAATTTTCAAATTCATTAGAATATTGGTCAGCGGATTAGTCTTATCCTTACATTTAAAGTGAGCTAGTACAAATAAAACACTTATTAAACACCATTGAAGTATTAACACACCAACCAAAATTTAAACGCATAGAACATCACTATGAATACAGATTTTTTTTATATTATAGCACACGGATAAGAGAGTATGATGTAGTGATGTGCCAACAGAAAGGTCTGTAGCTCAGCATATATGCTGCAACACCAAAGAAGGTCACGGCACTGGTTTTCAGTACAGCCAGGCGCTTAGGATGACCACGGACAATTAAATGGGTGTAAAGTAACCGGCTAAAAAGGACGGAATATAATTATAAAATAATACATTTTTTTTATGGACGAAGGCAGCAGTTGAGCATACAGTCCACCTGATGGTAAGTGGATACTGTCGCTCATAGACATCCGCGATACATGCCAACATTAGTCCAAAATGAGAAAAATTGGCACGCCCCCGGATGCGCTGCCTACCTTTGGAGATATTGGAATGGATTTGGAGAAAGGGTTGGGCAAATGGGGAGGGATAGGATGGAAAATGGGCTCTGGCAAACCTTTATACATAAAGAACCTTTATACATCCTTTATACATAATGAATGAAGTGAACATCCGTTGTATATAACCGATTCTTTTAAGAATAATTGTTTTTTTTTAAATTACAATCTAATGATGACATTGTTAATGAACATATTCCGACTGCTTATATTAACTGAGCACACTTAATAACCTAAATTGACAAACTACACTGTAATGTCATAAAGTTTACAATTAATATAATAAATTAATGCAATAAAAAGAATCGAAAAATAATTATGCAAAACAAACAATTTCAATTTTTTTTTTTAATAAATAAGTGGACGGACGAGCAAGCTGTCCCACGTGATGGTAAGTGTTACCGCCGCCTATGGACACCTGCAACACCAGGGGGCATGCGGGTGCGCCGCCGACCTAGCAAAATCCTATACACAGCTTTCTTGAAGAACCCATATCGTAGCTTAATGGAAATTCATATTTCAGTACTTAAGAATAATCTTAAATATAGTCATTTTAAATTTAGAATATCATCTATTATCATGGTGTCTACGAAATTCCGCTTTATTTTGTTATCATCGATTTGATGTTCTTTTAATTATTTCTCAAAAAGAATTATGAAAAGGTTAATTAGTAATAAACCGGACTAAAATTTCAATAACTCATTATATTGTAAAAGGTTAATTTTTAACGGCAGTCGCGCCGCGAACACGTGTAAGAGAGAAAGATGTTAATTACTCTACAGAACTACTTCGTCAATAGATTTTATTAAAACCCTCTCCGTTTCCATGACATTCTTAAAGCTGTATTGTTTTGATTAATCGCTGTGGTTGTCAGGCAGGTAGCCCAGCTGATGGTAAATGGTTTCCCATAAGCGATGATAACCCAAATGTAGCTATCTACTCAGAATAGAGAAATTCATCTTTTATTTTTTACCTAAAAAATGATTTGAAAATTTAGGTACAAATAATCCTGTGTTAAATATTTTGAGGCATCGAAATAATAAAATAATTATTTTTCAATGCAAAACACCCATAAGTTTCGTGGTTTATGGGATATTAGGAAATATGTGAATAAATTATAGGCAGAATTGAGGGGGAGAGTGCACGCTGCAATCCAACAGCCACTGGGCGCGCTCGGCTGGCCACGTTACCCTTCAGGTAGTTTTCTGTGAGAGAGGGTAGTGTGGCCAGTCGAATGCGTCTAGACATTTTTAATTAAGCACAATTATTGATAACGTTTAACATATACACTTTGTTATTAACTGTTGGAAGAGGTCAATCAATAATATTCAGTAGTAGAAAACAGAGACTAACGATACGAGATAATTGTTTAATTAACGTAAGTAAAGCTATCAATTATATTTAAGTAATTAATATTCGTTGTAAAACAACCCACACATTTATTCAATGCTTTTATTTGTCCAAATACAAATGTCCGTGACCTCTACGTGTATCTTCAGCAAGGTCATTTTTATTTTGGAAGTCATAGACTAAACATGTAGATGGGTAACTAATTAAAGTGGACAATGTGAAAAGTATTTTGAAAAAAATTGTGATATTAATATGTCAAAAGATTATATTATTCAAAAATTTTTCAGTGAAAATACGTACCATAATTAAAATCCTTGAAGTTATTTTAATAGAAGTATTGCGGCGAAATTCATAGACTTTTAAGATAATCACTAACAGACGAAGGATTACTATAATAATTCACCTCTTAAATGCGAAAAACATACAGAATCCCATTTAGAAACATGCATACGGGACAACCGAAACCGACGCCGAAATGAATTCCATTTGTTTACATATCACGTACCGCCCAAACCGCATGGGAACAATAAGACATCCACATATTAAAGACAAAAACCATACCACTCGGCGGCTTAAACACATGCGCGACTCACCGAGCACCGTCGGGCACACACCGAACACTTACGGAGTAAACCGAATTCAAACTGGAAATTAGAATTTGAAATTCGAATTAGATACGTACGCGCGCGGTCGGAGCTTCGTAGATACGGTTCAGTCTACACCCGCCCGGGCGTTCGGGTGGCGAGTCGGAGGACAAGTGACGTGGTGCCGTGCCGCGGCTGCCCTTATACGAGCGCCCTCAACCCCTGCGGTGTGGGCGGCGTTATGTATTGACAACTTATAGGCATAATTAAAAATACACCCATGAAAGTATGCAAATCAGTGGAGGCGGTTACTTAAGGAAATTGGAGATGAATGGGTTAAATTGCATTTAGAATGTTCAAAGGCTTGCAATTTAGACATATAAGTATGTACATATAAGTTAGGTATCTATACATTAGATACATTAGTATAATGAATATTAAATATTAATTATATGTTAATATTATTATTAGTATAGAAAATATTAATCTCGCTAAATAATATTGTTATCAGCTCCCTGGTTTGACCTCTAATCCGTAAGCTAAACTATGAAAGAATATTAAAGAATGGTAAACAAAACTAGAAAAGATTTTTTGAATTAATTCATTAAAAAAATATTGATTTATAATAGGAAAATTGCTGGATTGCAAGTATTCCTACTTATCATAAAAAATAAGCAAAACCGTCAAAATAGTGTTTAATTCCGACTTAACAAATTTTTGTCCAAGGAGAATTACTAGACCTATTCTTATTCTTGTAACAGGACTTTTAGTAATTTTCTTCGTGACTATACATTTTTGCGAAATAGAAAAAATGAAAGGAAAACCAATTGCTTTACTGGCACTTTCAATTCGACTGTAACAAAAAACAAATTAACAAACTAGCAATTTGTTTTAACCAAATAAATTTCTCCAGGTTCGATTTATCTAATACGAGTAAGTAACACCGAACAGACAAAAACACGGTTCGCTTTATATATGCAGAAATAATATATATCTGAAACCTTTCAAGAGTTGAATGATCACAATCAAAGTTTCAGAGAACTATTGTAACTCTGCAAGTTCTACAAGTAAAAAAGTATTTTCTTATAGCGAACTGGCAGCAAGGTTTCAATCTTTGATTCGGTGTGATTGTATTTCAACTTTCCGATACATGTTTTTTATATAGAAAAGGTTATAAATTACCCAAAAATTCTTAGTAGCTTCTTCATTTAATTATTTTTCTTTTACAACATTGAGTTATAACACCAACCTCTTGGTTTACACACACCAGTGTTCTCCGGTCAGGACCTTGTATCATTCACATGTAATGCTCGAAGTCGAATTATTACTCACACCAATGTTCTCCGGCCAGGACCTTGTATAATGCACATGTAATGCTCGAAGTCGAATTATTACTCACACCAATGTTCTCCGGCCAGGACCTTGTATAATGCACATGTAATGCTCGAAGTCTAATTATTACTCACACCAATGTTCTCCGGCCAGGACCTTGTATAATGCACATGTAATGCTCGAAGTCGAATTATTACTCACACCAATGTTCTCCGGTCAGGACCTTGTATCATGCACATGTAATGCTTGAAGTCGAATTATTACTCACACCAATGTTCTCCGGCCAGGACCTTGTATCATGCACATGTAATGCTCGAAGTCGAACTGTTACTCTCACCAATGATCTCCGATCGTGACCTTGTATCATGCACATGCAAATGCTCGAAGTCGAACTGTTACTCTCACCAATGATCTCCAATCGTGACCTTGTATCATTCACATGTCAATTCTCGAAGTCGAACTGTTACTTACACCAATGTTCTTATTAACCTTTAAGCCTATCGAGTCCTGTTGACTTGCCTATAATGCAATGCAATGCAACCAGCCCTTGAGCACGAGGAATCAATGCCCTTAAAATGGCACACTGGCCAAGCTGGTTAGCGGGTCCACTCTTTTAGTGGTAGTGCCCTCAGCGCTTGTAATAGCGGCCTATAATACCGCGTTAGTATAAAGTCCTATTCAGTCGCTGACTGCAATAAGTTTAACGGCGGGGCATGGCTACCTTCTACGACTCTCTTTGTATTCTATAGCGGACTCTTATCGCACTCTGTACATAATGTTCCGTCACGGAAACCAGCTCTTTTAAGAGCCGCTGCTGAATCTGAATTAGGGCCTGCTTGTCTTCTGCATGAGAGATGTATAACCGTAAGAATAATAAATAAATACTTGTATTATTTACTATTCTTACGGCATAGCCTTAAAACGCTACTCAGGTCTTTACCTGAGTAGCGTTTTAGTAGCCTGGTGGTTTAGTAGGTAGTTTAGTTTTAGTAGTTTAGTAGCCTGAGTAGCCTGGAGTGAACTCGCCAAACCTAAAGAGGTTTGGCGAGTTCACTCCAGGCGAGGTGATGTACTTTCTCAGAGTAGCCGCTTTGTTTGTTAATCGTTGGTCATCCTTTACGACACCTCGGCCGATACCTTACGGCCAATAATACGCAGCCACCTGAGATGTGAGATGAAAAATATGAATTCCTCTAACTTATTATTCAAGGCAATATCTTGGCTAAATAACTTGTGCCGGTGGCAAGAGCGCTAGCTCACTATTCTGTGCTTCAGTTTCCGAACTAAAAATAGCTATAATGTTTGAAAACCGGCATTAGAAGATGGCACTGCAAGAAGGTTCTACAATTCGCTGCCAAAACTGCGATACTTAGGTATACTTAGGCTGTAGACATTGGCAGCGAACTATGTATAAGAAAGGCGATTACAATACATTTTTTTCCATGCAATAGCAGAAAGTAAGCCAAAGGGCTTTGGGCTTAGTCATAGATGCATATAATTTATACTATCATATCATTTATACTGTCATGGTTTAGCAGACTTTTCTGTCCAGTGTGTCTTATTTGGTCTGCGACCATCTGCATACGCCAAAGGTGTACAGGAGAGCGGGCAACATCCAATCGTTATAGGATCGAATCTTATTAGAGCCCAATTTTTACTACTAATTTTTTTATTTACCAAACACTATTTTTATAGATACCCCATTAATCTGGAAAACAAAATATGTATTTATAGTAACTGTACAATACAAATTCTTTTGTTTCATACAAAAGTACCAATCATTCTCTATGGATGTGCGTTTCGAACACTTATTGTTAATGGTTCCTAAGATGTTTTTGTAGAGGTATCTTTGGTTAAACAGAAATACGAAGGGTGGTTCAATGTCAAGAAGAATAAGAATCGTAGTAAATAATTACAAAAAATACATACTGGTATAATACAATATACGCAGGGCACAAGGGTACATACCCTAGTAAATCAATAGGAGGTTTCGGATCAAAATCCACTGCGCGGGCGTGCTAGTGATAATTTTTTTAATACCTACTTAAACAGAAACTCAGTGGTACAGGCCTAAGATTTGTACTCACAACTTGATGAATGAGAGTCGAGAATGGATACACCCTTGGCTATCATCACCGCTGTCAATATGGAAGGAAACAATTAAAGTGAAATTGACAGAGACAAAAATCTCATAAAATCCAAATTGTCTGTTAAGTTACTGTATAAATTTACCGATATTTATGCATAATAATCGCATTGAATGTCTGAATTATTTATTAATCGTGGTAACACTTAAAAGTACTTGGTGACTAGCGACATCTATCGGTACGAATTAACGCCCTCCCTTTACGCCCATTGAGGCCTTTTTTTTCGCGTCGCCATTTGCTTTAATGATTCGCACGGGGGGGGGGGGGGGGGGTGATGATAGCGGAGGAAAGGCATTCGTTGTTCGGACGTCAAGGGGAACCGCAAACCCGACTGGAAGAGAACGACTAAATAAAGTCAGATAAAGTGAGAGTTGCCTAGCAGTTCGGCAAAAGTGAGTCAAGATAATCGTTGCTTAAAGCATATCAATACTTATTAGTGCATGTATATTATAATTCTAGCGGAGTTCTCTTATGTGTTGTAAATTTAACTTGATAAAGTAACCTCAATAAATGTTTCAAATATTGAACGTTGTTTCGTTTCACGTCAATAAAAAGTCAAGAATGTGTATTTAGAAAATCTGTTGTTGTAGTGACTAGAATATATGGAGAAATCTTGAACTCAAAATATTGTTATAATTTTCATGGGAAATTTGTATGTAGTTTGTCTAAGATGACATATCTTTAGATCCTAATTTTGTGAAATAATGTAAGTGCTGTTATAAAATGAGATTTGCGATGAAACAAGTGACGATATTTATCAACATCACTCCAATAGTCCATGACGTCACCCCCCGCGGGCAAAAGCCACATATCATTTTTAGGGGCTCCATAACTTTCTTGTGAAGTCGGATAAATTGCCAGTAAAAGCAGTAAGATCGACACTATGTCGCACAGCGTTTGACCGTAACCTAAGAACCGTAATCAGACCTCGTTTTCATCCACTGCTAGACACGAACTTCCTTATGCGCATTGTCTTATGGATGAAGGATGTATGACTTGAAAATGCCACGCTTGCCAAGCGACTTTTTAATTCCACTCTTAGAAGTGATGTAGTTCCTCAGGACCTGTGGTGACGATTTTATTATCCCTTAGCTTTTATGACACCCACGGCAAGAGAGAAATCTGCCGACACCCACACGGCCACATGGAGGCTATAAATAAATGAAATGAAATAAAAAAAGATAAAACAAAATAAACTTACGGCAGAGGCAAACACCTGTTGACGTCAATATGCCATGTTTAATTGATATAGGTAACTGGACTCATTTTTCATTGTGTAGTCATTGCATGACCACGAACATTTGCCTTCATAATTAATTCATTATTGTTATTTCTAACCTTTTCAATGTTATTTCCGTACAAAATGAAATGTTGTTTTTCCTATCGACTTGTGTAACCACGGGGTGTGGCGAATTGAAGGAATAACATTGGTCGTTATACGCTCTGGACAATAATTGAATGGTTCTCGTAATGGGAGTTAGATAACATGTGTATTACATTTTGTGGGGATATACTTGAAGTTACGCCGCGCCCTGTCTGCCCGAAATTAAGTAGCAATAAAAATTCATATTAGCAAAGATATTACAATATTATATATATATATATTGTAGTTATATTATGTTGATATTATGTAAAATTGATATTACTCGTATATTTGATATGTTTTGACCATCCAAAGATTGCTTGGAAGAGGTCGCTATGGTGATAAGGGTGCCAGTTGTACTTATCGTGTTACTTATTTAAATCCGCATTTTGCAATATGTTTTACAAGTTTTTCTATCTATCTATATTTTATTTATTGTTTAAGGTCTGGTGTACCTTACGCAAATACAACAGTTAAAATTTAAAAAAAATATATATTACATTCCTATATGTGCACAATTAAAGGTGAACACAACATTGACAGACAAAATTTGTAGTTAAGTAAATAGCAAACGCGAGACATACAAATAAAATGTACAGACCTTGCAAGAAAACATTGGCCATTGGGTATATCCAGGTATCTTCGGAAAATGCAGAATTCATAAATATATAGCGCTACTAATACCCGATTCAATATAGTGACTTGTTTAGTAAATATATAATGTCATTAGTTTTTAAAGAAAAATAAGAGCTCCATAATTTCTCTACACTGACTCGTGACATGTTCAAAATTTTAAAGGTCATTTAAAGACGTGGTTGACGCGTTCGGGTGTTTCCGGATTAGCCGATGGCCAATGTTATCGTAATGTATCCACCTGTACCTACTTGTGAAGTAGATTTACAATAAATTATTATATTTATAGATAATTTTCATTATAGAGAATGATATAGGAATTCCTTTTATAGGAATCATTCATTATATTTTAGGGACCTTTCAAAACAAATGCTTCGGGAATCTGATATTTGGAAAATCTGGTACTTTGCGATTAAAGAATCACCCATTGTGAAAATCACCATTTTGGAATTAAAAACCCCGCGTATCAGTTGTTGCGGATGCCTTGCCGCCACCCTTTATAACCTTATTAATAGCTTTTTGTTTTTTAAAAAATATCTGTAGTCATAAAAAACCTGTCATTGTGAATTTGTGATTTAGATCGCGAATATAATCATGTCCTAGCAAAGCGTTTCTATCCACCTTCCACCCTCAATACCAGTATATCTATACATATAAAGAGAAATATCATAACTGACTGACTATCTCATCCCTACAATAACATTAGTTCAATTTTACTTTTATCCCCTATTTTAAAATATGATTAATTAATCTAGAAAGAAATTGAGCTAGTGCGACGTCTTTTTCTGTCTATTCCCAGTAGTTCAATTGTTAACATAAAACAGCTTCAATTGAACTACTGCGAATAATTATTCTATGATTGAACTGATCAATTGAAATACTGGGAATGTAGAATCTCATCAACGCCGAATCGAAACTGCTTAAGCTCGAAACTTGAAATTTGAACGGTAGATTTCTTTTATGACTTAAAAAGTTACTGAGAAAGGATTTTTCGAAATTCAACCCCTAAAAAGGTGAGACGAGGCGATAAAGTTTGTATGCAAAAAATATTTAATTGTTGTTAACTTGAAACTTAATATAAATAATATAACAGTGATATATTATTTTTATAATTATGGTACGGACTAAAATACACCTGTCAAATTTTATATGGAATGACAATTAAGGCTAGATATTTTTAGCATTTTACTACTGCATTAAAACTGCATCCCGTTTTGGCGACCCTCAGCGGTTGATAGCGGCCCTCAGCGTTCGATAACGGCATCTTTATTGCACATTTTTGCTATTTCATGGACGCTGCAGCGCGATCAACTTGTGCATGCTGAGCAAATGAGCGATAGGGGAAACAGGTAAACATTTGGTAGCAGTGTTTCGCAAATAGAAATCGTGCTATCGCACTTTTAAATGCGCGGAGTTTACAAGGGACTAAGTTGCCGACTGACGATGCTAATCGAGTGTGCTTGGGGTCTAAACGCATAGAAATCCACGCGGACGGAACCGCGAGCAATAGCCTAGTACTCTATAGTTATTTTACACGAGTACAAATATGACGCAACATTTACCCGAACAGAGCAAAAACTATTTTTAATTAAAGGTTATTTTTCAACTCTACTAAAACACTTTGTAGACACGTAGTTACCCTAAAAATTCATTTGTTTCCTGACGCAAAAACAAATAGAATTCTTCGTAACACAAACTCGAAGTGACCGCTGGAATTTCGCGTGAGAAAATACTCCCAACATTTAGCAGGCTCTCGAGGAATGCACGGAAAGCTTTGACCTTTTGTGTCCAACGAAAAGCGACGTTGCCTTTTATTATAAGAAATTCAATACCCATTATAATAAATTGTTTCATTTTTTAATTCATTTAAATATTCATGATTTTTTATATTTTGTAAAGAACTAAGAATATGTAGCGGTATTTTCAAGTTTTTTTTTTATTTTCTTTATAGAATAGGTGGCAAATGGGCGGTCGACCGACTAGATGGTAAGTGGTCGCCACTGGCATTGATCACATTTATTGACTAGTTAAGTACGGCAAGGTCCATCGAGCCCGTCAATACAAAAGAGAACAATTGAAGATCAACTGTAATATTTTTAAAGATTTTAAAAATTAAAAAAAAAAATAACAAAGCCGTGTCTGTAGATTTAATATTTTTTTTTAAAAATGTCTCTGTAGTGTATAATTACGAATGATAAAGAGACCAAAACAACATTTTTTGAAACTTTTGTCTGTCCGAATTTGTATCACGCGAAAGCGAATGTGTCCGAATTGTATCGTACATCATCTATCTGAATCGGTGCGAGTGAGTGTATATTTGTGTGAAAAAGTGCTGAATTTTATTTTTATTTATTTATTTCTAATATTTGATAATTTGTATTTGGTTATACACTCACAAAACCGAATTTCCATTTTCCGACGATTTATAAAGTAATTTGTATATAGTCGTGAAACAAAATTTGCTAGTTTACACGAAAGAAATTAATTATTAAGAGGGTGCAGATATTTTTTACTCAACCCATTATAACAAGGAGTGGTTACAGCTTAACATAATAAACTCCGAAAGCGTGTTCCGATGTTTGTTTCTTTTTTATTCAATCAACCGCACATGTCGCTAGTGTCGCTTTCTGAAAATTGTATACCAGTGCTGGACACATTTACTCTTGGAATAAATATCGTAGAATATTATCGTATTATCGTATATCGTTAATTGTTAGTATCGTTTTATGTGCTGGCTTCTGTACCCAAATCCATTTAATCGGTTGAATTAAAATTGATTGATTTCTTCGCATAAACCGATGGGCGGTTGTCATTCCTGTCCTGCTACATGTGCCATACCCATGTCAGATGTCTGTAACGCTTTTCGATCACTTCTTACATCCCACTTACTTAAAATAAATTCTAGAAATTTCTCTCGTGTAAACAGTTGGAGCATTGGCGGAGCGCTGCACGGAATCTAATAAGGGAATTTAAAAAACGTGCCCGCCTGTATTCTTACAGGCTCTACACACAGGGAGTTTTGAACGTGTTGCTGGCGTTTTTTTAACACTTTGGTTCTAGACACTTCCATAGAAACGTGGGTGTATGCAGTGTATGTTAATTTTCTTATAATAAACATTACACTGTGCTTTCTTTACACTGTTTTAACCGTTCGTTGTCTTTGGGTAATTTGTTCTTTGGGTAATTACACTGTTTGGTAAATATATCGATACAATAGAGCGCATTTTTTGTAAGAACTTATCGTTCTGACTTTTGACATTGTCCAAAGTTATACTAAAAAAAATGTCTTCTCTTTTCCTCTCACACTAATGTGTTTACCCAATACGAATTTACTGTAAGAGGGAAAGGGAGAACATTTTTTTATTATAACATGTTTTTATTACAAGACGATATAGGCTCATAATAAATGTGCTCCACGGTATCGATATATAAGTGCATGTGTGTGTATTTTCTAACTATGTGTGTTGTAGGGACTAAATATAGCATACTTCTTAACTCAAAAATAAAGATCTTTTAAACAATGTTCAACGCTGTCTTATCGAATAATACGGTAAACAAAATATATTGCATATATATTGTATATATATTGTGTATGTAGATGGACCTACCTATACGGATATGAAACAAATTTATTTATTATTATGTTAACCAATCAAATACGTCTATGTTTTGTAATAAGGGGGGAGTATGTTTTCGTAAATCGTAATTGTGCTAATAGATGCAGCTTTACACACTGTCCAAGATTTAGTGAAAAAACGGAAAGTAAAATATGAACATATCAGATTTGGCTAGCGCAATTCTTGACATACAGACATAGACTTGATATTGCGCTTTTTATACTGGCATCGACAGCTTGACTGAAGTTGTACAGACCCTCAGCAAGAGTTAAGCGGTCATAAAACGTCATATGTGTACATATGCTTAGATTTATCTCGTTTGTGTCTCCACACGAAACAGACAACTGGTACGTATTAGAAAAAGATACTCCGCAAATGGAATATTTCTGCGTGTTTGCTTCAACACGTGGGAGATAATACGTTTGTTTCGTGTATTCGCAACGAGGTCGTTGTACCCCGATTTCCATAAATGATATAATAACAATGGAAAGATACGAAGAGTTTGAGGATGAGTACCTACTCTTATTACCCATGCTTTTGTTTCATCCTATTAGTATCAATCTTTATAAGATTTTCAGAAACATGTTCTGAGGCGTCGTTCGGAGAGACTTAATCGATCATATTCTCATCAAAGAGCTTTTTTCTAATGCGAAGAAAAAAATATAAATATTTATTTTTTCTTATTTTTTAACAAATGTCATTAGTAAAATGCAAACTTTTTTGGGAAAAACATGATTCTTTGAATCATTCGAATAATCATGTATTTTAAAGTATTAGATTATCAATTTGAAACTCTATAGTATTGTATCGTTTAAAATGTATAGAGCCTTTTAAACCATACAACCTGCCACTGAAATAACGCAAAAGTTGAAAAGAAGTAGTTATTCATAAATCATTAAAAACAACTTTGTTTAATAAGTTCTTTTTTAATAATTTATTGTTTAAATCTAGTATATCTTTTATTCTACGCGCAGTTACTCGTACATCCTCCATGCGAAGGGCTGACGCCGCGCGCCGCTCGCGCTGTGCCGCCGGCGGCACCCGGTCCTTGCCATAAGTAATTGACGCTGTGAACGTTTTAGATAGAACTATAACATATAACGTTTAGATATGTTTTATATCTTTTAAATTATTTGACGTGTTTCAGGTTTTGCGTTGTTTCAGTAACAGATCCTATGTAACCTGTCTTCCGTTTTTCTCACCCAGCTGATGACTATGACCAGCCAGGCATGACGACAATTTTCTTTAAACCACTGGTCCACCTGATCAGAAAACGTTCCATGCTACATTACAAAACGATCTCTTAATTATATATGTATAAAAGTGTATATTTGTGTGTATTTAAATATGTGTGCATATATATGTATATAATTGATAATTTAACTTTTTAAATTTTATGATTTTTATTATAAGAATTTTTATTTTCCCCAATTATTATAATTTCTTTTTATATGTATGTAGATGAACCTACCTATACGGGTATGAAATAAATTTATTTATTGATATTATTATTATTATATATTATTATTCTGACCTATTTTTGAGCCCTCCTCTTCTATGGAGCCCTGCCCTCTTCTCTATAATCCATCGATGAAGAATTTGTAAACCGATCACAATGTATCATACTGAACTAGTTAGTATTGGTCAGTTGGTCAAATCGATGCTTTAAAGGCCTAACTTGAAATTCTTAACTTTACAGTACAGCTGATTGAAGTTGTAAAAAATAATCAAATAGTCATTTAAGTCTTTGTACTTCTTTAAAAAAACTATGAATTATTTAGAAAATAATCGTTTTTTAATCATAACTACACCATTTTACTTTGCGGTCGAACTAAAAATGAGAAAGTTCCAGACCTATAGGGCCAATCGAAATCTCCGGTCCTTTCCTTCCAACAGACAATTTCTTTACAACATTATATGAAAAAGAAAATAAAGTATATTTATTCATTGTCACAACACCATAATTACATACATACAGCACCTAGTACCGAATTTAAACCGGATAATTTTATTATTATGGAACTACCTCAGCAAACGCTGTAGATAATCCACAGCATTGATATTCTGCCAGCTGAATGTATATTCTCACGGACAGCCAAAGGACCAGGCCACTTTTACCCAAAATACAAATATGTACGCAATGTGTGATATTTTAGGATCAGGAACAAATGGATACAAAAATATAGAAAAGAAAGAGATATCTTTCCTTCTTCGTTTACATAATCGTTTATATAAACCTTCAGTCGCCCGGCAAGAGAGATTTGAATTCCTTGACTCCTTGTTCACCTCAGCACCAGAGTGTGACCTGCTTGTGGCTGGGATGGGTAGACTGATGACTGAATGTAACAAAATGCTCTAAACTAGAATGTGAGTGAAATAATGTAATATATTAAAGTTTAAGTATTGTTATACTGTTATGTTATAGTTCTTTCATCTCACGAAGCCGGGTTACTTAAACTTGAGAACGCTCAGTTGGGTTCCCGACACACGCCGCGGCGCACACTATAGCAGTGTACATGTACAAGCACCATCACTACACCCACCTTCGCGAGATGAAAGAACTATACTTGTTCATATACATATGCATATAAAGGTTAAATAAATTAAATAATAATAATAATAAAGGTGTTAAAATGCATTAGCAGGCTAAGTAAAATATTAAACCCTACATTTCTCCAACAAGACTATTATTGCGGCGTGGGTAGACGTGTATTTATTGCCACAGTCTTAGTTTGACGTGTGCTACAATTTACTAGGCCGACCTGCCACAACTCAACCACCCGGCTTACATGTTGAGCTTGTCCGTCCTATTTACAAACAAAACTATTAGGGAAATTTCAAAGACATTTATTTCGAAAAAAATGCCTGTAGCAGACTTTCAAATTTCGAATTAAATCTCAACTAAATAAGGATTACACCTAAATCCAAAACACTGTATATTGTAGGGATACGGTGTCGACGCAGTGCTCGCAGAAGGTGCACAGACGTGTTTTATATTGTAAATCGGGTCTGAACAAGTAAAATTGAAGGTTTTTTGTTTGTCTTTTATTTGTACATTTCGGCACAGGATACACCAACCGTGGTCAGGAGTTCACTGAAGAGGCGGGTAGTCAGGAATAGGAGCTACGACTGTAACAGTGTTCTAGCTGAGCCTCTATCAAGCACAGCTAGAACTCTTTACAAACTAGCTATGCTAAGATCATCCTAAGTTGATTGTTTACCTAACCAGGGCGGCATAATAGCATGTGCGACAAAGCCCTTTACAATGATTAAAAAAAAAAAAAATCCGCATTTGATCTTCACAATCGGAAGGCTGCGACAGTGTTGAATTAAGAACAATATAACCCGATTTACAACATAAAATGTGTGCAAAATGTGGTCCGTATTAGTTAGTCTCACTCTCTGCGCTGAACTTCTAAAATTTTTGAAGGACCATTGAAGTTTAATAAAGGAACACTTAACATGTAAAGGAACTACGCTTAAATCCATAATCTCCAATCAGTTTCGAACATATACCTACATTTTTTATTAGTCTGATCTTATTATCTGAGTTAAGTTAGTAGCTCAACCGAATTGGTTCAGTAGTTCCAAAATTACGATACTGAAAAAAGGTGTAAAAACGTTTGTAAATTCACGTGTGTAAAACGTGAATTGAAATGTGGGAACACTGACCTAATTAGAAACTCGAAGGCGCTGGATCATTCAAGCCTGCTTATCCTTGTTTTCCCGGCACCATTTTACGTTCTTCAATTGAGGGAAATTAGTCGAAGTCGAAGTCGCGGATTTTCCCGTGGCAGCAGTCTTGTTTCCCGGTCGTGGTAAGATCCTCCCTACTCCCTGGTAGGGAGGAATTTTGTCTAGTGCAGTAGATTATAAGCATGTGTGCGTGTGTGTGCGATTTTTTTTATAGAATAGATGACAGACGAGTGAGCGAGCCACATAATGGTAAGTGGTGACCGCCGTCCATGGACACCTATAGCACCAAGGGGCTTGCGGGTGCGCTGCCGACCTTGCAGTATCCTGTTCACAGGTCTCTTGAAGAGCCCCAAATCGTGCGATTTGCCAAACCAGGATAAAATTCATAAAACGACATCAATAGCGAAATAATAACAACATCTGATACTTTAAGTGCTGTGTAAGTGATTTATATGCCACGACATCTTCAGACATTGACTTTAATATTATAAATTATTATGTCCATCCAATCTTTGTCATTTCTAGTCACATTTATATACTATATGCGATGTTTTATCTGATCTTATTGTCCGTACGGACTTTTAGATTCTGATTAAGATTTTCTAACTTAGTTTTAAATTATTCTGTTTAAATAGAATTCATCATGCTCTAACGTCTGATTTGAATACTATAAAATCAGCATATCTTTCCACTGCTGGATATAGGGCTCTCCCAGGGACCGCCGCCCCCCCCCCCCCCCCCACACAGTCTTCAGCTCTTCTCATCCAGCAGGGAAACGCACCGTAGGAGGCATGGAGGGCACTCCAACCAGGTGGACTGACGACTTGAAGAAACACGCCGGTAGTGGCCGGGTGAATGTATATATTTATAATATATATGAATATATATACTTTTGAGGGGGAGAGTGCACGCTGCAATCCAACAACCGCTGGGCGTGCACTGGCCACGTTACCGCTCTCTCACAGAAGACTACCTTGAATGTATTGCATTTCCAACTTTATCTTATTTCCCTAATGTACTCGTATGTAAAGTGTCTAACTAAGGTTCTTGGTTAGTAAAAGTCCACACTTTATTTGACACACTTTATTCACGTAGGTATGTCAAGATTTACAATAGCGATTTAGATTTTAGAAGAAAGAGCATGAATTTCACACATAGGATGTCACTGATATGATAACGAATTATTAGATATTGACTAGAACAAGATTGAATAGAAATTTATAATGAACAGAAACTAAAAAATGCGTATGCATTCGCCGTCGGATATCGGTAGTGACTGTGCGGCGCCCGCTCGCTCCGCTCTGCGCAAGCGCCTTCTACAAGCGGCCGCGCGCACATTCCTTAAGCAAATTTAGCTATCGGCCGGCGGGTTTGCTTGCCTAATTAAATTAATTGCAGTGTAGGCAAGGTTCCTACATACGTACGTGTTTCGATGGTAAGTGAGTTGTGCTAGAGCTCATTCCCATCCTATCCCTTCCCATTTTCCCAACCCTTTCTCCAAATCCATTCCTATATATCCAAAGGTAGGCAGCGCATCCGGGGGCATGGCAACGTTTGTCATTTTGGACTAATTTTGCCATGTATCGTGGATGTCTATGGGCGACAGTATCCACTTACCATAAGGTGGACTGTATGCTCGTCTGCCGTCATCGTACATAATAAAAATATATTTAGATCTATATATGTACATAAGTATGCATGTGTTTATGTGTATTCTTATAAGTGTTTATTTTAGTATGTAATAATATAATTGTATTATAATAGTAGTTTCTTTAGGTAGGCACTATGTTTGCCCATTTCATTGCTCGCCTATCCCTCTCCCAGGTTTGCTGGTAGAAATCTCCCTAATGAGATAAGCACACCTTTTGTATGTATTTTCTTTTGTAACTATTTTTATCATTTGTGTGTGTGTGTAAGTATATCTATAAATAAAAATGTATTTTGTCCGTAAAGTTAGCATTAATATTGAAAAGGTTCTGTCATTTTCCAAATTTCCATAGTAATTTAAAAAGCTGCACATACCCGCATACACCCTGCTATACGGGTGCGCTGCCGTCCTTGCAAAGTCCTATTCAAAACTGTCTTTAAGAATCCCATGTCGCAACAAAGAGAACTCAACTGGCAGTTCATTCCACAACTGTCGGGTTAGCGGTATAAAGTGTCTTTATGACCGCACTATACGCAGCGACTCTACGTTAAGGAACTGTATTGAACTGCACGACGATGACAGATGTTGCAATGATTAAAACACGCAGTTAGTTTTAAATTATTCGTCAGAACATTCCCCGTTATTATATTAGGTATACGTCCAAATTAGACTATTCTATTGCCGTAAAAGGTCAAATATAGTTTGAGTATTCACAGCCGATGAAACCCGGATGCATATATCAGAAGAGCTGAAATAGCTCGTGAAGCGACCATCATTGGATTGAATTGGCTGAATTTTCTGTTGATAATATTGTAAAAATCGCTCATCGAACGATGGAAATGGCTATGTTCGTAGTTTCTTTGATGGGCAGAGTCATAAATGGAGAAATTCCTAAAAGAACCAATGTCACACACAACACCAAGCCTCAGTAAACTGAAGTGGCAGTGATTAACTCAGGATCAACGACCGATGGACAGAAAACCGATGGAATATTTCATTTGTTGTTCATTATTGTATACATTATCTACATAATTATTAGGATATAGGCTTCTCCCAAAGCTAGTCACAACACACCGTCTTCCCCACTACCGGCAAACATCTTGAAGACGTCGCTCCATCTGGCCGGAGGACGTCCCACATTATACTTTCCGTTATGTGATCTCCATTCAAGGACTAATCTGCTCAATCGCTTGTCGGTCCTACTGCAAATATGGCCTACCCATTGCTTCTTTTGCTGATATTGCTAATTCTGTGAGCTATGTCGGTGGTTATTTTTCAACAACAACTCAATTATTTATTAATATAAATACCTTGAGTATACAGTAATTACCTAATGAACACCAATGAAAAACTTACTTAAATAACCAATAACATAGAGATATGTACATTAGCGGAGATGTCTTTCTTCCCCGAACCTCACTTGGAATATCTATATCAAATAGTAATTTAAATTCCAAATATGTAGGTACGTCTTTCAATTAGGCATTTCGTGTAAACCACACAATAGGAAACCTTTGCAGAATTCAAGTTCTAGCAAACCTGATATCCAATTAAACGTTTACAAAGACTATCAGAAAATTGATATTAAAGATTCATGGAAAAAACAAGGTTACATAAACACAGGGGTGTCATGGCCACACTACCGATCGATCGCCATACTGACTCCGTTTTCTGTTATTAATAACTCGAATAGGTAGAAACGGAAATAAATTGAATCATGAATTTCACAACATTGACCTATTTGATTAAATTGATTAATGTAAATGTCATTTCTATGTATTTCTACTAAATTAGAAATCAAGCACTAATAATATCTACTTATTTTTATGGATTTAGAAAAGTCTGAATAAAGAGAAACTATAAATATAACACATAATTTTGGCTGTCTCTCTTTTCGCCCCTTAGTCACAGTCCCATTTTGTTGTTTTTTCATATTTCCACTGTTTGTCCTCTTCAAGGCTCGACACACACAAACATACGTTCTTTCTATCCACCCACTATTGATGAATTTCTTCAAGTCATGGGCTCGCCTGGGTTGAAGTGCGGTCCGCACTGCGTTTCCCGGTACATGGTCTCCATTCAACGACTCGTCTACCCCATCAGTTGTGGCTCCTGCGGCAGATATGGTCTACCTATACAGTAAATGAAAACAATGCCTTTTTAATGGGAAGTTGATTAAAACTTGCCGTCTGCTTGTTCGGCACCTATTCTAAATAGATTAGGCGAAATAAGTTTCTTATTTGAAAACCTTTCTCGACAATATAAACTGTACGACGTCCTTTACTCAATGAATTATAAAGCAGAACGGTAAAACAGCACCTGATGTTAATGGTCACAACTACCTAACATAATTTATGTACGTTACATACCTAAATGGGGCTTAAACTAGGATAATATCATGTAATGTTAATATACCTATTGCATTTAATTTGAACCCACACTTATCCAACCCATACACATTGTTTTGTGCACGAGGAATGAATGGTCTTATAACGCCACGCCTCAAGCGGATTGGCGACTCAATTTTGTTAGAGGTGATAGTTCCTCAGTGGTTGTGGCGGCTTTGTCGCCTTTTACAATACCCGAGGGATGAAATGGCGTGGTATTATTTTAAAGCAAGCCGCCATCATACAGCTAGTAACTTGTAATAGGCTTAGGTTTCTCTGTATTAGGGGTTCGAAATCCTGTACAATAGCTTGTCTTCATAAAAATAGTTCTTCAATTGGGAACCGAATTCTGACCAAAGACTTGTCTTTGGCCTAAGATATGTCTTGGCGAATTCCTCTGCACGACGAGCACTTGCTCTGCACACTCAGATTATGTAGATAATTTTTTTTTTATGTTTATCAGATTATGTTTTAACGTATTTTATTGTATTCATGTATGCGTGCGTTTAATCTGCTAAGTGACAGTAAGAACATTAAACATATATCGATTTAGGAGGGCATTCATACGAAATGAGATTAGCCTTGATTTGGAGCAGACAGCTCTTCGGAGTTTGAGCATTAGATTAAATCGGATTAAATTTGGACACACTTCGATGACCGAAATACTAATCGAATTGACTATCGATTAAGCTAAACCGAATAATAGAAAGCTTGTCTACTTCTTCAAAGGAATTTTCTTTATTGTACATAAATTCAATTATCGATAAGTACAATACGCGACAGCGTGAACATGCGTCTGAGTTATGAGTTTAATCGATTTAGTTCTATTGTTTGATTTTTTTTCAATTAAATTATTTTATATGCATATATATGAATTTAAAAATAATAAACACGAATTAAAATTATCGATAAGTACCTATCCATCTAACGTAGTTTTCACATTGCTTAAGATTCCTTGAAACTGCACTCCCGCGCTGTCGCATGCTTTGTATACATTTGTATGCACGCCAAAGAGTACATAATAGTGACATAAAAGTTTAAATAAATGGTATACAAATGAGAGGCTTTTCTCTAAATCCATTTCTTCCATGCAACCTTTAAGGTACAAGCGTTACCTAGTGAATTACTAGGGAGTTTCGCGCCATATACTACTACGCGGCCATACCCTTCAACTCTCGTGGACCTACTCGTATGAACCTTGCATTTATTGGGACCGAATTGCGGAAGGAGTGTGCTTACAAGAGCTCTTTCCCATAATTTTCTTGATTTCCTGGGAATTCTCATACTGTCCCTTCTCTTTTGTTGGCGAGTTTACTCTTTTAGAGGTGTTGTAGTTCATCAGAGCTTGTGGTAGCTGTTTTGTTATCCCTTGGTCGCCACGACACGACACCCTCGGGAAGATATCGGGTGATGCTAAAAACCGGCCAAAGGCACTATAAGGCCAAAAAAATTACATGTTAAGGCAATATTCTCTGTTTAACTATTGTAGTAAATAAATGAACACAAGCCAATCAATAACAAGCAACGCCACCTACCCCGATTGAGAGTAACTAGCCTTGACACTTCTCTCTTTGTTCTGTGATCGCGCGACGCTCACATGTAATATTATTTGCTTTCAATATATTTACTTTAAATTAAACTTTAGCTCCGTTGTTTCATTTCCACAACTATGGCTGTAACTTGGCTGGGTGAAGACAGACTGTTATGAAATACAGCCTCCCAAGAACCAAGTAACGAACGAACACATTTGTAACGGTTTAATTAAAATCCGCCTAATGGTTTAAGGCATTAACGTTTTGTCAGAGAATTCTTGTTCTTTGGATAATTCTAATTCATTGTATTTACGGAACAACTGTCTAAAGATATAAATAAGTAAAAAGTTTAAGTAACAATCTATACATTTAATGAAAATTGTAACGGAACCGTGTCCGAACATGAAATATTATTTGAAAAAAGTCGTAAGTGTGTTACAGATACCCATAAATACAATTTTTAGAATTTCTATCTGAACGCGGGTCGTGCAAAAACGACTTTAAACTTCAGTACTAGATTAACATTCAGGGTACATTTCATCGAGATCAATTATAAAGTTTTCACGGGTATCGGGCTGACAATACATATTATTGATGGAATTTGTTACTAGAATTTGTTCGATTTCGAGTACCCCGGGTTCAATCAAGAAATAGAGGTGATCTGTTCTCTGTTCCACTTGTTTGCACTGAATATGCAGGAAATTCATTTTTAGTGCGAGCAACTAATTTATACACTACAATAAGAGCCTGTCTGATAGTAATTTTTTGTAACTCCTTTTGTACGTTTAGAACCTTGTGTAGAAAGAAAATGTGTGGGTGAAGAAATATATGGTGAAAAGCTCACTGGCTCACTTTTTCCAAATTTCCATTGATTTAGTTAAAACTTTTGTTTTTAACTATCATTATATTCTAAATTTAGTATTTTGTCTTTGGTCTAATCATTTTTATTTTTTAGGTTTTAAACGTATTACTTTTATAAACGCAGAGTATACGTATAGCCAGTGTCCTCTATGCAATTAAATTTTAATTCTCATAACAAATTTTAATGTTATATATTAGAACATGTGGGAAGTATTACCTGTTCATGCTTTCTATTATAATAATAATAATAATGTGACTGTATGTTACTAAAATAAAGTAAATAAGAAATAATAAAAATAATCAACCATCAAGTCGCGGACACTAGTAATAATTAAATAAACTTATGACGTAAATATATGTGCCGTGAGATGTCGGCCGGTTATACAATAGCCACACGCCATTTCTTCCCGAGGGTGAGCGACTACCACGAGTGCTGACTACGCCACCTCCAAAAGAGTGGACTCGCCAACCTGCGTTGCAACCTGGACTGGTCAGGTGGCGTTTTAAGGCCATACATCCCTCATGCACAAGACAATGTAGATGAGGAGGGCCATGTCCAAGAGTGTATACTGAATACTGACAGGGGCGGTTGCATTGCATTGCATAAATATAGACTTGGAATGCACAAACTATATCAACAATGCATGCCACAGACGCTATTTAAACTACGACAAGGGGTTCTTCAAGAGAGCTGTGAATAGGATTTTGCAAGGTCGGCGGCGCGCCCGCATACCCCCTGGTGTTGCAGGTGTCCATGGGCGGCGGTAACACTTACCATCACGTGAGACCGCTTGCTCGTCCGCCCTCTTCTCTATAAAAAAAAATATTTTGCAAGCATATAACTAATTAACACTGTTATGCAAAGCACTTCACTTGCAAAGCATGCCTACTGGCAGCTACATAATTACGCTTGCATTCACGTTACTCTCACAGAAAACTATCGTAAAATGTATTACTACATTTCGCCAAATCCATACATAAATCTTCAATAGTAGGTTCAGTGATGTGTCTACGACATTTTTAACTCATATTGGCGACTGTATCCAATTATCACCGGGTGGATACCGTCGGTCACCTTCTTTACCTAAAAAATATTGTATAGTTTTGCAAATTAAATGACATTTTATTATAATAAAAGAAAAACCATTTTTTTCTATTTCGATAACATAATCATACAATTTTATACACGTGGTGTGAATCTGCTTTTAAGTATATATAAGAAATACCTGATAAGAATTAGAATATATAAGTATCGATGGTCATTGATAGAGGTGATCATGAGTAATAGTCGGCAAAAATGATGTCCTGTTTAACATAAGATTCAAAATTAAAACACCAAAATCAATTACAAATATTCCAACAAAGTTTTAATTTAAAATTCACATTTATTGTGAATTTTCAATACACGTTTACTTCAACATTTCCTTTTCAGCTTTGTAATTAAAATTAATGAGATCCACGCATGAAGGTTTTCGAATGCGGTCACGATTTTCTGTCATACATTTAGTTTTAACTCAAATTAAAATATGTCATTCAATTCGGCATGACACATTAAACGAGATAACATATGTATGATAGACTTTTTGGCGGGAACTCGAGAAGTGAAGATGAGTTTTTATTTGATTATTATAAAACTTGTGTATTGTGCATTTTGTGATTTAATAGTGATAGTTTATTAAACTTCAAAGAGTTTTTTGTACGTAATGATTGTGATAATCAAATAAAAGCATAGGATTGCGTTTTTCTTCTACTTCAAAGGAGTCCTCTTGTGTCCTCAGTAAACCTACTATCACTTTACTGAGCAACTCCTGACTTCGACAGGACTGGACACACTGACAATTTACGTTTCAGAAATTGTACTAAGAAAACTTGACACTGGCAGAATGTGCTAATTGCACCATTGCCATATATGAACAGAAATTTGGGTATAAAACTAATTTCATGTTGTTTGGAGTAAGTGCCTGAACGGGCCGAGCGTATTCGTTCATCGTCGATGGACTCTCGTCCTAAACGAGCCCCATGGCTTAACTTAAAACTTCAGTGAGCAGTTCATTCCACAACTTTCGAGCTCGGGGCATAAATAACGCACAGTGTGCAGTAGCTGAAAAGTACTTTTTTTTTTCCAGTAAGTGCAGATGAATCGCCCTTCGATGATAATAATCCGAAGATTGCATCTGATTTTACAGCTCTTAAGTACATTATACAGGCGGTCTTATTCATATTTTATCAACTACCATGATTATACTCAACAAAGAGGTATAAACTCCGCCACAAAGGGATAATATTTAATAAAAATACACCAGACAGACAGATTAGCATCATAACCAGTATTTGTGATATAAATAGCATCCTTCCCCTATAGATAAGTTTATTGAATGAAATTCAGCATATCTATTGAAACGCCGATGATTAACATCGGTCTGAAAAATATAATTGACTATTTTTGAAAAAAAGGTGAATTTTTGAAAAGGCTATTATTAAAAATATAATTGAAAAAAGTATTTACAGCATTTCACGAATAACCCACAACATGTAGTGTGTATACCACGTGTCTCTTTTTATAGTATAGATGGCGGACGAGCGAGCGGGCCACGTGATGGTAAGTGGTCACCGCCGCCCATGGACACCGCAACATCAGGGGGCTTGCGGGTGCGTTGCCGACGTCGCAGAATCCTGTTCAATGAACGCAAATTCTGAATATAGGTTGTTTAGTGTCGAGAGTAGAATTTATTTTATAAGTTTTTTCATAATTGATATTACAATTCTAATAGGTATATTATTTATTCGGCGCGTGTCTCCCGAGCTCGTCACTGAGTCGCACCCCAGCGACTGTACGAAGAAGAGAAGACACCAAAGAGGAGGAGCAAAAGAAAACTCTATGTTACTTTATATACTTCTTATATACCATACTATACCATCAGCCTGTGTCTCTCCACTGCTGGATACATGCCTCTCCCAAGGACCACCACCACACACGGTCTTCAGGTCTTCTCATCCAGCCACCACCGGCGACTTTCTTCAAGTTGCCATTCTACCTGGCCGGAGGGCGTTCTACGCTACGTTTTTCGGCACGTGGTCTACATTCGAGGACTCGCCTCGTCATTGTCGTCGTCTATACCACAATGTTTGATTGTGGACGAAAGTCGACAAACAATGCGTCCTGCTCGTAATGACGTATTGTGCCGAAACGTGGTCTCTGACGATAGACCCGGTTCCCAAGGTCAAAGTCGCTCGGCGAGCGATGGTAAGAGCTCGGAGTTTCTTTGCTGGACAAAATACGCAACGAAGAAATTCGACGAAGAATCAGCAAGCTGAAGTGGCATTGGTAGGTATATAAATTAGTAGACAAATACCCCGTATAACAGATAACACACATTCACTCACCAAACTTTACCAACTCCGTAGAAGATAGGAAACTTATAAGTATGCCTCATAGCAACCTATTATAGAGTGAAACTATTCAACTTGAAATTTTGTTTGTTCCAAACTATGATATACATAATAATATGGGGAATGTTCTGATGAGCTGTTCAATTTGATACCAACTTCGCGTTTTACCATCGCACTTCTCGTCATCGTCGTACGGTTCATCAGCACTTCCTTGACATAGAGTCGCTGCGTACAGTGCGGTCAAAAAGACACTTTATACCGCGAACCCGAAAGTTATGGAATGAACAACCAGCCGAGGTTTTTTCTCCATTACTCCACATTATTATGGGGCTCTACAAGAGAACTGTGAACAGAGTTCTGTAAGGTAGACAGCGCATCCGCATGCCACCTGGTGTTGCAGGTGTACGCACAACTGTAGGTGTTGGTCAGCCCATTGCATTGGGGCGGACGGTGACTAGTCACCTTCATGTGGCCCGCCCACTCGAATGCTCTCTATTGTATAAAAAAAACTTATTTATTTTATTTTATTTCTATTACATAAATCTACAGCTTATTCGCATGCAAAGTTCACACATTTTATTATATTATACTAGCCTTTACAGATTTATATTACATTTGCAATTCTTATAAATATTACTAACAACATAACTACAGTTAAAACTATTAAAGTGCCCTACGTCATAAGTGGCCCTATAATAAGTGTATGTATTGTGTGTGTGTGCGAGGGTGTAAATAAATTGCATTCTGAAATCCGCTCACGTGATACACTCAGTAACTACAGAACTATTCAACTTGTGACTACTTGTAGACACTCTGTAGCATTTGTAACTACACTGTAACTACTAGACACTCTGTAGCACTTGTAACTACACTGTAACTACTAGACACTCTGTAGCACTTGTAACTACACTGTAACTACTAGACACTCTGTAG
Organism: Sesia apiformis; assembly: GCA_914767545.1. Taxonomy (NCBI): domain Eukaryota; kingdom Metazoa; phylum Arthropoda; class Insecta; order Lepidoptera; family Sesiidae; genus Sesia; species Sesia apiformis. The sequence goes on along the minus strand of OU611965.1, from coordinate 13,343,688 downwards.
CACTTGTAACTACACTGTAACTACTAGACACTCTGTAGCACTTGTAACTACACTGTAACTACTAGACACTCTGTAGCATTTGTAACTACACTGTAACTACTAGACACTCTGTAGCACTTGTAACTACACTGTAACTACTAGACACTCTGTAGCACTTGTAACTACACTGTAACTACTAGACACTCTGTAGCATTTGTAACTACACTGTAACTACTAGACACTCTGTAGCACTTGTAACTACACTGTAACTACTAGACACTCTGTAGCACTTGTAACTACACTGTAACTACTAGACACTCTGTAGCACTTGTAACTACACTGTAACTACTAGACACTCTGTAGCACTTGTAACTACACTGTAACTACTAGACACTCTGTAGCACTTGTAACTACACTGTAACTACTAGACACTCTGTAGCATTTGTAACTACACTGTAACTACTAGACACTCTGTAGCACTTGTAACTACACTGTAACTACTAGACACTCTGTAGCACTTGTAACTACACTGTAACTACTAGACACTCTGTAGCACTTGTAACTACACTGTAACTACTAGACACTCTGTAGCACTTGTAACTACACTGTAACTACTAGACACTCTGTAGCACTTGTAACTACACTGTAACTACTAGACACTCTGTAGCACTTGTAACTACACTGTAACTACTAGACACTCTGTAGCATTTGTAACTACACTGTAACTACTAGACACTCTGTAGCACTTGTAACTACACTGTAACTACTAGACACTCTGTAGCACTTGTAACTACACTGTAACTACTAGACACTCTGTAGCATTTGTAACTACACTGTAACTACTAGACACTCTGTAGCACTTGTAACTACACTGTAACTACTAGACACTCTGTAGCACTTGTAACTACACTGTAACTACTAGACACTCTGTAGCACTTGTAACTACACTGTAACTACTAGACACTCTGTAGCACTTGTAACTACACTGTAACTACTAGACACTCTGTAGCACTTGTAACTACACTGTAACTACTAGACACTCTGTAGCACTTGTAACTACACTGTAACTACTAGACACTCTGTAGCACTTGTAACTAGACTGTAACTACTAGACACTCTGTAGCACTTGTAACTACACTGTAACTACTAGACACTCTGTAGCACTTGTAACTACACTGTAACTACTAGACACTCTGTAGCACTTGTAACTACACTGTAACTACTAGACACTCTGTAGCACTTGTAACTACACTGTAACTACTAGACACTCTGTAGCATTTGTAACTACACTGTAACTACTAGACACTCTGTAGCATTTGTAACTACACTGTAACTACTAGACACTCTGTAGCACTTGTAACTACACTGTAACTACTAGACACTCTGTAGCACTTGTAACTACACTGTAACTACTAGACACTCTGTAGCACTTGTAACTACACTGTAACTACTAGACACTCTGTAGCACTTGTAACTACACTGTAACTACTAGACACTCTGTAGCACTTGTAACTACACTGTAACTACTAGACACTCTGTAGCACTTGTAACTAGACTGTAACTACTAGACACTCTGTAGCACTTGTAACTACACTGTAACTACTAGACACTCTGTAGCACTTGTAACTACACTGTAACTACTAGACACTCTGTAGCACTTGTAACTACACTGTAACTACTAGACACTCTGTAGCACTTGTAACTACACTGTAACTACTAGACACTCTGTAGCACTTGTAACTACACTGTAACTACTAGACACTCTGTAGCACTTGTAACTACACTGTAACTACTAGACACTCTGTAGCACTTGTAACTACACTGTAACTACTAGACACTCTGTAGCACTTGTAACTACACTGTAACTACTAGACACTCTGTAGCACTTGTAACTACACTGTAACTACTAGACACTCTGTAGCACTTGTAACTACACTGTAACTACTAGACACTCTGTAGCACTTGTAACTACACTGTAACTACTAGACACTCTGTAGCATTTGTAACTACACTGTAACTACTAGACACTCTGTAGCACTTGTAACTACACTGTAACTACTAGACACTCTGTAGCACTTGTAACTACACTGTAACTACTAGACACTCTGTAGCATTTGTAACTACACTGTAACTACTAGACACTCTGTAGCACTTGTAACTACACTGTAACTACTAGACACTCTGTAGCACTTGTAACTACACTGTAACTACTAGACACTCTGTAGCATTTGTAACTACACTGTAACTACTAGACACTCTGTAGCACTTGTAACTACACTGTAACTACTAGACACTCTGTAGCACTTGTAACTACACTGTAACTACTAGACACTCTGTAGCATTTGTAACTACACTGTAACTACTAGACACTCTGTAGCACTTGTAACTACACTGTAACTACTAGACACTCTGTAGCACTTGTAACTACACTGTAACTACTAGACACTCTGTAGGACTTGTAACTACACTGTAACTACTAGACACTCTGTAGCACTTGTAACTACACTGTAACTACTAGACACTCTGTAGCACTTGTAACTACACTATAACTACTAGACACTCTGTAACTACAACTAAATTAATTATACACACGACAAATGTCGCACAAAAAGCGATTCAACAGTTACTTCTATATGTCAAATTCATTATTCGACCCTTATCCAAAAGGAGTCCTCCATTACCCAGATTACATGTGCTCCAGAGATTTTCACTTTATATGATAATTTTCTTCGTCCTTCCGATCTCCAAACTTCGCAGACGCATAAACAAAAAAAGTCCTTTGATCGCTACTCACGCTTCAACAGTACCCGAGCGCGATTTGGCGAGTTTTGATAGACTGTGGCAGGTATTGGTTCGGAAAAAATGGTAGTGTACACGATCAGTAAACTTTAGCAAGAAGTTACCCAGTACGCAGAAATGACAGTAGCGTAACTTGGCGCTATTTTGAACATAATTACTTTAATCAGACAACTAGATATTGAAGATAATAAATATACGGACTGTACAACAATCAAACCCCTTTATATAATTTATATTTTTTTTATTATCATAAGAACATAGTTCTATTAAATACTTAGAAAACAGAGATAAACATTATTTTCCCATTGAATAGATTTACTTAACTATACGACTACATACTAATATGGGGTATAATAATATAAAAAGATATGTCTGTTTATTCACGTCGATGTTTAGAATTTCTCATCAGATCTAACAGTATTTTTTTACTGTTATGTGTAGGTGTGTGTCTATTTATTCAAAAGTAAAAAGATAAAATGTCTTTTTACCGAAAGAAAAATAAAAGGTCTGTACTCGTTATATGCAACATTTTATGGCTAAGTTAGGTTAAGTTGAGTGTATATTTTATTGTTTAATATTAATGCTTTGTGAGATAGCAACTGTTTTCCCGCACAGTATAATGCTATCTCATTTTTTTAGTATAATATATATTTTGTCTATTTTTCCTCCTGCTCAGGCATTATTGGGATGCGGTCGAATTCAGTATCCTATCGCTCTCTCTCTCTCTCTCTACGATTCAAGAATATGGAGGCCGCATCGTGTTACTAAAGAAGTATAAGTTATTTTGAAAACCAGTAGAAACAGTGAGCATCGGCGGGAACTAGCCGAGCAATAATTTTGTATATTTTATGTTATCGGGAGACATTTTCAAAACAAACAATCCTAAATCGACAAATGCGTGGAAAGAGAGTTTGTTTTTCTTTCTGAACCAGCAACCTGGTTACATATCGGCGACATATCATCGAATAATTCAGAAAAGACTTATGAATAATAATATTTGACTTCGAATGGTCAACAAAGAACTTTTCTTGCGCTGCTTGTGCATAATAACGTTCCAGCGAAAATTATGTTGAGTACGTTATAAAATGAAATTTGTATTTATTTTAAACATAACTATACAATTAAAAACATAAAGGTCATGTGATTTATGAACACAGTAACGTAAGAAATACAAATGACAAGTACAGTGAATACGTAAATTAATACAAATCATAATTATAAGCAGCATTAATAAATAAAACAATTGGACCACTGATCATCAACGTAACTATAAACCTATGTATACACCCGACTACTATGTATACACCCTACTACTATGTATACATCCTATTACTTCATGTCCTGCATAGCCCAAAGAAGATAATAGTGTGTCCGCCTTATGTAATAATTTTAAAAAGTAACCTGTTCGTGCGCTATTATGTATTATGTTGTCATTATCATCATACATCATACGTTGTCATCAGAAAAACCTGGTTGGCAACTTATAGGGGGGGTGAAGCAGATAAGGACGGGTTCAGTAAAAAGTCAAATTTGAAACTTAAGTACTACATAATAAGGATGTTTCATTATAATGTTAAATAATGTTATTCATAATGTTAAAACACATATGAATTAAATAATTCAGAGAGCTACTGGAAATAGAAGACTATTAGACTCTAACGTGCTTGCCCTAGATTGATTGTATAACACATCTAGCATGTATTCACAAATCGATGGTGTGTACATTATATAATAAAAATAGCCGTTATAAGAATAATTTGTGTGACACCTAAGTCGCCGCCTGCGCCTGGTCACTCACTGGACTTTCCATAAGCAGAATCCACCCGTTGGGATTGATCGCGCTGTGGCGGCGTGAAGAAACAGGACTCACCAGCGGCAAGCCAACGGGGAAGGTACACCCCGGGGAAACTTCCGTAGGTGGGCACATAGCCCAGGAGCGGAACTCCACCGCTCGTGAGGGGGGTATGAGACGGCTACGAACGGTAAATCGTTTGCCAATATCAAGATGTACTACTATCATTACTATACTATGTAGTTTGTTAGGCTCTGTGAACAGATGGGAAAAGTTTTTCAACTCAAACATGAACTAAGACACTTTACATGCCCCTATTTGAAAAATGATGCGGTCAGAATCTTTAGGGACGTTATTGCTTTCTGCATCAATTTGCTGGTAACGAAGTTAGATGGATTTACTTTGAAGGAAACTGGAAGTTGTATAAGAAATAGATTTAATTATGAAAATACGTTAAACGTTTACATAAATATAAGATAAATTGCCAGAGACGCGCTCAATTGTAATTATTTCAATTTTAAAATTTTTATTTTATCGTCTTTTGAATATACATCTTATGTTGGAATTTTTGCATTAAGAAATTGCAAATACTATCGTGTGACGTCACGATTTATTTATTTATCCGCCGACATTATTAAAAATAGTATATTATTTATGTGTATAGCAAAATAAGTTCTAGTTTTGTGCAAAGTAGTTTTCCATTACATAAACATTACATGAGTCAGTTATACATATAAGACCAGGTAAACGTTAGCCGTGAGACTAGAATTCCTTGTGTCGTGAGGACTAGTTCATTCCCCTCTAACAGTTTTGACATAATGGACATTTACATTAAAGCTACAATGATTAATTACCTAGTATTTAATAATTAATTTAGATTTAATAAATAAATAATTATTATAAAATAAAAAATGCGCATAAATGTTTTATATGATAGGATTATTGTGTTTATATAATGTGTGAGTGTGTGTGTGGAAATCATGGATATGTTAATATTGAGAGAATATTTTATTTATTGTACTATGTGTACAATAAATAATCTAATAATAATTTAGTGTACTGCTTACTAGGTACTAGGCTCGTGCTCCTTGGCGGAAAGATTGTAGTGAAGCCCTGTTGGATTGATTTCCCGGATTTTCTGGATTAGCTCCAGGAAACGTTTATAATGAAACATTTCCTCTAACCAATCAGATGGAATACAGTTCACACGTGTCTGGCAAATATAGCTATTTATCGTAAGAATTTTCACCTTATTGTGATATTCGTTTAGTTGTGACAAGATATTCTTATACGGAGTTATTGAAAAAAAAACATCAAATATCTCTACTGAATTGCTTTTACATCGACAACTTTTTTACTAAACCAACCCATTTATCGTCCTCTGCTGGACGTGTACCTCGATGCTCATTGTCTCGTGCATGAAAGATGAATGGCCTGAAAACCCTGACCAAGCTAATTGGTAAGTCCACTTTTTTAGAGATTGTGTTTGATAGTAGCGTTGTTATCCCTTAGAGTTCTTTTACGACCCTCACGGGAAGTGATGGAATAATAGATAGTATTCTAAAGCTGGCTGACACCACGTGACCAACAGGTATACTCGTAGAGTAAATTACTCGTAAACATCGAATCGATTCGAGGTAAATCAAATCTCGCTAATGTCAGTTCGAAAATAGTACGTACCCCCACAATATCCCTGTGTTAACACCGTTCACAATAGAATATGTTAAAAATATTTGATTTTGTCAAATCCACAAAGAATATTTATTAAAAGACTGTTAGGTAACTTCGCCTGCTATTTATTCTATAAAAGATGATCCCTGCGTCGTGAGACAAAGTCTTCGACATCTGTCCGAGACAGATTATTAGAAATTTGAAGGCTTTGTATACGATCTTCGTCGATGACTTACGGCCTAAAGTATCAACCGCGCTTTCGCACAAACGAACTCCTTTGCAGCTTATTATCAACTTATTCAATAACCAATTAGGCAGCTCCAACCACAAATACTACATTGTCGAACAAACCTTTTCATTCAGTTAGATCAACGAAAATGAACTTTAAAGTCACCAAAATAACTCGTATAGGAACGCAAAAAATGTTTGAAATCATGTTAACTCTCGTTTAGTCCAAGTTTTGTTTAGTATGTTCTGATGCAAAATTTTGCTACTTAAACGTTCCCAACACAACTTCAAATTAAGGGTTAGGCCATAATCTGCCACTAGTGCCCAATGCGAATTGATGAATACACATACTCCAGGTTTTTTTTATTCTCAGACATCCTCAGGATGTTTTCCTTCAAGCTAGTGATGATTTAAAAAATCCGTACATTATTAGTGGATACGTATAACATTATCAGAGCTGAAATCGAATGATACCAGCCCTTATTACTAGTCCATTAAGGTGTCCTGCCTGTACTTATTCTCTACAGTGGGCAACAGTTGGTTAACCTGTTGCCTCTAACCAGATGGTTAACCTATTGCCGACTGTACAAAAGGCAACATGAAAAGGGAATACTATACATCACACGCAAATCCAGGCACAAATAGATATTTTGATTTATTCCTAAATCCAGGGTTTTGCCTGCCTGGTTATAAATATAGCAATAATTTAGGACTGAAAAGATGAAATATGTGCGACCTTTTATACTGTCCGTGAGAAATATTGTTAGTACTCGCTCTTAAATATTTAAAATTTAAATTTGATATCTGTAATATTTTTCGAGTATCAGTCACATGCGGGAAAGATTAAAGTTTTATATAAACCACAACTTTACGATCTTTGAAATAAGTCCACCGAGAAACAATAATAAAAAGGATGCAATGGAATGGGATGGAATATTTTTTACACTTATTTAAAGATTCCCGGTCTTCCCGCTCTCATTTCACCTTGGTGATTCTTTTAAAAGTCTCTCTCTCTCTCTCTCTCTCTCTTTATGAAGAGAGATTGTTATTTTGTTTGTTTATATGTTACGGGGTAAACTCATATTTAATATCTGTAACAATATTAAAAAATATTTTTCTATTACGACACTACAAATGCAGGTTTAGTGGCGGTTTAGTTAGTTTAGTGGTTTAGTTTAGTGGCGGAGGTTTAGTTTAGTGGCGGCAAAGGTTGCCTGAAAGCGATCACTTTGGCGTCAACTTTTATGTCACTTTCACCGCATGCAATTCACTTACACTGCTTTGATATGTAATAAAGTGTACCTGTACCGTTTTGTAGGGGAAGAGTACACGCTGTATTCCCACAGCCGCTGGGCGCATTCGACTGGTCACGTTACCCCTCTCTCACAGAAGACTGGCTTGAAATGTACTGCATTTCCCACTTTATCGTATTTATCGTGTTTCGGTAGTAAGTGAGATAGGCCTTGTCATCCACCGCATCCGGGCGCGTGCCCAACGTTTGTCATTCTGGACTGATATGAGCATGTATTATTGTGAATAATTACCCTCATATCTACCTATAATATTTTCAGTACTAAAGTAACATTTAAAACTTTTTCCAGCGAAAAACAACGAACGACAGTCAACAAACCAAATTTACATTTAGACAACTCCCAGGTTACCTGTTGAGTGTATTTCAGGAATTTCTCACAGAAGATGGCTCCAAAATTATACGTCTGTGTCTGTTCAGACGTGAACGAGAATTGCCTCGTGCCAACTCCATTTGAAATACGACTTTCTTTCTTAAAGCTTTTAGTTCATTTTTCAGTGATAATGAGTTGGCTCGAGTCGTGTAAAAAAGGTTCTCGCTACTTACAAAATTACCAGTGACGCGAGACCTCTTAAAATACGCGAAGAAAACTTGTGAAGGAACAAAAATGATTGAAGAATTTCGTTGACGTAGTTCAAGAAATACTAGTCGGTATATATGTCTGCAACTATCTGCTGAAGATCATGGAGTCCCTCCATACTTTCACATTTGTTGGAAATATAAATCCTTTCGGAATCCGCGAGACATCTTTCGACCTAAAAGTACTTTGGGAGTAACTCCTCCAAATTCTGCGTTATCTTTCATATGTCGCACCAAAACTTAGGTGTGGGTGGTTAGGTAAAAAGATAAGGTAAATATGGATAAATCCTACGACCAATCTACCACACCGGAATACTTGTTGTGGGTTATTGGACAAAAAATTGTTATTCTAATTTCCACACCACTGTGGATTTTTCAAGGTTCACTGATATATGTCAGCGGATATACAGATATATATCAATTGATATTTATCGTCAAAACTATAATTTTGACAGCTCCCACGCTTTTAAATTGTTATACTGACATAAAAAAAATATGATCACTGCCACTGCCAATGATCCAACGGCAAAGATTATAATTATAATTTTGTTGAATATTAATCTCCAAGACTCTATTTTTTTGTTACTCTAATTTCACTCTTATTTTCTGTTTTGTTTTATAATAAATAAGTGTAACTCAAACTCAAAGTTTCATTTAACAATTTTGACACATTAAAACCACTTACAGAATGAAATTTGCGCCTTTTTATATACATGATATGTATATACTCGGACATAGACTCAAGATGTCGTTAGCTGTCGTGTTGTATTACCATCTTGTAAAATCACATTTGAATGGTAAATAGTTTGTGAATTATTTGGTTAACTTGAGACGATTGTAATTAATGTTTAAAATTAGTTAACACGCCTTACGCTAGAGTGCACTTGTGTCTATGGAAACCGAGGGCGCTGAGGTGACACCCGAGAGGCGCGAAAACTTCTGTCAACCCCATTTTATTCCCGGTCGTTAGTAGCTTTATAAAAGCCGAAGATGGGAAGCAGACAGTACTATCGCGACCGGTGACTCTTAAAAGGCCACAAGGCCATAAGAATTTAGACCTACACGATGTTGAGGCAATCAAGGTTTTTTAGCCGGTAGGAGTCCGGCACTACCTGGTACCACCTAGACTAGCCTAGCTAGACTGGATGGTCACCTGAAGGAAAACCCTGCATGGTCACCTGGTACCGGTGACCATGCAGGGTTTTCCTTGATTGTCTCTCCTAACATAAAAAAAAAAAGACTACTATTTTAACTTTACCTATGTACCCAATAGGAATGACCCTCCGTCGTCATCCTCGGCATGTCTTAAACGGCCCCGACTACCCAATTACTGCTGCCAATTACACTACACTACACATTCTTCTTTACATTCACATTCACATACTACACACTTACATTCTTACACTACACTCACAGACTTCACAGATACACCTTCCCCGCCGGCAGAGACGAGGACCTCACCCCCGCTACAGCGTAAATACACACCGGCCTTCAGCCAACACTTTTACCAGGTATCGGCACGTGCCTGAGCGCTTCTCACCAACTCGCGATCCCGCGGTACCTTCCCAATGCAACGCCCTAAGCCTAAGTCCGTTTCTTCCGCCGGTCTACTGGCGGGGGAGCCTTTAGGCTCGTTGCTGCACACACCCTTTGCTCCTGGCTGAGCGCCTTCCTAAACTATACATGTCCGGTGACTCTTGAAAGGCCATTAGGGTCACAAGAATTTAGCCATTCCGAAAAATAAAGACGAACTTACTTAATTTAGTCTCTTTACGAACGGGTCGCCATCAAGTTAACATCATACCATAATTGGCAGTGATAGAAGTGTACTGTGTGTGTACCTACAACTAATTACGGTGAGTTATTATATCCCGTCATTGAAATTACTGATCTATAGTGTCCCATGTTACTTTGGTAAAGATTATACTTACAAGTGAGCTTCTTGATTGTACTAACTATTAACATGTTTTGACTTGAAGAGGAACGGCGCGGTCAACAAGGGGTGATGTGGAGGTTGACCCGGAGACCGCAAGGTCGTTGTCTAAATTTTTTGATTGAGATGTTTGCTAACTATGGATCGAAGAAACTCACTAGTAAAAGTTAAAATAAACTAGAGTGAGGTTTCCCTGTCTCCGACATATACTCGTATATTTATCATATCAATCAAATATCGGATATTTTCATATTTATGATAAATATCGGATTTTTACCCTGGGATTTTTAGTATGAATGATTACAATAACATCATAGTATTTCTATGATCGTTTTTTATTGTTATCCATGAATTTTATACGTTTTGATATCTTAATATACAGTATCAATGTGGACCAAATACCGCAAAAGAACACACGGTGCATTTTTGATTTGATCGTTTCCGTTCCGAAAATTTCGACCTCAAGAGCAAGCCTCGTGGATGACCGGATACTAATGACCAATTGAAAACAATAGTGGAAGCGGATTCATCTCAAACCACGTCTGATTTAACAGCAGCCTTCGGCGTAAGTGACAAATCGATATTGATTCATTTGCGTCAAATCGAGAAATTGAAGAAGCTCGGAAATTCGGTACCCAATACAACAAATAATGTTACAATTAATGCATTACAAATTAATGTTGGTTATTAAATTCAGTTGACTCGTAAAAGTATGACGTCATCATTAGTTTTAGTCTTGGCTTTATTAAGTAATGAGTTAAGTTATTCTAATTTTTGGATCGTTTACATATTTATGATTCTTTTAATATTTTGCAGTGTATTTTTTTCTTTGATTTCCTGCTACAATTCGTTAGTGAATTCCAGAATTAAATACTGTGTAACTCTTTTGCCGTACATCTTGTTATTTCTTGTATGTCTTGTTGAAGTTGTTATATCTTGTTTTAATTATTTTTAGTTATTAATGCTTTTTGTAGTAATCGTACATTTAAATATTTGAGTTTGACAATTATAAAATCTAAAGAATTGTTCACTTAACAATTTTTATTTTATATTTTCTTGAATTGGTAAAACTTGACAATGTTTCAAAATGTTTTCGTTCTTTTGTTTTAAATATATAGACTTTTTAGACTTTTTCAGTGATTATCGCTTTTTGTATTCGTTTTTTGTAGCGAAGTGATAGATTTACGGTATGATTTGAAGGTTCTTCCGTAGCTGCTAATTCCTTAATCAATAAAACTTTAAACTTGGCTTTTGTATGAAAGTCAGCTGCAAACACGTGTCGAAGTTTGCATTACTTTGTTGAACTGGCATAAAAATGAAGAGATTCTGAATCGTATTGTCACTTGTTGTGAGAAGTGGGTCCTGTAAGATATGATAATTGTAAACATTCGTCACAATGGTTGAACCCAGAAGACACAGCGAAACAATGTCCTAAACGTTTCCATGATAACACTCGCCCACACAATGCACGACAGACAGTCTCAAAGTTACAGGAGCTTCGACTGGAAACTCTCTGTCACTCTTCGTACTCGGCAGACCTTGTCCCTACTGATTTCCATTATTTCCGAAATATGGGGAAAAATTCAACTCCGTTGAGGCAGTGAAAAACACCTTCAGAGAATTCATCGATTCCTTTCCCCAGTAATTCCATAGCAGAAGCATCAATCAACTGCCAATAAAGTGGCAAAACTGCATGGACAATAGTGGACAATATTTAGATTAATTAAATATATAATTTTCATACAAAAAATATATTTGATTTTTTCCATATAAAACGGCAATGTCATTAGTAAAGGACCTAATATACTACTAGTATACCCAAACTATTTCTATACCAAATTTAATTTCAATTTGTTAAGAAATGCGCCTTAAAATTTGTAACTGCAAGTCGCTATATAACTGCCCCGATATCAGCAGCGTAAACCTCGAAACTGATTGATGATTTGTATTCAGCTGGTGACTCTTGGTGTGTAGTGAAATCTTTCCAAGATTTGAATGTCACTATCTCCTCAATATGTAGATTTCTTTGAAAATCTCCTTAATAAAATATCTAGAAAAACTTCCTGAAAATAATAACTATTGGTGAAACAGTTCAAACAATGCTCACTTCTATTGTATTTAAAACTAACAGTATTTGCGACTTGCTCGTACACGTTAGAAAATGTTTATTAAGCTCGTATACCGTGGGAACTAGATAAAAACCTGAATAAAAGGTACCTGTCAGCCCAATCATATAAGCTACCCTAATGTCAGCCCAATCATATAAGCTATAACTATGCCGTTTCATTAAAATCCGTCTAGTTGATTGGCCGTTATCCACGTTCAGAGAAACGGACGGACAGAATGATTGACAGACATAAACTTTTTAAAAAAAGTGGGTTGGGCTCTATATCATTCATAGTGTACGCTGGATTTTTTTTTTTAATATTAAGTGTACAGACGTGTCTTTGTTGCGATTTTGTTATATGTACGAGTATAGATAGATTCGACGTCATTTCGATCCCATTAAAATTCTCTTACAATTCATATCTTTTAGGCTCTTATTAAAAATTCTAATTCTCAAGAGACGAGGAAAAGCAATCAATAATTCCTTACGAGTGCTCAAAGAATTTCGGAATATTTTGATCCCAGAGGAACGGTTCTCAAATTACCTGTCTCATCTTGGGATTTGAATTATGCATGGCACGGTTACTTAGAATGTTATGTGTAATGTGGGATTTTGTGAGATGAGAAGAATGTATTCCTTTCTAATAATAAAGTCTGTGTATTTGCAAAGTATTACTGTATTGTTGTTTTAACGAATGGGAATTAAAGAGATTGAATAATGAAATGCTAAAGTATAATTTAATAATGTAAACACATTAAGGAAATAAAACTGCTTTTCTAAACCATCGTAAGCAAAAAAAGCATTCTTTTAAAGCAGTTTCTTGGTGATTTTACGATTATTTATAGGTGTAATAAAATGAACCTACGTTATTTAAGTACTTAATAGATAAGGAAATAACACTATTATTTGCACATGTCTGTATTAGATGCTACGAGTACGAGTTGATAGATTTAAAAATAAAACGTTTGAATTTCTAAATGGAATAGGACGTGTAATTTTAAAATTAGAACATATGTTTCGTTATTTTTTTTTATGAGGGGCTACTTAAAGGATTTAATCAACAAGAAATCCTATGTCTGTGAACGAGTTAACACTAAAGTTCCAAATGCTATATTGAATATTCACCATTACACGATCCGAAAGTCTGACTGATTTTTTACAAGAGTAAATCTTTTCATTCAGGAATATGGATCTCATTCTAAATAGTTCACTAATTGAGCAAGATCTAGTTAGAGCAACGTATTAATTTTGTGAGATATTTATATTTTTTATGATAATCTATGATTTCTTTAAATTTTTTTTTAATTAAAATAAAATTTTCTGCTAGTAAAATTTACTATATTCAATATTTGTACCGTCCTCTGTACGGTACGGTACGTTTACGGTAGCCGCTTATAAAAATGCAGGTTAATTTTATTACACCCTTATATACAGGTTCACTAATCGTAATAGCCTCGATGTATCGTAAACAGGATATAAAAACCAGTCATTATAATCTAGAGAAGAAATTATTTTACATTAAACTACATAGAATACTTTACATAATTGATGAGTTTCCATATGAGTTTCACAAAGAGTTCATTGTTCCGAGACTTAATTATTAAGTATAACTTAAGTATAATATATTTAATTATTGAGCGAATTTTGAACATTCCTTGTGCTTAATGAGTAATTAATTAGATTAATGCGTCTCATTCAAGACACGCTAAGAACTCTTTAATTATCAAACCGAATCATTCAGAAATGTTTGGTACGAAATTCAATTCATGCCTTTGTGGAGTTCAATGATTTAGTACTAATTAGTTGTAAGTCCTGGAACGCAAGCATATTAGAGAGGAAGTGGAAGTTCATCCGTTGTACATGTCACATTAAAATAAGTTGTAAGATATACTTTCTAATAAGAAAGTAAAAATTATTTATATTTCTATACTCTTAAATATTCCTTCCGCCGCCATCATTTTACCCGCTTTTGTTATTATCATAACATTTTGTTAATACAATGGTGTTGTTACGAAGTTGCGTGTTACGAAGGCGTAATAACAACGTCGCACAGTTAGTCCCCGCTCGCGACGGTTTTTGTATATTTTTCACCATTCATAATCACATTCATATCGTAGTATACGGGATGCTCAAAAAAAGCTGAAGAATTTTGTCAATAAATCCTGAGGTTATTCTTCGGAAATTTTCGTGTTATATATCAGTAACTTATATATATATATACATCCAGTCAATACCGATGAATTCGTAATATTTTGCTCTATATGTTTACCGAATTCCATGGCTTGCTCACACTCGACCTGTATATTAGTTTAAAGCTAATACGGGTTCGGTAGACCCCCTTGAATCCCTTTCAACAGTAGGGCGTGATGAAGGGAAATTTATACATTAGGGAAATTTATTTATTTAATGAGTGAAATTTGCTTAAGATATACTTACTCACATACACTAGTTTGTGATCGAAATGATATAATGTAATGGATACTGACTCCAATCTGAGGGATGCTTTAGACACATAAATAGTAATTTAGATATTATCTACTCTTGTTACTTACTTCTCGTGTGAAGGTTTCATTAAAATGTTAGACATACAGACGAAAATTTCAAAAACTATAGTTTTCACATTCGATATCCACCTATAACGTCCCACTGAGGCCTCTCCTACACGCGGGCCCAATGCTTCAGTGCTCCAAATTTGTTCCAACAGCCGCTGGGCGAGCTCAACTGGCCACGTTACCGCTCTCTCACAGAAGACTCCCTTGAATGTATTGCATTTCCAACTTTATCTTATTTCTCTAATGTACGTACGTGTTTCGATGGTGAGTGAGATGTGCTAGAGCCCATTCCCATCCTATCCCTTCCCTTTTTCCCAACCCTTTCTCCAAATCCATTCCTATACCTCCAAAGTTAGGCAGACCATCCGAGGGCGTTACAACGTTTGTCATTTTGGACTAATGTTGGCATGT
Organism: Sesia apiformis; assembly: GCA_914767545.1. Taxonomy (NCBI): domain Eukaryota; kingdom Metazoa; phylum Arthropoda; class Insecta; order Lepidoptera; family Sesiidae; genus Sesia; species Sesia apiformis. Next base: position 13,328,328 of record OU611965.1, on the reverse strand, counting down.
ATCGTGGATGTCTATGGGCGATAGTATCGACTTACCATCAGGTGGACTGTATGCTCGTCTACCGCCTTCGTCCACAAAAAAAAGAACTCAGTGGTACGGGCAAATAATTTGAACTCACGACTTCTCGAATAGAATCGAGAACAAACAAAGAAGAACATTGTCTCGTGAACGAGGAATATAAAGCCTAAAAACACCACGCTGGCCAAGCAGGTTGCCGAGCCCACTCTTTTAGAGGTGGTGTAGTTCCTCGGGTCTTCTGGTAGCGCTTTGTTATCCCTTAGTCACCTTTTACCACAACCACGGGAAGAGGTGGGGTGGTGGTATTTTAAAGCCCTACGACACCACACGGCCAATCATAACTGGTAACGCACAGTAACAATAACGTTACTTGCCTATTGCTCCATTCGATTAAGCCTCGTTTATGTGGCCTTGTACTAAGTCTCCTCGCTTTACAAAACCCGTTATGTGCGAATAATGACTCTGGGCTTATAAAAAGCTTATCGCTGTAGGAAAACAGGCGGCAAATTGTCTGGTGTATTATTGCCGTGCGGACATCGTGACGAGCAATGCGGAAAAGACGATTTTATTTCTTCGCTTTTTCTATGCTTTATTCTACCGAGGGTTGTTTCTCTACAGATGTTTGCTGCTATCTTTAATTAACTTAGTGAATTCCCAAAATTATAAATTGTTACCTTTCAACGAGCCTTCAACAATTTAGTTGTTGTTCATTTAATATTTTTGCCTCCATTTTAGTTGCTCGCAAAAGAAGCAAAGAAGTTTACGAATCCGCTCCGATTATTAATGAAACCGTACCATATATAATAAACAAACCAGTGTACAAAAAGACTCGCGTACAAGGATTACAAGCAGCCTTTATTAGCGAATAATGTATTAAAAAAATAGAATAATAACATTATGGCATCGTTATTACTTTTCTGCAAAATTGTATAGGTTTCTCTCATTTAGAGTTCTCAGTATAAACAAAACAACCTTTGAACTCACAGGTTGAAAACTAACTATTCTCTAACATAACTCCGCAGGAGATAAACTTGCCTTTTGTGCATTTTTTTCTTTTCTTCGTTTTCATTTATTTCATGTTATGTGTTTACTTTCAGAAAAAACATAGTCAGTACCCCGTAGACTGTATTACATGTATTTACGAGACTGAAGGGACCGGGGCAGAGAGGTTTGCTGTGGGACGCCATCTGCCCAGGTGGAACCGACAATTTGACGAAGTCTCGACTCGAAGATCGTGTGTGGTGACGAGTCCTGACCTATATCCAGCAGTGAAGAGACATAGCCTGATGGTATGGTATAGCAACTTAGATGGCGCGGATGTGACGTGTTAGGGCCCAGTTCTCACATCCATTGATAAGGACTGTTTTAATATTAAATTTGGCAGTAACCAAAAATAACGTGATATTTTCACAACGAAATTTTCATCTCAATTAAGTAAGTAGCAAACTTTTCCCAACTCTAATGGTATATTAAGCGACAAAACATTGTTTGTCTATTTTGAGGGGAAGCAATTATTTCCGTCAAAGGCAATTAGGATTTTCTCGGCGGCAAATATTTGACAACAAGGAAGGGAGGGGGGAGTGTGCGGAATATTTGGGACGAGAAGGGGGGTGTACGGAAGTACGGAAAACCTATTAACGTTTGCCCCAATTCTCCCATAATGAAAGGAAGTGTTGTATGAATATGATGGCACTACATTTTCCAGTAGCGTTGCACATCGCCATTGCACGATGTTCTCGTCTAGTCTCACTAGTTCCGCTCTAAAGAAACTACACCACCTCTAAAGAGTGGGCTCGCCAACCGGCTTGGCCAACGTGGCGTTTAAAGGCAATGAACATGAGGATTCCCATTTTCAGCAGTGGATACTGAAAGGGCTTATTGCATTTAAACTTATTCGGGTGTGAATGTTAGTATATGGTATAATAGAACTTCTAGAACGAATGCCAATAGTACCGCCAATGGATGGATAACTTCAACGGAACTAGTTGAGTAGAAATGTATGAGCGTGTCTTAAATCCCCCCATTCTTGACTGTCCCAAAAGTCCCCAAATTCTTGACTGATGTTAACATGCATCGCGGACGATTATATGCAACAGTATCCCCTTACTACCAGTTGGACTATCTGCTCGTTTGGCCATCTGCTTTCTACCAAAAAATCGTACCGCTCTGAAACCATAGTTACACCAAAATATACAGAAGACAAACACAAAAGTACAAGTAATTGAACAAGTTCAATTGGCGCCCTTATCGCTAAAGCCATTTATTCCAGGCAATCTTTGGGTGGTAAGAAGAAGTCTGCAGACGAAAATACGCTTCTAAATACGCTTCATACTGCGAATAGGGAAACTGAGGAATGAACTGAGGTTTTTGCGTTACGCTATGTCACTCTTCAAAAGAGCTGTGAACAGGATTCTGCAAGATCGTCAGCGTACCCGAATGCCTCTTAGTGTTGCCGGTATACATGGACGGCAGTGACCACCTACCATCATGTGAGCCGCCCGCTCGTCTGCCATCTATTCTATAAAAAAAAAACATTGATACTTTATTAGTTCACTAGTGTGCAAATTACTTTGCAAAGCGTTTCTTCTTCCATTTTTAATTACTGCCACTGACTGAAACGGAACCTAATGCATTATTCAAAAAGACATGAATATAACTTATCCACAACACAACTAATTTGTATTTCACTCGCTAATTGAACTTCGACATTAATTAACTAAGTAGAACAAGTTTTTAATTGTTTCTTCAGGAGCCGCTATTTATCTTTCCTGTCCTCGCAGCCATTTTGTTTTAAACTTTGTTAAACAAAGTTATTTTAGAGTTTACGGTCTGGTGCAGGACACAAAATTGTATATTTTTTAAGACTTATATTATTTGGACGAGCAACATAAATGATTTTGGAAGAAGTGGAATCTTCTCTTCGCATCATCCGTCTGTCTATTGTAGGATATTTATTAACCCCTCTTGTGCTTCGTTCATGAGTCAAAATTTACTGTGATCTGAACAAAATTGCAGTTTGGTAGGGGGAGAGTGCATGCTGCATTCCCACAGCCGCTGGACGCACTCGACTGGCCACGTTACCTCTCTCTCACAGAAGACTACCTTGAAATGTACTGCATTTCCTACTTTAACGTATTTCCCAACGTACGTACGTGTTGCTGAGTGAGATGTCCCATCCCATTCTCTCCCTCCGCATTTTCGCAATACATTCCTTAATCTGCAAAGGTAGACAGCGCATCCGGGGGCGTACCAACGCTTGTCATTCTGGACTGATGTTGGCATGTATCGCGGATGTCTATGGACGACTGTATCCACTTACCATCAGGTGGACTGAATGCTCGTCTGCCACCTTTTTTCTATAATAAAAAAAACTTAATGGTAACTAATTCTATAATAAGTAAAAATTTAATAGTAAATTTGTTCTTAATAGTAATAGCTTAAGTAAACTTCCTTTTGTACGAATTTAAGTTATAAATTTCATGAAATATATATTTACTCTATTATATAAAAGCAAATAATTAGGCAACGTATTATTAACTATAATACGCCCATACCGTGGCCGTATTTTCCTATACTATTGGAAATATGGCCACTTACCACATTTTAAAAAACAACCTATAAATTAAAAAAAACATTAAAGAGTGATTATCTTAAAGCCTAATCTTCTAGCCTATCTTTGCCTCTAAAAGGTTTGATAAATGCAATGCAACCAGCCCTTTCATTATCCATCGCTGGACATGGGCCTCGTCAAGCACATTGTCTCGTGCATGAGGGATGTATGGCCTTAAAACGCCACGCTGCCCAAGCGGGTTGACGAGTTTCCACTTTCAGAGGTGGTGTAGTTCCTCATGGCTTGTGACAGCCGCCTTATTATCCCTTAGTCGCCTGTTACGACACCCACGGAAGGAGACGGGGTGGTGGTATTGTATAGCCGACCGACACCACACACCACGTTTGTTAAATATATAGACTTAATAAGAAAATCCATATAAATAAGCGCAAACCTTAGGAAATACAATAATTTAATGAGGCCATATTTGACCCATGCACCTCACGATAATGTGCAATGAATTGTATAAATGAATAAATGACATCACTAACAATTATAAAATTTCAAGTTAACAAATTAGTATAAAAAACGGACAAAGTGAATTAGAGCAAAGTCGCAAGCCACGACCATTAAAGATAAAAGAGCAACAAAATCGAAAAAGTTCTCTTTCAAATTGGATAAAAGCCACTATCTTAACATTACCGAAATTCCGCGGCTCGAAATAGAGCAACATTTCGTTATTTGGGAGAGAAAAGAGAAAGGTCAAATATTTCAAGAAGTCGTCCAGTTCAAGCGTCTACTCCCGGAAATTAAAATACCTCCAACGAAATGTAGAGTTGAACGCAATTTTAAAATTAACATTTCAGATTCCTTTCAACATTAGGCAACGTGAAAGTGGCTGGGAAGCAAGCGACCCAGATGATACTACATACTAGTAAGTGGCTCACCGCGAAAATACTAAAGGTATTTATTAAAACAGGCCACACACCAAAAATATAAATGTATAACAGCGAAACAGATATGGTATATGCATTTGGGGTAAGAGAATGTATATATGTATGTTTGTGTGCCTCTTTGTTACCACTATTCTCGGATACGACTGGATTGATTTCTAAGCGATTATACTCTAAACGTTTGGATAATTGTATCGTGGGCATGTTTGAGAATGGGTGTTGTGATTTAAACTCACCAGGGGGAGTTACTGTATCGAGATAAAGGTTATAATGCTTTATAACTTCTAAACGAATGTACTTATTGGAATGCGTCTTTCTGAAGTAGATAGTTAGAAAGGTGTATATTATACACATAACCGTCATCATCTGATGCTGAAGCCGAAGGTGGGAAAGAGATTTCCCGGAAATTTAGCGATACAATGATGGTGTTTGTACTCATTTTTTGGGTTGTTTGGTTCAATGTATAGTTCTAATACATAGAGGAGAATGATGCCGTATCCCCACAGTGTTATCTCATTCCAGAACTCATTCTCAGGTTAATAGAAGATTGATGTGTACACAACATGATTATAATTTCTAAATAAATACTTTTGTTCGAATGCGTATTTGTATTATCAATAGTAATTAAAGAAATATACCTTACATGTAACTGGAGCCTGGAGCCTGGGCATGATCTCGTCGCGATGATTTCACACGTCATACAATCATTTAAGTTTCTGTGTAGGTGTATATACGAATAAAGCACGCACACACGGAAGCCGAGATTCTTTCCTATGAAAGATTACCTTGACATACTATCTAAAACTTATTTCCCCTATTTCCTCTACACATAATAAATAAATTTTATCGGAACATTTGACTGAAAGCAGAAAAGGTAAACTTTTTATTTTACCTTTTGCAACGCAATATCGGAAAACTTGAAATGTGAGTCACACGAAACATGACAGATTAGGGCCATTTACACCGACGACTAGGCGAAGCCAAATAATCGCAAGTGGTAAAGTATAGAAACACACTTAATAAATAACACAATTAATTTAAAAAGGTGCCACCGTGAATAAAACCATCGTTCCCTTGGTGAGGGATGTATGCAATCCCACAGCCGCAACACGTACCTACGAACGTTAGAGGAATAAGATAAAGTTGGAAATGCAGAACGTTTCGAGATAGTATTCTGTGGGAAGTCTGTCAGACTTTTTGTGACACGTCTGTACACCGATTCGTATGTTCTTTTTTTTTTAAATTCCAATAGCTACATATAGTATAGCATGGTGTCTCGTTTACTTCTATAGTCCATGGTTCAAAACCATAGGCTTAAACAAGAAGATACTGAACCCACTTCATTGCGATGCCTTTATCTGCTATATACCACTTTTGTTTATATACTTTTCTATATAATATACTTCTCTGCTCAACCCAAAAATTAAGTTTACTCTCATTAAATTAAGTTGACGCTCATTAAATTCACCTTTTGTACAATAATGTGCCTTTTCTTTTAATAAACAAATAACATTATTTAATAGTGGTGGCCTTGAATCCGAAAACATTCATATTAAATGTATTGAAACAAGTGTGCTTTTCGATACTGTTTCCTTGCGATGTGAAAATCGACAGCAGAAATAGTCCCTAAGCAGTTGTAATTTTCCGAGAATTAGTACGGTCCGTTCAATAACGAACCTGCTGGAAAAAGGTTTGTTTATACTAATCACACGTGTGCGTTCTATTAGCAGGTTTATTGGCGAAAACGTGATAAGTGACAAAAATCTATAAAAGTCATCTCATTAGCTAAGTGCTGACTTAGCTATATCTAATTTCTTAATATTGCAACAATGGCCGACATCTTAGTATTTTAAGGCTAGTATTACTTTTAAAGATCTCTTTTTATAAGTTGATGATTGTAAAATGCACAATCATCACAATTTGTCACTTTTGCTTATGGCCCATGTTTACAAAAGACTACATGTTTACAAAATGTAGTATATTCGTAAAATAAGCAGAAACTTGTCAATTGTTGAAGCATTAATAGGCCTGTGTTTAGAGAATTTTCACTATGTAATACAAATTCAATTTATTTGTTTAAAACAGGTAATTACGGACGACGGTTGTACAAATTATTATACTATGTTTATGCCGTTGTATCATGAAATAATAAGATCAAATATGACGTTATTTTAAAAAAGATCGAAATGGATTTTAGTTAAGATTTACAACGAAAAAATTGCGTTTTTTCAAGATTATTTTTGAATAGAAACATACAAACAAAGTTTTGTTATCTTTTAAGACTTTTTTGATATTTCTACTTTTAGATATTTTTACAAAAACTACGTAGGTAACACTGATTTGGGGCAATAATATGGAAATAAAACTTCTTGCAGACTTCTTGGACACAGCAGTTCTAAAGAAAAAACACTTCTTATTTAAGCTGACACTGGTGAGGGTTTGGGAGTCAAGATGTACTCCTTCTTTTCGGTTTTCTCATTCCCGGGATCTTCCCTTGGATAATTAAATGCAACATCTTATGCTTTTCATTACGTGAAACACCCAATGAAGTACAGACTTTAAAGTATCCACCTTACTTAACCATCCAAACTACTAGGATAATATCAGCTGATAGGATCAAAGTCAATTTCCATTTTTTTTGTGCAATATTTTAAATTCGGTTTATATTAGCCTGATAAAGTTAATTTCCCTTTTTGTTGTATACAATGTTTGCTTAATAACGCATGACGTGATGGGACCTTAATGGTGTCCTTTATATTTGAAATTGGCTTAATTTTCTGATAGAAATCAGTGTCATAATATATGTACTTATTGTACTGTCGACGGGCAGTTAGATTTCAAAATACATATAACAATAAAATATTATACATATAATTGTATGATATTTTACAATTATCATTAATATAATATTTTGAACTGTGCGGATAGTATCGGATAGTACTGTTTATTTCAGTATAAATGGCAAAATATATCATTGAATAGGGAAAAGTCACAATAAAATGTGTTCTATGATCAGAAGGAAAACTTCAGATAAAAGTAAATCTCGTTAGTAGAGACCTCCGTGTTCAAGAATAAATATTTAGTTAAGACGAGTGCTTCCTTTCCGGAAAAGAACATTGCAAGGATAATAATAAGTAAAAACGGTCACCATTATTTTACAGGAAATTGTAGTTCTGAGAAAATACATCTCCTTCAGTAAAATGCAATATATCGCTTTTGGTAAGACCTGAAGTTTAAATGCAATTATTGAATGTGAATCGAAGTTTCGTGCAACAGATTTCTGGAATATTCGATTTACCGACGACATTTAATTTGATTTTTTCATCGCAGCCGAGCAGCACACTCGAAAATTGTCAACAAAATCAATACTGTATTGCATTTGGATAATCTCGGTCAATAATTATTTGTTTCACTATTGTTTCAATCTATAAAAGAAAATATATGATTATACCTTATAAAACGTGCCACTGCGGGATATGAGCTTACTCTAAAACATAGTAGAACATTTTGGACTATAATCCACAACGCAGGAACAGTGCAAGATTGGTGGATAAGCCGACCATAAGCATTTTTAAGTTAAAGCATTTTAAGCAAATTTAAATTTTAAGCATTTTTTATCTTTTTTAAGTTATCCGCCTAGTCAGTGAGAATACATCCCTCGTTTTATTTGGCATGCATCGTATAAGAATTAGAACCGATACATCACTACCTCTAAAATTACTTGCACTGTGTTTTGGTCTTCTTATAACTTGTACTTCAGCATGTTATATAGAAAGATATGAAATTACGACTACAATCAAACCCGAAGGGAAGAAGTCTTGCAATATTTGGTGTTGGATTAAAAAAGTGGTTTTGTTTATCATACAACAATTATTAAGCGACGATTAATAAAAACAACATTTTGTATACGTCTTAAACTGTTTCAATTTATAACTATTTCCAGTTCACACCGTCTTACTTCCATCGTCTCCGGTGGCCTGTCCCAGGTATTTGGTCCCCATCATCATTCTCGGTAACGAAAAAAAGGTGTAATGTACAATCCATTTTATTAGGTTTAAGTGCAGCAATGGAACAATATGTATATAACATTAAGTAATATTGAAGTTCAGCTTCAAGGCTGAAGGCTTTAGTGAAGTACAGTAGGCACGGTACGGCCTCACATATCAAAATGGTAGATAACAAATGAGTCAAAATGCAAGTATGGGAGGTATACTCGTTTGGAGCAAATTTGAAATTTATGAAAGAAAATACTGCAAAATACTTTTTCGTAGATTTTCAATAGTGGCCAGTAGAATCAGTAAACTACAAACCTGGTTATTAGTTTACTGCAAAACGACATCGGATCGGTTGTCTCGACTCTCACACATTTACAATAAACCTTCTATGGATACTGCAAATATTGATATATTTAATTATAATTATTCGCAATTTAAACAAAAAACCACATCAGCTCAGCCTAACGGTTGATGTACCTCTGCCATTCTTACTTGCATTTTACCTACATTCCCGTATATATTTTTTTTCTTATGATATCATGTGAGTCTCATATTTATATTTTTTGTAAGGGGGAGAGTATATGCTGCACTCCCACAGCCGCTGGGCGCACTCGACTGGCCACGTTACCCCTCTCTCACAGAAGACTACTTTGAAATGTACTGCGTTTCCTACTTTAAAGTATTTCCCCAATGTACGTACGTGTTTTGGTAGTGAGTGAGATATGCCAGAGCCCATTCCCATGCCATCCTATCCCTTCCCATTTTCCCAATCCAATCCTCAACCTGCAGCGCATCCGGGAGCGTGCCAACGTTTGCCATTCTGGACTGATATTGGCATGTATCGAGTGTGTCTATGGATGACAGTATCCACTTAGAATTAGGTGGACTGGCTCGTCTGCCGTCTTTTATTCAATAAAAAAAACAAAAATTGCTAAATATGGGCGTTAATATTGCGTACCTTAACTTTATGTAATTTAAAATGTTAACTTTTATATAGCTACACGTATTGTTGCTTCTGTTGATTCCCCTAAATGAAACAAATAACCTTGTCGAAAACAAATTTCCTGTAACCCGTTAGCTGAAGAAGTAATCCAACGGAAATTAGCTATATATTGCAAAAAAAACAAGTGGATAAATCTCGTATCCCACAGGGATTGTATTTCAACGTCCCTACTACCCACAAAGCGCTTAAGCGCGGATTACTGGTTATCTACAACAATAAATTATTGGACAACGGAACAAGATACCAAGATACCCTTCAACGCAGAATCCTGTTCTCCATACGACTGATAGGGATTTGTTTGTCTTGTTTATCGAAGGACGTAACTAGTTGGCATGCTACAAATAGCAAAAAATACTACTCGTGAATTAAATGCGAATAATTTGTCCCATTATTCGCAAAAACGAGTGCTAATACGAATAGAACTCAACCTACTAGGCATACCCTTGTAAAATTTGTATCTAAGTAATTTTTAATTCAATTTAAAGTTAGGTTATAACTGATTTTCAAATACACTTTGTCTTAAAGTTATTTTCCCTTTTATAAAAAAAAACACTTTCACTTATTACTCATTTGTGTTTTTGTGGGTGTGGATTTGTGGATTTTTTGTGTTCGATTAGTATTGGAGTATTCGTTCGAAAGAGCCGAAAACGAGTACGATTACAAATGATTGAAAATTGACAAGTATTCATCAAAATGAATATGAATATTCGGTACATCTCTTGTAGGTAGTATAATTTGAATGTCTACATAAATTAAACGGGACATTTTTAAATAAAACAGAGAGACAGGCGATGAAATATTAACTTCTATAAAACCTGAGTTCCTTGTACGCAACTCCAAAAGGATGGCAATACTCTATAAATTTATGTATTATTTCAAACATATAACTTCTAAGCCAGCTCTCGACTCACGCCGTGAAGTCGCAACTCACGCGTAAACATGAGTTCTCCAGTCGAATGCTGCATCGAATGTACGAAATCCTTTACAATCGTCATTTATTTCCTATAACTTGATGCGATATTCACTCCAATTCTAGTTCTAAAATCTCAAAAATATACGCTTATTCGAATCCATGCATTGTGATTTTTGTTGTATATTGATCCCATAATATCGGCTCGGCTTGGTAATATTTTAAAAACTTTAATTCTATAACTCGTAGTGAGTTCTTATTTTGACTGTTACTCACTGTAACAGTATCTACTCACTGTTACTCCATTGAAGACGACGCGTGAATGTGGAGAGCGTTGAGGTTCGCACTCGCCAATCCTTTGTCGAGGACACAGCTAGCCGACTAGTAAAATAAGAGCTAGTAAAAAACGACTAAGAGAATAACAAAAGGGCTAGTACAAAGCTTAAGGTTTAACTCTGTTAAACATCATTAAGTGGACTCACTAACCCGCTTGGCCAGCGTAGAGTTTTAAGGTCCCTCTTGCACAAGATAATGTGCATCATGAGACATGTTTCCAGCAGTGGAATAAAATAGGGCTGGGCTACGGTAACTCTAAAAAGTAGCATCAAACTTAGGTATCAGAATTATAAAAGGTATCATTATGATCACAATTACCTACGATTATGAAATATAATTAAATAAGATTAAAATTCTTATTTTCTCATTTATCCTCGACTAATAGTTATCTCACTTGGATTTATAAATAATTTAACCATCCAATGCTTGATTTGTTATAAGTAGTTCTTTCATCTCACGAAGGCGGGTGACGCTTAGTAGTGTTTGTTCTCGTACATGTACATTGTTTTAGTGTGCTCAAACTTGAGAACGCTCAGTTGGGTTCCCGATACCGCGGCGCACACTAAAACAATGTACATGTACAAGCACAACCACTATTAAGCGTAACCCGCCTTCAGGACATGAATGAATAATACAAAATTATATTTCAAAGGACAGCTCGACCTTTGAAATATATTAAGTTGATATATATTATATATATATATTAAATATTAAATATATATATATATATATTAAATATGCCCTTATCGATATTAAGTTATTGATTATATAGTATGTATATTGGTTCGGTAGTGATTAGGTTAGAAGAGTGGAAGATCGTACACGATAGCCGGCTTTGGGAGTAATGGGAAATGTAATGTCCATTTTCTGCTATACCGAAAACAAAGTGACATAGATGATAAATGTTATCCGTAACAATAATATTTTGTTCGTTGCAACGACACAGTTATAACATACAATTGAAATTGTAATTGAAATAACGCAAAACCCAAAACATGTCAACCAATTTTAAATATATGAAACCATTTTAGCAGAAAATAAAATTATTTTAATTAATAAATCAAAAGTTAAAAACATGTAAGGTCTTGTTATCCTGTCTAAAACATTCGTAGCGCTCATTGCTCAGACCTCGCTCGTGGCTCAGGCGACGCGCATAGAATAATTAACAATATACTAGAATTGTAATGTAAATCATGAAAAAAAAAAAAGCTATTGTAAAAAACAGTAGAATCGTTTTTTCTCTCGATATCGAACAATCTACCTTCAGCTTTTGCTGTTATACGAGTCTTTATTCAATATCGAGTCGTATTTGACGCGCGTGTGTTCTTTCACTAAACTGAGTAATTGACGACAACTTTCGACATTGCATAACTTAAGATGTTTCAAGATACGAGTATGACATATTATTCCAGCCATAGCCGACTTAACTGCACCCCGCATATGACTTTACCCCTAGGGATAGTAGTGAATCTTGTCGTTTGTCAACCCTTTACGCCAGACTCTCTACCTTGTATTTTTACACATTGTGGTTGCATTTGCATAATCCTCTGCTTTAAAAGGTTTCTCGAGTAAAAATATTTTTGTGACATGTTCTCTTATGAAATAGAGGAGAGACAAACAGGCCTATTTTGGTAATCGGCTTATCAGGAACTTCATAATACATTTGACAGAATATTTCTAGAAACAAAAAATAGGAATCATCCGTCTAAGCAAATGGTTGTAAAGTATCTCTGACACGACAACGCGCGTGTGGTGCGAACTAGAGATGGCAATCTAAGATCTATTAATCGGAAAATCTATTATTTTAGTTGAAAAAATCGAATTTTAAGATCGATCTCAAGCACTGAATCGATCCTAGAACCCTAAAAATCGTATCCATTTTGCAACTGATGAGAGAAACCGTTTATATCCCGAACGACTTGACAAATATATTTTTATAAATTTCTTTTATTCTAAATATTGGGATTTGTTTTGTAAGTTTTCCAATAAAGAGAAAATAAAAACAATAGATTTGTATATTTTTGTTTTTAATTTTTGCACTGTCTATATATATTGGTTTCAGTGATTTTTACGGTTATTCAAGGGCATATTAATCGAAGATAGATATTTCGGGCACCGATTTAATCGATAATCGATTCTTTGGTATTTGTGTCAAATCAATTCTAATATGTCTTTTTTTAAAAGAATCGGTATGTCTAGTACGAGCGCACATCCTTACTCACCGGTGGCTGGCGATAATGATGCCTCACGTTTAGCTAACGTTACGCCCCGCCAACATACGCACGAGACAGTTTTGATTAGATCGATATTATTCATCAATCTACTTACATATATAGTAGGTACTACAGGATGTTTTAGTGTAATTCGAGGTTAAGAACTCGCGTTAATCTAGGAACCATATTTTCAAAGATATCATGTAATTCCTATAATTAACGACCAATTAATCCAGTTGATAGTCAGGGGCACTACAGTGCAATAGGTCCCAGATTCGATTCCTGGTCGAATTAAAGACAGACATTTGTTCGTGTCTTGGTGTTGTACGTGTTATGTTTGTCTTTGTATGTCTCTATGGACTCAAGACGCAGGGAATCCTAGTGTGGGCCATTGAGTGTGGCATTAGTTTATATTTCTATTCAATGGCCACATCGGCCACGTAGCAGGAAAAACAATTTCCAAAAATGTTAACATAAAGATATGTTAACGAAGGCTAACAACTCCGGAAACAAACGCGAAGAAAGAAACTTCTTCCGATAAATCACTTGGAGCGTTTGTCGAAAACAGCTCAAAAGTATTTCCCACAGAGAAAATAATTGTTCTCCGACGAACTTTCATATCTGTTCGTGCGTGAACCCCTATTATGATGAATCCCTATTATGTGAACCCCTATTATTGGTCTTTAAGAAAATTTTATTGCGAGTTCGAGATACGCATAATACTTAACCTTTTTTTATTTATTGTTATTTATATTCATATTGTTAGTAAAAGACTTAAATCGTTAGTAAAATATAGTCATTATTATATAAATGCATGTTAAATTACATTAAATCACATTGAATTTCATTAAAATAAAAATAATAATCACGTTAAAATACTAATGAAAATACGAAGTTGAACAGGGAGCGGTGCTGCGCCAACAGTATCCTGCAGCTCCATCCTGCAGCATTGGATGGGAGTAAATTCCGTGACAAAAAATCCTAGATCATGTGTATGTAATAATGTATACATGATTATATATATAATATATGTAATGTATATAAATATATATCATTATATATATATATATATAATATATATATATATATATATATATATATAATGATAGGTACCTATGTATTTTATTTCTTAATATTATATTATTATTATTGAATATATACTTTAAACAAATAATAATTAAATTAACAGTGTTTCTGGACAGGAGTGCAAATTTACCACTTATAGTTGTCAGGATACTGGTGTCACTGCCACGGATCCTGTTCAGTGGGGGCCTCCCCACTGGCCTCTTTTTGCGATTAAAGGCATTAAAGCATAAGATATCTATGTCTCTATGTGTTGTATTTCTCTCGGTGTCTCTACATATATTTGAATGAATGTTATTTTCGGTAGAGATCCCTAAAATGTCGTGCAATTTTACGGACTGCGTAATGTTTTTGATCGTTTAGAGATAATTTTATATTTTCCATCCCATCCTACGTTAACCCTCCCCATGTTACCAACCCTTCCTCCATATACATTCTTTTTTATCTTCTTCGAGAGGCAGCGCATTCGGGGGCATGCCAAGGTTTATCATTCTGGACTGTCGTTGGCATGTATCGCTGATGTCCATGGGCGACGTATCCACTAACCACCAGGTGGACTGTTTGCTCGTCTGCCTTCTATCAATAAAAAAATAACATTATTATTAACATGTCCGATTTTATTACGTAAACCTTTGGAATAACAACGAGCCTCAGTGAATTAAAAGTTAACACCTGTCTAAAAATCATTGTTCTAAATTCACTTTTACACTGTTATCGTCTTTTTCCACAAACAATAGACGATTGTTTCGGAAAGTATATAAAACAATTTACTATAGTTTACCGAAACATTTCATTTCAGGAAACGTAACGGAAAAACAACTGAATATCGTCAGTAACTGATTGAGAAGGGTTTTGAACAAGTGTAATGATGATATAAATTTAAAGCATATAATCGCAATTGCAGTTGTATAAAAAAATATGGACAGTAAGTAATATGTATATATTTATAAAATAAAATAACTCAAACACAAAATATAAATAAGACAGATTTCTCAAAATTTCTCAATACAAAATGACATTGAAAAATTACAACATTAATGAAGTATGTTTTGATATAGTGAATAGTAATTAATGTATGAAGCCATGGCTTCCATACATGATTTTGAGTTGGTATTAAAATTTGTGGTTGTCGACTAAGGCGACTAAGGGTTATACGCTACCACAAAGTCGCTAGCACAGGCGCTGTGGAACTACATGTATCACCTCTTAAAGAGTGGACCCGCTTGGCCAGCGTGGCGTTTCAGGACCATACATCCCTCATGCAGAAGACAATGTGCACGAGAAGGCCCATGTCCAGTACTAGATACTGAAGGGTCCGGTTGCATTGCATTAACATTGGAAGATATTTTTAAAAAAAATCAATTTATTTTTGGTGATTGCTAAATTTTCCACGCATACGCGGGTGACACTGAAAGTTTTTAGAACCTCAGAAATAAAATCAAATAAAAAGTTTTATTGCTTTCCGAAGTAGTCTCCGCGACAATCGATACACTTTTTCATGCGATGAAACCATTGTGTGAAGCATTCAGCCCATCCTTCTTTAGGCACCTCTTCAACTGCCGTTTGGAAAGCCGTTACTATCACACTATCGTTATAAATCTACATTCATAAAACGTATTCCTCTCAGTTCATCCTTAATTTTAGGTAATAAATAAAAATCACAGGACGCAAGGTCGAGTCCGTATGGCGGATGACCCATTAGCTCTACATTTACAGTACTCAAAAATTGCTTTATTTGTCTGGCGGAGTGAGCTGACGCATTTTCGTGATGGAGGATCATTCTGCTTCGTGGGCGTAGTTCTTTGATTTTTTCCAAAACAAAATGCAGGCCACATACCAGTTCGCAGTTACTGTTCTTTTATTTTCTAAAGTTATAGTAGCAAAGTGGCCTGATCTGCCAAAGACGGAGGCAATCATATTATTTTCAGCACTCCGTTATTTCTTCACTTTCATCGGCAACTCTTCGAAAGGAAAGACCCGGTGGGCCTTTTGTCTTCTGTGGTCTTTTGCAGATTGCCTCTTAGTTTCAGACTCATATCAGTAGATCCAGCTTTCATCACCTGTTACCATATCAAAAATAACACGTGATTTACCATTGTCGAATTTTTCAAGCATTTGGAGACACCATTCCACGCGGCAGTGTTTTTGAGCTTCGAGAAAACTTGTGAGGAATCCATCTGGCACAAAGCTTCCTTACCCGTAGGTGATTGTGTAAAATAGTTTGAACTTGACTCATATCAATACCTAATGATGCACGTATCTGCTGATATGTCGTTCTTTTGTTATATGCTTCAATCATGAGACCCACAGTTTTGATGTTTTCCTCCGTCACCGCCATCGCAGGACTTCTATAACATCTTCACTGAGATGGTTACGACAACGTTTAAATTCATTGAACCAGTTATAAACAGTGGCACTGGATGGAGCTTTATCACTAAATGCTAACTTAAATCTTTCATAACTTTGTTTCTGGCTTAGACCGCAACGAAAGTCATAAGAAATCATTGAACGAAAATGTTCTCTTTGTTAAATTCATTTTTCTGCAAACAGTTAATTTTCAATTTGCCGGCAGAAATAAAAAACAAATGACATCTTTGAAAATTTAATGACGTTTGATAAGCACAGAGTTCTATTTTCAAAATTTGAATTTGTTTTTTTTTCTATCGTATTATATAGTAGTCAGTTCTAAGAACTTTTAGATTGACCTATGCCATGTATTTAAGAAATACGAAGCTCAAAAATATTGATGTTATTGCAATAAATATATAACATTAACTATATTAAGTACCTCAGAATCATGAATAAAATTTCCGGCATTTAATGGATAACAGTGCTTTTTATATATTGAACAATACCTACTGAGATTTTTATATTATTAATCAAGAATGAGCAAGCTTATCATTTTGAAATGAAATATTAATATTTTTATTAAATAAAGCTTATCATATGTTAAATATGCTAAACTTTATTGAAAACGGGAACTTTAGTTTTGTAACCTTTGTCCTTTACGTAGTTCCTAAAAGGGTCGATACCAAAAAGCTCGATTCGTTCATCTGTTGATGTGTAAAATCGTTTTAAACAAACTACGAAACGACCTTCATTTTACTTTTCTACTCGTATTTTAGGATTTCTTTTATACTAGCTGAGCCCGCGCCTTCGTACGCTTGGAATTTTAGTTTTTAAAATCTCAATTGGGATATATTTTCTTCCCGTCAGCCGATTTCGATGAAACAAAGCCTATTCGAAGCGCCAAGCTAAGCTTAATTAACGTATGGAAACCCTATGAAAATCAGTTCAGTAGCTTCAAAATCGTCTTTTTGTATTCTGATATTCTTCCTTCATCGCCCCCAATCAGTTTTTGGTAAACATATTCAATGTACAGACACGCTGGTTCTACAGTTTTATTATATGTATAGATATTTTATTTGTTGGAAAAATTGTGAAAATGTGTTCGACTCCTTATCAGAAGTAGATCAGAAGTAGTCGCAGGTTGTCACAATTAACACATATATAAGATTGAGAGTATTTCTACATCACTAGTGCATATCATTTGACTGAAGTGCTAAGTTTAATTTTTCCGTTCAAACGTTGAGCAGATCTCTGTTGTCAGTTGTTCCTACTGGAAACTGTGTTTATTTTGTTATAACTAAATAGCTTCATAGTTATCTTGACCACAGTGAATTATGCACATAACCAATTTCATTCAATTCCAAGGAAGTCTCATCAAGTCCTTTAGTGTTGATTTTTTTTTAACAAACTCTTTCAAGAACATTTCATCTGTTTAGTTATTAATTATAAACTACTCCGACAAGTCAATACTTTCAGACAAAGACATCTTTCATCTCGGCTATGTTTTGTAAAAATGGAAAGCAGGAAAAAGAAAAGGAATTTATTTATGCCTACAGAAGAATTTATTTCCTTCATTTCGAACTTTTGACGAATTCTTTTGTGAGAGATCCCAGAAAACTTTTTTAATAGTCAGAAAAATTTTAATTTTCGTAATGCTACCGGCTCGCAAAGTCCCATAACCTCGTCAATTTGGACAAGGAAATATATAAAGATTTTACTGTTACTATGCAATTGAAGACGAAGAAATTTAGTTTCCGCTGAAGATAAGATGAATCTCTTGAACTTATTGCTTTAATAATTGATTTATGAAACTTGATTTACCTTCGCTTAATTTTAAGTTTTTAGATTAAAATAATTTAAGTCATATTTAAGTAATTTTATAATTTACTAGCAAAACCCGTGTATATTTATTTACCTCTGTATATAAAATCACAAATTATTTTGTTTTGCCGTCGATATGATTTTTGCGATCGATTGAACGGTATATAAGTTGATGTGCTGCAGCGCCATCTAGTAGAGAGTTACAACAAAGTTGATAGCATAAAAACCTTCTCCATGAAAAAATACATATATGTGCCAACTTTAATAGTGATCGGTTAAACGGTTTCGAAGTATATTAATCTCAGATATACCAACATTCATTTTTATATATATAGATAGATTTAGGGTTTGTCTTCTCACTCGCTATCATATCAGTTCCACCCTAACTCGATAACTGGTAGCAAGCCAGAAAAAAAATTCTTATGGTTACAATAACAGCAAACAAACAATTCAATAACAAACAAGTCCGGGAGAATAAAGCTTTCTGCACTTCAAAAAATTGTTGTTATGACATGTGCGAATCTTTTCAGGAATAATCATCATTTCAACACTATTAACAATAGCATTAAGTGTGAACTGCGTCAAGTATTTCTCTCCGAGTCTAGATTCTGAAACTGGTCTCTCTATATTATACGCCCGTGATACGAAAAGCGACCATGTCAGCAACCAATGTCTCCAAGAGATGTATCCACGTAATCTATACAGGTATCCACTCCGTATAGATAGATACGACGTACCTTGTATTATTCATTGCGTGTTGAAGAAGTTCGGCATCATGACTAGTGATGGTAACATCAACATCAAGAATTATTACAAAAGGGTGGAAGCCATCCACCGATACGACCCAAGGGTTTTAATCTCGGATGTCGGAGACACTTGTGCGCAAAACATAAATAATATGAATTTAGACCATGACATATGTAAAAAAGCGAAAGTTTTCAATGATTGCACGCAGTTATACGCTATTTCTTTACGAGATCCTGATGAGTAGTGTGGTATAAATTGAACAGTAAGTTCTAATCTACAAGTTTCAGTAATACAACGGCCTGTAACAACAAACTACAATAATACTCCTCTAGATTCTAGAATGCATTTGTATATTTTTACATTCTTGTACATAGCAATATGTTTGAAACGAATAATATATGTCTATTTTGTTGATATATTGAGTATTGTATGGTGTCATAATAAAATTGTAGTTACATTGTTAATATGTTTTATTTTTTATGCCCTAAGTGAATTCATCATCGTATTTTTCGTAACTGAATCGTTGTGTTAAACAGTCGGCAGTGTGGATACCACACCATCTCTTCCCGTGGGTATACATTGTCTTGTAAATGAAGGATGTATGGTCTTAAAACGCCAAGCTAGCCAGCGGATTGGAGAATTCACTTTAGAACTGGTGTAGTCCCTCAGGTGATCGTATTCTAAAGCCTGCCGCCACCACACAACCATTAAACATTGAATTATATACATTGAAAGTAAAAGTAGCTAAGTAAATACTATAGATGGATGCGAGAAAATGCATCCAGATCATAACAATTCTCATGCATTCGAAGGCGATAAGAAATACGAAACTATCATTCCGGCTAGATGTATTTTTATTTTTTTCTAAAAATACCGCTCGATACCGCTAGATATTAACTAAAAAACTTGTTAATTAATTAATTAATTTTCCTTCACCAGACCTTTTATTATCTACTGCGGGATATAGGTTTCTTCGTGCACACCGTCTTGTGCATGAGGAATGTATTTGTATGGCCTCAAAACGCCACGCCGGGTAAGCGAGCTGGTGAATTTCCTGTTTTAGAGATGTCATAGTTCCTCGGGGCTAATGGTAGCCGCTTTTTATCCATTAGTCTCAATTTACGACACCCTCAGGAGTTACAGTCAAAATTATATTTTATATAGATAATTATATTTCATATTTATTATATACTGATTATAAAGGCTATGATTATACTGATTATAAATTAAACTAATATGGAAACAAAAAAAAAATTACTTATTTGAACATTTTCTTTAATTTACAACTGTATGTACCGCGTCTTTAGTGTTGCTTGCTTCCAATCGTAAGCCAGAAATTGGCACGTCTACTCGTGGAGTATCTACCGTATTTGGGCTAAGCCTTGTCTTACTCGTAGACAATTTAGACTGTTGGTCTATAGTCGTAGACAGTTTTAATGACATTGTGTGCTTCACGTTAGCTCAGGTGGTACCGGCCGATTATCTTCAGGGATTTATTAATAAATAAAAATATCAATAAATAAAAAAAAACACTCAAACAATATATGCGAACACTTATAACAAATTATCAAGTAACTATAGTATCCATCTATTATTATATAACTTACCGTGTTGTAGTGTAATGGTCCAGAATTCGGTTCCCAACAGAACGAATATTTTTATAGAGACGAGCGTTTGTCCGGGATCTGGATAGTATGGGTCATTGGATCGGCTTTTTATCGCATACACTGTATTTGAACTTCATTTCAAAATTCTTAATTTATATTCGGTACTATATATTGAATTAAAATAGACGAAATAACAAAGAAAAACTAGTGTATGAATTGTAACGCAATTTTCACTTAACATTGGAAAATTATTAGGCGCTTCTTTTATTTGTAACTATCAAACTGCATTACAATGTCTCGGCAGTAAATGTGCTCTCTTAATATATCATATAATGAACTTATATAACTTATATGTTTATATACACATATATATATATATATGATTATTATCGCATTTATAAATAAAATTGGGAGAGGAAGGGCTCACGGTGCAATCCCACAGCCGCTGGGCGCCCTCGACTGGCTAAGTTACTTTTCTCTCACAGAAGAGTACTGTAAAATATACTGCATATTTGTCCTATCCTATTCCCTCAATGCGTGCTCACTCACTAGAGTGAGAAGTGAGACGCTTATAAATAAAATAAAAAATATTGTTTCAGATTTATTATTACTTCTAATGTTTCTAATGTGGCCAACCTACAGCCACACGTCGATGATGTACGCCCACGACAAGACGAGCGACATCATAGCGCAGCAGTGTCTCAATGAAATGTTCTCAAATAACAAGTACCTAGTCATCCAGGAGTCTGATGAACCTTGCATCATCTTCTGCGTATTGAAGAAGTTTGGCATCATGAACTCTAATGGAGCTATCAATTTGGACATATACAGGTAGGACGAATATGGGATAGACTAGTCTTTAGTTGGAGAACACGTACCGTCAAGCGCAGTATAAGGCGTCCTCTGGCGAGTTCGACCGCAGACTTGAAGAAGTTCTTCGGTAGTGGCTGAATGTAAATTGCAGAAGAACCACAGATGGCAAGACTTGAGAGCATTGTAGATCCAGGTTCGGAGAGATTCAGTCTTATGGTATGTATAGTATATAGGTAAAGAGAATACCGATACTGTACTATACCGATTATTCTGTTTTTCCACTGCTTAATAAGTATGAATGAGTCTCTTACAATAGCTTATATTCAGCAACACACGATTCTCCGCTCTTCAAATCTAACCACAACCTCCAAACTTCATCACTGCGTCGGTTCACTTGGCGGAAGCGCTGCGCTGTCTATAGCACACTGCGCTTACCAATATGTGGTCTCCATTCAAAGACTCATCTACACCCAATCACTGTCTATCCTGCTGCACATATAATCAATCAACTTCCAATTCAAATTAACAACTGTGAGCTATACACTAGTTCTTTTTCCAATCTCTTCTTTTCAGATTATATACAAAAAAAGAAACTCTTTGCTTAAATTTCTATAAGTCGTTTCCAATATCCTCATGTTTGAGGTCGAAAGTGCCAGTGATAGCAGATACTCAGGTTGAGCTCAATCCCTGAGTCCCTAGAATTTTACAAGTACGGTAGAATTTATATATAAGGGCAGGGAGCAAAGCCGCCGGGCATGCTAGACTGGCCACGTTACCCCTCTCTTACAGGAGACAGCATCTCCCCTATATACGTACGTGTTTCGGTAATGAGTGAAATGTGTCAGAGCCCATTCCCATCCCATTTTTTAATATCGTATCTTTCTCATTTTCCCAACCCATTCTCCAAATCCATTCCTAATATCCAAAGGTAGGCCAGCGTATTTTCCCAACGTTTATCATCCCAGACTGATGTTGGCATGTACCGCCGGTGTCCACGGGCTACAGTATCCACTTACCTCCAGGTGGACTCTCTGCTCGTCTGCCTTTTTTCTTCTATAAAAAAAAGTAAATTTAATTCGTGAATTTATTTTACATTTCCAGAAGGCGATTTCAAGTAGCCCACCAACTCGGGTCTGTAAATCAAATCACCTCAAAGGACTACGGTGGCCCCTGTGTGGAAAGTGCGGAAGCTAGTCAACACAAGCAAGACGTCTGTAAGAAGGCAAAAGTCTTCAACGACTGCACGCATTTGTTCAAGATACTGGTCAAGTAAATCGATGAACTTCAAAACTTTTAATTTTATTGTTGAACTACATCTTTTAGACCCTTTTAAACCTTTTTAATAATGGTCCAGAAAAAAAATTGTCGTTGAGTTTTGGGACAGCCTGTATATATTATATATGATTATATATTATATAATCAACAAGAACTTGAAATTCAAATCGCGCGTCATTTGCGATTGTTAGTTACATCAGACATATTTGGTACTTTGTTAATTGAAACATTGACATTTTTGAAAATGCCTCGTTATAGTTTGGAAGAACGTTTATTAATAGTAAGAAATCATTACAAGAAGGGTTTTTTTTTACCGTAACATTTCGCAAGTTACGTGATTATTTTGGTGTGCATAATCGACCGTCGCGGCCCGCTATTGAATATTTAGTCCGGAAATTCGAACGGACGTTTTCATTTAAATATGAGCGAAACCTTACCCGTCATCGCCCTAAAAGAACTCCTGAAAACATCGCGGCTGTGAGTGTCAGTATCGCAGAACAACCAAATGCTTGCATCAGGCATCGCTCCCAGGAATTAAACCTGTCCATCGCAGCACTGTCCAACGAATTTTAACTAAAAATTAGCACCAACGTGCTTACAAGATCCAGCTTACTCAGGAATTGAAGCCTACAGACCATAGACAGCGAAGGAACTTTACCTACTGTATCTTAGAACAAAATCATCATTAGTCACGAGTCTCACTTCCACCTCAACGGCTTCGTTAACAAGCAGAATTCCCGAATTTTTGGGATCAGAAAATTCTCGTGCTCTCCATGAACTTCCGATGCAGCTCCAAAAGTGACAGTTTGGCGTGCCATGTCACGGGACAATACTTTTGAAAATGAGGAAGGTGCCTCTGTGACTTTTAATGGCGATCGCTATCGTAGCATGTTGACAAACTTTTTTTGACAAAAATTGGATGAAATGGACATAACTGACATGTGATTTTAGCAGGATAGTACCATTTGTCAAACTGTGCGCGAAACAATGACGTTGTTGCAAACCAAGTTCCCAGGTCATGTCATCTCTCGCTTGGAAGACCAAAACTGTGATTTAACTTGCTTAGATTTCTTTCTATGGGGTTCTTTAAAAAGCGTACAAACAGTGCAAGCGTACAAATCTGTACAAACGTTGAAGGACTCAAAGGCGAAATTGAACCCCAAATTATCGAAATCCCGCGGTCGTTACTCGAAAAATATTCCGAAATTTCAACGGAAGAATCCATGCCTGCCAACGAAGTCGCGGTGGTCATTTGACCGACATTTTATTTCACGTTAAATATCAATAATTAATCTGCTTATATAAATAAAATTTTCTACGAAATTCATTCAAACATGGTATTTTTTTATTTATTCAAAATTCAAGTTCTTGTTAAGACAGCCTTTATATGGGTTAATATGTGTGTGGGAATACCAGCTTGAGCCTAAAAACCTCAACTATTGTATGCGAATTGCGGTGTATCACGCCACGTAGGAATCGAAACAGACTGTTTCGCCTAAAAAAACATAACCACGAAATCAAATTTCGTTGAGCACGAGAAGGTCACGCACACAATAATACTCCCTGCGTGAATCGCAAGGGTTGTCACCCATAATTATAATGTAACTAAATATATTAATTTATTCGTTTTAAAAACAATTTTAAATTTGTTCTAAAATAAAATTAACTAAAAAGTATTATACCTACGAACACAATATGATAATAGTTTTTAAACGCTTTTATTTGCGTATGCGTTATAAAGAGCTCGCGGCAACCGATGGTAATAAACCCCTGGGTAGGTACCCGCCGCTATAGGCATGTTTTAGTATCTAAAGTGCAAAGTGAGCCAGGCCTGCCTATACACCATACCATACCATCAGCTCAAGCCTCTCCACTGCCTAATATAAATAAGCCTTTATCACGGCTTACCATCACACACTACAATATATTCCACTCATCTCATCGAGCCACGACAAACTTCTTCAAGTCGTCAGTCCATCTATTGTATAATTACTACGGATGAGCTCATCTGAATCTACGTGACATTATTCAGGAAACATTTTCCTTCTTGCTGTCTAAATTCAATGTGATCAACCAAGGAAATCTGGACCAAGAAATTATATGATAGTATTTAAAATCTTAAAAGTTTTTTTTCAATTGTTCACTTCATTTATCTTATCATTAGTCTCACATATTTGTACCAGTTGTAAATAAAATACTTTATTTCTTCAATCACATATATTAAGTTAAAACCTACACTCCAACCTCATTATTATCTTCATTCCAAAAAAATCCAAAACTCATCAAAATGAGTATCTAATGATTACAGAAAATTCAAACAAATGTGGAGTATTAATTTAGTCCCGTCCTTTTAATATGATACTGCTCCTAAACCACACTCTTATTTTACCGTATTTCCCTGTCTCTTAAAAAAATTATCATATTTTATAGAACTTACCTGAACTTTCGACTTTACCAGCATGAATAACGTAGGTACGAGTAGTAAGGTTATCCCGAGAAACGTTTTATCGAGATAGAAACCCAAGTATTAATGCGAAATCCTACTTACCTCCTAGGTATTATCCGATTCCTAGTGAAAGTTCAATGGAATAGTTTTTATTTGAATCTAAAAATATCTGAGCACAAATGATGAGTTTAATTATATTATAAATCTTTATATTAATACAAGATAATCTAAAGTTTACGACTAAAAAGATGAAGTATACCACATTTTCATAATCTATGTAATGCCTATATAATGAAAACGTTGAACATTGAACGATGGACATTTTTGTATGAAACTTGACCTGACAACCAAATACAATTGTACCAATCCTAAGGATAAAGGGAAGTATTACATCTTACATTACTCATTATTTCATTTTATAAACAACTAGCGACCCGCCCTCGCTTCGCTTCGGTTTATAAGTTTTAAATTTTTATTTTTTTTCAAAATTTCAAAATAAATTGTAGCCTATATTAGACACGGATCATGTAGCTTCCTATTTCTGAAAGAATTTTTGAAATCGGTTCACTAGTTCCATAGATTACCCCCAACATACCCACAAACAAACACACAATTTTACCTCTTAATATATTAGTATAGAAGATATAGATATAGACAAAGTAATTTGCTTTAATATACCGATCGACACGCCCTTCATACACAGTAGGTGTTGTTTCCACATCAATAATTCCCAATACCTTAGTGTTAAGCCTTCAAAGGGACACGGACTTCCCACACGAAATGATATTGGAACGCCACCGACGACGCTTTGAAGTAGCACAAAGCAAATTTGTAGACATTGACTTGCCTCCACCACAGTAGAAACAAGAAGCAATAGATGATCTCAACGTCATTCTAAAAATGACGGTATGATCCTCGGTAGATCAATACGAGTACCTGACCTACTATTTTAATAGATTTACTATTTACTATTTTACTAGACAATAATATATAAGTAGCCGTCCGTGTGGCGTCGGCCGGCATTCACTTCCAATTAATTTCAAAAAGGCGGCTAAAGGATAACAAAGTCTCTGTCACAAGCCCTGACAGTAACTACACCGGCTCTAAAAAAGTAGACTCGCCAACCCGCTTCAATTTTAGACAAATAAGACAATAGCTTAAATTAGCCAATTTGCATGAGAATCATAAAAAGGCTCCTTACGATTACCTTGCATAACAAGTGTGTTCTATGTTCAAGACCGCAGAGGCAGCAGAAGTACGTTTTTTGCTTTCTCTTTTACAAGTAAGGGAGCCACGAGACGCTAAAAAAATAACAGAGAACAGGAAAAACAAAATAATTTGTGAGCCGAATAACGCTAGACGTTTTATGTCGTATATTTTTATTATACATATATTGTGAGCGGCTTGTGTAACCTCTGACAAACATTTTTATATGTTACGTACAATGTCTACTATATTGCCCGCCTTTGCGTTGACACCATTTATATGTTCGTCTTTTTTTAAGTTTTTTTAATTAATTTCATATGTCTAATATGTAGTAAAGCAAATTTAGTGGACACTTACTGTACCGTTTGTTTTCTGTACCTGGTATCTGTCTGTCCAAACACTATGAAGTTCCCTCGGCAAACTTGAGCCACATTTACATATATTTTGGCCTTTTAACATTAGAACCGCCACTGGGTCAAATTTGTCCCGGCGCTGCGGAAGATTAGTGCATCCATTATTCTGTTGTGTTTTAACCTAGGGTCTTGATTTTTTTCACTTTTAATGAATTATTGTTTACTATTATGAGAGGTGATATTAATTTATTCTATGCTATGTATATTCTGTTATTATTCTAATTTATTCTATTCTATGTTTTTGAAAAAATCAACCGTCGTCCGGACAGTGTCGTCCCGTTAAGTGTGATGTTGTTACCTTACTGTGTGGATAAGATATTTTTATTTAAACACATTTTTTTATGGTATCTCTTTGTTCGTGCTGGCTTTAGAAGTAATCGGATAAAGAAATTTATTCTCTGCTCGTTTAAGTTAGTCAGGGACAGTCGTTTTTTGTTTTATTTACCACGACAAGAAAGTAATTGTTTTTCAAAGTATAATTTTTGAATTATACAAGCTGATGATATAAAGGGGTGATTTATTCTGGAGGTGGACGGTGCATGCTGAACCCCACAACCGCTGGTCGCAATCGACTGGCCACGTTATCCCCCTCTCACAGAAGAGTTTAACTCTCACCTTGAAATGTACTGCATTTCCTACTTTATCGTATTTTCCCAATGTACTACGTGTTTCAGTACTGAATGAGATATGCCAGAACCCATCCCATCCTATCCCTCCCCAATTTTCTCAATCCATTCCTTAATTTGCAATGGTAGGCAGCGCATCCGGGGACGTGCCAACGTTTGTTATTCTGATGGCATGAATCGCGAATGTTCATGTGCTACAGTATCCACTTACCATCAAATGAACTGTCAGCTCATCTGCCGACTTATTTCCATGAATAAAAGTAAAAGAAATACAATTTATGAATTTCAAATGATGATAATAAAAAGGACACAAATTATATTTTAATTGCTCTTTCCTGTCTTGTAGAAGATTACAATAGTTGTTAGTTGTTGTGAACGTATTGATATAAATTTATATCAATAAGAAGCGAAATGTTATTTGTAATACTTTTTTCATTTCTTTTTCTTTTTATATCGACCATCAATCCATACTAAATTCAAATAATGGATTATACCCCAAAACCCCAAAAGAGAGACCTGTGCCCTAAAGTGTCAATATACCAGTAAATGTTTATATTTGTTATGAATATCTGTTATTGAATAAAATGTTATGAACAAACATTCTCAATAATATCCTGAACGTATTTATTACCTGAGCAATTATACAGGCGAATGCAATGTCAAATGAAGTTACAGTACGTATAAAGTAATTAATATATATCACATGTCACATCTGTGAGAAAACAGTTTACAAAGAAATATGTTCAATACTAAATCAATTACTTCAATAGGTATTTAGTTTATTACTTCATATTTATCAAGTAATCCTCCAGCGTACCTAATTGTTCCTAATTAATATATTTTTTAAGAATGTTACTATATTTTTATTGTAACATTGTTAATAGCAAAATTACAACATTATAGATACAACCCGCTACAAGTTCAGAACTCTCATATTATATTATTCTCAACGGCATTGGGAAAAAAATACTGCCAATATCTAACAAACTTTGGCCAACTTAATTAAAATGCGCGGACAGACGTACAGCCCGCTTACGGCGCGCGGCGCTATATAGCGCAGTTGGCATTTCGGCTGCGCTAGAAAGAGCTGCCATATGTGGTTCATATTGTCGCATTATAAAGTCTTTAAGAATTAAGGCAGGTCAATTTTGTCCCGGCAGCGGTTCAGAAAGGGTGTTCCGGCGGTTCTAGTGTTAAAGGTATCAATATACGAATTTCTTACAGGTAGTTCTAATCATTCACCTTCGCGTTCGAGTGCTATCTGTACTTACTTGAAAGTTAGATTGCTTGAGAAACGTTAATGAAGGGCGACACCATTTTGTGCTTTGTCTTTGTGTAAAAAACGAACAAAATCCAAGTATCTATTTTGAGGTCTTGAACAAAGGTCTAGAGACCTTTGCTGTTGAAAACATAATGTCTCCATTTTTCACCCAAGGCCTATATCAACAGATACCTGGTTATCATCCCTGGATATGCCAACCTTCACGAATCACAGGGATTTGTATATTATATGGATGTCTGTAGATGAAGGCAACTAATTGCTATCAGGCAATACTACATTACTTATAGGATGCATTTTATAGCAGAAACTGTCTATTTTATAGAAGAAATGGCAAACGGGCGGCCTACGTGATGGTAAGTGATGATAAGACAGGGCAGGCTGAAAATCAGCTCTATATAAGTGAGTACTCACAGTGTGAATTGAAGACCGCAGTATACACAACAATTCTTTGTCAAGGAAGTATGGTTGAACACACTTCTTTGACGACAACTGCCATGCTTCACTTTATTACAATACAAATAATACAATGTTTAACGCGATACAAATATAATTCCAACTTTAACCGCTCAAAAGTTGGGAGATAACAAACATGGCAATCTTCTGTATCCAACACCAAATGGAGCAGCTTTTCTTCTTCGGTTCTTCTTCTTCTTCTTCTTCCTCAGCCTTGGCAGTTGTTGGAGCTGTGGTAGTCGCTTCTTCTTGAGAGCAACAGTATGACACCATCAGCAATGTCATCAAAAGTAAGAAGAGAAGCTTAAAAATCGTTAATCTCAGCATTTTCTTTACTTACTTAAAATCTTTCTTAGAATTCTTCCTTAAACGGCGTTTAATAACGTTTCCCTATTTTTATTTTTATTTCAAAAATATTTTTTTAATTTTCTAATATCTGCGAATGTTGTGGCCTATTACAAATGCCTAAACGAAATGAACGAATTTTTCCGCTCTTGATTTTGTCCGTAATTTAGATTTGTATCTTTTTGTATTTGCGTGTTTTTGTTGTTGGTTGAACATTAAATAATAATAATGTGTATATAAAACAATAATTACTATAATTATATATATATTTTGGAAGATTAAATTACATTTGTTATTTTGGCTCTAATAAGCCAAGCCATATTTTTATAGAAAGAAATAAGGTGACTGACAAGCATGCAAGCTAAGTAGACAATTTTACTGATGGTCTGCAGTTCTGCGGTTATCTTGACTAGCTGAATTGCTGTCTATTTACGGACCCGGTTGGTCGTGTGTACCACCCCATCTCTTTTCTTCCCGTAGATGTCGTAGAAGGCGCCTAAAGGATAACATACGAGTATGCACTACCATGAGTTTAGAGGAATTACACCACCTCTAAAAGAGTGGGCCCGCCAATCTGATTGCCCAGCGTAGCTTATTAAAGTCATACATCTTTCGTGCACATGTCAATGCGCATGAGAATGCCCATGTCAATCAGTGAACGATAAAAGGGAAGGTTACGGTCACGGTACGATTCCTGTTGCTGCCTTCCTGGCAGACTTTCGGCAAGGAAGGAGCTTAGATCGTACCCAAACTTCAAGTCACTTTCCAGACCTTCACTAGGCCAATTCTTATTCGCGTTGTTGTCGCAATTAAAATATTATCCCCTAAACAGTGCATTAGTGGTTGTCCCCTAAACGGGATAACTTGCGAAAATTATTTGTGAAAGGGAAATAAACCAAATTTAATGATTAAGTTTTCTTTTTTGTAACACTAATGCACCCTTTAACAGTATGTAGTACATTTTACGGCAGATTGTGGAACTGTATATTACTCGTATTATCTTAGGAGCAGAGGCTCAAACCAGTTAAAAAGGATGATGAAAGCTAGTTATTTAGCATCAGGTATAATAAAACACAATATTACTGTAAGAGCAATCATACTTCGAGCTATACCTAACGATGAATTTCCTAAAAGATGAATCAGGTTCAAATAGTATATTTCTTGACAACTTACAACGGTTTTTGTCCACTGTGTTTAAGACTCGTCACGCCAAAAACGTCCTTCAGGGACTATCAGCCGAAACACAAAGAGGGGATAATTCCGGGGGCCTTAATAAAAATTTGTTCGCGCCATATCTCAGCAGCCCCGAGCCGTAATAAACTCCTATTACAGGCTGACAAAATTATCTATGCGGGCGGTAAAATTTGGAGCTAAGCGCCGTTATTTAGCAATTAATTTCTTCGGCAGTGCTTCTGTGGAAAGGTCCCCGAAGTGATTTGACTTCGGGAAAACTTTTATTTGAAATAAATTGTGTGAGGTCAGTGTCGGTTGTGTATGTACATGTCTCTAGAGCCCCAACACATAATGTGAGTTATTAAAACGAGTATTGTATTATTATTTTTATATAAAGATGGCGACAGATGAGCAGACAATCCACCTGGTGGTAAGTGGATATTATCGTCCATGGACTTCGGTGATACATATTAAAATCGGCCCATAATGACAAACGCTAGCACGCCTTGGTTGCGCTGCTTACCTTTGGAGCTTTGGGAAAAGGGGTAGTAGGACTTTTACCAAAGTTCTTCCTCGTCCTATTACACTCCCAATTCTGCTAGTCTAGGTGGGGTAGGATGGGGAGACAACAGTATAATGGGTTGCGTAGCTACTTTTGTTCAATTATATTTTTTATTCGATGAAATAAGACGGGATAGAACAGGAAGAGATGAGACAGCATGTAAATAACCTCTGGTATTTCTCACTAATTACTTTAACACGTACGTACATTGAGTGAATAGAATAGGGTGGATAATGTAGTAAATTTTACGGCAATCATCTGTGAGAGAGAGGTAACTGGGCCAGACGAGGACATCACAGTGACTGTTTACAGTGAATTGCAGCGTGCACCCTTCCCTTCAAACCTGATATGATTATTTAATAATAACAACCGGTAAAGGATAAATTATTTAACGTCTATTAAATTATTAGTTTATTGAATCTAATTCTCATATCAATTACATGAGAATTTTTATGCATTGTGACAAAAGCGCCATCAAAACAATCACCCGCATAAATAAGTATGTCGGACCGTTGGTTTAGCAACCAAATAAGAAAGACCTCGGACATTTTTCTTTATTCCGCCTCAAAAAGAAGAGTAATGATGAAGATCGGGTGAGGAGAGTCAGGATAAATTGGTCGAGTTCCTAGTTATTGCATCTTTTATTACATCGCAGATTGCGTCAAAATTAATTTATCAACATTCATAGTGAAACTTTTAACAAATGCAGTATTTTAAATAATGTTCCAATTTTTTTGCATAACATCACCGAATAACATGTTAAATTTAATTGTATAACACGTTTTCTAAGCAAAACGCTGAAAAGGAATAAAAGAATAATCCTTGAACTTATTACAATCGATTTCTTTTTACCTGAATCCGTCAATTTGTTTTTTCGAAACGTTGTTCTTTATACTACTAAATTCAAGTATTGTTTTCCGAAAGATATGTGTTCGAAATTGTTCAATATAATTCCCACCTTGGGTATCTAAACCGCACCTCCCGTCACAGAAGTGGGGTCCATCTGCATTTCCTCGACACGAAGGTGTCGCGTACTGTTCGGTCCAAAAATCATTTTATACTGCGAACCCGTAGGCTGTGGAACGAACTGCCTCAATAGGCCTAAATAGGCCTAAATAGGCCTTTCCATTACGCTATGATATGGGGTTCTTCAGGAAAGCTGTGAATAGGATTTTGCAAGGTCGGCGGCGCACTCGCATACCCACTGGTGTTGCAGGTATCCATGGGCGGCGGTAACACTTACCATCACTTGGGATCGCTTGCTCGTCCGTGTAGCCCTTAAAAAAAATATTTACTGCCTCTAACCAGATAAAAGACCACAAGATATAGAGTGCGCCGTTCAAATGTATTAACATAGAAAGTGCTGAATAAGGGCTTACGCACATATTACGGGGTTATTGCGAAAATCTTATTGCACCAAAATCATAGATTTTGTATAAATTATCGCACACTTCAGGCGGGCCGCATCGCGCATATCGCCCCTTTTCCCAAGCTTGCCAGCTGGGCAGCTGGCAGCTGGCTTGATTGGCTTTTTGGCAGCTGGATCGCTTGCTAGCCGTATTTATACGCCTATGTTATGCGGTGTGACACGTCCAGCCTCAATGTGCAACGGACGGACATAGTTAACGGACGTAACTCGAGAGTTATTCGCTGGCAGCATGACGAATTAAATATCAACAGCTAACTGACCTAAATTATTGCGTTTTACAGTGCGACGCGCTGCGACGCGACGCGGCTGTAGTGTGCGCGAGTCTTAAGGCTGTATGGCGCACTTAGCATTCAATATGGACACTTAAGAATGAACCAAATTGTTTTTTAGTTACGGTCAACGTTTAATGTATAAGTATGTAGAACTGTAGAACAATGTGTTCGAGGTGTTTCTTTAATAAAACTCGGGTTTGAGACACTGAAGAACGGATATGGGATTTTACATTAATTAATATACAATCTCAACATTATAGGAAGTAATTGATAAAACTTATTATTAGGTATAAGTACTATGAACCAAACCATACTGTGAACGCGACAGCTAAGCAATATAGCCGTACGCTAATCCACGTGCGGATCCATAGGTTTTATTGCTGATAAAAATATCCATATAGACAGCCTGACATTGTATGCCGAGAATAGCTGTCTTCCGACCAAGCTTACGGTTGCCCTGTGTTCTTCCCAGCCTGGTAGCGCTTCTTCTCGGCTTCTTCTTGACTTTCCACTTGGTTTGAACGGCCTTCGGTACTAAGCAGCGATGCGGCTTAGAGCAGATATACTAGCGGTATAGAAAGGGCACAGCGTGTGCCAATTCTGGGGTCCAGGAGACCACCCAAATACGATTGTGAACCCAATACGGTTTCACAATCGACCGGCTACGGGAGGGGTCGATCGCTAGACCGGTGGGTACGCACAAGGTGCACCGATATAAAAAGGATCGGCGGAAGTGATTATTCAAAAATGTGGGTAACAAAATATAATCTTACCCTACAAAATAAAAGTAACAATGTTATTGACGCGAACACATACCATACCATACCATGGATATAGGCCTCTCTCAAGGACCGCCACCACATGCGGTCTTCAGCTCATCTCATCCAGCCACTACCGGCGACTTTCTTCAAGACTTCAGTCCAAGTGGAAGGGGGGCTTTTTTTCACGTCTCGTCTCGTCACGTTTTCCAGAAAGTGGTATCCATTCAACGACTCGGCTCCCCCATCGGTTATCGGCCCTGCGATATATATGTTCTGCCCACTGCCACTTTAGCTCGCTAATTCTTTGAGTCTCCGTCTCGCCCCGCCCGCCGCCCTTGGCGCGAGATATGATATTCCTAACAATATACATATATTGTTTGTCTTTCATTAGGATATAACTTAAAACAATAGGCGTTGATGATTCATTATAATTTTATTTAATAAATATTTAGAAGTAATTACAAAAATAAAAAAATAAAAACAACATCTAATATCTACAGTCTCTGCCTTTACATTGGACTTTGGATCGCATATCTTGCAGATACGACCTGGAGTTATGCTCTTCGGGCCAACTGAAATGAGATTTAAAAAAAATATTAAGTAATTATTTTGTTTTATAGATGGCACATGAGCCACTTGGTGGTAAATGGATACTGTCGCCCATGTACATCCGTGGTTCATCCTACATCACGCTGTCTATCTTTGGAGATTCAGGAATGGAATTGGAGAAAGAGTTTGCAAAATGGGGGGCAAGGATAGGATAGGCATGAACTCTAGCATATCTCACTCAATACTGAAACACGTACTCACATTGGGGGAATAGGATAAAGTGGGAAATGTAGCACATTTTACGGTGGTCTATAAGTAACTTGGCCAGTCGAGTGTGCACAAAGTTAATAGGATTGACGGCATACACCTTCCTCCTCTCAAAGTTCTTTCTATATTCCCTCTACACTCGTAAATATCAAAGAGCCTAAGGGCTCCCCCGCCGGTAGGCCGACAGAAGGAACGGACCTCGGCTTAGGGCGTTGCTTTTGGAGGGCACCGCGGCATCGCGAGTCGATAGTTGCCGGTAGCCGATAGTTGATGATTTACTCACTTAGGCTGTATAAGATGGAAAGGCATCTTCCTCACTGCCTCCTCAGCTAAATCCAAAGGGAATGAGAACTCGAGCATGTTCTCATTCAGGCAGTCGTTGTACGTCGAGGCAAGTTGGCACCTGTCTGATATGCCTTCAATCGTGTCCAGGCAGAGTCGGGAGACGCCATTCAGTTTACTGACAACTCTTGAGCTTTTGCCGTTCAACAAGCTTGCCAAGTGGACTAGGAGTTCTCTGTTCACCTGCAACGGAAGCTCTGTGTTATGGTTCCTTTATACATGGTATTTTATTGAGACAGTTCAGTATGGAAAAGTCTGATACTATTAGACGTCGATGACGTCGATTTTAGCGTTATGAAAACTGTATATGTGCAAAGATTTTCAAGAAAAAACTCGCACACAATCGGGAATCGAACCCGCTCATTTTCCTTCAAAAAATCGTAAGTTATTTTATTGCGTTAATTGATGGTGTAGATTGTAAGGAATAAATATTGCTAAAGAAAATTGTATCAAGAGTAAAAAAAAAAAATATCCAACTGCTGACACTTATTTGTCATCTTTCTTGTGCCTTGAGCACAAGTACTAAACACATACAAAACATATACTAACTATCTAGCTAGTTATATTATATTATAATCTTATAATAATATATTTTTCTATACGTGCTTAAATTACACATAGGTTAGCGTTCATATACAAGTGTATAGTAATAATAAAAACGAACTTAACAACAGAAAAAAAAATTGCGTACTTTGACAAAAAGAAACAAAAATACAGAAGGAATGGAGTAAATTAGATAATAATCTGCAATTTATTTTTATTGCAAATATATCTGAGAACTTATCGATGTCGCATTTCGTATACGTCATTATCAATATGTAAATGAAGATCTTTGTACTTCATTCCTAATTGACTATAGTGGTGGCTCTGTGGAGTTTGAGCCAGTCGATGGTTACTCTATGGTTGAGCCAATGGAGGTTTGACAGAAGGGCTTGTCATTTTTTATATCAAAGATTGTTATATCGAGGTTTTACAATTGTGTCTAATGACAAAATATAATAAGATATTGAGAATTAAATTAGAGAATCAATAGCATTAAATGTTGTTTCTCTTTACAGGTAAGATTTGTACAGATTGTAACATGTTGTTTTGATGTCAATTGTATATTGCCACATTTGGTTTAATAAAAACAATCTCTTTACAGAGCAACGCAATTTGTTTTGATTTCGAGATTTATCTCTAGTGCTTGATAAAGCACATTATAAAACAATATTTAATTTGCACAAGACTCGGTGAAGTACTTAGGCCATATAATAAAAAATAATACAATTAGTCCTCTAAAGGATAATTTAATTGCTATAAAAGATTTCCCTGTTCCGACAACACGAAAAAATGTTCGGCAGTTTTTGGGAAAAATAAATTTTTATGGAAAATATGTGCCCAATATATCAATCATATTAGATCCCTTACATAATTTGTTAAGAAAAGAACAAAAATTTGTTTGGTCAGAGAAATGTCAAGAATCATTTGATACAATAAAGAAGCTACTGTGTTCAAAACCCATTTTAGCAATCTTTGACCCAGATCTGCCGATACATATTTATACGGACGCCAGTATACAGGGCATAGGCGCGGTCTTGAAGCAACCACAATGCAATGGAGAAGAAAAACCCTGTGCATATTTTTCAAAAAAATTAAATGACACTCAAAAAAAGAAAAAAGCTATATATCTGGAGTGTTTAGCAATAAAGGAAGCAGTAAAATATTGGCAGCTTTGGCTCATAGGAAAAAAATTCTCAATTTTCTCTGATCATAAACCTCTAGAAAAAATGAATATTAAGGCTAGAACGGATGAAGAACTGGGAGAGCTCACATATTATCTATCTCAATTTAATTTCGAGGTAATATATTCTCCAGGAAAATACAACTTAGAAGCTGATAGTTTGAGCAGAAATCCTGTATTAGAATCATATGAAAATCAAGATGAAATTTTAAAAATTGTGAACTTTATTAAACTAGAAGACATCCAAAATGATCAAGAAAAAAATGAAGATATAAAACAAAATATAAATAAACTAAAATTAAAAGATAAAATATACTATAAGAAGATAGGGAGAAAGGAAAAGATTGTACTGACCGAGGAATTTAGTAAAAAAATTATAGAAAACATACATTATCTTTACTGCCATATAGGAATACAACAAATGGAAAACAAAATTAAACCATTCTACGTAGCGAAAAATTTAACATGTAATATAAAGAAAATTTGCGACAACTGTGAAATCTGCATAAAAAATAAATCTAGAGCTAAATATAAATTTGGACTAATGTCTCATCTAGGGCCCGCTACTTACCCTTTTGAAATAATGTCTATAGATACCATCGGTGGATTTGGTAGCTCACGCTCTACAAAAACATATTTACATCTTCTGGTAGACCACTTCACCAGGTATGCCTATATTGTGACTTCAAAAACTCAAAGCTCGAGTGATTTTATAAAGATTGTTAAAAAAGTGACACAGGAAAATAAAATAGGCATGATTCTATCTGATCAATATCCGGGTATAAATTCAAAAGAATTTAAAAACTTCTTAAATAAGGAAAATATACCCATAATTTTCACTGCAGTAAATGCACCTTTTTCGAATGGTTTGAACGAAAGATTGAACCAAACATTAGTTAATAAAATCAGATGTAAAATTAATGAAAAGAAGGATAAATTGACCTGGACGACTATTGCTCACGAATGTACAAAAAAATATAATGAAACGGAGCACACTGTGACAGGATTTTCTCCACAATATCTATTAGAAGGAAAAAATGTTAATATTCTACCAGATGAACTGAAACAAAAAATAACACATAATGAGTTAATGCAAGATAGAAAAATAGCTTTGGAGAAAACTATAAAATCACACAATTATAATAAGCAACAATTCGACAAAAACAGAAAAAAATGCGAACTTAAAGTAGGAGACTTGGTATATGTTGAAAACGGAAATCGATTAAACAGGAAAAAACTGGATGAATTAAAAATTGGCCCATACCAAGTATTAGAAAAATTGTCAAACTCAATATATAGAGTAAACACAGGGCATAAAAAATTCGAATCAAATCTTTTCCACCATACAAAACTTGTTCCAGTACCAGAAGAAACCTAAAAGGCGGGGGGGGGGGGGGGGAAGATGTAAATGAAGATCTTTGTACTTCATTCCTAATTGACTATAGTGGTGGCTCTGTGGAGTTTGAGCCAGTCGATGGTTACTCTATGGTTGAGCCAATGGAGGTTTGACAGAAGGGCTTGTCATTTTTTATATCAAAGATTGTTATATCGAGGTTTTACAATTGTGTCTAATGACAAAATATAATAAGATATTGAGAATTAAATTAGAGAATCAATAGTATTAAATGTTGTTTCTCTTTACAGGTAAGATTTGTACAGATTGTAACATGTTGTTTTGATGTCAATTGTATATTGCCACATTTGGTTTAATAAAAACAATCTCTTTACAGAGCAACGCAATTTGTTTTGATTTCGAGATTTATCTCTAGTGCTTGATAAAGCACATTATAAATATATATAAAACAAAGTCGGGTTAGTTACATCATTTATAAGTCAAGAACGGCTGGACCGATTTTAATGATCTCAGATTTGTTGGATTCGTTTCCGCCCCGAATAGCAGAATAACTATTAAAATATCTGAAAAATTCACGGAAAAAAAAAATCTAGAAATATATTGAAATAAATAGAAAATACTCGAATCGAAATTTAAACAAAAATGCTTTTTACCCAAAAACAAGTAAAAACTGGGTAAGCGCCATCTGTTGGGCAGCCACAGCAACGCCTGGCCGGACACAGCTAGTATACACATAAAACAGAAATTTGTTTTTTCTAGCACATTTACTTCTATAGAAATTGACATAATGTGGTTTTATTTATTTATATTATATAAACCAAATTATAATATTATAGTATGTGTTGTTGACTGCCTTTATATTTATTATCTCAGTTAATCTATATGTATTTTGATTGCACTAAAATTGTGTTAGGGGTGTACGCCGATTTGGCGATCGCGTGTTGGCTCAGCAATCTGGCTCGGAGAACCAGATGTTAAAGTTGCACGCCGATGGCTATCGAAGGCCAATGTTGCAGGCCACACGTCTTAGCTCTAACAGGGGGGGTGTAGGGATTCAGGCTTGCCGGTCTTGATGTTACAGGGATCTCGGCAGATCAGGTGTTGGGGTGAATACGGAAATAAAACGCCGCTCTGGTTTACATAAACACAGGGGTGCGGAGGGAGCGGCAACGGGCAGCAAGCTCACTTTTCTTCTATATGTTAATTACTACTCAAGTGCTGAGGACGAACTGGCTTGCTGGCTGTTAGGCCTTTCCCTTTTTATAGGGGTTTGCTGCCCCAGCGATCCCCCCGTTCCCTGAGGAAAAGTTAATGCTATTAGCTCTCCACTTTTGTACATAATATCTAGGTTACAAGTCTTATTTATCTGGGTCGGTCCTCTTATTGCACGGAGGATAAAGACTATTTTCGGTGGCTAAGTTTAGGTATTTTCCTTTTAATTTCCTTTTTCTCTTATTGTCCCTCCCCCCCTCTGTGAGTAGCAAGAGGTGTGGGAGGACCGGGGGTGCACTGCTTTTCAGTGGCGCCGATACCGGAACTGCGCCACCTAGCCCGCAACTTTTGTTCTAGAACTTATATCTAAATGAAACACACTGCGGGCGGTAGTCTTTATTTTAAACCTTATTCTAATTCCTGACTTATAACCTAGGTATCCTAGTACTTTGGAGAGCGAGAATAAGACATACAAAAATATAAGACAACACAATAAACATAAGTAAATGAGATGTTGTAAATACGTAAAAACAATAGTATATCATAATCCTTAACATTTTACATTATATCAATACCTTATCTAATCATTTTATATAATATCGACATCTTATGATAACGTGTTATGTATGTGTTAACATTTTATTATTTCGGAGGAAGGGCACGTGAATTTTACTCTTGACCAGAATTCCGCCGCTTAAAGTTTCCTTGTTGCGGAACTCTGTTTAGACGGCCCTCTTTTCCTCCGAAATGTGTGATGTTAGCACGTACATATTTCGCGCACTGATTTTACTTATGTACACATAGGTATATAGGCACCGCACTTTCACTATTCACTATTCTGTCGTGCACAAATTGTTTCACCAAAATAGCACATTTCTAGTAATTACCATAATATACCATTGGCCTGTGTCTCTCCACTAGATAGAGGCCTCATCCAAGGATCGTCACCACATACAATCTTTCACTGTTCTTCTCCACTCACTACCGGCAACTGGTCATCAATCCAACTGCCCGGAGGACATTCCACGCATCTTTGTCTGTGATGTGATTGATGTGGCCAACCCACTACCACTTCAGTTACAGATTCTTTGAGATATTGACTGTGATAACTTCAGTTAATTCTTGGAGATACACACGTCGGTAACTTCATTTATGGACTGTTTAAGATACGACGGACTCATCCGTGTGTCCAACGCCTGATTACTTTAAACCTCCCTGGAGTCGAATTGTCAAACTATAATTGACACGGTTATTGGTTTCATTTATAGATTATCTGCTTAGCAAACTATTTTAAATCAAAGTAGTTATTAAGCAAAGTGATGAAACGTGATCAGGATCTCATTTGAAATTAGTCAATAGGCCCCTACTTACTCATACAACCCAGTTATTGTATAAAAATGTTTAGGCAAAGCAGTGATAGATAGCCTTGGGGTACCTATTCTTGTCTCACATTCGTTAAATCAAACCCTTCTCAAAGTAGGAAAAAATTGTAAATTATCGGTTTGTAAATTACAAAATGTAGATTTCGTTTAAATTTTCTCGTTCCAATAACTCCAGTACCTGAAAATATCTCCGTTCTTCGTCAGTTAGGCTCTTTGGTGGTCCGTTGTTATATAAGT
Organism: Sesia apiformis; assembly: GCA_914767545.1. Classification (NCBI taxonomy): domain Eukaryota; kingdom Metazoa; phylum Arthropoda; class Insecta; order Lepidoptera; family Sesiidae; genus Sesia; species Sesia apiformis. The sequence continues at coordinate 13,287,621 of OU611965.1, read as the reverse complement.
TTAAATCCGATAAAAATAGCCTAAAATGTTATAGAAGTTGCTAGAAAATGTTATAGAGGCAGATCCGGTGATCCAGTTCAAGAATGAACTGGAAAATTACTATGCCAAACAGCCACACAAGTGACAAAAACAAGATTTGACGTATCAGTATATGCTGCCTAACCTATTACAGACATAATAATAATAATAATAAAATAACTGACCTTTCCATGATTAATGACATCGCTTTGTTCCAGCATGCAGGCGGCGAAGCACTGGCCAGGTCTTGTGAATGGGGATGAGTTGGTGAAGTAAGCCCTCACGTCCCTCGGAGTGGCCTTCACATTCATGACGCAGGACTGCGCCGTCCGAACCAATGCGTCCAAGTGGCCTTGCACCTAAAAAGGTGACCATCATGAAGTGTTTCAAGAAAGACAGAAATATTTATCAACAAGACATTTTTTATCAATTTATGAACATTTATCAAGAAAGTCTACAAAACTATATCAGGAAAATCGTGTTTAATAAATTTCCGCCCCACGTGTGGCAATGTCATATCGAATAAGTCTCACTACAATTTTCAACTGGAAGCCAAGTGAGCTCTTAAACACATAACTTTTTAAATTTTCGCTTTTTTCACACACCCACCTATCCCTCCCCATTTTCACAACTCTTGCTCCAAATCCATTCCTAAATCTCCAAAGGTGGGAAGCGAATCCAGGATTTTTTGAAATTGTCAAGCCGTTGTAATTATGGAACTACTGAACTGATTTGGTCTATCTACGAACTTAATCGAGATACAGACAGACTATTTTTGTGCCAAATTTAATTTCAATCGTTTGAGAAATGCGCTCTCCAATTTATCTCAAAACGTTACATTCCAAATATATTATAAACTTTGAAAATAATATTTTTTATAATTTTATCATATAAGGTCAAATATAACTATAAAAAGTACAGTCAGTGTCTTTTTTTCCGGAATGGCTAAATTCTTGTGGCCCTAATGGCCTTTCAAGAGTCACCGGACATGTAAACGGTCAGTGTCCTTGAGAATTTCTAACTATGAACTAAAATATACACATAATCAGGTGACGGTGCGTCGTTGTTTATGATTTAGATAAATTTCTTTAAAATCTCATTAAAAATTCTAGTACATCTATTTCTAGAAACGATGCTGGCTTGTGTCAGTAATGGGAACAGCGTCCACTTACTCGTTTGTCACATTATTTTGTCTATAACATATGCAAAAGTCAGAGCGACGTTTGAATTTATACCTCCCCAATGAATTTATACCGAATTATAACTCACCTTGGGAGCCAATAGCCAGTAAGGCATGTATTATTGGAACCCATTTATTCTTGGTCCATCTGGTCCCTTTAATAATATTATATAATTCTCCTAAGTAGATGTAAGATCGTTACATATTCAATATTATTACCTCCCACACTGATAGCTATTTCTGCGTGGTTTGTCATTACTTCTTTCCTCGCTATAATCGTTCCCTCAATATTGAGAATGCGCTCTTTGGCGCCGAGGAGAACCTTGTTGACAGGAAAGTTACCATCATGTGAGACCGCTTGCTCGTCCGCCCTTATCATTATAAAAAAAAAGTTAAGAATACAACCTACTTGGTCAGTGATTTGCATAGTGCTTCTCCCTCTTTGTTCCTTGTCTTCTAGGGATCATATAAGAATTTGTAGAGAATCAAGAAGAGCCCTAGCAATTACGGTTCGCTCGGTCCGCTACTGATTCGGTCCTTATAACCGCGAGATTGATGGGACCCCGATAGTAAATTTTTCTGGTCCTTCTCCGTACCCTCTATCCCCTTCAACATCTTATCTGGCACATCGTTATAGAGAGGACATACACAGAAATTGTGATGTAGGTTCTCATCTTATCTATCTCATACACACATGCTACAATAACTCAGCTTCAAGTCATGAAGCTTCTTACGGAAACAGCAATACCCTATTAGGATCTACGACGTTTCCTAATCGTGTTAGATCCAATTCTTGAGCCGAACCCACACGTCCGGGAAAATCCAATAAAAATCTTTTGTCATTTCTCCACTACCTCTACCCAAATGCCTCCAAATGATTCCGAGCATAAAGCTTCTCACCCTGGTTGCGCGCAAGTGCACTACTTTCGTTCTACCAGCACGGAGCGCACAACGCTTAAACGCCCAAAGTTGGTAGGACCATGGCAGGTACGAGTAGAGGGATTATTTCGACTTTGCCTGTTATAAACAGCTTCACAAGTTTATCTGAGGCTCTTCGTGCTATTTGGCCAAAGTATTGAAGCTATTATTATTTATTTTTAGTCATTACTTACTAAAATCATAAATTAGTCTTAGTGTTCTTACCTTGGAATTAGAAAAATCAACAAGCGTGTCCGAATTGGTCCGTCGCATGCTTATAGTCAGCACAATTCCTTGTAGAAAGCATATCAGTATCTTAAACAGCATTATACTGAAAACATATTGGAATATTAAAAAATCCCTTTGAAAACAACCAAACCAAAACAACATTTTTTGTAATTTTTGTTCGTCTATCCATCCGAACACAAAAACAGTCAAACAGTCTTGTCATTCAGTGAATTAATTTTAACAGGCTGTCTAGTTTTAGACGTTAACAAAGGTTTATATCAAATAACGTTCGTTCGGAGTTAAATTATTTTATGAACATTTTACAAAAATCTTATTAACCAATTTATTCCAGTCTGGTCGAAACTATACATATTGCGTTGTCAGCGGGATACGCCATACCGCAAGGTACATTAAAGTTATGTTATATTCTGAGCCACCCGCAAAAGGAACAATTGTATTCTGAACCGGTGTATACTAGTAAGTAACGAGTGATCTGTTCATTGACAGAAACAAAACATTCCTGCTTATTCACTTAGGCCAAAACGGATTTAAAAATTAATTGGTTTCCAAGTCTTGCCTGAGTCAATTCGAATCTAGTATTGATTTAAATAAGTAATATCGCACTCAATATCATAACACCAGGAAGTCTGATATTGTGATTCCTAAGACATGTACAAAGACGACCAAAGCTACACAGATTTTATAATCACGTACACGTACACTCGTACACGGGAATTTGGGAAGTCCTCGTTTTACGGCGGTTCGTTATACGTCATTTCGTTTCACATCAGACAACATTTTGATACCATCCCTCGTACTAGCGTCTCTCGATTCGTTTTACATTTTCAAAAATATTCCGCAAGTTACACGAAAACGACTAGGTAAACATACATTAAGAGCAATAAAGAGGTGGAATGCGGGTAGTGGGTTGGCGTCGTGAACACGGTAAACAATTTGCCGGGGATTCAAATGACCTTACTGATTTATTAGCTTCACGTTCTCAAGAATTATCTAATGAGGATTTTGTTGAGTTGGAGAAACAACGCGTTATACAATAAATGAGAATAAAAAAACATGTTATACAAATGTTTATACAGGACTTCTTATATAAAAAATAATACCTTTAATATTTATGTTACAGTAACTAATGTATGCATTAGTTATACGTTAGTTGTTTGTAGATATTACATTTTCATTAATAAATCTGGTTGATTTTTTCAAAAAAAAAAATTACTTTTTCGTATTGCTTGCTTTTACATAGAAATGTATGGAAAAATGTGTCTCGTTTTACATCGTTACATTTTACGTCGCTCATTTATAGTGCGCAACATGCCTTAAAAGTGAGGACTGCCTGTAACTGTTTGTCCAACGGGGAATCGAACTTTGGTACAACAGGCACTACCAACTGGGGGCTAATCGATCGGTGTTATAGCGAATAAGTATAACAGAAAACTATGGCTCTAATGTAAGTTTTTCGCGTTAATATGTAAACGGTAATATTACGATTGTGTAAACTGATTGTTTTTATCCGTTCTCGGCAAGTATGAATTGGTAACTCGAGCTACATAAATTTTAATTAGGAAGTTCTAACACATTTCATGACTTCAGATTTACAAGAAAAATAAATATTTCAATGCTCGATAGCTACAGGGAAATTAATTTCAGCAAAGAAATGATGTCAGAAAAATAAATGATATTTCAGCATTTAAAGTTATATCTCGATTTTCAAAGCAAAAAAATTAACGTTACTCTCTTAAAGTGCGGCCTTGAAAACAGATTTTGACTTATCAATTTATTCCCGCCTAGCACGGAATTGTAGTAATGAAGTAGCGCCCCTAGCGGACAATGGAAACTTTAAATCGTGATAGTAGCGCTCACAAACAAAACAATCTTTCAAGCCAATGGTGAAAGTTTAATTAAAATCGCAATAAAATGATGTTTAGCTTACAAAAGTATATGTCAATTCACAGCACTGCACTCGACACGCTTCGGCTTCCAGAATGCAAGTAAAGAGAAATCATATAAAAAGTGCAGTTGGTGTGACAATTCCTATTGTTACACACCAGCTGTTCTTTATTTATTTTCCGCTGTACTAGTTATATGTCGGCCGTATTTTTTTAAGAGAGTAGCTAGCGCCTTTGTTGCAGATTTTGAATTCAATTGCTTACATTTTCAGGGTTCCACAGTCAAGGTTCCATTCACAAAACAACAAGCCGTACTATGAAACTGTTGACTGTTGAAAATCACTGTTGACAAATTTATTTAAATCTTCAGTTCAGATTTTTCCGCTATGCTATGACATAGGGCTTTTCAAGGGAGCTGTGAACAGGATTCTGCAAGGTCAGCAGCGCACCCGTATTGTTGCGGGTGTCCATGAGTGTCGGTGACCACTTACCATCACGTGGCCTGCCCGCTCGTCTGTCATCTCTTCTACAAAAAAAATACATTGCGCTTCCCGGTACGTGGTTTCCGTTAAGAACTCCTCTACCCCACGAGTTATCAGTGTTGTTACAAATCCAACCTGTCCACTGCCGCTTCAAATTTCTGATTATTGAGCTCAAAGTCAACTTTAATTCTTCGATGAATTTCTTCGTTTAGAATTTTGTCTAACAGAAGAGACTAAGAATAGCTCCAGTATTTCGGTGATACTATGTCCTTACCTATGAAATTGCCGTTTTATATGGAAAAATTCAAATATTTTTTGTGTGAAATTTATATAGGTATTTAATTAATCGAAGTATTGTTCATTATTATCAATGCACTTTTGCCATTTTAATGGAAATTGATTGATTCTCTGAAGGCGTTTTTCAATGCCTCATCGGAGTTGATTTCTTTTACTAAAAGAAATTATCTAAATTTCGAAAAAATGTAAATCAATAGGGGCAAGGTCTGGCGAGTAGGTACGGTGGGTGATGGAGTACGATTACAGTCGACGCTCCTGTAACTTTGAAACTGTCTGTCGTGCAGTGCGTAGGCGAGTGTTATCATGGAGACATTTGGGACATTGTTTGGCTGTGTCTCCTGAGTTCAACCAATGTGTTCAACCATCGTGGTGAACGTTTACGATTATAATACAGGATCCACTTCTCATCACAAGTGACAATATGATTCAGAATCCATTCATTTTTGTGACGGTTTAGCAAAGAAAGGCAAGCTTTGACACGTGTTTGCAGCTGACTTTCATTAAGTTCACACGGTACCCACTTTCCGAGCATCTTCACTTTTCCAATTTGACAGAAATGAATCAATATCATTTTGTCACTTACACAGAAAGCTGCTGCTAACTCAGACGTTGTTTGAGATGAACCCGCTTCCACTATTGCTTTCAATTCGTCATTATTGACTTTAGTCTCCTGTCGTCCACGAAGCTTGTTTTTGAGGTGCGTTAGTTTTCGGTGTTTGGTGCGTACACATCGTTGCAATTGCGTGCCATCTGTGGTGCGTTGCTGGCACGACGTAACTCATATTCAAAAATAACGCGAATTTTTAACTTTTCCATAGTCGCAAACACAACGATATCTACGCAAAAAGTCCTTTGACGGAAAACAAAATAATGACTGATTTTGAACAAGAATGTCAATTTAAATTTAAATTAATTTGAATTTGTAAGTCCAAGCCAAACGCAAGATAACTAAGTGCAAAACGGCCACTATGAATTGACGGCAAATTCATAGCTAAGACCCTACTCGTAGGACCCTACTCGATACTCGTAATGGGAAACAACAAATATGAGCTCCTGCAACTCATTATATGAGGCAAGATCTAACGCAAGGAGACGCCCGAAAGGCGAAAGGCATCCTGCCTAAAAAAACTTACGCCAAAAATCTAAAGCACAAATAACCAATTTTGATTAGAAGATGGCACTGCAAGAAGAACACTAACTCTTTCCATCGGTGGCTGAGTGACTTCGCCGTGCAACCATGGTTGATAACCAAAAATTCGCAGTTAGTAGAAACTCAGCAGTATGGTATCAATGTGAGCCTAAAGACCAGTGAAGTAGACCAGCAGCTGGTCTTGTTCATAGTACAAACACTGCACAATGAACAAGACCTGGCATTTTCAGTTATATTATAATACCACAAATAATAAGCAAAATAGCTTAATATTGGTAGTTTCAAATGTTGACCAACCTGAAACAATAATTTACCTAAATCTTGAAAGCAGCCCACTGTCGCCTCTGTCGTGCTCCAATTATCTCTATATTCTCTTTCTTCAATTGAACTTTCTTCCTGACCAAATATCGCCTATTTATGCCTTGTAACTTCATCACATATCTTCCTTCTGCAGAATTTCACTAATCATCACTGTTGTAACCAACTTCCCTCTCTGAGCCGCATCATTACAATGTATTTCACTTTATTAGCCAAATTTGTTGTTAGTTTGTCATGAAGGACACCCTTCGGCTTTGGTCTCTTTGGTGTCTAAATTAACTGTTTCTCGCGATTTCACCCACATGGAATTAGAATTTAAAACTATGTTATTGGATTAAAAACTATGTTAATCTTTCCCACGAACTACACTAATATACGAAATTTTGTAGTGATTTGTTGATTTACTTGGTTCGGGGATAAAATCCGGAACTAAGTAATTATCCGACGAATCGAAACTATACGACATTCCAGAAAAGACAAATAAGCTGAAGTGGCAGTGAATCTGTCATATATGTTGAACTACCGATAACGGCTGGAACAAATGAGTGTTTAAGTGGAGGCCGCGTGCTGGTAAACACAGTGTGGGTGGTCCGGGGGGCTGAAGATCTATCATAGACCGCTGATCTGAAAACGGTGGCAGGTGGTGGCTTGATGGGGAAAGCAAACGATGGAACAATTTGGCGCACCTTGGGTGAGGCCAGCAGTCACAGGCTCACAAAGAAGAAGACCGGGCGTGCTATTCATTTATTTCCAAGAACAATTTATAACTCTGCCTTAAACCGCACGAGGATATGAAATGAATTGCGACAGTGTTGTTAGTTACAAGTCGCTCTAACTATAATAAAATATCATTTTATTTTCTCTTTACAATATGTCCAACCACATATTACGATGTCCTGTCGCCCGTATTGTCTGTGACCGTCGTATGTTTCTGCCAAGTGATATATGAAGGACGAAAGGATATAGTAAACAGAGATATCCAGTTTGGAATCTGCATGAAAATGCATAAATGTCCCTTACACACAAATGCACCACTTACACGAACGTGACAGTATACCTCAGCGAATATTTTTATTGAGGTTGAGAATAAGGCCCGGATAAATAGACGATTAATTCTTACAATTATATTAGTTACAATCGTGTGTCATAACACCTTATGCAGTGTCCATAGAGGTTAATTTCCAACGACACAGATTAAGTATCTCCAAACTTTTACTTATCCAATTCTTAGAGTACCAGAGTGCAAGCTCATTGAACAGACACAATATGAGAAAGTAAAAGGACAGTCACAGTATGATAGTATGAGCGAGATGTCATGATATTGGTAGCCTTGATTTTGCTGATCCCGTAAGAACGCCAGCATATCTAAAATACTGTCTCCCGTTCTCTTCTCTTACCTTTCCTCCAAACCTTTGATTTTCGTTTGATTATTAACGTAATTCAAGGCCCAAACTGTACAGTTGTTTGTTTTATACCTACTTTGTATTCATTGTTTACACTGCGACATCTTGGCGCCGTGGTTATCTGAAAATTTTAAGTGAGACACGGGATAGTCAACAACTCTTACAGTGTTGCCAGGTACCTGATTTTCAACATGTATCTTGTCTGGTTAAAAAATCTGAGTATGAGTTGTCTGTTTTTTTAAAGAATAAAGGACGATTAATTTTTAAGTGATAAAAGACAAAAGTAATTATTGAATACACGGTGTTCGGGTTTACTTACAGATAAATTTTGTCAACCCTGATTCGTGTTACATCTGTAATAGATTCCACACTGTTTCCCTCTAAACGCAGTGGTAACAAGTACCGTACAAGCAATACATCCCCGTAATGGAACTTGCTCTGTTCTTGGAAGTACGTGTACGAAATGTAATTTTACTGGGGACAAGCATGAAGCATTATATTTTAAGCACTTTCTCTAATCGTATAAAAAATGTGTTTTTGTTGGTTTGTAAATAAGAACTCGATAGAAGTAAATATCGAAATAATGGACAAGAAACCGTCCGTCGATAAGAAATTGATGAGGAATGTTGTCTAATAAGAGTAGCGGTGAAAGCATGTCAAGTGAAATATTGAGGAATTATAATCCACGGGAATCCACAAGTTAATAGTTAATGTATTGAAATCCACAGATTAATAACAATCGTAATATTAATCCGCACGTCCAGTTATAAATGCAGCTTCGGAATTTGAAACTTTTCTATATTTTTCTCTTTTTTTCTACTAATGAGTCTATGCATTTATTTTTGTGACCACCAAATAAAAATGTAGATATTTTCATTGGTTGTTGTAAACAATGTCTGTTTTACATTTAAAACAGACTTCAAACCCTGTCCTGAAAATTTTATAGACTCAACTTTGTTATTAGGAAAGCGTGTATATTTAAAAGCAGACAAATCCCAAAGTACAGATACTAGTTTAGTTTCAACTGCAAGTTGAGAAGGGACTTAATACAAACTCCTACGCTTGATCTTTCAAGCGTAGGGGTTTGTATTAAGTATTATGTTGGATGCTAGCGAATAACAGATAACCATCGACACAGAATGACAGTTTACAACAGAGACATATGTAATGTGAACGATATGATAATTATGTATTATCAACATTTCTAAATAATTGTTCTAAAACTTGTCAGTTTGGTGAATTTAATTGGTGAATTTTGCCTAATTATATATTAACAACACCTAATATATGTTTTATATATTTAATCCGGTCTGAACGATCAAAATTAAAGGATTTGTTTATCTTTTATTTCTACTCGACGATTCGGCACGGGTTACACCAGCCGTGGTCACGAGTGGTCACTGAAGAGGCGGCAGTCGAGGATGGGAGCTGTGAGTAGTTTTACCAACTACCCACATTTGATCTTCACATTCAGAAAGGCTGCGACACGCTACACTAACAATGGCCTCGGACTCGTTCAAAGATAACTGTATGACAGTATTCGTTACCACCTGTTACAAATATAAGTTAATATTTCACGCATATGTCAAGAATAAATCTGAGATTCTTCTAACAGCATCCAATTTGTATGTACTTACAGCTGATAGATTCGTGTTTTGATTGACCAAGGATTAAAACCTCTCTCATCTCAGAAAACGCAGCACAAACACTAGACTTCAAAAGAGAACTGTGTAAGGGCAACTGTCGCGTTCCTGTAAGCTGTCGCTTACAGTGCTTACAGTAGAACATCATTCAGTTTGGACCAAGAACTGAAATTACCGGCGAAACATAAAAATGATACATTCTGTTAGCACTTATTAGTCTAAACATTTATTACTATGACACCAAATAAATGCTTGTGGGGTATTATTTGTGATGTTATTTGAGTTGTAAAATTCAGCATTTTTATACATTATCAATGTATCGACATACTACATACCGTTAGAATATACTATTTTGAACATACTTTGGTCATTTGTTCTAACAGAACTTACTTTTAGCCGTACTAGCATTTTCTAACAATACTTTCAGTTTCAGGTTCAACAACGTATGAAAACCGAATGATTTCCTTCCTATTTTACTATAATACTACAGAACCTCAAAAAGCGAATCACGCAACTTAAAATAATGCAATTCGTACATCTGGCCAAATGAACATTAGAACAATATGAATGTTATCGTCTCAATGACTTCACTATTGATTGTTTTGTACGTTTAATGAGCTTATGTAAAAGGAGCTACTGGAAAATACATTTATGTTTTAGAGTGCACTTTGTGGACAACTCACGTGAGTTTCGATTTTTTTGGTTAACAATATACCTACATCAATCTTAATTAAGTTGGTCAGTTTTGACCATATTTGAGTTTTTAATTTCAATTGACTTATTTATTTAACCTTTGTGTAATTGAGCATTACCAAAGTTATATTATGTTATGTTATTAACAAGTTATGTTATTAACGTTATGTTGAGTTTGTTTACATCCGCGATAAGACCCGTTTAAATAGATGAATATGTGTGAAAAACGCAAATATCTCAAATGTTTTATACATCAAATCAACTGTTACAGTCTACATTTCGGCACCGTAAGTCATAACTGGCAAGACACACTAATTATCACTTACCTATAACTAACATCTTTCACTTACCTACTTAAGTTCAAAGGCCAGACTTATTTTTCAGACATGAGTACTTTAAAATAGCATATTTCTTATAATTGTTGAATCTATTGAAGTTTTTTTTAAAAACCGACGCAAGTAGTCCACCAGCTAGTGTTATTTTTTTATAATCAGATTAATGGCTTGTTTTTTTTTACACTAAAAACCTGGGTTGGCCTTATTTGTTTTAAGCCACAAATATCAAGCGAAATGATTTCGCGAATGTCAGAGGATAAAAAATATTCCGCGGACGTCAAGAGGAAAATTACTCCGTGAATGACAAGCGGCAAGCGAGTTATTAGACGTGATGATTTGCTAAACAAAAATACACCCTCTAATTTACGTTCAAATTAAGCCCGCTTGCTCGATTTTGTACCGGCTTTCATTGCGCACCTATTTTATTTGTAATAATAAAATGTGCATTGTTAACATTTTAACTAAAAGAAAAATAGTCGATAATAAATGAAGAATTTTAATAAGAATAATTTTTTCCGGATAAATCTCTCACATAAAAATTATTATACGGGGGCGGGATGATAAGTACCTGGCCTAGGAAAGAAATACTCAGTTTAACGTAACGAAGTGGTTTTTATTTTGCGACATAATCTCCTTTAAGCTTTACGCACTTAGTCCATCTTCGCTCCAAAGCAGTTATGCCCTCCATAAAATGCGTTTTTTCAAGGCCGTCAAAATACTCCTCTACAGCAGTTATAACGGCATCATTCGTCTCAAATTTCTGTCCGCCTAAAAAAGTTTTGAGTTTAGGGAACAGGTGGAAGTCCGACGGTGCTAGGTCACGCGAATAAGGTGGATGGGGCAACAATTCGTAGTGTAATTCGTTGATTTTTGCCATTGCCTTAATGCATGTATGAACCCTTGCGTTGTCTTGGTGAAAGATTTTTTTTTCGAGTCAAACCTGGTCTTTTTTGCTGAATACATTCCTGTAAATTGTGTAACAGATAAGCGTAGTAGTCGCCGGTAATATTTTGACCCTTCGCAAGGTAATCTGTCATCAAAATTCCCTTCGCATCCCAAAATACAGATGCCATCACTTTCCCTGCCGATTTCGCAGCTTTGGCTTTCTTTGGAGCCGAACACCCAGCTACTGTCCACTACTTTGATTGAATTTTGGATTCAGGTGTATAGTGGTAGACCCACGTTTCATCTCTTGTTACAAATCTTCGCAAAAAATCCACTTTGTTACTCTTAAAACGATTCAAACAGTGTTGGGAGTCTCGCATACGAATTCGTTTTTGATCGAGATTAAGCAAGCGCGGCACCCAACGGGCGGATAGCTTTTTCATATGCAATTCTTCACTCAGGATGTGATGTACCCGTTCTTTCGAGATGCTTACACTGTCAGCTATTTCGGATAATTTCAATCTTCGATCGTCCAAGACCATCTCGTGGACTTTGGAGATCATTTCTGGGGTGGTGACACTTTTTGGACGTCCGGATCGGGATTCATCTTGGACGCTTGTACGGCCGCGCTTAAATTCGGCAACCCAGTTCTTGACTGTGGCATATGAAAGAGCACTTTCACCTAAAATATTTTTTAACTCGTCAAAAATTGTTGATCCCTTTAAACCCTTCATATGAAGAAACGTTATCACTGCTCTTTGTTTAATTTTATCCATTTTGTCAAAAATTCAACACGAGATTTTCTAAAATGTCAGTTTAATAAAAAGTATTAGAGCCGTCGATTTCAAATTTAGAATATGGATAGCTAGAAATCTCTTTTGTAAAATGAGATATTTATTTTAAATATATGTTCTTTTTAAATAGTTTAAGCCAGATACTTATCATCCCGCCTACGTATTACAGTACGAGTATATTGTGGTACCTAACTACATCCACCTTACCTATCTATTGGAGTTTTGTTTAATTCCATTACTTTTTAACTTTGGGTTTATTATACAAATTAGGTAGGTACTTATTAATACCTTAACGCGGTAGACAGGCGAGCACTGGCCGATGGCGGTACGTGGGAAGAATTAGGTAGCCAATTGACAAATGTCAGAGCCATTACCGGGTAGTTTCCCTTATCCGCAGTTATTATTTATTCTTATGCTTGAGGACCCTTACTTTCTACGTTTCCTTTGACCTTCAGTCCTTCTCCACCCACTTCCTTCGTTCATTCAATTTGTATCCTCTGTCTACATATTTTTTTCTCAAATCCTGGTACTGAAAGGACCTTTCGGGAAAATGCAAACATCGGTCATATTTGACAGGATTTAGCATATTATGCGGATGTCTATGGATAACAATAACCCCTAACTACCAGGTGGATACTACCAGATGGATACTACCAGGCGGACAATTTATTCGTTTACTACCTTCTTACAAAGTTGCGTTCTTCAGCGGATTACAAATAACGGTGCCATATAAATGATTGTGGTAGCCAAATTACGGCCGCTTGCCTCACTGCCACCTATTCGATATAAAAATCTAAGTTTATTTTCAATAAATATATAAAGTAATATAAATAGTACTTTCAACTGATTCACTCTCCATATGTATTACTCAATTAATTAAACCTACTTTACTATTTAGCGAAGAAAATACGCTTTACTATTTATTTACTTTACTTTACTCATTACAACTAACTTAACTAAAACCGTTTCAGGCCATGCTACTTTTCAAGTTGCTGATATGCTTCCTACCAGCCTGTGTACTGAGCAAAAGTTCATCGAAACCCCGGTACACCTCCGGCTCCTCGGTGAACTTCAATGATGCTAAGGTAATTTTCAAAGTCACTTAAGTTTTTACATCATCACTGTTAAAATAGAGCATAAATGTGTCGCCTATCCCCAGAAAGGTGAAAGTTATAAAAGCGAAGAAACAGTATAAGAGTATGAAGGAAGTCAAGAAAGAATGTGGCGAACAGGGTCCTAACAAATACGACACTCTCTTTCCGTGATTCGGTCCGAATAATCGCAGGATTGGTAGGACCCTATTGATCTATTCAACGACCATTGTTATAGATAGATAGATAGAACTCCTAAGACAGTAACAGACATTGTAACTAATGGAATGCATAAAAGGCAGACTTACCACTAATGGCGACCTTTGCTGTCAACCATTGGGTAAACAAAGCTAAACCCTGGGACAAGCAATGGTTGCCAGATCTATATAAGGCATTTAATTATCCATAAATCATCAAATCATCTCTCTGATTTAGTTCTAAGATTTACCAATACAAGTCGGTTCAGGGCCGATGATCCGAAGTCATAGTACACTGGTAGGTATAGATGATAAGAGTAGAAATAACAAAACCCGCCACATCGTTTTCTAATACATTATTTTATTAAAACAATATGGAGCGACCGGTCATGTTATCTTATCAGAGATCTCTGATAACAGAAATGGTAGTGGAATAGCAATGGGTAACTCCGGATTCAAAGAATAAAAAGATCCGCTACCGAAAGCGGAGCCGAAACTTAATGATTCCGGCTAACTGTTATCGACTCCGAGGAGTTATTTATTCCTTTCATTTTTGGATTGCTGAGTTACACGAACGAACATTATGCAAAACGAATGAGTCGCTTTCGGGCTCTTATAAAATATAAGTACATGAATTAAAGGAATCAAGGAATCGTTAAGAGGAGTCGAATCAGCGAGCGCAGCCTGATTAAGTGAGCCGAAACACTCCGAAGAGTCGTGAATACCCACGACTATAATGGAATCATGTAGTATTAGTAACACGCAGTATTCGCGAAAGGTAGGTATGTAATATAATTTGTGGAATAAATTACACATAGATTGAATGGACAGAAGTCCATTAAAAATATCAAATAATGAAAATCTCATTGTTCCCAAATTCTTCATGTACTTACAAGTTTTGATTCCGTAACCAGCTCTTTTAACATCCACTTGGCCTCAAAATGCCACGCTGGCCACGCGGGTTAGCGAGTCCACTCTTTGAGTGGTGTTGTAATTTTTGTGGCTCTTGTGGCCACTTGACAAGGCAAGGCCACTTGACACTTGATTTGACAAGACTTGGCAAGATCTTGTGGCTTGATCTTGGCTTTGTTGTCCCTTAGTCGCCTTTTACGACACCCACGAGAAGAGATGGGCTGGTGGTATTCTAAAGCCAGCCGTCACTACGCGGTCAACTTTTGACTAATTATTGTTATTTTATCATTGTTCAATTGCTTTTAATATTTTAGGTCCAAGGTCATTTAACCGCACTGGTCCGAACGGCGCAATCCTGTGTCATCAAAGTGAGAGCCACTCCCAAAGATGTGAGGGCCTACTTCACCAACTCTGCGCCAATCACAAGATCTGGGCAGTGCTTTGCTGCCTGCATGTTGGAGCAGAGTGAGATCATTAACCACGGGAAGGTTCGTAAATTCTTCAATATAATTTTGATTCACTGAATGTTTCCTGCACTTCAGATTGTTAAAGACTTTATTTACAGAGTTCTTTACTTTATAGTTAAAGTAACATTTAGTTAAGTTACTGTACTGGTCATTTAACTTTTATTTATGGGGGAAGCCTATGTCCAGCAGTGGACGTCCAAGGGCTGAGATGATGATGATGATGACTGTACTGGTATTAGAATTTAACGGATGATAAAAAAGTATTTTGTGCCAACCCATCACTATGTCCCTCCACTGATTAGGCCACCACACTCGATTTTATGGCAGAGATTAAATAGCCTATTATTTGTTATGGCTGACATGAGAGTAAATGTTCTAGTAACCCAAATCGATCTCCATTTTTTATCCAAAGAATTAAATTACTAATATCATCATGTAACTTTTACTTACCTTACTGTTCTACCATAATTATACATATAATGGCTTCCT
Source organism: Sesia apiformis (assembly GCA_914767545.1). Taxonomy (NCBI): domain Eukaryota; kingdom Metazoa; phylum Arthropoda; class Insecta; order Lepidoptera; family Sesiidae; genus Sesia; species Sesia apiformis. The sequence goes on along the minus strand of OU611965.1, from coordinate 13,272,217 downwards.
TATTTTATCCCACATTTCTATTCAGGTGAACAGAGAACTGTTAGTGAAGTTGGCAGGTTTGGTGAACGGCAAAGGCTCAAGAGTTGTCAGAAAACTAAGCAGTGTCTCCCGTATCTGCCTGGACAGCATCGAAGGCATGTCTGACAAGTGCCAGCTTGGTTCGACGTACAATGATTGCTTAAACGAGAATATGATTGAATTCGCTTTTCCTCTGGACATTGCCGAAGAAGCTCTGAGAAAGATGCCCTTCCACCTAATACAGCCAAAGTAAGTTGTAAGTTTATTTTTGTGTTCCACCTCCAATTTCTTGACCATGATTCTCGAGCTCGTCGTCGGGCACAGTTTGATGTTCACCGATGTAGGGCTAAGGCTAGTACGAGACACACCCCCCTTCCTCGGGCTCTACGTCTGCTCAATAATCTTATGCAGCAACACCGAGACGTGGGACTTATTTCACTGCACCTTGTAAGCGTTCCGCATGGTGGCAGTGGATATTCAGTACTAATTACGTTTGTATTGAAGTAATTTTCATTGTTACCAGCATTGGAATTCCGTTAGTATAGGTATAAATTGTTAGCATTTGTGAAAACGCCGTAAAGCTTATTCAGATAGAGATATAAATAAGTCGAAATGAGTATATGACGAGATCATCAGGTCTTCCGCAGTAGTCATGACGTAATTCTCATCATAAACTTTTACCTAGCTAAGCGGTTTCTTCTATGAAAAGGATAGAAGAAACCGGTTTCTTCTATGAATAACAGCTATGAATATGATTTTACAAAAAAGGCTGTGCACCTGCATTTCACCACTCATCGTCAGGTAGGTTAACCACCCATTTGCAATCTCTCTTGCAAAAAATTGGCAATCGTGAGAGCAGCCGATGCATTTTTGGCAGATACCATAAAAAGGCTGTAAAGTTTTCTCTGGTGATCAATTCATTGCAGAATACTGCAAAATTTTACAGTTCGTACATAAATTATGTTATACAAAGCTTGCGGTTACCACTTGCTTGTACTGGATTAAAACTCGGTAATCCCCTTACAATTAACCCGCACTACCCACCAAACCACTCTGGGATTTCATGATGGAGTATAACCTAGAACTCTCTTCGTATTACAAAATGTAGTCTATACACTCAACCAGAGATTGAGGTTAAAGCAACTTTGCCTACGTATTTATTTGGCTCGATTTATACTCATTAATGAGATCATTAACTTTATGTATATACATAGAACACTTCTCACGCACTGTATCTTCTTGCGCATATATATACAAAGAAGTCAAGAAAGTTCCGATAATATCAAGACTTTTGTCGATAGAAAATAATTCGTAATCAGGTTGATATAAAATTTTTGCCGCGTTTTTAGCTTACAAATAAAAAGTGCTTCGTGAAACCTGAAACTTATATATAATTCAGAAATAATTCCTTTCGTATCTTTTCCTACATAGAAATTCTTTTAAACAAAATAAATTAGGTATGCGTTAATATTTCAATGTCAGACAGATCGTCCGACTTAGTAATTGGATTTAACTTGACAGAAAGTTTAGCTGTTAGCTAAGTTGAATATAAGAATTCCTGAGTCTGGATCACTGACAATTTCGTTCAATGAGGTTCAATTTCGCTATTAATTGGCGCATACTACACCCCACAGCCAACTGGGCGTGCCCGACTGCCGTAGTTACCCCCCTCTCGCACAGAAGACTGCTATGAAATGTACTTAAAATTATAAAAAAATTAACATGTTTCAGGTGCGAAAGAGATATGACACTATAGAGACACAGTGTTGACACAGAGCACACAGAACACGCACGATGTTTTAGGTTGTCAGCAACTTGTAGTCTAGTCTCACGCACACCGAACGGAACTGTATACATTCAGTTAATCAGTGTTTAACCAATATAATATTTTAGAGGCCAATAGCCGTTCATTTACGCAGCTATCTGAAGCTACCCATCCTTCATCTTAAACAGTACCCCGACGTGATGCAACCAACTATCAGTAAATTGAATACCTCTAAAATGATGACCGCGACATGAGCCTCCAAAACAGAGACTATTTCCCATCCCATTCCATTATATCCGTTTCTCCCCATCCTATTCATTCCCATCGAACGGAGAGTATATCTCATCCGATTACACAGAATGTATCCGGACGTTTCCAGAGTATATTAGACAGAATGTATCCGAAAGTTTCCCAATACCTGAAATCATGAATTACATATGTTCATGATTTCGATCGTCGTCCGATCACCCCGCAAGGAGGCTGTTCCACTATTAAAAATTAACACTATTTTTCGAAATTCACTCCTAAATCTCTAAAGACAGGCGGCTCATACGAGAACGTGCCAACGGTTGTTATTCTTGACATAAAAATAGTTGGCGAATAGTTATGTTGTACCTACCTATAGTTTATGATAGTATGTATTTGAGGATAATCGGTTCAGTAATTTCAAAATTCCGACGTGTATTTTCTCAAAAACTCGCAACAACAGCATATACAGACGATAGGACTTTTACCTAGGGGCTGATATGTGGCGTAGGCTTAAAAGCCCTTAATTAATTATTTAAGCCCTATTGTAGCGTGCCAGGCTAGCTCAGATGAAATTTTTAGTAGGAATTATTAAATTAGACAACAAATAATGAGTCCGGATGCTTTAACATTTTTAACAAGATTACAAGACGCCACAAGTTACGAACGCTCATACCATATATCATTCTCAACGGCATTGCGTAAAAAGTACTGCCAACATCTTATAACAAACTTTGGCCAACATAACGAAAACGTGAGGGCAGACGCATAGCCCGCTCACGGCGCTGTGTAGCGCTGTTGGCATTCACTAGCGCTGTCTTAGGTGCGGCGACGCTAGGAGGAGCTGCGGTATATGGTATTGCCGCGTTATACTATATATATATTTTCTAAAATGTATGCAAAATTGCGTGACGTCTTCTAATTTTATATCTTATTTTGATTTTTGAACAGGCGTGTATTTACCAACCGACTGCAGTTTAATTATTTTTTATTAAGCACTATTATTCATTTGTAATTCTGGGATGGACTCTATAACAGTTTGGGGTGGGCCGCGCCTCCATATCTCCCTTAGTTAGGACAAAGTCAAAGTCAAGTAAAACATTAGCAGCCCTCTCCCTCGCTCCTCGGGGATATGTGATATTATTTAATTCTTAGTAAACCAAACATAAAGAAATTCCTTAATATTAAGAGCTTTTGAAAAGCTCTAGAGACGTGTTTCGCAAATTAACCTATCAAGGTATATGACCTTCTATCTTCAACATTATTTATTAATACTTCAAAGCTTAAAATATACACACAAATTAAACTAAATTATCATGTCTTATATCTAAATTATTCACATTTCGTAACAGTACTTTGGGTGAGGTAGATTCTGGCAGTTTTGTTTATAAACACACTTTCTCATGTGAGAAAAAGTCAAAAAAGGAACGTGAATAATGAACCGTATTACGTGAGCTGTAGGTATCACTGCTGTTTCATTAATATTAATTTTAAAAGCGGCTAATTCAGTAGTCTCCTCAGAACAGTTTCCTCCCATAAGGCGAAATACAGCTACTAAAAATATTTATATAATTTTTTGTTCATTAAACCGTCTCTCTTCTTATTTCTAACCTGACAGTACTGGCCAGAAGATAATTAGTTTTAATAATTTTGGTAAAAGGTTCAATTAAATAAAACTAATAAGGTTCTCGAAGCAGACATCAGGGGGAGAGTGCATGCAGCATTCCCACAGCCGCTGGGCGCACTCGACTGGCCACATTACCCCTCTCTCACAGAAGACCACCTTAAAATGTTCTGCATTTCCCACTATATCCTATTTCCCAATGTACGTACGTGTTTCGGTAGTGAGTGAGATATGCCAGATCCCATTCCCATCCCATCCAATCCCTCCCCATTTTCCCCGTCAATTCCTTAATCTGCAAAGGTGGGCAGCGCAGCCGGGGGCGTGCCAACGTTTGTCATTCTGGACTGATGTTGGCATGTATTGCGGATGTCCTATTGACGATAGTATCCACTTACCATCAGGTGAACTGTATATGAGGCTATGAAACTCGATAAACGGCATTTATCGTGTACCGATATATGTACATATATATAAAAACTGTTTTCAATTGATTTGTGTATGCGAGGATCACTAACAACGCCAACGATCGCTCGTGACTTAGCCCTCGCTAGCGTAGTTTTAGCTATGGTAATAGTAATAGTTGAATCATAAGCTCGGCATTTGATTACAGCGTTCAATAAAAAAATACCTGCCCTCACTTAGCATCGAATTTCTTTCGTAAAAACTTTTGTTCAACGATTTTTTTAAATTCATCACTTTTTCTTCATACAGACCACTCACTCACTCACACCCGCACCGATTTACTTAGATGTCACCTTCAGCGGTTCGATCAGCAGCTGTTTATGTATGGAGTATGCGACTTTGCCGTTCGTAGTAGCGTAGTTTTTTTGGGGATTATATCAAGTGCCGTGTGGTTTGGGACGACTATAGAATCACACTACCCCATCTCGTCTCGTGGGTGTCATAAAAGGCGATCAAGGTAGCAAGGTTATTCCACAAAGTGATCAAGGTTATTCCACAGTGTAGCTTATCCTGAAGAATTACACCACCTCTAAAAGAGTGGACTCGCCAACCCGCTTGGCCAGCGTGATGTTTTAAGGTCATACATCCCTCATGAACAAGACAATGTGCTCGAGGAGGCCCATGTCCAGCAGTGGATACCATAAAGGGCTGGTTGAATTGCATTGCAAATCAAGCTGTGAAGAAAGTCGTATAACAAACATTTGTTTGATGTTGGCATTTCCTAAGGATATCTATGGGTAACGGTAGTCGCTTTCCATCAGATAGACTATCTGCTGGTCTACAAACTTTTGCTATAAAAAAAAAATCAGAGTCCCCGTCTGTACACATCTACTTATCTTTTATAAATGCAATTTTTTATTTACTCTTTTTTATTTCAGCTGGCCTTCGGAACTCAAAGATAGCGGCTTCTAACATCACACATCATGGTGTATAGTTCTTTCATCTCACCAAGGCGGGTTATGCTTAGTAGTGGTTGTGATTGTGGTTGTGGTTGTGTCTTTGTGTGCGTAAACTTGAGAACACTAAAACAAAGTACATGTACGAGCACAGCTACTACTATGCGAAACCCACCTTCATGAGAAGAAAGAACTATAATTACCCGTACATTTGGTACACAATTGAATACATGATTGAAAGAACTAAATAATTAAATTTTATATTTGTATAATTTATATATTTCCTATTTTTAATTAAAAAACTAAAAAAAAAATGTTCTTTTATTTTATAGGTAGAGAAGGAACACTCATCATAAAAAGTGAATTATACATATTTCAATACACTTTTATACATATTTCAAGACGAGAATGTCGACGGAAAGAAGTATTTTCTTTAAAGCCATGTTCACATCAGGTTAATAGTTTGCTAGAGTTACGCCAAATCATAAATTAATATGAAAATATTGATTTCATACTGTTTGCTTGGACGCCGTATATTCAACTAACAATAAGCGCTTACCGCTCAGTCGTAAAGCGTAAGCATGTTGTTAGCGTTCTTTGATTGGTCAGTCGGCACAGCAATTACGCGATTACCGAAATCTGTAGGCCTCATTACTATTTGCCTTGATACTGGCCTAGGTGTAAAAATTGAAAAACTATACAAATGAAAATTCGCCTGTTGTATAAAATAAACTTGTAAAACTTGTTTAAAGCAAACCTCCACTTGTTTTATAAAACAAAGATAGACTTTATATATTTTTATTGCAAAGATTTTATATCCATTACTGTATGACGATTGATTAGCCCAGTTGACAGTGTAGGGGCCTTTGATTCCCGATCGGACGGTCGTTTGTTTAAAGACAAATGTTTGTTTGAGTCTGAGTAGTACAGAGGATCTTAGTGAGAGTCATTTATGTGTACATTACAAATTGTACAAAACCCAAAAAAAATTTTTTTTTAATTTTCATCAGTCTGCATGCATGCCTTTACAAACAAACACACGCATCACGCCCAAACACAACTAAAAATCATATGACACACAAATATAATTTTCATTTCCCCCCTTTCTGAACAGACATATTATGTTAATCCATAACAATGTATCCAGAAAACATTAGATAACACACGACTCCCGGCTTTATTTATTAATATCTTCGTGACATGCCTTCTTAATAGCAATAATAGCCTTTGGAAATGGAATACAATTTCTCTGTTTATTTGAAACAAATATTTGGTGAAAAATCAGTCGACGAACGGTGAATCAGGAAATAGAAAAGTAACAAATATTGATAGAATGATAAATTATATCATACATATGATACATTAATCTTTATATTGATAAGGGCATATTTATTTATAACATAACGATGAACCATTTTAGGCAGATAACATACTTACAGATGTAGCATATGTTGCGTCAGGACGCAAGGGGCCAGGGCCCGGCCACTTAAAATCCTCAGGATCTTGTTGTCGCAAATAAAATTGATATGTAAACATTCTTTTATTAATTGAATTAAATTGAATTAATCATCTTTTTATTAATCTCAGGATTAATTGAAGTACGATTGATTTTATTGTAGGTACTAAGAGTACATTTTTTTCATAACACTTTCGATCTTAACAGAGACTGTGGCCGGGCCAGGACACAACAAACAATTTAGGAAGGTTCATTAATTTTGATAAATATCGGCTTATACGACATATTGATATTAATGTATTTTATCTTATAAATGTCTAGATTGGTCTGCTGTAGGTGGCCAGAATATTATGCTGAGTCAGGGACTTTTTCGTATCCATTATACTTTACACCTAAGTTTAGTTGAAGATTATGTTTATAACTATATTTTCATTGTGCTATGTATTGTGTTTTTTTAAACGGTTTCGTTCTATTCCGTTCAGCTCCATTCTGTTCCGCTCCGTTTGACTGCGCTCGGCTCCGCTCGGCTCCGCTCGGCTCCGCTCGGCTCCGCTCGGCTCCGCTTGGCTCCGCTCGGCTCCGCTCGGCTCTGCTCTGTCCTATTCTATGTTATCCTATACCACATAAGCAAAATTATCCATGATGATGCACCATTTGCGGATATGACAAAGTGTAGGTACTAATATTGAAGTATATCATATATATAATATATATGTATAGTCGTAAGCGATTTATCCGCTTACCCTTCATAGTCCAGTCGACCAACCAGTGGGAAAAGTAGTTAAAATATGAGAATTGAAGATATACCTATGCGCAATCTTGCGCAGTCTGGGAACATTATTTGATTTTCCAAAAAACATTTGGATATAAAGTTATTTTTAAGTATATTTTTTTACTATCAAACACATCTGTCCGGTCGTCTGCCACCTTTCTTCAAAAAAAATCCTCCAGGGATAACGATTATTCCACAGTGTAGCTTGTCCTGAAGAATTACACCACCTCTAAAGGAGTGGACTAGCCAACCCGCTTGGTCAGCGTGACGTTTTAAGGCCACACATCCCTCATGCAGAAGTGAATTTTGTATGAGTAAGCCCATTTACAAACCGAGAAATCTAAATAATGAACCATGATTGGACTCGCCAACAAGTAATGGTCAGACCTGCGTTTAAATGCTTTATACATCCACAATTAATAGACTCAAAAACACAATAAAACGGAGCGAAGATAGATTCATCTGTCAATAGCAACGTCTCAATCTCCACCCGTAACCGCAATTGTTGACAATTTATGTCTGGACCGAAATATCGGCTACAAAATTAATACAATGTAAATCGTGACTAAGACTAGGGCCGACTAGCGTTCAGCACGGCATATGTATGTAGACATACAAGTATGTTATGATGAGTTTTGATAGTTGCAAACGCCAACACGTTCATTCGTACCATATCGTCAGCCTACGAGTATGTCTCCCCACTGCTGGAAATAGGCCTCTCCTGAAACTCGCCACCACACACGATTTTCTTCTCATCCAGCCTACCAAGTTGATTTTTCTCAAAACTGCCCGACGAGCATTATTTGCGGTGAAACTCGCATGTGCTCTTACATTTAAGTATATTGTGTATATAATAACCGAGACAACCGACAGAAATGAGTCACTTTATATATTTACAAAACGCGAAATCTAAAATCAATGATTATCTACAGGACAAACATCTGAAGGAAAGCGAGAACAAACAAGGAGTAACTTATTTGAAGGGTAGTTCAAATAAAGAAACTGTATAAGTAAACAAACCGAGGAACTGACTTCTTTTGTGTGAAATTTATGTTTGAGCAAGACCTGCGTGGGTGTTTCAATTTGAAGTCGTTTTTTAATGAACCTGGAGTTGTGCAATTGATCTGTAGATAACTCTGGACGAATTCGAAGGACTTCATTGATAGCTTGTAAAATAATTGGAAGTGAAAGGTCTACCTAACATTCTTGCCGTATTCTTTTAAATTTTGACTATGCCGTTCAATATATGTACGTATTTATATTCTATTTCCTTCAATACATTTTGTTAGTGAGTTAGATGCACCACAGCCCATTTCCTAACCCATCCCATTCTATCCTATTCTATCTCCATTACATCAAATGAAAAATATAATAGAATAAAAGAAACTCCACTTCCTTTTTCATTATATTGCACTTGCCACTTGCCACTCCACAAGGATTATTGGGGGGCGAAGAGACTCATCTCTTCACCTTCTTTCCTCAGAAATCTCCTCAGATTTCCACATAAATCTCGTCGTCCCGTTATAATTCCTATACCCCATTTTCCCAACCTTTTTTTTGTAATCCGTCATTCAGAACTTACGTTGACATGTATCGTGTATGTCTATAGACGACAGGATCCACTTACCAACAGGTGGATTGTACATTCACTCTGTATGTAAAAACGTGTCTACTGAAATTATCTTAATAATTGAAATTTCGACATGTCTTCATTTCTATATACTCTCGGACTTCATAACAATTATTATGTTACACAACAATAACAAAAAAATTAAGTGATATATGTCAACTCGTATGTATTGCAATAATAAACAATAGTTTTATTAATAGTTATTAACAAACTAGAACAAAAAGACTGCACACAAATACAAGAAACACACCGGGAAGATTATTCTGACCGAAGTTCAACCGCCTGTAATTTATAAATACTTTATTTCACTACAAAATGAAATATTCACAAAAGCAGAAAAACGTCAGAATCAGGCAACCGAGGTCATTAACTTGAAATTGGCAATTTCCTGGTACGCGTACACATATTCCGAATATCATCCCAAGTCTCGAGGGGCCAAGGATACACGGATACTCCAATTTGGGCATATCGTCATGTCCCAAATGTGTCAAACCATGTCAAAGCGTAAGCCTATATAGCCTTAAACTGACGTGGGGCACGAATTACATTATAATAATAACTCACAGACCAGGAAACTATTAAAAAGGATGGGCGTCCATTAAGAGATTTTATTCCATCATATACTCTAAAGTTACCTTGTAATTTCGTATTATTATGACGCATAAAAAACCAGAGTACATCCGTTTATTATTTAAAATCCTTTTGCAGTCATACAAGTTCTTGACATAGGACCAAGCAGAAGTCGCTCAGTCATTTAAACTTCATAATACGAAATGACCGACCGCATGCAATACCGACGACCGTTGGCGATGACGGAACCTTGAATGGAGACTCGTCAAAGACTCGAAGGCTCGTCTGTCACTTCAATTATCGGTTCTGCGACAAATGACCAGGCTACTACCACTTCCTACTAGGAATGGATTAATTGAGTTTTGTCAGTAATTTTGGTCCCTTTAGAATTTCAGAAGTTCTTTTTCGGATTCTATTCATCAAAGGAACTCTGAGCATAGCTCTTTTCATCCCTGAATTGAATTTCACTACTTAAATACGAAAGCGTATTCGTATACACGGTATACTCTATCGTACGTCATAAATCCCAGTGGGATTGGAGGCACCTAACACGCCACCACTCAGGTTTTAATATAATTTTTAAATTCTCTTGAAATTCATTCCCCTAATTTTGCTTTCCTGTGAGAAAGTATGTCCTCTTTATATTCGGTAGAGGTTGAAACTACTTCTTTCAGTCGACTAGACGCATCCGACTGACTAGTCATTGCAGACTGCCTTGAAAGTATCAACATATTTCGGGGGTAAATGAGCATTACCAGAGCCCGTTTCTTTCCCTTCCCGTCTTATCCAATCCCATCATACCACCCCACCCCGTTTCTATCAATCTGCACTAGGCCCGTATGGTGAATTACGAGTATGTCTCATAATGATTGTAAGGTCTGTGCACTGCAAGGGGACATTGTACTCTGATATTATTGTCAAAATGTGTTGTTTTACCATCCTAATACTTAATACATTCTGAAAATATCTCAAGCGTAATTGTTATCGTCGCTGTTAACTAAACAAAGGGTCTGCAAAGGTCTTGCAGGAATTTCATTAATACAAGGACAGAGGTTAAGAAAAAATTGCTTAAGTGTATTATATGACAGTTTTTTTTTTAATTCACATTAAGTTAACTTTTTTTTGACAAGTGTTAACAAGAATTCTGTCCTCCTTAGAGAAAAAAGGCACAAGTGCATTTTGTTGATATTATTATTGTAATATCAAGCTAGAAACTTGGAATTTTGAATAAAACTAAAAGAATAAACGACTGTTAACACTGACCACTGGAACCACTGCTTATTATCTGTTTATTATCTGTTTATTTTTAATTTCTGAATATAATATTACTGATGCTTTCGTTAAAAATATTATCTACTAATGTATTTTATTCTTAGGAAGTCAGAATTGTTATAAATCGTTTGCTTTTATTACATTTTTTATTTCACTTTTATAAACATGTTTTACCGTTCCGTCCAAAACATACATACCGCCAACATTATTTTTTAATCCAATTGAGTGTCGACCATTCTTAATTATTATAATTCGGCGCACCGTCCGAATACCCCAATATGTGCAACAACGTTACGTGATTGCGATACGCCTTACTTAGTGCATTTATTATATTTCGGTACCGACGAACGTTTCGCCGTTCGGCCCCATTATAGTGTACCTTGGGAGTACTAGTTCCAGCATGACACAGAAACACGCCATCCAGAACAGCCATCTTATATTGTTGGAGACACATTTCTAATACCTAGGGAAGGAAAGGAAAGGAAGGACACATTTATAATAAGATAACAAAATCAAAAAATAAAGATGAAAAGTTGCAACAATTTAAAAATAAATATATTGCACTGGCATGATGTCCTGTCCAGTTTCTGACTACCCGCATTTTTTTTTCGTAAAGCGTTCTATTATTTATTTACTCTTTGCACTATGTTTAGTGTTGTAAAAACGAGCGATGAACGCTTGATGCTCGAGCGCTGAGTGAACGTTTATAAACTTTTAATACATATAAAAATAACAAGAAGATTGAACTATTGAACTTTTTGATGTAATAAAGACTTCTCGAAATTTAGCCGCGCGAAGCCGAGGGCAAGAAGCCTAGTAATGATATAAAGGTGAAATTACGAGTATTTCAAATATTGCAATGTAACAGCTATTTATTATTCGTTATTTTTTATAGAGAAAGGCGGCAGACGAGCATACAGTCCACATGATGGTAAGTGGACACTGTCGCCCACGGACACCTGCGATACATGCCAACATCAGCCCAGAATGACAAACGTTGGCACCCCCCGGATGCGTTGTCTACCTTTGCAGGTTAAGGTTAAGGAATGGATCGGGAGAAAGGGTTGGGAAAATGGAGAGGGATAGGATGGGATGGGAATGGGCTCTGGCATATCTCACTCACTACCGAAACACGTACGGACATTGGGGAAATACGATAAAGTAGGAAATGCAGTGTATTTTAAGGTAGTCTTCTGTGAGAGAGGGGTAACATGGCCAGTCGAGTGCGCCCAGTGGCTGTGGGAATGCAGCATGCACTCTCCCCTACCAAATATTAGTGTATAGTGTACAATATTGAGTCAAAATGAAGTATCATTAAATAAAATATAACTATATTTTCACATCAAAGATGTTAAGCGATTGATAGGTTGGACATTCAATTTCCTTTAATTTTTAAAGGAAAAAGGCGATTGAAATGGTCGAAAAGAGACTAAAATTAAATGAAAGAAATTAAAAAACCTTACAATTATCAATCAAGGTTCACCTTTACTGAGTTTGAGGTTGTTCTACAGTTAATATCTTCCTTGAAAAATCCAATTAAAATAAATATGGTAAGTTTATCAAACACGCTGACTTAGCGCTGAGTCAGTGCTAATGAACCCTAAGAACCTTAACTGTTTTAAACTCAAGGCTTAAAAGCTTAAACTAAAAATGCTCACATGCATTTAACGCTCGAGTCGGAAATGTTCATTAGTGCTCACTCAGAGTCCCAAGCATCGAACGCTAATTATTACACACTAATCTCATTACCATTTGTGCAATTCCTTGCCGCCGCCTCTTTTGTAACCCATTTATACTTTATAACGCTTTTTGTTTTTTGTAAGAGTCTCATGTAAAAAAACCTGTCATAAACGCATTTGCATCCATCTTCCACCATCATTACCTTTTTAAAAAAAAAACACTTCCACACTGGATCCATGCATATACAGGATGTAATGGAAGTTGCAGGTGGAAGTTACAGCTTTAACTATCCAGTAGCCTAAAATCATGTATTTAGTATATATTTCAGTACGCTATGTGTGGTTGCAGTTTTCCAACCGCATACCTCAAATAACTGCCTTGTTGAGTCCTGCAATGTCCTACGATAAGATGTTTTTTATGAAAATAAGTAATTAATTGGATTGGACTATTCTGAATTGGATTGGATTGAGGTGGGTTACATTGGATTATATTCGATTCGGTTGGGTTGGATTGGATTTGATTGGATTAAGTTGGATTGAATGAGATTATATTTAATTCGGTTGTTTGGATTGGATCGGGTTTGATTGGATTGAGATAATTTGAATGGGATTGGATTCGGTGGGGTTGGATTAGATTGGATTTGATTGGATTGAATTATATTCAATTCGGTTAGGATGGATTGGATTGTATTAGGTTATGTTTGATTGGATTGGATGGATGTTGAAATAAAACAGTTCGTCTATTAAATAATAAAATCTTTATTAAAGACGAAGTGCTTCACAGAAGAAATGTAAGTAAATAACAATGTCATAATTTGTAGTGTGCCTACCTATACAAATACAGTAAAGAATTAACATTTTTAAGAATTGATTGCCTCCTTACTCGTAAACGCTATTTAATCATTCCTTAAAACTCTTGTTACTTTCTAACCTGTTTCAAGTTCTATAATTTTAATTCTGACGTTATCTGAGCAAAAGGACCTGATTGTCGGTATGGACTTCTTCTTCTTGTAGTGCCTCTCCAACTAGTGGAGGTTGACAATCAGCCCCTTAATGATTGGTTAAGATTTTTCCTAATAGAAAATTTCGTGGTTTCAAGATTATGACTGGCTTTAATTACAATGGATGAAACCCACACATAATTTTAAGATGCTGGAGCATTTTGTGAAATATAAAAACGAAAAAGTGTGATTTCCAAGTTCTTAATTTAAGTTTCGCGTTTTTATTGAAAAAATATGCACGATTTTATAGTTTTTAATCATAGAATTCTTTATTATGAAAAAAGTTTAATTGTGCGATCGATCCATTCTGACTATAGTCGGTGGTATATTTAAAACATCTTATTTTTAAGACAAAACAATAAAAAATATATTACCTATAGGCTGTTTTAGTATATTATTAAAATCTCAATATCCGGGGAACTTTACCAACAATCAAATCTATTTTCTCAGATAAAATTACTGTTGATGTTCTAAAAGCAATTTTAAGCAACATTAGAATTATTGTAAATAGCGTTCATGGATAAAGTGATTAAATCATATAGTTGTATCACCTCACGGAGGCGGGTCACGCTTAGTAGTGGTTGTGCTTATAATTGAAACAAATCCATTATTTTACTTATTCCAAAATATACATATACCTATTGTATCTAACTATTAACTTTAGGCCTACATTTAATAAAAGCAGTATTTTGTACCTAACTAACTAAATTGGAGGTTTGCACGGGTTTTTGAAATATCGCAGAAAAACCGTTGAACAGAAACCGATTGTTACTCTGAATCTCGAATAAAATAATATCACAGCCATTAAAATTTATTAAAAAATATTATAGTATGGAAAGGGAGATTGTTTTCCACTATCGCCACTATGACAATTCTTTTTAGCTTATACTTGAAACTATTAAACGAGTTTTAATCGCGTATCTATTGGCGACCAATTGGCGCAGCTAGTAGTTACCCTTACCTGCTTCGCAAAAGGTCCCAAGTTCGATTTCCGTATTTGACTATACATCTGGGTTCTATCTGTTTTCTAGCAAATAAATAATTTGAATTTGCTTGCTGAGTCGAATCTTCAGTGATTCGGATGGTGAAAAAACCGGTTCTCAACATTGCCTTCAGTGCAAAGCCCTAACCTAAATTGAAGTGAATTTCAAAATGTTTAAGTTCATTTATATTATATAGAACTTAGGAACTGTGAAATAACTAAACTGTTTACATTGTCTGTTATTAGAAAAAGGGTCTGGCAAGTGCACTTCATGGGATTTTTATTAAAGTAGAGGCAAAGCTAAATAAATGTAAGTGTATTTTAATACAAAAGTGTATTGTGATATGGTGTATTGTGTTGATATCATTAACATTGTCAAAACTAAAAAAAAATGTGTTTATATACTTAATGAAATAATCTATTATTAATTGGTTTCAGTGATTGTCAAAGACAGCAATAGATGACAGAGATACAAATGACATTAATGTGTATTACAAAACGAAGACGATATCTTTACTTTTTTTATATTAAGGCGCCAACTACACGAGCGAGTGTCTCGCGACGATATTCTCGCCCGTGCCACTAATTTCAATAATAACTAGTATATGATATATCGCCGAGCTAATCTACACACGGCGATATCGCCGCGTGTAGTGGCTGGCGACTTCGATATTCAGAACCCTATTTCAGACGCTGGGAGGGGTGTTTTTTCACCTTGTACAGTCCATTATGTATTGTTAATCTCATCTCTAACTAAGGGACAACTTCTGAACAGTGCGATAATCACATCTCGTTTACAACTTTAAAACTAGAAAAAAAAAATGTTGTTTGCGAAAGTCATACACATTACTACAATGTAAAATTGTCTACAACCTAGCACTATAAATCATTTGAAACACTGTTTATTATATTTACATAACAGGTATCCCTATCACCCATGACTGCACTGATATTAAAATTGATTTTTAAATTGATAATTCTAATGTGGTCGTTATTAGGTGGAAGACGTTTATCTACTCGTGTTTACATAACATACTTAGGCGATACAAAGGTCACCCAAACGGCAACAATGACTAAGTTCACAACGAAGTAATCACAGTTAGACCTCTGATTAAAATGTATAAAATATGTAAGTTCATGATTGAAAACATTTATTGAAGTCAAATACAAGTCTTCAGGTGGAATATTATCAAGATATTAACAGAAATTTAATTATTAAGGCTTAAGAGAAATCTACACTTATTTGTATAACGCCGAAATTGTAATTGTTGCGAAATAATTTAATCTCACTTTATCTTGATTTCTTTGAGCTAGCAACCCCAATCCACTTTACAACGCGGTTTGTTAGGGTATTTGGTCTTTAATTGTTCTATTATAAATGCGTACCGCTGACTGTTGTGACGCTCAGCCTTGTAATGGTGTGGCACCTGCATAGCAGCCGCGTGACACAGGAATGCACCGTCCAGGACAACCATCCGGTAATCTTGGAGGCAAAGTTCTAGCATCTGGTAAATAGAATTAACAAAATGTTACCAATAAGACAGTGTCGACATTTTTCACTTTTATTTAAGACTAGAACTATTGTAACTTGCAGATTTATTCAGAATCATCTGATGACACGATAAAAAATCCCCAATTCCGTAGGAAATAACACGAGATATATAAAATGGTTAACAATAAATTCTATCACTTTGTGTCCCTCTCGATTTACAATAAATAGTCTAAATGTTTCAGTAATCGATAGGTTCAGAGAAATTGATTTCAGCATGAAACTGGTATCACGATATTCGTTTTGAAAACACAAACTTTGAAAAATATTAATATTAATTAATAAAGGCCCATTTACCACAAGGACAGTTTCTCGAACGCGTATGATCACTGTTATTACGGTTACCATCGAATTTCTATCACCATAAACAAAAGCATTTATCGGCGTGGTCCCTCTGGTGGTCCCTTCGATGTACACGTGCCACCGTTAATTACTTCCCCGTGGTATCATTGCATTATTATAAATAATACGACTAAATAGCAATTAAACAACTTTAACGGTTTAAATCGCGTAAAGTCGCGAAATGTCGGGATATAAATAATGTCAAATATACGCGATTTAAACCGTTAAAGTTGTTTAATTGCTATGTATAGTAATCGCGAAAACCTAAGAAAATATTAATACGACTAAATCTTTTCTTACTTTACAGGCGACAAACGAAAAGAACGTGCATAGTGGTAGGCGAGAATCGAATGAAGTTTAGTCGCATATGGGAAACGTATAGGTACAATTAAATTATCTAAAGAAGTCTCATTGGCATTTCTCGAATTTTATCGGAGCAGTTCGAAAGTGCCACTATAACAAATTATGCGACATACATTGCTGCCTTTTAGTAGAATATCAAGCATCACCTGATAGTTTGGAAGAAGTAATGTAAGTCATCTAATTTGATGACACCTCTTCACCCCAATAGTAGTCTGTTAACAGTATACTTATGAATATACAGAGTTGCTACTTACATTTACGAATCCAGTCACTTATGGAAAGATTATAAAATTATGTATTAATCTTCAGAATCAACTATAGTCACTTTCGGTATCTGAATCGGAAACATGAATTATAAAGTTGTCACTAAATATGTCGAGTTTTTCTTCTTGTGTCAGAAATTCTTCTACACATTTAATGACTTGATTACAGACTTTTGTCCATTCTTTGGATCCCATCATACCTACTTTTTCTATTAAGAGCTTTTTCACAGTGGTTTTATTCATTTCTATGTTTTTAGAAGCAACATATCCCTTAACAACATTTTAAGTAATTATCTTTTTATTACTGCCCATGCTTTGATTTGATACAAAGATATATAACATTTTTCTGCTACATTCAACACGCAAAATTTTAGCTAGTCACACAATATGTAAAATTGCATCTCCATATTTATAAGTGAAGTCTAGTAGTTTTAATAACTCTATGTGTAAAAACGAGCTTTGTTTAAAACTAAACCCGATATATACTGATGTGACTTCTTTAGATAATTGTAATGCACAATATTTTCGCTTAAACTGTTCGAGAAACTTTTCTCATGTAAAAGAGCCTTTACTCCTGCCATGCGAGGAATTAATTGTGATTTAATGGTGATGTTGCCGTTAGATACATAATACGGTTGTCTATGATCAAAAAATTATATTCTTATAAAACCCTTCCCTTAAAAGGCCCATTAAACATAGTAATTCCAATTGCTGTGCGTTGAAACTTTTTTAAATATTAATTTTTCGTCAGCAAAATTTCCTGTTGACTTATAAAAGAAAATTGTAAAATTGTATTACCTGCTTACTCCATTTTTAATGAAGCCCCTCTTCAAAAAAAAAATGAGACTTGTCACTTGCTCGTAATGAAAATTTCATCTTAACAAGATATATGCACAAATTTAATTGTACATCTTTTCTTTTTCTTCTGTTTTATATATTTTATGTTATATGTGTATAATTAATAATAAAATTAAAATAAATTAAAGAAAATGTAGACTTTAAACTCTTTTGTCACACCTTTTTGCATGTACCGAGAAAAGTTAAAAGAAAAATATAGGTACGACGTATTTGAAAAATTATAAAATAACGAACGAGTTTTATGAATTTAAAATATTCCAACGTCAGGACTCATTCTTCCATCCATTTTATTTTCGATTTTGCGGCAAATGTGCTATAATTATTGTTTAACAACAGTAGAATTAATAATAAATCCTGTTAAATCGTCATTTTCTCCCATTATTGCATTTAAACAAAAAATATATAACTATTGACTATAGCGATTTTAGCAGTATTTTAATGGTTAATGTATCATAATGTATTGTAAAATTATTGAATGGTTCGAAATATTGTAAAGCTTCTATAAAATAAATGAAATAAAACCAAAATATTTGATAAACACATTTTTATTAAAAATAATAACAAAATAATGATGACCTGAAATATGACAAATATACGTCCATATTTCACTATATTATATAGGCGACAAATGAAAAAAATATAAATAATGGACAAAACAATAATGTCCGTACGTTTAAACGCAAGTCTACCGCTTCTTTGATTGGAATGTATATGTAATAATAAAACTATTAGCCATTTAGATACGTATATATGTATAACGTGTCACTAAAATAAGGCAATACCTACCTGAAAAATGCAACTAATTTAAAACATTTAAAAACAGTGCTAGCTGTAAATGTAAAGATCTGTCGTTCCATCTAAAATGTTCGTAGCGCTAATTACATCTTATCTTGGTATCTCACTACTCTTACATCTCAGTATCTTGACCTATAATACCTTGACTCCCCTCTTATTAGGCATTCCGTTCTATGCATTCCTATTATTAGGCATGTTGACTAAGTAAAATAACGACTCGTATTTGATTAGCATCAGAGCCTGATTGTGTGATTGTGTCACTTTTTAGTTTTAGTTTGTAGCACTAACATAGTTTCATAAGTCTTTTTTCTTATTTTCATTATACTAACATTTGCTGTGGATCTGTGTGTCCGATTAATTAAACAACTAAATAAATAAAATTAAAAAATACTCAGTACACGATAGTTAGCGGTCGCCTAAGCGGTACGCCGCGCCTTGTATTTGTAATTTGTTTTGCATAACTGCGCGTGAAATAAAAGATATACTAGATGTTTGAAATTGGCGCGAGCGTCTTTGCATACCCGCATACATTGATTATTTCGAAGCAACATTTTTTTGTCCCCGCCATTTTGAAGGCGGTTTGAGATATTTTGAGTAGTAACACGCGCTCGGCGGCGAGCAGAGTTAAATTGAGATAAATTCACATCGCGGCTTCGGGCAGTTGATTTTGGGATTCGCGCCTATTAACTGGACTTGCACGCGGATCTCCTGGAGCCACGCGAGTGTTTTGGTTGGACTTGGTGATTGTGATTGTGCTTGTGGTACTTGGAAGTGACATCTCGAGGTGATTTGCTGCCGTGTGTGAGTTGCCGAACTGTAGCGGCCACCGGCTCACCACAGGACGAGACTTGGATTACTACACAAGTATCTATTGGGAATGTATGTATTTATTCAATCACACTAAGATAGGTCACGTCTAGTAGGGACTACCGTAGGTACACTTTCCAGATTTGTGTGTGGGCAAAACCACCTGGGGTAAGTGAGACCAAATTGTGTAAATTGTTGATTGTGCTTACCCACCATTTTGGGTGGATATATTGAGTAAGTTTACATTTGGGCCCGAGTGCACATTCCTCGGGCTGCTTTCGCGTAACGCGAGGCAGGTGCGCGCCTAGTGTGCGCATCGTAAACACTAGATATGTACAAATAGTTATGAAAAAAGACCTATAGTAAAAACTGATACTATTTCCAGTTATTCCAGTGACACGTTGTATACGTTAAAAATTTAATAATTTGAAAACTTGATGACCGCTGGCCAAGTTTTGAAATTAAGTTAAAAGCCAATGAACGAAAAACGTCAAAATTCTTGTCCATTTTCACAAAACCTTAATAGGCGAACGGTACAACTCTCATAAAATACAATATAGTGAACACTTTCGTGCTAGTGGCTAATGTTGTGGCGCATTTTAATGTTTTCGACATCGCTGAATACGAATTTGAAATTATTTTTGACCTAAAAGTAGGGCAACATTGCGAAAAATGGCTTTAAACATAAAAATGCGAAAAATAAAATTCGATATTTTTTATGTTTAACTCGCCATATCTCAGGCCATTGTCAATATTTCCCTTTGAAATTTTTACAGATTCATTTTCAAACCTTTCTAAACACAAGACTAATCAGAAATTTCCGGTCGATGTTCAAAAGAAAAATAATTATTTGTAGAGAGTGCCGCTCTACGTACCGTGAGCGGGCGGCGGTAGGGTGCGTATGTGTGACGCAGTTGACGACGATATTAAAACTGTCCAATCTTTTTTCTAGTCCACTTTAACAGCTGAAACTTTCCAGAAAACTACCTTATATATTATATTTTAATATTATGTAGATTATAATTCAGAACTCGAAACTGTATCACTCAGCTTTTGTATTAGTATGTGTTAAACTCATACAAACGTTAATTATATTCGAAAATTCGCCACTCAAACAAATTGTTCTTTGCGAATTTAGTACAAGTCTTGCTTTGCCAAGAAAGGTTTAAAGGTGAACCTGTAAAAATTTCAAAGGGAAAGATTCATAATTGCCTGAGATATGGCAAATTGAGCAGAAAAAGTATATTTTTTTGCATATTTGACTGCTTTAGGATTTTAGCCTTTATTTGCAATGTTGCCATACTTTCAGTTAAAAAATAACTTTAGATTTTTATACAGAGACCTCGAAAATAGTAAAATACGTCAAAATTAGCCACTAAGACGGAAGTGGTCAGTGTTTTACGAATTCTACGCGATTTTTCGAGGGTGTGCCGCTCAGCTATAAAGACATTATAACAATAACATAATAATTTCAAAGAAGAATTAATTATTCTTAACTTCTTTGGTCTCAAGAAAGATCACAGCAGCGATTTCTTTACAAAGTAATAATTATTAATATTCTTAAGCTTTGAGCGCGTTACAATGCGTTGCATTGCCTTGCGTCGAGTAATGCGGCGCGTTGCATGTTGTCCTACCGTAGGACAACATGCAACGCGCCGTAGGACTCCTACGTGGGAGTCGTGGACGCGCAGTTGCCGTCAGTACTATCAGTACGTCAGTCAGTAGAATTTTAATATGACAACACATAAAATTTGTCGCTTATTACTCAGTGAAAACATTTACTTACAGTATTAATACTTAGAAATGCAAGGAGCAAAATAGATCGTAAACGGACGCGCGTTACGCACTGCAACAGCTTACGTAGAACACACACGTGCGCAGCGATTGTTTGATATTATTGCGACGCAAGGTACGATGCTATGCATTGCTTCGCGCGCCCAGCTAGGACATAGGATAAAACTTCCTTCATAGATAAAAATTACTCGTCCCAGAATACTTTGCAAGTAGGTTTACTTGGATACTTGGCCTTTAGCTCTTCTGATATAAAATAATATCGATGATTGTTGAGCACTGAGGCTCTATAATTCCAAATGGGTGGCATGGTGGGACCATGGCAAAGGAATCCGCCGTCTAGTATCATGATCCAATATTCTTGGAGACACATTTCTGTCATCTAATAAATAAAAATAAAAAATGATCGATCGTAGACAACAAAAATATCGCCGTTAAACTTTTTGGCGGGAATTCGAGAAGTAACGGTTTAGTTTTTGTTTGATTAATGTAGAAATTGTGTATTGTGGGTTTGGTGGTTTAGGGACAGTTTATTATTCATTTATTTATTGCACGTTGTAGGTACATTAAAGATATAATATCTAATGACGTACAAAACCCTGGATGCGCACAGCAATTCAAAGTTAAAAATTAAAAATACATACTAAATACATTACTAAATTACACATTATTAAATGAATTAATAATTGGATTCTAATTAATTACGTATTATTTATTAAATTAAGTTTAATGTCATATTCTTTAGTTATACACATGTCAACGCAAGTCAATACACAATTATTATTCCCGTCACAATATTGAAATCTACAAGCATCCCAACAATTTCAACAAAAAAGAAGAGAATCTAAGACTCCGTAATATCTGGTATCCAGCACTCCGAAGACATCAAGCTCACGGGGAAGAGAGACGAGAGGGGGGACAAAAACAGACTCGGTACACACACAATCACAACTACCCTCGCCCACTATAAATACCTGTGCGCCACAGTCGTCGAGTCAGTCGTTAACAATTCAGATTTCTAGTATGTATATGTAGGTTAAGGTTATTATTTTTAATTGATAAATAAAAGTATAAGACTGCATTATTCGTGAACTTCTAAGGAGTCGATCTCTATCACCTTTGTTCTCTGTAAACCTACTATCACTTTACTGAGAGACTCCTACTTAACTTGCTTGGACGTGACAGAACATTGACCAAATGTGTTTTAAATTGCAAAACTTTAATTACAAAACTTGGTACTGGCGGAATGTGCTAATTGCGCCATTGCCATATATGAAAAAAAGAAGGCTATTTGACATAAACATCTCTTTTGGTCGATATTAATATTACTCAAATTTAATTACCGACAAACTGCTATTATTTCCAGTTTGGCGGATCGTTTATCTATGTACAAATGTTTAGTGTGCTTGAATGAATAAAAAATCTTTAATGAATTAATTAAAATAACTATAATTGTCTTAAAAATGTCGGTATTATATTTTCCCTTCGTAATTTAATTGTTTAAAGGATTATTAAATAGTAAAGACCTTATCAAAATTCGTTACAAAGTTCCGACGGGAAACACTATAAAGTCCACGCGAACAAGTTCACTGGAAATAGAATACCATTAGGTAATCGAAATATCAAATTCAATGGAAATGGGATACCTACCTTTTAATTAATTTTCAACTTAGATTACGTACTATAATGACGATAAATATAAACTTCCAAACAAAAAGAGTCCATTAGTGGAATATTGAATTAAAAGCGCAGATGAATTGCTGGCCATAAAAAAATAAAAATTGATTAAATAAGATAAATTTTGAGAAAGAAATAATTAAAATCCGAAAACATCTCTTTTAGCCAATTTTGCGAATATCTCAAAAAGGAAAAACCGACCCTTGGTCTCTTTTGCTTTAACACGCAATATACATGTAAT
The DNA here is from genome assembly GCA_914767545.1 of Sesia apiformis. Classification (NCBI taxonomy): domain Eukaryota; kingdom Metazoa; phylum Arthropoda; class Insecta; order Lepidoptera; family Sesiidae; genus Sesia; species Sesia apiformis. The sequence continues at coordinate 13,249,158 of OU611965.1, read as the reverse complement.
AAAACGGTAGAATATGTTAGAATATAATCTCAACCATTGCAATGTACTTTAATAAAATCTATCTACACATATAGTAAACTAATAAATTAATATAAATACGGAGTTATTTTGACTTGATATTGAATTAACTAATAAATGAAATCTTAAAAACATATGGAACGCTTTACGAAAATCTTTCGATAGTGGTCAATAGAAACCTATGTAGTCAGTAAAAATTACATATGTACATTTTGTTATAGGATAGTAGGCGTCCGGGCAAGCAGCCCACGTAATGGTAAGTGGCTACCCCTGCCCATGGACACCACCAACACCAGGAGGCAAGCAGGCGCGCCTGATTCTAATGCAAAAAATATCTAACTTATTTGTTTTTCCAATCATCTTATCACAGAAACATTTACTACTGCCATGAGTAATACATTAGAATCACTCAATTTACTGTTATTTATTGAATAAACACACATTTTATAAAAAAAAACAATTGTGTGTGAAACGAGTATAAAATTACATCAAACAAGTCGGTGAGGGAGCGTGCATAGACTTGAATTACGATTTAAAAATGTGTAAATTCGTATTTAAAAATGTGTAAATATTTAATAAAAAACAGTCATTTGAATATTATTTTTATATTACTTGAGTAATTATTTATGTGATAAGATTTTTTTGATATAAAATTTAGAAACTATATTTTTTCATTTTTCATTTCGTGTTTTCAATGTCGTTTTCTTTCGTTTTCGGTATAAGTATTTTTTTACACCCCTAGGTTATGTAAATATAATGTAGTATAAGTACTAGGTTATGCAAAGGCAAAAGGATCTATGATCATTCGCAAGCCAATGTTAGGGATAAAAACTTTCACGAAGTAAAAAGATGAAAAATACAATTTCAAGTTACCTGCGTCATTTTATCCTGTTTCCCCTCCCAGGAGAGCGTTTCGCTGTACCAAGGTTCTTTGTGAGTGCCAAAGTAGAGTGGTTCCCATCTATGGTAGGGGAATTCCCGGCGGGCAATGAGCATCGGCTAGAATTAAATTTTATTGAAAGAGTCTTGAAAGGAATGCTTCTAAAAATAATGTTTGACAATGACATTGGCATTATCTTTCCTGTCTAAATTTATAAAGTTTAATGATACTTTACGAGTAAATTGACTTTTCAATAAAGATATCACAGGCGGTTTAGAATCACTTAAGCATCTAAAGAGACATCTCTCTTCGTTTTCTATAGTCTTTATAATAGGAAATGTTGTGAAGGGCTATTCAACCTCATGCCAGGTTCGAATTTTTATCATCGCACTTCTCGTCACCGAAGAGGCGTTCATCTGTAGGTACTTCCTTGACATACGAGTAAGTTACTGCGTATCATGCAGTCACAAAGACACTATGCCGCGAACCCGAATGTTGGGAGCGAACTGCCAGCTGAGGTTTTTCCACATAGTTAGAAATGGGGCTGTCCAAAGGGGCCGTGAATAGGATCCTGCAAAGGCGATAGTGCACTCACATCCCCGATGTTACCCACCCGTCTGCCAAATCTTCTACATATAGTATATAAAGAAAAAAAACAAGAATTGGTGTAATAACGTTACTTCCAAAGCTGACAGCCTGTCATGAGATGCTTCCAGACTATAGTCGATCGACGTCGACCAGTCGTGGCAATGAGCTTCAGGAGAGGTCTCTATCCAGTAATAGCTGATGTTACGATATGGTAAGTTAAATGCCATATCGAATGTGAAGAATAAATTTAATTATGAGATATATTAGAAAGAAAGAAATACATTTATGTGTACACACTTTATTATTGGTTACATTGTGAAATATATTTGGTTTTATGTCATCCTCTTGTTATGTGTACACAACAATAAGTTATCTGGCTCTAACTATGGTGTGACTATACCATCGCTCATTAAGCGACTTTTAACTTGTGAATCGGGACTATTCTCAGAGTCCACGGTTGGCACTTTTGAAACCAAACGAATCTCTATTGAAACCAAAACGAAAAAATTCGTAATAGGATCAAAGTTTTGAGGGTTTTTGTGTGCACTCCCCACGCTGCAATCCAACAGCCGCTGAAGACGTTCGGTTGGCCACATTATTCCTCTCACGGAAAACTACCTTGAAATGTACTGCATTTCCCACTTGTATCTTATTGCCCTAATGTACGATGTGTCTCGGTAGTCAGTGAGATGTGCCAGAGCCAATTCCCATCCTATCCTTCACCATTTTCCCAATCCTTTCTCCAAATCCATTCCTATATCTCCAAAGGTAGGCAGCGTATCTGGGGCGTGCCAACGTTTGTCATTTTGGACCAATGTTGGCATGTATCACGAATGTCTATGGGTGACAGTATCCACTTATCATTAGGTGGACTGTATGCTCGTCTGCCGCCTTTGTCCATAAAAAAAGTCAAAGAATGTGAACATCCGAAAGCGGAACTGACAGAGAGTTGGCCACATTTGTCGTAGGACCGATAACCGGGTAGGCATGCAATGCAATGCAAGCAGCCCCTTCAGTATCCAGTGCTGGATATGCACATGGGCCGCCTCATGCACATTGTCTCGTGCATGAGAGATCTACAACCTTAAACCGCCACGCTGGCGAAGCGGGTTGGCGAGTCCACTCTTTTAGAGGTGTTGTAGTGGTGTTGTTTATTATACAGATTGTTATTATAGGGGTAGACGTATAGATCATAAAATTGTTTTCATAATCTGTGGGTAGACGAGTCGTCAAATGGAAATGGACGAGTCGTGTACCGACAAACGTATCGTGAGACGCCCTCCGACCAAATGGACTGATGACTTAAAGAAAAGCCCGTGTAGCAACAGAACGGGAACACGTGACTTGAGATAGACCTAAAGAGAGAGAGAGAGAGAGAGAGAGACGCGTACTAATAACGAAATATGACGTGATAAAATATTGGACGCAAAAACTTGTACTAAAGCAAACAATATTACCCAATAACATGCGTGTAGAAACTGTTTCAAACACATTATTAATTAACAAACTTGAGAAGCACAATAGGTACCAATTTACCTAAGTCTTGCTTAGAGAAACAATATTACAAGTTTAGTCTTCCTTCACTTGTTAATATTATAATTCGACAAAGTTAGAAGGCGCTCTCTAATTATTAGTTTGGTAATTAGTGAGGGGAAGCTGCCCCCCCCCCCCCCCCCCGTGACTATAGGCGGGGGGGAGGAAGGTAAAATTAATTACAGTCATAGTACAAAAAACAAACAGAAATGCACCTTCATGTCACGAATGCACATGTTTTTGTTAACATTTGTGCACATTTACTGTATAGTTTTACAAAAGCACACATGGAATAATATATAATAGATGTAAAATTTGTTGGAATTAATCTGTTGTAAGGGGGAAAGTGCATGCTGGATTCCCACAGCCGCTGGGCGCACTCGACTGGCCACGTTATCCCTCTCTCACAGAAGACTAACTTGAAATGTACTACTGCATTTCCTACTTTATCATATTTCCCCAATGTACGTACATATTTCGGTAGTGAGTGAGATATGCCAGAGCCCATTCCCATCCTATCTTATCCCTCCCCATTTTCTCAATCTATTCCTTAATCTGCAAAGGTGGGCGTCGCATCCGGGAGCGTGCCAAAGTTTGTCATTCTGAACTGATGTTGGCATGTATCGCGGATGTCTATGCGGATGACAGTATCCACTTACCATCAGGTGGACTGTATGCTCGTCTGTCGCCTTTTTTGTATAAAAAAAAGATATAAAATAAGCAATAACATAAAGGAACTGAATTAAAAAAGTTATTCATTTTAGAAAATATACCTAAACTGTTTTAAAAAACAATAAACTAACTTAGAAGACGCTCTAAAAATTGTTATTCTACGCTCTATAACCGCTATTAAAAAATTGACGCCCTATAACCGTGCTAGTTCAAATGTTCAAGTCAGTTTATTCCGAATAAAATTAGTGTTCCCAGTCCAAGACCTTCCCAATTTTTCCCTTTTAACAGACTATACAAGCCAGATCTTTGTCAAACGTTGCCTGCGTCAGATCCTGAAGATCTTCTGACCGGACACTGTTGCCAATGTACGCTTGTGGAGACTGTGCCATGAGGATCCTAGTCATCTGCAGATAAGACGTCGCAGATAGAAATAGGTTGGACATACTTAGTTGGCAAGATGGTTGGGTTGCCGTAGGGATCAGAACCACATTCCCAGACGAGCTCTGGAGTATACGAGACGAGCACAATCCCCAGGGTAAACGCAAGCTTGGTCGACCTAAGCGAGCCTGGCGGCGTACAATGCTGTCGGAAGCGCATGAAATTGGTCTCACCTGGAGTGAAGTGAAGCGTGCAGCCGCCGATAGAACATGATTGAGAAGCTTTGGTCTGCCCTCTGCCCCACTGCCCCCAGTGGAAAGGAGTAATATCAGACCCCTTAACAATGAATTACTTTCGGGACAATTCAATACCATTATTTCACACAAAAATTATAATATTTTTTTTGTTACCGAAACACGTATTTTTTATATATAAAAAAGGCGGCAGACGAGTATACAGTCCACCTGATGGTAAGTGAATACTGGAGCCCATGGCCATCCGCGATGAATGCTAACTTCAGTCCAGACGTTCAGTCAAACGTTGGCACGCCCCCGCATGCGCTACCTACCTTTGCGGATTAAGGAATGGATTGGGAGAAAGGGTTGGAAAAATGGGGAGGGATAGGATAGGATGGGATAGGAATGGGCTTTGGCATATGCCACTCACTACCGAAACACGTACGCTGTAAAACCAAAAAACATGCAATGACGTCAAACTATTAAAAAAGACAAATTGTAAGCGGGCGATCTATTACACAAAGAGAAATATGTAATACAAAAAAACAGTACGACAAAAATAAAAAATATTTACTTTTGTTTTTTTCCTGTCAGCTTCTGTATCAAATTCGGAATAAGTATAACAAATTCGGAATAAGTATAATATACCAAATTCGGAATAAGTATAATATATCAAATTCGGAAAAAGTATAACAAATTCGGAATAAGTATAACAAATTCGGGATAAGTATAATATACCAAATTCGAAATAAGTATAATATATCAAATTCGGAATAAGTATTGTATAATATACCAAATTCGGAATATGTATAATATATCAAATTTGGGATAAGTATAGCAAATTCGGAATAAGTATAATATACCAAATTCGGAATAAGTATATCAAATTCGGAAAAAGTCCTACAACAAAAGTTGTTAATTTTAACGATAATATTTTAGTGATTCTTAACACAGATATTATTTAACCCTGTACTAAGTGGATGATTTCTTCATTTAACTATAGTGAACAGTTGTAACTTTAGCGCTTGCGTGGTGATGCATTCAACGAGTGCAATTGTTTCGAGTACCACTACTCTGTGTACCGCGATCGATCTGTCTTGAGGTCGTAGATTAACTATAATTGGAGGATAAACTGTACCGTGTATAAGCTAAGCTAGCTTGAGGAAGCAGCAGATTGACTCGCTCCGGTGGAACTAATTTGTAGGCGTTGACCGGGCCAATGTCTTAATTGAGATTGAATACCGATATTAACTATGTGTTACCACATCTATGAAGACTAGATGTCGATATTAATGAGTATGTATCGAGATTGACTTAAGTAATGCAAACGTGTCATCGAAATGACGCAAAACTTGTCAAATAATTTAAAATATATTATGTAGAACCGTTCTAGTGAAAAATAAATTTATTTTCCGGGAATGTTAAGTTTTGTTGTTCTGTCTAAAACGTTCATAGCGCTCATTATTTGATATAGGGCAGGTACTGAGCGCCGCGTCCGATAATTGCAATGATAGTAATTGTTTTGAGTAATTACGTTTTAAGATTTTCGTCTTCAAACGTTGTGGAATAGGCAATGAGAAGATATGCTAATTTTTTTCAAACCATACTAAGCTCAAAAAATTCATAAGCTAAAGTAAGAGTGATCTGGCCACATTAATCGCAGGACCGTCAACTGATGGTGTAGACAAATCCTCGAACAGAGATCACACACCAGAAAACGTAGCTTAGGACATCGTTCGACCAGCTGGACTGACGTTAAAGAAAGTCGCTCTTAGCGGGTGAATGAGAAAAAGACCGGAAGACCGAAAGTGGTATCGAGCTTTGGGAGTGACCTGTCCTGGAGACACAGGTTTGGTGGAGAGACACATGCTCTACTTATGTAGTGATTTTTGTAAAGAAATTGTTGTATTTTGTATTGAATTGTGTGAGTTTTATAACTTTGAATACTTCCCAGGACCATTTGCGTATGAAACAGTTTCACTTCTACCATTATTACAATTACGAATTGGTGAGTAAATTGAGCGGTGTAGCCGTAGATATCTCTCACCTTTTGTCATTGCACATGCGACGCGATCTAAGAAATGGCGCAAGTGCAATTGAGTTATCTGCCATTACATCATCCTTTCCAAATGAACATACCTCAACTACGTTCGGCGGGGGTCTAGCAAGCCAGGTCTGTAGTCCGGGGAACCGCTGACAGTGATGGCAGAACTTGGAGTGGAAGTACCTGGCGAGATTGGCTGCAACCATTTGCACCAACCTGTTGGGTTAAACATTTAAATTAAGAATACATTGAATACATGTCATAACTCCACACACATAATAACTGGTTAATACTCAAAGCGCATAAGAACGTGGGTGTTTAATATCCCTCCGTCCACTAAAATCCATTGCAAAAATCCATTGATACTAATACGAATAAATAATAAAAGTTCTAACAAAAGAACTAAAGATCAAATGAAATACAACGCATTCAATACATTCAGGATACTCAAATGGAACTAATAAATGGAGATATATCTGTTGGGTGCTTCTTAAAAAAAAGAAAAATAAACTATTTTGTTAGGTTTTCGCGATTACTATACATAGCAATTAAACAACTTTGAACGGTTTAAATGGCGTATATTTAACATTATTTATATCCCGACGTTTCGAAAACTTTGCAGTGGACGTGGTCACGGGGTGACTAATTGATTTTATTTGTCACTTGAGTTATTAAGAAATTATTTGAACTACCGTCTGAAATTTTTTTTAATCATAACATTCCCGATGCACTCAGTATTCGCTCACGGTGTACAGAGGTCTTGCAGTATTGCGTTGGCCTTGGGATTTAATTAATTTAATGACTGGATCCCAGGCCGGTGGTACTTGCCAACCATCTTCTCTATTGAAATTTGGGTGTTTCTTGATTTCAATAGCCTCGCGTAACATTCTTGGCATGAACCTCAGCAATAAATACATTTTTCGTAATTGCGTAATTCAGAAAAATATTCAAAATAATAATTGCTAAAATCCTTTATTTTGTTCGTATTCTTTAATATGAAACTGAAACTCGAGAAAAATATAAATAAACTTATTTATTATAAGTAAATAAAAAAATATTGGATCATTTATAAGTGAGTGCCTCAAGAAAATATGTCAGTCTCGGTAAATGATCGTGATTTAGCAATAGTGGTGAGTGATAGATTGCTTGTCGTTGACGTGCATTTTTTGCGTATAAAATAATAATTTAGTATAAATAGTAGGTAAAGAAAATCTAAAATATCTAGAAAATTTTATACTAAAAATATAATTCTATTAACAAATTATGATATTATGTATTGTTGAGGATTGAAGACTCTGCGAGTCAATAGGTACAGTCTCGTATCACTGCGACCACTGTTCATCCATTGTGATCGCCACCTTTCTTAAACATATGTTAACTAAAAAATATAATTGTAATAACATTCATTCTATAACATATTATGACAATATAAGGCAACGCTAGATCGGTGAAAGCCTAGGCGTATCTCGACCTTATTCGTGTAAAATCATGAGTTCGAGCCGCGGCCCTTATCACAAGTTTCTACTTAAGTATTTCAATTATCACTAGCTCGGCGGTGATCGAAATCAGGGTGCGGAAACCCACATGACAAGAAGAAAACGCCTGGAACATGTGTATCCACCAACTCATAATAGGCCAGCGTGATGGATTGTGGTCCGAAAACTTCATCACCATTACTAGAGGAAGTCTGTGAACTGCAGAGGAATCAGTGTTACTCTCTAACGAAAGCGCGCTGAGTAAGCGTTAAAAAAGAGCTAAGGTGGCACGTTTTTCAGAAAAAAACGCGCTACATCAAAGAAAACATTAAAAAATTAATGGAAATTTTCATATTATCAATTTTTAATCAAAAATAATGATCAGTGTTGTCTAAAAAGAAAGTAGGTACATATTGTTTGACGGACGTCTCAGAGAGGTAAGCTTTTTTAGATTTTTTTATGGCGCCGATTTCCTTTAGAGAACTTTTCCTTTTAGGTTGTTATGGCAATGTTTAGAAAATTTCAGTTTGAAACCCAATATAATTCATTTATTATGCTAATTGTACTCGTATTAAGCTATTTCACTCATCATTTCAGCTGGGTTACACCAACTATAGTCACGAGCTGGTTGGTGTAACCCAGCCAAAATAAATCATCTATTCCAATATGTTCAACTTTTTGTTTAATCAGTTGAACATTTTGAATGACTTTCATCCAGAGGAGTAAAAATTTAAAATTTGAATCTTGAGTACTACGTAATAAGAATGTTCCATTTTCTAAACACATGTCAATTAAAAAAAAATCGAGAGCTACTGAAACATTACGGAATAACACTATTAGACTTCTGCCTGCCCTAGAGTGCTCGTGTAATATATATAGTATGTATTCTCAAATCGATGATGCATATAGAAATTTCAATGTTTTCAGTAAACAATACAAATGTCAAAAACTCATATAGGATAAACAATTCCATTCACGACGAGCGAAAAACTATTTTTTATACACAATTCTTTCTAAATTATCTGTAATTAATTAAAATCAATACAATAATAAAATATAATACGATAATAGACAGATGAGTTTTTATGTTTTCAGGTTGTGGTGTATATACTATATTTAAATGTATTCTGTGGGCGTTAGCGACCTGCGTTATAAAATACTTAAAAAATAACCAGAAATAAATTTCTCTATTCGTTATATTGATATATTCTATAGCAGCTAATAATGATTCACCGACCCACCGGGAGGCACAAGCCTCTTGCAATTGGGAGGGGTTTCAGGACACACAACACTTGGTGGATACAATGTGGATATTACACGTTTGTTTTAACATCACGTCCCTCCGAACCCCTCAGCGTTCGGAGAGACGTTGCGTCTCGCTCTGTGTGTTCTACCGCCTGTACAATGGGGAATGCTCTGAAGAATTGTTCAATATAATTCCCACTTCGGGTTTCTACAACCACACCTCCCGTCACCGTAGGCTGTGGAACGAACTGCCTCAAAAGGCCTTCCCATTAAGCTACGGCATGAGGTTCTTCAAGAAAGCTGTGAATAGGATTTTGCAAGGTAGACGGCGCGCCCGCATACCTACTGGTGTTGCGGTGTTGCAGGTGTTCATGGGCGGCGGTAACACTTACCATCACGTGGGACCGCTTGGTCGTTCGCCCTATTCTCTATAAAAAAAAATCACTAACTCATCAGTGAAGGAAAATGATGAAAAAAATCTGGGGCATATATCCATCCTCCAATAGATTAGAATACTCTCCTTACTGGGGGATTGGCCGTGTTAAGTCGGTCGGCCTTAGAATAGCACCACCCCATTCCCGCGGGTATTATAAAAGGCGACTTAGATAACAACGCCACTACCACAAAACTCTAAGGAAATTTACCACTTCTAAAAGAGTGTCTCATCCATGTCAGCAGTGGACGATAAAAGGGCTGGTTAGTAAGATGCGATTTTACAGAGTAATCTCCGTATAGCTCAGCTTATAGAGGAGAGTTTTAAGGCCGACCAGAGTTTTAGCACAATTTATGTTCAACGATATTAAACCATTTAAATTCATAAGTATCTTACTTACATAGTTCATAAGTTGACAGATGCAGAAATGTTCACCACGTAGACATAATAGTATTGTGTGGGATTGCAGCTACACAAATCTGCAGTGCAATTACAGCTTTCAACACTGATTGCACTGAGTGATTGAAATTACCAATTCATGGGCTTTGTAGCACAACAGTGGGGGGAGCTAGTATGTAAAGACAAACGGGATTCGAATACATACTAGAATGAGTTGTCAGAATGAAATTACGATCACGGCTGATAAATAACGTGTAAAAACGTATTGCCTTAAAATTATGAATAGCTTTGACCAGTCAAGTGCGACTTGGCCCTATAGCATCGTTTCCCATTTTTTTAGTGTCACGACCCCCTGAAAAGGCCAAAAATAAAGTAAATAACTTCACGATCCCCTTTCAAGTAAATTAGGTCCTAATTATGTATTTACCGTTTAACATTCGAATATAAATCGTTAATTAATAAATAAAAGGTCTTTTCGTACAATAACTTGCCTGACCAACTGCTACACCCTTATATGCGACCCACAGGTTAAAAAAAGATCTCCAGGAGCTTCAAAATCAGGATCTTTGAAAAGAAACCTCGGACGACTCCAAACGTACAAAACCGAAGAAAACCGAACGAATGGAAGTCTTACCCACCATAAGTAAAGCGTACACAGGTAAGATGTCCTCTAGTAAATCACTAGAAGGTTTCGGGTCATAATCCACAACACGGGCCCAGTGCTGATTAGTTGATACACATAATCCAGACTTTTTAAATTCTGGAACTTGTGAGCTAATGATAATTGAAAATATGTTTTTCAATCTGAAACATGTGTGCTAGTGACATTAAAAAAACATCCATTAGCTCGCATATTCCAGAATTAAAAGAGAATTAAAACAAATTTATCCACCAATCTGCACTGGACCCGCGTGGGTAGATTATGGCCTGATACTTCTTTGTGATTTACCAGGAGAGGTCTGTGCCCTGCAGTGGGACGTTAAAAAAACTGAGCAAAAAGATAGGTAGATGTAGGTCAACTCGTCAATGGAAAGCCAACTAATCTAACTTAACCTTTACTACAATATTAGTACGTCAGTCATCGCGTAATTAAGGAGTTGTTATTGCTTTTCAGGGAGCTGTAGCTATGTCGCTGTGAAACGATTTAAAATTGCGTAAGAAATCTTTTATGCAAATTGCTCTTTAGTTTTCGGAATTCACGTAGTGTAACATTCATACCTGTACATATGTACTTAAACTCATAAATACATAATTCGCCAACCCGCGTTGGGGATTTATGGGGAATGAGTGGTGGATTATGATTCAAAACCTCTCCGTGATTGTAAGATATCTGAACGCAGTTGGTAATGACGGATTTTAGGTAGTTGTATATAATCTGTTAGCCGTGTGCTGTTGGCCGGATTTAGAATGGCATCATCACCTCCCGTAGATATCGTAAAAGGTGACTGAGAGATAACAAAGTCACTGCCACAAGCGTGGATCAACTACACCACTAAAAGGGCGGACTCGTTGACCCGCGTGGGCAGCGTACCATAAACAATAAAATATATAACGGCATATTTATGACCCACACTAAATATATCTGTGAGAGAAATACACAAAGACGTTCAGGAATAATCCAGACCAGAATAAAATTTGTCTTAAAACAAATAATATCGGTAATCGAATATCATAAATATAACCGAGGATCTTTACACAGCTGTGCCAGTCCTGTGCTACAAACTACTGGACTAATCGATCTTTAAAGTAATATGCAAGTTAACTTTTAATCATTACACCACAAGAAGCAAATTTCTTCTAAAAATAATAACAGATTAACAATGGTAAAAAATTGCGTAATTAGGAAATTTAATATGAAAATGACTTGACTGGATCGATAAAATAAAATTTAAGCAAAAGTTTATCAAACAAACAACCAACTGTATAAGTAAAACTATCAAACTCATACTTCATACTTACGTGCCCTTGTCACGAGGGATTTCCTCCCCCCTCTCCACTTCAAACAACGGCACAACAAAGACCGTCTTAGCGAATATACAACCCTCGTCCCTCTTCCTATCGCCCATAAGTTTGCGCACCATCGCCAGAAACTTTGGAGCTAATCCGTCACTCGGCACCATCTCTATATCTGACACTATGAAATAGTTCGTCCTCGACGCGTTTCTAGCCACATTCCTTCCAACATTTATCGGATATATCATATTGTGTTCCCGCCTAAACGTCGCCAAGTCATAGTTCTCTAGACCCGAACAATCGCTGAACCTCAAATACGGCGCGACCTGCCGTTTCACAGGTCTTTGCATCATTTTTTTTATCTTGTTCTCCCTTGCTCGGTGTATGTAATCTGCTCTATTCTTTTCATCCAGTTTCCTATAGTTCTCCAACTTCTTCCTCAATAACTCTTCTTTAGTTATATTTGAAAGAGTAGTCGTTTCTACGGTCGTCGTAAGCAGTATTTCCGCCTTAGGTCTTAATTTTGGAGGATATCGTTTGGGATAAAATAAATGCAATGACACTTTAGCCATGCCCGGGTAGCAATGGCACAGGTGATCCATTATCTGTATCGTCAACTCCAAGTCGTAGTTAGGAACAAAGACAGCAAGACTTATCGGACCGTCCCAGTACTTTGCTATTTCAACCACATGGTAGATAAATTCTGGCGTCGCTTGAGTCGCGTATGTAACCGCATCATATTTGGAAAAATTTGCATATGCAGTGCCCTTGACAGCATTATAGATAACTCTATAAAGACTAGTGATGCCAACTTCGGGAGTTACGCTTATGTGGAAGGTGCCCCATTTCAGTATGTCTGGGAGGCCGTAATTGAACTCACAGTAACTTCTGTTTTCATTTGGCTGGATGTCTTTCAGAAATGCACCCGGTTTATAATCAAAGTCACCAATTCTTAATGGCAATTGGTTATATTCGTGATGTCTGTGACTGTAAAAGTGCATTATTATTGTGACGGTGACTATAAGGGATAGTATGAGAAGCACAGTGGAATGCCTTCTGGTCAATCTGAAGGAGTATGCCCTGAATATACGCAGGCAAAGCATCATATTTAACTTTCATTGTATTTATTCAAATAAAACATACGGATTTCGTTTTCTTTATGTGATATGTATATTTTATTGCCAGTTTTAACACCTGCAAAAAATTGTCAACACACATATACGTTCAAATGTTCTATTCGGACGACACGTTCAGTGATGTACAGAACACATTATCTCAATTTATGCACACCAATAATTTCTACACAGAGACCAATGTTCTAATACAGGACATAAAACATAACCTAATGAAAAAACACGGTAACCTATTTTCTAGTAATAACAACCTAGTAATACAATACAGTATTGCACGTCCTTTCACTCATTAGAATGGTAACTGCCACAATCACATGTGATTAAATGATTAAAATAATTACATTAAAATAAAATAAGAATATAAAAATGAATTTTGTCTCAAATCACACAATTCTCACAGGAAAATTTATTTTAGACGGTGTTTTGACAGAAGTTGCGCGCGCCGCTGCTCGGTTGCTCTGCGCAAAACGTAATCAATATACTACCCGCCATTCCTCTGCGGTGCAACAGGGGAAGGATAGAAGTGCCTTCGATTAAATATCTACAAAGATCTTAGAAATGCTTTTAGCTGAAAATTATTATTTTAGTTTGAACCTTGGTTATTAAGTAGGTACCAAACAATTTTCAAAAAGTGCAAAATGGTCAATCTGTTTTGCTTCCTGTATTATGAAGGCTGGTGCATATTATGGCGGATCGCACCGCAGCACATAACATTGCAAAAATCCCCCTGAATCATTATCGTACATTTTGTATAAACCATCGCATACTAGAGGCGAACCGCATCGCAGCGTTTTAGCGGATCGCTTATCAGCCATATTTATGCGCCGATGTTATGCGCTGCGATACGACCCGCCTCAATGTGCGTTGAACAGGCGCAGTTACGGACGTAATTCAAGAGTTATTCGCTGTGCAACTACGTGAACATTTAAATGTCAACAGTTAACTGACTTAAATTATTGCGTTGCGCTGCGGCGCGCGGCGTCTGTAATATGCGTTGTCGCAGTATTGCAGTGCGGCGCGACGCGGCTGTATATGAGCGAGCCTTGAAGGTAGAAAAATATGCACTACAGAATGAAATGGTTTGCCTAGGAGTGACTTTAGCATGTTTTAAAACTTACTCTTGGTTTGCATCCTAATCATAATAATGAAATATAATAATTAATGATAAGGAGAACACATGCTAATTAAAATGTTAATCAAGAAATCACAGAATAAAAATTGCAGATGATTCTGAAGTAAATAAAATTATTAACAATAAAGGAAGGCCCTGGAAGCCTAGGCTAGAGGTGCTTTACCTAAGCGAGTCTCACATAAGCAAAAAGTTCGAACCTCGGTGCTGTAGCACTGAAGATTTCTAAAGTACAAATAAAATTTCATACGATTTTTAGAGCAGACACTCCACGTGACATTTGGCGATTACCTTCCATGAGTATAAGCGATATACATGCTAATATCAGTGTTTTTAAATGTGCTACTCATCTTCAGAGTCGGAATTTGTAATAAGAAGTAAAGAGTATTCTTAACACCCCATCCCTAAATCTCCAAAGGTCTGGAGGCGCGTCTGATAGCGAACCAACGTTTGTCATTCGCGACTAATGTTAACATGTATCACGGATGTACATAATGTCAATATCACTTACTATCAGGTAGATTTTTTGCTCATCGGCCACCTTTTCTTTATATAATAAAATAAAATATACCAAAGAATTTGAGCCCCTAGTGATTTCGTAATCTTCCTGTATTTTGCACGCAAAATACAAAAACTGTTTTATTTTACTTACTATGAAATGTGAAAACGCAAAATACAAAAACTTAAATCATTACACTACAATGGTAGCACAGTAATCTACAAAATGTCCGCTCAGAACTGAATGATTATAACATTTACAGATTATGTTATCAGAAATGATTATAACAAAGCCGCTGGTCGCACTCCACTGGCCACGTTACCCTCCTCTCACAGAAGACTACCTTGAAATGTACTGTATTTCCGACTCTATCGTATTTCCTCAATGTACGTACGTGTTTCTGTAGTGAGTGAGATATGCTGGAGCCTATTCCCATCCCATCCTATCGTATCCGACCCCATTTTCCCAATCCATTCCTTAATCTGCAAACGTAGGCAGCACGTCCGGGCGCGTACTAACGTTCGTCATTCTTGGCTGATGTTGGCATGTATCGCGGATGTCTATTGACGATAGTATCCACTTACCATCAGGTGGACTGCATGCTCGTCTGCCATCTTTTTTCTAAAAAAATGTGCATTTCTTTTAATACTGGATTTTGTTTTAATACTTGATTCTAGTTTTTAAACATATGAGAATATTGTTCAATAATAGCTTGTAATGTCGCACTGCAGGGCCCAGGCCTCCATTTGCAACCATGATGGGGATTAAGTGGTTACAAAGTGGAAAATAGTTGGGAGTTGCCTTGTGAGTGACGGACCGCACAAACTCAATTTAAACTTCGTTTCTTTTCGTGTTTCCGGGATCATTTTTAGTGGACATTACCCAAAATTTTTACGAACGGATTTTTTACTTATAAAAGTACTACTAGAGGTTCCCGTGACTTCGTCCGCGTGGACGTTAGAGGATGTGTGATTGGTTTGATTCCCGTGGGATAAAAATATGCAAAATGTTAACACGGCACATAAGCTATAACTGTGCCAAGTGTTAAGATATACAACTGCTGAAAGGCACATAGGTAAAAATTTAGTTTCAGAGAAAGGGCAAGTAAAAGTGGAGAGTTAATACACGCTGATGTGTGTGGGCCCCATTAGTTATTCGTTTTCCAAATTCAGATATTTACTCTTCAAGGACGATTTCTCCAAGTACTGTTAGGTATAGGTACTTTATGAAGCTAAAGTATGAAGTACTTCAAAAGCTGAAACGTGTGCTAGCTGAGATAACAGCTATGGGACATAGAGTAAGGGGAGCTTTTGAGTGACAACAGAGGAGAAATCGATTATGAAGAAGTTAGAAAAAAACTCCAAGAAAATGGCATAAGGCCTTTGCCTTATGCCATTTTCTTTGTTTACGATGCCTTACACGCCGCAGCAGGCTGTGTAAAGAGAGAAATTAGAACAGTTGTTGAAGCAGCGAATTATGCATGCAAAAGGGCTACTTGAAGGGCTGTGGGAGGAACCGGTTAGCGCTACAGTCTATATTCTAAATAGGACGGATAAGAAAGACACCAATGGATAATACTCCGTATGAGATTTGGTTTAATAGGATACCAAGGATCCGACATTTAAGAATAATTGGGAGCACTTGCTATGCACAAATGCTACAAGTCACGAGAAACAACGTTGGTAAGAAAACAGTTCAAGACATTCTAATTGGGTATGACAATGATGGAGACTTATGGGTATGGATCAAAGATACAACCAAGCTAGTATATGCTAGAGATGATATTTTTGCGGCGAAGACCATCAGACCTAGACCTAGTGTTGTGTAAAATAATTATTGTAATACTTAATAAAGAGAGAAGATGCTAAGATTGTATATACAAACTGCTTTAAAGAAGTACTACATATATTGTAAATATATAGTATGTGACCTCCGGTTGCTTAAAGACGAAAAAGTTGTTATTTCGCCTTTATTGTTATTTTTTTCGTCACGTATGGCAATGGTGCAATTAGCACACAATGCCAGTGTCAAGCCTTCCTCGCAATAAACAATTTCAAAGTCTGTCAATGTCCAATCCCGTGGAAGTAAGTCAGGAGTCGCTCAGTAAAGCGCTAATAGGTTTATAGCGCTAATAGTCCCACGCTTTTTTTTTATTGTCACTAACATTAGTCACGAAAAACACTTTGAAGTATAATAAACTACCACTATTAAATTACAAAAAGCCTAATACACATTTTTTATAATAATCAAACAAAAACTCAACTTCATTTCTCGGGTTCTATTTCGCCTCTATGTAGATATCTCTTGTTTTTCTACTCTATAATAATATTATATTTCCTTTTAAACTTACTTATTCGCTTCTCAATTTATTCCGCATAAATCAACAGTTGAAGTAATTAAAGTCCGTCCATTGTTTCTGCGTGATGCACGTTCAGAGAGACAAACAGACAAAATATTCAAAAATTGTTGTTTTGGGCTTTTTGTGTTGTTTGGTTGTTTTGTTTTGTCGTATCACTTGTACTTGACACGAAAATGATACTATTTTATTACACTTATTATATAGATAGTTATAGATATATAAGTATTTGTTATTTGGCAAACCTTTGATATAGGGATATAATAATTAACAAACAATTTAAGTCACCAACATAACATTTTAGGGGAAGAGTGCAATTTGCATTCCCACAGCCGCTGGGCGCACTCGACTGGCCACGTTACCCCTCTCTCACAGAAGACTACCTTGAAATATACTGCATTTCCTACTTTATCGTATTTCCCCAATGTACGTACGTGTTTCGGTGGTGAGTGAGATATTCCCATTCCCATTTAAATTCCAGTCCATTCCCATCCCATCCTATCCTATCCCTCCCCATTTAATCCTTTCTCCCAATCCATTTCTTAATCCACAAAAGTAGGCAACGCATCCGGGTCCTGGACTAATGTTGTCATGTATCGCGGATGTCCATGTCCTACACTGTAGGCCCTACAGTATCCACTCACCATTAGGTGGACTGTATACTCGTCTGTATACGTTTTTTCCATAAAATAATAATAAGCAATAGCAAATGGGCCATATCTGCCACAGGATTGACAACCAATTGGACGAGTACTTGAAAGAAGGGTGCAGAGTGGGACGCCCTCCGACGAACTTTTACAAGACCGATGACTTGTAAAACTTTTTCAACGTCTGGGTGAAAACAGCGGACTAGTCTGCATATTTGACACTAATTCATATTGTATGTATATTATATACACGCGATTTTACAACTTGTTTTTATACTTAAAGTGCAAAAACCTATGAATTTATAAGTCGTAGGTAAATATCAATATAGCTACTAAAATAATTACAGTAAGTAAGTAGGTATATCTACTAAAATATAATAATAATTGATTAATATATTTGCTACGATTCTAGGGCGTGGTTTCTGAACGGAAAAAAATCAGTATGGTCGGAATGTCTAAATATTAACGATATTTAGCAATATCTTAAATATTTCAACCTTTAAACAAGGGTAAAAAACAAAAAAATCAATTTCACGTTGCCTAATAATAAAAAATAGTTTACGCAAAGTCACTAAAACCATTTTCTCCCAAAAAGGCTAAAATTCTGAAATCTCGAAAGTATTCTGAAAGTATCGACTCATTTTTTTCCACTAATTGTCCATCCATACTATTCTTTCGGGTGATGTGAAAGTCAGTGGAAACTGTTGTTGCTAAAAACCAAAATAACGTATCAGCATCCCTATTCTGATACCAAATTTTCGTTTGTTCTATGTAAATTTGAAAACAATAATAATAATAATTCATTTATTTCAGACCACAAGATGAATATTTCATTCTTTAGTGTTAGTAACAATTTTCAACTTATAGACTATGTTAGTCCTTATTATTAAGAATTTGTTACTAATTATACATACATGTATGTATATGTATGCGTACACACATGCATATAATGTAGTTTTGCATATAATGTAATATATGCACATGTATTACATGTAATACACAATGTAGGTTTTGTATTCTTATATTTTGTATTTTGTAGAGCCAAGATGTACATTGTACATTGAATACATGCATGGTAAATGTGTGATATAAATATTACTTTGGATTTGTACATAGCGTACTAACTCAGACTAACTCAACATGTATACAAATCTTTTATACCCATTAAAAAAAAAATTAGTACTCATGCGACAATTGTATTGTTGGTAAAAATGCAAATTATTTTTTCTTCAGACTCCTTAAAAATATTTATATCTACTACTTTCGAAATATAATTATACGATTATGACATTCTATTCAATCGCACCGATAATCCACGGTTTGTTACAAAATTAGGTTTAAATCGGTTAAAATTATGTTTCCTATAATTTATGATACTTTGCTGAGTATATATACAGAGCTACAAATAAACTACCATATCGTAAGTCTATGTCTCTCCACTGTTGGATAAGACTCAGCACTACACACGACCTTCCGTTCTTCTTATCCATCGACTACCGACCAGTTTCTTCAAGTCGTCGGTCCATACTGCGCTTCCCGGTAGGTACGTGGTACTCAAGGACTCATGTATCCATTGATCGTCGGTCCCACGGCAATTATAAAAAAGAAAAAACACAAGTAAGTCTCTATGCTATGATCTAACAGACTAAATGAATTCCAGTTATCAAAGATTTAAATTGATGATAACATTTTACTGTATCCTGTAGTAATACGCAATTCCAGGCCAAGGAAAATATATAATTAAAGACATTTTTCTTACATTTTAAATATGAAAATAAAAATAAATTGATTACGTTCCAGAATAAAGATGGCAAATGGTTTATTTACTGACAAGCGAAAAGCGAAAGATGTTTTACTTACTGGAACATTCGCAACGATTTGCGATGAGCTCAGAGAAGCAGTTTCTGTACATTCTGCCCTGTCATGGACACTGCTTTTGTGACTTTGCTATTTTGGTAAATAGAGAATGAATTTAAACTATGTGAACACTCCGTAAATAAGTACTCCGTAATCTGTAATTTACGAGGTGGTTAATTTTAAATCCCCTGTATATACTGGCAGGCATCGTAGATTATTTTATATAACTGGAGCTCAGGTAGATTTTTTAAGAATATCTCTATAATTCTTTTGAGAAAATAAATTGAATTCAGTTATCGTATTTAAGCTATTGAGCCATTATTTAAAAGGCCACAAATAGAAATATAATAAAATATAAAAAGGCCAAAACCAGTTTCTTTAAATAGTAATTTATTATATTGCTTGTTTCTTATTTTGTCATTGTTTTGGAGATAATATAAAAACATTTTTATACGAAACGGTACAAGTTAAGAGTAATGGAAACCACTTTAGCATAGTAATAATTTCGGGTAATTTAGTGATAACAACAAATACTAAGTTGATCCTAGTATCCCATGAACAAAGTCAATATGATAACTTCAATACTTATTTGCATGCTTGAGCGTAAATCGCTTCCGGTTCGTCCAATTTTCCATCGGAAGTCGGTTGTTTAAAGTTTCCAACACGCCAGCATTCAGCGAAACACTTTAGGCAACATCAGTAGAGATTCAGATATTCACATGAACACTTCAAGCCATGAAAAGTATTAAAAAGAAGTTCGAAAACAACATCAATTTCGTCAAACCTTTATACGGGAAAGTTAAATTTAATAAAAAAGAGTTATCTGAAAGGAGGTTCGTTAATATTGAAGTTGGCAGTACTGTGAAACTATGTGGCGATGGATTGAATATTATTAAAGACATAAGGGATAAATGCGATCATCAATATAATAAAAAATATAATATAGTTTTACCTGGTACTTGTAATAGTGGTTTATATGCAAATATCAATGATAAAGATTTGGATTCCAAAATATTAGTTACAAGTCACAGATTTGTTACTGATCGCAAAGTAAGTGGTGTTAAACCTAAAATGAAAGGTAATAGTGGTAACCAAAGTGAAGGTATAGAAACAAAAGAAGAGAAGAATAATAAATATGTTCAAGTTGATGACGAATCAATTTTAGTACATAAGGTAAATACACATTAGAGTTGATTAGAGTGACATTGGTTAGTTTATAATTAACAGAAAAACTGCTGTGATATTGAAAGAAGTATTTTCTTCGAAGGTTCCAGATTCATGGCTTCGTGTATACCCAGCTCCAGCAGTTCCTGGAGAGACTCATTCGTCTGTAGTTTTTAGATGTTTCTTATGCCAACTAGGATTGACAGCAGTACTTATCCTTTGGACGTTAGTGTGGGTTTTTATCATTCATATGTTCGAAGGTACGTTGTATTTCATTTCGTAGTAGGTTTACTAAGAAGTTCTATCAAATGAATAGCTGTTTTAACACGTCACTTAAAATAGGATTAACCAGAACTGTTTGTATGGAAAAGGTAACAATCAGATAGGCAGTTTATATGATGGTAAGTGGTTTACCACCACCAGTGGCACTCACAGATTTGTAGAGTATTTAAGAAATAATGCTACTAAAACTTCATTCCTACATGTATAACATATCAGCATTATTAAAACTTTAAAATATTGATCCTGTATATTAATTTCTTCATTTTTACACTTAATATCGAAATATTTTTTTTAACTCTTTTATCTGACTAAATGATCATCTTATAATGTTTTTCTTCTTAGCACCATACGAAACAGAAATTTCACTGGACTTCGAAAACAGACAGAATGAAGCTGTAATTGAACTAGCGACGGAATTGCGCCAGGTGAGAGAGACTCCATTAAACTTCATAATTACTAAAGATTTCAGTTCATCATAACTTTACAGGTTGCTAAAGCAGAAAATAGCGTTTCGATGGTATTATAGAAATGGTACAGCTCAAATGAGTTCTCTTTCTGAAATTTGAGTATCTCAAAATATACCTAGTCGCCCTATGTTGTAATAAACAATATGAAGTTACAGAATCAAAAGCAGGGAAGAATAAATAAAAAATCGAAAGGCATGCTGCAACTGGATTGCTACTATATTTAACCCTAGCATTATTAAATCAAATTTCGAAACGATGTGTTTCAAAAATTCCAGTACTAGGTACATACAAATGCCAGGCCACTCAGAAAGTTTTGCAACAATAGATTTTTAACTAGGGAACACTGGCTGATTTTAATAGTATTAAATATTACGACTATCCATAAGAAAAAAACAATCCAAATTTAAATTTCCCTGCGTATTCTTAACCAAATTAAAGTATGTGCTGGTGTACCTACATAGATTGAAAATTGATGATACTGGCTGATTGAGGAAAGTGGAAAATTACAAAATTGCCCATATTCAGTATTCGAGGGAGAAAGTGAAAAAATAACTATAGTTTGTACCTTTAGAGGTTGGTACAGAAACTATGCCCAAAAAGTACAAAAACTTTCCTTCATTTTACACCATATTGCTATAATAATAGCTTCCTCAATCGATTGCTCCTCTCACGACGAAAAGCTGTTTATTAATTTCAATAAACAATGTTAATCTTATTTGCTCTATGAAATATAAAGGGAAATAAATATAAATTATTTTGGAATGGTGTAATGAAAATTAAATTAATAAAATAAAAATTTAATAACATTGAAAATTGCATTAACACTCCGTTAAAAATGTGCAGAATTTTTGCACTGATTGTGGCTAAACTATTCTAGCAATTAACAAAGGTTAGAGATGTAATCTCAGCAGGAATGTATCTCTTCATGATTGCGAGACCTTTTTAAAAGGGGCAAAGATTTTTCAAAGGGTCAGGGATGAGTAACGGCACGTGTACGGGGTGACATAGTAATAAAATTACTTCCACCTCGAAAACTTTTCCTTTAGAAAAAGCAAAGTATTTTTATAAAAAACTGTTTAGTATTTTTTTTATAGAAAGATGGTGGCAAACGTGCATATAGTCCACCTGGTGGTAAGTGGATACTTTAGTCCAGAACGACAAACGAACTGAAACTGAATTTTTAATTACTAAGAATGTCAACACGAAGTCGACGCGAGCTCCGCTTCGTGGAACTCCTGTATCTTTATTGTCGCCAGAGAACCAAAACCAAAACTTTCAATATTTCTCCTGTTCATTTAATTATCCCCCAATTACTATAGGTCATATAGGTGTGCTAGAGGACTCATTTAATTATCTCCCAATTACTATAGGTGTACTAGATGACTTATTTAATTATCTCCCAATGACTATAGGTGTACTGGAGGACTCATGTTTTTATACAGGTTGTCCGAATTTTCGTCGAAGCCTGAAACCATGAATTCAATTCATTATTCTGAGTTGTTCATTGACAGAACAATTTTATGAATCTTTTTTGCAAATATTCAATAATTTTTTGAACATTTACTTTCATACGAATTTATTTATTTGTTCATTGTGATAATACAGGTGAAGAGTTGTTACAAATATAATGGTAATATATCCCATGGGCGTACAATCACTTGTCATTAATAAAAATAGCATTTGATGTGACATTAATGTGACTACAAAATACAATGACCCAAAAGGGTCCGCCCCGACAAAGAAAAAGGACACTCAAGTTCATGAACCTATTTTTATTTTTCAATATATTCTTCGTCTATTTAAATGCACTTTTCGGATCGTTTAATTAGCATTTCTATCCCAGTATAAGAATAGTTAGACGTTTCGTTTTCAAAATGGGCGAAAACCGCAGCGGTAATTTTGTCATCAATGGAAAATTTTATATTCCTTAATTCCGCCTTGAGTTTTGAGAACAAATAGTAATTACTGGGAGCCAAGTCAGGACTAGGGTGGTCAGGGTAGGTGGCTAATTTCCGTGAAGCCACACTTTAAAACAGCAGATTTCGCAACTGCGACAGCGTGGACGGGTGCATTGTCATGGAGAAGCCGCACACCTTTGGTTTGGTTTTCCACGACGTTTCTGCTTTATTGCTTCTGGTAATTGCTCTATAAGGTCAGCATAATAGCTTTCAGTCACCGTAGTATTATGTTCTTTTACGTCTATAAGCAATATTCCTTGACAATCCCAGAATATCGAAGGCATAATCTTTTTGGTGGACTGAGTCAGCTTTGCCTTTCTAGGTCGTGCTTCACCAGTACGACGCCACTCCATCGACTCCCTTTTGGAAAGGGAATCATAGTAAAGAACCATAGACTCATCCCCAGCAACAATCGATTCCAAAAAATCGTTTCCATTTCTCTGCAAGGCCTCCAACTTTCCTCAGAGCACGCTCCTCGTTCACTTCGCTGCACAATTGAAAGATGTTTTGGCATCCACCTCGCACTAACTTTATTCACTAACCTTCTAAGGAACTTAATCACGGAACGATATTCCAGTTTAAACATTTTAAAGATTATGCGACTTCCTGCTGTTCTAAGAGTAGAGGAATAAAAACTAACGAGGATTGAACTCTAAAAAATATTCACGAATTAGCACAATAAATGACAATTACAATGACGTATACTTTGTTTTTTTTAGACATTTAGAAATATGTCAGGCCAGAAACTCTTAGACCTCACTGGTATATATCCGTATTACTATAACAATAGAATTCTATTATTAATATATCTTTAGGAAATAAGTTTTTTTTTATCTATATATATATAAATGTATGTTGGTATATCTGATGTTAATAGACTTCGACACCGTTTGACCGGTCACCGTGACAGTTGGTATATATATGTATTTTTTCATGGAGAAGGTTTCTATGCTATCGACTTTGTTGTAACTCGCCACTAGATGACGCTGCTGCACATCAACTTCTATACCATTCAATCGATCGCCATAAAAATTGGTATACATAGGTATTTGAGCACGGAGAATATTTTCGAGCTATCAACTTTGTTTTAACTCGCCACTAGATGGCGCTGCAACACATCAACTTCTATGGCAGGACAACGTCTGCGGGGTTTTGTTAGTTACATATAAAAATTAAAAAAAACTGTATTTACAAAGAAATACGTGACATTATATATCAAATAATTTGAAACTAAGAGCAAGATTCATGGTTTCAAATTTCGATAGCGCTGTGTATAACGGAGACATTATATAACATTAAATATTAACGCAATAGGTAAAAACGATTTCTTTTTTCTGGAACATGATTTCGTCTTACCTAATATACATATTATAGTCCAGAAATACCCAATAAAAAAAACTCGGGAATAAAAATTGCGCCATCAAATCAAAAGGATAACCTTTTGTAAGATATGCTGATTACAGCCATTTCCTCTGACATCGGGGAATAGCGGAGAGAAAAAGTGTGTTACGACGATCTTACTTCTCATGAGAATGAAATTTGAATATTCACCTGAGGATATCTTCAGTTGTATAAATAATGTATACGAAGATCGATTACGTGTATATACAAAGAAAATTATAAAGCTGTACGACAGTATTTTTAAAGCAATTTTTAAATTATAAAGCTGTATTTTCCAACTTGTGCATTGACATGGGAGTAGGTATTCTTAAATTTGTGCAACCTGTGTGTGTGAATTGAGTCGTTTATTGGTCAAAGGGGTTAGTGACCATTTTTTCTAAAATACACTGTTTCCTTGTTTTGTTATCCTTGTCATTATCTAAATATTTAATTATAAAATAGTAAATTATATTTTTTGAAAATAAAGGCAATAACACAGACACAAGGTAATAATGTATTACTATACTGCTTGAGAAGGTACCTTAGAAGGTGTTTGTAATCCTATAGTAAAACTGTGACGGTGAACTTGTTGAAGAACTCAAGCAGACAGCTGTCCCACGATACCTTTAAGTTCCCCGCCACCACAATGACAATGGATTTAGAGTTTCTTGTTAACCGCTAAAATCAACAACGTGATAGGCAAAAAAGAGAGTAAAAGAGTTCCATGATCCAAATTTCTTAAATGTTTTTCAACCAGTTTTCAACCCGCGCTGAATTTAGCCATGATTTTAACAACCGATTACTCGCGAGTACCTTGTGAGATAATTAAACTAAACAAGAATAAAACCGTGCAAAACCGCATCGTACCTCTAGTTCAGTAATGCACCGAGTATTTCCCAGCGGGAGACGGAGATCGGTTATTCAATAACCTATTTTGGAACAAGGTAGGTACCTACTATAAATAAAGGTGAAAGAATTTTTTTCATTACTTATCAAAACTGTATAAAAATAATTCCAGTTGACTTCCTTCCAGATAGATGAGGAGTGATGAAATAGATTCACAGACAAGATACTAACCGGCAATGTATTTTTTGCTGTCGTTCGCTGGCAAATGTGAAAGCGTCTAATGTCGCGTGAACACTAGAGCAGTCACTTGTAACAGAATATCGAGATTCACGTAATGACCGAACGAGCGTTCAAACAAATATAGATACTATTACAGTTCAATATATGTATATACGAGTTTGAACATATGAAATGATATTTATTTCATATAAGGAAGCAGACGCAGACGAGCGTAATCCCTTCTGGCGGTAAGTGAATACTGTTGCCCATGGACATTTGCTATACATGCCAACATCAGTCCAGAATGACAAATGTTGCCACGCCCCCGGATGCGCTGTCTACCTTTGGAGATTTAGAAATGGATTTGGAGGAAGGTTTGGGAAAATGGAGAGGAATAGAAATGGTGAGATGGGAATCGGCTCTGGCAAATCTCACTCACTAACAAAAGACTTATGTCCATACATTAGGAGAACAGGATAAAGTGGGAAATGCAGTAGATTTTACGGGTAATATTCTGTGAGAGAAAGGCATCGGCGCTAGCAGTCGGGAACGCCCAGCGGTTATGGGATTTCAGCGTGCAATAAAAATAAATATATGATAAAATCTATCCTTACTTGAAAATAGCTCAGATTAACTTAACGTTACCTATATACCGCCTGTCTTAAATATTTCTCTTTGCAAACTTATTTTCAATGATATACAGTAAGAAAGTTATGTGAAATTTAAGAGTTTTAATTATTATCATAAGACAGAGGGATAATTCAATGTGTCTCGCAAAGTGGAAACCTACACCATTTAAAAGTTTCACGAATAAAATTCGGGTGCAGAATCAAATTAATTATGTCTCCTACTACGGATTCCTTAACCGATGTATTTGGAACAAATCTTTGTGTATATATTTTCGTTCTATATTTTGCCTGGAAATCTGTATTTGCATAGCGATACATTGTACTTAAAGTTCTGTGGCCTTAGGTATATATTCGTATAATAGACAGGTATAATAATATAAAATAATTTTCAAGAAACGTAACAAATAAAATAATGTGTTACATTCATAACAACAGTGTTACATTTCAACAACAGTGTTACATTTCAACAACAGTGTTACATTTCAACAACAGTTTTTAATTTGCATCAAGTTTTCATAAAACAACAGCTATTATTTAAATAAATTATATTCGATACCTACGTGGTTCAATATGCATTCAATAAGACGTCACAAAAACGCATCCAAATTCATTGAGTAAACATTCATTTAAAACAGCACGCCAACCAAGCGGGCTGTTAAATCCACTCTTAGAGGTGGTGTAGTTCTTCAGTCTTTGTGGTAGTGGCTTTGTTAGTCGCCTTTTACGACACTCGCGGGAAGTGATGGGATGAGACTATTCTAAAACTGGTCGACACCGTGTGGCCGGTTGTAGAATTCTTTTAGTGATTCTCTTTAGTTGATTACAAAGAAAAAAACATATTTAAATATAGATTAGAGAATCTATTTTTAAATCTGTTCAAAACTTTGAAAAAAGAAACACAGAGTAGTGACGTTACTTCAAACTGTGACAGAATTCGAGTTGCAGTTAATTCGTCATACTACGAGTTACCGCCGCGTTGACATGTTTTTTTTTAAATTTATTTATATACCAGTGAAACAATACATGATATTCTATGCACTTAGTGTAATCGTAGTTCACTGATGTGATTGTCAAAAGTCAATTCTGAAGTGTTAATTAGTTCAGCCAGCTGAAGTGGCTGAAGTGAACAGCTGAAGTGTTAATAAGTAAAGGAATTCGCCTTATAGGCCATCATTTGTATCAGTACAGTCGGTACTTCAGTAGACATGAATGATTCGTTTGGGTCGTTGATCTCAATGCCTTAGTAGTTCTCAGATTGGTCTAGTTCGATCGTATCGAGATCGAAATATCAATTACGGAACGTATACGTCATGGCGTTTCGTTGTATTCAGTGTTGTGGTTTCGTTTGTCAAAATTTAATAAATTATTAGTTCGCAAACTATTAAGATTTGAAATGATTAAAAAACAATTTATTTACATTAATTCACTTAGTTTCATGGGAAGTCGCCTATATCAGATGTCAATTGGTGTATTTAGTTATAATTTCATTTTTGCGAATAGCCAACTTTTACGGAACATTTCATATCTTTAAATAACGTGCCAACCTTTTTTTTTTCAAAAATATGACAGTCCCTATAAAAATAACGTTGTTATCTATGTTTGTGTTAGTTTGAAAGGAACAAATCGACATTTTCGTATTTCATGTAACAATGGTAAGAGTTCGCAATATAATGCGTCATTATTATATATCTGTGTATATATAATATATTTACTTCCACACCACAATACGGTTAAATGAATACCTAGGCAATTTGCAAGCCGTATTCGGTATTCACAAAATACTTGGGCGTTCCGTCTCAATAACTCCTTCCAAATACGGGTGATATTCACCCACCCCACGTACCCATTATTGAAGAGACTTCAGAGGTCGAGTGGGAGAAAATGAGAATATGAGATGGAATTGTTTTGGAGAACTCTTCACTTTGAGTTCTAAGGAAATGAAAACGGTAAATCTTCAAATTTTTCCTGTGCAGCTAATTTACTGTTTACTAGGTACATTTACACAGCTTCGTTCCTATGAATTTATGTAAATAGCATTTTTTCAGAGATATTTGTGTAGTAGTAAAGAAAGCTAGACTTAGGGCTGATTCAGACCAAGCGAAGCGCAGCGCTGCTCAATGCATGGAAGCGTATTTCATAATACAAGTATAATAATGGATATTATCTTTGTGCATAGAAGAGGATCCGGGCGAATGTTTCTCGGCCGCTGGCTCGCTTCGACGTCCGCGCACCTCCTCAGAAAGTCTCGTGTATGCGCTGCTTTCCGACCGCGCGCCGCCATCTTGTCAGTCTACGAATTATGGATAATTAATAACGATTGGATAACGAATAATTAATCTTATTAATTTAAAAAAAAAAAGTAACCTACATATAAATGCATAAGATGACCAATTGATTAGGATGACATGCCTGAAGATCGCACGGATGCATCAGTATGCTCAAACACCCAAGCGGCTCCTTTCGTACTCTGCGCTTTCTTCCGCTTCAACTTGTCACGCAAGAATGCACAAGGATGGCTCACATTATCTCTACATACTAAATTTCACTTTCTCTCTTCTTCAGTCATCTTTTCTCATGTAGCTTTCCTGCTCATCTTTACATTTTAAATTTCTTGTGTTCTGCTGAAAATTGTCTATATTCACATTAAAACTTCAGTTTTTTTTCCTTTATAAGATAATATCTTATAGGAAAAATTATAAGAAAATTGTTAAATGGAAAATAGAAACAAAATCTACGGTGGGTACCACCGGCGAACTACTTCAAGTGGTCAGTTCACCTGACCCTCCGGGTGTCCCACACAGCCCACACAGCCCACACTCCACTTCCGATAGGTACGCGGGGCCTCCTTCAATATTAGCAAAAACATAAAAATATTTATAAATAAAGATTATAAATATTATTACAGTAACTTAAGTACTTAATACTTCAACTCTGTACGAAAACTCTTATCACATGAGACCGCTTGCTCGTCCGCCCTCTTCTCTATATAAAAAAAAAAAAACTATTAAGAATATAAATTATTCCGTATTCCGTATTCCGTATTCCGTATATATATAAAGCTCGATTACCACTCACTGACTCACTGACATTGTTCTCCCGGTTCCCCCCCGGTGGGTGAGAAACTTTGAATGAGAAAGTAAAATCTCAGGGTCGGTGAGCACCAGAAAAATCCGACTTCTTCGAGTTGACCATACCTGATGAAAAATTTGAACGGCCAGCACGAACGGTAACACCTGCGCGGGGGGTGCTCGACCGAATGTCATAGGGAACCGCCGGCAGACGCCAGCGGGCGTCGCGAAAATTTGAATTTCGAACGTCCAGCGTCGCCTCCATACAAAATTAAATCGCTCGTAGCTCGGAAACGGTGAGAGGTAAGTCGGGGGTGCTCGACCAAATGTCATTCGGGAAGGTGTAAGCTTTCTCGTGGTCGAAAAAGTTTTTCAAAATGGCCGATTCAAGATGGCGGCCGATTTTCAAGTTGGTCCGAGGGGGTTGGAAATCGGCACCCGGGGGGTCGCGGGGGCCCTGATTGAGAATTTCGGGTCGGTTTTTCGATTCCGCCCTTTCCAAGATGGCGGCCGTCAATTGAAATTTTAAATTTCGATGGGCTGTAACTCCCGCGAGGCCGGAGGCCGAGCGGCGCGGGCGAGGCCGCAGGCCGAGCTCGCCCGGGACTTGCACCGGGAGCGGGCCCGTCCTCGTCCGGTGGACCTTCAGCTCGACGGTCGACGGCCTGCCTCAACGGTAACAGCTAACCCTATGGTGCTCGACCGAATGTCATAGAGAACCGCCGGCACTTTGACGAGAGCGCGATGAAAATTCAAAATGGCGGATTCAAGATGGCCGCCATACAAATTTATTTCGACCGTCGCTCCCGAACGGTCGGAGATATCGGATCGGGGCTCGAACTAATGTGGTGGGGCGAGTCGATGTCCTTCCACTGGACCAATTTTTTTTTCCAAGATGGCGAATCCAAGATGGCGGCCATTTTTAAAATTCCTCCGATCGGGATGAAATTTAATACCTGGGGAGTTCAGGGGACTCTGATTCGGGATTTTGAAACATTTTTTTTATTCCGCCATTTTTCAAGATGGCTACCATACAAAGTGGAAAATTCGATTTTGGGGTCCGAGGGCATTT
The DNA here is from genome assembly GCA_914767545.1 of Sesia apiformis. Taxonomy (NCBI): domain Eukaryota; kingdom Metazoa; phylum Arthropoda; class Insecta; order Lepidoptera; family Sesiidae; genus Sesia; species Sesia apiformis. The sequence goes on along the minus strand of OU611965.1, from coordinate 13,218,598 downwards.
CCGAGGCGGTAGCTCGAATTGGGCGAGGGACGCGGGGTGGAATTCCCCCTCGTTGGAAACTCTGGTGTATGGGGAAATTAGGCGGAAAAAAAAATCCAAGATGGCGGACACAAAATGGCGGAAATTTAAAAAAAACTTTGGGAAATTTAAAAATTTCTGAGCGAATGTGTTTCGAGGTGGAAAATCGAGAAGGAAATTGAGGATTTAGGGTAGGTGCCGAAATTTTCCAAGATGGCCGCCATACGAAATTCTTTGGGCGACAGCTCCGAAACGGTTAGAGATATCGGATTGGTGCTCAAACTGCCCGGAGCGTCCGAATTTGATCACTGTGTAACTTACGCGAGGCCGAAGGCCGAGCTGCGTCTAACGAGGCCGCAGGCCGAGATCCGCGTAGGGCGAAGCCCGGAGCGACCGGACTACGGCACCACCAGCCGCGCACGCTGTGTAACTTACGCGAGGCCGAAGGCCGAGATCCGCGTAGGGCGAAGCCCGGAGCGACCGGACTACGGCACCACCAGCCGCGCACGCTGTGTAACTTACGCGAGGCCGAAGGCCGAGCTGCGTCTAACGAGGCCGTAGGCCGAGATCCGCGTAGGGCGAAGCCCGGAGCGACCGGACTACGGCACCAACAACCGCGCACGCTGTGTAACTTACGCGAGGCCGAAGGCCGAGCTGCGTCTAACGAGGCCGCAGGCCGAGATCCGCGTAGGGCGAAGCCCGGAGCGACCGGACTACCGCACCACCAAAGTTTCAAGTTGTCCGATCTGGATGAAAATTGATATCTGGGGGGTTCAGGGGACCCTGATTAAGGATTTATGGTTATTTCCAAGATGGCCGCCACACAAAATTCTTCGGAAGACATCTCCGAAACGGGTAGACATATCGGATTGGTGCTCAAACTAATATTGTTTATCATAACGATGTCTTTATATTGAGGTAAAAATTTTTTTCAAGATGGCGAATCCAAAATGGTGGCCCTTTTTCGAATTCATCCGATCTGGATAAAAATTAATATCTGGGGGGTTCGGGGGAGGCTGATTAGGGATTTGGAATTCTCATTTCCATTCCGCCATTTTTGAAGATGGCCGCCACGCAGGACCCGCACAACATCAACTACAGCGATCTCTCTCAGTGTGTAATTTACGCGAGGCCGCAGGCCGAGCTCCGCGCAGGGCGAAGCCCGGAGCGTCCCCCCCATTAGGGGGAGGCCGGCGCCCAGGGGGCGCCGCCGAAACCTAGTTTTATAATATAAGAGTGAATTCGTATCATATATGAGTATGGCCGCCAAAAATTGTACAATAACAGTCGTGAATTTGTAACACACGGTAACATACGTGAATGAAGGTAACACATGTGAACTTCATTAAGCCTAGTGTACATATCTAAGAGAAATTCCTAATAATTTTTGGTATGATATTATTTTTTTGTCAAAATAAAAGAAGGGTCCAGGCATGCTTTAATGGTATATTATATAACAATAATTATTAAAGTTTTTGGAAATTCTTTGTAATGTAAATTAACTTGGTAAATTACTTATAAAAAAATTACAATTAGTCTTCAAACACTTATTCTCTTCGTACCTACAAAAAATTTAGACAAACGCGCATAGTACCCAAAGAAAATATGCAAGGCACAAGTAGGCCTGCGATTTATATCTAACAGAGTAAATCTAACTTACAGTTAAAAATAAATTTGATGACTAATTCAATCTTTTAACAAATATGCTTTCCCATTTAACTCTAATTAATTTTTTTTCACCACACTTATTTCGGGAACAACATCACGATCTCTTTTTGTAGGTACAAATTTTAATGTTGGTTTACAAATTGTTTTTAAAAACCATAAAAATGTTCTTTGTGTGTGTAATATTTTGGCTTCCACATAGTACTGACTGATCGTCTATATTTACTTTATCTACTGTATTGAATGTATCAGATTTTTCAATTTTTTTGAGCTTCAGTGAGCTTTATTTCTCCCAAAAAAGACAAGTTTGTGCAGCCTTTTAATTTTAGATTCTGTGGTGTATACTACTCTTAACAACCGATCACGAATGTTACGTAACACATATAGTAACACACGGTATCATTCGTGAATCAAAATGACTGTGGACATAACATAAAAAATATTTATTCATGTAAGTTTTGAAGTAGTAGGACGCCGCATAGTTTGATTTGTTAAAGGAATCTACACACACAATTTAAAATAATATAGTAAATTTGCATTCTTACCGTCCATATTCTCAGTTAAAAATATTAAAAACTCCCGAGACAAAAGTGTCGACTACCTTGAAGACCACTTTCACAGAAAACAAAATGGCAATTTCTTTCCATACTTGGCCAAGTTGGAGGTGGTGTTGCGGTGACTAAAAAAATATTTTTACGGCCTGGGAATCTAGCTACTCGTAGTTTCGTTATTATTTATGGTAACTTACGGGAAGTATCATTCGGGAAAAAAAAGTGAGACACATATTTAAAATTAGTTTTGTATTTATTATTTACGTTATATATTTAAAAGAATTAATTATAACTTAGCAAATTGACAGAATAATTCAGAAATGCCAAAATTTAACAAGTTACAAAACATTTGTGCATATTTATGTGACTTCAAAGTATGAGATGTCTTATTGGGACACACGATTTTTGTATGGATATAAAATTAACTCTTTAGAAAAAAAATAAAATGCGCTCGTTAAATGCAACCAAATAGAATTTAAATTATTTTTATGAATAAACATGATACTGCGAACCAGATTCTATTTACAACTTATCATTAAATAAAATAACATGGAATTTTTAATACTCTATATTGAGAGGACAGATATTTTTTCGCAAATGTACAATTTTTGGCGGCCATACTCATATGAATGAATGAATGACATCTATATAGGTATATCAGTTTATACGCTTAAGTTTTTATGGCAATATATCAAAGTCAAACAGTAAACAGAGCGAGGCAAAGAAATAAGTAAAATAATTTATTTACTGGACTTCTGTTCATTTATTGGTACGGTATCATAAAATGTAAAGTAAATTGGTACACGCTACAATCCCACAGTCGCTGGGCGCACTCGAACGACCAAGTTACCCTCTCCCGCAGAACGCTGCCATGAAATGTACTGCATTTCTTACTTTTATCCTATTCCCCTAATGCACACATCCCGGCCGAAAGTAATACACATCGACTCTGATCGGTTAGCTTCGGTTTTGTAGAGCGTCGTCTCTGTCATGTGCCGATACGTCGCTGACTGACTGATTTTAAGGACTTAATTACGCCTTAAGTCCGCCTCTGTACAATATAGTATAAAAAGAGTACATAAATAAATAAAGAACTCAATTACGTGACAAAGTAAACGTTCGTTTTAAGTATTTAATTAACTACTGTCGTATCGTAGTCAAAATAAATCGAAGTAAATATGAAGATAGACTCAAGAGTTGAGTTGAAATTAATTCCACATTATCTATATAGCCGACACTAGTCCACACTATCTGCACATTTGTTAGTCTATTTTGTAGCCTGGCTACGTTCCAGAGTAAGTTGCCAGGAACAATAGTAGTATCGTAATTTAAACTGCTTGCATGAAATTCGAATATTCGTGAATATTCTACAGGTCTCGCTCTCTTTTTGTATCTACGGTGTATATGGGGACGACATGTTGTAGACGGCGGTCTCTCTTTTTCTGCCTTTCCTTTATTCCGTTAACTTTTTCATTTTTATAAGTGTTTAGGGAAAATGTGTAGAAAATACTTCCATTTTTAGTAGACCTTTAACGAGAGCAATCATTCCAGATAGCACTCTTCACGTTAGAAGGCCGTAAATGATGGAACAACTTTTCTAGATTGGTTTCAAAATCGTCCTGACTAAGTAAACATCTTGAAACAAAATAACTAAGCATACTTTCTACTACTAGCCAACAAACATTGTTACACTCTCTCTGTCTTGATTCTATTTGCATTTACCTAGCTTAACTTAGCCTTACCAATGCAACATCCAAACAATAACCAGACTTGAATACGTATCTACAACATTCATAATAGATAAAATACGGAAATGTACTGACTACCTTGAAATGTACTGCATTTCCCACTTTATCTTATTTCCCTAATGTATGTACGTGTTTCGGTAGTGAGTGAGATGTGCCAGAGCCCATTCCCATCCTATCCCTCCCCATTTTCCCAACCCTTTCTCCAAATCCATTCCTATATCTCTGTATGCTCTGTGAACTCTGTGGACTGTATGCTCGTCTGCCGCCTTCGTCCATAAAAAAAAATCAAATTAAACAATTTATTTTGTAAATTATTATATTTTAATATCTTTCATTGTATTGTCTCAATAGGCGAGCAAAAAATGATTTTAATTATTAAGAATTACGATTACCAGAATTTTGCGTCGATAAAATTAGTGTTAGCGACAATTTATTTGTATGATTCCAACTATCAAAATGACATTTATGGAATGTCTTCTATCAGAAAAAGCGATAATTAAAGATGCATCTGTCATTTTATACCACAAAATGTGACATTAATAGTGACAGGTATATTAAAGTAGCCGTTATATTAACAAACTTATACTAACAGCGCCGTACACTGTTAGTATAATATTCCTGAGCGTACACGTTATAGTGTGTATAACTGCAGCTTGATTCGAGTGGCAACAATATAATCAATTTGGATAAAAATGTCCTAAATGTTAACTCGGCATCAGCTCTAACTACGGCATGTTTCATTAAAGTCCGTCCAGTGGTTCACGTGTTGCGCGTTTAGGCAGACATATAATACTTAATATACAAACGGACAGACAGACCAAAAAAATCCAAAAATTGTAATGACATTTTTCATAAAATATTTCATGTAGGTACAGACACGACCTTGTTACGATTTTATTAGATTTATATGTATATTATATATACCTAATTATGTCAGTCATGTCAAAGTTCCAATTAACATTCGTCAGCCTGGATTGCAAGGATTCTCAGTTTATGGAATCTGGAATGGAATGTAGAACAGGAAATGTACTCGGGTTGTTATTAAGCGATCCAGTTGATTGAACTGAGGTTAGAGGTTGGACGTTGACAGCATAACTAAGATGGCTCAAATACATTTAAGATTGATATTGGGAAATGTAATAAGATCGTAGAACCGCTCCAGTTACTTGTGGTCGAGATGTTGATCAAACAAATTGCTGGCCATTTCATTGTAACATGAGACGAACAATTTAAAACGCCATAAGAAAGTCAAAATGTAGCGTTATCTGAATGAAGGGCTTTGGGCCTTACAGTTCCTTTGAAATTTTGGCTTAGGTTCTTATAATCTTTTATCTGATTTAAAATTTCATTTTTCCAATAGGTACTGTGTTTACATTGAAACATAGTCTAATATCTGATTCTTAAGATAAAAAAATATAAACATTTCGTTAAATTTTAGGATATCACTAATCTCAATATCAGATACCAAAGTTGGAATCGATAATAGATTACTTTTCGTCGATAATGTCATTGGTTGGAAAAGCCTTTAAATCTTAAAATTTCTTATACTTCTTAATTCTTAATACCTACTTCACTGATCAGATACGACTAAGATACTCACTCGCCATCTATTCATAGATGGCAGAATATTTTTCGAGAAATAACAGACCCCGCAAATTAAAATTAAAATACGCAAAGGAATGTCAACTAATTTGTGGAGAGCCAATATATACTGTAAGTCCGTGGTAAGCGATTTACCTGCGGTGAATAATTATGCCACCCACGCAAAGCCTCTAATTCCGTTTAACGGAGATAGGGTAGGTACATATACCTCGAATATTGTATGTCCATAAATGTGTCATGATTTGCATACATTCCGAACAAAGTTACAAAGTTATATGAGTGCTAACATGTACTTTCAACCACAGATTTAGAATTGTTTGCTAACGGTAGAGATAAACAAGGCAACTGAACAAATTCGATGCTGCGACTAGCGACACCTTGTGCCCGATGACTTATAATGGCAAAAAATATATGACATCAACAGCAATTTTCAAATTATTAACACCCGAAATACTATTTACAAGATCAAAGGTCTTCACAACCCACACAGCTGAACAAAAAACAGAAACTCGCCGAGCGTGACAATCGAGTTAGATATAGCTAGAGCTACTGCACATGAGAGCGAATCCCGTGATTTTTCACTAGAGAGCTGAACTAATGGATCGGAAGCGCCCTGACATGCCCCGAGAAGCCACGGAACGTTCTGGAACACTGTAATAAATGCTCATCGCTTCTTTACGCGTCCGTGACGACAAATATGTCCTACTAAAACAATGTAATGTGTCCGCCATTTAATTCAATTTTAGATAAAGATTGTTATATTTTCTAATTTACGAAATCTAGTGTTTTTTGTTGCGACTTTCACTGCTATGTAGCGATGTATCGTGTTTATTCCGGTAGGTTTTAGGGTACCTTTCATCCCTTCACGATAAAGGGTACCCTATAAGTATATTTCCCTGTGGACCCACTGCATTATTTTAATCGCCTTCAAAAGTCTATATACCTGTGTGATTTAAATTGTTTTTAAAAGACGGTTAAACATATGCGAGTACAGGGTTGTCCAAACTTTTACGGAAACCTAAAACCATGAATTATGTTTATAATTCTGTTCATGTTCAGTTGGAATTCAGGTTCCAACGAGCGAAGCCACAAACAAATGCCAGTTATACATATAACTCAACGATTCCAATAAGAAAAAAATATCTATTCTTTACTCGCTTAACAAAATGAAAGGGACTGGACGTAAACCTTTGTAACCTTCAATGCTTTGTTAAGTAAACAACATCAAAAATACTCCCAAACTTATTTGTCCCTAAACCAGCATAGATCCTTTACTAACAAGATTTATAAAATCGACACCTGTACCTAAATCTCCAAACTTCACTTTTTTATCTAACGAAGTAATAAAAGATTTTTTTTCATACATCAAGAATTGTTTTTGATAGAGTATGGTCCATCCTATTCTATCCCTCCCGATTTAGCCAACCCTTTCTCTAAATTCATTCATAAGTCTCCAAAGGTTGTCAGCGCATCCGGCGCGTGCAACATTTGTTATTCTAGACTGATGTCCAAGGACGACAGTATCCACCTACCACCAGGTACTATGAACTCTCTGTTCATCTTCTGCTATATCTCCATGAAAAAAATAGTTTTTTTGGAGATTCAATGGATCAGTATCGAACCAGTTATTTAACAAAATATCGAGTTTACTTCCTAATAATTTATCCAGTATCATAGTAATTCTTGGTTCAATTTGTTCAAAATTATCCAGCAAACAGTTTCACAAATGAATACATAATATTTTTTACCTTAATACAGTAATCTTTGAATCCTGGCGAAATGACTACGTCACTTTGATTAATGGACGCACCAGCGTGAATTATTACAGCAAATACTAAAATGGAATTTCCTGTAACGTAATAAAGGTTGTCACTGATGGCATAATATGTTTAAGCCTTGGTTTGTTTTATTCACAAATAGAATTAGTACGCAGCTTTGCTCCTAACAAAACTCTTATTAAAATTACATCTCAGATAAGATTTTAAACTTTTGTTATCGTGGTTGAACTTAATAATTGTTATGTAAACGGGTTACTCACGATTTATTATGGCCGATATATAGGTCCAGTTACATGAGCCGTGGTCGCGGCGAGACTGCGGGCACGGGTGAAGGGTGAAGGTGAAGCTATTGACAGACAAATCTGTCTACCCTCCGTCATATTCGTTCATGTAACTGAGCCAAAATATCGGCTATAATAAATAAATAATAAATCGTGAATAACCCGTTTTCATAATAATCATTAAAACTCAAATGTATAAAAATAAAAGTCAAAAATGTAGTTACTAAAGCATTCTTAAATATTTCGGAAGTCAATGTGTATATCAGTTCGTTATCAGTCCATAATGTCCCATTGCTGGGCACAGGCCTCTTTTAGTCAATCACTGGAGCATTCCGGGCCATAATCCACCACGTGGGCGCAGGTGGATTAGTGGATACATATGCCGGAAATATTTCTTAATTCTCGATAAAGTTTACACTGTTTTTCTTAACCGTCGAGCTAGTGATAACTGAAAAATTTGTACTTAAATAGAAACCTCACTGATGGTACGATACGGATTTTTCTCGCCTACCGTATCTCTCATCTGTATCTTTAATTCTTACCTACCACGAACAACGACAAAAGAAAAAAATGAAATAACTACAGTTTAAAAAAAGCAATTGAAATATTCCTTGAGCATAGTATTCAAAATTAAAGAATACCGCCAATTATCCCAACCTTCCGTATAACACATTTGTAGCTCACGATCTCAAGGATAAGCTTCTTTAGTTTCATCTTCGATTTTGTAGGCACTTTTTATAATACCGCAATTAGTACAGATAAAAACTTCGAATTGGTGCAGATAATTTGAATTCGTCATAAATGTAGTACTGAACATTTAATCAACTGTAACAACAACAAAATACATATTAAAACACAAAATATTATTTCAAAAAATATTAAACATCAACATATTAAACACAAAAGTCAGCAGTAGTAACGCGAAGTTCATTTAGATTTTCATAACACAGTATGCATAAAGCGTTCACGGTTGCTCAGTAAACTGAATTTACAGACCTTTGATGTTAATATAATATAAGAAAACACGGCGACACCATGTCGTGCGAGGAGTTTTATCATGACAAAGGCTTCAATATTGGGCGAACTGCCGGTAAACTTTGAACATTCCCAAATATGTGGACTAGTGATGGGAGTAGTCGAAATGGGTGACGTGATAACAACTCAAGGCTCAAGGTACAATTTTAAGGCACAGACCTCGTCTTGCAATTTCACAAAGGGGTTTTTGGGCTATAAACCACCACGCGGTAGATTGGGGAATATATTAGTATATAATATATACTAGTAAATACTTATAATTATATATTAATTAGTATCCTAACTAATAAATAAAAATGAAACGATCCCCGTGTACGATAGTTGTACGGCATTAAGCTACGAAATCGTTTGTTTGTTTCGAATATATTTACGCATCAACTGGTGGACGATTCGACCTGAAATTTTGCATGGACCTTCTTGGGGGCCACGAGAAGGACATAGCTCCCGTGTGATAATTAGGAAGCAAGCAAATGCTAGTTAAACTACGAGTATATCTCCGACAACTCATATCTTTCATTCGTTCTAATCGACAACCGATTAGGATGAATGAAAAATTCCCTTTATTCAGTGAGTGGCAGCCAATTGACGTGCTAAAAATAATATATCATGCCAGATCATACCTTCAGCCAGTATATATCCAGTATCCACGCAATTATATGGAACTATATTCACATTAAATCAACGTTCTCATGCTCTCTATCCCACCCAAATAGTAATTACCGACCTCTGTGAAGCTTTAATAAAGTCAACAAGAGTCAAAATGAAAATCGATTAAAGTAGTTACAATTAACTAGCTTCGAGCTAATTACTTAAATTTAATCTATGTGAGTTAACGCTTAAAGCTATTTTAGTTTTCTATCGGATTATACTCAGTGAATTAGAAATGGAAACTTCTGACGAGTTACTCGTGGCGAATAAAAAAAGGTAAGAGTAATTTAAGACGCATCACTATGTGGAATTTCCTTTAGAATATCAAGCTCTGATTTTAGGTAGAATTTTGCGTTAACACTTCCTCGCTATGTTCTACTTTGGATAACGTATTCTCTAAGTATAATAAATGTAATTTTTAGGTTTTCAGAGTCGAACGTTTTAAAGCTCAAATTAATTACAACCAAAAGTATAAATAGGCTAAGACAAAAAATATTTAAATATGATTTAGAGTATAAAATGTATACAAAACGCGAAAGTTTAAAAAGTTATAAGATTAAAATGCAGATTTTCTTTTTCGATGTATTTAAATAAATAATATGGAAAAAGCCTGGAAAGTTCAATAGGTTTAAGGGACAAACAACAACTTTTCAAAAGGGACTGAACACGATTCTTTATACTCGTAATAATCTTTTGGATAATTGTTAATCTCTACCAAATAACGTATTTTTTGGGCCTGCAGAGAACTAGACGTGTTTGCGCCATTTTGTTTTTAAATGACCTAAACGAACATCTATAACCTATCACATATTTACGAATATCATTAATAATCCATTTATCTTGTATATATATATATATATAAATGAATGTTTGTTTCTTTGTCCCGTATGCGTTCCTATACCATTCATCCGATTGCGATGAAACTTTGGTGAGTTATTGTGCGAACGCCCGCGAGGGTTTCTGAATTAGTACTCGATGACCACGCGAACGAAGTCGCAGGCAACAGCTAGTAAGCAATAAAAAATAAAAACGCGCATGAGTCTATTTCATTGGTTAGAAACTCAATTGTAACTGCAGGAACCCATCCGAACTTGGGAAAATCTCTATAATAAAACTTTAATAACATGATAAAACACAAAAACTGTTTTATTCCGTATCCCTATGTCCCCGCCCTATGATATAAAATAAAATGTTTACGTTTTACCTACATGCCGAAAATTGATAATTTTCAGCTTACATTTTTCTTGTTTTTCGAACGAAAAACAAAGATTGTTTTACTTCGCAATACCAATATCTAAAATTCAATTTTTACCTTGAGTTCACTGACTATTACAATATTCTCTTTTCGTAACTATATAAAAACTCTATACTATAAAAAAGACAATATTACTGAACAAATTGATAATTTTCTTCATTGAAATCCACATGTTTTCTAACACGTATTTTTTATCACTTTTCACGTATAAAAACACGTTATATTGTTAATCATAATAACATATGGTCTATATCACTTTTTCTACACAATAACGTAATAAGTAACGAAACTCACTAAACAAACACACATTGACTTTATATTTACAACACTCATATCAGGTTTATTACGAGGCGTATTCGAAAAGTAAGGGCCGTTTCGTCATAAAAAAATTATAATCATATGAAATAGGTTTTATTAGCACATTTAGTTTACTACAAATCTACTTCACTTTTCCACATAATCGCCGTTCACTTCCAAGCATTTTTCGTACCGCTGCACCAGCTTCCTTAACCCCTCTGCATAGAAGCTCACCGCCTGCGAGTTGTGCTGGTCTGTAAGCATTTTTGGTACCTACCTTGCACACAATTTGTGGTATCCAAGTTTTTCCATAACAATTGTGTAGACAGTAGTGCGTCCAAGATGAGGAAATTCATCAGCCAGGGCACTAATCGTCAACCGACGATCAGATCGCAGTTTTTGGTCCACCAGAGAAACAATTTCATCGGTTTGCATACTGGGCCTTCCACTCCGCTCTTCGTCATGAACATTCGTTCGTCCAGTTTTGAAATCACGACACCATTGTCTAACCTTTCCTTCATTCATTACAGTAGGTCCATAAACTAGGCATAACTCTCGATGAATTTCAGCAGCTGAAGATCCTTTTGCACACAAAAATCTTATTACAGCGCGAACTTCACAGCTGGCGGGAGCAACGATTATCGCGGACATTGTTTACTGTACGCACAGATAGGCAAATGACTACTGAATCAAAACATTAAACAACACCTGAAATAGCTGCACGAGTAGTGCACGTACAGATATGCACAAGTTTAAACGTGTTACGACTTGTCGATTTTGAAATATAAGCGAACGGCCCTTACTTTTCGAATACGCCTCGTATAAACAGAGTTCTTATTTAAAATTTTTGAAAGGTTGTTTATCAAAACAACTAATGGCGACTGTTCACGAGGCTTGATCATTGTATTTCCGGTAGGATACGAAGGATTAAGTTCCGGAATATTAATAAGAATAATAATGGGAATAATTAAGAATAATTAGATTAAGTTTCGGTATGTCTATGATAATAAAATTATTTAGGAAGCGGTAAAGGATTGAGCTTCTAGCCAACGGCGACATGGTTAGCCGCGCGCATTGGCCCGCGCCAAAAGGACAGAGTCTTCAGTGGCCTACGCATAGGCCACCCGCAACCTTAGTAAGGGATAATATACTAACCTATTTTATATTCCCTACTCACACACACTCGTGTGATTATTTCTCTACTCACACTCTTGGCGTAGCGTGTTCAAACCCCTACTCATGTCATTGAGTTTACCTAAACAATTAATTACCACAAACTCGGCGGAGACAGAAAACAGCGTGATGATGAAACCCACAGACCCAAAAATTAAAATAAATCTGGGGCATGTTTTATATGTATACTCCACTCTGCACTGGGCCCGCGTCCCCTCGTAAATCACAAAGGAAAAACAGTGCCCTGCAATGGGATATTATACATCGTTTTGTATACCATCCTCGACACCACCATAAGGATAATAAATGATACAAGTATAGAAGTGAAATTCGCGTGCCTAACGCGTTCAAGGTCGCGATAATATCTTACTTAGTCCTACAGTTTCGCGACGTATCATACAAGCCGTCAGTCAGGGCCGCGGCGCACTGCCTGACGCTGTAATAGTATTTAGATTTAAGGAAACTAAAAACCCAATACTTAACCTAGTGTACCTAATTTAGTCTTAATTAATACCTAATTCATGTACCTACCTAGTTAATAATTAATTAATAATAATTAATGTAGTATCTATCTATCTAGTTATCAAATTTAAATATAAGATACTTAATTAAACTTATACCGTACCTACTTATTATCTGTACCATTTTTGTATGCAACTTATCTAGTTTAAAAAATTAAATCAGTGAAATCAAATCAATAAGTAATAAATCAAGTAAACCCGGGTCCTAAAGCGTGTAGGTATAATAAAACAGTAAACTACAGGATACGCGCATGCGCAGCATTTTGAATTGGACTTTGATAAGGATAAGATTAATATCAGGTATCTCAAAGGAAAATGTCTTCAGGACTATAACCAAACAGGGCATCCACTCTCATGCTTTCACACTCACTCCTAAAGTATGTCTACACTTGTGTGAGCGAGAATGCATAACAGTCGAAGCTGTATACTTGCATAAAATGGTTCCTTATGGTGCGGATTTTAAACACTTTGATACATTGCCACCTTGCTTTTTTATAAAACGATTGATAAAAAACCTTTTCATGTTTTTTTTTTTCAATTAATTAAATGTTTTAATAACCATATAATTTAACTAACGTAACGGGTATATGCGACTGATCGACATCGTTTGATCAGTCGCACGCAATTTATCAAATTTAAAACTCGAATCGTTGAATTTAAAGTAAAAATAAATCATGACCGCCACCAGCGACCTATTTGTGCACAAAGTCAAATGAATTTTAAAACTCTTCTGTGAAAAAACATGTTTGCATATTAACATTGAAATAATGAGAATTGGAATATATTTTAACTGCGAATTGCGCCCGTTTTTTATAAACTGATATCTGGACACAAAATGAAATTTTAGCTCTTATATTGGTACCGTAACCAGCTCCTTTATCATCCACTGCTGGAAAAGGGCCTTCGCGTGCACATTTTTACGTGAATGAGGGATGTGTGTCCTTAAAACGCCACCCTGGCCAAACAGGTTGTCGAGTGCACTCCTTTAGAGGTGGTGCAGTTCCTCAGGGCTTGTGAAACATAATACGTATTGGCTGCAGAGTCGGTCGACTTTAGTATAAGACCACCCATTTCCTTCTCATAGGTGTCGTAAATGGCGATTACGGGATAATAAGATGACTACCAGAAGCCCTGAGTAATTACACCAGCTCTAAAAGAGTGAACTCGAAAGCCCCGCTTGGCGTACGTGGCGTATTATGGTCACACGTCCCTCATGCACAGAACAATTCAAATTCAATTTATTTGTTTAAAACAGGTAACTACAGTTGACATTCTAATTATTGCACCAACTGTTTTGCCCTCGCGGGCATACACATTTTTAATGAAAAAAAAAAGAAAGACACTTAAAGCACGCATTACTTATCACTAACTTATATTAATTATCTCGCTACCTTAACCTATAAGAGCCATAAGAATAAATTCTAAAAAAATCCTCAATGGAGTAAAGGCTCTTCGTATAAGCGCCCTTTTACGAAGGGCACAATAAAACTTAATACACGGAAGATCTGTGAAACTCTTTGGAATACAATTATATATTACTTAGTGAATGTAAATGCATTTTTTTCCTGTATAATTCTAGCCGCGGAGCTGGCATTTTTAAAGGTAAATGCGTTATTAAATGCTTGCTTGTGTTGTAATTTATGTGAAATAGATTCATGTTTTGTTTTTTCAATGTTTGTTCAACGTGAAGACGTCCATGTCCAGCAGTGGACTATAAAATGAGTGGTGACAGTGACGAATTTAGTAGTAATTTGTTTAGCAATATCTGATCATTACAGTGGACTGTTTAAAGTTCGCCTTACTAAATCGAAAATCTTTGTATTGGCAATTAATTTTAACATTTTTCCACTAAAATAATAAAGAAGCAACAAACTCCAAATTCATTTAGAAATACTTTTTTACAAGCGAAAAATTATTTTTCGGTGTGGTTTCGCTAAATTTTATTAAATGTCTTGTAGTGTGGTCAGAAAAACAAGATTAGCATCCGTCCGGTATTGACCCCTGGATAATAAGGTAACACGGTTGGTGCTGAGGTAGGGTTGTCAGTAAAGTTTATGTTACTGTTTACTGTCGATTCGGACTTTAATTAACATTTTCTAACTTAAAATTTGGTTTACTAAGATAATGTTTAAAATGAAATTATTAGCCCAGATAGTACTGCTACCTGCTGTGAAAGGTAAATGTTTGTTCGGGTCCACGGGGTGTGTACGTCTTTGTATGTCTCTGGACACACGACACAGGGAGTCCAAGTGTGGGCCATTTAAAAGAAAAAATAAAGAAACGTTTTCTTATTTGGAGGTACTAGTTTTTGGGTATATGATATGTCTTCAGAAGATAGACAGCGCATCCGGGGGCGTGCCAACGTTTGTCATTTTGGACTAATGTTGGCATGTATCGCGGACATCTATGGACGATAGTATCCACTTGCCATCAGGTGGGCCGTATGCTCGTCTGCCTCTTTCGTCCATAAAAAAAACGTGCGATAAAAAAATTCCATTGTCCTCCATACTATTTTACCATATGATCTCAAGAATTAATTACAAGTACACTGGTTGTTGGCGTGCGGAGGACCACTGGCGACGCTACAACAAATTGCTCAACACCGTAAAACGTAAAACACCGTGCGCGTTCTACGTGCTCTGTGTCAACACTGTGTCCCTACATCTCATATATGGTTTTATTTTAAGTTAAACGTATAAAACATTTTGGTATTTTTAGGATTTTACTAAAGTCTTAATATCTGCAAAATTAGAACGGACAGTAAAATTTCTTTTAGCAATATAACTTTTTGAACTTTCGCATTTTGTACATATTTTATATTCTAAATCGGGTCTGAACGCGTATAATAAAGGTATCTGTTTACCTTTATTATATGTGACCATTCAACTCGTGACCACAGCTTGTGTAACCCGTGCGCCGGCGCCGAAACTTAGAGTAGGAATAAAAGGTAAACAAATACTTTTATTATACGCGATCAGACCCGATTCAGAATATAAAATTCCTTTTGTCAAATAATGTCACATGCATATTGCCCCTTCCCCATAAAAAAACCTTAATGTTTTTGCATATTTGTGTTCTACAAGTCAAAATACGTCACCCTATATTTCTTTTACATATTATTAACAAGATTGAAAAAAATATGGATTATATTCGTGGGAAAAATCCATTTTAACAAAGAAAAATATAATATCTAGTCAATTAAAGAATTTCAACAGTCTTTTGTGATTTGTAACATACACTGTAGTGTTCTGAAAAAATCCGACAAGAGTATTCAACAATCACGCCTTATTCTGGTTTATGATTCCAAAAAAAAATATTGGTTTTTGTATTATTTTGTTTTATAATAATAACAAAGAATAATACCGCAACCTAAGATTATGAAAACGACAACAACATTATTTTTTATATCACAAGTTTTTTTAACATTCCCCAAGATAGTATTTTAAGTTAACAAAGTTTAAATACCAAAATATAATGCTAATAATATAGCATTATTAGCAAAAAATATTTTTCCCAGCTATTTAAAAACAATTTATCAACATTTAGTTGTTTTCAGTTTTACAATAATACAATAATCAGTGTAGGAATTATCCTTTAAACTTAGTTTTGTATATTACCGTTTTATTCTCGAGGAAAAGACGACAATTTTCTTTTTAGCAAGAGTAGGTACTCTGTTATTTTGGCACCGCTATAATGTAAGCAATAATCTTAATTGAATAAGAGGATATTTTAATCGTACAATCATTTAGTAATAGTGTAAAAAAATATATTATAAGTTAAACTTAATTGTACGTGACGTGACAAGTATAAAGTACCATAAAAGTACCGAGTATAAAGTATACACGTATCAAGTATGTGACAAGTATAAAGGCTAACTTAATTTCTAAAAGTTGTGTTCTTACAGTCTACGACCAGATTAAACAGAATATTGAAAGCGGGTACAGTTTTGGGCCTTTTTATTTTTCTAATAAAATTATATATTAAAATATTTTATTAAAAGATAAAAACTACCTTGTTTATTCTTGTTCATACCAGAACTATTTATAACCAAGCATACTAATTTTATTTAACTTTTCTCCTATTTCTCTTGTTTCGTATTTTCTTTCCACTGTTTAAAAAGAAATGTGAGTTATTTCACATTCCGTAGTTCTCCTACAAAAACATTTAATAAAAAAATAAGTTCACACGTTCGTGCAAGTACATTTCCAATTTAATTTAACCTTCACGTGACATATTACGTCGCGACAACCCTAACTTTAATACTTAATCAGTATTCTATGCGAATTCTATGCCTGTGTAGACTTACACAGGCCGCAACAAGTCAAAATAGCAATTCAAAGAGACCGTATTGCTATGCATTTTAAGGCTATAATCGATTGTTTTACGTCAAGTTGTGTACGTGTGACAAAAACAGGGTTGGTTAACATATGCGTGAGCGTGACGTTAACAAGGAAGGTCAACAAGAGGTTAGTTAAACCACGGACGTGTAGTTGACGACACCTACCTAATGGGCCGATATACGACAACCGGTGGAACACTTGCGGACAGATTAATTGAGTATTATGGCTCGCATATATTCCAAACTGATGACTGACATAAAAATATATTGTGTTATCAGTTTATCACTTACATAGAAACTTGAATCTTTAGACCAGAGGTGCTCAAACGGACGATCGCGATCGACAAGTCGATCGCGAGTGCTTTTTGAGTCGATCTAGAGAAAAAATATCCGATATAGAACTATTCACAGATTTTGTTTTAGTAGGTAGGTAATTAAAACAAAATGTAATGAATAAACAACTGAAATTTATTCGATCCACAATTAGGCCAGATAACCCCTTCATCACTTTCCTTTATCGTAATAACCCCCTACTAGCGGCAAAAGGCGGCTTTACCAAAGGAACGCGCGGTACTTGTCAAAGAGAAGCCGCGTTTTTTATTCCCGCCGATTTTTCTAGAAACTTCGGGCGGCGTGTTTGGCGGGAACATTCGAGACGTCGTTCGCGCCGATATAAATGTTGCGCCTGCAGGAATAGGAGTCAGTCTGAGTTGTAACTTGAAGGCGATTCGTCGATACAAAGTTTATTAATAAATAGTACAAAATGAGTGCGGCGAAGAAAAGTAAAATTTATCATTATAATAACGTTTGGGAGGAAGAATTTTTCTTTTGTATGGTAAAGGATAAGTGCATTTGTCTCATTTTCCGTGCGTCAGTTGCAATACCTAAGCGTGGGAACTTAAGAGAGGCATCATAAAACGGTTCATAAAAACTATGAAAAGGATTTTCCGTCACAGAGTGAATTAAGAAAACGAAAAGTACGTGATTTGATAACTTGTTTAAAAAAAGAACAAACCATATTCACAAGACCAGCCAAACAATCAAAAGCTGCAACGATCGCGTCATTTAAAATATCTCATATATTGGCGAAACACAAGAAACCATTTGAAGATGGATCGGTTGTGAAGGAAACATTTATTGAAGCGGGTGAGACTTTATTTGGAGATTTTAAAAATAAAACAGAGATTATGTCTGCCATTAGAGAACTTCAGTTATCTCGTCCGATGTCACAAGGCGTGTTGAAGTCATGAGTCAGGACATGGCAGATAAATTAAAACATGATATCATAAAATGTACATACTTTTCTTTACAGTTCGATGAATCCACCGATATGACAGACACTGCCCAGCTGTGTATTTTTGTTCGAATGGTATTCAATGACATGTCGGCTAAGGAAGAGTTTTTGACAATGATTCCTCTGAAAGGAAAGACCCGTGACGAAGATATATGTGACGTTTTCTTCAATTTTGTAACAAACTACAAGCTACCAATATATAAACTAGTGTGCATTACAACCGATGGAGCACCAGCAATGACTGGAAACAAAAACGGTTTTGTGGCATTGTGTCGAGCTAATGACGATTTCCCTTCATTTTTCTCCTTCCATTGCATTATATATCAACAAGTTTTGTGTTCAAAAATTCTAAACATGGAGAAGATTATGGGCATTGAAATAAAAATTGTAGAGAGGAGATCCGTAGACGAACTAAAGTCACCGACATAGCCTCTCGGGTTAGCAAGCTGAAGTGGCAGTGGGCAGGGCACATAGCTCGAAGAACCGATGGCCGATGGGGCAGACGGGTTCTCGAATGGAGACCACGTACCGGCGGACGAAGCCGAGGACGTCCATCTGCTAGATGGACAGACGACCTCATAAAGGTTGCGGGCACCCGCTGGATGCAGGTCGCTGCCGATAGGTCTAAATGGCGGACAATGGGGGAGGCCTATGTCCAGCAGTGGACGTCCAAGGGCTGAGAAGAAGAAGAAGAATAAAAATTGTGAATTCCATCCGTGCATATAGCTTGCAACGACGGCTCTTTAAATTGCAGTTGGAAGATAGTGAGTCAGCTGAACACACTGATTTAGTTCTTCACACGGACGTCAGGTTTCAATAATTATTGCCCGAAATAACAGCTTTTCTGGACGAAAGAGGTGATGACACTCAGATGCTGAAAAACGGAAAATGGCTGTCTGATTTGGCATTTTTGACAAACATCACAATGCATTTAAACACCATTAACTTGGATCTTCAAGGTAAAGGAAAAACTATTATTGAGATGATTAGCGCAATAAACGCATTCAAAAGTAAATTGCAACTTATGATAGATCAACTGAAAAGAAAGGATCTGAAACATTTTCCGTCTTTGAAAGCAAGGATTCCTCAATTGAATTATGATATTTATGAGGCAGAATTATCAAATATTTTGGGCGAATTCGAAATACGTTTTTATGATTTCAGTAAATTGGCAAATATCGCATCATTTATGAGTTATCCTTTTTCGTGTAAAAACATTGAGGAATTAGCTACTGAAATAGCAAGTCAGTTTAACATGGACTCATGTTCTGTTGAAAATGAGTTAGTGCAGATTATATATAGGTATATATCAGATATACATCTCAAAGCCACAACATCTGATACAAAATTCTGGTGTTTTATATCTGAAGATAAATATCCGAATCTAAGGCAAATCGCCCTTCAGCTGACAGCAATGTTTGCGTCAACTTACTTGTGCGAGTCTGCATTTTCTGAAATGAAGATAATTAAGTCAAAATATCGCAATCGACTAACTGACGAACATATGTCATCATGCTTGCGATTAGCACTCGGTAATTACGTACCATCTTATGAAAAGTATGCTGAGGACATGCAGTGCCACGCTTCATCATCCAAAGTCACTCTTTAGTTAAGTTTAGACAGTAAATTTCGTAAATTTCGAAACTGTTACGTGTACAATAATGTCCTGAAGTGTAACCTAGACGAGTGTAACCGTACAGAAAATTAACTCCACTCTCCTAATAAAGCTACTGGTCTATGAAATCGCTTACACTTAGATGTGTAACAATCAGAGTTAAAAACAGTGTGCAATCTTGACACAGACTTACGAAACATTTAGATGGCCATCGTCGTTGTCAGCAGCCCGAACCCAACCACTTCTAGCTATAAACCTTCATATAGCCCTTCTATATAAGCCTTCTTATATAGAGCGTCATTAATATACTTGTGCGTCCTTATCCATCTGCGATCCTGCTCGCCGCTGACCTATTATTGCTTCGTTTACCTTACCACAACCACAACTGATATATGAAAGTTATAAAAATAAATTTAAACTAATTATATTTTACCGAAAACAATCCCATTCTATAAGCTCATAAGTATAGGTTAACCTGTTGAAAGAATGAGCGGTTATTCGTCTTCGTCCAACAGGATTATCTGACTAGTCGAATTACGCGTAGTTTATTTTCCCCTGGGTCCAACTAATCCGATCGGGGGGAATTTACGATCATTTTGTGTTGGTTCCTCTCGATTAGACTGCGAGGAAAACGTACATTTGTTAACAATAATGTTTTAATTAATGAAAAAAACTACGCATAGTCCGAGTAGTGGAACAACCTTGTGGGATCAAGACCACAAAACCCAAATTTGTGGTCCCAAAATCTTTCTTACTTTTACGAATACAGTTTTTTTACAAGTCATCAACGCGCCGTGTAATCAGCGTGTACATAACGGTGAGAGACGTATCGACTGTTTACACTAGAATCGCATACTTTCTACGTAATTAATTTACTCTGTTCCAACGCCTTCAAACCTGCGGGTAATTAATCAAGGGCGGGCCATTACGCTGGCCCGCAGTGTACGGGGAGCTGATAACGGGCCAGCTGTTATTTATTTGGACCCTTTGAATATTTATATAGTAGACTTTACTAATTACTCATTCAGTTTTAAGAAAATAAAATGGAATAGAACTAGTATTATATTACACATGCCTTACACCCCTTTGCTGGATATTACACATTTCTTCAAGATTTTTAATGTTTTTGCTTTGTCAGGATTTTTTTTAATAACTGAAAATTTCATACTTGAGTAGAAACTTTTTAACATGAGTCGCGATTCAAATTTACCAACTCAAAAATATGAAGATCATGTAAAAATACGTGTTTATTGTCATACTTGTAAGCTCAGGAGTGTTCCTAGGTTATCCCTAGAATAAATTGTTATAGCCCCTTGTTATGTAATATGAGATCTTTTAAGTATTATCTAACTAATGACCTTGTGAGGCTAGGGATAACCCTGGGGTGTCCTTGAACTATCCTAGGCTATAAAAAACGTATTCATTAGATACTTCTTTATTTTATTTACAATGCACATGTATATTTTAATTAATCAAAAACTAGACATCATGGATGCACCCATAAACTATAAACCACATAATTGTCTATGCTAGATGGTTACCCCTGGCAGAAATAATGTGGGAATACTTGTATATTCTCACATAATCATGTAAGTCTAGAGATAGTCCAAGGCTAGGTTAGTTATTAATTAATAGTTATCCTTAGGCTAATTTAATTACCCCTAGTGAAGATAATGTTGAAAATACGTGTGTTTTCTTACATTATGTTGTGAGCCTAGAGA
Organism: Sesia apiformis; assembly: GCA_914767545.1. NCBI lineage: Eukaryota > Metazoa > Arthropoda > Insecta > Lepidoptera > Sesiidae > Sesia > Sesia apiformis. The sequence goes on along the minus strand of OU611965.1, from coordinate 13,197,057 downwards.
ATGCCCAGGGGTGTCCTTAGGCTAGTTTAATTACCCCTGGTCAGAGTAATATTGAGAATATGTTGTATTTTCACATTGTCTTGTATAGAGCCTAAAGATAGCCCAGGGGTGTCCTTAGGTTCTCCCTAGGCTAGGTTACCTCTGGTAAGTTAATATGAAATGACTATCAACATGCTCATAAGTACAGCACCCTTCTCCATTGAAACCATTCCTTTTTCCAGATAAATTCAGTGTCGCTGAAATGGCGCGAAACTATTCGGAGGCGTATGGAGAACGAGAGGGTGTTGACAACGGAGGCAGTTAAGAACGGAGCGAGAGTCGACCCAGGACGATTCTGGGATCTACCGGGAACATTCCTGTTTACCATTAATATTCTGACTGCTTTAGGTGGGTTTTGTATACCAGAACAACCTTTGTAGATTTCTTTATTTATTTTTAATTGTTTTAATGAAGAATAGACCTTTCTTATTCTCTTTACTATAATAAATTTGCCTGCTATTTTGACAAAATTTTAGTCATGATAAATAATAGTTGAAGTACGACATATGGTTAACATTCAGATGAACGCCGTGACAAAGATCAGATGATACGCAAAATAATACGTAGCGGATTAGATAACTAGGGCCTAGGCCTCCTCAGAGGTTTCGTTGCAGTGTGCAAATACTTTCTTAATATTCACATTCAAATTTCAAGAATTTACTCGATTCCAAAAATAAAGTACCTTTTTCTCCAGAACAAGACAATGATCTATCCAAGCATTGATTAAAGAATTTTATGGAATTACCTAAGAACACCTACGAAAAGTGGCGTATGACTTTGCAGCTGCAAAGGTTGCATCTCAGGACTTGTGTTATTTTTATCCTAAACTAATTTTTTTATTCTTTAACTTTAATTTTTAATTTTAATGAACTCTAATTTAATTCTGCAAGGCCCCCTGGTGTTGCAGGTGTCCACGGGCGGCGGTGACCACTTGACGGTAAGGTAATGGTAGATGGTATGTGGCCATCAATTCTAGAAAATAAAATCAAATAATAGTCATGCGGTTGAGAGTAGCGCTACTCTTGAGGTGACGTGACGTCGTGAGCGTGAGATCGTGACGTCGAACCGAGACGCGTACCGCAAATATTTCTTCTACTTTTTCAATTATCACTAGCGTAGCGATGAAGCAAAACATTTTGAAAAAATTCGGTTTACGACAAAATTGAAAAAAATATGGGGCACAGTTGCCAATTATTACTATAGTGGTGGATTATGACCCGAAACCATATAGTGATAGCGAGCCATGTGTCCTGCAGTAGATCGTTATAACCTGATATTAAAGTTGACTAAATAACGGAATACATTATGCAAATATAGTAACCCACAAAAAAACATTCGTTACGCGGGACTGCGTCACAAGAAAAAGCAATAAAAATGGTCGTAAAGCTGAAGTAATTTTGGAGTCTGAGTGCAAAACCATTATCACAAAGTCCACTGCTTAATTTATATTACCTACATAAGTATTACAATGTTGGTTCATTTACCTTTTGAAATTATATATGTACTTAGCTGTACAGTTTTCTCACATGACTAAAAAGAATTATTAAGTAGATAAAATACAACGATCATGATCACAAGATATAAATAAGGTTTACTTTGTGCAAAGACAGCCCTGACGAGATGGCTAACCTATACCCAAAGAAACAGGCTGATGGTATAGTAAATATATATAATTTTGAAAGAAAAAAAGAACATTTATTGCCCCATAAATATTTAAAAAAATTATATATAATAACTGATGCTAGACTAGCATTTGCGTCTTGCGCTGTATCAGACCTCCTTATGTGCTTGTACGTGTACGTATGTATGTATGTGTGTGTGTGTGGGTCTCTATGTGTGACTATGTATGCATGTGAGTGAGGCGGGAGTGACTTTTAAGATCAATCATGACCTCAGATATGAGACGTACTTCCTACAAACCTATTTACTTTTTCAGGTTTCGGCGCACCGGTACCTCATACATGGAATGGACGAGCTGCGTCTTTGGTTTACGCATTACTGGCTGTTCCTACGCACATATACCTAAGTTAGTACGCAAGGAATTCGAAATCCCGTATAAAAAATGTATGTCGTAAAAAGCGATTAATTTCGTCGCTTTGTGAAAGAATAATAATATGAAAAGAATTCGTCGAGCGAGAGTTCAAAATCTCACGCTTTTATTATATCACTTTTATTACTCACAGGCATTTTATTATATCCGTGTACTGAAGAAATATGTTGATAATTCGTAGTATATAAAATTTTAAATGAGAAATTCTAGCACGTTGTATCACTTTGGATTTACAGTAAAACAATTGAATACATATATCAATTCGATAGCATCAAAAAAAATGATTTCGGCATTAAAGTGATAAGTATCTCAATATAAGTAGGTACTCAATACTCAAACATAAACTTTTAAATTGCGCCCTTGATAAATAGTTGATTTTGACTTATCAGCACTGATCTAATAAGTAATATATAATCCCTAATAAGTTTTTCTTAAATGAAATATTACATTTTACAATCAAAATATGAGTTAGTATTATTTTTTTATACAAAAAAGGCGACAGACGAGCATACAGTCCACCTGATGGTAAGTGGATACTGTCGTCCATAGACATCCGCGATACATGCCAACATCAGTCCAGAATGATAAACGTTGGCACGCCCCCGGATGCACTGCCTACGTTTGCAGATTAAGGAATAGATTGTGAAAATGAGGAAGGATAGGATGAGATGGGAATGGGCTCTGACATATCTCACTCACTATCGAAACACGTACGTGCATTGGGGAAATACGATAAAGTAGGAAATGCAGTACATTTCAAGGTAGTCTTCTGTGAGGTAACGTGGCCAGTCGAGTGCGCCCAGCGGCTGTGGGAATGCAGCGTACCCTCTCCCCCTACTCTGTGCTATATACTGTGCTACGTTTACACGTAACAGCAATTCTACACATCTAATTTACATATTACCGTTCAAATTGAAATGATGCGTGTATGTAATTATTTTTACGTAAACCTTATGCGTCTACGATGGTGTTGCTACGATTCGGCTCTGAAGTAGTTCTTCTAGCTCTACTGCGTAAAAGCGTAGCTTCATAGGGGCAAGATTTCGTAGAAGCGCTACTACGCTACTACTCGTAGCAGCATACGAAGCGTAGCAATAGCATCGTAGATGCATAAGTTTTACGTAAAAAGAATTACTTACTCGGATCATTTCAGTTTCAACAGTAGTAATATATAAATTTATTGCATTTTTTATATATTCAATAAATATGGAAGTACATATTTTAAACACTAATTAATATTTTATTTTCAGTGGTGAATGCTAGCACTTGTGTAGTTGTTAACGTAGAAAAATCCAATTTTTTTTTAACAATATTAAAGGAGAAAAAACGCATGACTTGCATACAAAATACAGACGGGGACCAAACAGGTGGGTCATTTTATGATTTCTTCTCTACAAACTAAGATTTATCTCATAATAATTGTACCCACGGCAATTGTCTTTACCATAAAACCTTTATTGAGAACAGAAAAATCTGGCTTCCAAAAATATCCTACAAACCATATGTTCTACATATGTTCGGTTCTAACCATTATTATCTAGCGCTTTAAGACACCGATATGTGAATGTGGACCTGTTGTTTACTGTAAATATCTAGAGATGGAATAAATGGCAGACTCAATAGCTAATATCAGCATAGTTGCATAAACTGTACTATAAACTTCCATAATATGCAAATGATCACTACATTCCAATTACTAGTAATGCGGTCGTATCGGATGCCGTGGGTGTTAATTGTTACCACATCGTTAACAATTAACATACAATGTTTACACGGTTTAGTTGCATGGGCACGAACTGCCCAGAAACCAGTGTGTGGGCAGTTTCGTTTTAATACCTATCTGATGTATTCTGTGACCAATTGTCTAAACATATATTTTCTTATTTTGTTTTGTTCTAGAGAGTCCTAACTATGAACTCAAGAAACCTACATGTAATTTCCGAAAGAAACTTTGTGTAAGTATGTAATGTTTTATATCAGTCGTATCAATAGATTTATAAGAAACATACTACTTACTGTATTTGAAATACGTAGACATATGGAGTATATACTCTAGTGAAAGTTGCCTAAAGGAAGCGAAAAGTGTAATGAGTATAACACAGATATAAAATCCTTTTGTTAATTGTAAAGAAGAATATAAAAGAATCTCTCACACACAATTCTCGCGACGTGTGAGAAAGAATTCAAACCATAGCACCTTCACCATAAGGTAGAAAGAGTCAAAACCAACTATTACATGATTTTAAGTAGTCCGAGAAGCCCAATAAAGATGTGTAAATATTACGAAACGTTAAGTATCAGTTTTATAAGGAAATCGAAACAAATTTTTCATGTATACTTTAACCGAATTACATATGTATCTTTCATATTGACGATTTACAAAATTGGACGCGCATGACAGCAGAACATATTACACAGATCTAGAATTTTTTGCTACTATCTCTGGTAATACGGATACCACATATTACCATAAAATTACCTGTTCTCAGGACATTTCTTCTTATATATAAATTACATAGTGGAAAGTGGCGACGCGGGAAAAGGAAATCGCGACTTGATGAATAGGTAAAACGAATAAGGCTTGCGCCCGTAAACCAATGTGCTTATTTCACTCATTCTGCTATCTGTTCGCCCAAGACCTAGAACTGTAGCAGAACTATTATATCTGTGCTAGAACTAAACACGGCATAGCATCCCGTTCTGCTCTAATTCTGAGTGATACCAAAACCTACAGATTTTGTTACGAGCAGAATAAAACACCAATTCATCCGTTTTGCGAATATGGCAAAAAGTATATCTGCGTAATGTGTCCATATTCGCCTCTAAAAATCTTAATAACTTCATAACTTTATCTTTCAGCATTTTCTAAGTCTAGTGTGCGCGAGTCGCGGTGTTCCTTTAGCAACACTTCTATACTACCTGACCGGAGCGATAACATTCGGCGTGTTGCGGTATAAGCCGCCGGTACAAGTCATCGTGTTTCCGATGGAGTTCACCACCACTGGTGGTTTAGACCATGTAAATATATCTTCAAGCGTATGCAATGCAATGCAACTAGCCCTTTCTTTCAGTATACACTGCTGGTCATGAGATCTCATGCACATTTGTAGGGTATTATTGGGCATTCGAAATCACTTTTTCGATCTTCATTTCGCTCACTGCTGTTTACTCAATGACGACCGCAAAATTGATTTAGATATCTTAGAGCAGGCACTCCATGAAATACTTTTTTTTTATATGGACGAACGCGGCAGACAAGCATACAATTCACCCGTTGGTAAGTGGATACTGTCGTCCATAGGCATCCGCGATACATGCCAACTTCAGTCCAGAATGACCGTTGGCACGCCCCTGGATGGGCTGCCTATCTTTACACATATAGGAATGGATTTGGAGAAAGGGTTGGGAAAACGAGAAGGGATAGGATGGGATGGGATGAGAATGGACTCTGGTATATCTCACTCACTACTCAAACACTTACACACATTGGGGAAATAAGATAAAATGGGAAATGCAGTATATTTCAAGGTAGTCTTCTGTGAGAGAGGGGTAACGTGGCCAGTGAGCGCGCCCAGCGGCTGTGGGAGTACAGTGGGCACTCTCCGCCTTCAAAATGAGAGGTTTTGAGCCATAAGCCACACGGGTCCAGTGCGAATAGGCATGCTTCAAATTGTTTAATTCTCGGGCATACATACAGGCCCTCACTCTCGAAGTACTTACGTTTCGCGGCAATATTATGTGAAAATACTCAAATTATCAAATTTCATGTTTCATAAACAAATTTTACATAGAAAATGGTAGAAGAAAAAACCTTTAATAATATGAAAATTCAAGTGTAGGGGAGAGTGGGGGAATTGGAGCCATGTAAGGAAAAGTTAAAAAAAATACGAGTTTATGTTGTAATCATTCATTTTTTTAGACACTAATTAGTCTTTTATTTATCTGTCTTTCAGTAATTGCTAAAAAAAGATTTAAAAACTAACTCTTAGTTAGTGAAAATGACTTTTTTTATAAATATTAGTTTCGCTCGCATTACCCCACACATCGGGTAACGAGAGCCAAAAAACCTGCATGTGTGTAATGAGAGCCATCACTTAATACTAAACAAAATGAAACTTACTTTAGTTCACGTAATAGGAACTTAAACAAATCACAGTTATAAAGTAATCAACAGAACATAATAATCAACAAAAATAAAGCTTTTCTAAAAGTTAAATATACAACATAGGGTACTCTAGGGATCTAAATAAAAATTGCAAATATAATCTATGGGGTCATCGCAACCCGAACACTCGGAATGGGCCCATTTTCCACAGGCTCTGCAACGGTACCATAGCTCTTTATTTTTACCAACATCGTTACATATGATTCATTCATTTTCCTCCTCTGAGTATTCAGAATCATCATCACACATATTATTTTCATCGACAGATGATTCCTCAGTTGTGTTGTCTTGGAACAAATTTCTGGTTGCCTTCTTTATGTTTTTTTTAAATGATTTATTCTTAGTCTTTAATTTAATATTGTTAGATTTCTTTTTTTGGATTTTCTTCGGTCTATTTTCCTTTTTGTTCTTATTTTCTCTCTTCTCCTCGAAAATTTTCTTCATGGGGGTACCAGTCAAAACTTCTGAATGCTGCTTGTTTCTATTAGTCTTTGCAGAGTTTTTTAATATTTGTGGAGGAGGACTTACAACATTTAAGATATCAGCAAAGTTTGTAGATGGCTGTGAAGAATATTGTGATGGTTGGTTGCTGGTATTTTGTGACGTGGTGGTAGGCATTTGCAGGGGCTTTTGAGAGGATGTCAATGATTGTGAAGTAACTGTAGCTATTGTTTCTGAAGGTAGAACAGAGTTACGATCTATTAATGCTAGTCGCTTCTGGCTTTCTAATACTGAGCTCAGGGTGTCGGCTCATGAACCCAAACAACCAATCTTTTCCAGCAATTTTTTTTTCAGTGTTAAATATTTTTTCAACACCAATATTCACAGCCATATTATAATATTATAGCATATTTTACGCAGTTGACTGCCTGTTAAACCATAAAACATATTAGACATATCAATGATATGGTTAACAAGGGTATGTTCCTGTTCACTAGTGAACACAGGTTTTCTCACAAGCAGCGGAGAACGACTGTAAGTAATATCATCACTATTTGCTAATCTGAACCGTTTCTTGAGCGTCTCTTATAGGGTATTTTAAATTGCTGTGCCGCTTTATTAACTGATATTCCTTCCTTTCGTAATAGTTTCTATTGCACTCTCTAACGAAGCCGAGGTCCAACTGGCCTTTGATGTCGTTCGCTGTCTAGTTCTTGGCATCTAAAAAATAAAATAAACCATGTTTCATTAGATTAGAATTACGTTTTTCGAAAGGGGTAATAGTAGCCATGGCGGGGTAATGGGAGCGCTTCTAGCTCCCATTACCCGAATGTTAAACATCTCGAATTAATAAAACTAACATAAAAAAACTTTGCTAAATCATCTATCTTCCACTTATATCGTAAAATTTATGAAATAAGGCATTTAATAAACACAAAACACAACAGAATGATAAAAGTTCAGGTACTTACTTTGGTTACGAGATTTGATATTTTTTTACAAGGATGACTCACAAAACTAACTTCTTCTCGTCACCGCTATACGCGTGCTACTGAGCTGGCCAGCGGCGATCACGTTGCATAATCGAAGGTTCCCGAAGCCGTTCGTGTCATTTTGGCGTGACTTGTACGTTCCTGTGTGTGTAAATTGTACTAGCTCCCATTACCCGCTAGCTCTGTTTACCCCGTTCTCCCCTAGATATTTTATATTTGTAAATCGTCCACACGAGGTCGTTACGGGTGCTTAGTTTGTTAAAGTAGGTATGCCGATACGAGTATTGTCCTATTAGGTACAGTATTTATTCATTTACGTATCTAACTCTATGCATAAAGTGCAACATTCCCGTCAGTCGTTTGGTTGTCGGGCAAAACTTTGAAAGAAAAGGTTCAACTAGAGCATATTGACCACCTTGCGACAAGACGTCATATTGTGTCGTTAATCGTGACGCTTTCGTGTCCCGATATATGAACAACACAGGTACAAATACAATCAATATCGTTGCCTTACTACTTTGTTTATGCAAGTAAAATTTTAAATACTATAGAAATAAATTACTTGGATATGTGGATATACTCATAGCTCATATAAAGGGAAGACTTACTTTCTTACTTACTTGGAATTCTTACTTGGAAATTTACGGTGCTGAAATGTCCATTATATGAGGAAATTAAAAAATTCGTAATGTACTCGTAGGTTATTCTTAGTGTAATAAAATACGTTATCTTGATTCTTTTTTCGGGCACTAATAGGTATAAACTGCGTAATGTAATGCAGTCATGTAATGAACATGACTGTACTTGTACTATTTGCGACATCGATTGCATTTCCACGTGTCGAGTTCTTATTGCTTAGGAGTTTCTTTTATTTCCCCAGATTACAATTGTTGTTCGCCCGCTGACATCTGTCATGGACAAAAATAAAGCGTCGCGAACTGTGGGCACGATTAATGTTATTTTTTAACTTCTCGTTATACTGACCAGTGTGTTTTATTCTATAACAATAGTTCAACTTTTTACACAATATCAAACATGTCAAATGGGACAATATACTATAGTACAGTACAGCAATATATATAATAGTACAGCTAGAAATATAATGTGCCTAGGAATCTTCGCCATACTTCGTATTTGCGACAAACACCGAATCACAAAACGTAACGTGGTGATTAGGCCCGTTGTCGTTGAGTCTTGATACCAACTGGACACGTGCTCTAGTCACGGAAATAGCTGTTATTTACACACCAATACGACCTTTGTCGAAGTGTGCCGAAGATTCCTATGCGCATTATATTTCTAGCCGTACTGTACAAGATGTGACATACCCGTTAAGAGCAAAATATTCTCATCTCAGCACACTAGCGTACCTAGTAAGTCATTAAAAAATCAGCAGCGCATTTCGTAGTCGTATAGCAAAATAAAATATAGATACATTTTAAAACAATTTCCCAAACTAAATATCAAAACCGCCTGTATAAAATTTGTTCCAGGTAAATGGGTACGTTCGCTTCTTCTACGCCATCTACGTAGAGGGCGCCATGTGTCTGTTCGCGTGCGCGGTGGGCACACTGCGCAGGAGCTCCGGATCTGTTTTTACGCAGATGTCGCTTAAGTACCGCCTGTTTGAGAGGTTGGATTGAATATAATCAAAGCTAACGTACAAAGTACAATACAAAAAAAATATTTTTATGTTAGATAGATGTGTAACATAACAATAAGAACTAAAATGGATGATGTAAATCCGTTCATTCTTTTTTTTTCACGTAACAACAGATTTACATTAAGCAACCTATGAACGGTATGTGAATCCAATTGATCCATTATCAAAAATTATTTAGGTGAATTATCTTTTTGCAAAACCATAATCTTTTTGTTTAACATTACAAAATTTATTCTAAATTGAAAGGAAATATATTGAGTTATATTTCTTAAGTACCTAAAAATTAGATCATGGTTTGAAAAAAGCTATATTATTTATGACCTACAGTTTTTCTCTATTGTATAAGTGGGCCTGCTGGGCAAAGTCATGCAAGACTGATCATTGATCAATTGAAAATGATACTTCGGTCACTTAGCTTCTAGGAAATCTACTTTTATTATTATTTATAACTCGCAACTTCTGATTATTCTATTGTGTATGACTTTACAGTCACTACATCTTTAAAATACTTCAAATTGTAGAAAACAAGATGTGCAATATTGGATCGTTTCGAATGAAAATGTTAATGTGAAGGAATAAATAAAACTAGTAATGTTTAATTTATCTTTTTATTTTCCATTTCCTACAAACTAGTCAACAGCTATGTACAGCTCTGAATATTTCAGTTCTGGTAGCGGCTTCGACATTACATACCTCAACATTTCATATGTCTAGTTATAAAACAAATAACTAAATACTGTTATTTCAAAGAAAAACAGTAAATCCGTTTGTTTATCTTTGATGAATTTATGTATCACAGCATTGTAATGAAAAATAATAATCAGAAAATGGGACTTTTTTAAAATAAATGGCAATCACGGTCTTTGTGAATAGAGATAACTAAGAACACGCCTTAGGTAATCATAAATTTTAAGAATTTATTAAATCATTAGTCAGTCATTATCGTCATCAATGCATTCCTCGTTATCCAGCGAGGTGATGCCACAAGCATATTTAGTACTTTGCCATAAAAATGTTATTTGTACAACATGCTCTATATAAAAAGCTAAGCAAACGTTCGCCAGCATATGGCCATTGAAGCATGTTCTCATTACCCCTATCCCTAATTGATTGAACCTATCGTTAGAAAAAGAACAAATATAGAAAAAAAAAGAGCATATATTTTGGAGGTAAAACGTTTGCTACCAGTTAAGATCGACAATACAATAATTAGATACCTAAAAGTTGGAATATGAATCCACTAACTCCTAGTATGTTATATGGAGTTTTAACATATTATTGATCCTACTTACGTACAGTCAAGCTCCAAACATACATACGCCTAGATGTTTATGACATACATACATTATAACATACATAAGTTTATAACGTACATAAGTTCAGGTTCATAAGTTCCAAAATATTGTAATCTCTTGCAATTATAAATGTTGGTATAAATAGATGTTAAAAGGATCTTATTGTGTGAGGAACTGAGGGTACTAACACAACGTGATCGAAGGCTAGTTTGCGAGTGCGGGCGGCGCGTCAATACCTCGTGACGACGCCACAACGGCCACCATACACGATCAGTTAAAACTGTCAGTTCTGACTGAACGGTTAAAATTGATCTTTTTAGTGTGAAAAGCTGACAATTTTCATACTACACACGGTCAGGCTGTAGTATGAAAATAGACGGCTATTAGAAGCGAGGCCCCGGCACAGTGCGAGCGAGATGAAGATGTCCTAAGAACACAAGCACGATCAAAAATAGAATCGCAAACGCAGGGGACGCGTGTTACGCGTGTACAAGTCAAGACGTCACAATTACGACTGATTCACGGACTCCCAGCACCGCAGCGTGGTGCGAGAGGGACGATAACGAAGAGAAGATCCCATGGGTTTTTTTTTCGGTATGGCTAAATTCCTGTGGGCCTAATGGCCTATCAAGTCGCCGGACATGTATGGTTTAGGGCGAGCGCAGAAGGCGCTCAACCAGTAGATACAATGGTATGAAACACACTATTGGCGCTAATTCCTTAAACAAAATGTCACTGAAATGATGGAATTCAGTATCGAGAGTACAGTCAATTGTACTAATGTTTACAATAGTTTTTTAATACAATTCTAGTATATCTTTTATATTTACGCGAAACGCGCGCGGCATCGACACGCCCGATCTGAGTAATGAACGCTACAAACGTTTTAGACAGGGCAACAAAACCTTACATGTTTGTAACTTTTAATTTATTACTTACAATAATTTTATTTTTTGTTACAACGGTTTTATATATTTTAAATTGGTTGATACGTTTCGGGTTTTGCATTATTTCGGTGACCACGACGTACGACGGGCATTCACGACGCTCTGATCTGTATTACGACGGGGAAAAAAACCATTTAGTTCCATCAATAGAACGGAAATTCCGGATAGTTCTATCGTCACTAATAACTACGAAAGTGAATCCAACACAAAAGTGAACTACAAAAGGAACTACCTATAATAATTAGCAGGACTATTCTGAACGAATAATAGATTTTAAATCAAAATAACAAAATAAAGCGAACAAATACGTGAAATTATATTTTTATTTATATGTGACTAAAATTGTATTCTTCTTGAAATGTTATTGTTGTTTCTTCTATATTTATACTATGGCTACGAACTAAACGGATTTTTTCGGAACTAACTGGATTTACGACGGAATGTACGCTTCCATTACAATATTTTGGATCAAAAATTGTAAACTGTGTAACGAAACTCTGGAGCGTATATCACTGAGCCTGACTGTAATGTAAAATTAACCCTTGCTCCGTTTAGACTCTTTTAGATCGTCGTCCTCTGGAGTTTCGGAGGAAGCCTCAATGTTTTTTTTCTCTTTGAGCGCTTCTTTAACAGCATCCACTAGGTTGTGGGGCTCCGATATAGAAATTTTCTTGCCTGTGAATAATGTTAGAAATGTGAGTAAATTTATGATTAGACTTTAAATTTTTTTTAAATATTTTTAAATCAATATCGGGGCTTGAAATCGGTTACAAATTCACCGTTGCTGTTTTTCGGTTAAACATTTTTGTTGCGGTTTCAATCGCATAAAATTATCGGGAAAAAAATTGAAACGATTCCTACTATCCGATGCCTACTATCGCACTTTGTCGAATATTCAATGTTTACATACATTCGAAATCACAGTGACAACATTATTAATTCTTCATACATGATACATGATTCGGTGATACTTCGTACAGTTTTGTTCACGAGTATTTTATTTTTATATGTTTATTTGTAAATTCATGGAGGTTTGTTATCTTAAGGTATCACTTTCAATGTAAGTAACAAAACAATATTGAGTCATTTGCGTAAAATCGGTAAAATAAAGAAGCTCAAAAAGTGGGTACCGTATGAACAGAATGAACGCCAGCTATAAGCACGCGTTGACGCTTGAATTACTTTGCTGAATCGACATCAAAATGAGGGGATTCTGAATCGGATTGTCATTTGCGAAGAAAAATTGATCTTGTACGATAATCGTAAACGTTAGTCACATGGTTGGATCCCGGAGTTGCAGCTACACAATGTCCAAAACGAAATAGGAATCAAAAGAAGCTCATGTTGACATTCTGGTGGTCCTGTGTCGGTATAATTCTCTATGGGTTCTTGTGGTCCGGCACAACAGTTAACGTAGATGTGTACTGTGAAGAACTGCAAACCATAATGGAGAAGATCCCGATCAAGCAACCAAGGTTGGTCAATTGCTATTCGTCACTGCTTCTGCACGACAACGCACGACCACTTCACAGAAAACAGTCACAAGTTGCAGGAGCTCTGGCTGGAGACCAGTATTCACCCACCCTCTAAGGGAATACTGGAGGATCCGTTCGTGGGTCGTCGAAGACGACATCGTTGTTGGCGAAACGAAACAAAAAATAAAAAATACATAATTTTAAAATAAGTTGTATTCCATTATACCAGTTTTCGAAGTTTTGCTATGAAAAGAATATTGAACACAAAAATAGTTGTAATTCTGTGACTGCGTAAAATTTATAAAAAGTATGCATAATGCGATCTCGTGTATGTAATATCGTCATTGTGCTATCGAATGTATTGTAAACATTTTATATTCGTCAAAGTGCAATAGTAGTACGAAATCATTTAAACCGCTCCCTAATCGGTAAATTCCATGTTACTCGTATGTTCACGTAGACCACCATAACTTTGATTAAACTTTGAACTTTGATTAAACGAATCCGGAATTTGACAGGGTAAATCGCGAGCGAGGCACCACAGAGAAGGCACTCGCTTAAACAGATTTCAAAGTTCTCAGCTCCTGGATATTCAAGAAAACCACTTTACAATGAATATTTTAATTTCGTTCCATTTTGTCAGCTTTTGAAATGAACGTAACTGTTAATTGAATTGCGCTCTGAAAAAAATATAAAATAAACCGATTTTCAACCCCCGTATTTGATATTGAACTGCCTTTCTCATAAACGCCACTTAAATTTCACAATTACTTACAATCCCTTGTACTTTTTTAACAAGTTAGAAAGTCAGAATTTTAAGCAATTATTAAATTTAAATTACGGTTTATAGTTAAAGGGTGTTAATAAAATTACTTACTATAGGAATGTAATGTGTAATACGCATGAATTCAATATGTTTATACGAATTTACTACATAATATAATACATTCAAGATTGGTACTATGTACGAGAAATACATTTTAACACGGTCAAACAAGTGTTTGAACAAAGTTTGATTGCCGTTTGAATAATGCTAGTTTTTAAGTTTCTGAAACAGCATACTTAACGCAAATACCATACATGTTCTACGAGTACATACGAATCTTTATAAAACTTAACAGAACTGCAAGATTACAAAATTTTACAAAAAAAATTATTGACTATCCCTTATACATAGTGAAGAAAAAAAAAACAATGGTATCTAACAGCTTAAGTCATTGTCTAGTGAACGAATATATTATAATTAACTATTAATAACTGCTAATAAATAATTTAATTTCTAAGTTTAATAGCCACTAATTATGAAGGTACTAAACTTATTTAATTATGCTAAATTTCCTTTACTACAGAATTTTATAATGTTTGGTCTAAATGGCGGACAATGGGGGAGGCCTATGTCCAGCAGTGGACGTCCAAGGGCTGAAATGATGATGATGATGATGACAGAATTTTTACCCAATGTTTTTCTTCATCTACTTTTCTTTTTTTTAAATTAATGCTCCTTACATGTATGACTTAATCAATACGTTAAAATAATGGAATTGACCCTGGTATCAATCTGAAAGAGATTCATATGTTTAGGACTTCGCTTCAACTAAATGAAAACCATGTACCTAAGAATATAACAAAATTTATGTTCGTAAGTTTGTAATTATTACAACCATAAAGCTCACACACACTGACACAATTCCACAAGGCATTTTACATAATTGTTATTTAAAAATAATGCTACAAGAAAAGTGCTTCCTTTTACTATACGTATCTAACAGTGAGGTCCTAAAGTTTCTGGCCTGACATATTTCTAGATGGATAAAACAAAAAAATATACGTCATTGTAATTGTCATTTATCCTGCCAATTCATGTATAATTTTTTGAGTTCGACCCTCGTTAGTTTTGATTCCTCGACTCTTACAACAACAGGAAGTCGGAAAATATTTAAAATGTTTAAACTAGAATATCGTTCTATGATTAAGTTACTTACAAGGGAAGGTGTTAGCCCAACCAATACCAAACAAAGCTTGAATAATGTGTACGGGGATTCTTCTTCATCATTTTCCACCGTCAAACATTGGTGTTTTAAAAAGTGTTAAATAGACTGAGACTATATTGAAAAATAAAAATAGTTTCATAAACTTGAGTGTCTTTTTCTTTGTCAGGCCGGAAACTTTTGGACCTCCCTCGTATCATAATTATCCACGGGATTCCTTGGCAGGACCTCGAGAGGTACAGTTGAGTTTTTGTTTGATTTGTAGTTTAATAGTGATAGTTTATTAAAGTTCAAAGTGTCATGTTTGTGATAAAAACATGACAACATGAAACATGACATTCAATCTGTCAAATAAAACCATGAGACTGTGTTTTTCGTGTCCTTCCAAGGAATCCAACTGTCCTCAGTAAACCTACTAGGGTTTACTGAGCGACGCCATATTTACTTGAAATTGATTTACACGTGACATTAACAAAATAGTCGTCGCGCTCGAGTCGACGACTGATACTGCCATCAAAGTGAAGAACTTCATCTGCTCGCGACGCTATTGTCGCTTGGCGCTAAGGATTACACATCTTCAGTTAAAACTCAACGATTTACTTACACAGTCACAACTGAGATTTATCGCGACGTATAAATTTGAATTTTAGATTTTATTTTTCCAAAAAACCTGTGTAGATTAATTATAGAGGAATACGGCAGTCGAGCAGTGCCGAGATGTGTAGGGCCCAATCCTATCCCATCCTTCCCCAATGTCCTAACTCTTTCTTCAAATCCATTCCTAAATCTCCAAAGGCAGCCAGCGCTTCCGGAGGCGTGCCAACGTATGTCATTCTGAACTGATGATGGCACGTATCGTGGATGTAGCAGGACAACAGTACTCACTTACCACCAAGTGAACTGCATGCTCGTCAGCTACCTTCTTTCTATAAGAAAAATAGTCACGTTTTAATATATACATTTATGACGTTAATTGGCGCTAATTA
This sequence comes from Sesia apiformis, assembly GCA_914767545.1. NCBI lineage: Eukaryota > Metazoa > Arthropoda > Insecta > Lepidoptera > Sesiidae > Sesia > Sesia apiformis. The sequence goes on along the minus strand of OU611965.1, from coordinate 13,181,016 downwards.
AATGAAAATAGCCCAGTACGGATCCACTAATTCGCACTGAACCCACCCGTGTTGTAAATTTTTGGCCCGAAACATCCTAGCGCCTTTACTAGGGGATGCCTATGACGTTATAGATAGATATATAAACTCTTTATTGCACGCCAATACATGTTGCAAAAAAAGAATTTAAGTAAGTAACGGGAAAAGTACAACAAGCGACCTTATCGCCAAAGCGATCTTTTCCCGGTCACCTTAGGCATAGACTGATAACGAAATACGAAAAGACGTAACCCGTGTTCTTTATGTTAGCACCCTTACCCATACATGCCATCCAACTGTTCTACTATCATACTATCTCTTCGCACCATCAATCACACCTCTTAACATCACGTGTTCGCATTATACATCCTGGAATACAGGTAAGAAAGCTACTCAACTAATTGACAGTAAAGAGTTTAAACTCATTCTTTAACATTTCAGGTTAGATACTAATAACTCCCTATATTAGCTAGATTAGCTCCTAGGTTAGCTAGATATAGATCTCGCCCAAGGTTCGCCCCCGCTCGATCTTCCGTTCACCATTAGTGGATTATTTGCAGATTCATTATTTTCATCTAAAAGATTCTTACTTTGTAGTCGTTTTCCAGTATCCAGGCTTCTTCGAACTAAGTTACAAACTGCGCGCTATGAAGATCATCCCCCACAAGTACTCTCACTCACTCCTACCAATGCTTTGAGCCCATTTATAAAAATACATCTATCATTATAAGTTAAGTTCGAAATGAAGTTCTTAAACCTCAAGTGGGTAATTGACAGTTCTCGAAATTAATATTTTATGATTTATTCAACATCTAAACAATATGAACTCAAAAAGAATTTTCTGAAATTACAATATTATATGAGCTAGAGAAATTTGAAAAAGGGGATAATTAGGGAGTTATTGCTATCCCTATCACACGCGATTATAATGCCCTTATAGAACAAGATGTCGCTGTTTTATATTGTGATCATCTTTTTAGTTGCGACTTAAGTCCATTGTTTGTCATTTGTATTTCTGATTTTAATTCTAGTGTCAAAATTTTTAATATATATTTTTTAGAATCAATTTATAATCAACCGGTTTACCATAGACAAGCGGGCACATCGGCATTACATTGACGGAGTCTTTGATGTACTTCATACCGGTTTGAAAATTTAACCGGTTCATAAGTCGTGACGCCTACACACGCTAATTCAAGAAATGCTAATAATTGAGTTACTGAATAACGCACTGAACGAATTATTGTTATTGATAATAAGAAATGATAATTGAGAAACTATATTTGGACTATAGCATGATGGCGTAGGGAACATTTTGGGATACAAAATGAAACAACAAACTTCAATTTAAATTTCATGTATTCGTGAAATCAATACTGTGTACAATTCCAGAAAAAATACATATAATTAACCATCATACTATATTCCTTTGGGTTATTAACAAATAAATCCCATTCAAAACATTAACTACTTATCTAAATAAATACAAAGTAATATTTAAGACAACAAAGAACAAAATATTATATTAGATAGATCGCGTTTAGAACTACGCAATGCGTTTCAAAAATCGCAAATTCAAAAATTATTATTATTTCCATTGAAATGGTTGGAGCCAAAAGTCTGCTTAACAACATAAAAAATATGTTTTCATTCATCAAGGTTCCATCCTGATTTCCATACCTGGACTATACCGGACTCTCCAAATTTCAGAGTTCAATAGTTAATTGTAAATACAAACGTATATTGTTTTTATTATAAATTTTAGCCGTGGTAATTTTAGATTTTATTTTTCCAAAAAACCTGTGTAGATATTTCTGCTGCTCCTAATTTATTTTCGAGACTTTTCTTTAAGAGTTAGTTTCTCATCCTTATCACCTTTAAAGCATTTTTGGAAAAAATAAATTGAAAACAAAGCGGCACAAAATATAAATATAAATTTGACTAAAATGGACTAAATTTGGAATTAAAAAATATATGGCTGTGTTTACAATGAACTACTCTATACACACAATGTTTTATTCATTTTTGAAAGTCCGGGGATGGAAACTTCCCATATTAGTGTATTTTGTTAAGCAAGTCGTAATAGCTGCGTAAGATTTAATAACAAATACGGCCGTATTGTGCTTACGTCGGTATAAACGCGGTCATTGATAAAATATTATCATACTTGTATAATCCGACAAGAATCTAAATGCACATAAGAATCATATAAGGGCTAACAATTAAACGAAACTACTAATTTCGGACGATTTATATTAACAAGTTTAATTAAATGTTAACAAGGAATACTATTGTCATTAAAAAGTACTGGAAACATAAATACAAACATGAACAGTTATTTTAGATACCAAAACAGTAATTCAGCTGTATTCCAAAACTGTGATTTATCGTTCTTTGACAATATAAAACATGCTACGTCTCTTTTTATGTTATATAGATAAAAGAAGATGTAACATGTTTAGATCCCTACACAGCAATTTTCGCACGTTTTGGAACTGAGCCTCGTAATTTACGGTAACACAGTTATAGATGTGTCAAAAGATTAACATTTCAATATGGCCGCTAAGTCCTTTTGCCGACACGTTCATTTAAAATCTTGCTGGATACATTTATATACATATATGCACTTGTGACATCACGTAGTATTTCATACTGACGATAAACTTTGGTATAGTAAAAATACAACATGCAAAAGAATTTCTGAGTATAACCTCAATTTATCAATTATGTCGTCATGAAATTACAGCAATTATTATTCATCGGTAAGTAAAGTCATAAGGCATTGATGGATGTGTTTGCTTATTCAATGAATGTATTATACTATATTAATAAGAAAAAAATAGCGTTTCTTACTTTGAGCAATAAAATCGAAACTTCACACATTTTATATTGCATAGAATATAAAGTGTATATGACTATACAGACTGTAACAAATCAATTCCCGAAGCCCGAAACCATGAATTCCATTCATTGTTCCGAATTGACATGAAAATTTGACTTATAAATGTATTTGACAAAGTGTATCAACCACAAAATTTTTACTTTAAAAAAAAAAACATTTTATGTAAATTAACCCTTAAATAGAGTGACATATAAAGAACATTTTTGCTCGTAACTCATTTATACTGTGTTGGTGACCTTTAAGCAATACAGTGACGTTAGGATTCCTGTACCCCAGCAAACAATAAAAGGTCATTTGATTAATTAATAAATATAATAAAACTCAGAATCATAAGCTGAATTCATGATTTCAAGCTTCAGTAACATATTGGTTACAGGTGTATACATATTATTTGTTAAAATTTGTCGATAAAACGAAAAAAAAATACTTGATAACAAATATACTCACAATTATAGTTTTTAATTAATTTAATGGGTGTTGAATGAAATAGTAAAATAAACAATGGTCGTCATTAACATTTGTCATAAACATGAAACAATTATTTTTGACCTATTTTGACCTGACCAATCAAATGTATTATTCACGACTCGTTCATAATTCATCATATCATACCGGATTTTTTGGAAGTATCAAGTAATCAATTTGTACCTGTATCAATCAATGTCTTTTAGCCGCTTTCACAGTATCACGTCATGCGTACAGAACGCGCGCGTTGACATACATTTGCGTGGAATCCTAACTAAAAAATTGACACAGAAAAAGATGCGCGTAGCCAGCGTCTGTTGTACCTTTCTATGACATGCTTCTTAGAAATATTCCTAATAGGCGTATCATCGCCACGTAGATATAAAAGACAACCTATCTCTGTCTGTCTGTTTGTGTGTTCGCGTTTATCTCGAGATCAACTGAGCCGATTTCATTGCGATTTTCATTGTTGTGTAGTGTGTTTATCCCGGAAGCCTATAGGATATTTTAACAGAATGTGGTGTAGCAATTTTTAAAATAATTGGCAACGATCTTTACAGTGATCTATCTCAACTATGATATGGTATTGTAAGAATGTATAATGGAGTCATATACATAAACCTATCTAGGAACATAGGCAAATATAGATTTGGAAATAGAGACCCTAAGTGGGCGAATTGGCAAACAATTAGTAGTAAAAAGTAAGCAAACGCGAAAACAACTACGAAAAACACGCATATTGGTTCGCTATGTACACACTGCAAAATAGTTAAGTTTGCAAACAATAGTTGTTTGTCACAGGCTAAATGCTGAAAACCAACTGTGCTACGGAAGCTATGAGAGCCGTCAGTAAAACTTTGTTACACATTCAGTGAATCAGTTGTCGTATCTATGAAAAAAAAAAGAATGATAATAAAATTAAACAAAACTACTTACAGAAAGGTGCCTGGCTCCCAAACTAGGACAGCATGTACTATGGGTGGCCAGGTCCGAATTAAATGCACTAATTAATACTTAAACACCTATGTACTTATCGGTATCTAATGCATGTTATTGTCAGTAGTCCATAAGTATAAACATCTATGTCTACTTATGTACGTAGTGAGCAAGGCCAAATGCCTGCAAACTTGTCTATTTTGTCAGGTGTACATAGTGACGGGAAAACAATACGCCTATTCTCTATGCTTTAAATTAAAGCTAAGACTGAGTCTTTAGTTTTTGTTTAAGTTATATTTAATATATAGGTTATAACATGCAAGCTTAACCTCTGAAAAATGCTAGTGACAGGAATTAAGTTTTAAAACTACTACCTTTTGTTTACCATTTGACTCATTCTATATTAGTTTGGAAACGCCCTATCCACAAATGTCTATCACATCTAATCTCCCATTCAAGCTTCATACAACTCAGGATGCTCGTTCTTATGCTTCTCTATCGTTCTCTTATAACCTAAAGGCTTATCTGGCTCTCTAAAACTACCATCACTTTCCATTATATCCTGCAATTTCTGTTGCACGTCATACTTATCAGTCGGATCACTCAACATGGTTATCAAACATATCATGACTGAAATTATAAAGCCGATGATAAAGTAAGGTCGGTTGTTTTCAAATGTGTCAGCGAAACTCTCGAACACAGTCCAATTTTTATTTTTATCCCGAGGAGTATCCCCAGAATCGCGATTCGTGCGATGTATCGTTTGATTAGCTTCGTTCTTACTATTTTTAGACTTGTCTGCAAAATAAATTTGGTGTTTCTTTGATTTTTCTCAGGGCTACGTCGTTTTGTGTACAATTTAAAAAAAAATCTACAAGACCTTTAACAGAAGAATTTAATACATGTAATCAAATAGATGTAATTGGAAATTTCATGGTATGGAACACGGAACTTTATAAATCAACATGACAAATTTATATTAAGGTTGCTGTAGATTGTTTGACATAAATGGACATGAAAATGAATACACTATAGAAAGTGCATCAGTTTATGTCAGAATCTCCATTAATTTTAAGTTAAATTGTTAACTAACGAAATGGAATTTTGTAAACTATATGTATTGTACAGAGTTGATATTATAATATCCGTTTTTGACATCTTGGATCGCCAAATCAGATGTTTTGTTTTTATATATTATCGTTTAGGGTTTTATTGACAAATGTCACGACAATTTATTAGATGGCAGTACTGCCAATATTTTTGTTCACATCTCTATTATTCCCACTGTAGTTGTTACGAAATACCCTAAGTAAGGCGAGAATAAGAATCACCAAATGTTATTAGCTGATTTGTTATATAAAAGAATGTTATTTACTAAAATGACATCTCATCGAAATTATTATTTTTTTTATTCTGGCTTCTATTTTGTAATAACTATGTATTATAGTGGGAACAACGAAAATTCAAACAAAAAAGTAATTTCTGTCGTCCACATTGATATCAACAGAAATAATTTTGTCTACAATTCTCGTTGTCTCCACTACTGGGTTGACTCGTATAAGTGGATATAATGGTACCAAACTGAAATAAATATGATTTTCAGTAAATTGTACACAAATATTAAAGCCCATGATAATTCTTGTAAGCAATAGAAGCTCCTAAATGGCACAGTGGGTAGATATATTTTTATTTTTTGTGTTTCTTACCATCTCTATCGTAGGAAACCCCATGAATTTGGCCCGGAGTGTCCTCTTCTAATTCGGCGTAAGCGTAGATAAGCGCCTTTTGCTTGTCCGATAACGTTTTTGGAACCTGGAAAATATTTTAACCATTATACTATAATATAACCACGGATCAACCAAATACATAATTCCTCGTGACAAAACTATATACATGAGTGGTGCCACTAGTGCAGGGATGTCAAAGATACAGCCCGCGGGCCGTATCCGGCCCCCGGGCCGTATCAATACGGCCCGCGATCGCAATATGTCACAGAAAGAAGAATCATGACTTCACTCGATTCCTCTACGGAAGTTTTAAAATGCGCACACTACATTTATAAGTAATTTCAAGGGCAGCGCGTGCCTAGACAAGCGAGAGAGGTAGACAGTAACGCCATCTCTTAGCAACACGCGGAAATACCCTATTATTTTTGTTGAGAACAATAGAATCTTCCACGCGCTTCGAGTCTAGACTAGAACCTTCCTTATTGATATAAAAGGAGTGCGTCGGCACGACGTGAGTCAGTTGAGTCGAGTAATCGAAGCGATACGGTCGGAGAAAGATATTAGTTAATTTAGTTGTACTGCGAAGTAGTGATTGTGACCTTTCATTACGTGACCCTATTCAAGCTTTCATGTTAGAAAAAAGCAACCCAATTGATTATGACAATGACTGGTGGGTTGATTGTGCCTTTTTGATAGATATGAATAAACACTTGACTGATCTGAATGTAAAGTTACAGGGTAAAAATCTGATTGTCACTCAAATGTATTCATGTATTCAAGCCTTTGAAACAAAGTTGAGGCTGTGGGAAAATCAGGTAAAAAATCAAACTTTGGATCATTTCCCTCATTTAAAATCATTTGGCACGATGAACCAAAATAAATTGGATCAATATTCTCAACTTCTGCAAAATCTGATCACGGAATGAATGAATCGTTTTGAAGACTTCCACAAAATGAATGAAATGGAATTCCCAATTTTCAACAATCCATTCAATTTTGAAGCTTCACAGGCACCAGTTCATTTGCAAATGGAGTTGATAGATCTTCAATCGGACAGTATTTTGAAAGAAAAATTTAAAGAGGTTAACGCTCTTACATTTTATACACAATATTTCAAGTTTGGATAACTACTCGGAATTAAAAAAGCATGCAGCACACATTCTGTGCATGTTTGGTAGCACCTATTTATGTGAGCAGATGTTTTCCGTCATGAAAATAAATAAGAACAAACATCGCATAAGACTTACGAATGAACATCTCCAATCAATTCTTAAAATAATTACAACGAATATGATACCTGACATCAATGAGCTTGTCAAAAACAAGAGAAGTCAGGTATCTGGATCCTCGAGCTCAAAATAATTACCGTCTTTTATAACTTTGATATGATTTTTAACAACCGTATATTATATACTATATAATTAAATAAATAAAATGTTATAATAATTCAGTACATTTTTTTTATTTGAATCTGGCCCGCCTACACATTCTAAATTTAATATATGGCCCTCTGCAAAATTGAGTTTGACACCCCTTCACTAGTGGTATAATACAAACTTGCGTACTATAAATACGTACTTATTTAAACGAACTTAATAATACTTATTTATACATTTTATTTATACGAGTAGAAAATAATTACTTTTTTAAGTCTTTGCTTTATTTATTTAATTAAAATCGATTACGCACACATATTCATTGCAAAATATTGCATCATAAATATTATTTGGAATTATATACAAAAAGTTGTTTTTTCAATTATTTCAAAATTTCTTATATTTTTTACATTAACAACACTGTTACATCAAAAATATTGCTGTTTTTTGACTTTTTGACGGGAACCCGAGAAGTAAACTTGAGTTTTTGTTTGATTATTGTAAAATTATTATTGATTATTGTGGGATTTGTAGTTTAATAGTGATAGTTTACTAAAGTTCAAAGTGCCGCGTGTTTGTGATAATTAAATGAAAGCGTGAGACTGCATTTTTCGTGTTCTTCCAAGGACTGCTCTTCTGTCCTCATTAAACCTACTATCATTTTACTGAGCGACTCCTACTTCGACGGGACTGGACTGACGTGATAAAATGGCTGTCAGTGTCCAAATAAATTATATAAAAAAAATGCTATTATTGTAACACTATCAATAATACGTTCTCGGTAGTTTTTTTCCGCTAAATGACAGATTGACAGGTCGGTAAATATGACCGCTTTGCACATGCCTCCCTTTTAGGGCCATAAGGCTACATCTCTGTATTTTAGTTGGTCTATGACGTATACATTGTCACTTCGTTGTAGGAGAATGCATGCTGCATTCCCACAGCCGTTGGTCGCACTCGACTGGCACCGTTACCCCTCTCTCACAGAAGACTACCTTAAAATGCACTGCATTTCCTACTTTATGGTATTTCCCTAATGTACGACGAGCATAGAGTCCACCTGATGGTAAGTGGATACTGTCGCCCATAGACATCCGCGATACATGCCAACATTAGTCCAAAATGACAAATATTGGCACGCCCCCGGATGTCGGATGCGCTGCCTACCTTTGGAAATATAGGAATGGATTTGGAGAAAGGGTTGAGAAAATGGGGAGGGATAGGATGGGAATGGACTCTGGCACATCTCACTCACTACAGAAACATGTACGTACATTAGGGAAATAAGATAAAGTGGGAAATGCATTACATTTCAAGGTAGTCTTCTGTGAGAGAAGGGTAACGTGGCCAATCGAGCGCGCCCAGCAGCTGTTGGATTGCAGCGTGCACTCTCCCCCTCAACTATGTATATTAATGTATATTATATATAAGAAACAAGAAATATAATATTAATATAAAAATATAATAGATGTAAATTGTTTGGATTTGCAAAATATAGTGAAGAAATACTAGAGGATCAAGCGGCAGCGATTTCTTGAGGTACAACCTCGAGATTTATAAAATCTAGAAACCATTTCAATGGGAACCTAAAGAATTGAAATAATCAAAATGAGTATCAAAGTATTCTAACCTGTATCTTGACATGTACATAGTGGTCACCATATCCATGCAGACTGACCCTCTTCATCCCCTTACTTGACAACCTGATAGTGCTGTGCGAAGATGTACCAGGCATTATCTGAAACAATAGATTGTTTATTAATTTTTCTTTAACAACTTTACTACAATTATAAATAATTGTTAATGAACAATTATTATGGAAAAAAAAACGTTGACATTTAGATGGGACTGGCTGCTGAAAACCTCTTTTCCTAGATTAGGGAGGCAGGGCATCAATGTTATGTTATACCCTGTTATGTCAATAAAGATTTTAATTTGACATTGCACATTCATTTAAATGTAGCCTCCACACTGATCTGTACGGATACAATGAAAGATTTTAGGGATTAGGGATCCCTTTTAGGGATTGAAATTAAAAAAAAGAAAAATTTCAATCGGGTAGATGGATATAAACTGTCGTCGACGTGGAATCCAGTGATTAACAAATTTAAACCGTCGAATACGTCCGAGGACATTGTTAGTGTAGTGTCGCAGCCTTTCGGAATGTGAAAATCAAATGTGGGTAGTTGATAAAACTGCTCGCAACTCCCATCCCGGACTACCCGCCTCTTCAGTCAACTCGTGACCACGGCAGGTGTAAACATCGTGTCTAAAACGTCGAGTAGAAATAAAAGGTAAACAAAAACCTTTAATTTTACGCATTCAGACCCGATCTACAATATAAAGTGAGTACAAAACCCAAAATTAAAAAAAAAGAAATATTTTGATGCTTCGTTCAATTTGATGTCAACTTCCCTACTCCCTAACTCATCCCTACTGTCCCACTGAATGGAGAGTATAATGGGAAAATCTTATCTTATCATCTAATCATAATGTTTACTTCCCATAACCACTACATTCCTCCCAATGCTCCCCATCTCTTGAACACATACATCACCTACATTAGATTTAGAAAATGGAAGGAAAGGTATAGATAAAAGAGTATAGCGGGATGAGTATTCCTCATCCTTTTAGTTCCTTTGGATGAGTTAGTAGTGTAAATAATAGAATAAGTATCAGCCTATAACGTCCCACTGCACGGCATAGGGCTCCCCTAGTAAATCACTAGGGGGTTTTGGGCCGTAATCCACCACGCGAGCCCAGTGCGGAATGGTGGATCACATACTCGACCGCATTTTTTGTTTCTCGAGCATGCGGCCTTCCTCGTGATGTTTTCATCTCACCGTTTAGCTAGTTTAATTTTTAAAACATCCGTACTTAAGTAGAAACTCAATGGTACGCGCCGAGGATTTGAACTCACAATCACATCAATGTGAGTCGAGTATAGATACCCTTAGGCTATCATCACTCTTTAAAAGGAATAAGACGTTAACTCCTCTTTGAATTATGGGATGACAGACTCCATTAGAAAGTATCCAAAGCCTATTTCAATTCATCAAATTTGGGATGGAATGCAATGGGAAATACAATCTGACAAATGTCAATCCCAAAACGTTAGTTTTGGGATTCAGTGAGACAGGCGAGCGCTGTGGTGTTGACAGTAGGGGGTTGCAATAAATAAGAGTGAATAAATAGGTAGTCGGTCCACGTGGCCGGAGGGCGTCCGACACTGTGCTTCCCGGTGCGGCCTCGCGTGATCGGTCCTGCGGCAAATATAACTTGCCCACTGCCACTTCAACATGTCGAGTCTATCTATGTCGGTGACTTTAGTTCTTTGGCGCATATCTTCGTTTCGGATCCTATTCTCATAAGTCGCTGAATGACTTTGAACTTACGGATCGGGCCTAGCGTTCGAGGCCACGTTTCTGCACCATACGCCATAACTGGCAAGACCACTGATTAAAGACTTTCGTCTTCAAGCATTGTGATATAGGCGACGAGAAGAGCACACGCATTTTCCAAAATGCTGTCCAGCTAAGTTGAATGCCTCTATCGACCTCCTTATGGAAGTTGACCTCTGGTCGGGTGAACTGGAGACTTTAAACAAATTCGCCGGTGGTGGTTGGATGAGAAGAGGCGAGGCAAATCGTGTGTGGTGGCGAGCCGCTGGAGAGGCCTATATCCAACAGTGGAGGGAGTTGGTATGGTATGGTAAATAGGTAATAATTAAAAAGTACCAACCTGTAATGTGTGATCTTCGTATATGCCCTGTATCCTGACAGTGCCACCAAGTAAGGCTTGAGATACAGATATCTGGAATAAACATATAATGCGTTTGTTTTTAAAAACGAGGAAACCGTATATAGATTACTGTAAGTGTAAAGCATTGACCAATGATTAGAAACTTTTTGCAGTCATGAATGAGATATTACAATGAGTTTAAAGTTCATTTTCGTTGCACTTACTGGATGAATAGATTTATTTTACGTTCTATTTGCGGTCGGCGCTACCTAATCGGTTATTGAATAAGTTCATAATGATCATAAAAGTAAGTTGTATTTGTGTGAATGCTTCATTTGCAGATAATTTATCTTACACGATTCGCGTTTATTCGTGTCGTAGGTAACGACACTTTTATTAGAATTAAGTTTAGAGTTTTTATTTAAGATAGAAACTTCGGCGACACTTCTTATATTTAAAATCTGGTCTAAACGCGTACAGCAATGAAGCGATTGAAATTAAGAATTAAAAATTGTAATCAGAAAGATGGATATAATCATGTCGACATGAAGTCCGGTGATTAATTATAACTTTATCGCCGAATACGTCCGCGGATATTGTCAGTGTAGTGTCGCAGCTTTACTGGGTGTAAAATCCAAATCTGGGTAGTTGATAAAACTTCTCAGTTCCCATTACTCGCCTCTTTAGTCAACTCATGACCACGGCCGTCATAATTCGTGCTGAAACGTTTGAGTAGAAATAAAAAGTAAACAAAAGCCCGTAATTGTATCCGTTTAGTTGTGGACCAAATTCGCAATATAAAAAGAGTACAAAACGTAAGTTTAAAAACCTGCTGAAGCCCTAAGGAAATCAACTGACGAATATCAAACCTATAGACGACATGGATAGACACCGCAAGTTCGTGAAATTAGAAAGGAAGCCAAGGTGTCAGTATAGTGAGTAAATTATTGTGATGGGAAATCCTCTCACTAATGAAATATCTCCCTTGACTCAGTTCACCAGTTTTGACGATTTTTTACAATTAATTATAGTGCAGTTAAGCATTTCAGTCTTTTGTAACAATGATTTACATGTACACGGGTTGGAACAGACTGAACAAGCGACACGAGAAGTAGGAAAGAACTTAGTGGCAACTTCGGGCACACAGTAATGGACAGTTTGCGTTATCTATCCGTCTGTGATCTATGAGTAACATGAAATTCATACTCACATTACAATCAGTATGAACGTCGGGTCCATCTCTTCGGAAATAACTGGAAGGCTCCACCTTGAAGGTGATAAACACTTCGTTATTGCCAACCGCCATGCGCACCGTCTGGCCGTCCTCTACGCCCGCCGGTACGGGAATTGTGACGCGTTTGCGTTGTACCTGCAACAATATCACAGCATAGGGTATTTCACACTTAAATCAATAGAAGCAAAGTAGAAACGGACAGGATGAAAACTGCACTAAATACTGAAAGTAATTGTATATTCCATTAAGTATGTTACCTGCACGTACTTTTAAATCTTAACGGCGTATATACGGCCAGCTAGTCTGGCAAATTAAATGTGTTACCAAAAACTGAAACCGTGTTCCGAATGTGAATGAGTAATGAATGTGTATTACTACTACTACAAAATATTAGCGAAAATAGGAAAAATTGCGAAATGATACAAAAATCATCATAACGTTAAGATACTCCGATGATAAAAATATTAGTCTGATTCAGTGGGAAGTAAAAAAATTCAAGTTCCAAATGTTTTCCTGTAAAATGTTATTTTTGTATCTGTTTTTACATTGCTGCCATCGAAATGATCATATAGGAAAATAATTTAAGATACCAGAAATCGAGTATAATAATAGTAATGTAAAAATGAGCACTCAGCACTCGAGCGTCAATAAATCTTAATAACGTAAACCGTGTTAGACTCAAGCTTTTAATCACAAGGATTTAAGACCATCAAAGTTTAAAAATTTCGAATATAACGCTCACGTGCATTTGACGATCGAGTCTTTAAAGTTTAATAATGCTCACAAGTAAGAAGGAGGACCACGCTACTATTAATGACGTCACTAAAATAATAATGCAATTACATCCACGCTTCAATAACAAATAGTGATTACTCCTCACGTCAAATGTCTTTAAATTCAATGTAAATCATTCAATATACAGGGTAACTGGTAAACAGCTCCTTTCAGGGGGGTGGTAGTGGAAGTGAAGTGTTTGGGTGTGTTGCAATAGAAAGTTTGGTATACATTTCATGAAATTGGAGGCTTCATGAATTGGATATCACTACACACCTGTGCATGCATTTCACGAAGATGACCCATTACGAAGAATGCAATTTTGCCGGTTTTTATTACACAGATGCCGAAGATACAAATTATCTCACAAGAATTTTATGGACCGATTTAGATGTAACAAATTACTACAATAGGCATGATGACGGATTTTGAAATCCGCTTCTATAATGTAGATTCACGTCTACTGTTTCCGAAAATAACATTATTTCAGCAATAAAATAAGTTTTAACGCAAATTATGCATATTTTTTCTATCTACTTTGAATTATGCGCGAAAACACTCGCAGGTGTCATGGCGTCGCTTGTGACGTTACACCTAGGTAAACGTAGGTAGGTAAATCAGTCGAAGTTCAAGCGACACGGTGATGTTCACTGAGGCGTGACGTCATTCGCTCTGATTGGCGTTTTAGTTAACATGGCCGAATGCAGTATTTTATACTTTTATTTTATTGAAAATATTATTAATCTCAATGTTTACATTAAAACTGGTTAATTTATTAGAATTCTTTCAACATATTTTTTTCTCTAAAATCATTTATTCTTTAATTCTTTGATACTGTCATCATGCCTATTTCATCAAAGTAGGAAATACACAATAATATATATACACAATATATATATTTTTATCAAAGAAATTAAGAAACAATTCAATATAAGTTTCTACTTAACACCCGTAAACTGACTAGCGTATTTTGATACCCCTCTGCCTTGTCTTGTGGATAACACTGCCTTGTTATCTGTCAAATGACACCTCGTAATACGAATTCGCCAGCCAGAAGACACTGTGACTTGTTAACAGTGCGTTCAAAGATACGAAACTGCAAGGCAGTTCAATTCACGGCGTAAATTGATTGGACCTAACGCGCCCTGTATTTTTAAAACATTGTGTAAGGTAATAACAACAGAAAGGGATTTATAATCTATAGCATCAATAGATACTTACACTTCCCAGGCGAGAGTAATCTAGTAAGAGTAAAGTAATCTAAGTAATCTAGTAAAGTAAAAGTAAGTAAGAACCCAGGCTAGCTTCGGTTTTGTAAAGCGTTGTCGCTGTCGCGTGCCTGTACGACGACTGACAAGTCAGCGATGTATCGGCACACGACAGAAGCGACGTTCTACAAAACCGAACATAGCCGAAGTGTACAGGTTTATTCTGGTCTTTCCCTGTTCGAAAAGTTAGATCAGTCCTGGTCGGGGACAGACATGTGGGGACTGACTGGAATAATCCTACTTACAGACTGCCCTTTGCCTTCACACTCAACACAGGGGAACTTGATAAGCATTCTTGTCCCATGGCAATGCCGACATGTGGAACGCATCACAAATGGACCTGACAGGAAACAAAACAAATCTCATCAATTTAAGTTGTTATTTGAAGTTTAAAGACTTTGAATCACATGATTAGCGGTGACAGCCAAAGGCATCGTTTCTCAATCTTTTTAGTGTCACAATCCCCTAAAAATGCTTAAAATAAAGTATTTTTTTATGTTTTTAGCCTTTAACAGTTGATTATACTCATCAATTAATTAATAAAGGATGTTTCATACATACATGCTTAATTTTTCCTCACTAACCCCCCTGTATATGTGATTGCGACCCCCCCGGGTTGAGAAAGAATGCCTTAAAGATATCTACTCTCAATTCTCATTTGTGAAGTCATGGGTTCAAACTCCTGTTTGATACCACTAGCCCTCAGCTGTGAAAAGAAACCCGCATGCAAGAAAAAATCTTCAAAGTTCTGAATTAAATTAAATTGTTTTACAACATAGTTTTTGCAGTTAGCGTCATTTAACCGCTTACCAATTAGATCACTAATGAGCGGCAGAGCTATGTGATCTGTAACTATTTGAATGCCTGGTTGGTTTGAAAACAATAAATACTTAAAATTTTCTTTAAAACTCTTACTTCTACCCATGATAGTTATTTTCAGTAACAGGATATGGTTTTAGTTTAATCTAAGTGGTAGCTTTGCTTATAAATTCAACACATTTATGTCCAACCTACGACTTGTGAACCTACAACTATAACTTTTTTTTTACTATATTCATACTAACCTCTAGAAAATGTCTCCATGCCAGTTCCATTGCAATAAGTACACTTGATAGACTTAGTCCCAAGCTCGCATCGAGAGCCCTGGCACTTAGGGCAAGTGTCCACAACATTGACACTGACATCCTTGTTAACGCCGCGTGCTGCTTCCGTGAATCGAAGGTTTATTATCACCTGCAAATATTTAGCAGTGATAAAAATAATTTATGAGAATTTAATAAAAACTAAAAAAAAAGGTTGTTTTGCAAAAAGTTGTTCTTGAAGACGAAATTACCAGAATGGAAATGATCAAAGGAAAAGGACCGTGCATTCATTTTCATTTGCGGTGTTTGGTTTGCACATCGCTAATAATGAGTGCCAACAAGCACAGATGGTACTCATATTCGAAAATAATGCGAATTATTAACTTTTCCGTGATCACAAACACAAGATATGTAAGCAAAAGTCCAAAAAGTTGTTTGTCGGAAAAACAAATGGTGATTTTGAATGTCATGACTTTAAATTGAAATTAATTTGAATTTGGAATTCCAAGCCAAATGCAAGATAACTAAGTTCATAGTGGCCACTATGAAGCAGTTACCACACAGGGACTTGGGAGTTATTGTGAACCACAATTTCAAGTGGGAAATGCATATCATGTCTATAGTGAAAAGGACAAATTCCATGTTATGTATATATTATTACTGCAGTGTTATAAGTATTGTCATATCTCTTCTCCTAGAAGTCATTTGTCAAGTCAATATATGATACACAAAACATTCTCTTGTATCGCAACAGACACTTTTATAAGAATTTACAAAACCTATTTTAGGCCATTGCTAGAATATGCAGTTCAGATATGGAACTCATATTCCTCAAAGGACAGAGATGCTGGAGAGAGTCCAGAGAAGAGCAACAAAACTGCCAAGGAAAATTAAAAATAGGTCATACAAAGACAGACTCTGTATTCTTTGCTTAACTAGTCTAAAGGAAAGGAGGGAAAGAGGAGACTTGATTGAAACTTACAAGATTCTCAACAACCACTATTATAGCCCATACCTGAACTCTATATACAATACTAAAGCAAACGAGGATCTGAGAGTATCTGATTTAAGGTTAATGTGAACTATTGCTACCTCCAATCCCTACAAGCACTTCCTATCAAATAGACTGGTCAACTCATGGAATCTACCACACAAAACAGTTGAAGCAGACAGAGTGAATAAATTCAAAAACTGTTTAGACAGAAAGATAAATAATATAGGTATTTCATAGGTAAAGCGCTAATGTTTTTCTCAATGTTTAATAATTAGTTGATATAAAATTTTTCTTACTTCCTGAGATGCTCCAAATCCAAACTGACTTTCAGCGAAATCGCTGAATGAACCACTTTTAAAACCGGCATCCCCAAATATCTTCCGGAACAATTCCTCTGGATCTATAGTAGACTTGTACTGCCATTGGTGGGTGAATCCATCAGCTCCAGAAGATCCCCCCATGCCCATCTGTTCTGATGTGGTTCCATAAGTATCATATTCTGCACGCTTGTTGTCATCTGAGAGAATCTAAAATAACCATTTTATTGGAATTTGATAAATAGATTGCTCTTTTGAGAACTTTAACGTAAAATTTAAAATATTAAAAAAATAAAGACAATGTTTCAATTCTTCAATTTTAAACTTTACAACTTAGACCAATATTTAAAAAAAATAAGTGCAATAAAAAAGTTAGCGTGGAGATCTATTTTCGCTTACCTCATAGGCCTCAGACACCTCCTGGAACTTTTTAGAAGCCTCTGGATCAGATTTGTTTGCATCCGGGTGATACTTTTTAGCAAGTTGATAGTATGCTTTTTTGATGTCTTTGGTAGAAGCATTCTTAGAAACACCGAGAACCTTGTAGTAGTCCGCGCGGGCACTAGAAGTCGGCGTTGTATGGACATAGCGATATCTCGAACAGGTGATATTATCTGAGGGCATTTGAGGTTATGTTTTACGGTTGTCTTAAATTTGAATTATAGCAATAAAATGTAGACACAACAATGTTCCACATTTATTACAACCAAAATAATTTACTTTATTTGTGTAATAAAATACAGTGATGTAATAAAAGCATGTAAACCTTACATTTAATTTTTTTATGAACCAATGAAGGGGCAGATAGAGCGGGTCCTCCTGAATACCGGTCACAATTATTACACCTATGTATAAAACGGCATGGAATTTTAGAAATATTGCTACTGAAAACCGCACCAATAGTTTTTGGATTAATAAAGCCGAAGATAGTTCGAGTCGGAGCCATTTTAAGGTTGAGGAAAAACTATTGTCAATGTCAAATAGCAAGGTAAGGCAGTGTTGCCAGCAACGCAGGGCCTAATGTCGCCATTTTTCACAGCTTAAGTAGCCTAATGTAGCCGAATTTCAGCTGCGGTAGCCTAAAGTAGCCCAAACGCCAAAATATCGATAAGAATAAAATAAAAATATACTAGTTTATATCAATTTATTTATACCTACTTTAAAAAACACTAGAACCTTATATGTAGCTTAAATTATAGAACAGTATTCTTAGGGCGTCCGCTACGTTAGACGTGTGTGTACCCGCGCCGTGCACCCACGCGCGGGCTTGTTTCTTCAAATCAATAGCGTAAATCAATAGCGTTGCTACGTCACATTTGCAGAAACAGACACGCGCGTGGGTGCTCGCGGTTTCCACTCCATGCAGCGGATACCTAAAATAATACTAAAATTTAAAATAAATTAAGCAGAATCAAATTAATTTATTAAAAATTAATAAATCAACTCGATTCTGCTTCGTCTGCTGCTAGCAATGCTAAGGCATCAACAAGACTTTCGTCGTCAACGTCATCAGTGGCAGCTGTTGTTGTTGTAGCTGCTGTGCTAGTACTGGCGCAAGCTCCGCTGGAGACGAACATTTTTCTGCCAGCATGTAAACTAACCATGTGATTACTTGGTTGAAAGCTGTTGCAGCAATTACTTCTTACATTCATATGGGTACGAATTCTAAGAATGGCGATCAGCATGGGTAGTTGCATTCGGTTCCTTAATTTTGTCTTTATCGTAGCCATCACACTGAAAATTCTTTCAACTACGGCATTACTCAAAGGTAATGAAAGAGAACGTAAGGAAAACTCCGCTAAATCTTTGAACATGGGATTCCCTCCTGCATTCTGCATTTTCAACACCTGTACCCAAAAATTTACAATATTATTTTGAGAAGCTGTACCAATTATTTCCTCGATGCGCATTGTACTTAATACGCGCCATTGGTTTATAATAGCTTCCCGGTCAATATTGGGTTCACCCAACTGCCAGGGAAAATCTTCAATGTTGGGTCTGCTGGTTGAAAGACACACGTGGCTTGGTGACAAGAGTTCAATTTTTTCCACCACTGACACATTAAGTGGTAGCCTGTCAACTAATTCCCTTACTAAACGCACTAGGAAAGCAGTGCATCGCTGTTTGACTTCTTTGGCTTTGTTGGCAGAAACAGTCTCTTTTGCAAGTAAATCATTGAACTTTTCTCCAAAATCGATTGAGTTCAGTGGAAGTAACGAATTTTCAAATGATGCTTCGGCTTTTTCTAAAGCTCGCTTAACGGCTGCTATATCTGCTTCATGAAGCATTGTTAATGAGGCGTTTTCAGATAGACTTCGACCTCTAAGGAATACTGGTTTGAAAACACGTCTAGCAGTGGAAATAAGAAGAATCCGAAGGTCGTTGTATATTTTTGTGATATTTGCATCACTTGCTTGAAATATAACATTTACGTTT
Source organism: Sesia apiformis (assembly GCA_914767545.1). Classification (NCBI taxonomy): domain Eukaryota; kingdom Metazoa; phylum Arthropoda; class Insecta; order Lepidoptera; family Sesiidae; genus Sesia; species Sesia apiformis. The sequence continues at coordinate 13,161,746 of OU611965.1, read as the reverse complement.
GTTACTTCTTTTAATATCGGAGACAGAAACAACAAATATAATAAATTTGTGTCATCATTATACATGCCAGCAAGCTCCCTTGCTGTATAACATCTCTCTCCTGATGATTTCACCATATTAAAGTGAGTTTTTAGCTCAAGCCACTGGTTAATGTTAGTATTAACAGCTGCATAAAACGCTAACCATCTGGTTGTGGATAGTTGAGTTAGTTTCAAGGGTTTTTTGCCATCATTAATAGTTTCAAATAAGGTCTGATAGACTTTCATTCGCAGTGGACTGTGGGCAAACCAATTTCTGGTTTCTCTAAGTAAATATTCCAGAGAACACGGTAATTCAGTGCAAGCTTTGGATGCACATAAACTAAGAGAGTGGCACACACACTTCAATAGCTGTAAATGGGGTATATCTGCTTGCAAAAGAGTGAAAAGGGAATGATGTTTGCCACAGAGGTTACTTGCTCCATCAGTTCCTATTGCAATTATATTTTGAAGATTTAAACCCATTTTTGACAAAAAGTTCTTGAATGATTTATAAAGGGCATCAGCTGTTGCTTCGAACACTTCTTGAAAGCCTAAAAAATCAACAACAATTTTTTCCAGTTTTGAATTGTAATATCGGATGCAATATGCCATGTACTTTTCTGTTGTCACATCGGTGGATTCATCCAGTATTATAGAATAACTTTGGTTACCAACTTCTTCTAAAAGTTCTTTAAGCATGGCTGGTTCCAGGACATTCTTTATAATGGCAGAACACTTTGTTCTATGTAATCGAATGTTTTCAAGAGGACTTCCTGTCCCAAAGGTTTTTAACACTTCTGTCAGATGATCAATACTGCGGATGGAGCTATGAGCAGCGATATAAGCAGAATTTTTTATGTCCATTTCTTTTTCTTTTGAACTGTCACTAGCTAAAGAGTAGTCAAATGATGTAAGCTTGGGTTGCTTTTTTGAAAACCTCAATTCCTTGTCTCTATGTCTTTTAGTTTTCATGTGCTTTTCCAAATCGGTTTTGTGCGCACGGAGTGGTGTGATACATAATTTACAAAACGCCTCACCTTTACCATTATCCGTCATTTCAACAGGTGCTCGAGTAAGCCAATCTGTAAAAGAAATATGCGAAATAAAATAAATAACCTACCTCACTGGACAAGTGCGAGTTAGTTGGTGATCATATTTCTTGACAGTTGTCTAGGTGATCAGCCTGCCTACTACATCCTAATCGGACTGGGACAAATCTAAAAAAATATTGTCCCATGCGGGACTCGAACCCGCGCGCGACCCCTGCGTTATGTCCAGAAGTGTTAATCCCTAGACAACAGCAGTCGTCATACCTACCTACATAGGTATCATAAAAGCAATTATTTGTTCGTACTCGATGCTCTCTCTATTAGTTTTACTTACTTTTAAATACTGGTATTTTTTCCCATTCATCGCGATAATATTTCACATATTTTCCGTGTTTTCCCATGTTTTTGTCACAGAAATAATGCCTTGGAATTGAATTTTGGAACTAATTTAATATGATCATGCACTTACGAAGAAGTCACAAAGCGAAAGTGACAAAAATTAACCCGAATTTACGCGAACTATTTAGTCAGTATAATATAGATAATTGTGGTAGTCATTAACAGCAAAATGAATACATATCACTTTATTGTATACTGAATTTGGTTACATAATAGTTGTATACAAATTTGGGGTATTTCCCGAAACTAACCAACCATAAACAAATAGTGAGGCCCTCTTTTTTCTTAATGTCACAGACCTTTTACATTTGCGTGGGCGTTGCTTTTTTCTTCAGCTCATTAGTGATTCGGTTAATTTAAATACCTTGTCCCTGCTGCCATCAATTCTGACGATTATAAGTAGCCTAATAGGCGACCAGTCGCCTTTCAGATTTTTTCGTCGCCGATTCTCGTCCTGAGTAGCCTAAATGGCGATAAATCGCCTACGTTGGCAACAGTGAGGTAAGGTACCATACACACGAGTGACAAGAGACATTTGAAAATCGATCACTGCCACTTTGATAATTATCTTTATACAACATTATCTAGGCAGTTAGAGCAGACGGAGGGATTAAATTCAAAAACTCTTTAGACAGAAAGAAGGCAGCACAAATAGGCGCATCATAAAAAAAAAATAGAGCAACGTGAGGACTAACGGCAGTGCCTGAATGTATAACAATACGATGAGCAGATTAATCCTTCCATCCATAAGAATGGATGTAAGCTTCATTTAAGAAACGTAATATACTGAAATCTTATCATTTACCTACGGGTTTTTTTTTTAATTCCTGTAATAGATAGGTAGTTTTTTATTGGAAATCTCTAATATTTTCCATCGAGTGATTATTACCGATATTATAAAATAAAAATATAAATTAGCTTGTGTATGGACATCCCTTTAAGTCAGATGTAGGGGAACCCGGGGTGGAACGGGGTAGCTAAGCTTTGGTCACAATTTGTGAGAGTTTGAATGAAACAACACCATTATTTGGCAATTTGTAGGTTTATTTACTTCTTTCTCTACAAGGAAATTAAAGCTAAACTTATCTAAATTAATGATCACTTTGAAAAAATATTGTTTGAAAAATAAAGGGAAATTTCCCATTCTGCCCCACCCCCCGGGGTACAATGGGAAATGAACCCGGGGCACGATGGGGTACTAATTATTGGCATAGTTCACAGATGAGAACACTGTCATCGTCGTCACTATCTAGACCAGCACACGCCAAATGTGCCCATTTTTTACAAATGCTACAAGACCACTAGCCTTCATTGGACTTGGAGTATAAATCATGGCAATACACGCAGATCGCGTCTTCATCTTCCGAGCTTTCTTCAGATTCAGTTCCGATTCTTTTTTGTTTCTTTCTTCTTGTTTCTTCTTTGTGTTTGTTTAAAATTTTCTACGTCTTCTGAGTGTTCTTCAGGTGTAGTTCTGATTCTTTTTTGTTTCTTTGGCTTAGCTTTCATTCCTTCAGGTATGTCTTCTTTACCTTTTAACGTCAGTCTTGTTTATTTTTTTCTACTTTCGCTTTATTGATATTTTGTGTCTTTTTAATAGATTCTTCTAATTCAGTCTTGTAAGGTGAAGCGGTCAGGATTGCCGTTTTTCCGCCCTTTCTTGTAACTCTTTTCATTCCAGCTTTCACTTTTGGCAACGGGATTAGCAATGTAGACCAGGACAGGACTGTCGGCTGGTTTTTCTTATATATGAACGCACCATCTGCAGATGAAATAAAAATGCGTATTTATATGAGAAATACAAATATTTAAGGGGCGGAACGGGGTATACCCCATTGTGCCCCGACGCACCGTTCACGTAAACACGAGTGTTATGACCGGTTATATTTATTGGATTTGAGTTATCACTAGACGTTTAGTTAGTCAAAAGTATGTTTAAACAAACATGTAATGTTAATATCCGAACAAAGAATAGTGTATAGTGTAATTACCTTGGTATTGCATAGCAAAATTAAAATTTGCAAGCTTTTTCGTCGACCTTCGATAAAATCCAAACTAAGCGCACTCTCACACTGATAGCGGCCACTCCGTATAGCGCAGCACAGCGGACCGAACGTTGTGCGCGATGGTCACGCATCTCTGTCGCCTGTAGCGAGCACAACGCCTGTTTCCCGTTCCGCCCCGGTACCCCGTTCTACCCCGGGTTCCCCTACCTATTTACAAAAGTTAGTAGTAAATTGAATGAAATATGTTGTTTGACTTGAACTATTTGTTGTTCTCTGTGATGGATCAAGTAAGAAACAGATAGCTAGCGATTGCTTCAAAAATAAAATTTGTACACTTTTTATATTTTTTTCTTTTGTAGTGCAGTAATACCACAGAATAAAATAACTGTAATAGGTTATAAAAAATAATAATGCTTCAGTACCTATATAGGTAGGTAGTGCTTTGGTTGTTAAATATTTTTTAATTTGACAACACTACTTTCCGGGGCAACGGTAGGCAAGATGATTTATAAACAAAAAAGGAGCTTACAAAATACCAATTATTCTATTGAATTTTGAAATAAAAGTTAATAAGTGTACAAATAATTGTAAATCCGATTAGGTAAAATTATAATCATAACATTTGGGACGTAAGAATGGCTTCAGTAAGCATTCGTGATCAGAAGATCGAACAGCAAGTGAGTCTGAATTTCAAAATTATAAATATCTTTATTTAAAATGCCCTTAAAGGCCCATAATCTATTGCTTAAACTCCTTTTATTCATTTAGGTTCAATGTTTTAGTGATTCGTTTGTTTTAGCGTCAATTAATGGAAATGAAGATGAAGCAAAAACGACAGAACTCAGGTATGGTCCAAGCTAATGATCTAAGGGTTGGTTCAGCTAAACGCCCTATATCTGGTAGCCGTTCACGAGAACTACATGGTAAGTCACTACAACATTTTAGTGCATTCGTTTAGAATAAGTCCATGGATATTTTTTGTTCATTGCATGAATTCAATGTCTATTTATTTTGAGTTATGGTTATGCGCATTTTTTTTTTTGTTTTACAACAGGCTATGATGGTCCGATGCAATTTCTTATGTCGCCAGTAAACCCCGACCAAGTAATTCCCCTCCAAACAAATAGAATATCAACCTATGATGGTAAGTAAATGTTTTAAATGTAATGCTTATTTATCCCTTTATTTATTAAAGCATGTGCCTGTGCTACTCAAATGTGTTCAAAATAATACAACTAGCTTTTACAATAAGTTTCATAAGTTAGGATGTAATCTGAAATGTAACTGGTTTCACTGAATAAACAATGTTGACTACTGCACAGATGTCTATGAAACAATATGTCTAAAACCCAAGAAAATAATAAGAATCTATGTAGTGTTGAAAGTTCTATCAAAATCAATCTACATCCTTCAAACACTAACATAGACATTTTCATTTTGTATGTAAAGAAATAGAGAAGAAGTAGTCACTATTCTTAACTCACTTTCATGAATTTGTATTGGGTTAATATTTAAGTATAGATATCCTCACTGGACCTGCATGGTGGATTATGGCCTGAAACCCTGTCATAATTTCCTCGGGATGCTTGTGCCCTGAAGTAGAATGTTAAAAAGGCTAAAAAATATTTGGTTAAAAAAACCATCATTAGTAAACCTGCTGGCTGAAAAATTTGGAAAAAGCTAGAAGCATATATGATATCTACCAATTGTTACTTAGGTGTACATAGTCACATATAATATTAGTCATAAAACCTCATACCCCTTTGCAATTAACTCTAATGTTCCTAAAAAATATGTATATGGAGGAAAAATACATAGAAATGTGAAATAATAGTAAAAACAAAATGAGTCATGACATTTCACAAATGAAACATCACTGTTTTATACAATGAACTAAACAAATTTATTTGTAAATGGTGATGATAAATGCCATAGTATCATGCTATGAATCACACTGGATCTGGCTCCTAACATAAACAAAGGTCTAGGCATAACATTACTGCATTGTTCTTATAGTTTTACACATTTATACAAGATCATTTTAATAAAGTTATAACTTCATTGGCACTAACAAAAGCATTCCATCAGTTTAATTTAACTATTGCATATATTGATCAAGTAATTACTTTATTGAAGTTTATAAAAGCAACAAGGGCAGCAGCCAGAGATGCACAGGATTACTTTAAACTAACTTTAATTCTAAAATTAAAATTTCTATAAAAGATGATGATTGTTCTATATTAGAGACAAAGTGCAAGAGGGTGATGTAAGGCACATTAGTGCCTTGTGCTGCCTCATGTTGTTCACGAACTTTTACAAGTGTGCTTAAAAGTGTGTTTTAAAAAAGGGTAGTGCCTTAAATGGATATGATTCAACAAAAGAAAAGAAACAATTATTAAAATAAATTTCCATATCAATTAGAAAATTAGTAGAGCTTAAATTTTTTTTAGAGAAAACAGCTGTTCAGCTATCTCTTTTTTTTTTTTTTATAGACAAGGGGGCGGACGAGCAAGCGGTCCCACGTGATGGTAAGTGTTACCGCCGCCCATGGGCACCTGCAACACCAGGGGGCATGCGGGCGCGCCGCCGACCTTGCAAAATCCTATTCACAGCTCTCTTGAAGAACCCCATATCGTAGTTCAATGGAAAGACGTCTTGAGGCAGTTCGTTCCACAGCCTACGGGTTCGCGGTATAAAATAGTTTTTGGACCGCATAGTGCGCGACACCTCCGTATCGAGGAAATGCGGATGGACCGCACTTCTGTGACGGGAGGTGCGGTTGTAGAAACCCGAGGTGGGAATTATATTAAACAATTCTTCAGAGCATTCCCCATTGTACAGACGGTAGAATGCACAGAGAGACGCAACGTCTCTCCGAATGCTGAGGGATTCTAAACCGCCCGTGAGAGTGGGATCGTCGACAATACGAACAGCACGTCGTTGGATAGAGTCAAATGGGTCCAATTGGTATTTCGGTGCGCCGGCCCAGAGATGAGAGCAGTACTCCATATGGGGCCTCACCTGAGCTTTGTAAAGCATAAGGAGTTGCCCAGGTTTGAAGTACCGCTTCGCTCTGTTCAGCACACCGAGCTTTTTGGAGGCCATTTTGGCCTTATTGTCCAGATGACCCCTAAATTCGACTTTGCTGGAGATGTCGATACCAAGGATCCCGATACTCTCCAAGATCTTAAGAGGTATGCTCTGAAAGCGAGGTGCTACAACAAAAGGGTTTTTTTTAGCGGTGAATGCACAGACTTGCGTCTTACTGGGGTTGAAATCCACTAGGTTCATAGAACCCCAAATCGAGACTAGATCTAAAGAGTCTTCGATTTCAGACACAAGCCTGGCGCGACTCTCTTCCACTTCGACCCGAGGAATGTTGGTGCGGCCCCTGTACAAGGTGTCTCCAGTACTGTCATCCGCATAGCAACGTATGTCACCAATTTGTAACAGGTCGTTGATATGCAGAAGGAACAGAGTTGGGGACAACACGGAGCCTTGCGGGACCCCAGCGTTAATAGACATGGTGTCGGAGCAGCTACCATCGATAACGACTCTGATGCTCCGTCCAGTCAGGAAACTGGCAACCCATTCGCATAATCCCTCGGGTATCCCGAAAGATGGTAGCTTGGAAAGCAGCGATTTGTGCCATACCCGGTCAAAAGCTTTCGCAATGTCTAGGCCTACAGCCAGAGCCTCGCCTCTACTCTCAATGGCGTCAGCCCAGCGGTGTGTTAAATACGTTAAAAATACGTTAAATCTCTTACTCATATTGTGAGTTGTGACGCCAATAACACAATAGATCAGACCTTTTGTAAACAATCATTTTTAAAGCTAACTTTAATTTAAATGTATAGCATCTTAAGTGAAAAATTGCAATTAATTTTCGGAATAAAAACTAAAAATTAAAAATAAATGCAATGCAGCCAGCCCTTTCAGTATCCACACCGTAAAACCCCACACGGCATGTAAGGCCGTGGTATGTAAGGCTAAGTGGATCCACTCTTTTATTTAGAGGTGATGTAGTTCCTCTGGGCTTGTGGCACTTTGTTATCCCTTAGTCACCCTTTACGACACCCACGGGAAGAAATGGGGTGGTGCTATTCTGTAGCCAGCCGATACCACAAGACACAATTTTTTTACACTAATGTCTAACACTAATATAATAAATAATAATATAAGTTTAAGATTTTGGATTTTTTTACAATTTTAGAAAAGATATGGGAACACCAGATATAGGTATACCAGCAGTAATGCTGCTCGCCTATTACACAATAATAATAATTTAAACCAGTTTTAAATACATATTGTTCACCTATTTTATTTTACTCGATGTTAGATAGATAAAACTTTTTATTGCACACCAAAGCGAAATAAGGCAGTAACAGACATTGTAACATGAAATGCACAAAAGGTGGTTTTATTGCTAATAACGATCTCTGCCAGACAACCTTCAGGTACAGAGGAAATAAATATTTTAATCACACATTTTTCCTGGATCACACCAACCATAGTCACGAGCTGACATGACGACTGATTATAAATAATTTATAAAACTCCTTTCCAGAACTAGGCAATCAAATAGAAGTGCTGACAGTGGGTGATGGGGACAACAGTGGGGAGGAAGAAGAGGAAAGCGTGCCAGTGTGTAGCGTGGGTCGTGACGTGAGCACGGATGATGTATGTGCGGACGCAGCGGTAGCGCCGTTACATGCACGAGTTCGCGCCGACCCCGAGCCTGGACAGGTAAAATTATAGTACATACCTGTCATTATTTAATAGGAAAAATCGACATAATGGAAACTCATCGATACGTCGCCATGACGAGACGACATGACGTTTATGGAATAACTAATTTTAACACTTTGTTTTTTTTTATTATTTTTATAGTCCGATTATCATAGGGAGAGCGCTGACAGTGGTGTATTTAATTAATTTTATGTAAATACCCTTTCTTACGTAAAATACCGTCCGTATTTTATGTAATACCGTACATAACCCAATAAAATAGAACAAAATATTCTTAAAGAACTATAGAGTTGTAAAATGATTTTTACTACATGTTAAAGATTTATGTCAGCTGTCAGAGCTCTTCCTATAAGACCCGGACTCTAAATGATAACTTCGTGATTACCTATTCTATCTGTATATTTATACATCGTACATATAAAATCGTAACAGAGCCGTGTCTGTACATTTAATATTATTTGGAAAAAGTCATAGTATAAAGTATGAGTGATACAGAACCTAAAGCAACATTTTTTTATAATTTTTGTCTGTCTGTCTAAACGCACATCATACCACTAGAGGGATTTTAATGACACTTGGCATAGTTGTAATAACTTGTGTGCCGGATTAACATTTACGGTACCTACTTGGTATCCAGATCGATTATAAAGTTACCACGGAAATCAAGACATACGTCTACACACACGATTCACAATATATTTAACTGTCTTTCCAATTACTTTTAATTTTTTGAATTTTCCTGGTATTAGGAAAGAAATAAAACTTATAGAAAATATTAAAATTACAAAAACTTATTTTTGAAAGACCTGTATTTCATATGATGATTATAAATCACATGTTTTGAGGGCAATAAATGTACAATGTATTTAATTAAACTAATCAATAATCAAGTGTCAAAACTTATCGCACAATCACGCAGTGTTACCCACATAATTTTTTCAATGTCCTAACCATTTACCCAAGTACAATTACTTATTTCTATTTACAGACAGCAGAAATTGAAGGTTCAGTAGAAGGCGCAGTGGAAACTTTCGTAGTGACTCCAGCGAAACATGGAACATTATATAAATGCCGGATAGCCCGTGATAGGAAAGGAATGGACCGTGGACTATATCCCACTTACTTCCTTCATTTAGAGAAGGATTATGGGAAGAAAGTGTTTTTGTTGGCTGGTAAGTCGAAGACCATTTAAAATATAACTTGATACCTGTGACATGCCTAGTGTTGGGACGATATTAATGTTGTTGACGACTGGCACGAAGGTTAGGGGGCCGGCCGGTCGTATACAATCGAGAAGACACGCGAGTGCTCCTTACGGTGGATCACGTCCGGACGGAACTGGAGGAGGAGTAGAGTTCTCTTGAGGCCGGACGGAAATGAAACTCGTAGGACAACTGTATTCTTGGCCAGATTGACCCTATTGATATTCCCAATACATGGTACCCAACTAGGGGCGTTGTAGCCGAGCGTATTAGCACTTTCGACCAAATAACACGCTACCTGATCTTTTATGTCGGACAAGTCACGGTAAATGCCACGTAATATGCGCTAGACTGTCTCGCTCTTCCGCGTGAGAAGCGCCGGTATGGACATCTAGTTCTAGCGCCTCGTGAGTTGTCCTTTGTGCTTACGCGACTTAATTCCATGGTCACGTAGACCTCAATTCTATAATGTAGCATGTTATCTTTAACACTCAGTGTACCTAGCCTCCAGCTATAACGTCCCTATCTCATTCTCTTTATTTTATAGCTTACTTTATACATTAATAACTATACATACAATAATACAGCTTATCCTACACATGTAACTGTATACATACATACTATCACTATATTGGGCTGTCTGCAACAGATTATCATAATTATCGATTGTTGTTGCTAATAGCAACAACAATAGATAATAGCAACTTGCTATTATCATTGATATTTGGAAACTCTAATATATAGGTTGGAATAGGTATGTTAAATGTTTTTATTCACTTAAAGGTGCACAACACAACCCAAATCATCGTCAATGCCATAATCAGATTCGATGAAGCAGTCATGCAAATTAATAATTATTCTTGATTACATATTATGTTGTCAAAGTGAACATCGCGCTCCTAATCTTATTGTATAGTTTTTCTAGTCCTGTTGTTCTTCCAATCTTCTGCCGTAACGTGTGCACATGCATTGTGCAATAATGTCAACATTTTATTCGCCATGAAAGGCGACGCTGTATTATGTCTGGCCGCGTGACCTAAAAAAAAGTTTATTAAATAATAAGTAAATATAAATCTTTTAAGATTCCAAAATTTGTTCCAATTGCCCATCCTTTATAACCTCTGTATTTTTTTATATCTGTATTTCATTTGTATGTCAATATTTAATAATATTTTTATATTTTCTTTATATTAACCGAAACGCAATACTCTTCTTCATTAATAAATAGCACTGGCCGAAAACAATAAACACTAGTTGGAAACAGCTTACGTGTAAAAAAATTCTAAAAAACAAAGTCTTACAAATTCTGACAAGACGTTAAGCTAAGTCTAAGGGGCCGCACGGACTAGAAAAACGGAAATTATTGATATTGCAAAATAAAATTATTATGGAGACGCTTGTTCAAAGTTTTGGCTTCGATGACAGCTGTCACAGGTATCAAGTTATATTTTAAACACTAGGAAAGAGCTTCTGATGTAAGTGGCATACCTACATTCTGCCATTTTGAAAAAAAAAATCAATTATGTGATCACCAAATAAGCAAACATTAAAAGAAACAAAAAATGTCCTTACGTAAAAACTCCTAAAATATCTGTACTGAGATAATAAAGGTCGAGGATGAATTGATGACGTTACAATTATATAGTTCTTAAAAGGCTTTACTTTACAATCTTTAAAAGGAAGATTCAGCTATTTTCCGTATGTTTTAGAAAATTAATGTTCAGACAAATCTTTGTACAGTTTCAAGAACACTGTTTCTAAAATATACTGTTGCTTGGTCAACATACATCACTAAAAGACTATAACTTCTTCCTTTTTAAAGATATCCATTAGATATTTTGTAATTTTCCAAACCTTTTTTAGTTAAAAAAATAAAAGATGATGAACTTCTCCATTATTTAAAAAGTTTCAAATGCATTATTCCTTGTAGATTGAGCCTAGTACCAAATTGAATATGCCAAATCGAATATGTATGTAACTATCTGTGATTAAAATATTTACTTCCTTTCTACCGAAAGGTTTTCTCGGAGAGATCACTATTGGCGATAAGGCCGCCCTTTGTGCATTTCATGTGTTACATTGTTACTGTATTGTTTTGTTTTGATGTCCTAACGTAATCCATAATGTATCTCTACAGCACGTAAACGTAAAAAGTCGGCCACATCCAACTACTTAATATCGACGGACCCGACAGAACTGACTCGACAAGCGGATAGCTTTGCGGGCAAGTTGCGCTCTAACTTGCTCGGCACCGCCTTCACTGTTTATGATAACGGGAAAGCGTGGAGGAAACACGATCATACGCGCACGAGGCATGAACTCGCCGCTGTTATATATGTAAGTATAATTTAACAGGGAAAGAGCAACAAAAAAATCCAGCTTAACATTTGTTTTCATCAAATATGGCCACATCCAATTAATGTCGACGGACCCGACAGATCTGGACGGCAAGCGGATCACACGCGCACGAGGCATGAACTCGCCGCTTTTCTTTATTTAACTATCATTTAACAGGTAAAGAGCTACAAATTTAAAAAATATTATGTTTGCACTTATTTGAAATCAGAAAAAAAAGTAATTTTCTTATTTTATTTTCTGTTCTAAAACTAGTATGAAACTAACACGTAAATTAATGATAAATTTTACAGCATTATTGAATACTTTTTTGAAGTCAGTTTTCTTAAAAAAATATTTTTGTTTTATGAACTTAATTAATTCTATAATTTAGTTTCTGTTGAATTATTAATAGTTTATATTTAAGTTAATTTCAATAATCAGTCTGATTGTTATAAAAATCCAATTCATCATTAGATACAAAGCACCAAGATATTTATGGTACTTTAAACACTAACCGCAATTTACTATTCAAAAAAATGTTGCCATGTAAAATATATTGATTTTACCATTGCCAGACTCTAATTACAAACATGTCTGATGGAAAGCGGTTAAATGACAAATATGCATTTTATGATATGGCAAAAAAGACAGGATTCGAAATATCAAGAAAATATGAGAAAATGTATTTTAATAACTGTTCAGTTTGAAGTTTATTTACTTTTAGACATCACACGTATCTGCCTAACTTCACGTGACCAATAAATTCTGAATAATAATATTAACAATCCATTACAGGATACAAATGTCCTAGGCTTCAAGGGTCCTCGCAAAATGACAGTAATCCTACCAGGCATGACTCCCGATAGAGAACGAGTTACCATCGCTCCCCAAGATGACACCGAAACCCTCCTCGAACGATGGAAATCACAAAATTTAGACGACATTGTGGTACTACACAATAAAACACCAGTTTGGAATGACGAGACACAATCTTACGTGTTGAATTTCCATGGAAGAGTAACACAGGCAAGTGTAAAAAATTTTCAGATTGTTCACGATTCGGAGCCTGAGTATGTAGTAATGCAGTTCGGAAGGATCTCGGAGGATGTTTTTACTATGGATTTTAGATATCCACTGTGCGCTCTACAGGCGTTTGGGATTGCGTTAAGCTCATTTGATAGTAAATTGGCTTGTGAGTAAAAAACATGTTTATCGCAAAATTATATTTGTCAAATATGTATGTCCATTTGTGTAAAGTTTGTCACAGACTTATATCTACACTGCTCTGGTAATTGTAGGGTATTTAACTATTTTAAAATTACAAATTGTTCATTTCATTTTTATTTCCATGTAAAATCACTGAGGCTATAAACATTTTTTTTAAATTACCGCTCATACCCACCCGTAAACGTATTATTTAATCGTTGTTTAATATTTGTCACTTTTTTACTTTAAGTAAAAATTGAAGTAAAAATTGTTGGTAAAACTCTGGAGATTTTAACCAGTTATTAAATCTAACCATCATAAATCGGCATGAGGGCGCTAACCGACATGTTTCCTAACACTCAAAACTAAGCGCATTCAAAACTATTTACATAATTTCACATTTTACTGTTAAATACCCTGCTATTGCGAGTATTCAATAATAATTTAATTTGTCTATGAAATGAGTTCACACATCATGTATATTTGATGAATATTTGAATTATATATTATATTGGATAATCACGTCACGAGTGGGTACTCGAGTACTCGATGAGTATACAATCATACATGCGTTTGTGTAGTAATTAGTGAATTATTTTTACACGAGCACTATTTGTTCTACCTTTTTAAATATACGATTAGCATTTTGAGTGTCAAGTCTCTTTGTTTCATACTATAGTATTGACCAATCGATAGTTCATACAAATACAAACTCTCTTTGCAGCTCATTTATGTTTTTTCAATTGACGCTTAAATCACTCCAACGGAAAATACGAAATTGCAAAACCAACCTATATTTTCATTTATAAAAACGAACATGTCCGTTAATGTCACTACAAACGCTCGTTTACAAAAGCAATAAAAGTTTGTATAATGGTGTGAATGTTTGATTGGCTAATGTTATACAATGCTACAATGTTATTGTAGTAGTATTTACTCATGAGGATTAATGCTCTCTTTTGAGTATATTATACATTCCACAGTGAATTGCATTTATTATATATATTTTTTATGAACACAAGTTTTTGAATAGGATGGACTGAATGTGTCCAAATTCCACGTCAAATAAGACTGTCGTGTGATCAATTTATATGTTCACACTCATAAAAAATCGGTTTATCGCTCAGAAGTAAGTGCGAAATCTCTCTCTGATTTTGGTCATCCAACTTGAAAGGCCAATTTTTATTATGTACTTATGCAAGGTGAAATACAAAAATATCTGCACTAATTTAACACTGAATTTTTTGAACAACTTGTGTTCTGAGACTTTTTTTTAAACTAGTAGTGTTTTACACAAACTACTCATAGAAATTTGCATAATTAGAGTAGCGGTTCAATTAGCAGCTGTTTACAAATGTAGTGTGCGGCGTTGTGTTGTCATTCCTAGTAACGTGCTTAGTACAGAGTATTTGTTATTAGATTATCTGACGACATCATGATTTTGAGAAAACTTGAGTTGAAAGTTTGGCGATTAGAGCAAGTTTTTTGTTTCGACGCTATCAATCAGGTTGAATAGAAAATTTAATAAATATTCATATTTCATGCTAGAAATGGAAGATAAACTTGAGAACCAACGAGAAATACTTGAATATAATAGAATTTTAATAATTTTTCTCTCAATATCACCAAAACCGTCCATGCTATCAGAAAACCGATTTTACCAGTAGAAATAACTCGAAAAGCTGAATCTTTTGGTATAATTATATATATTTTTTTAAATTGGCGATATATCGATTTCTATTGTCGTTAACTCGACAATATAAAAAAAAACAGTATATTATATTATAAATTCACAACGACTGTCTTATTTGAAGGCCACTAAACTGAATGCACATAATTTAGTTTTAGTGCTTTTTGTGATGTAGGTGGAACATCCCCAGGACGAACTTGAATTACACCTGTGTCATTGAAAATGTTTATATTTAATTTGAATGTGTCTGAATGGTCAAAATAGAAAGTATAACTCGCTCACACCACTAGAAATAAAGTGAAAGGCAAGGTTATGTTTGTTTGTTTAGGACTGTTTAGACACTAGGCCCAACAATTATGTTGTAAGGCCCTACATAGTTTTGTCGTTTTGAATATTCTAACCAATTCTAACAACTCATTATCAACTTATTTAATAGACGCTTTGAAGGCGTCAACCGCGAATACAACGTTGTGAAACAAACCTGTTCATTCGGATAGAGAAACGAATTTGAACGTTAGGCTTACATACAGTTCATCTGTTTCCTGTTGTCCATACTGTTCATACTGTTGTCCATGGACATCCACGGTACATGCCAACTTCAGTCCACGTTGACATGCCCCCGGATGCGCTGCCTACCTTTGAAGATGTAGGAATGGATTTAGAGGAAAGGTTGGGAAAATGGGGAGGAACATGATGGGATGGGAATGGGCTATGGCATATCTCACTTACTACCGAAACACGTATGTACATTAAGGAATAAGATAAAGTGGGAAATGCAGTAAGTATATTTCAAGGTAGTGTTCTGTGAGAGAGGGGTAACGAGGCCAGTCGAGTGCGCTCAGCGGCTGTTGATTTGCAGCACTCTCTCCCTCCTAGAAAATTAAACAAAATAACTCGTTTACAAACGCTAAATAGGTTTGTAAACGTGCGAATACTCGATTGGACAATACTTTAGGCTTATTTTTTAATACGAGTAATTTTAAAATACCACTTTTTCCTGAACAATTATACACTTATACATTATATTCAATTATTATACACTAAAAATTTAAATTTCAATGACATCAATATTTAAAATGATAATGTAACCTATCCACAAATTATGTACAAATTATTTTATAGGTCACTTATTTTAATTCACTATACTAGTCATGTTACGTATTTTAATTTAGTATGTACTGTTGCTTTATTTGTAGATGTGAATTAGTTGAATGTCCATGTTCTTAGGCCCAACTTTTTCTTTCAATGTTCTTTTAAAATAACTTTATTTTTTACTCAATTACTAATTTGAATCCAGGTGGGCAAATCCCAGATTAGGCTGCTCCCTGACATATTTACAGTAACAATACTTCTATTGAAGTCCCAAAGTCTTACCTAACAAATCCCACTGCTGTCAAAATTATGCAAATGCCTTCCCACACATAATTTAGCCATTTTTACATATGTCAGGGATCAGCATTAATATAGCTGTATTGCCATAAATCTAAATTACCACTTCAGTATTATTTTTTACATAAGAAAAAGTTGGTCACAAACCTGTTCCCGATTTTATACCCCTTGCACGATAAAACGAAAGAAATTAGATAAAATAAATGTGTGCCTATATTAGTTTACTAGTTAATGTCTAGGTAGCTAAAATGAAAATTTAAAATGGAATTTGTAAAGTAAATAAATGAATTGATTCAATGCGTCGCGCGTCGATATAAACATGAGCTTGTAGATATGTGTTAGTTTTATGTATAAAAACATTATACGGTCCATGGTTTAATGGCGGAAAAAATGTCTGAATATTCTTCTGAATACATTTCTATGCCTTGGGACTTCAAACCAATTTTCCTGTAATAATATGTTTTTCAGTTATATAGGAAAAAGTATAAGGTAACTGTTTAATTAATTTAGCACTCAATATTCGACGGCTGCTAAGTAAAATATTGGAACCGCTAATTAATTAGTTTGCAGGAGAAATACCGCTGAACTCCAATGAAACGTGTCATAAGATAAAGCGACAAAGGACGATGGATAAGTGCCCCAAAAATATCAACGTGTTTGTCAAAAATAAAATCAAAAATCAATCGACCAATTCTTTAGATTGAAAGCTTTCATTTCATAGATATTTTATGGGACTTAATATCAAAACCGTGAGCGAACCATGACAATAATCGTAAACCGGTTTTCTATTCTTATCTAATGTCTAAACTCTACTTTTCATTGACGATACCAGCCATCTAACAACTTTGGGTAAAAACGGAATTTCAGCAAAAAATATTTGCACATGTATGTACAACAATAGATGAAAGAAATTTTTATTTTTCTATATTTTACTTAGTGGCGTTCGATATGTAATGTATTTGTAGGTGCATTGCTTTTTTTATGTGTAGTCCTTGTAATTTTTCCTATGAAATCGGCTAATTATACCAATGTATTGTCTAAGATATGAATTTTTGGTGTATTGTGCCTTCGGTAATGATAGGTTAAATGTTTGTGCCTTTTATTTTTGTGTCTATTATATATTTTGTACCTGGAGCTTTTCTTAGACCTTGTAACCCTATCAAATAATACTTTTTACACCTTGCAACACTTTAGAATATATCTTGAATGTAGACAAGCTTGATACAAGCATATTGTTTAAAACATAGCGTGTAGTTCGTATATGAATGTCCAACACCTTAACATAGTTTATATTCTGAATGAAAATGTGAAATTTGTATAAAACCAATACATATGTGTTATATATTTCATGACATACCATTTTCAGTAATTGCAAAGGATATAGTTTTGGGGAATTGTAAAATAGAATTGAAACTTTAAACCTAAAATGTTGCCAGTTAAATAAATATGTACCTAGTCCTATATTCAAGTTTTGCATATAAACTAATAATATATAAGGTCAATTTGCTCACTACAACTGCTCTTTTAGAAAATGATTAGGTAAATATGCCAATAGAGAAGCCGCACATAATTATGAGTAAAATTAATACAGAAGGTTCACTTCCTTATACAAATCGTTAATCCAAAAATATGTCAAAACAAGTTTCCATTCTGCGTAAACACTACTTCCATTCACCTACTGAAACTAATAACTCTAAAGAAGTTGTATGGGGTCGCTTAAAAATATTCACACAGTGTCGTACGTTTGCACGATCAACTGTTAGGGGCCATCCATAAATTACGTCACACGAATTTCATGATTTTTAGAGTCCCCCCCCCCCCCCCCCCCCCACCCCCGTCATTATCACAGGTGGTCGCATTTGTATGACTCCCTCCCTCCCTGGTGTGACGTCACACATTTTGCAATTTTAAATTTAGAAATTATTAAAATAAAACTAATATTTTAAAGCTTTTCTTTAGAGTTGAAGATTAGTTTTAATACTTTAGATTTATACATGTGACGTCACGAAGTTCATGACTCATCCCCCCCCCCCTCCTGTCACACGATGTCACACTTTGTTGACCTCCTCCCTCCCCCTTAACGTGTGACGTAATTTATGGATGACCCCTTACTAGACCTGACCAGGTGACCAACAAAATGTCAGTAGTCAGCAGAGAGCGCTCATATTTACAACTACTTATTTTTTATCAGGTAGCTCTTTGCACCGGTTCATTACTTAGGTACCGGACAAACGGGTTTTTACTTTCAATATACGAATACAATGAAATCGAGTAAAAAAAAGTTTCGGTATTATTTAAGCTGTGTTTTAAAACGTGCGATATTCGCTCTGATAATCTAAATCAGATCGTCCTTTTTAATTTCGTATCACAGAATGATACATGATATAGTATCTAAATTATAATATTAGTTTGCCTAGATTCACGCTCTTCGACAATCTAAATTTTGGATTGTCGAAGAGCGAGAATCCCAAATTATGGAAATCACCCGAAAATATTGCTTTGCTTTCCGGGGACTGAATTTAAATGTTTCAACAGTTTTTCTCGCCGATACTGCTCTACATCCGGTATTCACGTAATTTCAAAATCCGATAAAGAAAATGTCTTATTTTCAAAATTTCTATGAAAAGAACCCCACGCGGGGTCGGCTGCTGTACGCAAGTTCTTGTACCTAAAGTGCGAAGGGAACCAATCCTAGTTAGTCTATAACAGGGATGGCGAACCTTTATTGATCTACGTGCCATATTTTCTAAAGAAATGTTTAATGAGGCCATTACGTGCCGTCAAACAAAAGAAAAAATAAAACTAAACACTATCAACTTAAAACTCTTTATTTGCAATCAGAAATATACATTTTGTACAGCAATAGTAACATTAACAGTTTTATGTTTATTTAAATGAAAGAAATTAGACGAAAAAATAAATTGTTTCGATTAGATACCTGAATTCCTTAATTAATGCCGTGCTCAAATTATTTTGTCGCGTGCCATTGGTTCGCCATCGCTGCTCTATAACATGTATGGCTTAATACCATTTTAATCTGCATTTTTCAGCACTTCGTATTTACGCATTCCGATATACATTTATTTGCCAATAACATAGCTATTATATAAATTTGTGATATATACTGTAAATATAATATGTATGACAATTAATGTTTACACAATAATTTTACGTTTTGGTATTATTGAACTTAGTGAGGCACTGCATTTACTATGTTTGCAACAAATGTCCATATTGAAATTTATTTAGTTTTATGAACGAATCGAGTTATAATGAAGTGTGTGAAAAGCATGGCCGTATCCAATGCATTTGTGAAATAAAATTAGGGAAAAACTTTACATTAAAAACAATTTCAGTCACGACGCGAAACCGGTTTGCTGAGCACCCAAAGGTCAACCGATTTCCTCAGTTTATCGGGGTTTTTTGTATATGGGAACGGTTGACTTTCGATAATATCCATATAAAATCTATAATATATCTATCTCATATAAAACCAATATATGAACGGTTCTGAAATTGAGGAAGAACTGTTCTGGTTTAGAATTATCTTTCTTATGTGCTGCCCTTAAAACCTATATTATATCTTGGCCATATCTTGTACAGACTAATCTCGAGATTTAATGAGTCGTTTTTGTTGCAATTTCCAGTGTCGTTATAAAGCGCACACTTTCGTGTATCCCTTTATAACTTGCAGTGTTAACGGATCTAATTTGGGGACATCTGGCTTGACATGTAACAGAACGACAACCAAACGGCGACTGCCTATGTTTGGTTGTTTTTTCTATTTTTCTAACAAAGGTTGTTATTTATATTTGGTTAGCTTATTAAAAGTTAAAGAATATTACTATTTAGAAATATGAACGGTTTTGCAAAAAATAACACTAAGCGCTCGACCGAACACTAATGAACTTTAAAAACTAAGTATTAAATGCTCATGGACATCATAGTCTAAGTTTTTAATATTTGATGGTCTAAGCCCTTGAGTGTAGAAGCTAGAGTATAAAATGATTAAGGTTCATTCACGCTGACTTAGTACTAAAGTGCTCACTGCTGTTATTAATTACAAGCTTTTATTACACTAAAGATGCATTGGACGGATCATGCTGTTATGTTTACATTGAAAAATCATGTATGAGGCTATTCAATTTATACCCAGTGGATATGTTGTCAATTTACACATTCCATTTTGTTGTGATTGGAAATCATGTTTTTTTTAATAAACTGTTTTAAGAATATTTTGCTGTTTCTTTAAACCTTCCTGTTCCTTAATATTTTCTCAGGCATTCGCGATTTCTATACTTAGCAATTAAACAATTTTGAACGGTTTAAATCGCGTATATTTAACATTATTTTTATCCCGACGTTTCGAACACTTTGCAGTGGACGTGATCACGGGGTGACTGTTCCTTTTTCAATTATTTATATGAAAATTAAAAAATCTACATGAATTAAACATAACTAGATCCGGAACATTTTACCTTTATCGCAACTGGAAATCGAATCCAGGATCTTTTGCACAACACGTAAGAGGTGTTCCTGGCTGGAAGATGGTATTAATCTGATGGAAGATAAATAGTTATGGATTTTAATTCTGACTAAGAGGTAAAGGTCGATTTTTTCTTTATCGGGAAATAGGCGGACGAGCAAACGTGATGATAAGTGTTACCGCCGGCTATGGTCACCTGCAACACCAGGGGTTATGCGGGAGCGCCGACAACCTTGCAAATTTGCCTTAAAAAGAGGCCAGCCCCCACGCCGTCGTTTTTAGACCCCTGTCACCTAGAGGTTCCTACCCTGCTCTGTCACACCATGTGTCACTGCGGACCCCTGCCCCTTAAAGTGTGACATAATTTATGAATGACCCCAGAGCAGAATTACTTCGCTATTTAAAATTAGTAGCCCTACCAGAATACACTTATTCTGGTTGCGACAATGCACCGGGACATTCTTATATAACTTATTTTTACTTCTCTAGTCAGAATTCAAATCCCACGTGTGCCACCCAAAACAAAAACTTTTTGCTGACGGATTCCACGGATTTTCGTGGTGAAGGTGGCAGACCTACATGCGGTCTACGTGATGGTAAGTGGTCACCGTCACCCAAGGCCGTAGTAGTGAGGATTTTATCCAGGGTGGGACAAAAACAAATAATTTTATCCAGATGGGGCACTGCCAGCATTGTAAAATCCTATTCACTTTGGTTTACGTCACATTACTGAGAAAAGGAATCTTGTTCGCGGTTCTAGTTTCCAGATACTGAGACTTTAGCGAAATATTGCACTATGTTTAATAATCGATATCACAGAACATGTTTTTATCTAAACAGAATTTTGAAGCAATTAAATTTTAAGTTAGAATATCTTAACCAAATTAATAAGTCCATATTTATTTAACCATAACAGACGGTATATTACAGTTATAAAACCAATGTGTACATTCCTAATAACGATTTCTCTAAGAATTCCACAGCATACCTCCTGTACAGAACCCGCACATTTGAGCAGAAAACATCTACCTACCTATGTCACTACGCCTCGCTAACATTTTATTAATGTAACCTATAGCAAGTGACACTGGTGTATTACGTTGGAGGTTAGTACGAGGTGGAATATCCACCAGTAAGCGATGAGTGCGTCCGCTCATATACCGATCCGGTACAAAAAGCGGCATACCACTTAAGAACGACGGCAATGACAACTTGCCTGGCATTAGTCTAATTACAAACATTATAATAGATATGCCGAAGTTCTAATGTATTACATCCAACCATTCCTACGACAAACAATGGTGGATATAAATACGGATAATAGGCGTATATTTTCTTATACATGCACCTGAGAAACAATATTTGAACTTTTCCAACATGAGAGTATACGTACCTACTTTCATACGGATTCCAGACGTTTGCGTTAAATTTCAATCTGCTACGGACATAAGCATTTTATAGAAATGATATCGTACGCGAATCCCTGAACTAGCGAGCCTGTCTAAGTACCTACTCAACCCAAATTTTGTCTATCTTTTAACTTATTTCCCTTATATGCGTATGAAACCTTAAGTCAGTACCTACTAACATAACTCCAAGATCCTTAACAGTATCTATTAACCGAGCGAGCTGAGAGTGCCTAATGGGTTAATGCTCTCCTAAAAACCCTGAACCTGAGAATCAGTAAGCCAAGGTTGAAAATTGCTATAGGTATAGGTCTATAGAATACTGCTTCTCTATAGGTACATATAAGACAACATATAGGTACATCTATACTAATATAATAAAGAGTGCGAATTTTGTGAGTTTGTGTGTATGTGGAGGGTAATCTCCGGAACCACTGCACCTATTTGAAAAAATCTTTCACTATTTGAAATTCCAGATGGACATGGGCTATATATTATGTGCAAAAAAATTGCCGGGCACAGCTAGTATTATATAAGATACTCTCAAGTACCTAGTTTTCCAAACGGTGGCTGCACAGCTATAGGCCGGTAGTTCCCTACGTCCGATTTAAATACAGGAATAACATTGCATATTTTCCATTGGGACGGGTACACACTAGTCCGTATTATAGTGATAAAAATATACAAAAGCAGATTATGTAATAAGGTTCTGCAATATCTTATCAAAAAGGGCGGCAAACCATCCGGGCCACATGAAAATTTAGGTGCTTGAAGACTTGCCGACTTGGTCACAGTCACTCGACAGGCACTACAATGGTCATCCGTTCTTAACACATCCGCTATTTATAGACTTTCTTAATTCTGAAAACTGTTGGTAGTAAAAAATAAACATGGTCTCCTTATATATTTTCAAAGAATATTTCAATTGTATGTCGCTGATAATTAGTGATATACCAGAAGTACCTATGGTATATCACACAGGATGTTGATATTGGTAGTTACCAGTAGGTCGTCTTTTTTGGGGACACAAACGTCTATGCATTTAATAATTTTACAATAAAAATAATCTAACTACTTCAGACTCGTTATCCGTAATATTATATAACTCCGTCCAATCGATAGCTTGTATTTCAGAATAAAGTGATTACAAATCAAGACTCTAAAATTCCACCCATCGTCGTTAAGTGATGCGTCCTGACTCCTGAGTCCTCTCCACGCAGCGATGTGTGCGCAACTTACCTAAATACCTCAATCCATAGTGGAGGATGATAAGATAACCCTCGATCGGTACAAGTGGTACAACTCCCTTCGATGCCTCACAAACCTTCACACCACATAAACGATAACCCTTCGCTAAGATGTACAGTGGTTCTATATTGAAAATCGGTGGACATAGGAACAAAAGGTAATGTTTCGATCTGGTATTTTCCTATTTTTTGTAGGTTTTACAAAACAAATGTTTAACCAAAATTTATAAAGCTTTAAGAGCCCTATTCAACGATATGGGTATGTACCCATAGATGACGAATTTTTCATTTTTTTAAATTTATAGATACCATTTTAACTTTGGAACTACTGCATCGATTTAATTCATCTTCGAACTTAATCGAGATATAGACCCAAGCTATAATTATGTCGTTGGATAGGGCTCGTAAAGTAAAGCTCTACAAATTTTGTTTAAACATTTTTTTTTCTGAAACGTACAGTAATTAACGAAATCTACCTGGCGACTAGTGCTGCCATCGGCGTTCTTTCCCAATCATGACTATTTTTTTGGAAAGATGTACATTTATTACATTGAAATGGTAGCAGGAATACGAAACTAAATAAATTGTTGAGCAAGGCATTTCCGTAGTCATTCCGAAAGAAAAAACTTCTTTCGGAATGACTACATTCTTGTGGCCCTAATGGGCTTTCAACAGTCACTGGACATGGCGAGGGCAGGTACTCAGCCAGGAGCAAAGAGTGTGCAGCAACGAGCCTAAGGGCTCCCCCGCCGGTAGACCGGCGGAAGGAACGGACCTCGGCTTAGGGCGTTGATTTGGGAGGGTACCGTGCGATCGCGAGTCGGTGAGAAGCGCCCAGGCACGTGCCGATACCTGGTAAACGTGTTGGCTGAAGGCTGGTGTGTGTTCACGGTGTAGCGAGGGTGACGTCCTCGACTCCGCCGGCGGAGATGGTGTACCTATATGTACTTATAGTCTGTGAGTGTAATGTAAGAACCGCATTGGCAGCAGTAATTGAGTCTGCGGGATCGTCCAAGACGTGCCGAGGACGTCGACGACGGCAACGGGGAGGGTCATTCCTATCGGGGACATAGGTTAGGCTCTCAACTACAAGGGGGTTGGGATGGTGAGGACCTCTGACGTAGTAGCGTCGGGCGGAGTCTTTCACGTATTTGACGATGGAGGGAACTTCCAAGTCTTTGTGGAGGTGGACATTGCGAGAGTACCATGGGACAGCCAGGGCCTTACGCACGAATCTATTTTCACCAAGAAGGTGCGGTGCACTCTTTGTAAATACGAAAAATATACGAAAAAAAATTGCATTGTTTGTCATCTCATATCTTGCATGGCCGCAGGTAGTCACACTAGTTTTACTTTTTTCTGGATACAGAATTACTGGGACTATCATTTAGCATAAGCCACTCTTCTGCCAAATTAAACCAATATAATTGTTCAATATAATTCCCACCTCGGGTTTCTACAACCGCACCTCCCGTCACAGAAGTGCGGTCCATCCGCATTTCCTAGATACGGAGGTGTCGCGTACTATTCGGTCCAAAAATTATTTTATATCGCGAACCCGTAAGCTGTGGAACGAACTGCCTCAAGAGGTCTTCCCATTAAACTACGACATGGGGTTCTTCAAGAAAGCTGTGAATAGGATTTTTCAAGGTCGGCGGCGCGCCCGCATACCCCCTGGTGTTGCAGGTGTCCATGGGCGGCGGTAACACTTACCATCACGTGAGACCGCTTGCTCGTCCGCCCTCTTCTCTATAAAAAAAACAAAATAATAAAGAAAAAAAAAAAGTTTTCTGCGTACAAAAAAAAATATCTCGAAAACTATCCATTCTACAAAATATATTAAAATAATAAAAGTTGTTATGCAGATTATAACATGTCCTATAAAAAATCACATAGAAATTCTGACTCCTATTTCACCAATTTTCAATATGGAACCACTGAGATAACATCATTGAATAACACGGGTTAAAGTCGGCACCTTGGTGGAATGCGACCCCCCTCCCGCTTCGCCGCTCGTTCTGTCATGTCGGGTCAGTGTACCGAGATTATCGTTTATTATTGGATTATTGTTTTAAGTTTTTGTTATGCATCAGCGTTTCTGAACTATTTTTGTTATATTGTGTTGGTATACTGTTGACGACATGGGGAAGACTATACACAGTGAAGGAAGAACTATCATTCTAAAGGTTTTGAGGTTTTTTGAAAAAGAGAAGGCAAATAAAATGTTTACTATTCCTGTTGACCAAGTCATCAAAAGAACTTGTGAAGCAACTGGAGTATCAAAAAGAACTATAATGAGAATAAAAAATGAAGCTAAACCACCATCTTCTTTGACAACCCTACCAAGTGCTAGTACTGCTGACCAATTATCAATAAAATTATCAACACCGGGTAAAAAGAGAAAACAGAGCTCTAAGAAAATCGTACTGGATGATTTTAATCTATGTGCTATCAGAAACCTTATTAATAGTTTTTATACAGTTAGGAAAGAAATTCCTACTTTGAAAAAAATTCTAGTAGCTGCGAAGAAAGATCTCAATTTTCCAGGTCAAAAAAGTACTTTGAGAAGTATATTGATCAATCAATTAGGTTATAAATTTAAAAAGTGCCAAAATACTCAAACAACACTCATTCAAGATATAAATTTAAAGGAGAATGGAAGCGACTCTGAATTACAACCTATGTTAGGCATTGAAGAAATAAGTTACAGCAGCGAGTAACTTCTTTTACATAATTCTTTTATAATAAAAGTTTGATTAACGTAGGAACAGTCTTTTATTTTCCGTCGAAAAATAAAAAAAGAAATTTAATAAAAAATTAGCTCTAAAAATGTATTGATTAAATTCTAATTCCTGCATATTCTTATTTTTTTTACACACCTTACCAGAACTATGATGTGCCATCATAAGCGGGAAGTGGCAAGTTAACTTAACCGTGTTGTAGCACCAAGAAACAACACAAAATGAATGTGTGCAAATATTGCTATAAAATTATTTAGGTTATCATTGTGAGTGATTATGACAGTAATAATATCATTCAATATGAAATGCTTAGACAGAATGCATTTTCTAATTACCATTATAAAACAGCTAAATATTACTACAGAAATGTTTGAAATAACACAAGAACTGTGGTTTTTATCTTTTTATTGTCAGCTTACATACAAAATTTATTCTGTCTTAGCCGCTGCTGCTTTAGGCTTCTTCGCTTTAATGGGCCTCTGAGAGCGTAGGATAGCTGAGGCGCGGCGGAGTGTAGCCTTCGTCAAGTCTGTGCGGCAACGGTTAGCTTTCAGGAGTTTCTTTACCTTGTAGAGCGATCTCCTGGCACCGGCTTTGAATGGCCGACGCACTGTGTTCTTGGCAGGCTTATGAGTGGCTTTAGCTTTCTTGTACACAACAGTGAATCCTTTCCTGTCAGGATTTTCGACCACGCCGACGGTTTTCTTGTGGATCAAGCCGTTGTATCTGTACGAGCTGAGGTTAGTCACATTGTTAGGCTCCCTGCTGAATGGTTTTTTGATGTTACGCTTCTTCAGAAGGAAGGCGTTGTTGTTGCGGATGATCATCCAATTTAGATGGGACGACATTTTTGTAATTTTACAAGTTCTCGATGAACAACGTGGTCGAGATGTGTTCGAAGACAAAAGGAATAAAAAAGAAAAGAAATTGTTTGTGGTTAGTAATCTGTCACTTTCATTCTTTTTCCATTATATAATAAGTCAATGGCGCAATTAGCATATTCTGCCAGTATCAAGTTTAATTACAAAATCTAAAACTTATCCTATCATATCGATCATAGCGGATATCCAGTCCCGTCGGAGTAAGCCAGAAATCGCTCCGTAAATTTTTACTGAGGACAAAAGAAGACTCCTTGGAAGCACACGAAAAACGTAGTCCCACGCTTTTATTTGATTATCACAAATACCACGCATGAAAAACACTTTGAAGTTTAATAAACTATCACTATTAAACCACAAAACTCCTAATACACAATTTCAACCCTTTCTCCCATCCATTCCTTAATCTGCAAAGGTGGACACCGCATTTAGGGGCGTGCCTATGTTTGTCATTCTGGACTGATGTTGGCATGTATCGTGGATGTCTATGGACAACAGTACCCACTTACCACCAATTACTATCAGAAGGATTGACAGAGAATGATAAAGGAGATAACAGGGCAGGAGGAGCGACCGGTATATTATTGCGACCTCGTCTCCTCTAAAGCGAACTTCCGCGGGCTGAGAGAGTTTGCACACCACTGGTACAGGAAAAGGATCCCAAAAAGAGCTGCTCGGCGCTGAAGTGATGTAATGTGGAGTAGAACAGCTTCAGAAAGGGGAGAGTGGCTAGGGGAAATGGGAAAAGAAATTACTTGTAGTGTAGGGAGGCAGAGCAGATACGCGCCGGAACATAGTCCTTAGTAGGCGAGTACGGCGCGTACCTCCTGACGATTCGGTCTGTCTATCCAAAAGGTTGGTAAGGACCATGGGTGGAGATGGGTTTACCATCAGGTTGACTGTATGTACCGTTGCTGCCAAAATTCATGCCAAAATTTAAAAAAAAAATGCCATTACAAATGACTGTTTTGTATTTTTAAATTTATCTTAATATTTTATAATTATACAAGTAATATTTCAATACAAGTAAATAAAATGTATATTTATTTAAAATTATTTTAGTTGTTAGAGCACTCGCATCTTGTCTATGGACTTTACCGTTGTTCAACAGTTTTTGACGTTTATTTTTATGATGATTGATATGTCAAATTCCAAACTAAAAACTTGTCTCAGACATTTCGTGGTGGTTCTATTGTATATATTTTTCTTTATTATATTTACAGTTTTCCTCCTATAAATGTAGTTTTTGTGTAAAATTTATGTGATTTGTGTAAAGTGCCAAATTGCTGTTTCAAGTTTATTTATAAAATGAATCAGGTTGATCAAAATATAAACAACGAAATGATCGATTCTGAGGTGATCGACGTGGAATCCATGGATTTCTCCGATGATCAAATATGGTGAGAATCTGAAATCTCCTCCTAGTAAATAAGACTGCCCACTATCAACCCACAACATATGCTTATTTATATGGGTCAGTCATTCTTGCTTCTTGCCCGTTTGACATTTTAGTGATAGTTCTTTGACCAGTAACCACTGATTACTATATTATATTTTATGACTTCTAATTCAACCAGTATTTCTTTTCACAACACCAGTTTTCTGTAAAAAAAACGTTGATACCAGAAACTGGTCATAAAAACTTCCCATATTACTTTTCTCTCATATTAGTCCGAACAGAATGATTATTAAAGTAATTGATTTGAAATCACTGTGCACATTTATTTTTAATTGATTGTATTTATCATCTATAAACATCTACCCCTGAGTTTCTCTTCAGTTTTAAAAACAGACAATAAAATGATTAGAATGTGTAAATTATTTGAAAACAATGTGTGGATATGGTTCTTGAAGGATATAAAATTTTAACATATAATAATATTGTTATAAATTATCCTAAATTATGATAAGATAATATTTTCATTGTCCAACTTAATTATATGGCTCTTAATTGACAAGAAATTGAAACCAACTTTCCATCATTTCTTTTTTTAGTAAGCTGTGTATGCATTTTACATGAAGATAATTAATTGTAGTCAAATATAAATGTTGTATTATGTCAAAGAAATATATTAATTAACATGCTTTAATAGGTCATGTTTTATGCGAGCATTTTTAAAATGTTAGCTGTTAGCAAAAATAGTTAATAATTATTTTTGCTAATAGAGTATTTTAGAAATGCTTGTAAAAAATACTAATTACAGTATTAGCAAAAATAGCAAAAACATCATAACTTTCATATGCACACAAATCATTCAATATTTTTTTTCATTGTATATTTACTATGGTTGTAAAACTTCAATATTTATAATAAATATCTGATATTTGACATATATCCGATATATAAGGTCATAAGGTCGGAGAAAAAAGTTTCTTTGTATTTTATATACAAATTCAAGACATTTTTTTAAAAGTTTAATTACATTTAATTATAATATATATGTGCCGTTTTGTTCTATAACTTGTTGCCATCTTGTAGGTAGTGACATGATCCCGTTGCTGTAGAAATTTTGGGATAATTATTTTTGCTAATAGAGTATTTTAGAAATGCTTGTAAAAAATACTAATTACAGTATTAGCAAAAATAGCAAAAACATCATAACTTTCATATGCACACAAATCATTCAATATTTTTTTTCATTGTATATTTACTATGGTTGTAAAACTTCAATATTTATAATAAATATCTGATATTTGACATATATCCGATATATAAGGTCATAAGGTCGGAGAAAAAAGTTTCTTTGTATTTTATATACAAATTCAAGACATTTTTTTAAAAGTTTAATTACATTTAATTATAATATATATGTGCCGTTTTGTTCTATAACTTGTTGCCATCTTGTAGGTAGTGACATGATCCCGTTGCTGTAGAAATTTTGGGATTTATTGTCGTGAAATTGCGACAAGTAGTTTTGACAGTCTATTTATGTTATATATATAATCAATTATTATTTATTAGTTGGAACTATCAGATTCGTTGAAACTGCTATCATTGCTATTATTATCAATTCTTAAATCACATTAAAAATCTTCCATTATATTTTTTTTGTTTTTTCTACTACTTTTTTCCAATCATCTTTGGAAACATTTGTACACGCAGTTTTTATTAAAAATGATATTCCACCCGAAAATAAGCCAGCTTTTTTCAATGAACATAAATGTTTTTTTCTAGATGGATACTCTTTTCACAATAATAAATAATCATAAATGTGTTAAAACCATAAATGTACCATAAACCATAAAACTATCGACATAGACAACTGGCATAATTCTTTTCCATTTCTTCCTTTTTCTTTTTAATTTCAGATATAGTTTTAATATATTAAATGAGGTATAGATATATTAATTTAATTACATATATCTTTTTAATGTATTTACTAATTAATAATTGTATTTATATAAATTATGTCAATTATTTAATAAGTTTATTGTTCTCTTAATTTGTTTATTTATCGTAACGTTAAGAAAATTACTTCTTCGATATTCCTTTCTCTCTACAAGTTACTTCGATTATAAAGATCACATCCCTATATTAAAAAAGAAAAAATGTATACAGGCGTAACCTTATAATGGGGTTCGAATTTCTTGAAATATAAATTGATAATGATGTTTAGTAACCAAATTAACCTTTGAACTTATTAAATTTGATATAAAAAGACAAGTTTATATTTTTTTATTAAAAATGTTACATATTTTTAGTGTTCAGTAATGCATTTATAAACTTAAATTGATTTATGAGACCGATGCAAAGCAAAGTTCACAAAGTCAATGAAATGTCAAAAGTGGCCTATTAAATTGACTCTACTGTAGTGGTCATAATTTTTATTTATATCAATATAACAATTTAAAAGAGTGGGATCTGCCAAAATTCTAGTTTTGAGGATAAATATCAATATAAATATCAATTGACATATATCAGCGAACCCTGATATGTGCAGATACAGTACAAAGACATTGGCCATCATCTATTCTGGAATCACCCGAATGCGTCATAGGATAGGATGTAGGAATGGATTTGGAGAAAGTGGCTGTTGGATTGCAGAGTGCACTCTCCCCTTAACACAACTAAACAAAACACTAGTCTAACAGGTTCTCAACCAATCAGATTTGTTAGACCCTTACTAAAACACTGTACTGTGTGTGTACACTGTTTGAAAGTATGTCTATCTTTCCCGAACCTTGTAACTATGGATTTTGCTCATGATTCTATTTATTTATGGAAAGAGGGCGGCAGCGAGCTGATGAGATGAGTCCACCTGATGGTAAATGGATACTACACCATGAACATCCACAATACATGCTAACATCAGTCCAGACTGACAAACATTGGCACGCCCCCGGATGCACTGCCTACCTTTGGAGATATAGGAGTGGATTTATAGAAAGGGTTGGGAAAATGGGGAGGGATAGGATGCGAATGGGCTCTGGCACATCGCACTCACTTCCAAAACACACGTATATTAGGGAAATAAGATAAAGTGGGAAATGCAGTATATTTCAAGGTAGTCTACTGTGAGGGAGGGGTAATATGGCCATGGCCAAGAGTCGAGTACGTCCAGCGCAGCGGCTGTAAGATTCAGCGTGCACCCTCCCTCTCCAATTGTCATATAATGGATACCTAACTACATAATTTTTATTTTTGTAAAAATATAAGTTTTTAGCAAATTTATATTGAATATGTAGTAAAAACTTAATAAAATAGATTATTTTTTACAAAAAAATATTTATAAAGTTTATCATGTCAATGAACTCGGAATCATGAACGTAATCCATGGTTTAAGGCTTTAGGAAAGATTTGGTTACACCTTGTATACTAACTGATTTTGTTATTGCTCAGCTGATGATATGTGGCTTATACATTGCTATAGACACAATAATGTGATACCAATTGGGCTCAATCATCCAATCAGAATGAGGCTTCTTACAATAACAACAAAAACAACTACCCAGTTGGTAGTGTGGTTGTGCTCCTGTCTGTTTGTAAAAGGCCCCGAGTTTTGATTCCTGCCCAGACATTGATTTGTTTAACAATTGTAACAACTAGAATATTTTTCTGACTTAGCAAATTAAAAGGGACACTCTTGGTTGGTTTCAGAAAAGACACTGCTACTTCAGAAAGAGGAATATGTCACAAATATATTAAGGAAAATTAATGTTTTTCCAATAATTATGTTTCATAAATCAATTAAATAATGATAATACATACACCAAAATGATGGATATGTTACCTCTATGTTTTGCTAATATTGTACAATAATTCTAAAGTAACAATAAAAAAAATGTTTGTATGTATTCTTAAAAAAGTGTATTAATTAATTACCATTTGGTTCTTAGTTGACAATACTGCCCTGCTAAGTTTAAAGCATACTACCTAACTTGCATTTTACCATATTTGAATTGTATAAAAAAATTTCAATCTCAGCACAATATTAAGAATTTTTGTATCTATGTCTCGTTATGTGTTGCGATATAGGGATTATGAGAATTCTGATTCTATAAATTGTTCATATAAAAAAAACTTGCCTCCTTTTTCTTCTAATTGCCCTTTTCCTATTACTGAATTTAAAGCAGAATATGAACAATGTACAAAAACTATCTGCCTCTAATTTAATTTACGATTTTAAACCATTTTTGGTGTTTGACCAAACAGACTACAATTAGTAATGTTTTTCAGGTTGTGTACTGTCCCAAGTGACACAGGTGAAAAATTGGACATATTGGATTGGAACCTATCATGTGACTGGCCAGTAGCTGACGATGAACAATATCTTAAAGATGAATCAGAATTTTATTCAATGCTCGATAACATAATTAAAAGTAAGTGGATTTTTTATTTCCTTACACTGAATCCAAGGTCTTGTTTCATGTTGTTTTTTAACCAAAAGTGCCAGGACCTTTTTTATTTTTTTTAGTAATCCATTGTGATTAGTTTCATTTGTTCCTGTACAATTTTTTAGTATTTATTTTATAATCAATGAATTTATCAGACAAAGCAACAATAGTGAAATAAATGCTATAGGTCTGTGTTTCAAAATATGGGAAGTTTATTATTTGCCGCACCCTGTGTCTCCTATATTATGAAGGTACAAAATGATGTAGCGTAAGTATATTGTCAAAAAGAAAAGAAATAGAAAACTTCCCACAATTTGGAACAGGACTGTGTGGTATCAGCAGGCTTTAAAATAGCACCACCCCCTCCCTTGACATGGGTGTCGTAAAAGTCGACTAAGAGATAACAAAGCCATAAGCCCTGGGATATGATAAGCCCAGATGAACTACACCACCTCTATAAGAGTGGACTCGCCAACCTGCATGCCCAGTGTGGCGTTTTAAAGCCATACATCTCTAATGCACCAGACAATGTGCATAAGGAGGCCCATGTCTAGCAGTAGACGATAAAAGGGTTGGCTATGGAAGGAACAGTCTAGAGTCTAGACCAGCTATACTCTAAGTGTGTTCCGCGGAACCCTAGGGTTCCGTGATACCTCTGTCGGGGTTCCGCAAGAATTTAGAAATAAAAAAATCAAAACACCTCTCTCTGGTCGCTCCGCGGCTGTGCGGACTCCGCGGCCGCGCGGAGACAAAACGCTATGAATGTTATTTATTTATTTATTTGTATTTGTATAAGCTTGTGTTACATTAGCTGGTACAATATCTCATAAGTTTGGTCTCAACAATTTTATACTTGTACAACGCGTTCGCTCTAAGTTTGCCGGTCTGTGGAATGCGCGTACCCTCCCCCACGTGACAACAAAACTTATAATGTGTCATAGTTTTACCCAAATATCTAACGTACACAATTTTTATTGTTACAATTAAATAAAAAATTTCGAACGTCATACACTCATACCTATCGCCAGCGGCAAACTTAAAACGAGCGGGTAGTATACTTGTAAGCGCTCAGTCTCTTTGATAAAAGCCGCCTCTGAATTAGACGCTATAGTTGTCAACTAGCGACTTTCGTCTCTAACTTCAAAGGATAAAGTCGATATTGTTTACAACGCTATTTTTAAATTTCTGTTTTTATTTTTGCTTTTTGTTTATCAAAGGTGCCGACTCGAGTATTTTCGAGAATATTTGAGATCGAGTCTAGGACTAAGTATAAAAGCGGCGATCGCGCGTTGGCGTCGTCAGTTGATGATTAGCGTTCGGAGCGATAAGTTACTACCTACTTACAAGCTCGCTAGCGAGAAACTAGTGTTCATTGTTTTACTGCCTGCTGTATTCTGTTGTCTCAGTTTTATACATTTCTTCCCTGTAGGTTCTAAATTTAGTCTCTTATACGCAGTAACGATTGTGCATTATTTAAACCCCACTATCCTGACTTGTAACATTATAAATAAAGAAGAATGGAACGTTGGCTTAAAGGTGTTAAACGTGTTCCAACAACATCTTCTAATGACGCTGAATGTTCAAAAGCAATGCGCGCGGAGAATTTAGCAATCACCGATCCAGAAGATGATGCCACGAGTGCCACGACGTCAAGCTCGACGGTTTCAAAGACGAAAAAAAGGAAGTATGATGAATCTTATATCAGTTTCGGATTTGTTGATTCCAACGGCTCACCTCTCTGCATGCTCTGTAGTAAACTGCTTCCTAATAGTTCCATGGCACCTGCCAAATTGCGTCGACATTTAGAAACCGTACACCCCGAGACTAAAGACAAGAATAAAGAATTTTTTGTTCGCAAAAAAGATCAGTTATTAGAAAGTCAAAAAAATATGATGCATGTAACACAAACTACCAACGAAAAGGCCACGGAGGCATCATACTTAGTTAGCTATCGCATTGCACAAGCAGGTGAAGCGCACACTATCGCTGAGAAATTAATAAAACCATGTGTATTAGACATAACAAAATGTATGCTTGATGAAAAATCTGCAAAGCATCTTTCTACTGTTCCGCTATCAAACGATACTGTTTCACGACGAATCCATGATCTGGCAAGCTACGTCAAACAAGAACTAGTTACACGTCTACAAAATACACGATTCGCTTTGCAAATGGACGAGTCGACTGATGTCGCTGGTTTGGCTATCCTGCTGGTTATTGTGAGATATCCATATAAAAGTTCTTTTGAAGAAGACATGCTTATGTGTTCATCGCTGCTTACAAACACTACCGGGGAAGAAATTTTTAATAAAATAAATATATTTTTTGAAGAACATAATCTCAGTTGGAACAATTGCATTGACATTTGTACAGATGGGGCCAAGGCGATGACAGGTAAAACAGCAGGAGCAGTGTCACGAATGAAAAATAAAGCGCCTAATTGTAGTTCCAGTCATTGTATTCTGCATAGACAAGCACTTGCGATGAAGCAAATGCCGTCTAATCTAAAATTAGTTATGGATGAAGCGGTAAAAATAATTAATTTTATCAAATCACGACCACTACAATCCCGATTGTTCTCATTATTGTGTGAAGATTATGGCAGCAAACATAAAACACTGCTGCTCCATACAGAAGTGCGATGGCTGTCTCGGGGAAAAACTTTAACAAGGCTATTTGAACTTAGAGCCGAGTTACAAATGTTTCTTTCAGCAGATACTTCTTTTAATTTGAAGGACCGTTTGTATGATAAAACTTGGTTGTTCCGATTGTCTTTTATGGCGGATATCTTTCAAAAACTTAACGAATTAAATTTATCGTTGCAAGGTAAACAGACAACAGTGTTTCAGGCCTATAATAAAATAACTGCTTTTAAAAGAAAATTAGATTTTTGGATCATTTGCATTGGTAAGAAAGAAATAGAAAGTTTTACGTTACTCAGTGAGTTTGTTAGCGAAAACGACTCAGAAATGTTTGAAGATAATGTGTTTGAAGAATTGGTCCAATATCTCAGTTCGATGCGCGCATCTTTTGAAAAGTATTTTCCCGAAGAACACAATACAAAAATTAAAGTGAACTCCTGGATTCATAATCCTTTTTTACCCAACTTGGAAAAGCCTGAAAACATGTCAAATGAGATATATGAATCTCTTTTAGAAATGTCATCAGACACAAGTATGGAGTCATTGTTCAAAACGACGCCTCTTAATGATTTTTGGTGCAGAATCCAAGATGAATATGCAATGCTTGGCCAAATGGCTCTGGATATTCTTCTCCCGTTCCCAACTACATATTTGTGCGAAACAGGATTCTCTACCTACGCAGCCACGAAAACAAAATATCGCAATAGACTGGACGCCGAAGCTGATATGAGACTCCAACTTTCTTCCATCAAACCTGATATCAAGCAATTGATGAAAAATAAAAAACAGTTTCATACCTCCCACTAGTTAGATTTTTTCTTTTTTAATGTTTTCTATTATTGTCCTTACCAAGTGGTGAAGTAAATAATAATTAGTAACTGATACATTGTACTTTTATTATGCTGATTAATATAGAATACACTTATAAAAATAATTGTTTTATTGTAGGGTTCCATCAAGTATTTTGCTTCCCAAAAGGGTTCCGTCATTTAAAAAGTTTGAGAACCACTGGTCTAGACAAAACACCAAAAAAACAAATGTCAAATGAAAAGCGATCATGATGAAAATCACAATGATGAAACATTTGGTTGCCCTCTTCTCGTTATGCTACTAACGTTATGTAATGAGAACCACAGTTTTTAATCACACTTGTACCTTTTTAAAGGTAACCCAGTTTATTAAATAAATTATATTGTATCAAGATGTTGATGATATTTGTTATTACTGCATCTATGAACACAACTTTGAAAAACATTTCTTCAAGTAATTGATAAGATTAAACAATCGAGTCTGTAGCTAATTAAACAATAAAACAAACCACACCCCTATTAAAATTATGAACAAGGACAAAGAGCAAATTAAAGTATGAACAAAAGTGATTATGTGCAGTCTGCCAGCCATGAACAAAGAATGCTTAGTTCATAATCAGAAGCGGATCCATTGACATTCGACACACCTCATAAGGCTCGAACAAAGCTCCAATTACCGTGTCAATCAATGTATCATCAATGACAAGTATTTTTATGTAATGTTTTCTCTAGTGAGCCATCCGCATGCTTTCTTTCTCATTGTATATTTCAATAATGTATCATACCATATCACACTATCAGCGTATGTCTATCCACTGCTATCCCTATATATCTATTTATACAGGATTTCCCAATTCCTGCTACACGATACCAGCAGCTGTATGCTGCTCTTCTCATCCAGCACTTACTAACGACTTATTTTATCAGTCCAGCTGGCCAGCAGCCGTCCCACGCTATGCCTTTCATATTTTTCCCTGATATCCATCATTTTTCGGTGATGCTTTTATTAAATTCTACCGCTTGTTTTAACGATAAAAGAATGTACTGTTTCTGAATTAATAATGAAATGTAAAATAATTTTGGTGTTGAGTGTGATATGTTAAGTGCTGGAACTATACGAGTACACTATCGCAAATGACTTTACTATACTACT
The DNA here is from genome assembly GCA_914767545.1 of Sesia apiformis. NCBI lineage: Eukaryota > Metazoa > Arthropoda > Insecta > Lepidoptera > Sesiidae > Sesia > Sesia apiformis. Next base: position 13,124,502 of record OU611965.1, on the reverse strand, counting down.
TGTGACTATTCTGTGACTAT